>CM035144.1:126085042-127562542 GCA_020205605.1 Panax ginseng
TTCATAAAATTATTTAAAAATATAAAATTTATCAACATAATAAATCAATATTAATTGTCAATATTATGATTTAACAAAAATAACTTCAAAACGATAAAATTAAACCTTTTTTTGGGGTGAAATTTTAATACATAATATCATAGTATAACACATTTTTTTACCATACTGTAGTATATTTTTGAATCTTCTTTGATATTAGAGTATTTATTTATATATTTTTTTAGTAAGAAATCTAGAAAGATTAAAACGGAAAGAAGTTGTATCAGTCTTCTCAGAATTTTTGAGAGTAGATCTTCCATTTAATTTTACTCAAAATTTTGATCCTTCTCTTATTTAAACTAATTAATTTAAAATTAAATAAAAAAATATGTGTCAAAATTTAAGTGGGGAACACAAGAGAGACAAAAAATTTGGAAACAAGAGGATCTGTTGTCTGCAATTCTTCCCCAAACCAAAACTGATAGTTCCAATTAGAATTCCACGCCAACAGCCACAATAACATTCACAATCCCCCCAGCCACGCTAAACAAGAACACACGACGTCGTTTCGTCCTTCTATTTCCCAATCTGTCGTTGTACCATCGACCAAGAACATCACATGGCAGTGCCGTGACGAAACCTTTTGTTTCAAATTTTTATAAAAGAAAAAAAGATTGAATAAAACTCTTTCTCAAAGCATAAAAATTCTTATCACAACTCTTTATTATTATTTTAAATAATCTCAAGTTTGTTTATTTATTTATTTTTATAATAATTAACTTATAATATTTTTAATATTAATTATTATATTTTTATTATTTATATGTTTATAAAGTATTATTAAATTATAAAATTAAATTAAAATTTAAATGTGGATAATATTATTATTATTTTATTTATTAGTAGGATTTTTATGGTGGGAAGACGGAGGGACACCGGACATGTAAAGAGAAGCTTTTTAGGTTTGCCTCTCTCTGATACACAGAGTCACATGCATAAGGCCCGTACATTCACTCTACCCAAAAACCCTGCTTTTCTCTTTCTTTATTCATCAATTATACAAAGAATATATATAAATATTCATACCTATAGCTTTGGCTTGAATAGTAAGTGAACATCCATTAGAAGCCACACTTGTTTTTTACTCAAGAAACTTAATCTGTCATTATCCCTTTGCAAATATATACTTAAAGATTCCATCTTTCTAGCTTCAAATGGCTTCAATCACTTCGATTTCTCAATCCCAACCCAAATTCAACAAACCCCAAGTCCCTTCACCCAGAAAGCTTCAGACCACTTTTCTCTCTCTTTCCATCAAGAACCCTAGTCCCAATTCTTGGGGATTAATCAGAAATTCTGTAGCTTTAAAGAATATGGTGGTTGTGTCGGCAACAACTGCAGCGGAGAAGCCCCAGAAAAGGTATCCCGGGGAGGCTAAAGGGTTTGTGGAGGAGATGAGATTTGTGGCCATGAAATTACACACCAAGGATCAGGCTAAGGAGGGAGAAAAGGAGCCTCAGGGGAAGCCTGTGGCTAAATGGGAGCCTGCTATTGAAGGCTACTTGAAGTTTTTGGTGGACAGCAAGTTTGTTTATGATACCCTTGAGGGAATCATTGCAAAGGCTGATTTTCCTGAATGTAAGTTGCTTAATTTCCCTTGTTTTCTCATGTATGTGTGTTTAGCACGGTGCTTTTTTTTATCAGTTCCAATCAGCATCATATATATCTTCATTGCTAGGGTGGGTGGAGGAGGGAAAGATTATGGCTTTAATGGACGAACTAATCCTGTGAATTTGATCATATTATGTACACATGTTTTGTTATGCATCCATGGTTTGTGAAGCAACTGAGCAAAACTCTGATTCTTCATTAGTCTGCTTTTGCATCTGGGTTTATATTACCAATTAGTGATTCTTCGTATTTATTGTCTGGCGTCGGTTGATGAGTGCTTAGCATTTCCAATTGCAATATCCAATAGATCTAATATTAAAACTTACAATCTTGATAATTGTGGGGTAGTCGTTGCACCAATAAGTGGACTGAGAACTCTAGATATTCTCTTTTTTACTTTCTCTTTGCATGCTTTGATACCAATGAATAATTATGCTTTTCATTGTATTTGTTTTTTTTATGGTCTTTTGTGTCTCATAGTCTTCCTCCCTAAATTAATGTTATTAAGTAGTTTATTTATTATAATTCATGTACGTAGGGCTGGAGGGATATTCCATGACAACTATATAAGGGCTAGGCTTGTGAAGTTCAAATCAGATTGAGTTATTTTGAGATTTTTATACAAATCAAGTCTTCTTGTTTGTTATACAAATCAAGTCTTCTTGTTTGCTTTGGCTCTATCTATTTGGTTGATTTCCATTGGGTTTTATCCCGAGTGTTCTCTTGTGTTTCCTTCTCTCTTTTTTCATCACCCGGTGTCATGCTTCTTGTCATAAAAATGTTTCTAGATAATTATCCTATTGAATCCTTGATATTATAAATATACCATTATAAATATACCATGGACTTGAGAAGGTCGTCTTAAGTGTAGCTTGTTTAATATGCACAAAGGAAAATAGGCTGTAAATGCTGAAGGTTATCTCTGTTGTCACTATTCAGTTATGGGAAAAGTAAAATAAGTCAAGGTTTTGAGTTTATGTTATTTTATATTTTTCCTTGAAGTTTCATTATTTTCTTTATTTTATTTAGTTGATTGATTCTGTTGTTTTTCTTGTGGTGGTTTCCCATACCACATTTTAGTTAGGGAAGGAAATCAGGTCTTTGACCAAATGTTCGTGAAGCACTGAAGTTCATTTATAATTGACTATTTCTATGAGATCCCTATGGAATTGCTTCACTAAACTGGGAGATGCAGAAACATGGTCTGTATAAAATGATTCTAGTTTGTTAGAGGCTTTAAACTTTAAAGCACTTAAAAGGATTAATCTTTTTAATTAGTTTACCGACTTAATAACTGTATGTTTGGATTGTTCCTTCTTTTTTGTTGGTGTCTGGTGGTGGCGGGTGGCATGATTTGGATTGTTCCGGTAATTAAAGTTTCAACTTTTGTAGCTAAGTGGGTTCCCATATGCATAATATGATCAACTAGCTAAATTCCGTATATACTTTTGGTATTTGGCTACAGATGCTGAATTCAGGAACACAGGATTGGAAAGGTCAGAAAGCTTGGCAAAAGATTTGGAATGGTTTAAAGAGCAAGGTCATGCCATTCCTGAACCATCTTCTCCAGGTGTTAATTATGCACTTTACCTTGAAGAATTATCGAAGAAGGATCCTCAGGCATTCATTTGCCACTTTTACAATATATACTTTGCCCACTCAGCCGGTGGTCGAATGATTGGAAAAAAGGTAACCAGTCACCTTTAATAACCTTTCCTGCATTTCTTTGTTTTCCTATCTGAAACCACTTGTGCATGGGGACAGTTAACGCTTCAACTGTGTGGCTTATTGGCCTCTATTATAGTAGTACGAGATGTATGCGACGTGTATGTGGGTGAATTGAGTTACACCTGTATGTGGGTGAATTGAGTTACACCGTAGCATATAGTCGTATTTACTGTATGGAGGTGAACTTGGAATCTCAAAACAGAAACATAACGTAAAAGCAATCTAATGGATATACTACTTAAAGTAATGCCTATAGTATTCAAGGCTTATCCAATCTTTCAGTTCATTCAATCTTTTGAGGGCCCTTTGGATGTTGTTTAAGGTAATTCCTATAAGGTTGATGACTTAAAAAAGTTTATCTTCTTCACTTATTCAGGTAGCTGAAAAGATACTAGATGGTATAGAGTTGGAATTCTACAAATGGGATGGTGAACTATCTCAACTGTTGCAGAATGTTAGGGAGAAGTTGAACAAAGTTGCTGAAGTAATCTCCTCCCCCATTTTTCCAAACATCCTTAATTCTCTTGTTACATTACTTGTTTTCAGATTTACTAATTCTGAAATCTAACACATTTTACATATTGGTTTTACTCAGAGCTGGACTAGGGAGGAGAAGAACCATTGTTTGGAAGAAACCCAAAAATCATTCAAGTTCTCGGGGGATATTCTCCGTTTGATATTGTCTTGATACTGTCCTTGTGAACTTAAATAAATATAGGCGCAAGCTATAAATGTTTTGTGATTTCAATGCTTTTGTGCAGAATCTGAACTTCTTTGAAAAACAATATGTAAATGAATATCAAGTGGTTCAAGGAAGTGATCAATCTATTATAGTCAGTCAGTCATTCATTCATTTCCTTTTAAATCTGCTTTTGCTTCTATCAAGTGTGGAATGGTTTGGTAGGAATTCAAACATATGTTTCTTTTCCTACTATTCCATGTAGGAAACTAGTTAAGAGAGAAGTCACTAGAATTATCACAAGGTAACTTTTTTTTACAAGTAAAAATTGATAGGTTTTATTTATGTTATTCATTTACTGTTCGTGTGAAAGGAATATTAAGAAAGTATCACTCTCAATTCTCGTCATAATCCTTTTTTCAATAAATCCCATGTGGTCCGAGTCCGATCATGATCGGTGCTTCAATTATTAATGAAGCACGTAGTTAATAAAAGAGGGGACGTGTCTACATAATCACCAATTTCTTCAACTATTGATAAACATAATAAAAAATTATATAGGTCGTTGTGCACAAATATTAAAAAAATAATTTTATAGAATTGTTTATATTGTCCTTAGATAAAAAAATTATTATTTATTAAACAAAAATAGTGATAGAACCAAAATTATATTTAATATTTAAAATAATATTGAATACTAAATAATTAATATTTATTTAAAATTCTTAATGAACAAAAATATATAAGGAACGGAGGGAGTAGTTTTTATAAAATATCTAGTGGTAACAACTAGACTCTTGGCACTTATCGGTATTGTAGAAAAATGGTTATCAGATTCTCTTTTCTCCTCCTCTTTGTCCTCTTCATCTTCTCTGAAGCAAGATCTATAACCACAAAACAACCACATCTGCTCACATCCTTCAAGATCAAACCCAACCAGGCAAACTAATATATATGTATATACTTCCCTCTGTTTCTTCTTGTAATGTATATACTGAATCTCGTTTCAAAATTAGACTGCAAAGAGCTGTTCATACACATTGACCATCAAGACAAGCTGCTACACCAGAGGCAAAATCAGTCTCGCATTCGCTTATGGTAACGAGGTAAGTGTGAAATTATCTTACATATTCTTTTACTAGAATCAAAATCGAAAATCAACCCACTAAATCAAATCAAACACCTGTGAATTTTGATGGATAGAGGGGTGTAGGGACGAGGTAAGGGCCAAGTTATTCACCCACTCAATTAATGAAATTGAAGTTCAAGTAATGGGTATGTTTTATATGTTATCAAAGACTTAAATTTTGATGGGTAGGTGTATGCGCCAAGATTGGACGATCCGTACTCGAGGACGTTTGAGAAGTGCTCAACGGATACGTTTAACATACGTGGGCCGTGTACGTATGAGATCTGTTATATCTATTTGTTGAGGGTGGGATCGGACGGCTGGAAACCGGAGACTGTGAAGATCTATGGTCCTGATGGGAGGGCTGTTACATTTAACTATAATTCATTTTTGCCCAATGGAGTTTGGTTTGGGTTCAATCATTGTAATAGTGTGCCGGTTTCCACTAATGAAGTTATGTAGGAAATAACTGGGAGTCCATTCCTCATAACGCTCGGGTGCACGAGGTCTTGGATCCCGGCAATTCAGACATGTTCTTTGGATTCCTTGCTAAATTTGCGTTCATTGTTGTTTAATAAGTTCCATAAAAAAACTCATTTGTATGGTTGCTTTGCCTTCCATTTACTTCATTTAGGTAGCTCCAAATAAAATAATCTAAAAAAAAATAAAAAGTTCAAATAACATCCATTTATTTATTTTGTAGGTAGCTCAAAATTATAAACAAAATGAAACTGAAACGCCCACCGTGGGACTCGAACCCACGACACAAGGCTAAGAGCCTTACTATCTAACAACTGAGCTAGACGGGCTTATATTCTAATCCCTGTCGTGACAGCTAGAAGAGGAGGGGATGAGATTGTAGCTAAAAATCTCCAATGAGAGGTGGGTTTAACTGGGCTACAATTTTGGTCTCTTTATGACTCTTTTGTTTCATTTATTTGTTTTGAATATTGACCGAATCTTGATTATTCGCATTGTATCTGGAATTTTTTTTTTAAAAGTAAAATAAAATAAAATTGTATCTATGCTTAAAGCCTTGGATCTCACGGTTCTTGGTACAAACGTCTATAGTTTTGTCAAGTCTAAACTTGGTGTTTAGTTATTACACTTTATAAATCAAACCAGGGGATTGCAGGCCCTTCAAATTCAAGTATGGTAAATAATGAAATCGTCAAGCGCCTGTATCTCAGTGGATAGAGTGTCTTTTTCCTAAGCAGAAAGTAGTAGCTTTTGTTTATTATTTTATACTTCATTCCACAATCAGTGTAAATGGTTTTTTATGTAAAGGGAAAATATTAAAATCATTTTTTTTATTTTATTTTATACTATATTCGAGAATTAGTAGTGTAAATGTTTTTTTTTTTTTTTTTTAATTTATGTAAAACCACGACATTTGTCTTGAGGAGAGACATTCTTCAGCTTCAAACTTATACTTATTCATCAAATGTGCTCATGAAGAAATACAGCTCCGTTACAGTCTCCACACAAAATCTCCTTTTTTACACCTCTTCAATTAATACACAGAAAGACAGAAAGAAATCGTTGTGATCCACAGAGATAATGGAAGCACTGGCATTGTTCACTTTACAGCACCAACAACATTGGGATATACATATCTTCCCGATTAAGAGTTACTCTATGTTCAATCAGCAATACATTATCAAAAAATGTGCATAAACTTTTGTGCAGGGAAAGATATATATATGTCCAACAGAAAATAGGCTTCTGTCCATCCTCCAGAAAAAATTATACTACAAAGTGAAATAGATATAGATACATGAGTAAATGTTTTAACTTTGAAACTAGCGAACACCACTTTGAGGACAAATTAATATTTATAACATATTCCCTCCTTTCCTTTTTAATTAACATTTTAAGATAAACACAAAATAAGAAATACAATTAATATTTTGTCTGATCAATATTACCCTTTAAAATTGATTGAAAAACAAATTAATCTTTAAGTTACCAACAATCTTAATTACAAATAAAACTATAATTAAAATTTATTGCGCCACCCCAGCTCAGCATTCCAATCAATATGTCCAGAAAATCTCTCGGGGCTGCTCTTGTCCAAAAGGATTAAAGCTCAACTGGTGTCACCTTTTCAACTTTGTGGCAACCAAAACATATTTTGTCTGCTTTGTGCCTTAAAATATATTTTGTCACTCAACCAGCTAAAATCCTTTGGGTAACTTCGATGACAAAAAAGTATCAATTGCTATAGCAATGCAGCAAGGCTCGTGTAGTGTCGGTAAGGTATCACTTTAGTCCATTTTGGTGCAGTGAGCATCCGTACCATGCTGCGTACAATGGTGGTAACCCACACTATGGAGAAACTCTCTAATCTCTCTGGCACTACTGTTGCTGGCTTGCAACAGTCGCTCATCTTCCTCATAGATCAAATAAGGGGCCTCCCCTTTCTTCCTTGATAACAACTTTGAAGCTCCCTTCAACACATGATACTCCCAGCCCTGAACATCTATTTTTAGAAGCAGCACAGTTTCAGACTCTGGAATTACTTTGTCAAGTGGGATGGTCCTTACTTGAACTGCAACCTCTTCGTTGGTTTTGAATGCCAACTTCGCACCAGTGGCTGAAACTGCACTATTATCAAGTCGACCGACCAACTAGTAAAATGTGCAAGAAATTAACACGACAGGTGTAAGACAACAGTTTGAATAGCAGAAGAAAAGTAGCAACCAAAAAGGGGCAAAAAGAGTATGCTTTTAAATAGAAGTGAGAACTGATATTTAGAAGGGGGGTGGGAGGTGATTGATTTGTTACACATTTTGATGATACAAGAGGGGTCATGGTTCCCAAGTAAAAGCTCCCCAGATGTTTACTACCTCATGTAATATACATGTGGAACATTATGACTTTGTTGGTCCAAAATGAGATTCTCATAATCAGAACCCACTAAGCCATTAGCCATGGCATATTAACTAATCACAAACGATTTAATCAATCAAGCCTCAGCAAACTTCATCTTACATGTTTTATGACATCGTCCAGCAGTAGCCTATTACTTCACACCAGGATGAACATGTGAAGTAAACAATACATATTTTAATTCAGGAGTGCAAAATGGCTGGTGGCATGTAATATTTTCCCTGAACCGTAAATGACATTTATCCATTATGAGTTTATGCCAACAAGCTTCCAAAATGGATAGGAGATGTATTGAAGTATTTCCAGTCAAATTTCATTATTTGGTCTATACATGAAGGGGGCTCTAGGAAAGTGTCAAAGTCCACTATTCTTAGTCTCAGTTGTAATAAATTTACAAGAATCACAACGTTGCACTAAACCAGCTTAGGGGATGTGATGGAATCCAAACAGTTTGATAATTTAATGTCTTGAAATATTTAGAGACAATCATTTTCCCGGAAGAGCTGGCATTAAGCTTGCATTTCCAGTCAGATAATTCAGTCAAACAAATTAATTGTTGATGAGTTCTTGGACTTTCTGAGAATGCAACGCAAATTACATGTTCATTAACCAGCAAAAGGCTCACTAATAAGCTGCAATTTGCACCAAATCTATTTCACTTCACAGGAGAAATAACTTCACCTCTTCCAGTATATAAAATCACTCTCCTACACCTTTCAGGGCATCAAATATCTTAACCTAGAGTACCACATCAATTTATTATTACAGATTTTATAACAATAGCTTATACATAGCATTATTAACATGTTTACGAGATTTGAGAATGATCTAACAAGTCCAATATCAGTTATGAAGGATTACGTGTTAGTTTCAACTGGTTACTGTATTTCACACATAAATGTACGATGTACATTGAGTAATGAAAATTCAGAAGTAAACAGCCATAAATATAGCTATATTATAAATACTATAATTAGAAACTTCAAACATAATGTAATGACATTCTGAAACAGATAAAAACGAAAAACTTCACTAGAAAGGAAGCTCATTTCAAGAAAATACCTTATGAAATGTAATGTTCCCAACCCCATCAGACGCGGCCGCCTCAAAAACATTAATGAAATCCCACACCCGATTGAAGTAAACCCCTTCACAAATTCTTTGCAAATTCTCAAACACAGGCTCAAAGGCTAAAACTTGAAACCCCATCACTGCCGCAGCAAACGAAGCCATACCCACATTGGCACCAACATCCACAAAAATCCCATTTTTCCCGTCACCCCTCATCTTCTCCAATAACTCCTGAACAGTAACCGATATGTCAGGTCTCCTGAATGGCTTTCCCTTTAGGATCCGAACAATGTTCTTGTGGGGCTTATCTGGTAGGGTTCCAAAATCGGAGAGAGAATAAAGAAAAGGGTATTTGAGGCCTTCTACTATACTGGCGATCACTGGGTGAGACTGAGGTGAGTTGTAGCAATCAAAAGGTTGAATTGAACGGTGGAGGATTGGGGTTTCGAGGGTAGGGTTAGGGTTTGAGGTCTGAGAGGAGAGGTAGAAGAAGGTGAGGGTGAAGAGGAGGAGGAAGGAGGAGAGGAGTAGAGTTAGGGCTTTGGGGTTTAGCAGTTTAGCTGGTCGATCTTTTTTCCAGGCATTTGCCATGAATTAGTATGGGGAAAATTTGAATCTTGTTTTCTGGGAAAAAAGAATTTCAAAGTTTGTATCTTGAGCTCAGACAGTGCGTTCGTTTTGGAATCCGGGGAGGATGCGCCTCACTTCAACTTGTCTACCAAATTCCTAAAAGATTGTGATTTAAAAGATTGTTGTTTAAAGTTTTCGCATATGAATTAAAAAAATATTAAAATTTATTTAAAATTTTATCATTACTCTTTTATGTCCTTTATGAAAAGTTAAAAATTATTAATATAAGAAAGAGACTTTCTTGAGACAATGAGAGAAGGTAAGGATAATATAGAAAATAAATAATTTATTCTCCTCGAAAGTTGTAAACGACAAATTTTTTGAAATAAATTTTATTTTCTAAAACGACAATCTTTTAAGAACGGAGGGAGTACCAAACAACTAAATACTCCCTTACTTGCTAAAAGAATTTAGTTTTAGAAGAAAAAATTTATTTTAATTTATTTTATTTGTGGTTTACAATTTTTTAAATTTTTTTAAGACAATAAATTATTTATTTTTCTATATCACTCTTACTTTCTCTCATTGTCTCAAGAAATTCTCTCCCTTATATTAATAGTTTTTAACTTCCTATGGAGGAGTAGCGATGAAATTTTAAATAAATTTTAATTTTTAAATTATAATATTGAATGACTTTCTTATTTCATGTTCAAAAACTTTAAACGGAGGTAGTATACGTTTAACATAAAATAAAGGAGAAAATTATAATGAAAATATCTTATATATGCATGTCAATATATAATGAGGCAAATATCAGTATTGAGTCCACTCAATAGTCTAAATTTAGTGAGTGACTCGGTGGCTATGTTTTTTTTTTTTCATTTCTTATTGGTCATTAATTTTTAGTAGTATTCTTAAAAGTCAACTTAACATCTCAACAATTAGTTTTTCACAAAATTTTAATACATATTTATTATTAATATCATTTCATTAAGAATTGAATAAAAATATAAAAAATAAAACAAAAATTTTTTTGAACTCTCAGGTAACCAAATTAGAATTGATGAGTCGACTAAAGATGGAATAAAATATTGGTAAAAAAAAAGTCTTTTTTAAACATTTGTACGGGTTTTTAAGCTTATGTATGCACACATTCAAAGTAGACAACCACAAACAGACAAAAATAAAATAATTGTAGATGTATATTCTAATAAAATTCTAGTTTTGGGTGAATTATAATTACAATGTATAATACGCACGTACGTACATGAACAAACATCATGTCATGTACCTTGCGAAAAGGAAACTGAACCTGTTAAATCCGGCCAGCAGCCATTGTCTATATCAGTAAATTAATTCCGACTACTACTACTACTACTACTACTTTTAAGACAGATGAAAATAAACCCTATTTTTAAGGGCTTGTTAATTTCCTTGCTTATTTTGCAATTCGCATCCTAATCGTTAGGAATTTAGTACCATCAAAACTATTTTCTGTAGTAAATTAAATCATCAACATGCACATTGCGACAAATACAAGTCTAATTCTGTCCTAAAAATCGGCAAAAAATTATTTTATTTGGGACTAGTAATTGTTGGAACAAATAATCTGTTATTCAGAGGCAAAAATGCATGCTGTATCTACACAATTACGTCTAGGTTCAAAGCTCCATAAATAATTCCAACAATATATCGGCAAAATTATTATTATTATTATTATTACCAAGTGCCTAAGTTGAGGATTCTAACTATATATGTAAATGTAAACTGCAAGTCAAGTATACAATGATTGAATGATTTATGCATATAGCACAAAAATATTAATCACTACATACATACAACACAACCACCGAGTCCAGTTGTATTTGGTTTAATAAATATATCAAAGAATAAGAAAAAGCAGGCAGCTGGGATTTAGTGGTTTGATGTACACTATCTTCTTATATACCTAATTTCTGAAATGTCATTTCCCTGAGTGAATTCACCAATCTGTGGAACACCTTGAGCTTATGACCTGTTTTATCCTGTGAACCAACATAAGTAACAGCCAGCCAGATAAAAAGATCGTTACTAAATTACTTACTGATGATAGCTTCAGACATGTACAACTGATATATATTGTGGGCCTAGGTAGAGATGCCAGCATTATTACTCTATTACTGAAGTCTCAATACGTACATTGAAGACTTGATTTCTCTATTCTCTATCTCAATTTGACAATTTCATTAACTCATGTACATGTAAACAACTGTATTGTATCATTCTTTAATTAATGTCAAATTGTCATTGTATGATGATTAATGACTTTATTTATGCTTTTTATGACATTGGTTATAATTTATTAAATTATTAGGGATGTAAATTATATTAATCCAACAATATTAAATGAAATTAAATGAAAATATTAAAATTATTTTATTTAAATTAGAATTTAGAAGTGAAAAAGTACACATTATTATTTATTAATTATTTAATAAAAAAGTTATAATAAATTATTAAAAAACAAAAAGATGTTTAGGTAATAAAAAAATAACTACAAATTTAACAATTGTTAATAAGACAAACTTTAGAATTTAATATGAGATAACCAATTATTTGTATTTAGATTTTTAGAAACAATTTAAACACGTAATTAAGAAATCATACTACTCGAACCGATCTCGAACTTATCGCATCGAACTCAAACTTATCGAATCAAACTCGAACTGTTCGCGAACAAAAACAAACCGAACCACATGGTCCGCGAACAGGTTCGACCGAGCAATCGAACGGAAGCGAACTCGACTCAACTAGGCGAGCAAGTCGAACTCGAACTCGAACCGTCCTAGTAGTAATAATAAGTTAATTTGAAATTCAAAACTTATTTTATAATCATCATATATATCTACTAAATAAAAAAATTATTTTATTTAAAAATAAACCCGTGCTTCGCATGGGGCTCTTGGCTAGTGTAAACATAAAAGTGTGTGTAATATATCTACTAGCATCAATCATTTTCTTCCAGGCAAGTATTTTTTTGTCATCTTACGACAACATGGAGTCGAGCATTGTACTAGCTGATAATGTATAACAGACTACAGGTACATGTAAGAAGATAGACAATTATGAATTAAGGGAATGTATGATTACGAAGATGGCAGTGATAGGAGAAAGATATATAACAGCATACCTCACTTAACCCTTCAAGTCTTTCTAGTATTGGCGCCAACTTTGAACAGTAAGTGTTTAGGTCCTCTCTAGAGTCCGACTCTGTACCATATGTAATTGTTCTCGTATCTTGACTGGAATCACATGTATAAGAACTGCCAGAAGATAAGTAATAAACAAAACAGAGACAACTTTAATCTTGTGTATAAGAACTGCCAAAAGAAATAAAGGGCATACCTATCCTGGAAATGCACAAGGATGATATTCAGTACATTCTCTGCAAGCAGAAACAATAGGGTAATAAGCCGGTCCCTGTATCCAACAATCTGGCACATTTCCACCAATGCAGTATACCTCCTGACTCAATTTAAACAACAAATAATAACATTAATATCTAACAGGAAACAACTCCTGGTTTTGAGTAAATGTAGATAATAAAATTCTACCAAACAAATATAATTTTTCGCTAAAAGATTGTCCAAAGACATGAAACACTTTCAACAATCTAAGAAAGTAAATGGAGATAAAAATTACTTGGCAGAGGGCCAGAGGTTTACGCATTACTTCAAGGTCTCCAGATTTCACCTGCTCCGGGGTATTTTTCTAAACAAAATTAAGAGTGACCCAATAGTTCTAGTTCAAGAATACAGATAAAAAGTGGCTAGTCCAAGAAATCAAAATCATACTATTAGAGATTTATTTCTTCTCATATTTCCCTTGAGTGCAGGATGTGTTGAGAGGCAAACAAAGTTAAAGACAAGCTTATTGCTCAATGATTACTTTGTTCAGGGAATCACCTTCTCTAGAACAGCTTGTTCTCTTCCTAAGGACACATCACACTTTTGGCAGGAACTTTAATTTTTAGTTTAAAGCCTCCATGAGACTTTCTTTTACTGGGCCAAGGCCCCAGCCCAGTCAAACCGAACCATCAGTCCAATTAAGATTTCTTGTGTAGTCCAAGGATACAAGAGAAAATCCAGAGGAGAATACTTGGTCAAAGCTTATCCATTAATCAAGCTCGACATCTTGTGGGCATCAAACTAACACACACAATCCATCTAGGTTTTAGGCCATGTTTGACAATTTATAGCATCAGTGTTTTTCCTGGCAGTATCTGTCTCAAGAGAAAGTCTGTTCCAAATTATAGCATCTCTGAACTAGGAGGGTAGAAAACACTAGTAATAATTAGTGAGGAGTAACCGTCTTTATGGTCTACTTTGGTAAGCCCAACAAAGATCAAGCAAAAAACAAAGAACAAACTTATAAGTTCAAGAATGTTCAATCAGAAAGTGAAATAGCAGAAGAGCAATGGATCTATAATGAAATTATCTTCTGCCATGAGAATGGTGCAGTAAGACTAGTAACTAAAGTGATACCTTTTCTGAATGTTGTCAGATGAAGAAACACAATCTCTACTACCACACATATTGATAATTTCATCAACTTCTTGTCTTGATAGCTCATTTATGTCCTGAATCTAGAAAATCATAGAGGGTTCATAGAATTTAGTGGTAAAGTAAGACAGCAAGATATAACAACATACGGTAAGCTGTGGAAAAATTCACAGCTGAATTCATACCTTGTTAAGCAATAAATATTTTTCCTCAGCTGCTCTTTCAAGAGCACTTGTAACAGAGTTAAGAAGAAAACTGAGTAAGCTCAATGGGGGTTGTTGATGCTCAGCTGGAGCGAGATAATTGGCTGAACCATCAGAAACCTGGTTAAAATTCTGCTGGTTAGAAGAAGTGTCTGTTTTGTGATTTCGCATCAACAACTTTGGAACTCCATGTGGTAAAATAAAAGAAAACTATAATATCTTCAGTTTAATTATAATATATCTACCTGTAGTCTAATGGATTTCTTTGTGACCAGAAAATACAGATAAGAGTTCAAGCTGAAGCAAAGGCAAAATTTATTCAGTTCTGATCTCCTCCCTTTCTGAAAATAGTTAACAAGGGATAAAAGAAGTTAAGGAATTATTAATTTTCCATAAGTTACAACATCCACGTGTAAAGTTCCAACAGAGACATAAGTTTACCTCCATAGAGAGAACTGCTTGGTCCAAAGTAAGGGACCCTGGATCACGGGCAAAAAGAGCACGCATCATTCCAAACAGCCCTTGAACAAAACCATATTCATCACTCTCTTCATATGGCCAAACCTGTCAGATTACCATATATAAACTTATATGCTTTTTATTAGCAGAGAACCATATATTTATAGTCAGATAAGTCTTGAAAGGGGGGAAATGGAAACTAAATAGCAAGAGAAAACTGAAAGTAAAAATAAATGATTGTTGAGAGACCATTTGGGTGTGTTAATATACAATTGTGATCAAATTTAACATGTTCTAACAGTGCATTAAGTCACAACATTCTTGCATCATTTACAGCAGCAGAATCAGCTTGAAAGAAGTACTAATCAAGCCAGGTGTACAACAATATATCAAAACCAAACTACCTATTACCTTGCTCAGAATACCAACAACAAGATTCATCTGTTCCATTGTTAGTTCATCAGCACGAGAAACATCTTCACGAAGAACTTGATCAAAGAGCAACTGATGACCTTTTATAAAATCTATGACTTCACGAACAACTTTATTCTTCACCTATTAAAAACCACATTAAAAGAGAACGAAATTTATCAGATGATCGAATGAACAAATAAGAGACGGGGTAGCATGGATCAAACATAAGGATTCAATTAATAATTCAAGAATTAACTCGAGGCAAACTCAAAAACAGTTTTGATTTGGAAGCCTGTTGTTTAAGCTATTTTATGTATATTTCATTGCAAAATATGAAACAAACAAATGTATGTGGGATTTGCTTCAGACGGTATTTTTCTCTAGTGTGCTGTGTTGTGCACCTTTGACTGCTAAAATCATAGGATTCATAGAAGAACAACTACATAAGTAGAAAGGAAGGGCAATACCCAATATAGTTTTTTGACAACTTGAACTGCTGGCAGCATTGTACTGGGTACAAATTTAAGCTTTGTCATTATTGGTCAATCAAGTTTTGCTCAGACTCGAAATTAATTCTTTGATAATTGACCCAAAGCAAGTTTGCACGACTAAAATGGCACTAAGATTTTTGAGATATGAATTTCTAAACGTAACAAAATTGAAACTTTACATAGTCGATAAGGAGGCTAACCTCAAAGAATTCAGAAGTATTCACCAATGAAGTCAGACAAAACACTAGTCTCAATAAAGGAGTTATGACCATACGCTGTTTATGAACATCCATGGATGGATCACTTCCAAATTTAATGTCAACACGTTTTAGATTTCCCTGAAACAAAGTCCAAGTTTAATTGAGTTAATTTAGACGTGTTGCATGGAAATAAAAGTACAGAACATACCTTAATTTGCAAGTTGATTGCCCTGCATGAAGATATATGCTCCAATGCACCCATAGAAGATAGAACTTGTGCCCCTGATTTTCCGTAGTGGTGGCTAATTCTCAACAACAGAGCAAGTTCGGCCTCAAGAGTACACAGTTTCTGTAGTAGATCTAATGAACGCCCGCCATCCTAAAAAGGGAATAACAACAAAAGCTCGGTACAATGACAGTATTTCTATAAAACTGGTTAGAGAAGTCAGAGGCAGATTATACATATCATACAGAGTATAAAGCTATCAGATCATAAAAAGATGCGAGTTCAAATGTATTGCATGTAGGGGTGTGCAAACAAAACGGTAAATTCGGTAAATTATCGAAACTGACCGGTTCGGTACAATAGATTCCGTACTTTTATACCCCGGTTCGGTACAGATAAAAAAGTTCGGTATATCGGTATATACCGGCACGTATTTATTTACCGTACCGGTTAATTGGTTAAAACATATATATATATATATATATATGTATGGTATTCTTTAATAATATACATTACTTAATATTAGTGCTTTCTGATATACTTTATAATTAATTACTTTAATACTATTTAGTAATCTACATTATTTAAAGTAATATATTACTTCAAATATATGCAGTAATATAGATGATACAAATATACATTTGTATATTGGTTATTTGCCTCCTATTCTTGATGACGATGAACTCATTAGACTGCTTCAACCTTTCTGGGATATGGTAATGGCCAAGGTTATCAAAGATAGAGTGACTGGATTGAGTAAAGGTTATGGGATAGAGTGACTATGCATTTTGTATATATTACTTGGTAATTAATATACAGTATATGCTTCACATATTTATTTAGTAGTAAATTATAATACTTTGGTAATATTGTGTGTTCTTTATTTATTCTTACTATTGAATTATGGTGGAATTTTATAATCATATTAGATAATAATAAATATAATATAAGCATAATAGGTAGATTGGACAAGTAATGAAATTTTTGAAAAGTTTGCAAGAAATAAATGTAAAACTGTTAGGTATTTACCGATAGCGTCCTTGTACCGAACCGGTACAAGATACCGGGTTTCCAGTACAGATATCGATATTCTTTTTTTTTTAAATCGATAACCGGTTTGGTTTTATACTGTCACACACCCCCAATTGCACATATTTGAAATTACATGTATATTTGAGAATTACAATTAAAGAGAATAAATTCTTTATGCTCAACAGTTGGACCTTTTTGAAATTGAATAAAATGTCTGTTTTTTATGTTAAAACGGTTAAAACATACACAAAAATTGCAGAACTAGCATGGTAATCAAAGGAAAAACATTAACGTTTGAATATAATCTTTATTATTTATTGACAACATTAACATATAAAGCTAAGACCATCATTCAAAGATTGTTTTCTTATATTAATCTGAGACTAGTTGACAAATATTTGAGTCCAATACGCAATCCTTGATAGTCAAGATATGGCAACATAACGATACACAGACAAAACTAATGAGCTTTTGTACTACGAAGTTGCTACTTCCCCACCACAAGATACTTATGCAGGACAAGTTTAGAATATTGATCAAGGATGAAAAATAAGGGTAAGAATTTATCCATGCAACGAATCAGTAGAAACTCACAATAATACAACAACAAACTTTAATATCAAATAATAATATATTCAACTCTCTCTATAAAATTAATTATCCCTTTAATTCATATGCATTGCTCCGTGTCAGCTACTTGTCCACTTCCCCCGTATCCAATAATGTTGTTTCAATTTGATAAAAGTTACCCTCAACATGTCATATAACTCGCATCAGTTTTGAGATATCCTCATATTTATTTCCAAAGAGAAGGATCTTGTTGGTTTTCAGTCTCTCATGATTCCACCAGTTTGAGAAGGATTTAGAAAACCAAGACCAAAAGTACCTTTCCATAGTAAGGTAGCAAGTCAACATCTGACCTGGCAGAGTCAAACAATGAGGTAATAACACATGCATGTGTGCACATGAACTTCTAAAGAGTGGGTTCCAAAACCTGGGTGGCACTATATAACTCAATCCATTATAAGGCTATTGGAGGATTCTTTCTATTTTCTGAAGTTAATAAACATACTTGTTATGAAGAATTCTTACATAATTTTAATACACATTCATAACAGGTGAAAATTCATATCTTATAGAGTTTAACCAAAAAAGAAATTTAAAAAGGTCATGAATGACCATTTTTTACGAATAAAACAATTTTCAACATCCCAATTGAACAACAAACACCTGAAGGAAAAGATCATCCAATTTGAAGATATAGGATAAATTTTGATGAACCATTGTGAGAATCCATTTAAAAGAAAAGGTCAACTCAAAACTAGAACATCTTTTGTCATTCCTCCATCTTTTAAGCAACAAAATACTTTCAATTTTATTTGAGTCGCAATTGTACAGAGGTTTACCAGTTATAATAAAGATTGTCCAAAAGAAGAAAATGAAAAAAAAAAGGTAAACAGGAAAAATATTTCCAAGTTTGTATATTTCAACTACTTATGAGCATCAAAATGATCAAAAAAATATAACGTTTTCACTTAAAATAACTAATGGTACAAATCAATTTTCCATACACAAGCAAAACAGGTAAAAGAGCCCTTAATATCATTTGTTCTATACATATAATAAAATTTTGATAACACAAGAAGCCAGATGTTAGCACAAATATTTTAATAACATAACAGGTAAAATGCAACAAGTACTACGAGGGTCACATTAGGAAAACATAAGATTCAACAAAAGTGTTATGAAAAAGAAAAAGTTGATCATATGTCAACTACACAGTCACAAAAGGATGACTAAAGGTACAAATATTTGTCTCCAAAAGGATGAGATAAAATACATAAAGTGAAGGGAAACTAAGTCATTTAGTGTGGTCCATTAGTATAAAAAAATAAAAGTACTTGTCACTTTATAAAATCTTATGAGGCCACTAAGAATAAATTTGGAACCTTTTTACACTCTTTCTTCTACTTTTACTTCCTTTTGGGGACAAGAGGGAGTACTTTTAAACATTACTCAAATTTTAAGCCAAATTTGTCTAAAAACAAAGTTGAAAGAGAGAGAGGTCTTAAAGCCAATGCCAGATTGCATTATGTATTCCCTTGTCGGCAACTAATAGTAAAATTAACATGATGAAGATCATCCCTCACTTCCTCTCCGTATCTCTCAATTTTAAGCTAGTTCCACGGAAAATGCCATTTTTCTTTCAACATATATCTAAATATAAGATGTAAGAATCTTAGTTCGATGATATTTAGTCAAAGGCAACAATTAAGTCTACCGACCTTTTGAGCATTCTACAGCACTCTTCTCCTTACTTATTTAGAGTCTCAGACATCTGAAGGCTAGCAATTCACAATTACTTAAGGATTCATTAAGCCAATAAAATAGATCAATGAATAACGGAAAAAAAATCATAGATCAAATATATAAAGCGACTTGTGTCACCTTTGGGATAGAAGCATATCGGACAAATTGGAAAACAAAAAAAAAGATGATGACATCTAACTTGAAATATAATAATTTCTTTTCAAGCTGAAAAAGGCCTCAAACCTGATATGAACTATTACTGATGCTCATCAAGCAAGACCGCAGAAAGCCTCTGCTTTGGAGTTGGCCTAAGAAAAACTTCTCATGATCAATACAAATCAATGCATCCAGAACGTAGAGTGACATTGTCTTCCCAGATTCACTCGCTTGATTTGCATCTCTTGTGACCTAAATTATAGAGCATCAATCATAAAGACAGTGCAGAAAACGAAGAAGATTGAGGCAAAGCATAACAAGAAAAAGAAAATCTAAAATGAACAAAGGGAGAGTGTTAGTTTGCAGATAATTGTGTATGATGGGAATGCTAACATATTGTTAATATGGAACAACACATTGTTGGCCAAGAAATAAAGCAAAATAGCTTAGTATGATACATAACACGTGGACAAGTCCATTGAGTGTAGAAGCATACCACATACCAAATGCTATCCTTCTCAACATCTTATGATTTCACATAAACTTCAGAGCAATACAATGGTCATTTTCTTGACAAGAAATACCATTTCATGCAACAAAAAATAATTAAATTTCTCCAAACAAATTCATCATAACCTATTCCCTACACTATCGGGAATGAATCTGGACATTCTTTCACTGCGTCTTTTATCACCATTAAGATTGCCTCCCAGCAGCTAAACATTGAAAATATTTTTACAACCACCTAAGAGAAGTAGATGATGATCATCGAGAGTATACTCTGCCATATGTAGCCCATACATAGGAAAACGAGCACCAGAGCAAAATTTATATTAGATGTTATCCTAAGAATTTGTGGGATATTTAGCTTTGATGCATGCAAAGCAGTGGTTGTGTTGATAACTGGAAAATACACAATCTAACGAAAGAATCATTGTGGAATACAATTTCTCAGAAAATTATATTAATTAAAGAAATAATAAGGCACCCACCAAATCTAGGATGGCTTGAGCTTCTTTTTTCAGAATAGAAAAATTTGCACGAGCTAATTCAGCCTGATCTTTGTCAATCTGAGAAACAAAGAAAAGGATCTGTTAACCATCCTAAGAGAGTGACTATTACATTAATACATTTTAAGCAATCTGTGCAATAATGTTATAGAAAGTGGATACCTTCTGGAGATCAACATCTTCACTATCTTCTTCATCAACCAATAAGCATTGCAACACAGTTGTTGGAACATCTGGACCTAACATGTGCTCACAATACTGGAAGTAACTAAGAAGCAGCGCATACTGACTGAATTCAGGATATCAAAAGGGGTCAGGCATTCCACCAAATTTCATATGGATGTTAAGTATTTATTGCTAACATAGATTATTACCGTCTCCTCAATGCTTCTGATGATTCATGCCTCAGAATTGCCGTGATAAGTTTGAACAAAATAGAATGACAGGCACCATTTGATAGTTTTTTCATCGTAATAATATCAAGACATGT
Organism: Panax ginseng; assembly: GCA_020205605.1. Lineage (NCBI taxonomy): Eukaryota > Viridiplantae > Streptophyta > Magnoliopsida > Apiales > Araliaceae > Panax > Panax ginseng. The sequence continues at coordinate 126,106,294 of CM035144.1, forward strand.
GACAGTATCAGTGTTTAAACCACCAGGGCATACAAATCTTTCATCTCGTAGTTTGGCCATGCATGTTAGAGCAACCTTGATACATTTTACGAAAAGTAGGGCCAAAAAATTAGGCAACAATGGCAAAGTTACAGTAGAGAAATGTGTTATTAAACACCATATGTACATATAGATTCTTTCACCTGAGTCAATATTAATGCCATCTTCAGTGAACAATCTCGAGAACAAGAAGCACTCAGAGAAGCATCAAGCAACCTGTACGAGAGGAGAGACAGTTACGAATTCGCATAACAACGGAAAGAGAAGAACCAAACAACAAGGTGACATACTGAAACAATATCTCAGATCGATCTTCAAGGGATGATATTCTTCTGGATGCAGAGACCTACAAATGAAAGAAAAATGATGCTGAGGAAATTAGAGCTTACAGAAAGAAGGGGAGGGGGAACAACAAAAGCCAATGGCAGGGCTTGTACATAATTTCTGGATAAAAGCTGGGACTTATTATTAGAACAATAACCTCAACAATCTGAGACCAGCTGGTTAACATATGTAGTTGTGCAGCCTGTTCTTCAAGGTTCTTATTGTATTTCCATCCCCATCGTAACAGCTGCTGAATAGTATCTCTGACCTCAACAATTTCAACTTCACTGCCAAATGAGCTCAGCTGGGGGCTATCAAATTGGCATTTCTGAGACAAAATCCAAATTAAAAACAAATAAACAAAAGGAAAAACGAATGTAAATCAGCTTCAGAGGCATCCATAGTTTATAACAAGATTACCAATGACCAGAATCTATACTGTGAAAAACATACCTGCCATAGTTTGTCCCGGAATGCGGCCAGATCTATTAAACGATCACCACGTTCCGAATAGTAATATACACCGCCTTTTTCAGAAGTTACTGGACTTCCAAGTATATCTTCAGCCTATAAAATTATTCTATGAAATACACAAAGAGAAAGAAAAAAAACAAGATAAACTTAACACAACAAGAAAGTTCGAATCTTACAAGAAAACCATATTTCATATTAGAAAGAGACTGTGAGTACTTCATAGTAGTATCAGGAGATCTAAACTGGACAACTTCAAGCAATTCCAAAACCTATATTCAAAGAAAAGACGAGAAAGAAAACATTAGCTCAATAATGATAGTCAGTTCCATTAACAAAGAGAGGCCCACTTTATGACGATGAACTAATATTTTTTCCTATGATTTTTGTCATTGTTCATCAAGGTTAATGACATGCAGGATAATATTCTAGCTAGAAGTATTGTTTCTGAGAGTTTGAAGAGAGTTCATGTACAGATGTTCACTTAAGTTAGTCTGTTACTGTGATATCTAATTGAATTTATAAAACTTCAAATAATTGCATATTTGCATGAGGTTTATATTCGGACTTCGGAGCATTGAACTTATGGTAGAACTTGATTTACTGAAGATCTATGGATAAGGAAATTGCTGATCCGATTTGAATCCATAAGGCACAGATATGTGCAAAATTGGACCACCAACATAACTAGAAGAGATTATCGAGCAAACCCATCATTTAGAGAACAACCCTGGTGGATTACTGCAAACAGTGAAACTATTAAAGAAATATATCCACTTCTCATAATATTAGGTGAACAGATATTTAAAACGCTAACAGACAACAGTGGATTACAAAAAAGTACAATAAAGTTCTCAGCACCCCCCCTTGTAGCATTTCTTGAATTAAAACACACAAAACTTAAATTGGGATATTTGGGAGCATAGTTGTCACGGCGCCAAGGCGGGATGCGACGGTAGTGGACCGTCAAGATGCCTAGGCAATAAGGCACCCGCCATGGTGTCCGTATGACGACAAGTCGTAAAAAATGTGCACTTTATACATTATTTATTTTCCTTCAAAAGTATATTGCACAATAAAATTTTATACACTAAAACCCAAAACATAATAATACTATGAAAAAGTCTCTACTCTCTATTGTCATAATAGCTCAAGCAAAGTCATCAACTATGAAGTCATTTCCGTTTCCGTCACGAGCATCTCTCTCATTCAAAAGCTCAAGTTAGGTTAGGTTAGGGTCATAGGTTCAGTTACTTAGGTAATTAGAAAAGTCCATGAGTTATGACGACCCATGATAAAAATGACTTGATCACTTAATTTGGGCCCTTACCAATGTGTGAGCCTTGGCGGCTCGGTGTTCAAGGCGTTGTCTTGTCCTTCTCCAATGTCAAAATGCCTTTTCATCGCCCAGGCGACGCTATGACAACTATGTTTGGGAGTAATTGTGGCCATTGGGTCATTACAGGGATAACATTCTGGTTTTATTCTATGACAAGGCATTCAACACAATTGATCAGCAATGAATGGAGGGAGTAGTCCATTAGGTTAATACTGAGGACTAAAAATGCACTCGCACATGTGCTCATGTCTCAACTGAATTTTAAAACAGCAATTTACTTTGTAACTTACCTTCGTGCTGACTTTGTTTGTCAAAATCCATTGATCATCACGAGTACTTGCTAATGTATTATATTTCATTGTTATTTTGCAGAAAAACCTCCATAATATAAGATATTAAGAATTTTAATATTTTTATGGGTACACGTAAAATGGATGTGTTAATATGATATGAGTGAACAGATTGAGGTACAAAGACTTAGAATCCATTATATGTCACACACTTGCATATTCATGTAAGCTTCTTCATCCTTTTCTGCGGCATAATTTAAAATTTTCAACATTAACTGCCAATTTTCTAATAACAATGTTGCTAAAAAAATTCCAGAACACTACCAACGATTGTTGGACTTTACCTTCAGGTAACAGCAAAAATTCAAATGAAGAGATGTGCTTTTATTGTTAAGCATCAATGAAATAAAAACTAAAATAAAATTTAGAATATATAATAGCATGTTCAACATAGATACAAGATTACAGTAGAAACATGAGATATAAAGCAAAAATGCAAAACCAATGAAAAATCAAATATGAGCAGCATTACCTTGCTCCTAGTGATTGTTCTTTTTCCAGCATCTTCAGTGTCATTTCGAAGAATGGAGAGAGTTATACTATGATCACTGCTATATTCGGTTGAATTTTGCCCAAACATGTGAGCAAGAATACTTCGACATGTTTCCCGATGATTGGTACTAGTCATATCGCCAGCATGCAGTTCTATGGTTAAAAGTTTCAACAACCATGCTCTCTGGAAAAGGGATGGATCATAACCATCATGAACAACCAAAAGAAATAGTCAAACAAACTTGAGTCAAAATAATAGCATCTGTCACAATGGTATACATTTATAAACATTAATGTGCAGGAAAATATAAACATACAGAAGTTTGATGTTTATTTGATATTAATTTAATGATTCTTAGATAAAAAAAATGTTGTTAGATGTGGAAGTGAATATTAGGGAGAACGAGAAAAATCTATCAAACAAAGAAGACAAAAGTGGAAATAACACATCCGTTATAAGGAAACTGCATCAATCCCTATGAATTTCAGAAATAGCTACCCCCAAAATCCCTCATTGAAGAGTCCCATAGGATGGCCAGGAAAGACATCCTCTCATGAAGCAAATGGGGACAGTAGCTCACGGTGAAAGTCCTTGAATTCTAGTCAGTTCAAATGCCGCAAAGGATAGCAAAGCACGGACATCGCCGATGAAAATTACCATCATCACACTAACAAAACTCCAAAATTTAACTTGCACGAAGCTAACCATAGAAGGAGGATACAACCATGCTACATCACCCAAAACACACATTTAGTATTTAACCATATTAGACTAAAGAACAAACACTTTGTCAAAACCTCAGCCAAACTGTAACAACTCAAATTCATCAGAAAAATGAAAGGGATCAACTATCTATCATGGAGACCACAATACATATATATATATAGCTAGAAGATTAACCTCTTCCTAATAATAGAATACATGATAAGGGATCAGCTTGAGTTGAATAGGATACATCCGTTCTAATGTAGGCCACGCTTTCATAAAGTAAATCTAAATATCTCAACGACACCCTTAAAATATATTTTATAATATTAATATTCACTGACAAATTGTATTCTTAAAATTTAATCAACTGAACACAACAACGCCCATAATACCACTAGTTAGAATAGAAATTTTTAGGTTTACTATTGAAGGAAAAAACCCATAGACAATTATGTATAATTGTGTCCTTGGCAAACCCAAACTTGTAATATGGCAAGGAAAAGAAGTGAAAAAAAGTCAGACTAGACTTTAGTTGCTCCTCCATCCTAAATGGAGAATACAATATATACATATATTAAAAATAGTGTATAAATAAGTTATTGGCGCGTCTTAAAATCCTTGCCAAAAAAATCTCAAACAAAAGTGACTATCTTTGCAAGACGGAGGGGTAGTACCTATCAAACTAAGTCCTAATATTACATAAAAACATCAATTAATCTTGAATCTTTTATAAAAATTATCAACCATAATTCAATTATCTAATTGTCTTTAGCATGCATTCTGCATCAGTGAAACAGCTCTTTATGTCAAAATACAACAAAAGCAAACTTGGATAAAGGACCGGTTTAAAAGTATATGCTGCACAACAGGATCAGATTAAAATCACCTCATCAAGAAAGTTGAAAGGCTTAATGATTTGTTAGAGTACATTAAGTTTTTCATCGGTTCTGTAGATAATGCTAAGAAAACATTTCGCCTTCAGGATGTATGCCAAGAAAAATTAATAGGCTATTAGTAAAAAATCAAACATAAAGTCGGAAACAAACCAAATGGAGGGTGCTGATGCGAAGAGCCTGGGTGCTATTCCTCTTAGGCAGTGGTTCAACACCCACCGTATCCAGGTGCTGTCATGATAAAATAAAAAAATAAAAAACAGACAAATTAAACTACTAAGAAGCAACTGTGATATATCACCAGAAAGATGATAATTGATGTAAACAATAATAATAGAACATAATGTACCTTAACGAAGAACTGATACTTTTTGTTACTCAGCAGATCCATAGTAGGAACGCGTGTTAGTGGATCCAAGCATAATTCATAAAGAAGCTGCACAAAGCAATTAAGTGATATTCAACAGAAGTAAAAGGAAATATGGAGCATAACAAACAAATATCAGCTAGGATTTCAAACCTGGAAACCAAATTCATGAAGCAAATAGTTGACATCAGGTTTTGAAAGCTTTTCCAAGATATCAAGAATAACCTTCAAGCAACTGAGGATGACATGTGTTATGCACAAGTTAATATCTGATATAGAAACGATAAATATCAACAAAAAAGAAGATCAATAAATTCAGGATCATTCATAACCTGTAATGGAATTTAGGTTGTAACAATGTCCTTTCAATTGAGGTATCGATATCAAACTTAAGCAGTAAATGTGTTACGTTTGGGGCCGGGCGAGTAATATTATCAATGAGAAGCTGCAAATAATCATGTCAGAACCTACAATTTAGCACTTCCACCGGCCACCTAAAAGAGAAAAATAGCAAAGATAGCAGAAACCAGTGTATTAACCTGCATTATGAGAACGCCTGGGTCGTCAATGCTATTTTCTATAGCCTGACACTCTTCTGATCTTAGCTCTAAACAGGCAGCATAATCCTCGATCAAAGAGGTTGCAGCATTGGATTTCAACAGCAACTGCACGAGCCCAACCATGCGAGTACTGTCAAATGCATAATACCAAATCATTATGTGTTTAGAGTCCTTCAATGTGCCAAAATGATACCCATTATCAGCTCAAAGTAAAACAATAAGAGGGAAAGCGAAAGGATGCCTTAAAATACTCATAATCTTGATGGAGCATTGCTGAATTTCTGGCCTGAAATCATATCTCACGTATTCCAATAAAGCTACAATTTGATTATGATCTTGCGAGAGTATGACATCCAAAGGCTGCATGATGAAGGAACAAAAAGTACAAGTGCAGAGGTGATGACCGGGTACTTCAGCATAAAAAGATATATGAAATTAAATAAATTGACCACAACAGGACACTACTGAGCATATGCCAGATGGTCTACCTATGATATTTCACTATAACTCCCTCCATCCAAATCAAAATTCCCTTTTCTTCGGGAGTGGGACATGTATCTTTAAGGCGTGCAGAAAACATATTGTAAGATCTATTATATTATAATCTAGTCGAAAATTACTATATAAATAAAATTATGAGTGAAAAATCTTCGAAAAATGAATGCCATAAATAAGGATTTGGCACCTAAATTGTGATATATGTGCTGTGTGCTGAAGACCAAAATCCAATGAAATCTAAAAACTTGAGGATAAAAAAAAATAGACAGTATCTCCAGAACAATTATAATATAACAAAGAGATTGTCATAAGAACACAAAATTTCATTAACCCTTTGTTGAACTTTGACTAAAAAATGAGGACAACCACTTTTTAATTGGTAAAATGTATAATGACACGGATCGGTATTTGAAAACTAAGAAGTGAGAACGTGTTGATTCACTTGATGCATGTACCCAAATATCAGTCATACCAGAATAACACCAACTGATTTCCCGAAAGTATATGACGAAAAGACAATTCTCTATATGGAAAAAACATTTATGCGGCCAACCTCTATCAAAAGAACACAAGTGGAAACTATCTATAATTTTCTGCTTAATCACCAACTCACCAAATAAAATCTCTACAATGCAAGCTAGATAGTCTCCTATCATTAGGCTCACCAAACAACCTCGACTGTTTACAGCAGTCTCATAGACTTGACATCTTATTTGTAATAACAAAGTTGAACGTGCAACTATAACTTTTGTGTTAGATGTCTACAAACCACAGCTTTCACAATCATTGCTGCCTATCATCATCTTTATAGTCCACAGATATAAAATCTTCAGAACTCCCCAGATCAATTATATCTGTGAGCAATTAAAAGTTTAGACAAATGTCATTTTTCAACAACAATACCATATCAGTACAAAGTCTGAAAGTGTAACACCTCTGACACAAATACAATTCTGTAAAACATTTGACCATCACGCACTCGGTACGCGTAGTAGAAAACATTTTGTAAGCAAATAATATAAACACATTAACAAAGACAGGCCACTCTAACAGAAGGTTTATTACACTGCTAAGTTCAAATGAATACATGATGCAACGGGTGCTGAAAAAAAGACCTCTGTAAAATAAGATTTTAGAAAGCAAAGCCAAATGTTAGAAACAGATACCTGGTACAAAGGAAGCCAGAAATCAGAAACAATTACGTCCTTCTCCAAAACCAGTAATAAAATTTCCAAGCATAGCAGCACAGCCTTCTCTAGAAGTTGGCCATAAATTTGAGTTGTACGTTGAGTAATGATGGAATTCACTCCTGGCAAAAGAATGCCCATAATATTACGGAATACAGTTTTGCCACTCATAAAATCCTGCAAAAGAAACATTAATTCCAACATTAGTGAATCATAGTGATACTAAGACCAATCTCAAATATCAACAAAAACCATCAAGAATTAAAGAAGGCAGTCCAATAGGACAAAATTATGAATAACATCCCTTAATACTGAATCAGAGAGGGAAAACTTGATTTGGTTGAACTTTAAACAGAACATACCCAAGCATTGGGCCGAAGAGGTAAAACATACAGCTTCATTTATGCCCAAAAAAACTAGAGTGGAAGCATATTTGTCTTAAGAACGGAAAATATAATATATAAAGAAGGAAATACATGCTTTAAATATTTACAGTAGATTTAAACTAAGATAATGTACCAAGAAGTGAAAATGAAATTCATAGTTGCAACTCAATTTCAATTCAAACGGAACCGGTATTAAGATAGACCTGTTAATGATAGTTTGCAGAACTTCCAATATCAGTCACTTGCCTGAGTTGATTTCATGATCAAATATGATATATGGATTGACAACACTGCAGCCTATGTGATTTATGGTTAGCTTTTGAATGTGCACTGCACATCTAAATGCAACAAACTGCATTAGTGAATTATAGGTCCCAAAAGAAAACACTAAATTTATGGTTAATTACTATTACTATTTGTTCATTTCTTGTAAAAGATCATTTTCGAAATATCAAAATTATTGAGATGCAGATTGAGTTGAGATCAATTACAGTTGTTGAAAATCTGAAATACAGCCGTCTCAGGGAGGGGTAGGTGGTTTGGTGTAGGACTGAAGATAGCCGCATTACTTTTACAAAACATAATATTTCTCTCAAGTAGCTGCATTTTTCTTCTTTACAGTTTATGAAATGGCCTGAAATAACTACTGAGAAGCTACATTAGCTGACTTATATGTTCAAACCACCTGTTATTATTTGACTTTGTTTCTTTGTTTACAAATCCTGTTGGATATTTTTAGGATTTCCAAAAAATACCATAAATAAAAAAATATTAAGACCCACAAAATAAAAACCCTAAATACATCAATTATATAAAAACCTTAAATTAAAAACAAGGGTCATTCTGTTTCTCATCAAAGAGAAATTGGTTAAGAACCTACCAATTGAAATAATAATGAGCATCTTAATATTAATGATTTAAACTATAAAACAGGCGCAAATCAAAAAGATCCAAAACTTAAATCTATTTTATAAATGTAACAAGACAAAACAAGACAGGCACCTGCACTCAACAAGATGAGGCACCTGCAAACCAGGCAAGATAAATTGGCATAACTAGCCGACAATTTATGATTGCATGATATCACAACGTGGAACGGAACTTTAAAATTCTGACACAACAGCACTAAGAACGGATGAAAACAATCTTAAGGCATATAGAGGATGTGAATAATCAGGTAATTCTTTTATGTTCAACCACAGGTTGTGCTCGATCAAAATCAAAACATAGCTTTGACTTTCTATTCATTCCCTCAGTATAAAACATTTAAGTGATTTCAGTTGAACTTTTTAGTATTAAGACAATACTGATAAATAAGGCCATTCATTATGCATTAGATGCACTACATAATTTTACTATAAAACAAATACAATAAATAAACCAACTGCACCAGAAACAACAATAATACTGACATTAACTAGTAGAAGAACAATATACTTTCAATAACTCCATAATAGGGAGCTGCATCTGAAGTGCAGCTGATTGTGACCCTGATCGGTCCGCAACACTGTCAATGTCTTCATCTGTGATGTCGTACATTTTCAGTATCCTGCAGATAAAGTCAACAATATGAAGAAAAAAAATAGTAATTTCTTATCAACTCACGAAGTGCTCAATCATTGAAACAGCTACAAGGAGCAACAGATACAAGCCTTTCAAAATACTAATACCATAAGTCAATGGTCCATAGGTCGTACTTATTTTCATAAACCAATGAAAATGCTACGGAAAAAAGGTAAAAATCATAAAGAGGATGACCAAGAGTGAATCATTAGAACTCACATCCGGAAATGCTGAAGGCAAGAAACAACCAACTGCCATTTTTCAGAAGCATCTGCATAGGCTCTTTGAGGGAATGGGCCAAAGACATGATCGTATATGAATCTAAAGATGCCAATGAATCTGCCAGAAAGTGCCACTCATTGACAAAGTAAGACATGCAGGGAAGGTATAAAATGAATATCAATAAAACAAAAAATGATCAAGCATAGTACCTACGCCCTCTATCGCTTACATCCCTTTCTTCAGCAGTAAGAGCATTCAAAAGGTTCAGGAATGATATTGTTGAAGGGTATCGTTCTCTTCTGGCTTCTATTTCATTCAACTCAAATCGCATATCATAAACCTGTCAAAATAATTGCAGCCATAAGCAGTTAAGCACATTAATCAAAAGTATGGGATTATCAAATTTGTAAAGCATTCAGCTGAACAAATGCCTAATATAGTTTAGCCCCAAAAAAATGATGTCTAATATCACCCGCAAAAAATTTGATCCAATATTAGAGACAGCAAGAATTTAGCCAATTGGCAAGCCGTTACGCTAGATACAAGTTCAAATTATTAAAGCTAAAACCTAAATTACCACTTTGATCAAAAATTTACAAGAACTATTCATTGATGCAAACAACCCGGACAATTTCCTTCTTCTGCATTAGTTACTCGTCTAGAACTTAGAAGAAAATTTCTCAAGGTTATCCTCTGTTTTAAATTTTGGTTCGTAAATAGAGTCGCTTATGGAAGTCTTATTCACTTTTGGGAGTATGTTCCCTTTTTGCTACTTTCCATTCCGTTCTTATCTTGTAGTTTGTCATGACACTAGAATTACTATATTTGTTTTGGGAGTGGTTTGATGTCCTGTTTTCTTCTTCTCCTAACTATAGCATATTCTTTCTCCCTCTTCTGATAAACATTCTTGTCTTTGGTCTCATATGGGAGTTTCTCTTGCCTGTCATTATTTTCTTAATTAATTGGTCTTCGTCCTGGAGCGAAATTTCCTTCACCTATTTCCATTTCTTTTTCACATTCCACAACTAATTCAAAATCCAAAGTTTTTCACAAACAAAAAAGTTCCTTGATCCCACAAAAAGCTTAAACACGCAGGTCAGTGTCATAAAATACCTGACTACACCAATGTTAAAACAAAAAAGACTGGAATCACAATCATGATAACCGCGAAGTCAAGAATGCCCATATGAATCAAGTTTCCTACATAACAGCCACCTACCAGCAAATAGCCAAATACATGAATAGTTTTTAATGGTGTTAACCAATCCTTTGCAAATAAATAAACAGGTTAAGATACAATCAACAAAGCTTTTGAGAAAAAAAGCAACGAAGTATACACCAATTCTATGTAATGTTATGAACAATAAACTAAAGCAGGAACAAGATAAAGAACTAACCTGTGCAGTAATCGGTTGTGCGCTATTCCCGACATGAGGCCCAACAACAACTGGTAGATCATACTGCTCAAGGAAATTCCAAATGGTATCTTTTATATTTGGAGAAACTTGAATGAAAGAAGATATCGCATTACGTAAAGCACCCTGCAATACAAGACAAATGCATGAGAAACTACTGAATTGTCGCAGCTCCTAAACTTGACGAAACAAGAAGAGTATAGAGCTGTAGTATTCATATAGAGAAGCAAAAAAACATAGCCAACAACCTTCAGATAAGGAGGCACGTTTTCATAACTAAGGAGTTTAAATAACGGTTCAATGTCTGGAAACCAATTCTTTCTTTCGATCGGATTTCCATTCTCCATTACCTACAAACCATTAGAAAGACAACTGAAACACAATAAGTTTGATTTGAATAAATAACCAAATAGAAACAATTCGTTCAAAAGCAATCAGTCAATATATCAACATCTTTTACCAGTACAGTTCACCAAAATTGTCAAGAAATCATCAGTGGGGAATAAAGCTTAGCTAGTATTTGGCAGAGCCTTTCATGAGTTAACTAGATATGAAATAAAATCCACCTATGAAAAACTGTCAATTCCAAGCATAGTATCAAAATATTTACCTGTTAATAGTTGTAAGAAAATGTCACCCTTGTCATAAAAATATACAATATACTAACCTACATATTCATCTCTCAATAATACATAAAAAGAGGGGGTAGGGAGGATTGTTCTTTTATGGTAACTAATGACTTACTGAAAACATAAAAGAATATGTCAGATCCAAACATCGCCAAATGAGAAATAATCATCAAGTAAATCAAAGTAAAAACATGCACAACACAGAATAAGGGAAATGAAAGGCCAAGGAAATATAAGAACAAAAGTTTTTATCAAAACAAAAATAATGATGAGCATAAGTCAACTGCAAGTATAGGATTATTCCTTGTTGTTCACAATAGCACATTACTTTAACCTTTCACAAGTTATAAGTTTTACGAAGAAAAAAAATTGTCTTACTAGTCACGTGAAACACACACCACCACAAATGGGAAAAAGAGTATATATACATAGGTCAGAGAGCAAGGGAGAGAGTGGAAGCAGCATCAGAAACAGATTCCCCTCATTAATATGTATGCAAAAATTTCAGCACGTGTAAAATAAATTATGATGCAACTTAAACTTAGAACCTAAAGGACATGTTATGTTTCCACCAGAAAACAATTCCAGCTTTTACCATGTTGTAAAGGCACAAAAATTTAAACAATATTAACACCTTCTGAAGAACATTTAGATATGCAACAAGTGCTTTAGCATCCCCTTCCTGAAACTCTGGTAATATCGCTCCAGCACTTTGAAGGGACTGCTTGAACTTTTCTTCGTAAATTGATATACAATCAAACAAAGTGCTCCATCCAATGGAGCGAAATGTTTTGCCCTGAAGTAAATCAAAAACCTTCGAAGCACCCTCTTCAGTAGAGGCCTGAAGGATGTACCACAAATATTGATTAACATTTTATGATAACTTTCAGAAAGCAAGACAGTAATAAATACTTCACATACCAAGGTACTCAGCATTTTCAAGAATGCCACAAGTGTTTGGAAGTTATTATGATCCTCTCCGGCAAAGTTTACAAATGTCCACAGGACATCATTTCCAGACATCAGCTCAGGTTCCTTCTGCAGTATAAAGAAACTATGGTATTAATAATTATCAAATCAAATAATATAACAACAGATAAGGTCTTTCGACTATTGAAGAGCAGTTGTGGTTTAATTTATGGTTTCATCAGTTTAAGGTATCAGAGGGAAATTTAATGTATTTGTTTTCTTCCAGAGTGAACCAAGACTAGGGGCTTGTTCATGTAATGGGTCTGATAACAATTACCTAGTAGGTCAGACACCAGGTCCAAGATTTACTCTTCGCTTGGCCACAAAGTTCTCTAGATATCCAAGTTTTTAACATATATATTATGTTAAGTGACGAATATGTGATAGCATCCTCTAAATATAAGCACTCCCTCCTTGGCCAAGAATAGGCATGACCAGTGGACATCTAGTAATCCAATTAATTCACCTTAAAGGGTGTAAACAAATTCAAAATTCCAGTCACTAAATGACCAGAAATCTACTATAAAGAAATCTCAACCAGCTGAACATAACCTTAGTCTTCAAATCAGACGATGACAAAGGCCGAGAAATGATGTTCCCTGCCACCTCCTTGGAGGGGGACCAAACTTCTCTCCATTACACTTTCACCAATTTCTCCCAATACACACTTAGTAACAAAAAATTTAAATTTAGTGACAATAAATTATTTGTCACTAATAATTATGCCGCTTGGTGTCATCGCTAAAAGAATTATTTTTGGCGCTAATGTAATTTGCAAAGATTGCATGAAAAGTGTAATGGAGGGGATCCTCATCCCATAGAAGGGCAACAATTTCTGCATAAGCTGCAATCCTTTGTACGTGGTTAACTTAAACTATTGAAACTGGTCGAATCAGCAGAAACTGACACATCAACATAAAATTACTGATTGTTTGGTCTGTCCAGTCGTAATGAGTCATGCACCCGTGCTCATTTGTTTTTGTTTCTTGGAGCTCGTGGAATGCTATCTTTGGAGTGTTGGAGGAGTGGATGTGCTCCGCTTCAGTGGAAGATATTTTCTTAATTCACGATTAAGGGTTTGGAAGGAATAAGAATAAAAAATGTTAATTACCAAGAAAAAAAGGATATGAAAATTTCATGAATTTGTACTTTCTTCTCAGTTAAATGGAGAATTTGGAACGAGCACAATGCTAAATTGTTTAGAGCAAGTGATTTACCGCTTAATTTGTTGAGGGATAATGTTATTTTTATTGTGTCCTTTTAGAGTTTAGACTACTGTTATAAGGCCTTTTGATGTACCTCTATAACTGAGTTATGTACAAATAGGAGTGCTGCACTTTTTAAAATTTCTCTTTTATTTTTTGATAGAAAAAGTAGATATAATTCGAAACGGGAGATTACATAATGATAAGCAAATAAATCCACCTAAACTAGGAAGTGGAAATATACAAAAAACTTGGCTATTGACAAAAGTCAAGACCATTCCATCAATAAAAATTTTGGTCCATACAAAAAAACTGAGAGACAGCGCTCCACTATTTAACAATCATGGTCACTACTGGTCATCAATAAATCTTATGCTTAATCATTCAAACGTATGTTTCAATTGGATTTTGTTTTAAATGAGATATAAATTTGATGCTTCTAACATAAATCATCCCACAAATACAAAGGACTCCAACATTACCAATTTAAAAGTATATATTTGAAAACTTTGAACCAACAAGTATTAATCAACCAGTACAGCAACAATGTTTAAAGGCTTAAGTTGTAAAACCATATTTGAGAGGAATGAAGTCTTCAAGCCGACATAAATATTAATTAACCATTACAACAACCTCAGAAGCAAGATAGAAAATTTATTATATATGTTTAAGAAACATACTGACCTGATAGATTTCACTCACAAACTCCAATAGAGAAACAAATGGTTGAGGGGCTGCTTCACTGGCTTGTTGAGAATGCATACTAACATCAAGAATAAAATCATTTGATCCAGATATTCGATAGGGACTAAGTACAGTCATAGCTTTCTCCTTTGTTTCTTTGACCTGTTAGAAGGAGTCGAAGAAAACACTTTCACAAATGGAAGATGTTGCACAGTTATTGATATTATAAAGTTCCCACAAAACCCATAAGATTTCGCATTAAACTGAGTCGTAAACATTCTTATATGTTACACGGTTCTTATATTTGAGGGAAGAAAACCATATGCTTGGTGTGCAAAAGCAAATACGCCTAGGTTAAAAGAACCAACTCAAGATATCAGATCATAAAGTCCTAAATAGAACATTGTAAACATGCATTTGGGTGTAAATTAAAATGCCCAAGACTGATGAACAGTAATTGGAGGAGAAGAGGAGGACTTCACAATCTATGCCTAAGCCAAGACCGAAGGGAATACATAGTATGTTTTTCATTACAAATAATTAAACAAATGAAAAATAGGACACAACTAAGCAGGAAATTATTCTTATATCATTTCTATGCTACATCTAAAACGAACTCCCAAATTGCATGTTGCAATATCCTACAAGACATGAAAGAAGAATTTAACTGACCTTGTCCCTAGCAAGTGGATGAGATAAAAAGCACGTTAGCAACTTGTGCAGGTAAGCATTGTACATGTAGATTATATCTTCGTCATCATTCTGCATAATTAGTAAAAAGAACTAAATTTGAAATCTCACGAGACAATAAAACAATCTCAGCAACCATGTTGAATAAAACTGGACCCCATTTTAAAGTAAAAAAGACAAAAACCACAAAACTTCATATTTTCTCTGCTCAACCAATTGCAAGACAGTAATATATGATTCCATATAATAAAAGTAGATAAAAAGATGTGGGGTAACAGGACAAAAAGATAATAAATAAATAAATAAAATAGAGATAAAGGAAAAGGAAATATAGGGCTATCTCCCAAGAGAAAAGAAAAGACATCAATATTCCTTGAAGGTTAATTTCAGAATAAACGAAAACAAGAGATAGATCAAATTAGCATTAAAAGCACTAAACTGTACAAATAAAAAAATAAAAATCGAATTACCAATGAGACAACGAAAGCTTTTATATTATTCTGCAGGAATTAAGGATCTGTTACCATAAAATCAAAATAATGGTGAACAAGTCAATTTAATGTTCCAAATTCAAACTCTTGTGATGATGTTGACAATTGCAAGGAAAGTTTAAAGGATCTTGCTTGAAGATTCCTTGAAAGAAGTTGATTGTCTATAGGAAATAGAGAAAGTTAAAATCTACAAGGAAAACAGTTCAAGAATTGATACCTATAAAGAAATTTTGATGTAATAATTTTCAGGGATTAAATGTCTATCAGTAGAGTTAAAATATTTTCTTCTTCTTCCATCAATAATACAAGTTCTAATCAATTATATTTAGTTGTTTAATTCTTGTTATAACTTCATGTAAATCGTATAGTAGTTATTTTATTTGTTTTCAAGGCAACCAAAAATGTTAGATCTAGGATGATGATGAAGCTAAGTCACATATCATGCCAAATCTTCCATATCACATCTAGTAAAAGAGATTTAATGTAATGATTTTAACTTTTCATTCTTGGAATACCTTATACTTAGTTTTTATGTTATTTTCAGTTAACGAAGAGTTAATGATAAAGTATTGTCAACATATGAAATTTTTCAAAGTCCCTGTTTGCACAAGAGGTTTTGATTGGGTTATTGTTAATCTTAAATTTTTATAATATATACATTAATTAATTATAAAAGTTTTAAACTGTGTCAAAACATTAGTAATTTATTTTTATTTGTACATTAGTTTGAGTAAAATGAAAAGAAGATAGTTTATTTGTTATATGTGTTGCTTAGTTCATTCGGATCCCTAGATTTCTTTCTCATTATTGGTTTTCACCTTTAATTATTGCTTTATTTTTCTTTCAATCTTAGTTAGTCATCTTCTCCTTCTATGTTTCTAATTTGCCTAAAATATAGATTAAGTATATCGAAAAAATAAATTACTCTCTATGGGTTCGACATTTAGTTATCAGTCCTTCAAATTGAGTATTTGCACTTGCAGTTATTAAAAAATTCATACAAGTAATCCCTTACAATGTCATGTAAATGTTTGTTTTGTGTTTAATGAATTTCAGAATGGTCCTGTAATGTTTCAACTCAAGCATTCTACAAAACTCAAAATTATTGTTGACAGACTCGAAAGAACATTGTGGCACTGGTAGAATAAAGAGTTTGATGGTTTACTTGAATCCTAAAAACAATTATGATTAATATTTAAATAAAATGAGCCTTTTTATTCAAATGACAAGAAGTTGTGCTATATACAAACCTGATAGGCTGCAGTCTGAAGAACCTTATCCAACAGAAATTGGAAAACATTATTTGAGAAAATGGTTTCCATGCAGGAACAGATATTTTGAATATCATTAGACGAAGCACTTGAAATTGTCTCCCTGGAATCAATTCCATCGTGTATCGTCATCAAATGTACAGCCCATGCAAGTCTGACAGAATCAACAAAGCCCTCCACAGTTGGATCATTTCCGGCAATCATCACCTAAAGGAAACATGATGACCGACAAGTTTTTAATAATAACTCAAAATATTAATATAAACAGCAAAAATGAAAAAACAGAAACATTTTAAGCTTACATTTTCCTGGAATTCATGCCTAAAAGAAGCGTCACGAGACAAGAGAGGCAGTTTATCTGGTCCTGAGCTTAGAGAATCTGATATGAAAGCAATCACTAGAGAAAATAGGATACTGTATGTGATCTGCAAAAATATACATATATTAGCATTTATTAAAATAACCTATCCCAAAAAGGCTTTTACCATATATAATATAAGATGGAGACTTTTTGTAAAACAATTTTATCCATGTGGCATGAAAAAAGACATTTTTAATGAGTTCATTTGTAGTATATGAAGCCTGTCACGTTTTGGCATTTGATACTACAAGTCTCACAATACATTCTTAGACAACTCATCTTTAATATTCCTACTGCTAATCACAAACCTAGGAGCGGAAGTACCCATAATTCACAGATGCAAATTCAAGAATTCAGGTTCTCAATTATCTAGTCAGCAAATCCATGCTCCAAACAATATTCAAAGTTTTTAATGCTGAAGTCATACATGGTCTATTTAATAACACGTGTAAACTCATCTCAGAGACTTATCCATTAATGTAGAATTAAGACTATATGTGCGTGTTTTTTAAGAAGGGGATCGAAGAATGAAACAAAACATGCAAATATAAAGGCAAGTTGCAACTGGTATTGACCAATCTTTCACAACCTCCACTTGGAAGTTTTTATGGCTAATGATTCCCGGTTTATAAGCCTTTTAGGCTCTATGGAATTTGTTTGCAATACAATCCAGTATGAACCCATCCCACACTCATTAAGTGCCTTGAGAACCGAACATAAAGAAAAACCATATAAATATTACACCAATGTCGATCAATAGGCGCTCCTGCTTCCACAAAAAAATGATAAAAGAAGAAATTTAATTAATAGAAAAGAAAGGACAATAAAAAGGGGAACAAGAAGTCCACCCGCTCCAACTTTGTGTGAACAAGTTCATGCACTGTATTTCTTTCTACTCGAACAAGGAGTTATGAAATTGGAATACTCAAACACATAAACATTGTCCAAAGAAAATAATAGGCATATATAGCATGCCACAGACGATAAAATCTCTTATAGAAGCTTTTCTAATCATATATCTCCACATAATATCAAGAAATCCCCAATCCTACAAAAAAAAGGACAACTATATAATTTAGCAAAAAAAATAAAATTTAAGACCTGATACTTCAAGACATCGCTGCTACCGTTGAGCTCGGCTGCGCTACTTTTTAAAAGAGTAAACAACTCTTTGACATCTTTTGTACCTGACAAAAGTACAACACTAATCATATAACTTGGCCATAACTTGAGAAGTTCAATTACATATTAGAAGGAAAGCTATAGAGAGATTCTTGGCTTAGAGGTTGACAATGTGCCACATGGGGCCAAAGGGGCTTCTCTCGCAAAAGTGCTAGACTAACCACAAGGCTAGCTTGCACCAGCAACAAATTACTTCAGTCCAACTTGACCAGAATAGTTCTCACAAAATTTGAGTGTCAATGGTACAAACCAAGGCAGCAATAAAGAGTGCGACTCAATTTGTCAAATTGTCCAAAAAGTGGGAAATCATGTCACATTTGAGGTTTATATGGTTTTTACCGTAGTTTAATCTGTTATAGGATTCGATGTTTTATTTTATTGTGTTTCAATAGGTTCGGAGGAACTAAGACCATATTTGGTTGGCATGAAACAGGATGCCAAGAAAGAATACTAATCCATGGAATCTACAGTTTCTAACGCTTGATAGTTCACATACATATCTGGTGGATCTAGGTTAGGGGCTGAATTTTCAGGGGTAGAAAAAAAAAATTATGGTGTTTAATAAAAAATTTAAGTTTAAATTAAAAAATACTATCTTCGTTCCAAAATTAGATATACATTTTGACTTTTTAAAGTCAATTCGCGAAATCCTAAAATTTAAAATTGATATGAAGTTATTTAGTTATAATACCACTATAAAACACTACTAATTATTATCTTTGTTTTTTTCAAAACTTGAACGAACTTATATATAAATTTAATTTGAGTTTTAAGATTTCGCGAATTAACTTTTAAAAGTCAAAATGTATCTCTAATTTTAGATTGGAGGTAGTATTAAATTCATCAAATTTAATATCCTATACTACTTTGGTCACTACAATACTTTTTGTCTCTCCGTTTCTCGTCTAGCGGCTTGGCCTAATTCCTCTCACTAGTTCGACTTTAAAGAAAATTTGATATGTTGTATTTTTTATTTATAATTTCATAAATTTAGTAATTACTTTGAGATTTTTGGTAATTACTTGAAGGTTTTTTTTTAATTGCTTGTGAATTTTTATAACTAATAAAAATAAGACTGTCATACAACAATTTTAAGTAATGAAATTTCGAAAAATGTTGCTATAAATAATATTTGGGCATTATTTAGTATTGTAATTTATTTTACTATATTTTTATTTTTTCGCCAAAAATTGTTTATTTCAAATTTGACCCCATTGACCAAAAAGTATGGATCCGCCCCTGTACATATCTAAAATTCGAATGCATGAATTGATTTCTAAAATCACATAATCCAGTCTAGGAATATTAAGAATGCATAATCCTAAATTTGAGGTGGTATTCCAATTTCAGAAATATAGAAAATTGCTAAAACAAGCATAAATAGATCAATCTTAAAAATTCTCACGTTCTCACGTTTTTCTATAGCATCTTATGTCAACTTTTTATCATCTCTGCTACATCATCTCCTTCACTTGCAAAATTTCTAAACAAAGTTAAAAGGCTTCCATGTTATGTTCTGGAGCAATCTCTCTCTATAAATATTAAATAGATTGTTAGATTAATAAAATAGGCCCAAAGTATAGTATATAAAGACATTAAACTCTAACTCAAAACCAATTACAATTACCTATGAAAAGAGTTGACCCAAGTCATTTTATACTAGACACATTTTCTCAAAGTATTCAATGTGGGACAAGATATATACTGTATACTCCCCCTCACGTGTAACAACTTGGTGTATTCACGTGGACCTGATGAATACGAAGACCCACACAAGATAAGTAAACCTAGAAGAAATCTAGTAAGCCACGAGCAACTATTGGCCCAATTGATAAGTGGTACTAGTTAAGAAATAGGTAACTTTGACCCTTAAGGGACTGCAAGTGGTTAAGAATGAAGGCTAAGAAGTGTTTAATTAGGCCCAAGGATACCTTGTCCTGATACCATGTTAGATTAAAAAAATAAACCCAAAGTATAGTATATAAAGAGATCAAGTTCTCTAACTCAAAATCAATTGGCTATGAGAAGAGTTGGCACAAGTCATTATATACTAGACACATTTTCTCAAGGTATTCACATATGTATATATATAAACATATACTGCTATACATATATATGACATACATTATACAGTTTCTTCATGTTGTCACTTGTCAGTAAGTTACAGATTATTTGCGCCACTTGAAGTCTATACATAAATATTGTACTTTTGGCTCTATCAAATTATATATATATATATATATGCATCGAGAGAGAGAGAGAGAGAGAGAGATTGTCCTGCAAATAATATGAAATAAGTATGTAGATGTCATTATATTTTCTGATCAGGTGGATAGACATTAATTTGCAAGAAAAGTAAGTTTACAGCTATCATCAGTGTCTGGCCAAATTTCAAAACTTCAAGCCTCAGGGATAAGGTTTAAGCCAATGACAGTAATCACCTAATGATTTTTTTTTATGATCATAATTTTTATTTAATATTTTCATTTCCAAGTTCATAAAATAAAAGAGAAAATTTAATTATATACAATACTTTTCTAATTTCTTTACGGTTTTTAAACCTTACTTCTTGCCAAATGTGATTTACTTAAAAATAATAACTTAATCGCCAAAAGTAAGTTTGATTATTACTTCATTATACTTTCCTAGTTACACTCCTAATTCGCCAAAACAACAAAATGGAAATCTGCTTGAATTAGAATTCCCATATACTTGAATTACAAGTAATGGGAACTTTTTGATTCCTTACCAGCCACCAACCAAACATGGCATAAGGTTTACACATTTGTTTTTTCCCTCAGTAAAGTGAGCTATCATGTTGCATTTTTCTTGGGCTGAATCAGAAATTAAGCTGAGATGGTGTACACCAAGTAAAGAATTCCTTAGAAAAATCACAAATAAGCATACTCATATCCCACACCCTTATCCAAGTCTATTGATTGCAAGTCCTTCACGCATATAAAAGAGTCAATTTAGCATACCTAAAAGCACTTGTGGGTTTCTTTTAACCTTTTCTAATGTTCTCAATTTTCACATGTTTAAATATATTTCAACTGTTATTTCATGCTCTGAATAAGTTTCTGTTGCAAGCTAGGGAAGAATGATATAGCAAAATAAAATTTTGATCAACCACACAATCCACTTTGCATTATAAACCAAATGCTGCAATAGCAGGTCTGGACCTAAAAAAAGGATGTGCAAATTTGTTGATCTGTCAAAGGATGTGCAAATTTGTTGGATCTGTCTAAGGATAGAATACTACAACTTTAATTGGAAATATTAGATACTACCACCAAAAAAATGGCACATTAGTTCAATATATACTTTTGGTTATTAAAACGTAAAGTGCATGGAACTACAATAAATCAAACACAAACGAATTGGTCGTCTGAAATCTTACTTGTCCGTACAACCAAAACAGATAAAATAAGGCAGTGGCCAAGGAGGAGTCTTTCCCTACAAACAACAGCTCGCCTTTCCACAAGAGCACCTCTTGAATCAACAACATAGCTCTCAGAGTTAGGTCCACCTAAACCAGCTGGTTCTTCCCGATTGAGTTCCTAGAATAAAAACATATAACGATGCTACTCATATATGTATATTAACACCTAATCATTCCAATATAATGACTGTACAACAGACAAATTTTAAGGGAGCTTCTCCAATCAATAATTCAATATTATAACTGACGTCTATAACCATTTCAAAGAATACATATTAAAAAGATGACCATTTTATAGAATCAATAAGAAGCAAAATATATATATAGTAAATTTTTTACTGACATAACTGGTACCCAATCATGTATTTGACCATATGGGTTAATTTATGTGTTACATGAGAAACCTTAGGACCACAAGTAACGGAGAAACAAGATTTAATTCCAAAATTTAAAAAGTGTATCTACACCAAACCCAAATAAAAAAAGAGAATTTTCAAAAATACTATAACTATTAAATCAGCTAGACTGCCAGACAACAAAGTGTGAGCAGTGTTAGGAGGCAAACATACAGCATCCTAATAGTTTCTCATAATTTCACAAGTAGAAGTAACCTAAAAGAAATAAGACAAGTTTCACTGCAAGGTATAGAAAGAACTGACTCATATAAATATGTATAAAGCTTACAGGTTACACCTCTATGAAAAATTGAAAAAGAACTCATCAGAGCATAGACTGAACCCCTTGGACCAAAAAATGAGGAGTCCATAATCTACTATCCAAGCTAATATACACAACAGCTCCACATTTTCAAAAGCTATATATATTTTTTCCCATCACAAAAACCAAAAACACATTGAAACTGATTCCCAGATGCCTTCTGTTTTTCTCTTCCTCTTATAGAGTTACGAAATAAGAAACATATCATGTACAGTCCTACGTGACAGGGATTTCAGGTAGTTATAGTTATCTTCTTTATTTGTTTTACTTATTTTATTTTAGACTTCTATTATGTTTAACTGATGTTGTAGTGGATGCGATAGGGATTTACATCTATTCACTTTGTTGTCCTACATCACTAGGCATCACGCAAATGATATCAAACATGCTAGACTTGGAAGATCATCTACCAAGCATCCTAAAAACACCCTGAAGAAGCCACTTAAGTAGCCTTATTTTCTTTTGGATTCATGATGAGGTAGGCTTTGGGAGGCCTTTTGTATAGCGTGATTTTGGTTTCTTAGAGCAAAGGAATTATTTTCTCCGATTTTATAGTGTGTACTTAGGTTTGCCTCCATTTGGCGCTTTCAGTGGATTAGTTACCTATTAAAAAAAACTACAACATTGCTCAGTTTTACTTTAGAAATCAACAAAAATGAGAACCTAGGTTCATCTTGACCAGTTATTACTCTGCTTAACAATGCAGTGAACTATCAAAAAATATTACAGTGTGGAAAAACCAAAATAATTTGGAAAACTAATACTCATATAGGCATAAACATCAGAAGAATTGGCAACTAAAATTTTGTATGAAAGCATTTTCAAGCAAGAATACTGATGCAAAAAAGATAACATGCAACAAATGTAAGTACTTTTATGAGACATATTAAACGTTGTCGGGCCCAGCATTCATAAGATCTTCCAAATATTTTTGAATGTCAGCAACAAGATCAACCTCAAGCCCCGGGTCAAGTATAACAGCCTGCAATATCCACATAACAACAATAACCAACAACGATGATGATGTGAAAAACATGACGAATGCCAAATTTCGAGCCAAAACAAACATTATTCCCAAAAATGAAGGAGTGCAGATGATACCCTCAAAAGCGAGTAAAGTGCTGTAAGTAGATCTCTTCTTCCTGTGTACCAAAGTCCTGTTGCGAGACGCAAAATTTCTGATGGATCTCTTCCTAAAAAGCCCCACTGAGTCGGAAAAAATATAATTAGGGTGCATTTCAACATTATAAGTTTAGATCAAAGAATAAGAATATAAGATATTAAAAAAAAGATCTACCTCTTGATTTGCAGAAACAAGCAGTCTCACACAGTCTATTTCATTAAGGTGGAGATCGTCACTCAATTTGATAACCTGCAGGTCAGTATTAAAATTATGCAAATATCAAACAACACATTACAAGATAGCTACCAGGAGAGCGCAGAATAAGTTATCCAGGGAGCATTGAAACGCATACCCACCACCCACCCCCACCCCCACCCCCACCCCCACCCAAACCCACACCCACACTATGAAAATTATTTGGTAAAAGAATATTTAATTTCATGCATAAGTAAATCTACTCTTATACAAATTCACCTACACTTTTACCAACAAAGATAAACAAGAAGGAAAAATCAAGCTAGACAATCATATAACCCAACTGAAAGAATTCCTTCAAAATAAATTATTGTTTTGTTTGATCATTCTGTTCAAATGCTACAATATGATAAATAGTACTTGTTGTAGAAAAAATATACACATAAATAACAGATTTAGCTCAACTCCGTTTACCATTTATTTCATCTAAACTAAAATTGATTACTAACCATATAATCTCAAAAGGATCTGCCAAATTTAGGGGGTATCATGGAAGTATACATGTTTGGTGATTCGTTTCAAAAGTACATGTTGAAAAAATGGAGGAAAAGGAAAACAGAGAGAAAGAAATTCCATACAGTAAATTTCCTTAACAATAACATTTTCCGTCAGAAATTAATATAAATATGGACAGAAACATCCATCAAAAAAGGCATTCCCTCTAAATTTGTTCAATAATGGAATTCTTGGATAAATCACTGAATATGCACCATAATTACCATACACAACATGAATTGTAAGTAAAAACATAGCAAAACAAATTAAATATCACCCTATAATCAAAAGAATAAAACAAACAAATTGTAATGTGAGATAGGGCTAACAATTTGAACATCCTGGTCGTCAAGGGATATTGGGCCAGAATCCGGAAGTCTGACTTCTCTAGACTGTACTTGAGCTCGGTCTGAGGGCTTCGGGGGCTACATATCAAAATTAACAACAAAATTTACAATTTGGAAAAAAAATAACTGGCTTTTCTCAATCTTAATTATATATAGATATACATGTACATACGTATATTCAGACAGAGAAAGAGAGGATGATTACCGGAAAAAAAGGAGGATTGGAGGGATGAGAGAGAGTGTCGAATGGCGTGGATGAGCTCGATTCTCTGACTGGGAGATGGAGGGTGGGTCCGAGTAGTGTGGATTCAATGGTGGAGAGTAGCTGCTTTGGGGACACCATAATACTCTGAAACCCTAGAATGAAAACAAGACAGAAGACAGTGAATGACACTGAATAGAGAGAGGAGTGAAGAGGGTTTTAGCGGGAAAAAAAGAGTTTAGTCCCTAAGCCAGGATTTGAGAAGAAGAAGGTTAAGTTAAATAAGTTTGTTTTTAAAATTAATTGTTTTATATAAATAATATTTTAAATGCATTCTAAAGGGTTTTTTTTTTAGGAACATTCTAAAGGGTTTTGCATGGTTTATTAATCAATAAAGGAGATTTATTCAACAAACTGTTTTAAGCCAAACTAAATTCTACTCCCTCCTTTGGAGGAGGAAAAAAAACAGAATAAGGTTTCATTTAACTTTTATCCTTAATAATTTATAAAAAAATTAAATCTTAATATAATTTATTTGTCTTACCAATATAATAATCAATATTTTAAATTACTTAAGAAAATTATTATGAATAATTAGACTGAATTCATTAATAATATGATCTAAATCTGAGCATTAAAAATATTTCGAATAAAAATACGAGTAGAATCTAAGGTTATACTCGACTCGTTTAAAATTCAAACTACTCGAATTCTTGATTGTGATTCGATACATACTCAGTTAATACATATTCGATTAGATGTTAAATACATTCTCTTATAATATATACAAATTTAAATCAAATTGGGATAATTAATTATTGTTTTGTTTTTAATTTTAATTGTGATTTATATTTGTAAAGTGTAATAATAAATACATTTTCTGATTTCTAAGTAAAATAACAAATTCAATTTATTATTATATTTATTATAAAACTAGTTATTACGTGGAGACTCGAATTCGAACTTGAATTTGAAACTCGCGAATAGTTTAAATAAATATTCGAGTCGAGTCGAATCAAATTGGAGTAATAAATATTTGAGTCGAGTCGAATTTGAGTAGGATTTTTCAAATATAATTCGAATTCGAATACGAATTTATCATTTTGAGTTGAATTCAAGTAGCTCTTTGTTCGCTCCGGTTCGATTCGTTTACACCTTTAACTACCGCTAGTATTAAATATTTTTTTACTAATTATTCATAAACAAGTCTTTATATTTTGTTATTAATATATTGCATTTAAGTTTGTTCTCTGTGGATCTTAATACACATCAAAAGTAAAGTTAAATATGACTTTCATTCTTTAAAATCAAAAACAATCTATAGTTATCAATGTAATTTAAATTTTATAACATTAACACTGTCAAATTAAACTTTTATAATAGAGAACGAGAATGATTAAGACTGAGTTGTTATGATTTATGTCTTATATAAGTTTGATTCTCTCTTTTTTTTTCCTTTTTATGAAATTTGTTTCTTCATTTATATATAAATGATGATTGATCTATTATTGTAATTTAAGTTGTTGTTTTTTTTAAACATACTTTAACTTGTGCTTTTGAAAAGCCTAAATTGATAGTACTAATGTTTAAAATCACACAAATTAAACTTTTTGAATCTTACGGCTATATGCTATTCAAATTGATTTCCTAATTTTACAATATTTTCTGGAGTAGCACTGTCACGGGGGAGTTGTAATTAAGTGTGTTGAGACAACAAATAAAATAAAAAGGGAAAAATAAATAGAAAATATAAAATAATGATAAATATATTATTATTTTACACATTGTATTTTATATTTCAAAATGTGATATTTTATATTTTGTACCTTTGACGAATAGACACATAACACCTTCTGACTCAAAGTTATTCACTAAAAATAATGAGATTAATATTATGTAACAGTTCGTTAAAAATGTAAGATGTACTATGTAAAATAGAGTAAACTTGAATGATTCAGAGTACATTTAGCTCTTTTTTTCAAATATTAACTTTCAAAATTTTGGGATTCCCTCAAATAATTGTAATCACTCGCTAATTAAAAAATCATTAATACTTTATCCACTTGCCCCACCATTATTAAAAGCGTAAAAGTAAAAGTAAACATAAATTAACAAAGATAACTAATCATATGTTGTACATCACTCGTTATACATTTGAGTTGTACTTTAGAGCCCAACTTATAATGTGTCGTTGAGTTGGGTAAATAAATCGAGTCGTTCTGAGTATTAAGTTATTCAGATTTAGTTTATAAAATTTATCGAGTATAAAGTAAGATTTGATTGAGGCTCATGTAGCTACCGAGTCAAGCACGATTTCGAATCGAGCCCGAGTAGTTTGAAATTTTCAAACGAATATGATCCGAGTATTAATAGAAAATTATAATTTGATGAGGTTCGAGTAATTTATCGAACTTTAAAATTTGCTCATATTTGACTCATTTATATTTCGAGTCGAGCTCAAATCAAACTTTTAGTCAAGCGAGTACGAATCGAGCCCGAAATATTTGCTCATTTTACAGTCTTATGTGTCGTACACAAGACAAGGTACAATATGTTTATAAATTTATGCATTTGTGAATATTTAATGTATCCACAAATATATATATATATATATATATATATATATATATATATATATATATATATATATATCTATTTAATACATACAAATCATAATTCAATTTATCATTCAAATACATGTATCTCTTTAATACATACATACATATATATATATATACACACACACACATTGTCTTCTCCAAATAACTAGAAAAGAGCAAACTAAGAATCTAAAACTCATTCGTCAGCTATAGCATAAAAGCCGATTTTGTATGCTATAGTGATTTAAAAAAACGTCGTCATTATAAGCGGTTCATTGAGAGAGAAATGGGATATATATATATATAGGTTCATTTTTCCTCCATCCTTGTAAACCTATAAATAGAGACATCTTGTTTGATGTAGAACACACTTGAGAATGAAATTAAATAGTTTTCTTATTATCTCTAACATTATTCTCTCTTAATTCGCAATCAAGGCTGAATTGAATTCACTTACAAAGCAAGAAATTTTTGGACATGTAGTTCATACACCAAATGATATAAAATCAGTGGGATATAAATTGGTATTTGTGAGAGAAAAAAAATGAGCAAAATGAGATTATGAGATATAAAACTCGGATTGTCGCACAAGGTCTTACCCAATAATTTGGTATTGAATATGGAGAGACCTATTCTCAAGTGGTTGATGCAATTACATTTTGATATTTGATTAGTTTGGCAATACATGAAAAGTTTGAAATGCGTCTAATGAATGTTGATACAACTTATTTATATGGATCAATTGATAATATATATATATATATATATATATATATATGAAAATCCATTAAGGATTTCAGTTGCCTAAAGCATATAATAATGATTTCTAGGAAACTTATTTGATTAGGTTAAATAAATCCTTATATGAATTTAAACAATGTGGTAGCATGTGGTATAATCGATTGCGTGAATTATTGTTCAAAGAAAGGTATAAAAATGATCCTATATACCCATGTGTTTTCATAAAAAAAGATTTGAATATGAATTTGTCATAATTGTTGTTTATGTGGGTGATTTGAATATTATTGGAACTCGTGAAGAGTTATCAAAGCCATGTGTTTATTAAAAAAAAATGAGATGAAAGACAAAATTTTATTTGGGTCTTTAGATTGAGCACTTAACAAATGGAATTTTTGTCCATCAATCAAAATATATAGCAAAAGTGTTAAAACGATTTTATACGGATAAATCACATCCATTGAGTACACCAATGGTTGTAAGGTCACTATAAGTGAACAAAGGCACTTTTCGACCTCATGAAGATGATGAAAAACTTATTGTCTTAAGGTACCGTATCTTAGTGCAATCGAAGCACTAATGTATCTTATTAGCAATACACAACACGATACATCATTTGTTGTAAAATTATTAGTAAGATGTAGTTATTCTCCAACTCCAAGACTTTAGAATGGAATTAAACATATTTTTCTATATCTTCAATGAACAATGGATACGTGCTTATATTATTCAAATTTATCAAAACTAGGTTTGATTGGATATGCAAATACAATATATTTATTTGATCCAAGCAAATCTCGATCCCAAATAAGTTATCTATTCACACATGGAGGTACTTCTATTTCATGGCGTTCTGTAGAGCAAACTTTAGTTGCTATCTCTTTTAACCATGCATAAATTTTAGCAATTCACGAGGCAAGTCGTGAATGTGTCTGGTGAATATCAATAACTTAACACATTCGAGAAGCATGTGACTTGCCTATTAATAATAAAACCCCAACAATATTATATGAGGATAATACTACTTGTATAACTCAGTTAAAGAAGTGATACATTAAAGGCGATATGACAAAACATATTTCGCCTATTTTTTTTTCACTCGTGATATCTAAGAAAAAGGCAACATTAGTGTTAAAAAAATTTTATTCGAGTGACAATCTTGCAATTTTGTTCACCAAAGCACTTCCTACTGCAACATTTGAAAAAGTTGTTGTTGGAAGAATGCATATTGTGATTTGATGTTTTATGAAACTACTCATGATTATGTAAAGTCCTTCAAAGAATATATGTACAAAGACTTAGTGATAGATCAAAAATGTTAGGTTAATCTTAGCCTTTAATATTCACTTGTATAGATAAAGAGATCAAATCTGTTAGGTTGATCTATGGCTAGAAATAAATAGATAGACTCATAGATCTGTCCCATTTGATCAACGTAATCGGGAAGCTAAAGACAGGATCGTAGTGCTGAAATGATCATAGTGTATCTGCCTTAAAGGGCCTCTCCACGAATCAAAGTGTGGTCCAGACGTTTGCCGAAACTAACTTAGAGATCGTAGTGTGCTTTTGGAAACGTAGAATCTGCAAGACGAGCAAGTGAAGATCGTAGTGTTAAAATATCGTAGTGTGCTCTCGGAAACGTAGAGTTTGCAAGACGAGCAAGTGAAGAACGTAGTGTGCAAATCCTTGTGAGAAATCGTAGTGATCTCTTACGAACAGGCACCGATATGACAAGACACTACGGTATTGATAGTAGAGTGTCATCTGCTTTATGTCAGAAACATCAAGCCCTATCGTTCATCTGAAGATAGACTCCAACAAATATGGAATGGGTTTTGAATGTTGAAGCTTTCACCATCCCCAACGTCTGAAAAAAGATATCCTTAGTATTGATCAAAAAACGTCTCTCAAGAAGCTAAGAAAAGGACCATTAAGGGGAGGGAAAACACCTTTTGAGGTGTTAGGTGAGAAAAGTAGTCTGTTGTGTTAGTGGGCGAGTGTAATTGAAAGATGTGCGAAAAGTCTCCATCAAAGCTCGAAATGTCAAACGCGTTTAATGGCTCATCGGATGACTTCAACGGATAGATTTCAAGATCACATATATACGATCAAAGATGAGATGAGAAAGAAGCGGCAAAGATCTTGAACAAAAACGCATAAGAACACTTTCAACGCTCAACTCTACGATCCGAAAAAGGAAAAGCTTGCTCAAATATTCGGTTCTTTCAACAAGTGCTTACTAGAAACCGATATAGCATCGATCACGATCTAAACAACATTCAATCAACTGAAGTAAGAGTTCCAGGTCTGAAGGAATTGAAGAGTTCTAAGTGAATTGTGAGAGACCAAGTCTGCTGGACTTGAAGAGTTCAAGAGTGAACTAAGAAGTACTGAGGCTGGCGGTCTGAAGGAATCTGTGAGATTCAAGAAGTGTAACACACATCCTTAGTGGATTTCCTACTCAAGGAGTAGAAAAGTGGAATAAGAGCTTTTAGTGCTCTGAACCACTTAAAACTATTGTGTTCATTAATTGTTATAACTGCAATATCTGCTATAACTGTCATAACTGCCTCAATCTCATTAACTCAAGATATATAATAGAAGGTTTTTCACATATACTCATTCCGTTGTGCATTGATTACCATCACCTTAAAAAGATTAAAAGAAAAAGTTTTAATTATCTATTCAACCCCCATTCTAGATATCTATAGTGCCTACTGGGAACTAACAGTTGCATAAAAGATTGGAATGAGGCATTTTAAAGATCTCAAACGATGTTGTCATCAGGGGGAGTAAATATGAATTGCACTATTTTCCTTCGCTAAAGTTTTTTCACCGAGTTTTTTCTTAACAACGTTTTTAATGAGTCAGTATTCAAAATGTATTATTTAAAAAAAATTAAGTACTCTTTTTCCTTCACTATGATTTTTCCAAGTGGTTTTTCCTAGTAAGGTTTTAACGAGGCATATTCTCAATACAATTGATATTTAAAGGGGAGTGTTATGAATTAATATATTTGTGAATTTCCAATGTATCCTTCAAATACATGTATCTCTTTAATACATCTATATCCTAATCCAATATACCATTTAAATACATGTATCTCATTAATAAATGTATATATATTTATCTCTGGTTCATTTCCCATCTATTCTTGTAAACCTATAAATAGAGAGAAAACGTAAACAATTAAGAATGAAATAAAGTAATTCTCTTATTCTATCTAACATTATTCTCTCTTAATTGTTTGTTTAGATTAAATATTACAACACAAGATTGATAAAAAAAAGAAGAAGAAGTTATCTACAAATTGGTACTTTGTGATGCCTCCAAAATAGGTATACAACACCCATTCTAAGTAGCCAAATACATGGTACAGAAAGCAAACTACAACTTCAATAATATAATTGTTGTGCAAAATACGACAACACATACTGTGAATTTAAATACAAATATTATCTTCTAGACAATATCAACACTCAAATAAGTCCTCATTACAATTGTTCATACACTATTTTATAGAAATAGTGAGGACTGCTAAAACATCTTTCTAGAACCATCACTCTATACCCCAGACTTCGATCCTCGCTTGTGTTCTCATCTCCAAAGAAAAATGGAAAAAAAAAGGAAGGGTGAGCTCAACTATCCCAAAGAAGAATATTATGACTAAGATAATATACAACAAATTATCATTAGTCTTCAACAGGGAAAAGTCTGATAGAATATAATAGACAACAAGTTTTAGATCAACAAATGCAGCGGAAACAACAATACATTAGAAGAGTCACGTAAAGAATGAATTCTACTATCTTCTAAGATTTAAAAGTCCATCATCAATATTTTATCCCAGTAACATCAATCAATATACATCTTTAATCAAATATTCATCTTTGCACTACAGGCCAAAGATATTCATTTATATCACCAGGTGGGTCATGTTCATCTCAACACTGCTTAAATCTGCACCTACTGGACCAAAGATATTCATCAGTTAATAATTCATCTTTGCATTACAGGCCAAAGATATTCAATAATATCATAATTTAAGATTGAGGATGATGAAAAATATTTTAAAGAAAACGAATCCAGTGAGACAGAAGGACAAATATTAGAGATTCGTATAACAGTTTGTCCAAGATCAATAATACTTCATAATAACCAATTGTGAAGCAGAATTCAAAAATAAAGATCAAAACATGGATACAATCAAAGATAGTAACTATAATAGACATCTTGGACAAAAAAAAAAATTCATTTTTCGGTGAATAGTGACGTATTCGTGAATAGAGGTTAGTATATGTGAATAAGATCAGTATCGTGAATAGTAAACCCGATACACAAAAGTTTCAAATTTGATTAAAAGTTCAAACCAATATTTCACATAATGATATTGAAAAAATAATATCATATATGAAGAAAATAACATCCACTTACGCCTCGAAGAAACAAAGACTTGAATGAAAGGTCTCAAGTGATGTTGAATGAAACTTATCTTGAACAATGAACTCTCAAAGTATCTAAATACTCACAAAATCGCTCGATAATATAGAGATAGAAAGAGAAAAACTTTGTTTACGGTGTAATTTTCAATTCTAACTTAGCCTCTATTTATAGAAAAATGTTAAGACGTCAAAGGCGGACTTGACTGCTACACGATGGCTTTACCTACTTCTTATTGCCATCCACCACATTTGAAATTCAATTTGAGCACATTTCTCACCAACCAAAAGTGGGGCCCACCAATTCTAGAATTTTCCACCAAAATGATAAATTCGGATACTTCAACAATTTACGAACGGACACCTCTTAAAATTCATAACAAATCATACGTTCATTTTAACGGTTCAAAATTTGTGGACATATACTCAACTTATATATGTATAACATATCCAAAAATCACAACGATCCAACGGTCGGATCAAAAATTATAACTCACGCAATATATCTCAAGAACAGTGGTTTGATCTTTTAATACCTCCAATCCGACAAAATACTTATAAAATACCTCAACATTAATTCTTTCATTTATAACCACATAAATAAATCCATCATTTATATCCACATCAAATAAATATTTTCTTATCATATAAATCATTAATTAATTATTCACAAATAATATTACAGAATCACAATTATGAGAATCGGGCCATTCCACGAAAGAGGGCTTTCAGATAAGGATTTCTCACTACTTGTGCCAATTGAATTAGGTGACCAAACCTCTCCTTGTGAACTTTCTAGACATTACCAATAATGTTATCTAATAATATTATTCAAATAATATGAATTATTGATTTGATAATGGGAAATATTGTGCAGTGACAATTATTGAAACAACAATAATATAAAATATCAACGCAATAATTATTGAATCAATAAAATAAAATATTAAATAGTAATTAATGTAACAATTATTAAGTAGTGCTTTCACGTAAGGATCAATAATTCAAAAATCTTGTGCAATCAAGGTGCTATTCTTTAATGCGACCATATTATATTCTTTATATTTTTAACCAAGAAATATTCAACAATGTTAACGGTAACAACTACGCCGTTATTTATAAAAACTCATACTTTGTCGTTAACCTTCATCCAACCGTTTTCCGTTATGGGGCCCACAAATGACTGTGCCGTTGTACGAATATTCTCCGACAAAAAGAATATTCCACGACCAAACGAATATTCCCCGACAAAAATAAATATTTTATAACCACTTGCTTATTTTGTAAAATTTGCACATTTTACCAATAACCAAAGCATTTTATCAAATTAACACCTTTTTAATTTAGAATAATGAATAGAGGAAAAATTTAATTTTATTTATAATAAGTTGGGTCTTCTGATCTCCTTCCTTATAAAATTTAGATCCTCGAAATTGGCGACGTACGCACTGGTGTATCAAAAGGTGAGGTACCTCGCTTTCATTTTCGATTCCAACTCTAGGTCATTTCTTCAATAGCATGGTTCATCCACAAAACCTTAACTTGTGGTATAACCTTGCAGTGCGTAGGACATGTTTTTTCTATCCAAGATCTTAACAAGTACTCACCAAATCGTTAAATCTTCTTTATCTCGCTCTGTTCTAACTCAATAATATGGTTCGGGTCTTTCACATATTTACTGAAGCATAGATATGTGAAAAACATTATGAACACGAGACATGCTTTGGAGGTAATCTTGAGTCTATAGGCCACATTTCTTATTGATCGAGAATCTCAAATGGACGAAACAAATCTTGGATTGAGCTTTCTCTCTTTCCAAATCTTGTAACTCCACTCCATGGAGCAACAAGTAACAATACTGTAAGACCCCGAATTTTATGAAATAAAAGTATTCAATTTTTCCTATAATTATTATTCAATTTGTAAGACCACTAACTTTTATGAATAAAAATAAATTTTCTATAAATATCATTTTTGAATATTATGGAATAAATTTGATATAATGTTATAGTTGTGGGTAATATTTATAAATTTTGCAAAATGCACGCAAGTTGTTATATAATATTCGATTGGTCGGGGAATATTAATACGGCAACCTGATCATTGAGTAGACCCCCTATAATGTAATTATTGTCGAATTGAGAAAGCGACAAAAATATTTTTATAAAAATAACGGCGGAAGTTTTACTGCTGATCTTTGTTGAACTACTCTTAGTAAAGAAAAAATGTCTGTCTGGCGTGGTTGTATAGTAGCACACGGTATTGATTATTAATGCTTATGTGAAAAGTCACTCAGTTTGATTCAATTATTATCGATATTTTATATGTTATTAAATCGATAATTGAGATAGCGACGAAGTGTTAATATTATTATTTGCATTATTAACGATGTCTGCAGAAGTTACTCAGGGAGAGGTTTGGTCACTAATTACTTGCATAATAAGGAGAAATCCTTATTGAAAGCCCTTTCTCAGGAGCGACACAGGTCGATTAATAGTGTGAATAATAATAATGATGATGACGTTTTGTTTTATTCAGTATTATTAACGTAATAAAACAAATAAAACTTTTATATAAAAATGTAATACTTTTATAAAGTTATTCGTTTTATTAGGCTAATAAGTAAAATCTTTTATATAAAAGCAGAATAACTTTTATAAAGTTATCTGCTTTATTAAACAATAATTAGAATATATTATATTTTATTATGCATAGTGTTTTGCATAGTAAAATCTTTTTAAAAGTTATTCATTTTAATAGATTATAAATATAATATATTATATTTTATTTAAAAGATTTTGATTTAAATATGGATAAAAATCCAGATTAAAGTAAATCAATACGACCGCTTATGGATTAATTCTTATTCATTCCATTCTTACTATAAATAGAAGCTCATTCGAGTCATTATTTCTTACAATTCACTTTGAAACTCTGTAGAGAGAAACTATAGAGAGAAAGAAGAAAAGTATACTAACTTCTTTCACTACTTTCGATATAAATTTCTTTTTACGGTGAGGGGTATTATTTCTTTTGTATTCATGAAGATAAATTCTATTATTCCATCTTTATTATTACCATTGGAATAACTTTTGTGTCTGTGAAATTTACCCTATACTTGGTGAAATTCTTACGTATTCCATTCTTTATTATTCATTGGAATATCACCAGTATGTCTTCTGCAATTTGGACTGGTTAAAATGTCTTTATTATTCTCATTGGAACATCTCATTGTTGGTGTGAATTTCACGACACAGTTCCGTCATTTAGTATTACATTGGAATAACTTTGTCTATGCAAAGTACCACATCGTGGTGATTTACATTGTTATTCCATTCTTTATTATTACATTGGAATATCACAGCCGGTGCATATTACTTTGACCTAGTCCCGTTATTTATTATTACGATGGAATAACACATCTGTCTGAAGTACATGCGTGCATGGTGATTTTTTTGTTATTCCATTCTTTATTATACTCGGTTGGTTAAAGTTTTGACTTCTACACTCCATGAAATTAGTGGAATATTCTTGATATTTCATGCTTCATCCAAAGATCTTTCATGGAAATATTATTACGAGCATTCTTGAATTTTACTTTACAAAGAAGTATCATGTTGACAATTTGGACGTTATTAGTTCTGAATAAATTAATTCTTGAACTTATTTTATTGAATTCTTATATCATTGTCATCATCCTCATGTTTATATTATTTTTGAAAGTCATCTCGTGGCAGAAGTGTATGTAGATGGACTTGGTATGATTATGACCGAGGATTATTGATTGTAATCATGGTAGTAATGTTACAAATGATGTGGTAAAAGTCCTCATTGGCTCGAAGTACATTGATGGACAGGTTGTTGGCATGATCATGACCATTGATGAATACACAAATATCCTTGGCGTAAGGTGCATGGATAATTTATGGTCGTGACCACTAATTAATATCCTTGGTACGTAGTCTTGGGGATGATGTGGATTATTTATTAAGTTGAGTTCGGCGATAAAAGTGATGAAAAACCTTTTTAATCATAAAAGATAGTAGATTTTATTCTCTACTTGACTCTTTTAATGGATTGCATGTTTATTTGTAGTTAAACTTGATGTCTATTGTATTTTATCGCTTTTAACACCGTGTTCGAACTAATGATAATTTATTCTGCATTATCACACTGTTGAGGACTAATGATAATTTATTCTGCATTATCTTAGTCATAATATTTCTTACTGGACTAGTTAAGCTCACCCTTTCTTTCATTGTTCTCTTCAGAAAAATGAGCGTGGCGGGGAATTGAGTAGGAGAGCGGAGTGATGGTCCCAGATGGTGTCTTAGTAGTCCTCACTATTACTGTTAAATAGTGTGATAATAAATGTAATGAGGACTAAATTGAGTGTGGATATTGTCTAGATGACAATATTTGTATTAAAACTCACAACATGTATTTTGTCGTATTTTACACATTTTTGTTGTATAATCAAGTTGTATTTGAATTTAGTACCATGTATTTGGCGATTCAAGATGGGTGATGTATACCTATTTTGGGGGCATCACTGTTGGTATCAAAGCTTAGGGATATGATCCCCGGTGAGATGTGAGATAAGAACTAGGAGGGAGAGACGGGAATTCCTTCCATTAAGTATGACCTACCTAAGTTTATTTGGTATTTAATTGATCGGTCAGAGTATATGGATAATATGTGATATGTTAATTAACCCCTGTTTTGTGGCAGTATTTGAAAATGGCATTCGAGAATGTTGAGAACATCAATGGAGCATAGAAGACCGTTGAGTCTCCACAAATCAATAATCAGGATAATGTGCATCAGGAAGGCGACAAACCTAATGCAAACAACAACACTGACCAAATGATGAAATATGGAATGTTCCGAGGCTTCATGCAATTCATGAAACATCGGTGTGAGGCGAATGGCTCATCCAAAATACATGGTGGAACATTTGGCAACTCTCGGACGGCCACCGCCAAACAGTTCAAGGAGCTGGGACCACCGGAGTTTTTTAAAGAACCAAAACCACTTAAGGCGAAGACGTGGATAAAGCAGATCAACAAAATATTTGATGTCTTGGGTTGCTCCGAGGAGCAAAAGGTTCCCTTTGCCACTTCCATGTTGCGGGCAGATGAAGATTTCTGGTGGGAATCTATAAAGCGTACTCAACCTGCCGCACTGAAGATGTCTTGGGAAAAGTTCCAAGAACTGTTCAACGACAAGTACTTTCCCGAAAGTATTCATCACATAAAAAAGGTAGAGTTCATTAAACTGGAACAAAACAACATGACCGTGTCACAATACGAAGCGTTTGCCGAGCTGTCCCGGTTTGCGTCCCATTTGGTTGATAATGAGGAGAGAATGACGCGAATGTTTCTAAGAGGTTTGAAACCAGAGATACGTTAATATCTTATCTCTCATAAACAGTGTTTGTATTCAGATGTTGTTAATAGGGCTCAGTTATTGGAGTGCGATAATGAGCCAACCCAACCAAAAGAGAAAGCGGTGAAACAAAATGATAATACCGGTGATAACGATCGTCGAAGCGGTGACAATAAGCGTGGAGGAATCAACATGCGTAAATGGTAACCACTTGGTGGTAATCATGGCCAAAACAATAAGAATGGACATTTCAAAAAAAGAAGATTCAACAATGATGGAAAGACGTTAGCATCAGCACCTGTCGTTAAGAAAGGAGAACGACCACCAATCATATGCTTCAAATGTGGAGGGAGGGACAAATCGGTCAAACCGTGCGATGCCCTCCAAAGCGTATTACAATTGTGGAAGAGAAGGACACCTGGCCCGATTTTGTGCGTGCAATCAAGACAAGTTCAAATTGGGATGGAGGCGTGCAGGTCGTCCCGACAAGACAAAATCGGTTGTTCAAGGCGAGTGTTTGTCGTGACCTCCCGGAAAGCGAAAGGAACCCGAACGAGGTCATCACGGGTAAAAGCTTATCATAAATTCTAGTGAAGTATATACCTTATTTGATCACCTGCTCTACCCATTCTTTTATTTTTCCTACTTGCGCTCAATGTTTAAATTTGACTCCGGAGAAATTAGACTTTGACTTATCTGTTGAAACTTCGTTGGGAGAAACCTTCATTACATCCACTGTTTATAAGTCTTGTTTGGTTCAAATCGGTACCCTCGCATTACCTGACGACCTTATTTCATTGAAAATACTTGTATTTGACGTAATTCTAGGGATTGATTGGTTAACTACTCATCATGCAAAAATTAATTGCTTTCGTAAGGTTGTTAGCTTTTAAATTCCTAATTAACCTATTATGCGAATTCAAGCAACCAAACCATTAAAATCAATCACTGTCATCTCAAGCCATAAAGCTATTCGTTTATTGAAAAACGGATGTCAAGCTTTCTTAGCTCATGTCACGGATCTAAACAAAAATAAATGTCGGTTTTGAATGATATTTTCATTGTTAATGAATTTCTGACGTATTCCTGAAAGAACTTCATGGCTTTACCCCGTAATGAAAAATTGAATTTTGTATCGACCTTGAACTTTGGTACAAAACCTATTTCCAAATCCCCATATCGAATGGCTCTATTGAACTTAAGGAGTTAAAGACCCAACTACTGCAGTAAATTGTTGAACATTGGCTTTATTCGTCCTAGTACTTCTCCTTGGGGTGCTCTCTGCTTACTATTCGTGAAGAAGAAAGATGGGAGTATGCGACTTTGTATTGATTATCGGGAGTTGAATCATGTCACCATCAAAAATAGGTACCCATTGCCGCGTATTGATAACCTGTTTGACCAAATAGAAGGAGCCAAATTCTTTTCAAAGATTGATCTTCGTTCCGGATATCACCAAATTGAAGATTAGAACCGATGACATTCCAAAACGGCTTTCGAGAACTCGATGCGGGCATTATGAATTCTAGTCATGTCTTTTGGATTGACTAATGCTCCTCTTTGCCTTCATAGATATGATCAACCGAGTATTCAAGGAATATTTGGATCACTTTGTAGTCGTCTTTATTGATGACATCCTTATTTATTCTAAAAGTAGTGAAGATCATGAAGCGGAACACTTGAAATTTGATACTCCAAAAGCTTCGTGAATATAAGCTTTATGCCAAGTTGAAAAAATGCGAGTTCGGCTTGAAGAAGTAGCATTCCTTGGGCACGTGGTATCAAGTCATAAAATATCATTGACGAAAACAAAGATTGAAGCCATTCAAAGTCGGAGAACCTAAAATCGATGATCAAGATCGTAGCTTTCTAAAACTGGTTGGTTATTATCGAGATTTGTAGAAGGTTTTCTCGAATCGCTACTCCCTTAACTCAAATTTGACTTTGAAAAGATACAAAATTCGGTTGGAACGAGGAATGTGAGATGAGTTTTCAAGAACACAAAAGAAGACTCATTTCAGCACCTGTTCTGACAATACCATCTGGCTCGGAGGGATTTGTCATTTACAGTGATACTTCAGGCAAGGGGTTAGGATGTGTTCTTATGCAACATGGGAAAGTCATAGCCTATGCCTCTCGACAACTTAAAGAATATGAGAGGAATTATCCTACTCATGATCTAGAGTTGGCAGCTGTTGTCTTCGCACTTAAAATTTGGAGGCATTACTTGTATGGGGAGAAAGTGGAGATCTTTACAGATCATAAAAGCCTCAAATATTTTGGTACTCCCAAGATGGATTACAAACGGGGTGTTGTGTGCCTCCATCATGATTCTATGCTTCAAGTCAGAATCGTTAGGAACGCAAAGTATAGAGTTAACTCGAAGTATTCCTTCTTTATCGATTCTTGCTTCTGAAATAACTCCTTCTTGCACTTTCTTCTTTATACGCATCAGCCCCAGGTCCGTAGCTTGAGCAGCTTTAACTTTATCGATTAAAGTCGGTTCTTTCTATATATTATATTCGCCATCATCATGTGGGTCCCTAGAGTCTTTAATTCTATCTCCATCCTTTGCAAGTCATATAAAATAGGCCTTTGTGTTAACAATATCGCTTTTCGTCTTTGGTATATGATCTTACTACTCAATCGTCACCACTACGTTCGCTTTTTCGGGGATGATATTGAATAGTGTGATCGTAATTTTCAATGTTTCGAAACCAGCGTCGTTCTTAGCATGTTGAGTTCTTTTGGGTGAAAAAATATTTGAGGCTTTTATGGTCCGTATAAATCTCCACTTTCTCCCATACAAGTAGTGTCTCCAAATTTTCAACGCGAATCATTGCGCTTGACTCGGATCATGAGTAGGATAATTCCTCTCATATTCTTTGAGTTAATCGCGAGGCATAAAGCTATGACTTTCTCATGTTGTATGAGAACACATCCTAACCCTTTGCACGAAGCATCATTGTAGATAACAAATCCATCCAAGAACCATATGGTATTGCGGAGCAGTGCGAAATGAGTCTCCTCTTTTGAAATTTCCACTAGACTCACCTCTTCTATTATCATGGCCACGATTACCACCCGAGTGGTTCTGCTTTTGTCCGTATTCTTCCCTCCTTGCTGGTTATCATCATTACGATGAGCTAACATCACCGGTATGACCCTGGTTGTGATCCCTCGATTGAGTATACTCATTAGCTCGCTCTAATAATTGAGCCATGTTGACAACATTTGAATACAGAGAAAATTTATGAAAGATAAGGTATTGACGAATCTCGGGTTTTAGACCTCTCAGAAACATCCGCGTCATACGTTCCTCATTTTCTACCGAATAAGGTCTGAACACAGGATAACTCCGCGAACTTAAGCCTCGTCTTTGAGACAATCACCATGTTATTCTGTTCCAGTCTAATAAACTATACCTCCTTCATATGACGAATACTTTCACGAAAGTACTTGTCATTGAACAATTCCTGAAATCTTTCCCAAGACATATTGAGTGCGGCTGGCTGGGTACACTTCACGGATTCTCACCAGTAATCTGCCTCTCCACGGAACATAAAGGTGGCGAATGGAACCTTATGTTCCTCCGTGCATCCTAATACATCGAATATCTTGGTAATTTGCTTGATCCACGTTTTTGCCTTAATCGGATCGGGCTTTCCCCAGAAATCTGGTGGTCCCAACTCCTTGAACTGCTTGGCTATAATAGACCGCGCGTTGCCATCATTTCCACCCGTATTTTGTATATGAGTCTCCCTCATCTGATTTTTCATGAACTGTAAAAAGCTCCTAAACATTCCATCATTCATCGTTTGCTCGGTAGCGTTGTTTACAGGAGGAATATTGCCTTCTTGTTGCACGTTCTCCTGGTTTATGACTAAAGGTTGTTCCACAGTCTCATACACTCCATTATTAACGTTCTCAGCAGCCATTCTTAAATACTGCCATAAAATAATGGTTAATTAAACAAATTAACATATCACATAATATCCCTATATTATGACCGATCAACAAATAAGCTTAGATATGACACACTAGCGAAGGATTTACTCATCTCTTCCCTCCTAGTTACTATTCCCCGATCTCACCAAAGACCATATCCTAAACTTTGATACTAACCGTGGCGCCCCCAAAATAGGTATACAACACCCATTCTGAGTAGCCAAATACGAGTCTTCGAAAGCAAACTACAACTTCAATAATACAATTGTCGGGTGCAAAATCGACAACACATCTTGTGAGTTTAAATACAAATATTGTCTTACAGACAATATCAACACTCAAATAAGTCCTCATTACAATTATTCATACACTATTTTACGAAATAGCGAGGATTGCTAAAACATCTTTCTAGAACCATCACTCCATACCCAGACTTCGATCCTGCTATGTTCTCACCTCCTAAGAAGAAAAATAAAACAAAAAGAAAAGGGTGAGCTCAACTAGCCCGATTAAAGAATATTATAACTAAGATAATATACAACAAATTATCATTAGTCTTCAACGGAAAAAATATGATAGAATATAATGATAACAAGTTTTAGATCAACAAATGCAGCGAAAACAACAATCCATTAGAAGAGTCACGTAGAGAATGAATTCTACTATCTTCTAAGATTTAAAAGTCCATCATCAATATTTTATCCCTGTAACATCAATCAATATACATCTTTAATCAAATATTCATCTTTGCACTACAGGCCAAAGATATTCATTTATATCACCAGTCGGTCATGTTCATCTTAACACCTGTTCATCTTTGCACTACGGGCCAAAGATATTTATCAATTAATCATTCATCTTTGCACTACAGGCCAAAGATATTCAATAATATCATAATTTAAGATCGATGATGATGAAAAATATTTTAAAGAAAACGAATCCAGTGAGACAGAATGACAAATATTAGGGATTCGTATAGCAGTTTATCCAAGATCAATAATACTTCATAATAACCAATTATGAAGCGAAATTCAAAATAAAGATCAAAACATGGATCTGATTAAAGATAGTAACCATAATAGACATCTTGGACAAAAAAGAAAATTTTCATTTTTAGGTGAATAGTGCCATATCGTTGAATAATTATCAGTATCGTGAATGGTAACCCCAGAATAAAAAGTTCCAAATTTGATTAAAAGTTCAAACCAATATTTTGGCATAATGATATTGAAGAAAATAATATCATATATGAAGAAAATAACATCCCTACCTCGAAAAGCGAGATCTTGGAATGAAAGGTCGGAAGTGATCTTTGAATGAAACTTATCTTGAAAGCAAAGAATCTCGAAGTATCTAAATACTCACAAAATACGCTCGATAATATAGAGATAGAAAGAGAAAAGCTTATGTTTTACGGTGTGATTTTTAATTCTAACTTAGCCCTCTATTTATAGGAAAATGTTAGCCTTATACGTGAAGCGAGACTTGACACTTCTTTACTGATAGCTTTACCTGCTACTATTGCCACCCACCACATTTGAAATTCAATTTGAGCACATTTCTCACCAACCAAAAGTGGGGCCCATCAATTCTAGAATTTTCCACCAAAATGATAAATTCAGATACTTCAACAATTTCTGAATCAGTCACCTCTTAAAATTCATAACAAATCATACGTTCATTTTTAACGGTTCAAAATTTGTGGACATATACTCAACTTATATATGTATAACATATCCAAAAATCACAACGATCCAACGGTCGGATCAAAAATTATAACTCACGCAATATATTTTAAGAACACTGGTTTGATCTTTTAATACTTCCAATCCGACAAAATATTGATAAAATATCTCAACATTAATTCCTTCATTTATAAATAACCATATAAATAAATTCATCATTTATATCAACGTC
Organism: Panax ginseng; assembly: GCA_020205605.1. Lineage (NCBI taxonomy): Eukaryota > Viridiplantae > Streptophyta > Magnoliopsida > Apiales > Araliaceae > Panax > Panax ginseng. The sequence goes on from CM035144.1 coordinate 126,150,202, forward strand.
AAATAAATATTTCCTTATCATATAAATCAATAATTAATTATTCACAAATAATATTACAGAATCACAATTATGACAACCAGGCCGTTCCCAAAAAAGAGGGGGTTTTCCGATAAGGATTTCTCCTTACTGGTGCGCAATTAGGTGACCAAACCTCTTCTTGACAGAACTTTCTAGACATTGCCAATAATGTTAGCTAATAATATTATTTAAATAATATGAATTATTGATATGATAATGGAAAATATTGTGCAGTGACAATGATTCAAACAACAATAATATAAAATATCAACGCAACAATTATTGAATCAATAAAATAAAATATTAAACAGTAATTACTGTAACAATTATTGAGTAGTGCCTTCTTACGTAAGGATCAATAATTCAAAAATATCATGTAATACCGTGTCTTTCTTTGTGTAACCACGCATATTACTATATTTTTAACCACCGGGTATTCCAACAGTGTTAACGGTAACAACTACACCGTTATTTATAAAGACTCATACTTTGTCGTTAACCTTCATCCAACCGTTTTTCGTTATGGGGCCCACAAATGATCACTTACCAGCATTATGCGAATATTAAAACAAAAAAGAATATTCCACGACCAAATGAATATTCTTCGACAAAAATGAATATTTTATAACCATTTGCTTATTTTACAAAATTTGCACATTTCACCCATAACCAAAACATTATATCAAATTAACACCTTATTAATTTAGAATAATGAATAGATTAAAAATTCAATTTTATTTATAATAAGTTGGGGTCTTACATACCTCCTAATAAATGCAATTTTTTTGAATATTAATTTAATATTTTAATAACACTCTTAAACAGTACAATTTATCAATCTCTACAAAAAAAAAAATTGCGTAGATGACATGATCAGCTCATAAAGAAGCAAAAATATGATAATTAATGTCAAACTTGATAAAAAAATTATAGTTTTAAAAATGGACTCTCGTATAATTAGATTAGAGATGGGGAGGCTGAAAGAGGTAATATATTATAGTAACAACAAATATAATGGGTTATGGGTTCATGGCCTGCCATGCCGAATATAATAGCAACAAGTAGTCTTTGTTTTATGTATAAACAGGGCATAAATGGGACATTGGCCGGCAATAATATTCCTCACTGAGTGTGCAATTCATTTTTGTCCATTTTATGGTTCTAGAAGCTTCACCATCAATCAATAAACCTCTCTTGTATTCGTATTATTCTGTTGTATTCTTCCTAAAACATATTCTTTTGAGGTAAATGATAAATATATGATTGATCATTAATTGTGTTAATAATTAACACTCCAACCTCACCCAAAAATAAAACAAAATAATAAATTCAAAGTTTATTTTATATAAATTAATTAAGACCTCTGGAAGTTTATCTATACATCATATTATTTTGTTACATTGTAATAATACTTCTTCGTCTTCGTCTTCCGATGGAAGTGACAAATAAGTTTGTAACGTTGAAGGGTCACATAGACGGTGCACCGCAAGAGTCTGATTTTGAGCTCAAAAGCGAAGCACTTGTTTTATCAGGATCAAAAGACGTTGTGGTGAAAAATATATACGTATCCATCGATCCATACCAACTAAACCGGATGAAGAGTTTCAGCTCCTCGCAGACAAGCGGTTCAAGTTATGCGGTTGGCATCGCTCTTGGTCAGGTGAGTGAGACACGCACCAGCACCAGCACCAGCACCACATATGTGCAAATTTATAATGCTTAAATGCGCAATGCTCATGTAAGTTGATTGTTTGTTTGAACATATAGGCAATTGATGCTTATGGTGTGGGGAAAGTTGTGGCATCTGGGCATCCTGATTTTGAAAAGAATGATTTAGTTGTTGGAGTAATCAGCTGGGCAGAGTATAGCATTGTGAAAGAGGGGAGCATTTTAAACAAATTGAACCTCCTGGGCTTTCCATTATCTTACCATGTTGGAATTTTAGGTAATTTAATTGCCTTGCTCCTCATCCTCATCCTCATCCTCATCATCATCATCATCACTATCACTCTCTATTCTAAAATCAGACTTTTTATAAACTGTCATTATTTTCCAGGAGTTAGTGGACTTACAGCATATGCTGGTTTCTATGACATGTAAACCCAAGAAAGGAGAAAAAGTGTTTGTGTCTGCTGCTTCAGGATCAGTCGGCAATTTGGTGGGACAATATGCAAAGCTATCTGGCTGCTATGTAGTTGGTTGTGCTGGTACCCAAGCAAAGGTCTTTTTTATTATTATTGACTAGATTGGTTCTTTACATTATTTTAACTATAGTTACAATACTTTATAAGCCCTTGTATTCATAAGCCCTCCTATTTGAAGTCAAAAATTCTTTCTAATGTGGGAGAAAGAAGATGGTAGCCCAATCCAATAATAATAAGAAGGGAGAAGAATTTCATTAGGCTAGCTAATAAGATAAATGCTACTACTAGGTAAACGGTCGTACTACACAATATTATCTTCTATGCTAGTAGTAGATTTCAAAGGCAGTCACTTGTCTGCATTTCCCGGGGAAAGTTAATTAGCAGAGTGGGGAGCTGGTCGTTTGTTCCTTCCCTTTAAGGAGTCTTGCCTTATCCAAGTTGGATTCTTCCATCCTAGACGTCAATTGAAATCGGAAAACTTCCCAAAACGACGTCTTTTTCGTTGCAAGTCTATTTTAGCCCATAAACTTTCTTGAAATTGGAAAGTTTCTCAAAACCCCGTAAACATAAAAAGGGTGTCAACCAAATTTAGCTCTAAGAAGGGACCTTAAAAGAGTGAACTTGAAGACTTTTGCCACTATACAAGTAAAAAATGTTAAGAATGAGAAGTTGGTCTATGAAGGAAAATTGACTTGCAAGTTTTTCCCGCTATATAAGTAAGATTTGATGGATAAGGAGTTGGGGACTCAGAAAGATTATCTAGAAGGTTTCGGAATTTTGATCCCAATTTGATTCTTGGTATCTCAAGAAAAGCTCTTCGAGCTCCCTAGTGATAGTCCGCTTCACTTCGTTCTCTTCCCTTATTTCAGAATGCTAACGCATTTCCTTGTTCATTTCATTTTGTGTATATGCCGGAATGAGACTGAAAAGCTTCGTTGTCATTGTAAGTCATGACTCTACGATCATTAATTAAGTCAATCATTACTCTACGATCGATCGTTAAGTCATTACTTTACGATCTAAGTTATTACTCTGTGATCGTTAAGTCACGACCCTACGATCGTTAAGTCATGACTCTACGATAATACTCTATTAATTATTTCATCCTTAATCAATACTCAATATTTTCTAATGGTTGTGAAAGTATGTGGTCTTTATTAGTATTTGTCTTTTTCTCTCCCTTTCATTCTACACTTGAAGGAAAGAACAATCTTTTGTCGGAGGAAAAGTTCATCCCCATTTTTTCTTTTCTCCCTTACCTATTTAACCTTTGATCTCGAACCAATAGAAAAAAACTTTGTACATTCTGTTTCCTTCTGCCTAATGGGGCATAAGGTTTATTTATTTCTTTCCCCTTACATAATAATTATGATTCTTGATGTTTTTTTTCTGTCCAAGTAACACGTTGACAAGCATTAGTAATACAAGATAGTATGAATATATTTATGTTATTATCCATACTTTGTGAGGTAGCACAAGTAACTTTCATTACGTATTATAGAAGATTTGATTGCAAATATTGTAATGATGTAATTGTTGCTACTCTTTCTAGCGACAAACTTTTATTATTGCAAATATTGTAATGATGTAATTAACTAACCTATTGATACTCCTTATAACGGCAAGGATCAAATTAAGGGTAGGATATTTAGGTAATTTTTTGGGCAGCTAGAAGGAGTATGTCTGTCGCTAGAGAATCTTGATGAACTGAATTTTATTCACTATGATGACTTGACTTGTAGGTGGATTTGCTGAAAGAGAAGCTTGGTTTCGATGATGCATTCAATTACAAAGAAGAAACTTATCTGAAATCAGCTCTCAAGAAGTATTTTCGAGATGGGATTGACATATATTTTGACAATGTAGGATCAGAAATGTTAGAAGCAACAGTTGCTAACATGAACGCATTTGGTAGAGTTTGTGTTTGTGGCGTAATATCTGAATATACAGACACAGGGAAAAGAGCTGCACCAGATATGATAGATGTTGTGTATAAGAGAATAACGATCCGAGGATTCTTAGCTGGTGATTATATGTCCATGTTCCCAGAGTTCGTTTCAGCAACAACTGATCACTTGCGTACTGGAAAAATGCAGGCGCTTGAAGACATTTCACACGGTATAGAAAGTGTACCATCGGCCTTGGTAGGACTCTTTCGAGGTGACAATGTTGGGAAAAAAATGGTTCAGATTTCAGATAATTGAACCCGTGCCTGCAGTGTATAAAAAATATATCATTCTAGCTACGGGCGGGATTCATGTTTTCTATTAACCTATAGCGACAGTGAAAATAACGATATATTTTATGTGAAAATATCAAAAAGTGTTGTGATTTACATTATTTACTATAATCATTGTAATCGTAATTACTTGAATTTGAAAATGTCCTTGTAAACAAATGTAACAGTTTATAAACTGTTAGAAAAAAAGTTTAAACAAACAGGACCATAGCCAATTAACCACAACTTTATAAGTACATATATGGAAAACACTATATTAAAGTATGGTAAGAATAATAGTACTAAATAAGAGTACAACTTTTTTTTTAAGTCAATGTATTCATTTTCAACTTACGTAATAGTTTCTAAGTGAATAATTTAATTTAAAAAACAATATTTTTGTGCAAGGAACTAAGGTAACAGTTCTAGACATGGTTCAATGTGTTTGGTGCTAATGGTCTGGCCTTATTTGTCTTGGAGAGAGCATCAAACCATATGGGATTTAATGCGATTTGGTGGAAGAATATGCTTCGTGTGGGCCACTTTCTGATAATTCAAAATAAAATCCCATTTTTTTAGTGGATCAACGAGGACTTGCTACAAATAATGTTGTGATTTTTAAAATCCACCGGTGTGTGTAGCTCACCCTCGTTGATTTGAACGATTTCTTTTTTAAAACAAATTAAGTTGGAATTATTAACCCTTGGCATCCGTCTCCATCATATGGACAAATTTTAAAGTTTTATAAATTACTTGAATTTTCTTACATTATATTCCCTTCTATTCAGATTAAATGATATTTTAGAATTAAGCACACTTATTAAGAAATAACACAAAATGTCTTTTATGTCCCTAATTAATTATTTCTCTCCCTACAATTGTCTCTTCTCATTCTCCACAATTGTCCCTAATTAATTATTTCTCTCTCCACAATTGCATTTACTAAGCATATTAAATAGAGGGGTAAATTAGGAAAAAAATAGTGCAATATTGCATAGAGATTCCAAATCGACACTTATATAGAATAAAATTAAACTCCCTAAAACGTCATTTAATCTGAATAGGAGGGAGTAATATTTTATTGATATTCAGATCATATTTGCTCAAAAAGTGCAAACTGTTTTGACTTGATTCAGGATTGTGTTTGACTCGATAGCTATAAATTTTATGAATTAAATCTGAATAAGTCAATATTCAGTTCGACTCATTTACACCTCTACGGCCAATCGGCGATAACTATGACCCTTATATTTTCAGAATTTTGATTTTTAATTATATAAAAATAATATTGAATGACATACCTTAACAATTTTCTCTTAGCAAATAAACATGTCACTTTTGGTAAAAACATGTTCCATGTTAACTGTGTTTTTTTTTCCTATTGCTGGTAAGAACCTTTTTCAAACTGTGGATTGGCTTTCATATATTGTATGGTAGAGAGGCTGTAGGACTATGACACGACGACGTTTCGTAAGTTTAAGAATTTTTTTTATAAAGAAATGGTACTCACCAATGACCAAACCAAGGAAAGGAAGAAAAAGCTAGGAAGAGAAAAGTAAAGGAGACGTCGCGGTGAATGCTACTCCTCAATTTTCGAAGTCACCGGTGGTTCCATGTGAGAATTCCCCGGTTTGGCGGACTTTTTTTAACAAGGAGACAACAACTGACACTGAATTATTATTATTATTATTATTATTATTATTATTTTTACCTTAATTTACTAAACGACCAAAGCTATTTATATTATTATTTATATTTTTTTCCATTAATTATGTTAAACCATGGACTATTTTATACAGGAAGGAACTAAGGAAGGAGTGTTGATAGTGAATTGAGAGAATTATTAACATAAAGTTAATTTTAGTTAATTGATTAATATAATGTTGATACGCAAATTAAAAAGTGGTTTCTCTCCTTGCGTATCAGTATTGGTCAATTGACCAACTTACTATGAAATTAATTTCATGGTAACCAGATCCGTGAATTGATAGCTTAAGCAGAAAATCACCCGGATGGAATGGAATGTAGACTGTATAATGTAGAATTTAAAAAGAAATATGCCAACATTTATTTTAATAATAATAATTTAAGTGGCAGAGAAATTACAAATTATGTATAATTATTTCTGCGTATAAATTTATTTGAAAAAAAAGAACAAAAAGATTATGCTCTAGGACGAGACAAATTAATAGTGCTCATTGTGAGAACCCAGATTTTATAAATAAAGATTTAAATTTCTCAAAATATTTTTTGAATATTATGGTGTGAATTTGATATAATGTTATAGTTGTGGGTAGTATTTATAAAATTTTACAAAGTATGCAAGTTGTTGTATTATATTCGATTGGTCAGGGAATATTCTTTGTATCGAGGAATATTAAATGCAACAGCCTGATCATTAGTGAACCCCATGCACGAAATTATTGTCGATTGAGAAAGCGACAAAAATATTTTATTGAAAATAATGGCGGAAGTTTTACAGATTATCTTGTTGAACTACTTTCATTAGTAAAAGTATACGATGTCTGGCGTGGTTGCGTAGTAAGACACCAGTATTGATTATTAATGCTTTACGTGAAAGTCACTTTCGGTTTTGTTCAATTATTGCTTTATAGTAATTGTTGCATAGTATCTCACGTTATTTGATTCGATTATTGTCGATATTTTATATATTATTAAATCAATAATTGAAATGACGAGTTATTAATATTATAAATTGCAATATTAACGATGTCTAGAAGTTACGCCAAGGAGAGGTGCGGTCACACCTAATCGCGCTGCCATAGGGAAAAATTCTTATTGGAAAGCCCCTGCTTTCACAGGAAACACAGTCGATTAATATTGTGAATTGTAATAAAGATAATAAATATTGTTAAAATTATTAAGGTAATTTTTTATGAAGTCTGCTTATTTTATGGATTCCTATTTACCCATTTTTCAAAATAATCGATAGAAAATTTTTAAAAGTGGGGCCCACATATGGGGCCCATATGTGTTGAGAAAATGATTTTGGAAATGGAAGAGTATACGTATAGAAGTATATGTGTGTATTGAGTATATGGTGGGAGAAAATGAGATGTGAAAGTGATGGGTGTGTGATGGGTGTGTGAGTGGAAAATGATAAAAAAGTGGTAGTGTGATAGTGATGTGTAAGAGTGTAGTGAATTTGATTTTTGGGTGGGTAGGGGATAGATGTTGGTTATGAGGGAGAAAAATTAAGTGGTGTATATATAATATTGATATATATAAGTTGAAAACATGTGTTTATATATATGTATTATATTTTAATTTTTGTTGTGATTTTATTGGTTAGTTGATTGACTTTATTGTATTTGGTTGAAGAAATAATTACTGCGAAATAATTAGATCGTAAAAGCGACACTTCCATTCTCCTATAAATTGAAGTTCATTCCTTCATTATTTCTTACAAATTCACTGAAACTGTGACGCCCCCAAAATTAGGTATACATCGCCCATCTTGGGTCGTCAGATACATGGTACAAAATTCAAATACAACTTCTACTCTGTACAACCGTGCCGTACAATACGACAAAACATAAACCTATGAGTTTGAATACAAATCTTTCTCTAGAGATTATACAAACTCAAAAGGAGTCCTCATTACAATTATTATCACACTATTTCACGTAATAGTGAGGACTACTAATCTTATCCTCTGGACCATTACTCCGCTCCCCGACTGTCGTCCCAATTTATATTCTCATTGCACGAAGAGAGATGAATGAAAGAAAGGGTGAGCTCAACTAGCCCAAGAAGAAATATTATGACTAAGATAATGCGAGAATAAATTATCATTAGCCTTGACGATGTTAAACCGATAAAATATAATAAATATCAAGTTTAATCTGCGGTGGAACCAAAGAACCCATTAAAAGAGTCAAGTAGAAAATGAAATCTACTATCTTTTATGATTTAAAAGGTTTTTTCATCACCGTTATAAATTTGAGACTCAACTTAATAAATATTTCACATCATCGAATCACCCTGCACTACTACGCCAGGATATTCTTTAAGTATCACGACCACAATTATTCATGCCTTCTGGGCCAAGAATATTTGTGTATTCATTAATGGTCATGATCATGCCAACAACATCCCATCAATGCACTACGGGCTAATGAGAATTTTACCACATCATTTGTAACATTACGATTAAGCGATTACAATCAATAATCCTTGATGTCATAATCATACCAAGTCCATCTATGCTTTATAGGCCACATGATGACTTTCAACATAATATAAACATGAGGATGATGACAATGAGATAAGAATTCAATAAAACAAGTTCAAGAATTAATTTATCGTGAACTAATAATGTCCAAATTATCAACATGATCTTCGCTTTGTAGAGTAAAATTCAAGAATACTTAGAAGAATATTTTCATGAAAGGATCTTTGGATGAAACGCAAATATCAAGGATATTCCACTAATTTCATGGAGTATAGAAGTCAAAGTTTTAACCAATGAGTATAATAAAGAATGGAATAACGTAAGAAATCACCATAAATGCGATAGGCCTTGCAGACGAAAGTTATTCTAACGAGAATAATAAATAACGGAACCCAGTCCGGCGTAAAACGCATTGCATGACGGGATATTCTAACAGAATAATAAAGAATGGAACCAGGTCCCGCCAGAAACACACGACGGGATGTTCCAACGAATAATAATAAAAAAGGCGGAACCAGTCCTAAAACAAACACGACGGGGATGTTCCAACGGAATAATAATAAAAGACGGAACCAGTCCGGTGTAAAACCACAGACGTGGATGTTCCAATGAATAATAGAAGAATGTCAACAAGTATAGGGTAAATTACAGATACAAGTTATTCCAATGAATAATAATAAGCGATGGAATAACAACAGCCTCTCTTCGTGAATAAGAAAGAATAACACCCCCTTACTTTAGTAGGAGATTGAATACTGCAGGTGGTGTAGTAATAGAATACTCTTATTCTCTCTCTTATTCTCTATACTTTCTCTCTCTATAGCTTGAATGAATTAAGTGAAAAATAATGAAGCCCTAGGCCTCTATTTATAGAAGATTTCTAGCTTAGCACTTGCCATGAAAAGCGCAAGTGGCTTGACGACCAGTGATGTGAAAAGAAAAGTGGTTTGACGCTTTTGTAATGTGAAACGACAATTGGTTTGATGCATGTAATGTGAAACGACAATTGGTTCGACGCTGTAATATGAAACGGCAAGTGGTTTGACGTCGATAAAGGTAATTACTATTGATTTAAGGTAATTACTTATTGATGAAGGTAATTACTATTAGACGAAGATAATTACTATTGACGAAGGTAATTACTATTGACGAAGAGACTCTTAGATGATGACATATGGGCCCCCATAAAATAATCAAACTTACCACAAACGTCTTATAATGTACTCTTTATATACATCAAGGATTGAATAAATATTACCACAAATCATTTTATTTTTAATCAACACATATTTAATCTTTCAACAATTATTAATCATTTATAACTTGTCGTCTCAATTATTGATTTAATAATATAACATATTATCTGAGATAATCTTTGTGACAATAATTGAATCAATAATATAAGAGATATGATCACGTGAATTCTCAGAAAATAATTGAGTATAAATGAGTGACTTCTCACGTAAGCATCAATAATCAATACCGTGTCTACTTATGAAACCACACGACATTCTTTGTACTTTACTTCTGGATAGTTCAACGGTTTTAACGGTAACACCTCCGTAGTTATTTTTATAGAAAGATAATTTTGTCGTTTTCTAACTACGACAATACTTTAGTTAATGAGGTCCACCAATGATTGAGCCGTCGTCTGAATATTCCCAGACAAAAAAATATTCCCAACCAAACGAATATTTTATAACAACTTGCTTACTTTGCAAAATTTATAAATATTACCCACAACTATAACATTATATCAAATTTATTCCATAATATTCAAAAATAATATTTATAGAAAATTCATCTTTATTTATAAAAGTTGGGGTCTTACAGAAACTCCAGAGAGAGAAATTATAGAGAAACTATAGAAAAATATTCTGCTACTTAACTACTCTTATATTCAGTTCTTTTATGGTAAGGGGTGTTATTCTTTCTTATTCATGAAGAGAACTGTTGTTATTCCATTTCTTATTATTCTGTTGGAATAACCTGTGTGACGCCCCCAAAATAGGTATACAACACCCATTCTGAGTCGCCAAAATACATGGTATAGAAAGCAAACTACAACTTTGATAATACAGATGTCGTGTAGGATACGACAATACAACTGTGAGTTTAAATACAAATATTATCTTCTGACAATATACACACCCAAATAAGTCCTCATTAATTATTCATACACTATTTTACGAAATAGTGAGGGCAATTAAAACATCTTCCTAGAACCATCACTCTATACCCCGACTTTCGATCCTGCTATGTTACCACTCACGAGAAGAAAATGGAATAAAAAGGAAAAGGGTGAGCTCAACTAGCCCGATAAAAATATTATGACTAAGATAATATACAACAAATTATCGTTAGTCTTCAACGAGGAAAAATCTAATAGAATACAATAGACAACAATTTTTAGATCAACAAATCAATGAAACAACAATCCATTAGAAGAGTCACGTAGAAAGAATTCTCTTGTCTTTCAAGATTTAAAAGTCCATCATCAATAGTTTATCCTGTAATAACAATCAATATACATCTTTAATCATCTTTTGCACTACAGGCCAAAAGATATTCATTTTATATCACCAGATTGGTCATGTTCATCTCAACACTTGCTCATCTTTGCACTACTGGTAAAAAGATATTCATCGATTAATCATTCATCTTTTACTACTGGCCAAAGATATTCATTTATATCACCATTTAGGATTGAGGATGATGAAAAATATTTTTAAAAGCGAATCCGGTGAAACAAAATGATGAGGATTAAGGATTAAGGATTAGTACTTTGTTTTACCTATGTCCAAAAATACTTGAAAATAATCATATTGGTGTAAAATTCAAGAATGATCAAAACATGTATACAATCAAAGCTAGTATCCGAATAGATATTTTGGACAAAAAGAAAATTTTTATTTTTTCGGTGAATAGTCTTTGTGATAAGTGAATAGTCTTGTGTATCGTGAATAATAACTCCCGACACAACAAGTTCCAAATTTGATAAAAAAAGTTCACCAATACTTGACATAATGATATTGAAGAAAAATATCATTTAAGAAGAAAATAATACCCCTTACCTCAAAATAACCGTCTTACGACTAAATTTCGGTATAGTCTTGTGAAACCACTGCATGATATAGCAACACTCAAAGTATACTCACAAGAATACATTTCGATAATTTAGAGAGAGAGAAAAAACTTAGTTTACGGTGTGATTTTCAATTCTAACTTAGCCCTCTATTTTATAGGAAAATGTTAGAGCATGAAAGGAGACTAAATTAATAAATTATTATTATTTAAATTAAATTTCTCGCATGCTTGCCATCAAAGACCAGCATGCCACTCTTGAAAATAATTTTCTAGCAGCCCACATGTTGTCAAACAAGAGTGGGTCCCACCCATTATTTAATAAAAATTATTTTATCTTCCGAAACTTCAATAATTCGTAGAAAATAGCTCGTTTATCAGAAAAATTTGAAACTCGCAATTTACCATGGGAAATTCCATTCTCTACAACTTTGCGAAGAAACTTTTTCCAAATTCCAAGCGAAATTGACCAAAATCCACAAAGCAGGCGATTTTACGATCTATAATCAATTTTCGAAGAAATTGTGTCCACCGACACACAAAACATATGTTAAACATTTAATGCCACAAAATACTCTACCTCCTCATATACTCATATACCCCATTCATTCATTATAAAATATCATCGTTAATATATTATTAAAATAATATATTTAAATGAATTATTTTATCGAGAAAAAGATAAAATATTAATTTTCAACAATTGTCACATTAAAAATTTTCTCCATCTATATCCACATAAAATAAATATTTTCTTTATCATAAAAATCAATAATTAATTATTTTTAAAAAATAATATTACTGAGAATCACATCTCGACAACGGGCCAGTTCCGGAAAGAGGGCTTTCAATATAAATTTCTCCTTACTTGGCGCATGATTAGGTGACCAAACCTCTCCTTAGATGTAACTTTCTAGACATTGCCAATAATGTTATCGATAATATTATTCAAATAATATGAATTATTGATTTGATAATGGAAAATCTTGTGTAATGACAATTATTGAAACAATAATAATATAAATATCAACGCAAAGAATTATTGAATCGATAAGATAAAATAATGAGCATTAATTACTGTAACAATTATTGAGTAGTGCCTTAACTTACGTAAGGATCACTAATTCAACAATCTTTATGCAATCGCTGGTGTCTTCTTGTGCGACCACAGCGTATTCTTGTATTTTAACCACCGGAGTAACCCAACGTTGTTAATTGGTAATAATTTACGTCGTTATTTATAAAACTCAATCTTAAATGCGTTTTTCTTCATCCAACCGTTTTTCGTTATGGGGCCCACCAATGATTTAAGCATGGCAGTAAATGCGGAGATTCCCGATAAAAAGAATATTCCATGACGAAACGAATATTCCCAAACAATAATGAATATTTTATAACCACTTGCTTATTTTGTAAACTTTGCACATTTCACCCATAACAAAAGAATTATATCAAATTAACCCTTATTAATTTAGAATAATGAATAAAGGAAAATTCAATTTTATTTATAATAAGTTGGGGTCTTCTGACTGTATCTGTGCCACCCTGCACTATACTTGGTGACATTCTTACATTATTACATCTTTATTATTACATTAGAATATCTTGTCTCATGTGTTTTACACCGGACACAGTTTCGTTATTTATTATTACATTTAATATCACATACGTGTCTTTATTATTACATGCGGACTTTTTACGAGAGTGGATATTATGCAGAAGACAATATTTGTATTAAAACTCACAAAGACATGTATTTTGTCGTATTATACACGACTGTTGTATAATTTAGTTGTATTTGAATTTTGTACCATGTACTTGGCGACTCAAGATGGGTGATGTATACCTATTTTGGGGGCGTCACACACAATAGTTAGCTGAATCTTAAGTTTTAAACTTAATAAGTGGTACTCCCTCCGTTCTTTAATATAGGTCGTTTTAGAGTTATACACAAGTATTAAGGAAATAATTATAAAATATTAAATATACTATCAATTGTCTATATTGCCCTTGTATTGAAAAAAGAGAATTGTTATTTATTAGGCAAAAAATAGAGAGAACCAAAGTTATATTTATTATTTGGGGTAATATTGGAAACTAAGCAATTAATGCTTACTTGAAATTCTCAAACGACTTATATTTAAGAACAAAAATATTTTTCTAAAACGACTTATATTAAGAAACGGAGAGAATATATTTTAATTTTTCAGTAATGTTATTATCTAGGCATCCTTTCACAAAAAAACGAAGAAAAAAAGCTAAAAAAAAGAAAGAAAGAGAGGCCCGTGTGCTCAACACGGCTTTGTATTATTATTTATTGTACATCAAATTATAAATATGTCACACACGTACTATAGAAATGATATGGTATTAAAGCTGAGTTTATTTGAAGATATATGAAAATTATTTATTTACATGCAACTACGCAAATTGTCTTTATTTGAGCTATTAAGTTAACTGAAAAATGGATACAATTTTCAACTATTTAAAGTTAGGCACTCACCTAATTCACACCAATTTGACCATCCACATATTTAAATATTTAGTTAATATTATCTTCTATAATAAAATCTCAATACATATAATCTCATTATTTAGTCTGAGAACATTAATTAATATATATATATATATATATATATATATATATAATCTCATTTTTTTTGTCTTATCCTGACCAAATTGACAAATAAATAAATAAATTTATAAAGATATTTTTAACTTAATTTTTTTAAAATTAAGTTGGCCCTCCATAATGGTTCCTTCTGCCATATAACTCCAGTAAAGAAATAATTTGAAGCTTCAATACGAAGATGCAGTAGAAATGTAATGAATATATATATATATATATATATATTATTTATATATCGATTAATTTAATAACAAATTTAAATTACGACCAACATAAACTTTAAAAGCAAAAGATATAATTAATAATTTATAAATTCTTACTTTATTCTCTCATATTCTATATATCTTCGTCAATATAAAAATATTGATATAAATTTATTTTATTCTCTCATATTCTATATATATATATATATATACGTCAATAATTTATATCGACCTAAATTTGTTTATGTATGGAGTAACACCTAATTTATTACTAATAGGATAGTGATATATGCACATTGTAAGTTGTTTGTTGCACACATTTATGTACTAAAGGGACTATATTATCCTTATAATTAATGAGAAGCGAATTAATATATTTATGAGTAATGCTACATACACAAATTATTTTATAAATATTTTATAAACTGCTGATGTGTCATACTCCACCTAAACATATTGATGAATAAATTGATTCAATGTGGTCTTCGGCCCCACACAATATGTTGAGGTGGAGTATGCCACATCAACAGTTTTGTAAAATGTTTGTAAAATAGTTTGTGTCTCTAGTATTATTCTATATTTATTACTTGTTTACGTTAATTACAAGTTTTTCTAAAACAAGTCTAAATAATTTTCTATTTTCTTTAAATTTTAAATTTTTATAAATTTATTTCAACTCAAAATAAATTTTTTTGAATTAGATGGACTAATAAACTATTTTATGCCTACTTTAATAAAATAACAAATTAAATTATATATCATGTCTTAAAAACGTTTACTCTTATAAATCTATTTTGTTTTTTCTAATATTTTATTTGTTCTAATCTTTAATTCAAAAAAATTTGAAATTATATTATAAAATATTATAAATACAAAAGAATGCTATTAAGTAAAATTGTAACAGATTTATTATATTAGTTCAATTCTATATATGATTTTTTTTTTTGTGAATGTCAATTCTGAATGATAGTTAAGTAAGTGTCTATAATTTTTATCTTATATAATAAAATTAAGACAAAATAAATAAAGAAAATTTATTTTAAATATATTAGGAGTAACAACTATCACTAAAAAAATGTGCACATTATATTAATAGCCCATATAATATACCTACTCTACATCTGCAACGCCTTACCCTTTCCTACCATCTCTCTCCCACTCGGTTTCTCTCTCTCATTCAAACTCTCTCTCTCCCTCCCTCCCTCCCTCCCTCCCTCTACAAAACCCAAATCAACCCAAACCCCAACAAACCCTAATTCAATATCTCCTCATCTTCCACCCCAAATCAAGCCTCCCTTCCTTCCCCACCAAAATAATAAAAAAGATCAAACCTTTAGAATGGGGAAAGGAGGCGCTCTCAGTAACGGCGTGTTGAAGAACATCTTGCTATCCTACGCCTACGTAAGCATATGGATCTTCCTCAGCTTCTCCGTCATCGTATACAACAAGTACATCCTCGATCGCAAGTTGTACAACTGGCCGTACCCGATCTCGCTCACCATGATCCACATGGGGTTTTGTTCCTCCCTCGCTTATTTACTAGTCAAAGTCTTCAAGCTCGTTGAGCCAGTCACCATGTCTCGCAATCTCTTCTTCAAATCGGTCGTCCCAATCGGTTTACTGTATTCTCTCAGTCTCTGGCTTTCCAATTCTGCTTATATTTATCTATCTGTTTCTTTCATTCAAATGTTAAAGGCCCTTATGCCCGTTGCCGTTTATTCAATTGGGGTGATGGTAAAAAGAGAATCTTTTAAATCGGATACTATGGCTAATATGCTGTCTATTTCTTTTGGGGTTGCAATTGCTGCTTATGGGGAGGCCAAGTTTGATTCTTTTGGGGTGATGTTGCAATTGGGGGCTGTGGCATTTGAGGCCACTCGTTTGGTGATGATACAAATTCTTTTGACAGCTAAGGGTATTTCATTGAACCCGATTACCTCACTTTATTATGTTGCACCCTGTTGTTTGGTGTTTTTGTCTGTGCCTTGGTTTATTGTGGAGTTCCCGATGTTGAAGGAAAATTCGAGTTTCCATTTCGATTACTTGATTTTTGGGACGAATTCGGTCTGCGCATTTGCATTGAATCTTGCTGTGTTTTTGCTTGTGGGGAAGACTTCTGCATTGACTATGAATGTGGCTGGGGTGGTTAAGGATTGGTTGTTGATTGCGTTTTCGTGGTCTGTGATCAAGGATACAGTGACCCCGATTAATTTGATCGGGTACGGTTTGGCATTCTTCGGTGTAGCATATTATAATCATGCAAAGTTGCAGGCCATGAAGGCAAAGGAAGCACAGAAGAAGGCACAACAGGCTGGTGAGGAGGCCGGGAGGTTGTTGGAAGAGAAAGTAGGAGAAGGTGTACCTAGAAATAACGAGTCTGAGAATTGATTGTGATGAATACTTTTAATTTCTTCTAGTTTCACATGATGTGGAAGAGGAGACAAGTGGAAAGGATGGGGGCAATGAAGACTTGGGATCTCAGGATCGTGGTTAAGCTGCTCCTGGATTTTACGTTGGGTATGTGTTTTATAGGAATGATATTTATCCTTTTATATTCTACTTATCAATTTTAATCTTTGAATTATCAGAGGCTTGAGGTTAATTTGTAAACTCACAGTGCCAATCAATTCATGTATGTGACCGAGAAAGACTGGAGGCTTTTAACTTATATATTCTATTGAACTGGTCCTTGAAATGTTTATCCAATAATTGCATTTCTTTATACCATGCCTGTCAGGAAGGGGTATATTTTAATCATGTTATTTACTTGTCAATAAATTAAAAAATAAAAAATCCTGTAATCTTGTTGAGTTCTTTTACCTGATAGAAATCTTTGATTACATTAGCTGTATGTGTACATCTGATTATTTATTTTACTACCTCTTCCATAAGTAAAATAAAAGTAATAGTTGACATTCTTATCAAAGTGATGGTGAATTCTGTAATTTTGGAACCAAGTTTCTTGGTAAAAGGAAACTTGATATGTTCTTCATGTGGATTTCCTTTTTTTTCCGTTGTGCCTGATGCAGGACAACTATCTTAAAATATGAACTAGCACAAAACAATGGGACAACTGAAGTAGTAACAAGGGTTAGGCTCAGCACCTAAATGATTAGGATCTCTCAAATATATAATTTAAGTAGTCTCGGCCTTTAAATAAAGACCAAATAACAACTGCCTCACCAACTACATATTAATTATAAGCCAAGTAGATAAGTACTAAATAGATAACTATATATATGCTGAAAATAACTACCCTAATAACATATAACAATAGCATATTTAAAAATAACTTTATCCTCAATAGAAATAGAAATTTTCAGCTCCTTATATCTCTGGTCCCCATGAGTGCCCCTTATAGGTAGTTATTTCTCTCACTAACAAAATTTGCAGGATGCAGACAAGTTGTTATTACATTATTATTATTTTTAGAAGGTAAAAAAGAACTAAACCACCTATATTTATTGATTATTAAAGAATTTGCAATTAGCTTTTTGAGCAGTTGAAAATTAGCATTTATAGGATTTTACTTTAAGATGGAAGGTACTTCTGTTAACTGTGCAAGTAATTTTTGGTTCAACTGGGTAGCGATAGAAGTAGTGTGTATTTTGAAGTTGGCATAACCACAATGATATCCCCTCTACCTTTTTCTGGCTTTTCTCTTGAGTTTGGCCTTTGTTTCTTCTTCTTCTCCTTCTTTTTCTGATGCTGTAGTAGTAGTATAAACTGTTGTGTCCTTTGTTATTCTTGTTTTTAAGTGTTTGTTTCCACTCTCTGTCTCTTGTATCACTCCTTCTCTTGTATCACTCCTTGTACTATATCATATATCTTTCTTAGATAATATTATCCTTCTTAAACAATTTGATAATTGGATGGACAATTTTGTTTCATATATGTACATACATACATGAATCTAGTTGAAAAAATTCACTGATTAAGGTGACTAGAGTAGATCTATTTCTGGTCATGTTGAAGATCTTATAACATTTAATTGGACCCGTTCTTTGGCTTTTGCATTATGCTTTTGAACTGTAGTAGTTAATGTCACAGGTGTAGAAAGAAAGAACAACAACAAACTCAAGATTGCTAGTGGTACACACACACACACATATATGCAAATAACTATAAAAAAGGTTAAACAAATGTGTTTCATGTTTTCATCTCTATAGACAGTGTGTTGACAATTGACTGGTAAATCTTTCTATTCTTTGTCATAATTTTGCTTTCTATGCGGTCCTGACTCCTGCTCAAGAATCTCAGTACAAGAAAAGAATTCCAAATAAGGGGTGCATAATTATATACATACCGTACTGTCGAGTATCAAGCTTGTCCGAAGAAACAAAAAATATAAAGATGGGATTTTTGAAGTGGGCGACCCATTTCTTTTATTATATTGTCAATGGGGTTGTGTACTAATAATTAATATATTATCAAAAAAAAAATTCATATTGAAACTGTATGTAGATGTTTTTTCAATTACTTCGTAACTGTTAAACTTTTAATTTTATAAAAAATGGGAATAAAAAAATGACGTCTTCAAAGTAGAAAAGAATAAAAGAAAGAAATGGCGTCTTCATGAATATACAATATTTTTCATGTCAATTTCCTCAATTTATTATCTATATCTTTCAAACTTTCTTTTGGTTGGACATATAGATAAGAATACATTATGCTTAATTCTTGATACATGTATTATTTTTAGATTCAGTATTCATGTATTTATTCTAGTTTCATGCATGCATGCTAGGCATAAGATTAAATAAATCTATCACATGGTAACCTAATATTGGTATCAAAGTCAGGTTTCAAAACAACAAGAAAGAAACAATGAAAGAAAAGCAAGATTGTAGTAATTGAAGGACCAGAATATTCTTTAAAGAAAATCACCGAATATCACACCCAAGTCACTGTTGATATAAAAAGCAAAAGATCAAGAAGACAACAAAAATACCCAAACCATATAATGTACATTTCCAACAAAAAAGAGAACAGTACATATATAGCTAGCTAGCTCACACATCTTAACTACTATTGCCCACTAGCACTTGTCCTCAGGAAATATACCATTCCCCACATTCTTCATCTCCAATGCTGGTTTAGCTTTCTTCGGCTTGTACCACACTGCACAAATAAGGTATGCCCCAAAGTTTATGACACCAAGTATGGCCAAAAGCCCATAGAAATAATCTAGCCTCCCAAAATTTATATTATCTGCCAGCCATCCTTTCCCATCACTGGTTCCTGTCACGCTCTTGATAACTGATACCAAGAAACTACTCAGGAAGAAACCTAACGATAGAGTTGTGAGAAATAGGCCTGTGCTCATTGTTTTCATTCCTTTTGGTGATTGAGTTATGAAAAAATCGAGCTGGCCGGTGTATATGAAGGATTCCCCTGAACCCACCAAAAAGAATTGTGGGATCAGCCAAAACACACTTATTGGCAGAGTTGCGCTAGTTCGCCCGGCCGATTTTGCAACCGACAATCTTTTCATCTCGACTAGTGCTGCTACTCCCATTCCTGTTGTTGACAAGATGAGGCCCAAGGCAATTCTCTGGAAACTGGTAAAACCTGGCGTAGATAAAAACACAAGAAGAAAAAACATATCATTTTTATTATTGATATCTTAGTATGGAGTACTAATTATAAGGCTCCAACAAACGTTATTTTTTATTTTTTTGTTTTTACTTGGAGTTGGTGCATGTTTGGAAAAGCTCAAAAACTATGAAGATGAGGATAAGCCTAACGGGACCAGGGGCATATACCCAGTGCATCCAAAAGAGGGTACATATAGTCTAAATAAGTGAGGGACATGTTTTTGATTGTATGTACCTTGTTTTCCTTTCCATTTCTTCCAGAGTGGCATGACGAGGCGGTCATAAACTGCCAGAGTAATCAAAATGGCTGACACAAAGAAAACAGTGAGGGACCCTGCTGGAATTTGGAAACTTCCCATATACCTATCCATGGTGGATGCTTGCTGAACTGAAAAGGTGATCATCTGAGCATATGCAGTCCAAAATATGATGGTTGTGGCCCAAATTGGTAGTAGTCTTGCCATCATTTTCACTTCCTCCACTCTGGTAACTGAGCATAGCTTCCAAGGATTTGGAACAGAATTAACATTCTTATTCTCAAAATCTCCTTCGGCAACAATTGCAGCCTTGTCCAACAAACTATTAAAAAAAGAGTCTTGGAATCAGTTAGTCTTGTATACTATATAATCTCTCAGAACCGAGGGGAACAAAAAACTAGTCGGTCTTGGTTTTGAGTTAATTGGGAGAAAAGATTATATGTTGTTAATTATTATGTTGTTTATTTCAAGCTTGTTAATTATAAAGAAAACTTACCGGAACTGATCTGTGTGATGAATCCTTGAAGCTTCTGGAGTATCCTCATATAACGACTCAACGTTGTAAGGAAGCTCCATCTTCCTCTTTCTTATAGCAGCTGCAATAACTTGTAAAATGTAAACTACGGGGCTTCCGAGGCTTTTCTTGTACCTGTATCTTTTACTCCCGGATAAAAATATCAGGATTGCTATTAGCATTGACGCAGAACAAATTCCATATCCCAAGCTTCGGTCCACCTCATCTTGTATGTAAACAAGCACAGTAACTGCCATCAAAGTTCCCATGCTAATAAAGAAGAAAAACCTGTTGAAGAAAAATTGCATTTGTGCCTTTTCCTTCTCATTTTTTTCGTCAAATTGATCAGTTCCAAATCCTGAAACACTGGATTTTAGGCCACCAGTCCCTATAGCAATTACATATAAAGCCATGTATAAAATTCCCATTTGGAACCCATTGGCCTGTTTGCAATTGCTCAAATCAGTAGAGTGGCAAGCTGGTGGGTGCAACTGTGGCAGCTTGGTTGATATTGCTAACGTGCCAGTACCCTGAAACATCAGAACAAAAATAAATTATATGTTCTGGGGAAACCTTGGTAAGCAAACAATTGGGAAAAAAGAGAGTAAAATGAGACTCATTTTTTGGATGGACGGAGTATATATATGATATGAGAAGCTAGCCAGCAAGGCTATTTAAGACTGACCAGAGTTTGGATGAAGGCAAAGAATGCAATTGTCTTGTATCTGCCAAGAAAAGAGTCTGCTAAAAAGCCTCCAAGCAAACACAAGAGAAAAGATGTGCCCATAAAATCCGTAACGATGTTGGCTGAAGCTGCACTAGGCACATGCATTATTCCTCCCAAGTATGTCACAAGGTTTACAGCTATTCCCATTGTTGAAAGCCTCTCACATATTTCAATTCCTGTAGATTTCAAGAGAATCAAAATATTTGGCAAGTTTTAAGGGAATAAATTCTCTATGTTCTTCAGTTTTCCTTTGCTAAGAACAAGGATCAGGATTCCATTAATCATGAAGAAAACTGCAGAAATTAATTCTCCCTTTTTGTTTATGGTGAACATATTCTGCAAAAAGATGGGAAAAAGGCTGGGGAATGAGTATCTTCACACTACACATAACTCAAATAGAATATCTGCCATGAAAGTGTCAACCAGAGAATGAATGCCATGAAAGTTGTCAAAAATATAGACTTTTGATTCTGAAAGTCCAACGAATATTCCCACTCCTAAAGTAAAACAAACATCAAAAAAGTGATCAAGAAGCATAATTTTTTACAACTTGCTTCCACTTATTCTGAAGATTTGTTCTGAAAGTTCTGATATACTTATGTATCTTATGCATGAACTATCTTTTTAGTAGTACCAAGTTAATACTGTTTAGAATATAATCAATCTAAAAGGAGCATAGTGAATGCAAAGTTTAATTATGATCAGAAGTGCAATTTCAACTTTTAGCTTCCACCCTTTCTCTCCTCTATCACCATGAGCAATACACTAAGTTCTTGTTCAGGTTAACCCTGGATCGCTGTTGCGATTTAGACATTCCAACTGACAACAAATTTGAGCAAATTATTGACTGATCTGAAATAGCCTTGGCAATGAAATAACTTGTACGCTTTTGTAACACGGCACTCAAAAACCTTCAAAATATACTACTACGTAAATTCAACTGAAGATATTTTTGTGAAAAATCATCAGGGCAAATTAAATGAACAAACCTAGAATACGTGCAGCAGGCACCCAACCACCAGTTTTAGACCTGTCAGCAGGGAATCCCTTGTAGTCTACTGCATCAGCAACTGTCATACTCATCTTCTCCTCCTGAGGGATAAAGACAAGCAGTGTTTATAATTAGCGACAATCAAGAAAATTTTCAGACTCAACGGAAGGACCAAGAATGAGGTATACTAACTATTTTTTCCAACTCCAAATAGGAAAAGAGACTAGGAAAAGGTGGAAAGAAAACTCAGGAACTAAAAATATTCTTACTTCTCTTCTAACTAACTTCCAACTCCCACTTGTATGCCTCAAGAGACTTGGCCTTTATAGGCAAATATTTGTAACAAAAAGTGAGTCTCCACTATTGCTTTGGGACAGATCACTGCTTGGTAAAGATTAGGCCTACCGCATTTTGCATTGAAAGTTGTAGGACAATTTTGATCTGTTCTGCTTTTTAGCCGATATATCCCTTTATTTTAATTTAGGGATGGGATAACAAGAAAAACAACAAGTGATGTCGATTTGGGAGAAATAGATGGAATCTTGAACATGCATTAATGCAATGGCAGGTTCTATCTCACCTCTAACTTGTTGTATGGTATTAGATTGATTATGGAGGTTGTACAGTACTACACCATGTCTTATGAGTTCAAAGTGCTTTTTCTGCCCCACAAACAACACCTTCCACCTTTTGTTTTTCATTCCATGTATGGGAAAAGATCATTCTGAGTTTTTGACATGGAAAATACGTGTTGTTACAGAGCCCATCTCATTGAAATGTACTGTCGTTTTCCCAGAAAGTAAGAGGTCCACAATGTATTCTCAATAATTCATTCTTCAAAGAAGTGTCAAATTTGCCAAGCTATATAAAGAATAATAAATCTGTGCTTGTTTTATAAGTTCATGATAAAACTTGCTATACATGTTTTTCATACTAGTTATATAATTAGCTTCCACACTTTCCATCAAATGTGTTTGTAAACAAACACAAGTACAGTTGGTATATATCCAAGAACTTGGAGTATAAAACTATTTACTCCGTACGCAGTTGAAGTTCAACATCGATCTTTTATTATATATATTTGAAATCGAAACTTATGGAGATTATATTAAAGACCAGGTACAGTTAATGGCTATAAATGCAAGTCAGCTTGGTGGGGTTGAATTTGATTTTGTTCACCCCTTCATCATCCGGGGAACCCTGAAATAGATATAGATAGTACTAAAACCAAATAAGTGGGAGTGGGGGAGTTGAAAAATGTCTCATCATGTCTTAATCTCCTATTCTCAGATGTTTAAGTTCTAATCTACCTCACGTGCTCTGCACATTCACATATATTACTAGCTATTGAAGCACAATTTCAACTAAATATCTCCACGTCATGAACGAGCGGATGATCAGAATTTGAATCTCAATTCCGCCCCCCATGCATGCGGACAAGGTAAAGGTAAAATACATACGGGTAACGCGGCTCCTGATTAAATATGTCCATGGCATGCATGATGATTGAGCGAGCGGATCATCGGACTTTGAATGAATGGCAACAGTACTAGCAATGTCACATATGCATGTGTAGTAGTAGGCAGTTGGTAAGTAACGCATAATGCACCAGCTCATGAAGAATACTGCCCATCAACCACTACAACAACATACAACATGATGAATGAACATGTGTCCCTACCAGCCAAAACCCCATATTTTACAACATCTTTTATTAATAACTCTATGCGGACAGGAGAACAAAATGGATTGTAGTGTCCAATTGTTCGTTGGAACAAATTCATTTTGTTCTTCCGGCCCAATTAAGCACTCATCTTTTATTTCTCTCCCATTCCTCCCACTAGTATTTTTTTTCAAAAAAAGTCACTCTAAGTCTTATAAATAAATCTCTGCTACAGTTGTTGGTGTACACTGTAACTGTACACCTTTCGGTTGTTTAGAAGTTCCAAGCATAAGGGAGGGGAAAAAAGTTTCAGAATTTTGTACAGTGTTTCCACTAATTGATCATGATATTTCCTTTTCTTCTGTCAATCATATATATATATATATATATATATATCCTCTAAACTTAAGTTTGATTAGCACCAATTATAGCACTGCACTCTGTGTGTTGTCTTTCATTTCCATGAAACTTACCAGTCCACACGTATTGTACGTAATTCACTAATTAATGCCTATAGCTCTAGCTCCATAACCATTTCATTTGTGCTACCCGCGCACCATTCATAATTTGGACGGGATCGACTATAGTTAGTTGCTTGGAAACAAAGATAAATCTTCCTTAACTAAAGCAGATTAAATAAATAGGAATAAAATAGATTCCTTTTATTTTAAACACTAACATCATTTCTATTAAGCGATATCATAAAGACCAACACCTTTTTCCTTCCTTTCTTCTTAAGTTTGACATCACCCGTGTCTACTTAATTATTATGACTACTTCTACTTTATTATTATTATGCCATAACCTGTGTCTATTTCATTATTATGACACAACCTATGTCTATTTCAACTCTTCATACTTAACTTCCCTAGATTAGGGTTTCTCCTCTCTTACGACTTACCTCATAATCCGCACTAATTCAACTTAATTTGGATTAACTCTACTTAACTTTAATGAATTTCCATCAATTCAGTTCAACACCTTAACATTTGTTTAGTCGAAACAGTTAACATAGACACATTCTTAACACAAGTTTAATTTTAAAAGCTTGAACAATTCAAGAATAAAATAGTTCATTGCAAATAGCACAACACAATTAATAGTTAAACATCTTGTACAAACATAAAAAATTTGCACAAAGATCCCTTGGGGAAAATAAATTTAGGCCACTGATCAGAATCTTAACTAACAATTACTGTCAGACAAGTACTTAAGAAGCATCATGAAACATGATCACAAAAAATCCTAATGATTGATAATTTGAATGTTTGATCGATCTTTAACTTTGTCAATGCTATGCCCAAATTTCCAATATTAATTGTCCTATTTAATGCAGATTGATGTTTAAATCCTAATCATGTCAAAGCTAGCTAGCTGTGGACGACCAATATATGAGCCTAAGAAGAAAAAAAAACTGCTCACTAATGTGCGTTTGTTAGTTTAGAGAGATGAGATGAGAATGGAAAATATAGGAAGGGACCCTTGTCATGTTTGTGAGTTTTAGAAAGTAAGATAAGTGGAAATTTTAATTATATTTTCCCTTATTTATGAGTTTAGAAGGAGGGAATGGAAGAGACAATATTTTTATTTTTAAACTACACTATTACTATATTATCCTAATATAATAAATGACATGATTTATTTTGAAAGGTTATTTGTAATATAAAATATCAAACTTTCTCATCTCCTTCCACTTTTGGGACGAATGTTTTGAGTCAAAAATGAAATGACTTTATTTTCAAATTCCTTTTATTCCTCCCTAAAAAAATTCACAAACAAACATGAGTTTTGAAGGAATTTTAATTGTTTTTCCTTCCCTTCCATTCTCCTAAAAAAAAATTAATAACTTGCAAACACAGTGTAAGTCTGAAATTTATTAGTA
The DNA here is from genome assembly GCA_020205605.1 of Panax ginseng. Classification (NCBI taxonomy): domain Eukaryota; kingdom Viridiplantae; phylum Streptophyta; class Magnoliopsida; order Apiales; family Araliaceae; genus Panax; species Panax ginseng. The sequence goes on from CM035144.1 coordinate 126,176,324, forward strand.
TTTATTTTGAACGATTCATGTTTGTTAGAATGTACGTTAACACTGTTGAATGATTCTCCACTCGAGCATGCTTAAGAATTATTGACAGAATCTTTTTTACTCGATTAGAATAATTATGATACAATCGGAATCCTTCATTCCTTTTGTAGGGTAATTTGGTAATATGGCACGTTTAAAATAACCTATGAATATAGTACTATTATATATTGACAAAATTAATAAATTAACTATTACAGTTCAAACTTTTAATTTTTTAAATTATTTTATTAAATTAATTAAAATTTTATAATTGGACCATTTTGTTATCTCAAGCTCAGGCTGTTAAATTATTTCAATTTTTATCGTACGTGGAAATAAAAAAGAAAAAAATAAATATATTTGATTTATTTGATCTTCTCTTTGGGCCACTGTTCTGGTCTTGTTCTCAGCTCCAGATTAGACCCAATTCAGGTCGTACAAAGAAAAATCAATAGTGTTAAGCCATTATTTTTTTTTATCATTCTCTGATTCTCCAATCATCAATCATCTACAAAAAAAAAAATTAAACCGAATGCAAGTTACCCCAAAATTTCATTTGCTTTCTAGAGAGAGAAAATAGCCCTCAAACAACCTAAAATGGATATAGGTCACTCCATCTTCCTTCTCGTATCGTATCCCACTTGGTCGAACATAAAATCTCGTAACAAATTTAAATTGAATCATCATTCACTTGCAAAAAACTCATAAGATTAAAAGGAAGCATATGATTTTTTTCCTTCTAAATTCCCACTTGAATTTGTAACCCCAGAAACTCACAAGATAAAATGCTCAAATTGTCGTTACAATACCTATACGTGAGCATTACAATGTTCATGGAACACTATCGCATGCGATCTACGACATCCTGCAGATAAGTCTATGAAGATCAGTTTCTCTTTAACCGGATACGATTTTGGTAGAAATTATGAATCTTTTTCTTCAGTACTTTGTTCGCCTGACTCTGAGGTGAGGAGCTAAACTTCCGGTGACTCTGCTTGAGATCTTGCTGATCCAAGCACTAAGTCGAGGGTAGACCTGACAATATAGTTAGTTAATTATTGGGTCAAACCATATTAACTGGAACTAAATGGGTCGGTTAACCATTTTTATTTATTCAAATTGGTTAAAATTTGAACCCATATATTTTAAAACAAATATAGTTAATTAACCGGTTAACCATTTTTTAACCCATATTATATTCAATTACACACTCTCACACACACAGTAACCGTACCAAACACTACAAACTTTTATATTCGTCTCATTAATTACTAGTAGTTATTCTCATGTAATTACTTTTATTTCAATTACACTTTTTATTTAATAAAAAACTTTTTTGTTAAATTTTAATATGTCTGTCTAATTAATTAAATTTTAATATGGTCTATGAATTATATGGTTTAATATGTCTGTCTAAATAATTAAATTTTAATATGGTCTATAGAATTATATGTTTTGTAATGATTTTGGCTCATTTGCAATTTATATACCAACACAAAATTGATTAATTCAACAATGATTAGCGATAATTTTATTAAAATAAACGTAGCCAAATTAATAATAATTATGTGACAACATTTAATTGATTAGTGATAATTTTATTTATTAAAATATATAAACGTAGCCAAATAATAAGTTTATAAATTAACGTAAGAATATTAATTTCATAGCTTCAAAGGGATCAAATAAATGGTTAAAGGCATTAGCTGCTGAGAATTGTATAGCTTGAAAGAAAGTAATTTAATTACCCTTGTATCCGTCTCTCTATCTATAGTATATATTAATTTCATTTTAAAAAAATTTTATTTAAAAGTCAAAACATCTTAAAATGGTTAATATGGTTTTTAATTATAACTGTAAGACCCCAACTTATTATAAATAAAATTAAATTTTCTCTATTTATTATCTTGAAATAGTAAAGAGTTAATTTGATATAATGCTTTGGTTATGGGTAAAATGTGCAAATTTTATAAAATAAGCAAGTGGTTATAAAATATTCCTTTTGTCGGGGAATATTCGTTTGGTCGTGGAATATTTTTTTTGTCGGAAATATCCGTACGATGACGCAGTCATTAGTGGGCCCCATAACAGGATAATTGTCGGATGAAGAAAATGACAAAGTATGAGTTTTTATAATTAATTGGCGTAATGGTTCACCAAGTAACACATTAGAATACACAGTGGTTAAAATCACAAGATATTACGCCAGTAGTTCTTGCGATGTACACCGGTATTGCACAAAGTATAGTTGAATTATTGATTCTTACGTAAGAAGGCCTTTACTCAATAATTGTTCACAGAGAATTCTTTATTCAATATTTTATTTTATTGATTCAATAATTGCTACGTTGATAGTTTATATTATTATTGTTTTAATAATTGTCACTGCACAGTATTTCCCATTATCAAATCAATAATCCATATTATTTGAATAATATTGTTAGATAGCATTATTGGCAATGTCTAGAAAGTTACATCGAGGAGAGGTTTTAGTCATCTAATTGCTTGGCGCAAGTAGAGAGAAATCCTTATCGAAAAGCCCCCTTTTACCGGAATCTACCGTTGTCATAATTGTGATTCTGTAATATTATTTGGGAATAATTAATTATTGATTTATATGATAAGAAAATATTTATTTGATGTGGATATAAATGATGGATTTATTTATTTTATATGGTTATTAATGAAAGAATTAATGCTGAGATGTTTTATCAGTATTTTGTCAGATTGGAGGTATTAAAAATCATCCGTTTGTGGATTTTGGATATTTTCTGTTTGGAATTTGGAAAAACTTTCTTCTGTAAAGTTGTAGAGAATTCGATTTCGTGTGGAATGGACATAAAATTCGTATTTTTCTGATAAACGGGCTATTTTCTATGAATTGTTAAAGTTTCTGATTATTATTTAAATGATAAAACATTTTGGAAAATTCTAGAATTGGTCGGTGAGAAATGTGCTCAATTGAATTTCAAATGTGGTAGTTGGCAATAGTAGCGAGTAAAAAGCATCATCGTAGCGAGTCAAGTTTGCTTGACGTCTTTAATATTTTCTTATAAATAGAGGGGCTAAGTTATAATTGAAAATCACACTGAAATAAAGTTTTCTCTCTTCTCTCTATATTATCGAAATAGTATTCTTGTGAGTATTTTGATACTTGAGTGTTGCTATACGGTGCAAGTTCTTTCAGCACTATATCCAGTATTTCAGTCAAGGAAGTACGGTTATTTTGAGGTAAGGGATGTTATTTTCTTCATATATGATATTATTTCTTTCAATATCATTATGCCAAAGTATTGATCTGAACTTTTAATCAAATTTGGAAATTTTTGTGTCGGGGTTACTATTCACGTATACTGTGACGCCCCCAAAATAGGTATACAACACCCATTCTGAGTCGCCAAAATACATGGTATAGAAAGCAAACTACAACTTTGATAATCTGAGATGTAGTGTAGAATACGACAATACAACCGTGAGTTTGAATACAAATATTGTCTTACAGACAATATACACACCCAAATAAGTCCTCATTAATTATTCATACACTATTTTACGTAAATAGTGAGGATGTAATAAAACATCTTCCTAGAACCATCACTCCATACCCACTCGATCCTCATGCCATGTTCTCACCTCCCGAGGAAGAAAAATGGAACAAAAAGAAAAGAGTGAGCTCAACTAGCCCAAAAGAATATTATGACTAAGATAATATACAACAAATTATCGTTAGTCTTCAACAGGAAAAATCTAATAGAATACAATAGATGACAAGTTTTAGATCAACAAATGCAATGGAAACAACAATCCATTAGAAGAGTCACGTGAGAAAGAATTCTCTTCTTCTAAGGTTTAAAAGTCCATCATCAATAGTTTATCCTCGTAATAACAATCAATATACATCTTTAATCATCTTTTGCACTACAGGGGCAAAGATATTAATTTGTATCACCAGGTTGGTCATGTTTCTTCATCTCAACACTGCTCATCTTTTTACCAAGCCAAAGATATTCATCGATTAATCGTTCATCTTTGCACTTTCTGTGCCAAAGATATTCATTTATATCACCATTTAGGACTGAGGATGATGAAAAACATTTTTAAAGAAACGAATCCAAAGTGAAACAAAATGACAAGAATTAAGGATTAAGGATTAGTACTTTGTTTTATCCATGTCCAAAAATACTTGAAAATAATCATATTGGTGTAAAATTCAAGAATGATCAAAACATGGATACAATTAAAGCTAGTATCCGAATAGATATTTTGGACAAAAAGAAAATTTTTATTTTTTGATGAATAATTAATAAATGATTCGTGAATAAAGGTCGATATCGTGAATAAAGTCCGTGTATCGTGAATAGTAACTCCCGACACAACAAGTTCCAAATTTGATAAAAAGTTCACCAATACTTGACATAATGATATTGAAGAAAAAATCATTTAAGAAGAAAATAATACCCTTACCTCAAAATAACCGTCTTTCATTGAATTCAGATATAGTCTTGTGAAACCCGCACCAGTATAGCAACACTCAAAGTATACTCACAAGAATACGCTCGATAATTTAGAGAGAAAAGAGAAAACTTAGTTTACGGTGTGATTTTCAATTCTAAGTTAGCCTCTATTTATAGGAAAATGTTAGAAACCTGAAAAGACTAAAATAATAAAATAATATTATTAATTTTCAAATTTCCTCGCATGCCTCCACCAACCAAGCCAGCCAAATTAGAAGAAAATAGCAGCCCATGTGTTCAACACCTACCAAAAGTGGGTCCCACCCATTAATTTAATAAAATTATTTTATTTTCCGAAACTTCAATAATTAAGTAGAAAATAGCTCGATTATCGAGAAAAATTCAAAACTCGCGACTTTACATGGAAATTCCATTCTCTACAACTTTACAGAAGAAAGTTTTCCAAATTCCAAACAGAAATTGACCAAAATCCACAAGCAGGCGATTTTACGATTATAATCAATTTTCGATCGAGAATTGTGTCCACCGAACACACAAAAAACATATGTTAAACATTTAATGCCACAAAATACTCTACCTCCTCATATACTCATATATCCCACATTCATTATAAAAATATCACCAAGTAATATATTATTAAAATAATATATTTAAATGAATTATTTTATCGTAAAAAAGATAAAATATTAATTTTCAACAATTGTCACATTAAAATTTTCTCCATCTATATCCACATAAAATAAATATTTTCTTTATCATAATAATCAATCATTACTTATTTAAAAATAATATTACGTAATCACAAGATCGATGTACCGTGCCGCTTTCCTGTGAGGGGGGGCTTTCCAATAAGGATTTCTCCTTACTGCCGCTGCAATTATTAGGTGACCAAACCTCTCCTTAGACGTAACTTTCTAGACATTGCCAATAATGTTATCTCGATAATATTATTCAAATAATATGAATTATTGATTTGATAATGGAAAATAACGTGTAATGACAATTATTGAAACAACAAAGAATACAAAATATCAACGCAGCAATTATTGAATCAATAAAATATAATATTGAATAAAGAATTCATCGTAACAATTATTGAGTAGTGCCTTCTTTACGTAAGGATCAATAATTCAATAATACTTGTGTAATACCGTGTGCTTCTTGGTAAACCACGCCAGACATCGTATTTTAACCACCGAGTAACCCCACAAAGGTTAATTGGTAACAATTTACGCCGTTATTTATAAAACTCAATCTTTGTCGTTTTCCTTCATCCAACCGCTTTCCGTTATGGGGCCCACTAATGATCGCGTAGTCAATACGGAGATTCCCGACAAAAAGAATATTCCACGACCAAACGAATATTCTCCGACAATAATGAATATTTTATAACCACTTGCTTATTTTGTAAACTTTGCACATTTCACCCATAACCAAAGGATTATATCAAATTAACCCTTATTAATTTAGAATAATGAATAAAGGAAAATTTAATTTTATTTATAATAAGTTGGGGTCTTACATATACGACACTATTCACGTGTACGGCACTATTCACAAATACGGCACTATTCACCAAAAAATAAAATTTTCTCTTTTTCTTCCAGATGTCTTTTATGGTTACTATCTTTGATTGTATCCATGTTTTGATCTTTATTTTTGAATTCTACTTCACATTTGGTTATTATGGAGTATTATTGAATTTGGATAAACCGAAATACGAATCCCTAATATTTGTCCTTCCGTCTTTACTAGATTCGCTTTTCTAAAATGTTTTTCATCATCCTCAGATCCTTAATGGTGATATTGATGAATATCTTTGGCTGTAGTGCAAAGATGAATGATTACTGATGAATATCTTTGGCCCAGAAGCAAAGATGAGCAGTGTTGAGATGAACATGACCAACTGGTGATACAAATGAATATCTTTGGTCCGTAGGGCAAAGATGTATATTGATTGATGTTACAGGGATAAAATATTGATGATGGACTTTTAAATTCATAGATGATAGTAGATTTCATTCTCTACTTAACTCTTCTAATGAATTGATGTTTCTGCTGCAGTTGTTGATCTAAAACTTGTTGTCGATTATATTCTATCAGATTTTTTTCTATTGAAGACTAAGGATAATTTATTGTATATTATCTTAGTCATAATATTTTTTACTGGGCTAGTTTAGCTCACCCTTTTCCTTTTTGTTCCATTTTTTTTCCCGAGGCGAGTAACATAAGTAGGAACCAAATGGGGTATAGAGTGATGGTCCTAGACAGATGTTTTAGCAGTCCCCACTATTTTTGTAAAATAGTGTATTAATAATTATAATGAGGACTTTATTTGGGTGTGGATATTGTCTAGAAGACAATATTTGAATTTAAACTCACAGTATGTGTTGTCGTATTTTACACGACATTTGTATTATTGAGGTTGTAGTTTGCTTTTTGTATCATGTATTTGGCGACTCAGAATGAGTGTTGTATACCTATTTTGGGATCGTCACAGTTTGTGAGACCCCAGATTTTACGAATAAAGATTTAACGAAATATTTTTTCAAAATTTTGGTGTGGATTTGAGATAACATTATAGTTGTGGGTAATATTTATAAATTTTACAAAGTACGCAAGTTGTTATATAATATTTGATTGGTCGGGAAATATTCGTTTTAACAGGGAATATTCGTACGACGACACATTATTGGTGGACCCCACAACGAAATTATTATCGGATTGAGAAAACGACAAAAATATTTTTATGAAAATAACGGTGAAAGTTTTACCGTTAAAACTGTTGAACTACCCGGTAGTAAAAGTAAAGAATACGCTGTGGTTGTATAAGAAGCACCAGGTATTGAGTATTGATGCTTACGTGAGAAGTCACTTCGGTTATACTCAATTATTGCTATAGTAATTCTTTGCGTCATATCTCTTATATTATTGATTCGATTATTGTCACAAAGATCATCTCGCATTATATGATATATTATTAAATCAATAATTGAGGGCGACAAAGTTATTCATATTATTAAATTGTAATATTTACAATGTCTAGAAGTTCTGTCAAGGAGAGTTTGGTCACCTAATTGCGCTTGATAGGAGAAATCCTTATTGGAAAGCCCCCTCTTTCTTGGGAACGACCTGGTTGTTAAATATTGTGAGTTATGATATTAATGATGAATGTTGTTATAATCAAATTTGAGTTCAGAGTTGAATTTGGAGACGCGAACATGTTATTTGAGTCTGGAACGATGAAATTAGTAGAAATAGACTATAAACACAAAATTTTCTGAGGTTGACTTTTTGGTCAAAAAAGTCAACTGTTGACTTTTTTAAAAAAAGTCAAACTTCGAAATTTCAAAAATAAAATTTTTGAGAAAAATATTTCCATTGTGTTGGGATTGTTAGTGTTAGTGGAAATCGATATTTATTTCGATAGTAATTGATGTCTGGAAGTTATATTGACCAACCGAGTAATTAATCGAGTAAATGAGCAATTAATTGCTACTAATTCACATGCTCATATAACTATTTGTTCACATGTGTGTACTATTGAATCACATTCTTATACTATTAGGGGAGTTGGTGCAAGATTGATGATACTTGCATGACTAAGTTAAAAAATGGAGGTATAGATGGAGGTACTATACTGTAATTAATTTTTTCACATGTTTAGAACTATTGAGTCACATGATTTACTATTGATTCACATGATTTACTATTAGGGGAGGTGGTGCAAGTTTGATAATACTTGGATGACTGAATTAAAAATAAAAGAAAAGTTGAAGGTATTGTCTTTGTAATATTTCGAGCCCCAAAAACGTAATGTATCGAAACTATATTTTCCTATAAATAGAAGCTCATTCTTCCTTTATTTCTCACCAATTCACTAAAGCTTTAGAGCCATTATTATAGAGAGAAATTATAGAGAGAAAGAAGAAGAAAGTCTCTCTACATTTCTATTCCAAAGATCCGAACTTCATTCTAAGGTAAGGGATATTATTCTTTCGTATTCATGAAGAGAATTACTTTCTTTCAATACTCGTAAGAGTTGTTATTCCATTCTTCATTATTATGTTGGAATAACCTGTGAGACCCCAAATTTTATGAAATGAATTGTGAGACCCCGAATTTTATGAAATGAAAGTATTCAATTTTTTTATAATTATTTTATTTAGTAAATGGTTAAATTGATAAAGATTAAAGTTAAGGGTGATATGTGAAACTTTTGCAAAGTAAGCAAGTTGTTATAAAATAATCGGTGGTAAAATACGCGTGGTTGCATAGTAGAAGACACCATCGATTATTGATGCTTATTTGAGGAGTCACTTCGCTTTATACTCAATTATTGCTACAAAGAATTGTTCGTGATCATATCTCTCATATTATTGATTCAATTTTTGCCACAGTATCATCTACATTATATGATATATTATTAAATCAATAATTGAGACGATAAAGTTATTCATATTATTAAATTGCAATATTTACAATGTCTAGAAGTTCTGTCAATGAGAGGTTTGGTCACCTAATTGCACGCCAATAAGGAGAAATTCTTATCGGAAAGCCCCCTCTTTCCTGGGAACGACCTGGTTGTTAAATATTGTGAGTTATAATATTAATGATGAATAAATTCGTGTTGATTAAATATGAATTTGATAGTTCCATTGTGTTTGAATTATTGGTGTTAGTTGAAATCAACATCTATTCCGATGATAATTGATGTCTGGGGGTTATATTGATAAATCGGGTAATTTATCGAATAAATGAGCAATTGATTGCTACTAATTCACATGCTTATATAAATATTTGTTCACATGTATGTACTATTGAGTCACATTCACTTACTATTAGGGGAGTTGGTGCAAGATTGATAATACTTGCAAGACTAAGTTAGAAATGGAGGTATAGATGGAGGTACTATACTATAATTCATATTTTTCACATGATTATACTATTGAGTCACATGAATGAACTATTGATTCACATTATTTACTATTAGAGGAGGTGGTGCAAGTTTGATAATACTTACAGGACTAAATTAAAAATGAAAGAAAAGTTGGAGGTATTGTACTGTAATTTTTCGAGCCCCAAAACATGCAATTATCGAAACTATATTTTTCTATAAATAGAAGTTCATTCTTCCTTCATTTCTCACCAATTCACTAAAGCTTTAGAGCCATTATTATAGAGAGAAAGAGGAAGAGAAGTCTGCTACCTCACTATTCCAGTATCCAGTCTTCTTTTGAGGTAAGAGATATTATTTGTTGTACTCGTAAGAGGTATTATTTCTTTCATATTCATGAAGAGAACTTCTTATATTCCATTCTTTATTATTATATTAGAATAACCTGTTTATGCGAAGTACCACATATTTAAGACCCCAACTTTTATGAATAAAGATTATTATTTCTCAAAATATTTTTTTAATATTATGGTGTAGATATGAGATAATGTTATAGTTGTGGGTAGTATTTGAAAATTTTGTAAAGTATGCAAGTTGTTAGATAATATTCGATTGGTCGGGGAATATTCGTTTTAACGGGGAATATTCTTTTGTTTGGAATATCCGCATTTACTTTTACAATCATTGATGGACCCCACGACGGAAGTATTGTCGTAGTAAGAAAAAACGATGTAATTATCTTTTTATAAAAATAATCTACGGAGGTTTTACTGCTTATCTTTGGTGAACTACCCTGTAGTAAAAATAAAGAATACTGCCGTGGTTGCATAAGAAGCACACCAGTTGGTTATTGATGCTTACGTAATAAGTCACTTAGTTATACTCAATTATTGCTACAGTAATTGCTGCATCATATCTCTCATATTATAGATTCAATTATTGTCACAGTATCATGTACATAATATGTTATGTTATTAAATCAATAATTGAGACGACAAAGTTATTCATATTATTAAATTGTAATATTTATAATGTCTAGAAGTTCTGTCAAGGAGAGGTTTGGTCACCTAATTACGCGCCAATAGGGAGAAATCCTTATTGGAAAGCCCCCTCTTTCTTGGGAACGACCTGGTTGTTAAATATTGTGAGTTATGATATTAATGATGGATAAGTTCATGTTGATTAAAGATGAATTTGATAGTTTCATTGTGTTGGGATTATTTGTGGAAATTGACATCTATTCCGATGATAATTGATGTCTGGAGGTTATATTATTCAATCGGGTATTCGAGACACTTTTTGTGTCAGAGTTACTATTCACCCGATTACTATTCACTCTAGTATTATGCATTCAGGTATTTGGGTACAATATTATTCCATGAGGAGATGTGCTAATTTTTCAGACCGTTGGTTGAAGTTATATTAGTGAATCAATATGGACCGCTGGTGGAAAGTTATAATAATAAATCAATATGGATCGCTGGTTTAAAGTTTTAATAGTAAATCAGTATGAACCGTTGCTTTAAGTTTTAATAGTAAATCAAAATGGACCGTCCGTTTAAAAGTAAATCAATCTGGACCGTTCATGAATTAGTTACTATTCATTCCATTCTTCTATAAATAGAAGCTCATTCCTTCATTATTTTTTATGAATTCAATTTGAAACTCTTGAGAGAGAGAAATTATAGAGAGAAAGAAGAAGAAGAGTATTCATTACTTCACTACTTCACTACTTCAAGATCCAACTTTTTCTAAGGTAAGGATATTATTTGTTGTACTGTGTAAGGGTGTTATTCTTTCTTATTCATGAAGAGAACTTCATTATTCCATTCTTTATTATTCGTTGGAATAACTCAGAACGCCACGATACCCTATACATAACCTCAGATAATGTGACATACCCTATACTTGGTGAAATCCTTATGTTATTCCATTCTTTATTATTCATTGGAATAACTCAGTATACGCCGACATACCCTATACATAACCTGTATACGCGACATACCCTATACTTGGTAAAATCCCTATGTTATTCCATTCTATACTATTATGTTGGAATAACCTGTTTATGCGAAGTACCGCATACATGGTGAAATTCTTCTATTATTCCATTCTATATTATTATGTTGCAATAACTTTGTTATATCTGCACCGCAGACGTGGTGAAATTCTTCTATTATTCCGTTCTTTATTATTCTGTCGAAATATCCAGTCGGTGCGAATTTCGCCTGACCTGGTTCCATTATTTATTATTTTGCATTTATTATTCTGTCGGAATATCCTGTATGTGCGTTCTACGCCAGACCTGGTTCTATTATTTATTATTCTGCATTTATTATTCTGTCGGAATATCATGTCTGTGCGTTTACGCCGGACCTGGTTCCATTCTTTATTATTTTGTTGAGAATAACTCATTGCGGTAAGTGCGATCTATCGTATGCATGATGATTTCTTCTCGTTATTCCATTCTTTATTATTCTCGTTGAATAACTCCGCTTCATGTGGATTACCACATGCATGGTGAATGATTCTTTGTATTCATTCCTTATTAAATTGTGAAAATGATCTCAGATATCGTGGATTACCGCATGGCGGACGAAAATCCATTTGCAGTTTCATATATTCTCTTATACTCAGTTGGTTAAATCTTTGACTTCTATACTCCATGAAATTAGTGGAATATCCTTGATATTTGTGCCTCATCTAGTATCTTTTTATGGAAATATTCTTCTAAGCATTCTTGAATTTTACTCTACAAAGAAGTATCATGTTGACAATTTGGACGTTATTAGTTCCTGGTTAAATTAATTCTTGAACTTGTTTAATTGAATTATTATGTTATTGCCATCATCCTCATGCATATATTGTGATTTAAGTCATCTTTGGCTTACGTGCATAGATGGACTTAGTATGATTATGACCAGGGATCATTCGGTATAATCATGACCTGTAATGTTATAAATGTTATGGTAAAAGTCCTCGGGTCCAGAATGCATCGATGGACGCTTTTGGTATGATTATGACCGTGGATTGTTTGTATAGTCATAACCATTGATGATTTAATGAATATCCTCGACCCGTAAATGCAGAATGATTAGATGATGTGTTTTATTTATTAAGCCGAGTCTTAGCGATAAAAATTAATGAAAACATTTTTAAACCATAGAAGATAGTAGATGTTATTCCCTACTTGACTCTTCTAATGGATTACTTATTCCGCTGCAGTTAAACTTGATGTCTATTGTATTTTATCAGTTAAACATTGTTGAAGACTATTGATAATTTATTCTGTATTATCTTAGTCATAATATTTCTTACTAATTTATTCTGTATTATCTTAGTTATAATATTTCTTACTGGGTTAGTTGAGCTCACCCTTTCTTTCATTGTTCTCTTTAGGAAATGAGAATATATAAATTGGACGAGTCGGAGAACTGGAGTGATGTAAATTCAGAGGATAAGATTAATAGTCCTCACTATCCTGTTAAATAGTGTGACAATAAATGTAATGAGGACGCCATTGAGAGTGAATATTGTCTAGAAGGCAATACTATTGTTTAAACTCTCTGTTTATGTTATGTCGTATTTTACACGACAGTTGTATAATTAAGTTGTATTTGAATTTATGTACCTTGTATCTGACAACTCAAGAATAGGTGATGTATACCTAATTTTGGGGGCGTCACAGCATACATGGTGAAATTCTTCTATTATTCCGTTCTTTATTATTCTGCAGCCATGCGTATTCACTTTGACTCGGATTCTATTAATTATTATTCATTTGGAATAACTCGTCTGCGAGGCCATCGCGTGCATGGTGATTTCGTTGTTATTCTATTCTTTATTATTACGTTTAGAATAGCATGTCAAGTCTGTAATTTCACCGACCGGGTTCCGCTTCTTTATTATTCATTTGGAATATCCTCGCCGGTCTTGGATTACGCTGACCGGTTCCGCTTCTTTATTATTATTCTGCTGAGAATAACCTTTTATGTCATGCGATCCTATCACATGCGTGGTAAATTCTTCCATTATTTCATTCTTTATTATTCATTTGAATAACTCGTCTACGGATTACCACACGCATGGTGAATGATCCTTTGTATTCATTCCTTATAAAATTGTGGAAATGATCTATTTACGTGGATTATGATGAAAGTCATAATAAAAGCATTGGACTGATAAAAAATCATGGGTATATGAAGTATTAGTAAGTGTTATTGTGACGCCCCCAAAATAGGTATACATCACCTATTTTGAGTCGCCAAATACATGGTACAAATACAAATAAAAAACTTAATTATACAACTGTCGTGTAAAATACGACAAAACATAACTGAGATTTTAAACAGGGATATTGCCTTCTAGACAATATCCATTCTCAAATAGAGTCCTCGTTACATTTATTATCACACTATTTTTAGAATAGTGAGGACTACTAAGACACAATATCTCGACCATCACTCCGTTCCCCGACTAGTCCCAGCTACGTTCTTATTTCCTGAAGAGAACAGTGAAAGAAATATTATGACTAAGATAATGCAAAATAAATTATCATTAGCCTTCAACAATGTTAAACTGATAAAATATAATAGACATCAAGTTTAACTGCAGCGGATCAAGGAATCCATTAAAAGAGTCAAGTAGAGAATAAAATCTACCATCTTTTATGATTTTAAAAGTTTTTCATCACTTTTATCGCTGAGACTCAACTTAATAAATAATCCACATCATCCCCGAACTACAGCCAATGATAATCATTAGGGTCACGGCCACAAATTCCATACACTACGGGCCAAGGATATTTGTGTATTCATCAATGGTCATGATCATGCCAACAACTGTCCATCAATGCACTACGGGCCAATAAGAAATTTTACCACATCATTTGTAACATTACGGTCATGATTACACCGAATAATCCCTGGTCATAAAACAAAAAACTTTATAAAAAGATTTTACTATGCAAAACACTATGCAGGCACTATGCAACACTATGCATAATAAAATATAATATATTCTAATTATTGTCTAATAAAACGAATAACTTTATAAAAGTATTCTGTTTTATATAAAAAGCTTTTCCGTTTTATTACGTTAATAATACGAATAAAACAAAACTTCATCATCATATAAAATATCGATAATAATTGAATCAAACCGAGTGACTTCTCACATAAGCATCAATAATCAATACCGCCAGTCTTTACTATGCAACCACACGTACATCGTACTTTTACTAATTGAGTAGTTCAACAAAGATCAATCGGTAAAACTTCCGCCATTATTTCAATAAAATATTTTTGTCGCTTTTCTCGATCCGAATAATAATTTCATTGTAAATGGGGTCCACTAATGATTGTGCTCATTGCATTTAATATTTCCTGCTTAAAACGAATATTCCCCACCAATCGAATATAATATGACAACTTGCATACTTTGCAAAATTTGTAAATATTACCCACAACTATAACATTATATTAAATTCATTCCATAATATTCAAAATGATAATTATAGAAAATTTATCTTTATTCAAAAGTTGGGGTCTTACAACCTCCCTTCTTAAGAAATTTCTCACCGAAATTGTAGTAATGACTGATATATCGAAGAGGTAAGGATACCTTGATTTCATTTCAGATTCTAACTCCCAGGTTATTTCCTCAACATCGTGTTTCCTCCATAACACTTTGACTTGAGGTATAACCTTGGAGCGTAAAATATGTTCCCTCTTATCCAAGATTTGAACAGGAACCTCTTCATACGTTAAATCTTCCGCTATTTCGCTCTGGCTTCTAACTCAATAATGTGGTTCGGTCTTTCACATATTTACGTAACATGGATACATGAAAACGTTATGAACACGAGACATACTTGGCAGAAAGCAAGTCTATAGGCTCACATCCCCTACTCGATCGAGGATTAAAATGGGCCAATGAATCGAGGGTTGAGCTTTTCTCTTTCCAAACCTCGTAACTCCTTTCCATGGAGCAACACATAACAACACATGATCTCCTATATCGAATTCCACGCCCTTTCGATGAAGATCGGCATAACTCTTTTAATCGATCTTGTGAGGTTTTTATACGTTGTCGGATCGTTTGAATCTTTCCATAGTCATACGCATTCAACTCCGATCCCAACAACGTTGCTTCACCCACCTCATCCCAGCATACTGGAGAACGACACTTTCTTCCATACAACGCCTCGAATGGAGCCACGCCAATGCTTGCTTAATAACTATTGTTGTAGAAAAACTCCACCAACGGTAAGAACTTGTCCCAACTTCCCTTGAAGTCAAGGACACATAGTCTTAATAAATCTTCCAGAGTTTGAATAGTCCTCTCTCGATTTTCCGTCCATTCGAGGATGATATGCCAACTAAATCAGAACCATCGCCCATAGCTTTTTGCAAACTAACCCAAAATCGTGAAGTGAATCTTGGGTCTCGATCGAAACTATGGATACCGGCATACCATACGCCTTACAATCTCGTTTATGTACATACGAGCAAGACGCTCAAGTGTATAAGTTTCTCGATTGGTAAGAAATGAACAGACTTGGTCAATCTATCAACAATGACCCAAATTGCATCAATGCCTTGAGAAACCTTGGGAAGACCAAAGAATTAAATCCATAGTAATGTGCTCCCACTTCCATTCCGGAATTTCAAGTGGTTGCAATGGACCTTTTGGTACTTGATGTTCACCTTGACTTCGCCGACAAGTTAGACACCTTGAGATAAACAAATATTATCTCTCTTTTCATATTGCTCCACCAAAATGTATGACGAAGATCACGATACATTTTGGTACTCCCAAGATGGATCGCAAATGGTGTGTTGTGCGCCTCCATCATGATTTTATACTTTAACTCAGGATCGTTAGGAACACAAAGTCTGAAGTTGACTCGAAGTATTCCTTCATTATTGATTCTTGTTTTCGGCGTAGCACCTTCTTACACTTTCTTCACGTGGGTCCCTGGAGTCTTTATCTCTATCTCCATCCTTTGTAAGTCACACAAAATGGGCCTTTGCTTTGACAATATCGAACTCGTACCCGCATATGATCTTCTACTCAATGCGTCAGCTACCACGTTTGCTTTTCCAGGATGGTATTGGATGGTATGATCATAATCTTTCAACATTTCAAGCCAACGTCGTTGTCGCATGTTGAGTTTCTTCTGAGTGAAGAAATATTTGAGGCTTTTATGATCCGTAAAGATCTCCACTTTCTCCCCATACAAGTAATGCCTCCATATCTTTAGTGCGAAGACAATAAATGCTAACTCTGTGATCATGAGTAGGATAATTCCTCTCATATTCTTTGAGTTTTCGTGAGGCATAGGCTATGACTTTCCCATGTTGCATGAGAATACATCCTAACCCTTTGCCCAAAGCATCACCAGTAGATGACAAATCCTCCGAACCGTATGGTATTGTCGTAACAAAATAAATGAGTCTCCTCTCGAGTTCTTGAAAACTCTTCTCACATTCCTCGCTTCCAACCGAACTTTGTATCTTCCCGAGTCACCTTAGTTAATGGAGTAGCGATTCGAGAAAACCCTTCTACTTAATCTCCGATAATAACCAAATTTAAACCAAGAAAGCTACGATTTCCGGTCATCGATTTAGGTTGATCCCAGCTTTGAATAGCTTCAATCTTTGCTGGGTCAACAGATATTCCATGACTTGATACCACGTGTCCAAGGAATGCTACTTCCTCAAGCCAAAACTCGCATTTCTTCAACTTGACATAAATCTTATATTCACGAAGATTTTAGAGTATCAACCTCAAGTGTTGCTCATGATCTTCACGGGTTTTGGAATATATAAGGATGTCATCAATAAAGACGACCACAAAGTGATGCAAATATTCCTTGAATACTCGGTTCATCATATCCATAAAGGCAGCAGGAACATTAGTCAATCCAAAAGACATGACTAGGAATTCATAATGCCCTTACCGAGTTCTGAAAACCGTCTTTGGAATGTCATCGGTTTTAATCTTCAATTGGTGATATCCTAACGAAGATCAATCTTTGAAAAGAATTTGGCTCCTTGCAATCGGGTCAAACAGTCATCAATACGTGGTAATGGGTACCTATTTTTGATGGTGACATGATTTAACTTTCGATAATCAATACAAAGTCGCATACTCCCATCTTTCTTCTTCACGTATAGTAATAACAGAGCACCCCAAGGAGAAGTACTAGGACGAATAAAGCCAATGTCTAACAATTCCTCAGCTTGGGTCTTTAACTCAAGTTCAATAGAGCCATTCGATATGGGGCTTTGGAAATGGGTTTTGTACCGGGTTCAAGGTCGATACAAAATTTAATTTCACGCTCTGGGGGTAGGCAAAGAAGTTCTTCAGGGAATACGTCAGAAAATTCATTAATAATAGAAATATCATTCAAAATTGACGTATTTTTGTTTAGATCCGTGACATGAGCTAAGAAAGCTTGACATCCGTTTTTAATAAATGAATAGTTTTATGGCTTGAAATAACAGTGATTGAGTTTAATGGTTTGGTTTCTTGAATTCGCATAATAGGTTGGTTAGGAATATGAAAGCTAACAACCTTACGAAAACAATTAATTTTTGCATAATGAGTAGTTAACCAATCAATCCCTAGAATTACAAATTCAAGTATTTTCAATGAAATAAGATCGACAGGTAATGTGAGGGTACCGATTTGAATCAAACAAGACTTATAAACCGTGGATGTAATGAAGGTTTCTCTCAATGGAGTTTCAACAGATAAGTCAAAGTCCAATTTCTTCGGAGTCAAATTTAAACGTTGAGCGCAAATAGGAGAAATAAAAGAATGGGTAGAACCGGTATCAAATAAGGTATAAACTTCGCTAGAGTTTATGATAAGCTTACCCGTGATGACCTCGTCGGGTTCCTTTGCTTTCGGGAGGTTACAACAAACGCCTCCTCAGACTACTAGCTTTTTGACTTTTCCGGGACTGACCTTTGATGCCTCTATCCCACCGGACTTGTCTTCGGTGCACGATAAAATCGGGCCAGTGTGACCTTCTCTTCCACAACAGTAACATGCTTTGATGGCATCGCATACTTGGGACCGATGTGTCCCTCTCCTCCACACTTGAAGCATATGATAGGTGGTCGCTTCTCCTTCCTTAACGACAAAAATTGATCTGTCGACGCCTTTCCATCATTGTTGAATCTCCTCTTCTTGAAATGTCCATTCTTATTATTTTGGCCATGATTACCACCAAAGTGGTTACCATTTCGCATGTTGATTTCTCCACGCTTATTGTCACCGCTTTTGATGATCAAGTATCACCGGTATTATCATTTTGCTTGCTTCCTTTGTTGGTTTAACTCATTATCGTGCTCCAATAATCGAGCCCTATTAACAACATCCTCAATATAAACACGCTTTATGAGAGATAAGATATTGACGTATCTCGTGTTTCAAACCTCTTAAAAACATTCGCGTCATTCTCTCCTCATTATCAACCAAATGAGACGCAAAACCGACAACTCTTGGTAAAACTTGGCTTCAGATCGCGATACTTGGCCATGTTGTTTTGTTCCACTTTGATGAACTCTACCTCTTTCATGTGATGAATACTTTCGGGAAAGTACTTGTCGTTGAATAGCCTTGGAACTTCTCCCAAGACATCTTCAAGTCACAAGAAGTTGAGTACGCTTTACGATTCCCACCAAGAATCATCTCCACGCATAACATGAAGGTGGCAATGAAACTTTTGCTTCTCGAGCATCCCAAGACATCAAATATCTTGTTGATCTGCTTAATCCACGCCTCCGCCATAAGTGGTTTTGGCTCTCAAAAAACTCCGTGGTCCCAGGGCCTTAAATCGCTTCATGCAGACCGTCCGAGAGTTGCCAGTGTTTCCACCGTATTTTGGACAGAGCCGCCGCTCTTGCTCGATGTTGCATGAATTGCATAAAGCCTCTAAACATTCCATCATTCATCATTTGGTCGGTGTTGTTGTTTGCGAGGAATGTCTCCTTCCGATGCACATTATCCTCGATTATTGATCCGTGGAGACTCAACGGCCTCTCCATGGCTCCATTGATGTTCTCAACATTCTCTGATGCCATTTTCAAACACCGCCACAAAACAAGGGTTAATTAACATATCACATATTATCCTTATACTCCACCAACCAATTAAATAACAAATAAATTTAGGTAGGTCATATTAGCGAAAGAATTCCCGCCTCCCCCCCTAGTTCTTGTCTTCACATCTTAGCTGTGGATCATATCCCTAAACTTTGATACTAATCAGACGCCCCCAAAATAGGTATACATCACCTATTCTCGAGTCGCCAAATACATGGTACAAATACAAATAAAAAACTTAATTATACAACCGTCGTGTAAAATACTTACAAAAACATAATCGAGATTTAAACAGGGATATTGCCTTCTGACAATATCCATTCTCAAATAGAGTCCTCGTTACATTTATTATCACACTATTTTTCGTAATAGTGAGGACTACTAAGACACCATCTCGGGACCATCACTCCGCTCCCCGACTAGTCCCAACTACGCTCTCATTTCCTCAAGAGAATAAAGGAAAGAAAGGGTGAGCTCAACTAGCCCAAAGAAAAATTTTATGACTAAGATAATGCAAAATAAATTATCATTAGCCTTCAACAATGTTAAACCGATAAAATATAATAGACATCAAGTTTAATCATAATGATCAAGCAATCCATTAAAAGAGTCAAGTAGAGAATAAAATCTACTATCTTTTATGATTTTAAAAGTTTTTCATCACTTTTATCGCTGAGACTCAAGGTTAATAAATAATCCACATCATCCCTACACTACGGCCAAGGATATTCATTAGGGTCACGACCACAAATTCCATGCACTACGCCCAATGATATTTGTGTATTCATCAATGGTCATGATCATGCCAACAACTCGTCCCATCAATGCACTACGGGCCAACGAGGACTTTACCATATTATTTGTAACATTACTACCATGATTACAATCAATAATCCTCGGTCATAATCATACCAAGTCCATCCATGCTCTACAGCCATAGATGACTTTAAAAAATATAAACATGAGGATGATGACAATGATATAAGAATTCAATAAAAACAAGTTCAAGAATTAAGTTATTCAGAACTAATAACGTCCCAAATTGTCAACATGATACTTCTTTGTAAAATAAAATTCAAGAATGCTCAGAAGAATATTTCCATGAAAAGATACTGGATAAAGCGCAAATATCAAGGATATTCCACTAATTTCATGGAGTATAGAAGTTAAAATTTTAACCAACCGAGTATAATAACGAATGGAATAACAAAAGAAATCACCACGCATGCAGATTGCATGTATGACGTTTATTCCAACAGAATAATAATAATCTAACCAGTCGTGTGAAATTCACACCGACACGTGATGTTCCAATGTAATAATAAGTAATGGAATAACAATGTAAATCACCATGCATGCGATTTGATGTATGTGTTATTCCATCGGAATAATAATAATCTAACCGTGTCCGTGAAATTCACACCGACAGGATGTTCCAACAGTAATAATAAAGATTTTAACCAGTCCTACAGAAAGCATATGCATGATGTTCCAACGAATAATAATAAAGATTTTAATCAGTCCTGTAAAACACATGCATGTGATATTCCAAATGTAATAATAAAGACATGTAATAATAGAAGAATGTCACCAAGTATAGGGTAGCTCATTATACAAAGTTATTCCAATGTAATAATAAGGAATGGAATAATGTGAGTTCTCTTCATGAATACAAAAGAATAATATCCCTTAACGTAAAAGAAATCTGGATATAGGAAAAGAAAGGTAGCAGACTTCTCTTTTTTTCTCTCTAAAGTTTTCTCTCTCGAGTTCAAAGAATTCGTAAAAAAATAATGAATGGATGAGCTTCATTTATAGAAAAATAGAATGCGATAAGAATTAATCCATGAACGGTCAGATCGATTTACTTTAATCGACTATCCATATTTAAAGCAAAATCTTTTAAATAAAATATAATATATTCTATTTATAATCTAATAAAACAAAAAACTTTATAAAAAATTTTACTATGCAAAAATACTATGCAGTCACTATACAACACTATGCATAATAAAATATAATATATTCTAATTATTGCCTAATAAAACGAATAACTTTATAAAAGTATTCTGTTTTATATAAAAAGATTTTACTATTAGCCTAACAAAATGAATAACTTTATAAAAGTATTCTGTTTTATATAAAAAGCTTTTTTGTTTTATTACGTTAATAATACGAATAAAATAAAACTTCATCATCATATAAAATATCGACAATAATTGAATCAAACTGAGTGACTTCTCACATAAGCATCAATAATCAATACCGTGTGCTACTATGCAACCACACGACATCGCATTTTTTACTACCGAGTAGTTCAACAAAGATCAACCAGTAAAACTTCCGCCAAGTTATTTCAATAAAATATTTTTGTCGCTTTCAATCCGACAATAATTATGTTGTGGGGTCCACTAATGATTGTGTCGTCGCATTTAATATTTCCCCGCTTAAAACGAATATTCCCACCAATCGAATATAATATGACAACTTGCATACTTTGCAAAATTTGTAAATATTACCCACAACTATAACATTATATTAAATTCATTCCATAATATTCAAAAATGATAATTATAAAAAAATTATCTTTACTCAAAAAGTTGGGGTCTTACAGTTATGATGAGTTATGTTGGTTATTATGAGAAAACATGAAAGTTTCTTAGAAATCACAAAGAGTTGAAAAATCAGATTTTGGTGAAAATAGAACATGAAATTCAATTGACCATATCTCCTATTATATTTTGAATTTTTGAGTGTGGTCAAGTTCTAGAGTTAGATCTATGAGTTTCCTAACTTATCCAAGTGGAATCACTTAAAAAGGATTTACAGATTTTCGTGTGGAATGATTTTAGTAAAGGATAAAAAATCTGGAAATGCTTAAAAAGCTACTGTCCATATTTTTAAAAGGGCATTTCGGCCACTTAATTTGTGAAAAAAATTTCGGCCTTTTGGGACATGAAAATATATGGTTTAAAGTAACTCTTGTCCAAAAATGAGCCCATTCCGACTTAAAATGAGCAAGTTATGACCATTTCAATATTTAGGTTTTTCCGACGAAAAATGCTATAACCGGAGTTCTATAACTCCGATGATCATAAAATTTAAACTGGAAGCTCACGTTAACATGTGTAAGATCCTGCCAAGATTTGGAAATTTATGGAGTTAAACTTTAGGTAGCTAATTTTTTAAGGAATTAATTAGAAATTAATTTTTGAAAAATAGTAAATGAATTTTAAAAATTTCGTGAAAAATATGTGTTCAATATGGGACTATATTCTGCTAAATCCCAGAAAAGAAATATTTTTGGGACTGATTTGGTATTTTTTATGAAAATGATCTAGTTATGAGTAAATGAGTTAAATATGTTACGTGAAGTAACAAAGTTGGAAAATAGAATTTTATGACTTGGGAATCCTATATAGGGTATATGCAAATTTTTGATGAGGGATTTGATCATTGGAGATGAAAGCTTATGAGTATGTCATTTTTGAATGATTAAATACATTATTTGGTAAAGTATAAACAATTGAAATAAATTGTTTATAAGTTTAAGAAGTGATTAAAATATTATTATAATATTAATAATATTAGATTATGAGTTTATTAAGTGATTGATAATATTTGGATAAATTTAAAGTCTTTAATATTTATCCTTGTTTTCGCTTGATTAATGTTTATATCATCACATCATTCTCATGCTTGTGTTGTGTTGAAAGTCATCTCGTGGCTCAGATAAGTGCATAAATGGACTTGGTATGATTATGACCTGTATTATTCTTAAAGTATAATCATGACCGTAATGTTATGAATGATGTGGTAAAAGTCATTTTTGGCCCGTGAAGTGCATAGATGGACTTGGTATGATTATGACCAGTGGATTATTCGGATAATCATTAATCAGAATGGAAAACATGAATATCCTCGGCCAGTAGTGTACTGGATAATTCGTGGTCGTGATATTATTAACCCGAGAGTCTCAAAGATTATTGGTTTTATAACATGTATATCTTTGACTTCAGTAGTGCAAAGATGAATTGTTGATTATTGGTTATGCGTTAGAGTATATCTTTGGCCATAGTGCAAAGATGAATTTATTAGTATGATTATGAAAGCGAGAATTTGTGATTTGGTATAACCATGATTTTTGATGTTTCAAAGTGAAGATAAGTGATGTAAATTATCTTCGCCCCAGTGCGAAAAGGAATTCGTAATCACAATTATGATTATGAGTTATTCATATGATTGTGGATAGGAATTGTTGATTGATGTTACAGGGATAAAACATTATTGGTGGACTTTTAACATGGAGAGATAATAGACTGATGGTCTATTTTACTCTTCTAATGGATCGCTTGTTCACCGTGAATTATGGTTGAAAAGTTTTATCATCTACCCCATGTTCTAAATCTTTGATTTATTAATGATGAAGGCTATTGATAATTTAATTATCTTTAGTCAAGATATTCTTTATCGGGCTAGTTGTGCTCACCCTTTTGTTTCACAATTCCTTTCTGTAATAAGAGTGTAAATTTGGGTCGAAGCGGGGATAACAGGAAATAGTGAGATGGTTCAAATCTGTTGAAGTTTCTCAATAAATTATAAAATCGGCATGACATGCAATATATAATCGCATCAAGACATAAGATGCAAGTGTCGATTTCACTTAATAATTGATTTTGGTGAACAACAATAGGATGATGAGAACCCAAATTTGGAAGGGTGTTTTGTCACTATCATACAAGATGTCTAATGACATACAACCTCATGTTATCATAAGACAAGGTTGTGCACATCCACTTGCTGAGTATATCTACGAGCACTACCTATATGATCTTAGGGTTTCGTTGAAATATAATTCTCACTTGGAGACAACTGAGATAATTATATGTCAAGAGAAGACTCATCATTGGAAGAAACATGATAGTAATCTTCTCGCTTTTCTTTGGGGTCTATCGATCAACCAAGGATAATTCTCTGGGCATATGATATCTATCATAACTTAGATTCATGGGCCTCTCATGTACGAAGGTTTCTCTGAAGCACTTCCTAAAGATTTTAATTTCTAAAATAGTTATTGAATCGTATTTTTATGTAACGCATCATCATTGTAAGGTTGTGGTTCGAGGCACCATGAGAGTTACATACATTTGTATTGAAACTCACATCTTATCTCTCGTTGTTGTACTGCATTTACGCTTCAATAATTGTATAAATGAAGTTGTATTTGATTTTTATAGAGTGATATCTCATGACTCGTAATGGGTCTGGTGGACCTATTTTTGGGGCGCCATAACATAACTGTTTATACTGAAATACCGCATACATGGTGAAATTCTTCTATTATTCCATTCTTTATTATTCATTAGAATATCCGCTTGGTCTGATTTCACCGACCGGTTTCATTATTTATTATTCCGCATTTATTATTCTCGCTTATATCCCGCTCTATGCGCTTTTTACGCCGGACCGGGTTCCATTATTTATTATTCCGCATTTATTATTCTCGCCGAAATATCCTCGCTCTACGCTTTTTACCGGACCGGTTCCATCATTTATTATTCTGCTGGAATAACTCGCCTATGTGAAGTACCGCATGCATGGTGAATCCTTCATTATTCCATTCTTTATTATTCTGCTGGAATAACTCAGATAAGTGGATTACCACGTAATGCGAATGATCCTTCGTATTCATTCCTTATTAAATTATAGAAATAATCTGGTTACGTTGATTATGATGAGAGTCATAATAAAAGCATTGGACTGATGAAAATCATGGGTATATGAAGTATTAGTAAGTGTTATGATGAGTTATGTTGGTTTTTATGTGAAAAAATTGAAAGTTTCTTAAAAATCACAAAGGGTTGAAAAATCAGATTTTGGTAAAAATGGAACATGAAATTCAATTGACCATATCTCCTATTATATTTTGAATTTTTGAGTGTGGTCAAGTTCAAGAGTTAGATCTATGAGTTTTGTAGCATCTCCAAGTGGAATCACTGTAAAAGGTGTTGTAGATTTTCACGTGGCCTGATTTTAGCAAAGGAGTCAAAAGCTGCAAATACCAAAAATGCTACTGCCCAGATTTTTAAAAGGGAAGTTTCGACCACTTAATTTATGAGAAAAATTTCGGCCTTTTTGGGACATAAAATTATATGGTATAAAGAATATCCTGTCCAAAAATGAGCTCATTCCGACTTAAAATGAGCAAGTTATGACCATTTCAATATTTAAGTTTTTCCGACGAAAAATGCTATAACCGGATTTTTTTAACTCTGATGACCATGAAATTTAAACTGGAAGCTCACGTTCACATGTATAAGATCCTGCCAAGATTTGGAAATTTCTGGAGTTAAACTTGAGGTAGCTAATTTCTTAAGGAATTAATTAGAAATTGATTTTTGAAAAATAGTAAATAAATTTTAAAAATTCCAAAAAAAATATATGTTCATATTGGGACTATATTCTGCTAAATCCCAAAAAGAAAATATTTTTGGGACTGATTTGGTATTTTTCATGAAAATAGTTTTGTTACAAACATATGAGTTAAATATGTTATGTGAAGTAACAAAGTTGGAAAATAAGATTTTATGGCTTGGAAATCCTATATAATGTATATGCAGATTTTTGATAAGGGATTTGATCATTGGTGATGAAATCTTATGAGTATGACATTTTTAAATGATAAAATGCATTATTTGGTAAAGTATAAACAATTGAAATAAATTGTTTATTAGTTTAAGACGTAATTAAAATATTGTTATGATATTAATAATATTAGATTATGAATTTATTATATGATTGATAATATTTGAATAAATTTAAAGTCTTTAATATTTATCCTTGTTTCAGTTGATTAATGTTTATATCATTGTCATCATCCTCATGCTTATATAGTGATAAAAGTTATCTTGGTTTACGTGCAAAGATGGACTGTGGATTATTGAATTATATATCTTTAGCTTACGTGCAAAGATGGACTGTTGGTAGTTGGTTTTATAGTTGTATATCTTTGGCTTACGTGTAGAGATGGACTTGGTATGATTATAACTAGGGATTATTCAGTATAGTCAGGACCATTGATGATTTAATGAATATCTTTGGCCCGTGGTACAGGAATGATTCGAAGATGTGGTTTATTTATTAAGCTGAGTCTCAGCGATAAAAATTGATGAAAAACCTTTTTAAATCATAGAAGATAGTAGATTTTATTCTCTACTTGACTTTTCTAATGGATTGTTTGTTCCGCTGCAGTTAAACTTGATGTCTATTGTATTTTATTAGTTTAACATTGTTGAAGACTAACGATAATTTATTCTCGCATTATCTTAGTCATAATATTTCATCGGGCTAGTTGAGCTCACCCTTTCTTTCACCGTTCTCTTCGTGAAATGAGAATATAAATTTGGGACGAGTAGGGAGCGGAGTGACGGTCCATATGATAGCATTAAGAAGTCCTCATTATTCTATTAAATAGTGTGACAATAAATGTAATGAGGACTCCATTGAGTTTGTATATCGCCTGAGATGACAATATACGTATTAAAACTCTTAGATTATGTTTCATCGTATTTTACACTTAATCGTCAGATAATTAAGTTGTATTTGAATTTATGTACCATGTATCTGTCGACTCAAGATGGGTGATGAATACCTATTTTTGGGGGCATCACACAGTTGGTATCAAAGCTTAGGGATATGGTCTCTGGCGGAGATCGGGGAATAGTACTAGTAAATCCTTCGCTAGTGTGTCCTACCTAAGCTTATTTGTTGGTTGGTCATAATATCGATATTATGTGATATGTTAATTTATTTAATTAACCCCGCTTTTATGGCGCTTTTAAGAATGACAAATGAGAACGTTAACAATGGAGTCTATGAGAGATCGTGGAACAACCTTTGATTACCAACCAAGAGAACGCATGACAACAGAAGGCAATATTCCTCCCGTAAACAACACTACCGAGCAAACGATGAATGATGCGATGTTTAGAAGTTTTTGCGCTACATGTAAAATCGATTTAGGAGACTCGTGTACAAAATACGGGTGGAAATGATAAAGAACGCTACGCTTATCACAAATGCAAGCGATCAAGGAGTTGGGACCACCAGATTTCGGAGAAAACCCGATCCGATTAAGGCGTAAACGCAGTGAAACAAATTACCAAGATATTCGATGTCTTGGGGTTATTTGAGAACGAAGGTTCCATTCACCACCTTTATATTTCGTGGTGAGGTGAGGCATCATCGTGAAAATCTATGAAGCATCAACCACCGCTACCAACAACGTGTCTTGGGAAAAATTTCAGAATTATTCAATGACAAGTACTTTCCTCGAAAGTATTTGTCATATGAAGGAGGTAGAGTTTATTAGACTAGAATGTAACAACATGACGTTGTCCCAGATGAAAGCGAAGTTCGCGGAGTTATCCAGTGTTCGCACATCATTTGGTAGAAGATGAGGAACGATGATTGCAGATGTTTCGAGAGGTCTAAAACCCGAGATTCAAAATATCTTATCTCTCATAAATTTTCTTTATATTCGAGATGTTGTAAATGTGGCTCAATTATTAGAGCGTGATAATGAGTATGTTCAACCGAGGGACCACAACTAGTGTCATACTTAAGGACATCACCATCTGAGCGATGATAACCAGAGAGAGGAGGAAAGAATACGGATAAAAGTGGTAACCACTTTCGGGTGGTAATCGTGGGCCATGATAATAGGAGAGGTGAGTCAAGTGGAAATTTCAAAAGAGGAGATTCAACAATGACGGAAGACATCAAGAAGAAGACACCAAAGACCAACAACAAATTCTAGGGAGGAGAAATTCGATCACCACTTAGATGCTCACAAATGCGAGAGGAGGACACATAAGTCCAAACTGCTCACACCTTCCAAGGTGTGTTTCAATTATGGAAAAGACGGTCACATAGCTTGATTTTTTCCTAGAATATGTCAAGTCCAATCGACTACGGCATCAGCGACTACTACGACAAAACAAAGTCGGTTGTTCAAGGAAGGACGTTTGTCGTGATCGCCAAAACGCGAGAAACCCGACGAGGTGATCACGGGTAAGCTAATCTTGAACTCTCATAAGTTTATACCTTACTAGATAATGGGCCTACCCATTCTTTTATCTCTCCTATTTGTGCTCAACATTTAAACTTGACTCAAGAAATTGGACTTTAACTTATCCGTTGAAACTCATTGGGTGAAACCTTCACTACATTTACGCTTTATAAATCTTGCTTGATCCAAGTTGGCACTATCATATTACCCGTTGATCTTATCTCTTTAAAGATACTTGCTTTTGATGTGATTTTAGGAATTGATTGGTTAACCACTCATCATGCTAAAATTGATTATTTTCGTAAGGTTATTAGTTTTCATATTCTAACCAACTCATATACGAATTCAAACAACTAAACCACTAAAATCACCAATGTCATATCAAGCCATAAAGCTATTCATTTATTGAAAAATCGGATGTCGTTTTTCTTAGCCCATATTATGGACTTGAACAAAACACGCCGATTTGAATAATATTCCTGTTGTTAGTGAATTTCCCGACGATTTCCTGAAGAACTTCTCGGTCTACCCACCTTAACGTGAAGTTGAATTCTTTATTGATCTTGAACCGCACAAAGCCCATTTCTAAAACCCCATATCGAATGGCTTCTATTGAACTTCGTGGAGTTAAAAGTCCAACTACAGAATTGTTAGACATCGATTTTATTCGTCCCCAAGACATCTCCTTGGGGTGCTCCTGCTTTATTTGTAAAGAAGAAAGACGGAGTATGCGACTTTGTATTGACTACCGAGAATTAAACCATGTCACCATCAAGAATAGGTATCCCCACCTCGTATTGATGACCGTTTGACCAAATAAGTAAGGAACACAATTCTTTTTAAAGATCGATCTTCGCTCGATATCATCAAATCAAGATTAAAACCGAGGATATTCCAAAGACCGCCTTTTAACTCTCTGACGACGCATTATGAATTCTTAGTTATGTCTTTTGATCGACTAATGCTCCTATCGCTTTCATGGATATGATGAACCGTGTATTCAAGGAATATTTGGATCGGCCATTGTTGTTGTTTTATTGATGACATCCTCATCTATTCCAAAAGCCGTGAAGATCATGAGCACCATTCGAAGTTCGGTACTTTCAAAGACTTCGTGACAACAAGCTATATGCCAAGTCAAGAAATGCGAGTTTTGGCTTAAGGAAGTAGCATTCCTTGAAAGCACGTGATGTCAAAATATGGAGTATCTATCAATTCACGAAGATCAAGCAATACAAAGTTGGGAGCAACCGAAGTCAAGCGATCGTCATGTAGCTTTTGGGCTTAAATTGGTTATTATCGGAGATTCGTGGAAGGATTTTCTCGAATCGCTACTCCATTAACTCAAATTGACTTTTAAAAATATAAAATTCAGTATGGAGCGAGGAACGCGAGAAGAGTTTCCAAGAGCTCAAGAGAGACTCATTTCTAAGACTGTTCTAACAATACCATCCGGTTCGGATGGATTTGTTATCTACAAAACGATGCTTCGCAAAAGGGTTAGGATGTGTTCTCACGCAACACGGTAAAGTCATAGTTCATGTCTCGCGACAACTCAAAGAATATGAGAGGAATTATCCTACTCATGATCCGGAGTCAAGCAAAAATGATTTTGTTAAAAAAATCTGGAGACACTACCGTATGGGGAGAAAGTGGAGATTTATACGGATCATAAAAGCCTCAAATATTTCTTCACCCAAAAGGAACTCAACATGCGACAACGACGTTGGCTCGAGTACATTGAAGGATTACGACCATAGAATTCAATATCATCCTGAAAAGTAAACGCCAGAAATGACGCATCGAGTAGAAGATCATATGCGGCTACGAGTGCAATGTTGTTAACACAAAAGCCCATTTTGTACGACTTACAAATGATGGAAATAGAGTTAAAGGCTCCAAGTACCCACGTGATGATATCAAACATACGAGTAAACCGACTTTAATCGATAAAGTTAAAGTTCTTTGCCTACGGACCAAATATGTGTGTAAGAAGAAAAAGCAAGAAGGTGCTATTCCGAAGCGTGAATCGATGAAGAAGGAATACTTTGAGTCAACTCCAGACTTTGTGTTCCTAACGATTTTGACTTGAAGCATAGAATCATGATGGAGGCATACAACACCCCGTTTGTAATCCATCTCGGCGCACTCAAAATGCATCATGATATTCGACATACATTTTGGTGGAATAATACAAGAGAGAGATCGCGAGTTTATCTCGAGGTGTTTAACTTGTCAACGTGTAAAGTAGAAGATCAAGTGCCAAAAGGTCCATCAGCAACCACTTGAGATTCCTGAATGGAAGTGGGAACACATTACCATGGATTTCTTTATGGGTCTTCCCAAAGTTTCTCAAGGCATAGATGCGATTTGGGCTATTGTTGATAGATTAACCAAGTCTGCTCATTTATTACCTATACGAGAAACTTATTCCTCGAACGCCTTACTCAGATATACGTGAATAAGATTGTACGATCAGATGGCATGCCAAGATCCATAGTTTCGGATCGTGACCCAAAATTCACTTCAAGATTTTGGGTTTGCTTTGCAGAAAGCTATGGGCACCTGATTTATTTATTGGGCTTCAACATACCATCCTCAAACCACGGACAATCGTAGAGGATTATTCAAACCCTCAAGATCTATTAAGACTCGTGTTCTAGATTTCAAAGGAAGTTGGGATAAGTACTTTCCAATCGGGTGGAATTCTCCTACAACAACAGCTTATCAAGCAAGTATAGGCATGGCTCCATTTGAGACGTTGTTCGAACGAAAGTGTCGCTCTCCAAAGATTTGACGAGGTGGGAGAGAAGAACGTTGTTGGGACCGTAATTAGTATGCATGACTACGTAAAAGATCCAAATGATTCGACAACGTATTCAAACCTCACAAGATCGACAAAAGAGTTATGCTGATCTTCATCGAAAGAACGTGGAATTTAATATTAGGGATCATGTATTGTTACGTGTTGCTCCATGGAAGGGAGTTACAAGATTTAGAAAGAGAGGAAAGCTCAATCCAAGATTTGTTGGTCCATTTGAGATTCTTGACCGAATAGGAAATGTGGCCTATAGACTCGCGTTACGTCCAAGCATGTCTCATGTTCATAATGTTTTCCATATATCTATGCTCCGTAAATATGTGAAAGACCCAAACCACATTATTGAGTTAAAACCAGACGAGATAACCGAAGATTTAACATACGAGGAGGTACCTGTTAAGATCTTGGATAGAAAAGAGCATGTCCTACGCACCAAGGTTATACCACAAGTTAAGGTTTTGTGGAGAAACCATGTTATCAAGAAATGACCGGGAGTTGAATCGAAATGAAAGCGAGGTACCCTTATCTGTTTTGAAACACTGTGTACGTCACGCCAATTTCGAGGACGAAATTTCATAAGGATGAGAGGTTGTAAGACCCCAACTTATTATAAATAAAATTGAATTTTCTCTATTTATTATCTTGAAATAGTAAGGAGTTAATTTGATATAATACTTTGGTTATGGGTGAAATGTGTAAATTTTACAAAATAAGCAAGTGGTTATAAAATATTCCTTTTATTTGAATATTCGTCATCGTGGAATATTCTTTTTGTTGGGAATATCCGCATGCGATGATGCGATCATTATTAAGGGCCCCATAATGATAATTGTTTGATGAAGAAAATGACAAAGTATGAATTTTTATAATTAATTACAGAATGGTTACCAAGTAACATCGTTGGAATACCGTGGTTAAAATACAAAGATAACGCCAGAATAAGACAAGAAGCACACCAGATTTGCATAAAGATAGTTGAATTATTGATTCTTACGTAAGAAGGCACTACTCAATAATTGTTACAGTAGTTACTGTTCAATATTTTATTTTATCGATTCAATAATTGTTGCGTTGATAGTTTATATTATTGTTGTTTTAATAATTGTCACTACACAATATTTCCCATTATCAAATCAATAATCCATATTATTTGAATAATATTATTAGATAGGATTATTGGCAATGTCTAGAAAGCTCTGTCAAGTAGAGGTTTGGTCATCTAATTGCGCACTGCAGAGTAAAAAAATCCTTATCGAAAAGCCCCTCTTTTCCGGAACTACCGGTCATTATAATTGTGATTCTGTAATATTATTTAAGAATAATTAATTATTGATTTATATGATAAGAAAATATTTATTTGATGTGGATATAAATGATGGATTTATTTATTTTATATGGTTATTAATGAAAGAATTAATGTTGAGATGTTTTATCAGTATTTTGTCAGATTGGAGGTATTAAAAATCATCCGTCAGGGATTTTGGATATTTTCTCTGCTTGGAATTTGGAAAACTTTCTTCCGCAAAGTTGTAGAGAATTTGATTTCGTGTGGAATGGACATAAAATTCAGATTTTTTCTCGATAAACGGCTATTTTCTATGAATTGTTAAAGTTTCTGATTATTGTTTAAATGATAAAATATTTTGGAAAATTCTAGAATTGGTTGGTGAGAAATGTGCTCAATTGAATTTTAAATGTGGTAGGTGGCAATAGTAGCAGGTAAAGCCATCAGGTAGCAGGTCAAGTTTGCTTCGGCGTGCTAATATTTTTCTATAAATAGAGGGCTAAGTTAGAATTTAAAATCATACCAGAAACAAAGTTTTCTCTCTTTCTCTCTCTATATTATCAAGCGTATTCTTGTTAGTATTTTGATACTTGAGTGTTGCTTATACTACGCAAGTTCCTTCAACACTATATCCAAGATTCCAAATCAAAAGTACTATTATTTTTGAGGTAAGGGATGTTATTTTCTTCATATATGATATTATTTCTTTCAATATCATTATCTCAAGTATTGATCCGAACTTTTAATCAAATTTGAAACTTTTTGTGTCGGGTTACTATTCACGATATTTATTACTATTCACAGTATTTACACTATTCACAAATACTACACTATTCACCAAAAATAAAATTTTCTTTTTTCTCCCAGATGTCTTTTATGGTTACTATCTTTGATCAGTATCCATGTTTTGATCTTTATTTTGAATTCTACTTCACACTTGGTTATTATGGAGTATTATTGAATTTGGATAAACCAAATGCGAATCCCAATATTTGTCCTTCCGTCTCACCGGATTCGCTTTTCTAAAATGTTTTTCATCATCCTCACCCTTAATGGTGATATTTGATGAATATCTTTGGCCCAGTAGTGCAAAGATGAATGATTACTCGATGAATATCTTTGGCCCAGTAGTGCAAAAGATGAATGAGTGTTGAGATGAACATGACCAATCCCGGTGATACAAATGAATATCTTTACCAGTAGTGCAAAGATGTATATTGATTGATGTTATAGGGATAAAATATTGATGATGGACTTTTAAATTCATAGATGATAGTAGATTTCATTCTCTACTTAACTCTTCTAATGAATTGATATTTTCGCTGCAGTTGTTGATCTAAAACTTGTTGTCGATTATATTCTATCAGATTTTTCCCTGTTGAAGATTAAGGATAATTTGTTGTATATTATCTTAGTCATAATATTTTTTACTGGGCTAGTTCAGCTCACCCTTTTCCTTTTTGTTCCATTTTTCTTCTCAGAAAGCGAGAACATAGCAGGAACCAGTCGGGTATAGAGTGATGGTCCTAGACAGTTGTTTTAGCAGTCCTCACTATTTTAGTAAAATAGTGTATCAATAATTATAATGAGGACTTTATTTGGGTGTGAATATTGTCTAGAAGACAATATTTGTATTTAAACTCACAGTATGTGTTGTCGTATTTTACACGACATTTGTATTATTGAGGTTGTAGTTTACTTTT
Source organism: Panax ginseng (assembly GCA_020205605.1). Classification (NCBI taxonomy): domain Eukaryota; kingdom Viridiplantae; phylum Streptophyta; class Magnoliopsida; order Apiales; family Araliaceae; genus Panax; species Panax ginseng. The sequence continues at coordinate 126,210,711 of CM035144.1, forward strand.
TGTATCATGTATTTGGCGACTCAGAATGGGTGTTGTATACCTATTTTGGGATCGTCACAATAATCATATGGTTCCAACCCACACAACCCATATTAAAAATGGTTAATATGATTTTAGTTCTTAAATGGAACCATAACCATATTTTGAAAACTAAAATCAACCCATAACCATATTTTGTCAGGCCTAGTCGAGGGCATATATTAGGGCGCATAGGAGAGCGACAAGGATGACGACGAAGTCAGAGTCAATAATTTCTAACTCCGACGAAGATGTCGCCGTCGAGTTCACTCCACCGAGAAATCTTCTAGACATGTGAAGAGAGAAAAGGCTTGGTTGGAGAGTGTGAGATGTGTGAAGAGAGAGAGATGGCCACTAAATATTTTTTATTTTTGCATTTTTTTTAGAGCAACGTAGATAAAAAAAATTAACATCCATTTAATTTTTTAAATGAAATGATCTAATTTAAAATTTTAATTAATTTAATAAGATAATTTAAAAAATTAAAAATTTAATAATGTAATCAATAAAACTTACTAATGGTTAATTTATTAATTTTGTCATTATATATTTGTTGAATCGAAGGGTACATAATAAATTAAAGATTGTATGACTTGTAAAATCAGTGTCATAGGGAGATCCAACTTTTTATTGCTAGGGTACAGAGAGAGAGAGTAGAAATTCCAAGGACATTTTGGTAAATTACATCAATTAGAACAAAATATTGCAGGGATATATATTTTAAAAAAAAACTCTCGTAATATAATGTGTAGTATCAATCTCTTTTGTTAATACTCTTAGCTGCATGTGTTCCAATCTCTTTTTATATGTATCAAAGACAATTAATTAATGTACAAGGTCCAAAATATTGTTACAATAAAAAAAGAATAATGCTACAGACACAAACTATTTTATAAATATTTTACAAATTATTGATGTGTCATACTCAACCTCAGCATATTGATTAACAAATTATTTCAATGTAGTCTTCGGCCCCACACAATATGATGAGGTAGAGTATGCCACATCGACAGTTTGTAAAAATATTTATAGAATAGTTTGTGTCTTTAGTGTTGGGCCATGATATTTCATATTGGGCCGAATAGATTGGGCTTACTTATTCGATTAGTTCATTGGGTCATCACTATTGGGTCATAAAGTTATTGGGCCTAATAATTCTATTATCCTTGCTAAGTCTTTATTGTATCGGGCCAAATCAGTGGGTCGACCCATCAGATATTTTAATATCTCCATCTTTGACTTGCAATGATGAAAAAAGATAGTCAATTGAGATCTCTCATGTATTAATGTGGATGGGATGATAATTACTACGGTGTGGAAAAACAAACGGACTGTGGGTAGGGTGAAATGAGTTGGGTGCGAGAGTAAAAAACCATCGTGATCGTAGGTCAGTGTCGATATAGAAGTGGGTGTACGAGAACCCGCCAGAGTATAACATAAAGAAAGAAGTCTTCTAAATTAAGGTAACTGATAATTTTATCTCCCACAATACACTAGATATTTTATCCTCCATTGTTAACCCTTGTGATCACCTGTACTAACTCTCACACTTTTAAGCTATCCTCGACAAATAAACCGCTGCTTTTGGTGTTGATCGTGTTTATCAGTGAGATCGATCGACGCTTTATATGATTGAGACGTGACAGAAGATCTTGGCATTAACATCTAGCATTATTCATAAAAAAAAAGGTAACAAAGGGGGGAGAAAAAGAAGCAAGAGCTGCTTATGGTTATGGTAGCACCTCTTATTTCCCTTCCATCATGAAGTCCAACACTAGCCTGCACCAAGAAAGTAAATATTATACTCCCTCCTTTGCCATTATTTAAAACATATATAATCCCACATCTGGTTTTTGAAGAAAGGCGCAGGCAATTAATAGAAAGCTAAAAGTCTTACCAGAACTTGTGGATGATCGTAATATTGGTGAAAAGTTTGTGCGTAATTTTTCCATATCAAGACGTCCCAGATCTCCATAAACCTTTTCCTATCTCGGAGCAAACTTAATAAAGAACTCTATGAGTTTCATGATGCAAAGAAAGAAGATAAACAAATCGATCAATATATATATATATATATATATATATATATATATGAGAGCCCTTCCATAAAGAACCTGGTTCTTTGTAGAAGATCACAGCAACACCCCCTTTTGTACTGGATTGATAAACTTATTGGAAGGTCGAGATGAAACATAAATATACCCAATTTCAAGACAACTTGTACCGGCTTTTATTTTAATACGAGGACCCCACCATAGTCAACATGTTGTCGGGCTTTATTGAAATAAAATGAATTTTTAATATTATAATGTCCGACCTAAGACAAACAGATCGGGTGTGCCTTTTTTATAAAATACTCTCACCGCCATGCTCTTACTACAAGTTACAAAAAAAAAAAAAAAAACAAATCCAAACCTAACAACCTCTTACGACTTGCAGACAAGCTCTTGAAGTTCTTTATTTGCTATTCCAAATAAAATATTTGTTATTTTTATAACTCTTTCATTTAATAACAAATAAAGAATTATAATTCAAATAAAAAATAATATCCTATTTTATAAAATATATTTTTATAATTTTTTATTTGCTATTTTATAAAAATATTTTATATTCTTTATTTGTTATAAAATATTTTTATAACAAATAAAGAAATAAAAATAAAGAAATATTTTATATTCTTTATTTGTTATAAAATATTTTATATTCTTTATTTTTATAAAATATTTTTATAAAAATAGAAAATAAAAATTATAAAAATACAAGCTCTTCCTACCGTAAAAAAAAAAAAAAAAAAATCCAAACCTAAGACAACCTCTTACTACTACCAGACAAGTTCTTCAAGTTCTTTATTTGCTATTCCAAATAAAATATTTGTTATTTTTATAACTCTTTCATTTAATAACAAATAAAGAATTATAATTCAAATAAAAATAATATTCTATTTTATAAAAATATATTTTATAATTTTTATTTGCTATTTTTATAAAAATATTTTATATTCTTTATTTGTTATAAAATATTTTTATAACAAATAAGAAAAAAAATAAAGAAATATTTTATATTCTTTATTTGTTATAAAATATTTATATTCTTTATTTTTATAAAATATTTTTATAAAAAAGCAAATAAAAAATTATAAAAATACAAGCTCTTCCTACCGTAAAAAAAAAAAAATACCAATAACCGACAAGCTCTTACTACCGTAAAAAAAAAAAAATCTAAACCTAAGACAACCTCTTACTTTACACAGCACAAGTTCTTCAAGTTCTTTATTTGCTATTCCAAATAAAATATTTGTTATTTTTTATAACTCTTTCATTTAATAACAAATAAAGAATTATAATTCAAATAAAAATAATATCCTATTTTATAAAAATATATTTTTATAATTTTTTATTTGCTATTTTATATAAAATATTTTATATTCTTTATTTGTTATAAAATATTTTTATAACAAATAAAGAAATAAAAATAAAGAAATATTTTATATTCTTTATTTGTTATAAAATATTTTATATTCTTTATTTTTATAAAATATTTTTATAAAAATAGCAAATAAAAAATTATAAAAATACAAGCTCTTCCTATTGTAAAAAAAAAAAAAAAATACCTTTAGACAAGCTCTTCCTATTGTCTTCGCTATTTTGTTTATTTTATATGTTTGTTGCTATTTTTTGTTTATTTTATTGTTTGTTGCTATTTTGTTTATTTTATTGTTTATAATTCTTTATATAAAAATAGCAAATATTTATAACCTATTTTATATCCTATTATAAAATAACAAATATATGATATAAAACTATTTGCTATTTTTGGATACATCCTATATATTTTTGATAATTGATATATTTTTGATACATTTGATACATTTTTGATATATTTTGATAATTGATATATTTTTGATACATTTTAGATACATTTGATATATTTGATACATTTGATATATTTTTGATACATTTGATATATTTTTGATATATTTTGATAATTGATATATTTTTGATACATTTGATATATTTTTGATATATTTGATATATTTTGATATATTTGATACATTTGATATATTTTTGATACATTTGATACAATTTTGATACATTTAATACATTTTTGATATATTTGATATATTTGATAAATTTTGATAATTGATATATTTTTGATACATTTGATATATTTTTGATACTTTTTGATAATTGATATATTTTTGATACATTTGATATATTTTGATATATTTGATACTTTTTTAATATATTTTGATACATTTGATACAATTTTGATATATTTTTGATATATTTGATACATTTGATACATTTTTGATATAATTTTGATATATTTGATATATTTTTGATACATTTTGATAATTGATATATTTTTATATATTTGATATATTTTTGATATATTTGATACATTTGATATATTTTTGATATATTTTTTGATACATTTAATATATTTTTTGATACATTTTGATAATTGATATATTTTTGATATATTTGATATATTTTGATACATTTGATACATTTTTGATATATTTTTGATACATTTGATATAATTTTGATATATTTGATACATTTGATAAATTTTTGATAATTGATATATTTTGATATATTTTTGATAATTGATATATTTTTGATACATTTGATACATTTTTATATATTTTTGATATATTTGATACAATTTTGATACATTTGATATATTTTTGATATATTTGATACATTTGATACATTTTGATATAAATTTTGATATATTTTTGATACATTTTTGATAATTGATATATTTTTGATACATTTGATATATTTTTGATATATTTAATATATTTTGATATATTTGATACATTTGATATATTTTTGATATATTGTTGATACATTTAATATATTTTTGATATATTTTTGATACATTTTGATAATTGATATATTTTTGATACATTTGATATATTTGATATATTTTGATATATTTGATACATTTGATACATTTTTGATATATTTGATATATTTGATATATTTTTGATACATTTGATATATTTTTGATATATTTTATACATTTGATACATTTGATATATTTTTGATATATTTTTGATAATTTATATATTTTGATACATTTGATATATTTTTGATATATTTGATACATTTGATATATTTTTGATATATTTGATAAATTTTGAAAATTGATATATTTTTGATACATTTGATATATTTTTGATATATTTTTTGATACATTTTGATAATTGATATATTTTTGATACATTTTTTGATATATTTGATACATTAGATATATTTGTGATATATTTTTTTGATACATTTGATACATTTTTGATATATTTGATACATTTAATACATTTTTGATACATTTGATACAATTGATATATTTTTGATAATTGATATATTTTTGATACATTTGATACATTTTTGATATATTTTTGATACATTTTTTTATAATTGATATATTTTGATACATTTGATATATTTTTGATATATTTGATATATTTGATACATTTTGATATATTTTTTATACATTTAATATATTTTTGATATATTTGATGCATTGATAAATTTTTGATAATTGATATATTTTTGATACATTTGATATATTTTTTGATATATTTTTGATACATTTTTGATACATTTGATATATTTTTGATATATTTGATACATGTGATACATTTTGATATATTTTGATACATTTGATACAATTTTAATACATTTGATACATTTTGATATATTTGATACATTTGATACATTTTGATATATTTGATATAATTTTGATATATTTGATATATTTGATACAATTGATATATTTTTGATATATTTTTGATACATTTGATACATTTTTGATAATTGATATATTGTCGATACATTTGATACATTTTTGATAATTGATATATTTTTGATAATTGATATATTTTTGATACATTTTGATAATTGATATATTTTTGATACAATTGATATATTTGATACATTTTTGATACATTTGATACAATTTTAATACATTTGATACATTTTTGATAATTGATATATTTTGATACATTTTATACATTTTTTTGATACATTTTTGATACATTTGATACATTTTGATATATTTGATACATTTGATAAATTTTGATAATTGATATATTTTTGATACATTTGATACATTTTTGATACATTTGATATAATTTTGATACATTTGATATATTTTTGATATATTTGATACATTTTTGATATATTTTGATACATTTTGATAATTGATATATTTTTGATACATTTAATATGCTTTTGATATATTTGATATATTTCATACATTTTGATATATTTTTGATATATTTGATATATTTTGATACATTTGATACAATTTTGATACATTTGATATATTTTTGATATATTTTGATATATTTGATACATTTTGATATATTTTTGATACATTTGATACATTTACTATATTTTTCATAAATGTATCAAATATATCAAAAATATATCGCTTATCAAAAATATATCAAATGTATCAAAATAGCAAATAGTTTTATATCATATATTTGTTATTTTATAATAGGATATAAAATAGGTTATAAATATTTGCTATTTTTATATAAAGAATTATAAACAATAAAATAAACAAAATAGCAAATAAACAATAAAATAAACAAAATAAAGAACAAACATATAAAATAAATAAATAGCAAAGACAATTTCTAAGAGCTTGTCCTTGGTTATTTTTTTTTTTTTATAATTAGGAAGAGCTTGTATTTTTATAATTTTTATTTGTTATTTTTATAAAAATATTTTATAAAAAATAAAGAATATAAAATATTTTATAACAAATAAAGAATATAAAATATTTGCTATTTGTTATAAAAATATTTTATAACAAATAAAGAATATAAAATATTTTTATAAAAATAGCAAATAAAAAATTATAAAAATATATTTTTATAAAATAGGATATTATTTTTTATTTGAATTATAATTCTTTATTTGTTATTAAATGAAAGAGTTATAAAAAATAACAAATATTTTATTTGAAATAGCAAATAAAGAACTTGAAGAACTTGTGCAAGCCGTAAGAGGTTGTACCGGTTTGGATTTATTTATTTATTTATTTTTATTTTTTTTACAGCCGTAAGAGCTTGTCCCGGTTGGTATTTTTTTTTTTTTTTTACAAATTTTAAGAGCTTGTATTTTTATAATTTTTTATTTGCTATTTTTATAAAAATATTTTATAAAAAATAAAAGAATATAAAATATTTTATAACAAATAAAGAATATAAAATATTTGTTATTTTTATTTGTTATTTGTTATAAAAATATTTTATAACAAATAAAGAATATAAAATATTTTTATAAAAATAGCAAATAAAAATTATAAAAATATATTTTTATAAAATAGATATTATTTTTATTTGAATTATAATTCTTTATTTGTTATTAAATGAAAGAGTTATAAAAAATAACAAATATTTTATTTGGAATAAAGAATAAAGAACTTGAAGAACTTGTGTGTGCCGTAAGAGGTTGTGCTTGGGTTTGGATTTTTTATTTTTTTTTTTTTTTTTACAACCATAAAGAGTTTGTAGCGGTACTGAGGAGTATTTTATAAAAAGGCAAACCAAGAAAGTCATCTTAGATCAGGCATTATTTAATATTAAAAATTCATTTTATTTCAATAAACCCACAACATGTTGACTATGGTGGGGTTCTCATATATTAAAATAAAAGCCAGCATAAATTGTGCTTGCTTTGGTATATTTATGTTTCATCTCGGTTTCCAATAAGTTTATCATCAACTACATAAAAAGGGGTGTTGCATGTAAGACTTTCAAAGAACCGATTTCTTATGGAAGGCTCCCTATATATATATATATATATATATATATATATATATAGCTAGGTCTACACTACACTACACTACACCAATTAAATTAGAACAAATTATTTCCAAAACCATTTTGAAACAAGCTAGCTAGTCCTTGCTTGCAATTGAATATTTGATTGAGCTGCAGGCAGGTTAATTGGTTACCATAAAACTCTCGTAATATATAACCCAACTCATATTGTAAGTTACAACTCATATTGTCCGAATCTCACATCTACCTTCTTTTTAGGAAAATGTGGGCCATAATTAATTTGCTAATAAGAGTATTATTTTAATTGTCAATTATGGGCTATTAGGTGATATTAATTTATATTTATTTTCATAATATTATAAGATTATTATTGATTTTTTAAAATTATTTTTAAATATTTTATATTAAAAATTGGACAAGAGTGTATTTGAACTTCATTTATTTATATTTTTACCATATATTTTTATCAAAATACAATTAAATAAAATTCAATTGAGTTCATGTCCAATTTTTAAAGTTTTTGTTTTACAGTTGACCGTTTCACCATTCTTAAGGCTGCTTGTCAATTAAAGTTTGCCATTTCATCATTTTTGAAGTCCAAACAGTTGTTCTCGGCAAAAAAATTCATGATTACCCGCCAACTGAGTTTGAAGACCCTCTCCAAAATAACCATACACCGATCTCAGAATGAACAAAGTTTCCACTCGTTTCAACATGCCAACCAACTGTTCGATAAATTTCCTAATCCAAATAATATCTTTGTTCATCATTCCATGCTCATATATATTCCAAAAAGCCGTCATTTTGATGCTCTTCACATCTTCAAGAAACGGCTTCAGTTGGGTCTCACTAATGTTGATGAAGTTGCAATTGCCATTGCCCTCAAGGCTTGTCGTGAAGACGTGAAATTTGGGAGCCAAATCCACGGGTTTGCACTAACCTCTGGGTTATTTTCCTATTTAACCGTTTCAAATTCTTTGATGAACATGTATTGTAAATCTGGAAATTTTAATCAAGCTTTATCTATTTTCAACAAGTTAAATAACCCAGATGTTGTTTCGTGGAATACTATACTCTCGGGTTTTAAAAATGTTGAAGATGCATTGAATTTTGCTTGTCAAATGAATTCAACTGGGATTGTATTTGATGCGGTGACTTATACTATTGTTCTAGCACATTGTGCAGACCATGAAGAATTTCGTTTTGGAATTCAGTTGCATCCTTTAGTACTTAAATTTGGTTTGGAGTGTGAAATCTTTATCGGGAATGCCCTTATAACATTGTATAATGGGGAAGAGTGGTGGTAGCTGAAAGAGTATTCAATGATATGCCCAATAAAGATCTGGTTTCATGGAATGCGATGCTCTCAGGTTACACTCAGGAAGGAAATTATGGATTTGAAGCCATTACGACTTTTATTAAGATGGTGAGAAAGGGGATGAATCTTGATCATGTTTCGTTTACTAGTGCAGTTTCAGTTTGTGGCCATGAAAGAAACTTAGAGCTTGGAAGACAGATACATGGTTTAACTATCAAAAGGATATGAAACGACATTTCTGTATGTAATGTTTTAATCTCAATGTATTCAAAGTGTGAAATCACGGAAGATGCACAATTGGTCTTTGGGAGCATGATTGATCGTAATGTAGTCACCTGAACCACAATGCTTTCTATAAATGAAGAAGATTCCGTGTCTCTATTTAATGAGATGAGACTTGATGGAGTTTATCCAAATTTGGTTACATTTGTTGGGTTAATTCATGCCATTACGACCAGGAATATGGTGCAAGAAGGCCTAATGGTTCATGGATTTTGTATAAAGACAAACTTTGTTTCAGAACCAAATGTTGCTAATAGCTTCATTACCATGTATGCTAGGTTTGAGTCCATGGAAGACTCAAACAAGATATTTGATGAGCTTGACAACAGAGAGATCATATCTTGGAATGCTTTAATTTCTGGGTATGCTCAGAATGGGATGTACAAAGAAGCTGTGCAAACATTCTTGTTAGCAAGACTCTGGTTACGACCAAACCAGTACTCATTTGGCAGTGTTTTGAGTGCAATTGGTACAGCTGAGTCCATTTCTTTTAGGCATGGAGAAATGTGTCATTCTTATTTAACAAAGCTTGGACTGAACAATGATCCCATTGTTTCAGGCGCTCTCCTTGACATGTATGCAAAACGTGGAAGCATTTCTGAGTCTCTTGAAGTTTTCAGAGAGATATCAGAAAGAAGCCAAGTTGCTTGGACAGCAATTATATCGGCCTATGCAAGGCATGGAGACTACGAATCAGTGATGAATTTGTTTAAGGAGATGGAGAGGGAAGTTGTAAAACCGGACTCAATTACATTCCTTTCTGTATTAACTGCTTGTGGCCGAAAGGGAATGGTGGATAAGGGTCTAGAGATATTTGAATTAATGGTTAAAGTCCATTCAATTCAGCCATCTTCTGAGCATTATTCTTGTATGGTAGACATGTTGGGGCGGGCAGGGCGATTAAAAGAGGCCGAAGAGTTTGCGAGTCAGATTCCAGGAGGGCCGGGATTGTCTGTATTACAGAGCTTGCTTGGGTCATGCAGAGTACATGGTAATATGGAGATGGGTAGGAGGGCAGCTAATGCTTTGATGCAGATGGAGCCCAAAGAATCGGGATCTTATGTGTTGCTGTCAAACTTGTATGCTGAGAAAGGGGAATGGGAAAAGGTAGCAACGATACGAAAAGGGATGCGAGATAGGGGTGTAAGGAAGGAAGTAGGTTTTAGCTGGGCAGATGTGGGTGATGCTGAAGGTTCCTTACATTTACACGGGTTCTCCTCTGGTGACAAGTCCCATGGGCGGTGGGAGGAGATATTTAGGATGGCAGAATGCGTAGGATCGGGAATGAAATTATTAGAGAGCAAAGAAGAGGTTACACCAGTAACAATTGATATATAGAAGGGAATATCTCAATATGATGTGCTAAATAAAACGCAATCCATCAGGCAAATTTAACTTAATTAACTAAATGATAGTTTACTAAAGATCGTTCAAGTGTTCTTCATATGGTTAAATTGATGAACTCATAGAAAGACAACTCTCTTTCCAGTAACTATTATCTCCCCTCTTTTTTATACAAAGAAAAGGGGTGTGATCCATGTCTTCTGCTGTCGTATATTGAGAGAATTTCATCTTGATAACATTAAACTCTCAAGTTCGTGTTGTGGGTGATTCGAAGAACGCAGAGAAAGTAGGCAGGACTCGAATCTGCACGAGCAGAGCCAAATGAATTCTAGTCATGCCCGATAACCACTCCCCATGAAATTTTCTGTAAGATTCAAATCAAATAGCAAAGAGTTGGGAATTTGCTACTACTTGGATCTTGTACATGTGCAGATTCGTTGGGTCATATCTGAAACAAGATAAAAGAGTCAAACGACAACTTTTTTAAGACATGATGGTGGAAGTGGGAGATTGAAGCAAGAAGTATATGAAAATCGAAAGCTAGGCATTACATAGGGGGTAAAATTCATTTATGTTTCTCTGTAAATTGTAATTTACATGAACAAAATTGGAATCTTTATATTCAGTTGTCTTAATTTATGAACATTCATAATTCAACGCAAATGCAAAATGCATCCTGCCTCGGTTTTTTGGTCTATACCGCTCAATACTCCCTTCTGAATTGTTGGATGATGATTTGGACGTTTATCTATTTAACTGCAAGCAGAGGCAATAACAATTCTAGTTATTTAACGAAAACAATCATCACCCATGAATATGATACCCGTCAGGCTGTTGCTTTTCTCTGAACATACCGTTATTCCACTCCAATCTATATAACTCCCCTCACCGAGACACAATAAACAACTAGATCATTCCTAAGCTCATTGCTAAAACAGGCAGAATAAGTTGAGGAATTCATAGTTGAGAAAGTTATTTCTAACAATTTAACTATCTCAACATTGTTGCACTCAAACAAGATTACACTATACACGCTAAGAGCACCTAATATAAGCCAAGCTTTAGATTGTACAGACAAGGACTTAAGAATGATTTATCTCCAAAAAGACATCAACAGGTGAGAAAATTTGTTTAAATTTAAACAAAAGTACTAAGAGCAGACAAATTATCATAAACAACCACCACCAATGAGCCAGCTCATGATCAATCCACATTTTAAACAAAAACTTCCGAGTGTTAGTTCTCACATTGTGTGAGGACAAGTGCTACAAATTTCTAAAAACAAAACTAAAATTCTCTTGGTTAATAGCACAGCAACTTCCTCAATCAAAGCCTACAATGGCGAGGTTCCGCGATTCAAGAGGCTCATCACACTGAATACGACTTCCATGTTTTCCTAAATCAAGAGCTTCTCAATGGCATCCTGTGTTCATAAGGAAATTCAGAATTCAATATCATGTTGAATGAAAGAAGCTTGAAAAATATAGCAAATGATAAAAAAAATACACTTAAGAACATACCTTGAGTTGTTGTATTTGGGATTTTAGTTGGCTTCCCTCGTTGCTTGTCACAGAACATGAAATTACAGGTCTTGTAACTCCACATGCTCGGCCAAGTGCTTGCTTTGAAGGGACAAACACATATGGCACGTTCTACAAAACACAAAGACAATACTAAGATTCACTTAGCTTAGGAGAGAAAGAGAAGAGAAAGTTGTTCTCATTCTACTTTGGTCAGAGAGTTCAAGAGATACGAGTTGCTTGAAGTTTAGAAGGAAAGAGAGGAAAGGAAGAATATTACTAATTTATCATTAAAGAATAAAGTCACAGGAAAAAGGAAAATAAAATAAAAAAGAAGGTGAGGGGTAAACCCTAAGTTAAATAAAGTTCCATAAAAGAGACATTCTTTTCTTTTTTCAATTTGGAAACAAAGAAAAAAGAAAAAGTGGGAGGTATTTTCTCGTCTTTCCTTTCTCCAATAAAATTCACAAGCAATCAAAATGATGGAGACCCTCCTAAATTTCCAAGCATAGTGTACTTATAGAAGAAGAAAAAAAATAAGAGGAGAAACTGGGAGTTATTCTTCCCCATATATTTCTTTCCCCTCCATTTTAAAACTCCCGAACACAACACGGTGGATATAAATTCTCCTAAAACTTCAAAAGTAACCAGCAACATAAATTATTAAGTTACAAACACTTCTACCCCTTCTACAACCTTAAACATGACACAGATCTATAACTAACTATTCAAAACAGTCACATCAAACATTAACAGTTGTGCAAGTACAAGGGATTCTGCTGGGTTTATGCAGTGATCAATGCACAAAGAATATGAATGCATTTTTTTCCCCCATTTTTTTATAGCAAAATTTAAAATTATCAATCACAAAATCAAATCTTACACATTCTGCAAATAAATATTATGTAACAATTTTTTGGAAAAAAGCACCTTGTCTTCAGCAAGGAGGGGGAGATGCAGAAGGATTTCAAGTGGCTCAGTGTCAGCTGCCATTACCACAAACTCAGATATACCCCTGTTCAGGGTTTTTGTGGCTGTAGTTATTTAAAACAGGAATTAGAGTCTAGAGATACCCTCGTTGCAATCAATAATAAGCAAAAATAATATTAGTCATGATAACAATCATACCTTCATTAGCACCCTTTTTGAGCTGTTTGTAGTTAGCAGCTTGTTGAACAAGATCCAGTATTGTTATCGTCAGCTGTGAATCCGCCAGTGGGTATGCTTTTGGGTTCACTGCTTCACCTATTGTCTGTAATTTCATTTATACATACAACAAAAACAAATTATATACCTATACGGCAATGGATCAATATGATACAAGGAAATGAATTATAAAGTAAAAATACAAAGAGGGAAAGAATACCATTGTTTCAGCTTTAGGAACTTAGTTGGTTAGCGGCAAAATATAGTCTAGGGTTTTGCAGGGTTTAAAGTGGGATATATAAAGGGCGCATATAAGATACGACATCGTATAATACTAAACGCCATAGTATAAACAGAGAAAGGAGGGAGGGAGGGAGGGAGGGAGGGAGAGAGAAGAGAAAAATGGGGTGTATCGGAGAGCAAATAGAGTCGATCAAGTCTATTCAGTTCAGGCAACTCCTCACTCAAGCCGTTAGTCTCGGTTCGTATTATCTCTCCCTTTCTCAGTTTCTCTCTCTGTGTGTATATATATATATATATATATATATATATATATATATATATATATATATATATATATATATATATATCTTTATCTCCATGTAGTCATTTATTAAACAGAATTTAGGTCACTCTCACAGGCACACTGAGCTCTAATTAGAGGTCTCTCTCTTTTCTTCTTCTGTTTTTTCAACTTTTTCAATTAAGGAAGAACCTCAATTTTGTTGTACTTATTCAATTCGGAGCTGTTAATTCTTTCTCATTGAGTTTATATTTACGGCATTGTCAATAAATTGGCAGTTTGTTGCTTCTATACGTTCTTGTTCACCCAACATTCAACTTAATAGATACAATTTGCCTTGTGCTCGTCTTTACCTTTGTAATGTTTTATGCAACTGTAATGAATTGGAGGTGCAGAACTTGAGATTATTAAGGTAATTCAGGAAAAAAGACAGAGAAGAGAGGGATCAGAGTAAAAAAGTTAGAGTAGGGAAGAAGACAGAAGAGAATAAGGAGATAGAACCTTAGAGAGAGAGAGTAAAAATCACATTATCATTCACTGCCTTCCAAATAGAATTACAACTCAGCTATATACCTACATTAGAATAGCACTATTACAATTATGCCCCCCACTGATCTTCTATATCCCTACCTATTCCTTACATTAACTTGATTTTATTTTCTTATCTCCCTTTATCAAACAAAATAACTTTCCTCTGTGAATATATCCCCTAATCAGATTTTCCAGCAAAAAATTACCAGAAATTTTTGTGTGGAAGTTTTTTCTTTTTTAATCATTCGAGTGCAAGTTCATGACATGCTTTCTGGTATAGCCTGGGATGGAAAGTAACATCATGGAAAAACAATAATAATAATAATAATAATTCTATTAGCATTTCATTCTTTAGCATTTTGGATATGGTTTTGGTAACCAAGCAAAAGGAAGGGTAGTTGGCATAATGCAAATTAAAGTTCCTTTTGTGGTTTATGTGAGATCTAATTTCTTGATACTGTGAAGCAGATTTTATTGAACATGAAGGTGCACCACCTTGTTGTTATCCTTGTGTTGTTATTATGTCTTTTTCATCAGTTGAAAAAAGGGAAATAACATTTTCTTTTCTTCGCAATCTTTTTCCAGGTATGATTGTCACATCGGCTCTGATTAAATGGAAGGGATTAATGTGTGTAACTTGTAGTGAGTCACCTGTTGTTGTTGTGCTTTCTGGAAAGCATGGAACCTGGTTTTAAAAGAGCGAGTGCTTTGAGAAAATAATTACTTTGATGGTTTCTTCTTTCACAAATTTATTTTAGCAAAGGTGAATTGTGAAAGTATACTCTGAATTTTAGGACGTTGATCAACCAAGCACAAATAATTAATCTGAAATAGGTTAGTTATATAGATAGCATGTTCACTTATCACAGCAAGATTGCTTTGTTTCTGTTTCCCCCCCTTCCTGTCTAGTCTGATCTAGACATCCAAAATAGAAGTTACCACACCCGCACTCCCCGTGCTGCGCTTGAAGTATATATGATATTCTTAGAGCATCATAATACTCAATTTAAATGTAATATAACTCGCACTTGGTATAATTATTTCTATGTATATTCCATAGTTCATTGGAAGTTATTTTCTATCTGTTACTCATTTGCATAGTTGAAACAAATGACATCAAATCTTTGTATTTTAGACAATTAGTGAAGCAGTTACCACATCCCACTTTATTACTTCATGTTAGTATGAGCCATTCCTCCGGTAAGGCCTTCTTTGGTGACTTGATGCAACGAACAATTCATTACTCCTTTTTATAGTTAAATCACTCAATCTCATTGCTTCCTTTGAACCATCTCCATCGTAGATGCATTTCATTTTATTTCCCAAGTAATATTAGATGAGTTACTTTGCAAACGTGATATATACAAACACAAAAGGCTTTTCTGTAAGACTTTTTATAGATAACTCTATATTTGTCTTGCAGGGTGACATTCTGTTCTTGCATATGAACAAGGATCCTATTCGTACTGGAGAAATTGTTGTGTTCAATGTTGATGCAAGTGTTACAACTCATGCTAAGTTGGTTTTTTTTTTTATAATGATTTTTCCAAATACTTTGTGGTAACTATTTTTGCACTTTTCTTGTTCTGTAGGGACGTGAAATTCCTATTGTCCATCGAGTAATTAAGGTATGCAGTTTTGGAAACCGTTTAGTACTTTAAAAAATTTAAACTCGGCCCATTCACCTCTACCCAGCATTGATAACTGAGAAGTTTCATGGTATACATTGTTATCTATTAAGCATGAACCAGTGGTAGACTATACTTGGCAAATAGAGAAGGCACATAATAGACCAGAATATCTAGTCATGGTGCACTATGTCAAAAAGTTGGGAATGGATGGTAGAATACAAAAGTGGGTCGGGGTGATGATGTTCTTGCCTCTCTATTGTTTAACATAGAGCTGATTAGCAATGAAAAAATTGGCTGGGAGAAATTTATGTTGACAGATAAAAGTGAACACTTACACCTATCCAAAAGAGAAATTCCCCCCAAGTTAGATTTTATGTAATGTATTGAATACCATGTAGACTTGAAATGCGTCTAATTACCTTAAGTTAGTAAGCCCTTTGATGTTCGTCTGTTATTTTCTAGGTTCATGAGCGTCAAGACACTGGAGAAGTCAATATCCTCACAAAAGGTACCGAGTGTTTCAATCATCTTCGCTCAACACAATTTTTGTTTTTCTTAAATAGTATTTTAATTTTTTTATAGAAAAAGAGCTCATATTTAAATTTCAATGTGGATATTATAATTGAGTTACTCTCGAGTTGTTTCGTTTGATTTGGTCTTTATTTCACCAGTAGTAATTCATATACTCACATGTAAAATCACCAAGCACTTGCAACTTATGAAAAACAAAAATCACCGAGCACCTTGGATCTAACTTTCTCCAAACTTCCAAATTCTCTTGGTTTGTTTTATCAGGTGACAATAATTTTGGGGGTGACAGACCACTTTATGCTCAGGGTCAGATCTGGCTGCAACAACATCATATCATGGGATGATCCGTTGGGTAAATAGTCATTTTCATTGGCTAGTCTATCAGCTTCCTAACATTTATTGCATGATTATTTTGTTCACTCCTATAACTTTTTCTCTTTTCGTTTTGCTCTTGCACAATATTGCAATTACATATATCTCATTTTTTATTTAGTAGTATACTTGAAATGGATGATGATAATTCCTTTGTTAGTCTGCATTTCAACGTCTCTTTTGTCATTGTGCAGGTTTCTTGCCTTATGTTGGCTGGGTGAAAAGCCTATCATCAAGGTTTGGCTCCTTGGAATTTCAAGTTTTTGACAAATTGTTTTGAATTTGATTTATATCTTGTAGAAAAACTGCAGATGGTTTGAAATTGCTCTTTGTTATGCACTTGATAAATTTTCTAATACATAAAGAAGTACAACTTATATATCTTCCTGTTACAGTTTATACTAATTGGTGCTTTGGGACTGCTGGTTATAACTTCAAAGGAGTAGGAAATCAAGTTATCTATACCAACCCTCTTCCGGCTACGACTTCTATGGTTCTTACAATACAATTTGACAGGCCCGTCAATATGAGCACTAGTACTTGACTTGTATTTACTTTTGAGATGGATAGGATGATTCCCTCTCCCCATTTTTTTGATCGCCAAAGGGAAATAACCTGAAATACACCGTAAGAAAGTTGGGAGATAACAATACCTGCACATTTATATTGCTTGTATTTTCTCCCTCCCAATCTTACTCAACTGAAAGATATTATAGCTCAAATATTAATGCTGCATACTATATACCAAAAGAAGTGGAACCAACAACAATTTGTCCATCTTTCATTTTCAGGTTAAACTTGCCAATTAGATGAGAAATTAAATTGCAAAAGTATACATGTCAAATGCTTATTATCAGCATCCAAGAGAGAAGTAACGAGCACAACTCCGATCTCCATAACAAGGAGGTACACCGCCCCTCCAAGTAATAAAGGAACAAGATATACGCACTATCAAAGGAATGGAAATTATGGAATGAGAACCTTACAAATCAACGGTGGGAAATCAAAACAAACTTGCATGGTCACCATCTCTCACACTACTGAAGGATGCAATTCACAAGCATTCTTTCCAACAACATTGAAATGAGCCATCACAAAATGTAGAATCAAAAGATTATTATCCAAGGGACTATTTGAAGTAACCAAACCTCATACATGAACTTAGCTAAGAACATTATTGGCATTCCTACTGCAACAAATTAATGTATAAAGTATATTAGGATCAAATACATTGAAGCTAAATGTCAATAGACAATCATATGGTATGACACGATATGTAACCTTGTATGAATACGAGTTTTGCTTTGCTAGTACACAAATTGATATTCATGCAAATGGCAGCAGCAACTGCAACCCATGTTTGCCAAAAAATAAATTGTACTGTTCACATCACAATAAATTTTACCACCAGAGTACTGGCCAACTTGTCAGCTTCAGATCCAATGAAATTATTGCAAAATGACACCCCCCAAAGCATTCCTTCATGTCTTCCGCACATGTACTAAATTGTTGGATAGATTCTTCAAAATGGGAAATACTTCAATTTGGTATTGTGGCCACACAATCTGCAACAAGAAACAATGTAGATTTTTAACAGTTCTTACTTTTTAGTCATCCATACAAACCAAAAACATGGAAACCAGATGTTGCATAACTGAAAAAAATGGATACATAAGATAACCCCCTAACATACCACAATTATTGAGATCCCATGCATAATGTGTGTTTATCACAACAAGTAAACACTATAGAAGGGCATATAAAAGCTTGTGATCGATTATTATTGAAGTGAAATTATAATTATGTATTAAGAAAAGGGTATGTATTATTAACATCTGATTTACTGATCATGTTCTGCATGACTACAATTGCAAATTTATAAAAACTCCTGGAAGAAAAAAATCCTTAAATATTTGTCTGCAAATTATTAAATGATTACAAATATAGAGATATAAACGACTGACATCTAACAGTCACACTACCACATTTTAGTTCGAACTTCAAATAATTGAATTCCCAGACATTACCCAAAGTAAGAATGAACTAAGGAAATAAGTCCTAGCCTCTCTTAGAACAAAATTCTTCCAATTCAACATGAATGGTATTGATATAAAAGAAAAACACAAGTCCCCTCCACTGATAACAACTGGAAAGTAACAAGTCCTTCAACCCACCCCTTGAAAATGAGGACTCGAGCAATTTTCACTTTTTACTTATCCAAGAGGATAAGTAAGATATATATTAATAAAGCGACCGCAAAAGGGGAGGGGAGTTAGGTTTCCATCTCCAGCGGACAGTGGCAATCACTTTGAAAGATATCTTGGTTATATCAGCTTTATTTCCTAGGCTTAACTAGTGACTCAGGTTTGCACTAGTCAAGAGTGAGAGAAAGAGCTCTTACATGTATAAATGAAACTTAATGTTCCCTTATTGTATACATAACTATACCAATCATAAAGTAACTTCTACTTTGAAGTGTTAATGATTTATTATCCCAAATAATACCTACCCCTACGTTTCTCCTATTCAATCTTCCAAATGTGAGAAGTGCTTGTATAAAACTTGACTATTAGGTAGGTATAACATGTCTGATGTGTAGTCCACTTGGATTGAAAAGCTCAAGCTCATCAATTGTACATAAACTAGCAAGTGAACTTTCTTTTGTTGCATAGTCACCTAGAAGGAACATCACCATCACCTCCATTCCCCCGAAAAAATAGGGGTTACATAAACATCATTTTAGCAAATAAATCAATTAGATTTAATATACAAAAATTTAAACATGTCTCTGCGTCCTTTAGCTTAGTAAATAAGTCCAGCGCTAAGCCACAAATACCCAAACTACAATTTATCCAAACCCTAATCACAAATAGATGCATTTAAAATAGTCAACTCACTGTAATGATTATAAAATAAATTTAGTTCTTCAGAACATATATATTGTGTAACAAAAATCAAGAAACATCACACAATTTGACCACAAAAAACAAATAAAAAAAGTAAAAAATAAAGGCTTTAAGAGGTTGATGAGTAGTCAGAAAATAAAAGCATGGAAATGCCATCAACGACTACACTAAAAATGAAAATAGATATACTAAAATAGAGTGTGCCAAGCATAAAGAGATGAAATCTGACAAAAAGTTAAAAACTGAACTAAACAGTGTTCAGTTTAGATAACAAGCAGACTGAACAAAAAAGGTAGATCCACAATGATTTAAAAACATTCATCTGTCTTATGTTAGACAAGTTCCCGATAGTTACATCACATGCACACGTAGACACATGTACAGATACAGGCACTGAACAATATGGAAACAACATGCTTAATCCACTCTGATGTGCGGATGTGATGAGAGAGATGTAAACATAAAAACTACACGTGTTGTTGTTCCTCAGAAAAAATGTAAAATTATTCTCAGATGATATTTTTAGTCTTTACATTCCAGCTGCAAACTTAATAAATCACCAAGAAAAATATGTGACACTGCACCTCATCGACCAATACTTCAACTAACAATAAAATGAAAGCTATAAGAAATCACATTATTGTAAAATATATATATATATATATATTAAAAAGATAGATGGAACAGGAAGGATAAGACACTATACCTTGAAATAAGGCATCAAGCCGAAGTCTGGAACCTTCTTAGAGCATCACAGTGTGGTGCTTCTTTAATGAAACCCCATTGAAGCCGCTGCCGCTCAATCTGGCAATTCTGAGTAAGAATTGAGAAATATTCCCTTTCAATCCTTAATTCAAGGCCCCAGCGTTCGTTGCTACCAGAAGGGTAGTCCTGGTCAAATTTTGTTGTTGACTTGACATAAAAATTAACACCCTTTTGTGTGGTAATCAGATGCTCATATGGATAGGCTCTCGAAAGACTATAAATAGGCTCTGAAGACGGCAAAAAGTTGAACAAAACAATCAAAATCACAGGCAACAATTGAATCAAAGCCCTAATATTAGAACCACCAGCAGAGCCAGTATTATTACCCATTCTCACACCCACCCCTGGTCCAAAACTAAACCCACTAAACTGCGTTGTGGCAGCTGGTTGCATTCCCCCAAAGAAGAAATTCCTAAAAATTTCCTCAGCATCAACATCACCATCATAAAACCCATTAAACCCTTGATGACGTCTAGTAGTTCTTCTTTCATAAACAGGCTCATCAGATCCCACGAGATCATATTTTTTCCTATTCTCCTCATCACTCAAACACTGAAAGGATTTCGATACCAATTTAAAGGCCTCCTCAGCCCCTGGAGCCTTGTTTTTATCAGGATGAACCTTTAGCGACAATTTTCGATAGGCCTTCCGAATATCCTCAACATTACAAGTTTTTTCTAACCCTAATATCTCATAGTAATCCTTTTTCCTCTTAATTTCCCTCACAATTGAGATCTGCTCTTCAGTAAAGGCCACTGAAGTCGTGGAAGACGATGATGATGACGACCCAGTTGCCGAAACCCTGCTCCGAGGCCCAGAATTAGTATTATCATTATCTGTAGGTTTTGATGAAGCCGAATGTGATCCATTTGTGAAATTATCTCCAGAATGACTTTCAAGATTCGATAACAGATCGTCAACCGATAGAGAAGGATCGAGACGACGAGCTTTGTGGATGAATTTTAGCGCACGGGACCGATCACCAGATTCCAATGCGTCTCGTCCGATTTTCAGACACTTCAAGGCCTCATCCTTGTTCCCGTCCATTACGAATTAAACCAACGCTGAATCAACGAAATCCTAGAAACCCTAGATGAATCAATCTCGAAAGATACTACTATAAGCTTACGTATCTACGGATATAATAGCAAAAAACTTGGGAAAGTAAAGCTTACAGGTGATCCGATACCACTTCTCGCGGATCTATTGAAACAGGTTTCGAGGATGATCAAATTTAGGGTTTCATCAATCGATTTCGGAGCTGCTGCTTGATGAAGAAGTCATATCGTCTATTTGGGAAGAAGAAGACAAATCCAATCCAAATACAGGGAAAAGGGTAGTTACGTAAATAGTGAGATAATTTTCAACACAATATTATGTCTTGTTTGGGTATCGGATATATAAGTATTTACTGGTTGGTGGACTGGTGGAATAGCCTTTGTCGATTTATTTATGATATTTGATAACTTTACTTCTTCTCCTCTTTTCATTTTTTTTTTTTTTTTTTAAACCTCTAATTTATCAAAATATTAATATATAATTATTATTTCTACACATAAAAAAAATATTTTTTCATAAATTTTATTCACATTAATGTGAGTCTTATTTACTATTAATGTGATAGATCAAACTATAATATTCTCTTATGAGATTGTTATATTTTTTATTAATATATAAGTACAATTAATGTATATTCTCTCTATCTGAAACACATTAAAATTATATTACTAAATATATATCTTAAAAAATATAACCAAAACAAATTTTATATTCTTTTGCGTTAATTGTTATTCGTCAACTTTAATTTGTGTTCTCAATATACTTTTAGATTATGGTTTGAATACACTTTAAATTTTAGATTATTTTTTTTTATCATTTAAACCATAATATTTATACTTTAAGATATTGACCTTAATGTCTCTAAATTTGTATAAATTTTTTTTTTGCCCTCTGAATTTAGTATTTTTTATAAGAATAAGTCATGTGACTTAAAGTAAAATAATAATTAAATCTTTTAAGGGTATATATCAATTATATTAGTTAAAAAAATTCTACATTTTCCTTTTTTATCATACAGAAATCACTTGCGTGCCTATAATCTTATGTGCTTTTAAATATTTAACTTTTTCTTTAATGTGAAAAATTAAGTGTAAGACCCCAAATAATTAATAAATGAAATTTAATTTCCTCTAATTATTATTTTGAAATAGTAAGGGTTGATGTGATTAATGTGGATAGTTATGGGTAAAATACTAAAATATTTTAAAATAAGCAAGTGGTTATAAAATATTCATCGTTGTTTTTATCGTATTAATAATGCCTAAAGATAATTTTTTTAATACAATAAGGGGTATTAAAATATTAATATGTCACAATTTGTTGTAAGATTATCCTTAAATTTACACATTAACTATATATATATATAAAAAAAAAAATGTATGTATTAAATGCCAGACACACAATCATTATATTGATAATTTTTAAATTATAAATGACGATTTCACCCGTGACCATAAATATTTTGGGATATGGCGCACACATGCACATTGCTTGAGTGAGAAAGAAATTAAGGCCAACTAGTGGTGCGGTGCCCCGTCCCCTAGCGGTGGTCCTTTTATGTTTTGCTAAATGCCATGTTTGCTTCCATGTGTTTTGTCCAGAAAATGAAGGGCGGTTGGATCTTGTTTTTGTCCATTTCTTTTTCTTTCACTTTAAATAAATAAAAAAAAAATAAATGTATATATATATATATACACACATATATATACATATATCTATATATTTTAGTTCCGATTGATGCTTAAATTAAGTCGAGAATATCTTTACCATTCAAACCACCCAAAAAAAATAAAGTGTTTATGTTTCACCTCTCACTCTCTTCCGTAGCCTCCAACTTTATAATTACATGTTTTAATTTTTTAAACTTTTATTCAAATACTAAGTAGTGTGGTATAAGTTTGAGCATTTTTTAATATTTGAGTGAAGCCAAATTCACAAACGCAATAATTATGTCATAGACAATAAATGTAAAACTAGCTGCCTTAATTTGTAGCCGTGTAACCGTGTAAGAGTAAAGATTAAAAACATTTATGTTTGATATTTCGAGATGCCCATCATTATATCAAGTTTTCAAGCAAAAATAACATCATGTCCACATTTTCAACCGCATCATACTTTGCATAAACTCTTAAATGTTTAGAATCTCTCTATTAATTTTTAATCTGGCTTAAATATATTTTATTCATATTTCGGTTTTCTTTCTTTGCATTAGAAAAAACGATAATAAATGTCAATCATGCCAGTATAGATTAGACGATGAAAGTAAAAAAAAAATTACGATACTCTGTCATTTATAATTAGAAAATTAAAAACACATAAACCTTGATTTTAACAATAAACAAATTGTAATTACCAAGTCAAAAAGAGAACTAAAACAACATTGGCACAAGTATTAACAAAAACAAAATAACAAAATATTATTAATTAAAGAATTGTAGGTCGGTCAATCCACAGCTTTTTGGACTTTTGTTTTGAAGACCAGAATGTATAACTTCTCCATGGTAAAATAAAGGAAACAACCCGTCGAGTGGGTGACGAATGAGCCGAAACTTGAGCCCACGATGCAATGCCAGGCCGGTCCATAAACTTTATCAAACTCCTGCTCAATTCATTCATATATATATATATATATACAACCAATTATTTATTTATATATAAAAAATGCAATTGATTTACTTGAGATCAAATGATAGAACAAGAAAATATTCTAAACAAGTTTAGTGGCATAAAATTATACGCATTGCAAAATTAAAGAGGGTATATATGTGGAACTTAGCTTAGTAATTTTGAAACAAAAAAGTGATAAATAACTTGAATTATTGTATACTTATAATGTATGATCGATTATAATATGTATGTTGTGAATGATGAGAACGAACAATAATTAAGTTACACATGGGTTGTTCAAAATAATTAAGCCAATGAATCAAAGATTAATTATGTAATTCAATTTGCTAAAGATTTTATATTAATTGGACCATATATGATATATAGTAGAAGACTAATATAGACAACATATATGTCCATGCGCCACGCACATAAGAAGCTAGCTAGCGAACCCCCATGCATGTCTCGTATATTAAAAAACAAGAGAGAGAAATTATATATATATATATATATATAATTCCAAATATATTATTATACATTCATGTCTTAATTCTTCTTCATATGCGAATAGCCCAAATAATAAAAGGCTATAAGTTCCACGAGAAAGAAATCAATCAAGAAATCTAAAAAACTAAAAGAAATTATTAAAATAAAATAATTAAAAAAAGGTTGGTATATACGTACGTACCTTCTTCATGTCACAGGCCAAGTGCTTGGAGCTAAACTTGTCCAAACTATCATAAGTTTGCCTTGCACGACGGAATGCATGGACCTGCATGAACCCCGGCATGTCCGTCACCAAAACCTTCACTTTCAGAAAAGCAGCCACCGTTCCCACAATATTTATGGCTTCTCCTTTTGATGACGACACCGATTTCCTTCCTTCTTTAATTGACAATACTGATTTATTCCTCGCCTGATCCACAATTGACACTGATTTTCTTCCCTCACTAACAACAACATTTTCCCCTAATTTGAAACCTTGCTCATTTTCGCGATACGTTTTCGACCTCCTTAGCATTCCCCAAGTGCTCCCCCCGAGGACGATATCTTTTTGGTGACTGCCGGAGACTCTGGGGTCATGCCTCCAGCGCCGGTGTCCAACCTGTAGACATGCATGACACCCTGCTTCTTCTTTGGTTTTGTAGCCATTTGCTATAGCTAGCTTAAATGACTACTTGTTTGGTAGAGGGGATATATGGATATATGTTTTAATGATGTAGTACGTAGTGCATGTGAAGGAAACATTAAATAAGTAGTGGAGATAGATAGATTATAGATATATGCCTGATTAGAGGGAGGGTAATTAAAGATAAATTAGGGAAGCAAACCATGTGTAATGGGCTGTGATTATGGATATATAATATAATGTTGGGAACAGATTTGATGTACTATTTTGGTAGTATAATTATGTATTCTCTATTAATTACTTATCATCATCATCATTATTCAACGTCTGTGGCATATTTGTCTCTCCCATGGGATTTTGTACAATTAATAGACAGCCAGCAATAAGCATAACATGGCCACGGCCCCCACTCTTCCCACCCTCCTTTATTTTTATGCTATACTTCCAACTAATCTGTCTTTCTCATTCTTTTTCACCAGACCTAGCCCTAGCCAAGACTATCTCTCTTCATTAATTAATACATCTATATATTAATCGTACGGTTAGCAAAGACTATATATATATATATATATGGATCAATCATCTTTAGCCGTCCATGTCCATGTCCATGTCCATGTCCATGTCCATCTCCATCTCCATCTCCATCTCCATCTTCCTAGAACATAACTGTCGCAATTTAAAAAATATAAATTTTCCATCCTCTCCTCAACTAATAATATATAACGACGGGTTAGTATGAAGTTTTATTTTTTTTAAGCTAAATTAATCGATTAAATTTATAGAATGGTGTACCTTTTCGCTTAGATTGTCAAGATTCTATTGGTCATTTGACCAACTTATCTAAAAATAAACTTCATGCTAAGTTGCTAACCACTCCCATACATAATGTAGAGATAATCTATTCTAAATACTGACATTTTCATCTTTGGAAACTTATCTAAATTAAGGAAATTTGCCAGCAACAGGCATATAATTATATATGTACGTGATATTCAATAATATAACTTTGGTCTCTTAAAATTCAATATTTAAAAATATTATACAAAAAATTGTAAAAGTATAGGGACCCTCAAAAGGACTCCTGAAGAATTGGCGAGGGAACCTAGCTAGCTCCCTTGTTGGCTTGTCTCGAGGCTTGAACAAGGCATGAGGGAAGAATTGGAAAATAGGATGTACAATAATAATATTGAATTGAATATATATATATATATATAAAAAAAAAACTGAAAGTAAAGTCCCTTTTCGTATTGATTTCTCTTTAGGCATGTTAAAGTTTGACTAGAACGCACTTAACACAATTTTTTACACATAAAAAGTTCTAGTTTTAAATTTTAATATTGAACCAAAAATTACTAAAAAAAAAAAGTAGTATCGCATGTGTCTAAGCAACTTTAATATGCGTGACTAAAAAAAGGCAAATGCTATCACAACTTAGTAAGTTTTCAGATAGTGAAAGTATAATTACAGGGAAATATTAAGGGTCTTAAATAGTTGGTCTTAAAAAGTATATTAAATTATTATTTTTTTGTTCTAAAATTAGAGATATAATTTGATTTTTAAAATCAAATGATGATATATTAAACTATAACTCATAAAATTTCGAATAAAATAAATTTTGTGATTATTAATAATTTTTGTTATATACTATATGTAAGACCCCGAAATTTTTTTAAATAAAAAGGAATTTCCTTTATTTATTATTTTGAAATAGTAAGGTGGATTTGATTAATGTGGTTAGTTATGGGTAAAATGCTAAATATTTTAAATAAGCAAGTGGTGATATAATATTCATTATTGTTTGAGAATATTCGTTTGATTGGTCGTGGAATATTCGTGATCGTTCTGAAATATTCGTGACGACGCCGCACAGCCCATGTGTAGGCCCCATAACGGAAAAAAAAACGATCGGAAAGAAAACGACAAAAATAAGTTGTTTAAAAATAATCTACAGAGTTGTTACCGCTTACATCGTTGAATACCGTTGGTTAAAACACGATGAATACGCGTTATTGCACAAGAAGATACTGCAGTATTGCACCAATTATTGATTATTACGTAAAGAAGGCTACTCAATAATGGTTACGATGAATTACTGCTCAATTATTTTATTTTATTGATTCAATAATTGCTGCGTTGATATTTTATATTCTTCGTTGTTTCAATAATTGTCATTACACAATTTTTTCATTATCGAAGCAATAATTCATATTATCCTAATAATATTATTAGATAACATTATTGGCAATGTCTAGAAAGTTACGCTCTGGGAGAGGTTTGGTCACCTAATTGCGCCGCCAAGAAGAGAAATTCTTATTGGAAAGCCCTCTTTCTTTAACCCGCCTCAGTTGTCAATATTGTGATTCATAATATTATTTGTGAATAATTAATTATTGATTCATAGGATGAGGAAAATATTGATTTTATGTGGATATAGATGGAGAAAATTTTAATGTGACAATTGTTGAAAATTGAAATTTTATCTTTTTCGATAAAATAATTCATTTAAATATATATTATTATATTTTAATAATATAATAATGGTGATATTTTTACAAATCTAATGTGGGATATATGAGTATACTGAGGAGGAAGAGTATTTTTGTTGCAATAAATGTTTAAAACATGTTAAACATGTCGGTTGGACCCTATTTATTGATCAAATTTGATTATACTGTAAAATCGCCTGCTTATGAATTTCGGTCAATTTCTGTTTGGAATTTGGAAAACTTTCTTCTGCAAAGTTGTAGAGAATTGAATTTCCTATAAAAACTCATGAGATTCAATTTTCTGATAAAAGGGCTATTTATTATGAATTATTGAAGTTCAAGTCAAAATAATTGATTTTTGGACGTTTTAAATATTTATATTAATAAAAACGTTTTTTTGTTGTGTGGGCAGCCCTAGCATGTGTTTAATGATCTGAGATCAGTTGTCAAAGTGGGCGTAGAAGATTATTAAATATATTAATATTATAATAAATTTTCGGCTTTGTGTTCTAAGCGAATTTCCTATAAATAAAGGTGCTTGAGGTTAAATTGAAAATCACACCAAATCAAGTTTTCTCTCTCTATATTATCGAATTTATTCTTGTGAGTATTTTGAGTATACTTTGAGTATTGCTATACGGTGAAAGTTCAAGATATAGCTTTATATCCAAAGATTCCAAAGCAAAATCTTGATCTTTCGAGGTAAGGATGTTATTTTCTTCTCAAATGATATTATTTCTTCAATATCATTATCTTTGAAATATTAGTTGGAACTTTTTATCAAATTTGGAACTTTTTCGTGTTTGGTTACTATTCATGAGTTACTTATTCACGAGTTACTATTCATGAAAGTTACTATTCACGATTCTTATTCACGAGTACTATTCACGAAGCGTGAAGATGTTTTTTGTGAAATTTCTATCTTTTGGTGTCGGAGTTACTATTCACGATAATGACAATTATTCACGATACTGCACACTATTCACGAAATCACAAGACTATTCAATTGAAAATGAAATTTCTTCTTTTTGTCCAAAATATCTATTATGGATACTAGCTTTTCGATTATATCCATGTTTTGATCATTCTTGAATTTTACACCACTATGATTATTTTTTGAGGTATTTTTGGACGTGGATAAAACAAAATACGAATCCTTAATCCTTAATCCTTGTCATTTTGTTTCAATTGGATTCGCTTTCTTTACAAAAATATTTTTCATCATCCTCAGTTTTAAAAGATGAATGATTTATGATGAATATCTTTGGCCTGTAGTGCAAAGATGAATGATTTCGATGAATATCTTTTGGCCCGTAGTGCAAAGATGAATGATTTTTGATGAATATCTTTGGCCGTAGGTCAAAGATGAACAGTGTTTAGATGAACATGACCAATTAATCGGTGAATGTCCTCGGCCTTAGTAGTGCGAGGATGAATATTTGATCCCGATATATATTGATTGATGTTACGGGGATAAAAATAGATTGATGAACTTTAAAATTCATACATAGAAGATAGTAGTTTGCATTCTCTACTTAACTCTTCTAATGAATTATTATTTCATTGCGAATATTGATTTAAAACTTGTTGCTCATTGTATTCTATTATATTTTTCCTGTTGAAGACTAACGATAATTTTGTTGTATATTATCTTAGTCATAATATTCTTTATCGGGCTAATGAGCTCACCCTTTTCCTTTTTGTTCCATTTTTCTTCTCGGAGGCGAATATAAGCGATGACGTCGCCTGGGGTATGGAATGAAAGTTCTAGGGAGAGTTGTTTAGTAGTCCTCACCATTGTTGTAAAATAATGTATCAATAATTATGATGAGGATTTATTTGTATGTGGATATTGTTCTAGATGGCAATATCTCAGATTCAAACTCACGCTTTTACTATTGTAATAATAAAGTTATAGTTGTTTACATGCACTGTATTATTGACAACTCAGAATGGGGGATGTAGACCTATTTTAGGGGTGTCACATTAAGTCTTTTAAAAATATATAATTTATATTGACTACAAATTTTTACTTATTATCTTCATCATACACTAACCACACATGCTTACAATTTTATTTCCTTCCAAATATATTTAAGAGTTCAATTACCAAAATACCCACGCTCGAATCAATTATTACATGTTAGTGGTTAAAAGGTTTAATTTATCAAAAAAAATAAAGATATTAAAGTTTAATGTTTTAAAATTGATGTTTAAAATGAAAAAAAGTGGAAACTTTCAAGGTTTAAATGTATTTAAGCCATAAATTATTGCCAAAGAGTTCTTCCAAAAATTAGCTTACAAAATCTAGTCCATCAAAATCACACACATCATTTTATATATTATTTTTCTAACAATTCTTCAATCACCATAATATTACTAACTTATGAAGATGGCAACAATAATAATTAATATAACAACTTTTACTTAAACTTAGTTATTGAATTTTAAAACAAACAAAAAATAAAAGAAATGTAAAGAAAACTTGAGGGTTTTTTTTTTTGTTCGATTCCATTGTTATTGATCCTTTTAATGCATAAAATATAAAATTAAAAGGATAGAAATTTTAGCCACTTTTATTGTCAAATGTTTTCGTCAAAAAATGATCGAATTTAGACGAAGAAATTAAATAACATAAGATGTATTTTTTATAATATATATTATACTCTCTAATTTATTAGGTTAACTTACTAACTTTGTAATTTAGATGTAGAACTTAAGTTTTTTTTTTTTTTTTTTTTGCTTTTCCTGTATAAACTCAATAATAAGGTGAAAGAAAATCGACTAATTTTTTATTCTTTTATTTTCAATTAAAAATTAAGAGTTTCTACTTTTACTTTATATATGTCACCGGTGAAAATAAAATAAATCAACGTTGTTTATTGATTATATTTAAGTAGAAACTATTAGTAAATTTTTATTAGACGGTAAAATTACAATTAAGTAATTTAACTTCAAATACTAGAGAAATAAAATTTCATATTATTAGAAGAAGATATAAACTAATGAAATTGAACATATTTTATTTCGTTAAACATAAAGTTACCACACTAATTTTACAATCAACTTATAAATAAAATTGTTCAAGATATTAACAAAATTTACAAACCCAAAGATAATATAAAACGTAAATTATGATTAATAAGCTTCCATCCCTTCAGAAACTATGTTAGTACTAGATACTCCCATGCACTCACTTTAGTTGCAATATTTTTTTTCTTCTTTTGTACACATGACATAAGCTAATATATTAATTTATTTGTCCTCTTTCCTAAATAATAATATTTATTTTAATATTTTATTTAAATATTAAAGTTGGTATGTGAAACACCTACCGACACAAATTCAATATTTTTTAAAAACTAATTTTGACAACTTGTAATAGAACTTCTGAAAAATTTGTTGTTATGTTTTCTTTTGAATATGTTTTGTTTTAACTGTCTATATAAATTCTATTCGTTCCACAAAAAATAACTTTTTTAAATAATAAAAAATTTATTTCTATTTTTGCTTATAATTATATAAAGTATTTAATTGATGACTATGAGATGATAATAAAATTATAATAATAAGTGAAAAGGAATACCCTAGAGGGTATTTAACTAATATACTCTATAGGGTTAATAAGTCCATTTCTAGGGATTTTTTAGATGAATTCAATTGTACGTATTTAAAGAATATATAAAAATATTTAAATTTATAAATTTTCATATGATTTGGTGATGTTTTTTATCGAATTTATGGTAATAAAAATTCAATTAATCTAAATCATAAAAAATATATTTATTTTATAATATTATAATAATGATGTTACATAACTTTAAATTGAATAAAAAATTAAATAAAAATTATATAATGTTGAGGTATCTCCGGCAAACCCATTAATAAAATTGTGTGAATAAAAAAAAATAACGAGCGAGACACTTCTGTTAAAACAAGTGTTTACATTTATTCATACATCTATATTTTGAAAATTAAAACACATATTTTTTTTTTAATATATTGGTAAGGGAAATATGTAATGCCATAGATAGGGTGCAGATACCTAACATATACCCTAGTAAGCCTCTGTAAACCCTCGTTCCGCTTTGTATCGACTAAATACACAGAGCTTCACGAACAAAGCTTTTGGAGGCAGAGCAGAGACAGCGGGATAGGAAAGAGAGAGATGACAGAGCAGAACTTGGAGGTAGACCTAGGCAATCTTATGGCTTTCGATCCTCACCACCAGTTCCTCTCTCCACCTTCTTCCAGGTTTAGGGTTTTCTTTTCCTTTTCATTTACAGACTAATTTGTCAAATTGCTGAGAAAATCGTTCTTACGAGCTTTATGTATGTACAATTCGCATACAATTTATGTCGTTTCGTTTAGTTTTGATGCATGTTTGTTTAACTGGGTCGGGTCGCCTGAAAATGCTAGTGCCTTTTGAAATTGTTAGAACCTGTGTTTATAATAAGGGTTTTATTTGTGGTTATCGTGATTTTTCTTGGATTAATATATGGGTTCTTTGTTGATGTTGTTATTTTTACTGTACTGCATAGCCAAATGAGTCATGGTAATGGTTATATGCAAATATGCACCCGTTTTTATTAAAAGGACAGTAACTAGTAATATGAACTTCTTCGAAATCTGATGTGGAAAAACATAGTTGGTACTTGCTATGTTTTATTAGTTGCCTATTTTTTTTGTAGGCATGCAATGGATAGAAAGTTGGTTGTCCTGTAGGACAGCTGAACTAGTTGGGGTTTTTAAGGATGCAACTACCCAGCCTGCCTTCGCTGAAATAAAATATAAATAAATAAATAAAGAGACAGGATTATGTAAATTGCTTTTTGCATTTTGTCAGTGTATAGGAAATCAGACAATACTTGAATGAAAATGTTCTTCATCGATTGAAAATAAATGATAAAAATTGGGTGATAGTGAATAAAAGTGTGTTTCATCTTTTGAAAATAAACTATACTTGAATGAAAGTGTGTTTCTCTTTTTTTTACTATACTTCTTAATGAGAAAAGGGATTTCATAGTCATTATAACATTGTGATTTCTGTTCAAAGTTAACTATACTGTTAAGTGGATGACGAATAATTCGGTTTCTTCGGTTTGAGGCTATGGTCAACTGTAAAAAATGATTTAACTATTTATCCAGTTCTGTGTTCCGTTGTGGCATGATGGATCTATTCCAACTCTAAAGTTGATGAAAATTGATATGATGATTTGTAATTCTAATTCTAGCGCAGTTCATATCTTATTTTTTTTTTTAAAACCTAAAGGCTGGAAGAACATTTAGGTTTCCAGCTGCATTAGAGTGTTTTGATAGTTTATACAAAACCTTTTGCAGAAGAATTCGTTTCATGGTTTTATTTTCTGGGTATACTCTATCTGTGTATTTTAAGAATCGAAGTCGCGGTATTTAGTTCACCCAAGATTTCGTTTCTCTACAAGGTGTTCTGCCCGTGGCTTCAGGGGTACTCACGTTTGGCATATTCATGTTCTGAGTGAGATCTTTGGGGATAAGAAGCATCATATATATCCATTCTAAGGCCACATAGTTTTGTTAACTAAGTTAATTTATTTTTACTTTACTTTTTTTTCTTTCACTAGTATATGATCGGTTATTACTTTTCACTTCCACAAATCCCACCCTGTAAGATTGAAAAATATCCACAAAAATGAGAAGCTTATTGCTTCAAATTGGGTGAGAAAGCTATTATCTTGAACACTGACGGTCCTCTTGAATCCATCAAACATATTGAGTCTGAGCTAATTTCATTTTTGAAGCTATTGTAAGTATTCTAACACTTCTTACAACTATCAAAACTTCTTTATGTTAATGATCTTTGAACTGGGCAACTATGGATAATCATATTTTGTCTTTTATGATTCTAGAGATAGCCAATGGATGAAACTAGCTAGGAAAATTAATTAACCATCTTGCAACAAGTTTTTCGATTTAAACTTGTCCATTGAAATTTTGGATGTCCTCTGTGCCACAGAATT
The DNA here is from genome assembly GCA_020205605.1 of Panax ginseng. Classification (NCBI taxonomy): domain Eukaryota; kingdom Viridiplantae; phylum Streptophyta; class Magnoliopsida; order Apiales; family Araliaceae; genus Panax; species Panax ginseng. The sequence continues at coordinate 126,244,685 of CM035144.1, forward strand.
TAATTCTGCCCCAAATTCATTAGGTTCCTTTTACCTTCCAAACAAACGGTAGTTCCGTTGTTTGATTTTTGACACCCAATTGCTGAATTTCAAGATTCTGTGTTTGGAATCTGAAAGGCAGTTGAAGGATTCTATGAATATAAATGATCTCATGCTTTTCACAAATGACAACAATTCAAGATTAAAGGACAAAAAGAGAGAATAACCCCAAATATTGGGGGGGGGGGGGGGAATGGCAGAGAGGAGATTGGAGAGGGTAAGAAAAAATGAGAGGCGGCAGATGATAAAAGGAAAGAGATCAGTTGAGAAATATTTACTAGATGATTGGTGCATATAGTGCAAAAGAACGTGAGAAAATAAAGAACAAATAACTTAGTTAACAAAACTACGTTGTTTTGTTAAGCGGTCTTAGAGAAGCTCATCTAAGGCTTGCCTTAGAATGGATATTCCCTATATATATATATATGATGTCATACGTTTTGGACCTTTGGTTTTCTAGAAAAAATTCATTATAGTTCAGTCTCTGAAATATACAGTTAAATAAATTATTATATAGCTGTCTCTTTTTAAATACTCAGGGAGGAGCTGGTGAAGGAGAGTATACAACAAGGCACCAAGCTAGTTCAAGCAATTGCAGATTCTCTTTTCAGCTTACCTTCGACTGAAGACCGAGATGGACCTATTGTCAAGTTGCCTCCACCAACGACAAGATTGCCAAGAGAGAAGCCGGTATGTTCTTTTTTATTTGTTTCTGTAGCTATACTTTCTTGTGCATGCATGTTCATTCATGAGCACTGTTGGTTTATGAAATGCTCAGTAATCTATACTAAGAAGGGCCCTTGATCTCCAATTTGGTGTCTAATTATACTGCCTTAATTACTGGTAGTCGCATAGTCCTTATAATTGATTAAAAAACTTATATAAAATTTCATTAAGCCTACCAGTGTCATTCTATAAATTTGAAGGGTAGCTCCCATTGCATTTCTCTCCTCCCACTTTCTCATTTTTTCTCTTGCCTACCAATTGTGATCATCTATTTTGTAGAATATTGAAGTGGGTAACTAGTTTCGAACTTGCTAAGCATTCAGAACATGCATGCAAACAAATTGAGTACCTATTACTTTATATTGATTGTCAATAAGTTGATTGTAATAATGTCTAGAGGTGGATATAGCACTTTCAAGCTGATAACTGCTAGGTCAGCAATTCAGCATGTTATTGCAACTTCTTTGGCCATTCTACATGAATTTGAGTTCATAAAAAACAGGGTAATGCTATAGGGGTCTCAAAATTTTGGTCTCAAATGATGTGGCACCGTTTCATTGGTTGGGTAAATCACTTGTGATTGATTATATCATAAAGTACATTTGATCTTATTTTATTCAACGCCACATCATTTGAGACCCTTGACATTATCTTGAAATATATATATATATTAGTGATCACCAAGAATGGAAAGAGAGGTATTTTTGAAAAATTACAAATACCACATACCATGCCCACATGGTGTACCAAAATTTGGAAGAGGACTTAGACTAGCTAGACATCTAAAATTATTTGGTCTACTTGTGTCGAAAATTGCAGGTTACTTCTTACAGTTCACGAGTTTAGTAGACTCTTACTAGTAAATTGACATTATTCATATGATGTAGCAAACCATTATTCATTTTGATTTTGATTTTCATCTTCATCTTCATCTTCATTTTTTTGATGCAATCTTAGGTTTTTAATCCATATGTTGATATAAATTAATCGCATAACACTAACCTTGCTTATTTATTCAGCTTCCAAAGCCTAGACCTCCAACAAAATGGGAAGAGTTCGCAAAAAAGAAAGGTTAGTTAATGACGATCTCACCTGTTTGAAGCACAATTTCTTAAGGAATAGATTTTGTTTCCAAATACTTGTGGTGAACTACAATGTTTTTGAGACATCACACAGGCATCCAAAATCGTAAGAAAGACAAGCAAGTATTTGATGATCAAACTGGCACTTGGAAGCGCCGTTATGGATATGATCGTGTAAATGATGATAATGATGTTCCAATTATTGAAGCAAAGATGACTGATGGTATGAATGTTGACTATTTCTAGTTTTTATTTGGCTAATTTATTTTTATAATTTATGTATCAAAGTTTAATATGTGGTAGAATTCAGATGATAAATGTCATGTAATACAAAAAGATAGAAAGATTACGGAGATGCTATTTTGTTCTCTATAGCAACCATATCATAGACATCACATTATCAAATTATCCACCCTCCCTTGTGGCAATTAGTTCCCCGAGCGCAAACCACACTTTCCCTTTGAATCGATTATAAGATTTTGATATGTTGAAATAGATTTATAATTTTTTTTTGCAGAGCCAGGACAGGACCCTTTTGCTAAGAGACGAGCAGAAAAGAAGCAGCGAGTAGAAAAGCAAGAAAAAAATAGGCTATATAATTTAAAAGAAGCTGCAAAAGTTGGTGCCCTACCAAGGTTTCACCCTTCTCCTCTGTGCTAATTGTAAATTTTGAGTGCTTGAAATGGAAAGAGAATGTATAGGTTTTAATAATGTTGCATAAGCAACAACCTGGCTGTTCGTTGCTAGAATACCATTGCACAGAACAATCTTGTGTACCTTAAAGCTGCCATCTTCCTGTGTTGATTGCGTCGGTATACTCTATTTTGATGATTTCTTCTACGTTATAGCATATAGTGTTTCCTATGTGCACGGGAACACTGGTTATGAATTATCTGTTTGCCTTTCTGCTAGTAAAATATCTCCAAAATTTTATGGAGTCTCTGTGAGGCTTCTATTCAAATCATGATTGGATTGTTTAAAGCCCTCAAGCCTTTTCAATTGGAAGCCTATGTGTGCTCATGCTCCAGACCAACTAGATCACTGGTACAATCTAATCTTGTGTCAAATACTGATGACTCCATATTTGATAGAGAGTCCCACTGTCTATAATTTGATAAATAAATATTAATGTTCTTCTAACTATTACTGTATGTATATATGTGTGTTATTAACCATTATTAGTCTTCAACATTTTTTCTTCATTATATTGTCAGGATCCTAAAATATAATTTGTTTCGTGCAATTAGTATGGAGCATTGGTATTCATTTTATGGGAGACTAAGGACTCCTTGAAATTATAGTAATATATGTTTATTTTCATTTTTCTTTGGAGGTTCCATCCCCGATACTTTTAACCAACTCTCCTTTGTGAGTGGGGAAGTAAATGTAATAATAAAATATTCTTGAGCATGTTGCATAAAAAAGCAGTGTTTGATCTTGATTTGTAATGCTAAATCCAAGTGAGTTCTCTTCTGCAGCCATGTTCAACTTGCTGCCACAGCATTACCTATAACAGGAACCCAAGCTGCACCTAGAAAAGTTAGCAAGGATGAATTACAGAATGTTGCTGGAATGGCAGCAACTGCAACCGCTAGTGGTGGTAAATTTGACAAGAAGTTGCTTGGAGAGAAGCCCCCTAAACATGAAAAGAAGTATCGAAAGGTCTGTTCACTTACCGAATTCCTGGTCATTCCCATGATTATGCATCTACTGCTGTGTTAATTTTAGTTATACTCTTTTAATTTGGATTCAGTTCTTACCGGTGGTGGAAGGATCAGGAATGGGCTCGTTAGAGAGGCAACAAACTGATAAAATTCTGAACAAGTTAATGTCCAAGAATTCCCATGAAATACTGAATGTTGATAAGGTATTCACATCTCTTTTAACTGATCTTCCAGAACCGTAGTTGCATAAACTTGTGCACTCAATAGATCCTTTAATTGTTTAAATGTCTATTTTTTGGATATAGGCTGTTAACATGTACAATGTGAAGAAGGAAAAGAAAGGAAGAAGAAATCAACAAGGGAAGTCCTCATCCACCTCGAGCAAGTTGAAAACAAAGAAAAGCCCTTACAAGAAAATGTCAAAGAAGGGATCTTCATTTAAAGGGAAGTCGAAATGAAATTATCTTTAATGACTATGATGTGGCATGAAGCTTTTTTGTTAGGACGGGTATTAAAAAGTTGTCAATCAGGATGAAGATAAACACAATTTATTGTAAGCAATGTTTTTGTTATTCATCTTTTTTGGCCCAAGGAAATTTTGTTGTCAACTTTATATACTGAATCATATGATGATGTTGACTGTTGAGGAAGAAGATTAAAGGCAAACCCAAATCTTTGGCTGCTTCAATCAATTTGACTTAAAAAGGATGGCCACCAACTCTATTCATGTAGTTTCTGCTCTTGTGATTAAATTCTCTCTTTCTCCAAGTTCTTTGGCCGTCTACCAAGGAATGGGGTTCATGGAAAGTTACCACGTGTTGTATTTTCCAAATTGACCGTGAAAGTAGTTATGTCATCTAAATTTCAAAAGGGTATATTACTAGAGTTGAAGGTTTTATTATGTTTTATGCATATGCATGTTTTCAGCTTAAATCTCTTCATAAAATTTGCAAATGACGGCATTCATTCATATGGGTCTTCTACAGTGTGAGATTCTTTTTTTAGTATGAGCAAAATTAATAACCCATATGAATGAATGCTGTATTCACAGGAATATCTTCATAAGCGTCAAAATTAATACCATTTTGGACATCTGTGTCCTCAATAACTCCGGTTCATCAAACTTCTCAAAAACATCAAATGGGTTTGGTGAAGCTCATGACCAGCCACCACCACCACGACTCGATGGGTTTGGGTAACCAAACGAGTCAGATGTGAACCCAAATGGTCCGGGGTTATCATGGAATGAACCAAATGTGGGGAGCGGTTAGCATGAAGTTAATTTTGGTCAATTGACCAATACAGTATCGACATACATGCCGGAAGGTGACCTCTCTGTGTGTCAGTACTGTATTGGTCAATTGACTAACTTACCATCAAGTTAACTTCATGGTAACCGGATCCCAAATATGGAGTATATATATATATATATATATATATATATATATATATATATATATATATACTCTTTTCACATTGTCAACTACTGAGATTTTCTAATTTTTATATACGAGATTTTTTAATTTTATCAATTATATACTCTTTTCACATTGTCAATTTACATTTTTTATTTAAATTCATCTTTATGTATTAAATAATTACACGAATATTCGTAGTGTCGGAGGCACGGGTTAACCGTAGTATATATATAAGATGAATGGAGAGAGAAGAAAGGTGATTGGTGCATTGTGAGGACTGAGGATTAAGTGCAGTGCAATGATGAGCTTGGGTTACCCAAACCCTAATTTCACACAATTTTTGATAGTAGAGATGAAGCTAGGCCTGAAGAGAATCGTGAGTGTGGGTAGTTGGTGTTCATCTATTAAGTGGTTAGTTTTAGGAAACTAATCTACACAATTTTTTTACGTAAAAATATTACTATAAAATTATCAATTACTACCTAATTTTATAATAATAACATTATGATAAAATTTAAAATATAATTATACTATAATAATCTATATAATAAAACACAACTAAATTTAAATATTTCATTTGACAAACCACAACAACGATTCAGATTCATTCTAACTTAATCTGAAGGCTCATGTTTCATCTCACACAAACAAATTTCCGTCCGGTCAAAAAACCCTCTCTCTCCAAAAACTCAAACCCTTCTCTTATTTCGCTATTTGTGGCGGCTGAAAAATCTCCTGTTAATCCATCTCTCTCCTAGGGTTTCTCTCAATTCATCCATCTATTTGTGAAAATCTTAAACCCTCGAGGGGTTTATCTGATTCAAAGATCTATAATCAATCTCAAAGGTTTATGATCTATAATGGCTACCGTTACTTCTTTCGCAGATCGTATCCTTTCCAATAACTTGGGTACTTTTCTCTTTGGGTTTATGATATTTTATTTCTTGATCCAAACTGGGTGTTTCGTGCTCTTATTTTTATGTCATTTTGTGTGTACACACCATATCTTCTTTGGAGGCATACGTATAGATTTGTTAATTTGAGATATGTGAACTAGATGTCTTTTAACACTCATAGTAATTGAAATCAGATTTGACTATTTGTTCAAAAAGTTGTATCTTTCTTCTTTTTTATGCATAGTTTCTTTTCATTAATTGTTCGTCTGTTACAGTAGTTGAATTACCTGATTGCAGTAGTAAGTCAAAGTTATATATATTGTTTTTGTGTTCAGTAGAATTTTGAATAACATAATCCTGTGTAGCTGTCTGAGATATGATTATTTTTTGTCTTTGATTGAATTGGCTTGGGAAAATATAAATTTTTGGTAATGTGTTGAAAAATTATGTATACCTTTACAGTATTTCTCGGATTGGTTTGCTGATTTGGGTTATTTTCTATGATTTTGTTCTGTTTTCATCCGTTGTGGGTGCTTTTGATTATGAATAACCGCCTGCTCCCCCTATTCATTTCTTCTAATTGGCCCACTCATTTTGAATCTGGTTTGAAGATATTTGGTTTTAGTTCTGATTAGTTTCTCCCTGTGAAATAGTTATTGCTTCTATTTGACCTGTTATTTCGTTATTTGGTGGTTTATATGTTATTCTTACCCTGATTTGGATGGTCATCTTTATGAGTGGAATTTCATGGCTGATTTGGAATTACTTCTTGCTGGATGTCATGGTCTTCGATGGTCTCCTATCAGTTGGTGGTTGTCCAAATACAGCTTTGGCTTCTCACATCACATGTATGCTTTCTTGGGACAATGAAATGATTGGGGCCCATGGTCAAATCTGATGATTTTAATGGGTGATGGTCTTTGTTTTAGAGCTACGGTTTCAATTCAAATTGTTGGACTAAATTTTTGGATGACTTTTGGGCCCACAAATAATTAAGCTACTGAATGGTTTGATTTCAAATTGTGAATGTAAGACCCCAACTTTTATGAATAAAAATGAATTTTTTATAATTATCATTTTTGAATATTATGGACTGAATTTGATATAATGTTATAGTTGTGGGTAATATTTATTCGTTTTAACAGAAATATTCGTATGACGACAGCATAATCACCTGTGGACCCCATAACAATGTAATTATTGCCGGATTGATCGAAAAACGACAAAAATATTTTATCGATAATAACGACGGAAGTTTTACCGTTGATCTTGTTGAACTACTCCAGTAGTAAAAGTATAATAATCTGCGTGGTTGCATAAGAAGACGCGGTATTGATTATTGATGCTTACGTGAAAGTCACTCATTTTTGTTTAATTATTGCTACAATAATTCTTTTGACAAAGATCTCACGTTATTTGATTCAATTATTGTCGATATTTTATATATTATTAAATCAATAATTGAGACAACGAAGTTATTAATATTATTATTTACAATATTAACGATGTCTAGAAGTTCTCGCGAGGAGAAGTTTGGTCACCTAATCAGGCGCCAATAGGGAGAAATCCTTATTGAAAGCCCTTCTCCTCGGGAACGACACAGTCGATTAATATTGTGAATTATAATAATGATGATAAATGTTGTTAAAATATTGAGGCGATTTTTATGAAGTAGTTGTTATAAATTTACTTATTATTTGGACCTCCACTTACCCATTTTTCTAAACAATTGGAGAAAGTTATCTCGGCTTAGTTTTATTACTTATATATATATAAGGAAAAGATGGTGGGAAATGGTGGGTGGGGGTTTATGTAAAGCAAAGGGAGGGGAATATAAGGGTTAGTATAATATTTATATAATTAATGAATGTATTGCATGTGGTGGAGTATTGAAATGGGTGGAGACTAATTGTCGAAGATTCTACAAAGTTGGTGGAATATTGAAAATGGGGGAGAAGGGAATCACGGGTGTATTCCGTGATTATAAAGTTAAGCGTGTTATATAAATGTATAATATATATATAATATATTATATTTAAAAGTTTTCGTTTTATTAGAATATTTTATTAAATCAATATGGATCGTCCGATTAAAAGTAAATCAAACTGGATCGTTCATGAGTTAGTTACTATGCAGTCCATTCTTTTATAAATAGAAGCTCATTCCTCCATTATTTCTTACGAATTCACTGAAACTCTAGAGAGAGAAAGAAGAAAAGTATTCTGCTACTTCACTACTCCTATATCCAGTACTTTTCTTCTTAAGGTAAGGGGTATTATTTCTTTTGTATTCATGAATAGAACTTCAGTTATTCCATTCTTTATTATTTTGGAATAACCTCAGATCACGGACTACCCTATACTTGGTGAAATTCTTCCGTCATTGTTATTCCATTCTTTATTATTACATTGAAATATCCATCGATGTATTAATTTCACCGACTCGGTTCCACTATTTATTATTCATTGGAATATCATATGCATGCGTATTACGCCTAACTTTGTTCCGTTATTTATTATTCTCGTTAGAATAACCTTGCCTATCAAGAATCGCATGTTACGGCGATTTCTTTTGTTATTCCATTCTTTATTATACTCGGTTGGTTAAAGTTTTGACTTCTATACTCCATGAAATTAGTGGAATATCCTTGATATTTGCGCTTCATCCAATAGATCTTTCATGGAAATATTCTTCTAAGCATTCTTGAATTTTACTTTACAAAGAAGTATCATGTTGATAATTTGGACGTTATTAGTTCCTCGAATAAATTAATTCTTGAACTTGTTTTATTGAATTCTTATATCATTGTCATCATCTTCATGTTTATATTTTTTTGAAAGTCATCTCTACCAGTAGTGCATGTAGATGGACTTGGTATGATTATGACCGAGGATTATTCTTGTAATTACGACCGTAATGTTACAAATGATGTGATAAAAGTCATCATTGGCTGTAGTGCATTGATGCACGCTTGTTGGCATGATCATAACCATTGATGAATACACTAATATCCTCGCCCGTGGTGCATGGATAATTTGTGGTTGTGGATACTAATGAAGATCCTTGGCCGTAGTGCGGGGGATGATGTGGATTATTTACTGTCGAGTCCCAAATGATAAAAAGTGATGAAAAACCTTTAAATCATAATAGATAGTAGATTTTATTCTCTCTTGACTCTTTTAATGGATTGCTTGTTCATTGCAAGCAGCTTAAACTTGATGTTTATTGTATTTTATCAATTAAACATCGCTGAGGACTAATGATAATTTATTCTGCATTATCTTAGTCATAATATTTCTTCATTGGGCTGAGTTGACTCACCTCGCCTTTAACCTCGTTCTCTTCGGAAAAATGAGAACGTGTATGGGACTAATCGGGAGAAACCGGAGTGATTTGATGCGAGATGGTGTCTCAGTAGTCCTCACTATTCTATAAAATAGTGTGATAATAAATGTAATGAGGACTTATTCTGAGAGTGGATATTGTCTAGAAGTCAATATTTGTATTAAAACTCACAACATGTATTTTGTAGTATTTTTACACGACTGTTGTATAATTAAGTTGTATTTGAATTTTGTACCATGTATTTGGATTTTTCGAGATGGGTGATGTATACCTATTTTGGGGCGTCATAAAGGTATAATTCCCATGGGGTCAGTATTTTGGGAAGTTCAACATGTTTTTTGTAATAATCTAAATATTTTTAGATGTTCTATTTGCCTAACCTCTGCAATTGGTTTCTAGATTTATCTAGGTGTCTTGGTTCTCTCATGAAAAAGTGGACTATGTTTTGTCTTCATTGTAATATCTAAATTTAATAAAATAAATAAATAAATATACTTAAAGTTAAGGATATGTGGGAAAAATTAGCTTGCATTAAAAAAAATACAAACGACAATTATAAAAAAGTTAGCTTCACAATGTTCTTAAGGTTCTTTATCATTTTAGCCATTATTATTCGTGTTTATCTCTATATTATTTTTGGCATTTGATATTGTCATAGCAAAATTATAATAAATGCAACCTAAAATATATCTTTGTTTTTTACAACATCATTTTTGTTTTGCTAATAACAACTACCTTATTATTTTTGATAATATTAACAATGTTATTATTTTTTTATTTTTTATTTTTCTTCATTTATCAATACTATCAAATATACTCTATTTGTAAATTAATAATATTTTGGTGACCGAAGAATGATATACGTGTTTGTGTTTGTAATTTAGCGATTTTCGTAACTATAAGCTTTTTTCTGTTTGGTCTACTAGAAATTTGACATTTTACTTTTCCTCTTTTTGCAGGAAATTTTAATCAATGGACAATTCCCTGATCCTGATATTGATTCAGTTACCAATGTCTTTAACAACTTAGACGAATCTTTTCTTATCTCCTGATATGTGATATGATTTATATGAAGCACCTTCTTATTTTAAAACCAATTTGATGCTTCTAATAAATGTTGGGATAAATGAATAAAATAAAGAATAATATTATTTGATAAAATACTTATTAAATACAAGCCAAATGTATTCCTACGAAAAAAGGAAGTCAAATCATATTCCTACGAAAAAATGGTGAGTCAGACTAAAAAGAACATATTTGTTGTTTTAAAATATTTAGAGGTATTGATTAAAGATTTTTAAACATTTAGTATCAAATTGATTTTTATCTAAATTTGAGGAGACAATTTTGTCATTAGCCCATAATTATAATAACAAACAGTAAAAATTTAACACTTCCACTAGAATTTTACTAGAGTACTCTTAAGTTTTAAATAAATTTTTTGGATATCTATTTTTAAAAGAAACGTCAATTTTTTTGAAATTAGTAGCGACTAACTTAATATTTTGGTGGTTGGATATGTGTTGATGATTAAATATGTATTAATTATTATGGTGGTATGGTGAATTATAATAAATATTATATATGATTATAAATTATTTTAGATCATAATTTTTTTTTAAATTTTAATTTAATTTTTCATTACACCATGACGAGTCCTAGTTTATAAAATAACACAATGGATATTAACAAATTCAATATCCCTACGGAGGAGGCGAGATGTTTTAAACCGCTCCTTACCGTTCGATAAAGGGACATAACCTTATTGATAGGACCGTTGGCTATGTATTATCAGTCACTATATATCCAGAGAGAGAAAGAGAGAATGAGAGCTGAAAAGATCTGGAACGCCATGGAAGTTGCAGGGGACGCTCGTGAGAACTGTAACACGGAGATTCATTATTCTTCTCTTACCGTCGACCACACTCTCGCTCTTCATCAAATGAAACCTCGCATCGTGTAAGTTCTCATTTCTCTCTAAAATTATTTCCTCATCTCTTTCGCTAACGAGTTTATTCGTTTCTGATGACCTTTTTATTACTCGGTAGGATTTAAGCTTCTGCAGCTTAGTTTTTGAATGAATATACGTTGCTTAGGGTTGGTTAGGCTTATATCTCTGTTTGCGTTCTTTTACTAATTTTGAAGAGAATGTAAATTGATATCAACAATGTAGGAACTCATTCTCTCTCTAAACTTTGTTGTCCAATTAGCGTATTTGATTTTTTATTTAATCTTCTTATAGTGTAGTGTGAATAATTATTGAATTTGTTTAACCTTTGACTGTACCCACTGTTTATTTGCTTCTGCATGTTTCGGAATTGATTGTACCAAGTCCGGTTGATTTTATATTTCTGTTTTCTAGTCTTCTCTGGTTCCTTGGGAGGATATATGAGAATCCGACTTCAATATTGATATAGTATATATTTCTTCTTCTAAATATATAGTATGATTGGCTCAGTATTCTCTCCTTTCATTTTAACAATTCTTATGGAATGGATTGACTTCAACAGAGAGCTGTGCAAGGATCTTTTCAAAAATTGGTCAAATCTAGATGGTTCAAACTTTTCTATTGAGACAGTATCTGGTGGCATCACAAATCTTCGTGGGTATCCTGTTCGTTTTGTAGTAATTGATTGTTCATTTGCTGACCTTCTATCTATATGCTGTTAAACTATATTTTTCCAGAGCAACATATGTACCAATTTGCGATAAACCAGAATTCCAAAGAAAAATTTATACCTCATTTGATTTCTTGCCATTCTTATGTAACACTACTCTTTCAACTCTAATATATCAAAACTTAATTTTTATCCTTGCAGTACTGAAGGTATCTGTTAGAGAAGAAAATGGGAATACAATAAATATGACACTTAGATTGTATGGCCCAAATACTGAATATGTTATAAATCGTGAACGGGAGATGCAGGTGTGTTGCTAAGGCTTTAGTTGTTGGAATGCAGTTATATGTGTCCACTAATTTGGTATATTTTATATTGAATATAATCATATTTATTTTTCTTATTATCCTTTTTGATAAACTGATTGGTTTGCTGTATTATGTGTAGTATGAGCAGATATTTTTATGGTTGAATGGTTGTGGTCTATAGATTTAAGGTGATATTTTGCACAATGATATATAAATGTTTGAATTGAAAATTGATATTTTGCATCATATCTTATTTTTGTTGTTCCTAGAAATTGATGATATGGTATCATTATTTCTTGGGGTTTGGTTGGGTGAATACATTTGTAGTACTTATCAAAAGACAGAAAAAAAAGAGTTAGATGTAATAAAGAAAGAAGTTTCACAAACTTGAGATGGTTTAAATAACCGAACCTTTGTCCAAGCATTAGAGTTTCATGTGATGGTCATATGTTTTTTTTCTTTCTCATGTCTATGTTCATCTACCATATTTAAGTAGCCAATTTATTGGCCATGAATTATCCAAATATCTTCTTCTTTATGTAATGTTATGTGAGTTGGTCATTGTGCTCTGAATTTATTTACGTCGGACGCGTACCAAAATGTAATCAGGTTTTACTTGGAGCAACTTTATAGTTTATACATAAGTTGTGTAAAACTGACAACACAATTGGGTGCTTAGTAAATTTGTACTTTTAACTACCAGTTAGGTTTTTACATGACTCCATTTTGAAGAATCCATATTTTGTTGTTCCATTCCTAAATCCATGAATTCTTATCCCCCCCTTTTCTCTCCTCCTGCATGTAATATTGATATTGGAGTCTTGTGAATCTTTAGATTGTTGCACTTGAGTTGAAAATTGTGGAAATAAGATAAGTTGGGCTTCCTCAAGATGAGGACGTGGGCCTGAAATTGCTCATAGTTGTATGTTGATTGTCCATAATTCATTTTAATCTAAGAAAAGCTTTAGTACTTTTTGATAATAACTTGACGTTTCGCACTAATATTGTGACCTTTGGGTAGCTGAACCTCAAAAGATTTGGCTCCAATATACTGTTTATGTCATATCTTGTCATATTTATATATAAGAAAAATATATATTAAGTAGATATTTACAATTTTAAGGTTATACCTTTATAGCCTTTTTTGGGCATGATCGAAATTGTTAATTGTAATTGGAAACTTCATACCATGTTTAGGCCATTCAATACCTCTCGGCTGCAGGATTCGGTGCCAAGTTACTTGGAGTTTTTGGAAATGGCATGGTGCAATCATTTATAAATGCTCGTACTTTATGTCCATTAGGTAAGCATTATCTTGATCATATTGCGAGTGAGACTGTGGATGAATTTTTTAAACCATGAATTAGTAAATTTCTTTGTGGACTGTTTGCTACTACCTTTGAAAGTCGGTGATAATTTTGCGCTTCTTCAAATATGCTTGTTAACTGTTTGATGTTAATGAGGAACCTTGAATTTGCGAGTATATTTTTGCAATTAGATGGATGAGAATTCGTGTTAGTTTCGTCACTGATGATTTGATTCGCTACAAATGCTTAATACGAAGTAGATGAGATTATACCCTAGTTTGAAAATCCTTACTTTGCTGCTAAGCATTAGTGTTTTTTGAGTTTTATGTGGCAGGAGCCATAGGAATGGTCTATTGTTTTCCTTGTTGAAGGAGTTTTTACAAAAAAGTAAACAAGTTAGTTTAAAATACATAAATTCAGTGAGGACATGTTCTACAATTCAAAATACATAAATGCAGTAATAAGACAAACATGATTCACTTTCATAAGCACAAAGGCGGAACTAGGGGGGCCAGGGGGAGCATATGACCCTGGTATTCCGACGACTCCCCCTAGAATACCCTGCTGCGGTGCTGCCCCTCTGGTCTAATTCCGACAATCTCTCCGTTGCTTCCTCCATATTCCAACCACCGTCTTTGTCATTTACATGACTAATCTTCTTTGGCTTGTGTCTTTGCCCATTTCTTTCTATCTTCTCATCAAAGGTATCTTTAACTATCTTACCCTCAAAGGACATTTCCTTCTCCTCTTTGTCATGCAACATCTCCCACACAACTACAGTGGTCTTGGATAAATTTTTTGGCTAGAATCATGCATAAACATCTATGGTATTCTGGGATTTAAGTTGTGCACTTGTGGTGTTTGATAAATTGTCTCAAAGATGTTCAAGTTCTTTAAAACTAATTATTACTCAATATTTGGAATTAGGTGACATTTATATATGTACTATGATGTAAACCAAGTGGATCGGGTGAATCAAAATGAGCTTAAAATTAATTATATGGACTTGAATCAATTTGAGTTCAAATGGAAAAAAAATTGAGTTAACAGTGATGATTGAAACCAATCTTGAGGTTAAAAGTATTTGTTCTTTTTACAATAAAGTCTATTTTCTTAGGTCTCAATACTTTATTGTACTCTGTTTGGAGTAAAAATGTTGGTTAACAAGGCCAAAGACCATTTTCCTATTCTTATCAGTTTGAGATTTAATTAATGGTGGTTATAAATTTTTAGTGAAGTCAATTGATTTTATTGGGGATTGTTTAAAGTTTATATTGATAAAAGAAGTTTTCATTTAGTTTCTTATTGGTGATATGCCTCAATAAACTTCTTTCTCAATCTTATCACCCTATACTTGCTTCTAAAATGGGTAAGGCCTACCTAAGAAGATATCAGTAAACATGGTTAAATCTAATATAGTTTATATAATTATTATACAAACAGATACAAAGTGTCTGATACAACTATTCTGAATAAAAAAAAACTAGGATATGAGTTGAAACAACAGACATAAGACATGGATTGATACTGTGTCAGTATTCTAGAATAATTGTCAAATTCTTGATTTTATGGGCATGTGATTAGTTTATCTCTAAAAAAGGTCATGACAATAAAAAAGGGGCCCATCTGTTGGTGGTCTAAATAATGTACTTCAATTACCAAGTTCCGAAGCAAGTGATGGTATTAAATAAATAAATAAATTATCAATTACCAAGTTTCGAAGAACTTCAAGCGGTAATAAATAATTTTTTTTTACTGATGTATTTTGACTTCCCTACAAAAACGTTCTGGTTCCGCCACTGCATAAGCATGTCTATATTTTTTGCTACAGTGAACATGCTTGAAGTTGTTGCATTCTAACATGAAGCATTATTTTTCCTTTGGGGATAATATATGAATACCAAAATACGTGGAGACCTCATTCTGTTTACTGGCATGATCGCTGTTCTTTTTTCTTGACAGACATGAGAAAGCCAAAGCTAGCTGCCGAAATTGCGAAGCAACTTCGTAAATTCCATCAAGTGGAAGTTCCAGGTTCTAAAGAACCTCAACTGTGGAATGATATCTTCAAGTTTTTCAAACAAGGTCCTCATTTCACTTTTTCTTGCATAGGATATCTATTAGTTTGCCTCCTGGATCTAGCTGCCCGATAACTATAATTTTGAATAAATAACTATTATGGTCATATGTTGTGAATGTTCCTCATATCTGAGATGCTTCTTATTGCTGCTTGCAGCATCTAATCTTAAATTTGATGATATTGAGAAGAAGAAAAAGTATGAGTCAATTAAATTTGAAGAAGTTCAGACTGAACTTGTTGAGCTGAAGGTAATCTCTCTCTTGTAAATTGATTGTATGTGGTGCAATAGTTCTGTGAGTATTCTGTTCTACTTTCAGGATCTGAATGGTTTACCTTGTATTCATATATCAGTTTGATTGTCTGATGCCTATATATACCTGTTTAAAGGATGCTTATTCTTTTTCTTAGGTGATGTATAATCATGGTAGTAAGTTTGTTGGTGCAGGACTAAGCCTACTATTATACAAAATTAAATATTGTTTGTTCTCTTTGACTAGCTGAAGAGATGTCAAGTAGAGGTTGGTTAGCCGAACAGGATTTTGGCATAATTTAATAATTTTCATAATATAATAATGGCCATAATGTTATAGGTCATTCCGATTCATCATTTCGTTCCTAGTTGGGATTTGTCGAATATTATAATGTTATCACCTTACATGCTAATTCTGTTTGATTCACTAAATATATGGCTTGTAATGCAATGATTAATGCAAATTCTAAGTGAAAATGTCACATCATTAGTAATCATTAATGTTTTGTCATTTATGGCCTATTGCATTACGTATGTAATTAGCTAGTACTTCATTGAAGGTTGTAATAAAAGTGACAAAGTGAGCCAAATTGACGTAATGGGATTATGTCCATAATGGTCTAATACACAGTAATGGATTAACCAAACACGAAACACATCACATTAACATAGTGAGCTATTGCTTTTCAGAGTTATTATATTGATAAGACCTGAACCAAACGCTACGTTAGTGCTATAGTAGAAGCTATTGCACGGTGAACCTACACAATCAAGATTACTTTAACAGAATTGGTGCTGAAAATGTTCAATCATATGCCAGTGTTAGCTATGAATCAAGAGGATCATTTCTGGCTCTAAATGGATTAAATTTTCTGAGATTACATATATATGGAGATTTAGTTCTAGATAAATTTCAGAATAGGTATCCAGACCAAATTGGCAAAGAGAGTGTTGCATAATGTGGCCAAATTTAAGAGCGACTGTTTAGCGTTATGTTCTTTCAGCTTTTGGTGACCTTTGTTTTTTTATATTTGTGTGCATGTACGTTTGTCTTTCTTTGTGCATTAAATACCCTAAGACGAAAATTTTGTATGCAATTTTATCTAGGATCCTTCAAGCTAGCATGGGAAAATTCCAGAAAATTGAATCTGCTTTTGCAGAATGAATGCATTTTTTTGGTTATATATTAGAAGTTTCTTTTGCTTTTCGGATCATCTTATTCTGATTCTATGATGACTGCTTGTAAAGTTTAAAGATCTTAGTTTTATTTGTGAAGAAATGTTTTTGTGATCTGGGACAGGAATTGACAGGTAGTCTTGATGCTCCCGTGGTGTTTGCTCACAATGACCTGCTTTCTGGGAATTTGATGCTCAATGATGATGAAGATATGTGTGAGTCCCAACTCTCTGTTCGATCGAATATTGTGCTTTAATATTCTTTTTGAAGAGCCTTACTCTGTTCCTTGTTCCCATTATGTTCTGTTAATCTCTTGTGACACCATCTTCTCCTTGTTTTGCAAGATAACTTTAAATATGAGATGTACTTCTTCCATTATGTTAATTCTTTAGCATATATACGAGATTCACCTTGCTTATGAACAATATGTTATATCTTTTGATGCCCTGCATTGGGTTGCTGTATGTGTTAACTCACTTTGGGATTGAATGTGGAGGACTGGTCTATCAGAAAAATGTAAAAAGTGATTTCTGATAAGTAATATTCTATATTTGAAGTATAGTATTGGTTTCCCTGCACTTGGTTGCTGTATGTGGTGGTTCACTTTGACTTTAAATGTGGATTACAAATCTGACGGAAGATTTTAAAAGTAAATTCAATTTGAAGTATAGTGTGAGGAGTGGCAAAAGTGATGTTGACAAACTCCCCAGATACTTCATCAAAACCAGTTTTGCCTTGAAGATTGTTGGTCTAGTCTATCTTATCCATTTCTTGGAGTTTCTAATAATATATTGTCTTAGAGGTCACTAATATGAATTCTTCTATTTAATGAGGTCTCTAATGAGGAGGTTAGATGAAGACTTAAGAAGATAACAATTGTTACATTTTCCCATACCTCAAATAATTTTTTGTATGATATTTTATCTTAACTTAATGAAAATGAGAAGGTAGCTTTGCCAAGTTCTGTGTGAACGTAATTTTTTTATCACCTGATAACTTCTCCCCCTACTAACCCCTATTTTTGTTGGCGGGTGTCCAGAGAAACTTTACTTCATTGATTTTGAGTATGGATCATATAATTACAGAGGCTTTGACATTGGGAATCACTTCAATGAGTATGCCGGATATGAGTGTGACTACAGCTTGTAGGCTATCTTTACTCTACAAATCTTTCTATAATGGTGACATATTCTGGATTACAATAATTTTTTTGCATTCTGTTCATGTAGGTTCCCAAACAAGGACGAGCAGTATCATTTCTTCAGGCACTATTTAGAACCTGACAAATCGCAAGAGGTACCTGAGGATATCACACTCTTGAACTTACTGATTTATTTGTTTTGTTGGTTTTGCACAACTCCACTTAACAAGCTTTAGTCTAATAATTTAATTTAGTCAAGAGTCTGGTGTTACAAACAGCCATCCAGAGACGAAGCTATAAGTTCTATTACGTAGGTTTACATTATGCCAAAAAGTGCAACAATTTTTCCACTTTTTTGTGCGACTCACAAGATACACAATTTTTTTAAAATAAAAAGTACTCCTATGGTGCTTTTCTTGAAATTTTACATACAAGTGATCTTATATTTTTGGAACGGAGGGAGTACTTGACTATACATTAGACTACATTGTACTTTTATTTTCTACCATTTGATTTCCTAGTATTATTTTGTATACATAATGCATATCGGCAATCTGTTGGTCATTGAAATGTGGCTAATCCTCTAAAGTCTCCAGCATTGGCCATGACATAGGTCATGAAAAGATGGTAACACAATCGAGTTTCTACATTTTGACTACTCCCTCCTCCACAAAAAGAGCCCCATTACAAAAAAAAAAAATCTTAATCAATTTGCATATTCTAAATCAATCTTGATGTGAATTTATTTGATTTTGACTATTGCAATAGTTATATTGTAAACTACTTAAAATGTAATTTTATGTATAAAATTGTGATTTAAAAATTAAAATAAATTTACATAGCAATTTGAATTTAGGATTTTGCAAATTAACTAAATCAAAGTCAAATGGAGCTCTTTTTGTGGAAAGGAGTGAGTATTTCTTTTGAATTATCTTTCAATCACCACAATAATTATATTTGTGCCCCCCAAATCACCATGCATTGTGCAAGCACAAGTTGTCTTTTCTTAATAAGTACATATGGATATAGGCATTTTAAGTTATCTACAAAATTTTGAGAATGGAAAAAGACATAAATTGATATATAGCTGTAGAAAATTTAACTTGGTGTGTTCTGCACCCACACTGATATTATATTATTACCTTTGATATTTCTAATGAACAGGTATCTGACAAAGATCTGGAAGCTCTATATGTTGAGACAAACAGTTACGTGCTAGCTTCACACTTATACTGGGCATTATGGGCGTTGATCCAGGTATCTTAATTCTTCAAGCTTTTGCTCAAAGAAGGCAAGACAGGTATCTTAATTCTTTAATGGTTTGTTTTTCATTTGTATCAGGCGAAAATGTCCCCAATTGATTTTGATTATCTGGCTTATTTCTTCCTGCGGTATGACAAGTACAAAAGGCAGAAGGAGAAGTGCTTACCACCTTACCTATCTGGTTGTGGAACTGGGTAAAGGTTTATTAGCACATCACGCCCTGTTTGTTTGTTTGTAAAGGGAGCTGTAGGGGATCCCCTACCTAAAGTTTGATACTCTTGTATAAATATCTTTCGTATTCCTGTAGAAGCAAGCTGGATGGAATTACTAGGCTGTAATTCTGAAACTTGTATTTGGAAGGAATTACCTTTCTCTTCCAACCATTATTGTGAATTGACATTTTTCATTTTTTCTTTATTCCTCGCCCCTTATTTCCTGATGTCAGTTGTGTGTTCTTCTCAGAGTTGGCAGTCTTCTTTTGGTAGTAGATAGCTATGTTTGGCAATCCAATTCTAAGTATTGGAAATGGAATTGACGGCCAAATTTTAGCTAAATGGAAATGTGCTTTGAATTCCAAAGCTTGGAATTTATTAACCAAACATAGCGAGCGAACAATGGAAGATTTAAATTCAATAACAATGACATCAACTTGAATTTTGAACTTCAAAGCAACCTCTAACTTCCGATGGTACATACGAGGGAGAGAGAGAGCGGCAAAAGCTATCCTAAACCATTAATAGCAGGAACGAGTGAAAGAAAGAGGGTTTGAATATTTGATTCCAGAAAACAAACTCACACTTATCGCTAAAGAGATGTAGTAACTAACTAACTAACACACACACATAAATGACCAACCATATAAGATAAAAGACGATGCCTACAAGACGACAGAAAAGATAGGAGGTGTCTATTCACATATATAAAGAAGCTTCACCTCAGGTAGGACCGTTGGTACGCAAGAAAATGCGGTTGCCCAACTCCTAACATACTACTACACAGTACACAATCATTAAAGGGAATTGACATATAAATTATTACATGTAATATTTGCCTTAGCATGCACAACTTGGGGATTTGTTGCCCAATCCCAATCCCAATCGGATGATAAAGTTGCATAGCACAAGCTCAAAGATTTTTAGCCTGCCTGTAAGCATCTAAATGTAAGGTGGAAGAGAAAAGTCAAATCTGCTCCATGACCTACAAAGATTCAAGCACCCAACAGTTTTCAAGATACGAGCAATAAGAGGAAAAGAAAGTCATTTTCTTCTTTCAAACCAAGACAAGTATATTATAATAAATCCAAACAAAGGTATCACTGAAAGATACCCGAGGAAGTATCTTGTTATCTATAAGCAAACTAGTATTATGCCAGTTTAACACTGTAATTCATACCACAGGGAATGGACCATGTCAATAACTATACTTCCAATTCCATTAGATAACAGTTGACCCATTCAGTCAAATTGTTTAAGTTACTACTGTTAATTATATACACATATTTTTCAATTTTATTCACCAGAAGAAAAAAAAAATCTACTGAATCCTAATAACTAGGTCCGCTCTGCAGTTTAATGTTACTATTCCCTATATTGACAAGGCAGAAGGTTTTTCATAAACCACTATCCAGAACACGCCACCCTAACTCTACTCTTAACCACTTTCTAGGTTGGAAAAAAGTTTTGGAATATCTGAAAGTAGTTCAAAATCAAGATGAGTGACAAATAATAACACATCAACACCAAACAAATCAAGATGGCATGAAAATTCATTTCAACAGGTTTAGAGGAAATCACCTCTCCTTTCCCCCATGCTGAAGATAAACCAACTTCAAAGCAAGAGGAAAAGATCATATCAACAGAAGTCTCATTATACAAAATCATCCAAAAAGATCGGCATGCCATATGAATGAATCATATATCTATCACTTGCACAGAATCATTACAAATCTGATTCATTTCATCTGTCTAACGGAATACCTTGATGCAAAGCTTATGGCTCTTGCATTGATTAACGTGAAAGGGAAAAAATGGACAAACTGATTAAAATCTATCAGCATTTCGTAGTTAGGACTAATGATGCATCAATTACCAGAGAACAATCTAAAATTCTGTATCAATGCCATCAACCATCTCTATCTGGTATACAAACGCTTCAACCAAGTCAGCATGGACAATAAAAAAATCCACTTAAAACCACTAAATTTTAATCTATACGTAGCATATCAGCTTGTGGCTTGAATGTTCCAAGCAACAGATAAGGCAAAATAACCATGCAAACCATGAACAGCGTGAACTGCAGAAAATAAAGAATGATTAAGTATATTTGAAAAGATAACTTCACTTGTTACGAGTTGATATAAATGTAAAGCACATAGATGTACCACAAGAGGCAGGGTCAAGAAACTCCAAATTGGCCACAAAGCAAAGCAAAACCTGCATTATTAGAAGGTTCAGAAGAAATGAAGATAAGTTTCACAGATGCCACCAAACAAATTTAGAAAGAATAAAAGTCAGGTGTGCGATAGCTCTTCTTACAAGCAAAAGGATATCAGCCCAAGTACTGTAATAAAAGGCAGGGCAGCAGTATTTGATATTTCCCACTTCTCACTGGACTTTCTAACACCCCATATTAACAAGCTCGTATACAAGAAGAAGATAATATTCAAACTGACACCCAACATCCCAAGGTACAATGGCATTCTGCATGAAGATAATGAAACACAATATAATAAGCAGAAAGATGCTCCCCAGTTTGTAGATAAACACATGCACGATATTAATAAATACAATATATACTTCCAATTACTTAATAGCACAGAGCCACAGACAAATGAAGGTATCACACAATTAACTAAAAGCATGAAGAGATAAGGAGGCAGGAGGCACTGTGCAGTAAACTCCAAAATAAGAATTATAAAAATAAATTTTAAAAAATAAATAAAAAGAGATGCAAGTATTTGGAAAAGCTCACAGAATTCCACAATATGATTCAAATCAACAGCCATTATTACCACCTCACTCTCTCAGCCTTCTTGCCAGCTATGTCAGTTGTATACCTGTACACAGTTCTATCAAGCTTTTCTCACCATAATCTTTCATCTTTCCACAAATCAAGTCTCTTTCACACAAATAAATGTAAAACTAGGAACTGTACCCTTAAGTTCATAAGCAGAAAAAAACAAGAGAATAACGAAGATGAACAATAAGTTCTCCTTCCAACTCTGTACAGGTGTCATTTCCACAATTGGAAGTTGGAGGATGTATATGCCATGTTGACGTTGATGGCATACATTAACTTCCAAAAGTGGTTGATATGCTCCAATGGAGGAACATGTTAGTGGGAAAATTTTACAACTAACTTCAAGGGGGGGAGGGGTACTTCACGTGGAGGAGTATATGGAGTTAGAGGGATCCTCGGAAAGTCTCATTTTTATCTGGAAAGCAGCGTGTTAGGTATGATTATTTCATTTTGTGAAAGGGGGAAACTAATTGCAACTGGTCTTGTACGTACAAGAAAATGAGAATTGGCGGGCCATTTGCTTCTTCCTTGTGAGGTGGCTCAAGACCTTTAGCAGCTGGTGTTCTCTCATTTTGGAGTGGGTGATGCTGAGATCAGTAGGTCAACTTTTTTGTGGGCTTGGAAAGGTACACAGGGTTGTTGGATACAATTTCAAGAATGGATGGCTCCTCAATGCTTAGTGGACAAGGGGAGGGTGCTTTAAGGGAAATGAGGGATCTGTTGTGCTTATGAGATTTTTGAAGAAATGAGGTCTGTCTTGATTCATTGTCTTTCGAGGATTTTTTTAGATTTTTTAAATTTTTTCAAATTTTTTTTTTAACAAGAAGTTGCTTAAGGTGATTAGTGTCCGATCTTTCTATGGCTAGATGATTAGCCAGATTAGGGGATAGTTTGCATGGGCCACATAGGTTTTGTTTCTTTATGAAAGGTTTTCATATATGCTGCATGTACATGGCCTATATCCCCTTTTTGGCGACCTTTTACTTCTTTAGTCTTTATATATTGTGTATATGTAACCACTTCATGAATAACAACACATCAAGAGGTATGAAACTCGAAAGTATAACTAACAATGATATCATGTGAAATTAGGAATGATTATACTAAACCTAGATCATCAAAGTAGATTAGCAGTATTCATCAAAAGTCCATAAACATACATCAGAACTCTTAAGACATCACAACAGAAACATAGGTTATTGATGAACAAAATATTTAGCATACCTGAAGAGAAGAACAAAAAAGTTGTATGCAAAACTATATTTTGAAAACCACAAGACTATGAATGCATTTACACTGACTCGGTCTTTCATCAAACCTCTCTATCGTAAACCATTAAAAACAATTTCAACCATTCATTAGAATTTTAAAGATCACTAAGATGGTTTGAAAATGAACCGTCTTTAACATCCATAACATCCATAAGTCTCAGATAGTCACTGATATGTCCCCAAGTTTTGTGGCCCTATAAAGAACTGTAAACTAAATCGATTCTCATCATCCTCATAGTTGCTAAAGTTATTTTAAAATAGACTTCAAAAAAATCTAAATTAAGTAACCATGTCATTTTTAACCACTCTTAAACTAAATAATTCTCCCTGAATTTTATAAATGTCGTGGATATAAACTATAAAATCTACACAGAGCAATAAGCAGGTGAAAGTTTAAATTGGGGAAATCCTTTACCTTCTAATCCTATCATCATGCAACAGAAGGTAAATGAAATTGGAGCGCTGATCACCGTAGTAGACGATAAAAACCGCAGAAGCAAGCCAAAGTAAATTCTCCACAATCTCAACCCATGTCCGCGTTCTAGGAAATGAAGTCGATTGAGCAGTTGGTCTTGAACAAGCATCGTCCTCAAGATCATCACCACCCGAGGCATATCCTTGGCTGTGTCTCTGCCTCATGTATCCACCAGCTGTAGGTGTTCCACCAGACATTTCCACAAAATGTGAAAACACAAAGAATGAACAAAATTTCCCAACAGGAAATTATCAACCAAAGAATCGCAGTTCTCAATCAATCCTAATTTTGTTTTATATCAGAAACAAACTAATAAATTAACAGCGATGAGACAGTATCAGTATCAAAGAACCACCCCAATTGAATGAGAAACTGCAAATCACTCCATTGTAAGCAGAAATTTAATACTCATCTTAAACCTAAAACTCAAATACCCATCAAACCAAGGAGATCATATCTGAATCAATCAACCATTCCAATCTCCAAAATCCAATGAAAATCAAATTTCTAACGAAGATCACATCGAATTTCGAATTTCCCACAAAATCCATATCATGCATATCAAAATGGGCAGGGTCTCACCAAACCCATGTGGCGACCTGCAACACAAGCTCTCTACGACTCAAACGCCTTTAATTCTTGAAACCCACGTAGGGATTCGAAGTATCCACAAAACACAAGATGCAAACTCCTGTTTTTTCTCGGATTACAATGACTAAAGAACCACTTGAATGCAAAGAGGAATCAAATGAGAAACGAGGGCTGTAATAAACAAAAGAAGGGGTTTTTGAGTTTTTAGCGGGCTATGCGGGATTGAAGGCGACAAGGAGGATCTGTGTAAGAGTGAATGACGGGGTTTCAAAGTATACGGATTTACAGTTGCGTAATGCGAGATTCGTTTCTTGTACCCCCTTGCAAGAATGTTTTGATTACAACCTTATTTACTTATCATTTTATTACAATTGAAAAAAAAAATCTTTTCAAGACAAGACATCTATTGTCTTCCTTCTTTTTACATAATAATAATACTATTGGATTTTGGAACGTAAAGAGTAATTTACGTTGCGATAAAAAATAAAAAACTGATATTATTATTTTATAATTCTTGTAGATTTTATTTTTTTTACTTCTGCTGGACTTTTATTCATACACTTTAGAATATATATATCTATATAATAAAACACAACTAAATTTGAATATTTCATTCGACAAACCACAACAACGATTTAGATTCATTCTAACTTAATCTGAAAGCTCATATTTCATTTCACACAAACAAATTCCTGCCCGGTCAAAAAACCCTCTCTCTCTCCAAAAATTCAAACCCTTCTCTTATTTCGATATTTGTGGCGGCAGAAAAATCCCCTGTTAATCCATCTCTCTCCTAGGGTTTCTCTCTATTCATCCATCTATTTGTGAAAATCTTAAACCCTCGAGGGGTTTATCTGATTCAAAGATCTATAATCAATCTCAAAGGTTCATGATCTATAATGGCTACCGTTACTTCTTTCGCAGATCGTATCCTTTCCAACAACTTGGGTACTTTTCTCTTTGAGTTTAAGATATTTTATTTCTTGATCCAAACTGGATGTTTCGTGCTCTTATTTTTATGTCATTTTGTGTGTACACATTAAAATCATTTGACAAACCACAACAACGATTCAGATTCATTCTAACTTAATTTGAAGGCTCATGTTTCATCTCACACAAACAAATTCCCGCCCGGTCAAAAAACCCTCTCTCTTTCCAAAAACTCAAACCCTTCTCTTATTTCGCTATTTGTGGCGGCTGAAAAATTCCCTGTTAATCCATCTCTCTTTTAGGGTTTCTCTCTATTCATCCATCTATTTGTGAAAATCTTAAACCCTCAAGGGGTTTATCTGATTCAAAGATCTATAATCAATCTCAAAGGTTCATGATCTATAATGGCTACCGTTACTTTTTTCGCAGATCGTATCCTTTCCAACAACTTGGGTACTTTTCTCTTTGGGTTTATGATATTTTATTTCTTGATCCAAACTGGGTGTTTCGTGCTTTTATTTTTATGTCATTTTATTTGTACACACCATATCTTCTTTGGAGGCAGACGTATAGATTTGTTAATTTGAGATATGTGAACTAGATGTCTTATAGCACTCATAGTAATTGAAATCAGATTTGACTATTTGTTCAAAAAGTTGTATCTTTCTTCTTTTTTTATGCATAGTTTCTTTTCATTAATTGTCGTTGCATACGATGGTTGAATTACCTGATTGCAGTAGTAAGTCAAAGTTATATATATTGTTTTTGTGTTCAGTAGAATTTTGAATAACATAATCCTGTGTAGCTGTCTGAGATATGATTATTTTTTGTCTCTGATTGGATTGGCTTGGGAAAATATAAATTTTTGGTAATGTGTTGAAAAATTATGTATACATTTACAGTATTTCTCGGATTGGTTTGCTGATCTGGGTTATTTCCCATGATTTTGTTCTGTTTTCATCCGTTGTGGGTGCTTTTGATTATGAATAACCGCCTGCTCCCCCTATTCCTTTCTTCTAATTGGCCCACTCATTTTAGATCTGGTTTGAAGATATTTGGTTTTAGTTCTGATTAGTTTCTCCCTGTGAAAT
This sequence comes from Panax ginseng, assembly GCA_020205605.1. Classification (NCBI taxonomy): domain Eukaryota; kingdom Viridiplantae; phylum Streptophyta; class Magnoliopsida; order Apiales; family Araliaceae; genus Panax; species Panax ginseng. Next base: position 126,271,374 of record CM035144.1, read on the forward strand.
AGTTATTGCTTCCATTTAACTTTGTTATTTCGTTATTGGTGGTTTACGTATTATTCTTACTTTCGATTTGGATAGTCATCTTTATGAGTGGAATTTCATGGTTGATTTGGAATTGCTTCTTGCTGGATGTCATGGTCTTCGATGGTCTCCTGTCAGTTGGTGGTTGTCCAAATACTTTTCAGTCTTTCCTCACATCACATGTCTTTCTTGATGCGGTGGAATAATTGGGGCCCATGGTCAAATCTGATGATATTAATGGGTGATGGTCTTTGTTTTGGAGCTACGGTTTCAATTCAAATTGTTGGACTAAATTTTTGGATGACTTTTGGGCCCACAGATAATTAAGCTCTTTGAATGGTTTGATTTCAAATTGTGTAGGCCCACGTGGGGTTGTATTTTGGGAAGTTCAAAGATGTTTTTGTAATAATCTAAATATTTTTAGATGTTCTATTTACTAACCTCCTCAAGTAATTGGTTTCCTAGATTTATCTAGTGTCTTAGTCTCTCTTAAAAGTGGACTATGTTTTGTCTTCATTGTAATACCTAAATTTAATAAAATAAATAAATAATTATACTTAAAGTTAAGAATATGGGGGAAAATTAGCTTGCATTAAAAAAAATACAAACGATGTATTATAAAAAAGTTAGCTTCACAATGTTCTTAAGGTTCTTTATCATTTTAGCCATTATTATTCGTGTTTATCTCTATATTATTTTTGGCATTTGATATTGTCATAGCAAAATTATAATAAATGCAACCTAAAATATATCTTTATTTTTTTCAACATCATTTTGTTTCTTAATATCAACTACTTTTATTATTTTTGATAATATTAACAATGTTATTATTTTTTAATTTTTTATTTTTCTTCATTTATCAATACTATCAAATATACTCTATTTGTAAATTAATAATATTTTGGTGACCGAAGAATGATATACGTGTTTGTGTTTGTCATTTAGCGATTTTCGTAACTTTAAACTTTTTTTCATTTGGTCTACTAGAAATTTGACATTTTACTTTTCCTCTTTTGCGTAGGAATTTTAATCAATGGACAATTCTCGATCTTGATATTGATTCGATTACCAATGTCTTTAACAACTTGAATTTAATCTTTTCTTATCTCCCGATATGTGATATGATTTATATGAAGCACCTTCTTATTTTAAAACCAATTTGATGCTTCTAATAAATGTTGGGATAAATGAACAAAATAAAGAATAACATTATTTGATAAAATACTTATTAAATACAAGCCAAATGTATTCCTACGAAAAAAGGAAGTCAAATCGTATTCCTACGAAAAAATGGTGGGTCAGACTAAAAAAGAACATATTTGTTGTTTTAAAATATTTAGAGTTATTGATTAAAGATTTTTAAACATTTAGTATCAAATTGATTTTCATCCAAATTTGAGGGGACAATTTTGTCATTAGCCCATAATTATAATAACAAACAGGTAAAATCTAACACTTCCATAAAATTTTACTAGGGTACTTCTAAGTTTTAAACAAATTTTTTTAGATATCTATTTTTAAAGAAAACACCAAAATTTCTTGAAATTAGTAGCGACTAGCTTAATGTTTTGGTGATTAGATATGTGTTGATGATTGAGTATGCATTAATTATTGTGGTGGTATGGTGAATTATAATAAATGTTATGTCTGATTGTAAATTATTTTAGGCCGCAAAGAGTTTTTTAAATTTTAATCTAATTTTTCGTTACACCATGCCTTCAGGCACATGCAATTACTAGCATATATATATATATATATATATATTTGTTAGCCAAGGAAGTCCGAGCACTAAAATATTTTTGAAGTAATTTTCATCTATATCAAACATGTTGTCATCTGATCTCACATATGATCCAACTACATCTGATGTTCTTCCAACGCCGTATCTATATAATAAAACACAACCAAATTTGAATATTTCATTTGGCAAACCACAACAACGATTCAGATTCATTCTAACTTAATTTGAAGGCTCATGTTTCATCTCACACAAATAAATTTCCGCCAGTCAAAAACCCTCTCTTTCCAAAAACTCAAACCCTTCTCTTATTTCGCTATTTGTGGCGGCTGAAAAATCCCCTGTTAATCCATCTCTCTCCTAGGGTTTCTCTCTATTCATCCATCTATTTGTGAAGATCTTAAACCCTCGGGGTTTATCGATTCAAAGATCTATAATCAATCTCAAAGGTTCATGATCTATAATGGCTACCATTACTTCTTTCGCAGATCGTATCCTTTCCAACAACTTGGGTACTTTTCTCTTTAGGTTTATGATATTTTATTTCTTGATCCAAACTGGGTGTTTCGTGCTCTTATTTTTATGTCATTTTGTGTGTACACACCATATCTTCTTTGGAGGCATACGTATAGATTTGTTTATTTGAGATATGTGAACTAGATGTCTTTTAGCACTCATAGTAATTGGAATCAGATTTGACTATTTGTTCAAAAAGTTGTATCTTTCTTCTTTTTTATGCATAGTTTCTTTTCATTAATTGTTAAATGCATTACAGATGGTTGAATTACGATTCACGTTAGTAAGTCAAAGTTATATATATTGTTTTTGTGTTCGTAGAATTTTGAATAACATAATCTCGTGTATGGTATGCGAGATATGATTATTTTTTGTCTCTCGATTGGATTGGCTTTGGGAAAATATAAATTTTTGGTAATGTGTTGAAAAATTATGTATACATTTACAGTATTTCTCGGATTGGTTTGCTGATCTGGGTTATTTCCCATGATTTTGTTCTGTTTTCATCCCTTGTGGGTGCTTTTGATTATGAATAACCTCCTGCTCCCCTATTCCTTTCTTCTAATTGGCCCACTCATTTTAGATCTGGTTTGAAGATATTTGGTTTTAGTTCTGATTAGTTTCTCCCTGTGAAATAGTTATTGCTTCCATTTAACCTGTTATTTCGTTATTTGGTGGTTTACATGTTATTCTTACCCTGATTTGGATAGTCATCTTTATGAGTGGAATTTCATGGTTGATTTGGAATTGCTTCTTGCTGGATGTCATGGTCTTCGATGGTCTCCGGTCGGTGGGTGGTTGTCCAAATTGCTTTCAGGCTCCTCACATCACACGTATTCTTCTTGGGCAAAGGAAGCGATTGGGGCCCATGGTCAAATCTGATGATTTTAATGGGTGATGGTCTTTGTTTTGGAGCTACGGTTTCAATTCAAATTGTTGGACTAAATTTTTGGATGACTTTTGGGCCCACAGATAATTAAGCTACTGAATGGTTTGATTTCAAATTGTGTAGGCCCCAGGGGTTATTTTTGGGAAGTTCAACATGTTTTTGTAATAATCTAAATATTTTTAGATGTTCTATTTGCCTAACCTCGGGCAATTGGTTTCCTAGATTTATCTAGGTGTCTTAGTTCTCTCGGTAAAAGTGGACTATGTTTTGTCTTCATTGTAATACCTAAATTTAATAAAAATAAATAAATAATTATACTTAAAGTTAAGAATATGTGGGGAAAATTAGCTTGCATTAAAAAAAATACAAACGACAGTTATAAAAAAAGTTAGCTTCACAATGTTCTTAAGGTTCTTTATCATTTTAGCCATTATTATTCGTGTTTATCTCTATATTATTTTTGGCATTTGATATTGTCATAGCAAAATTATAATAAATGCAACCTAAAATATATCTTTATTTTTTACAACATCATTTTTGTTTTGCTAATATCAACTACTTTATTATTTTTGATAATATTAACAATGTTATTATTTTTTTATTTTTTATTTTTCTTCATTTATCAATACTATCAAATATACTCTATTTGTAAATTAATAATATTTTGGTGACCGAAGAATGATATACGTGTTTGTGTTTGTCATTTAGCGATTTTCGTAACTTTAAACTTTTTTCTGTTTGGTCTACTAGAAATTTGACATTTTACTTTTCCTCTTTTTGCAGGGAATTTTAATCAATGGACAATTCCCTGATCTTGATATTGATTCAGTTACCAATGTCTTTAACAACTTAGACGAATCTTTTCTTATCTCCTGATATGTGATATGATTTATATGAAGCACCTTCTTATTTTAAAACCAATTTGATGCTTCTAATAAATGTTGGGATAAATGAACAAAATAAAGAATAACATTATTTGATAAAATACTTATTAAATACAAGCCAAATGTATTCCTACGAAAAAAGGAAGTCAAATCGTATTCCTACGAAAAAATGGTGGGTCAGACTAAAAAAGAACATATTTGTTGTTTTAAAATATTTAGAGTTATTGATTAAAGATTTTTAAACATTTAGTATCAAATTGATTTTCATCCAAATTTGAGGGGACAATTTTGTCATTAGCCCATAATTATAATAACAAACAGGTAAAATCTAACACTTCCATAAAATTTTACTAGGGTACTTCTAAGTTTTAAACAAATTTTTTAGATATCTATTTTTAAAGAAAACACCAAAATTTCTTGAAATTAAGAATGATTAGCTTTTAATGTTTTGGTGATTAGATATGTGTTGATGATTGAGTATGCATTAATTATTGTGGTGGTATGGTGAATTATAATAAATGTTATGTCCGATTGTAAATTATTTTAGGCCATGAAGAGTTTTTAAATTTTAATCTAATTTTTCGTTACACCATGCCTTCATACATGCAATTACTAAGCATATATATATATATATATATATATTTGTTAGCCAAGGAAGTCCGAGCACTAAAATATTTTTGAAGTAATTTTCATCTATATCAAACATGTTGTCATCTGATCTCACATATGATCCAACTACATCTGATGTTCTTCCAACGCCGTATCTATATAATAAAACACAACCAAATTTGAATATTTCATTTGGCAAACCACAACAACGATTCAGATTCATTCTAACTTAATTTGAAGGCTCATGTTTCATCTCACACAAATAAATTTCCGCCAGGTCAAAAAACCCTCTCTCTTTCCAAAAACTCAAACCCTTCTCTTATTTCGCTATTTGTGGCGGCTGAAAAATCCCCTGTTAATCCATCTCTCTCCTAGGGTTTCTCTCTATTCATCCATCTATTTGTGAAGATCTTAAACCCTCGAGGGGTTTATCTGATTCAAAGATCTATAATCAATCTCAAAGGTTCATGATCTATAATGGCTACCATTACTTCTTTCGCAGATCGTATCCTTTCCAACAACTTGGGTACTTTTCTCTTTAGGTTTATGATATTTTATTTCTTGATCCAAACTGGGTGTTTCGTGCTCTTATTTTTATGTCATTTTGTGTGTACACACCATATCTTCTTTGGAGGCATACGTATAGATTTGTTTATTTGAGATATGTGAACTAGATGTCTTTTAGCACTCATAGTAATTGGAATCAGATTTGACTATTTGTTCAAAAAGTTGTATCTTTCTTCTTTTTATGCATAGTTTCTTTTCATTAATTGTTAAATGCATTACGATGGTTGAATTACACGATTGCGTTAGTAAGTCAAAGTTATATATATTGTTTTTGTGTTCAGTAGAATTTTGAATAACATAATCCTGTGTAGCTGTCTGAGATATGATTATTTTTTGTCTCTGATTGGATTGGCTTGGGAAAATATAAATTTTTGGTAATGTGTTGAAAAATTATGTATACATTTACAGTATTTCTCGGATTGGTTTGCTGATCTGGGTTATTTCCCATGATTTTGTTCTGTTTTCATCCCTTGTGGGTGCTTTTGATTATGAATAACCGCCTGCTCCCCCTATTCCTTTCTTCTAATTGGCCCACTCATTTTAGATCTGGTTTGAAGATATTTGGTTTTAGTTCTGATTAGTTTCTCCCTGTGAAATAGTTATTGCTTCCATTTAACCTGTTATTTCGTTATTTGGTGGTTTACATGTTATTCTTACCCTGATTTGGATAGTCATCTTTATGAGTGGAATTTCATGGTTGATTTGGAATTGCTTCTTGCTGGATGTCATGGTCTTCGATGGTCTCCGGTCAGGCTGGTGGTTGTCCAGCGTTGCTTTGTGCTCCTCACATCACATGTTGCTCTTGGACAGTGAGCGATTGGGGCCCATGGTCAAATCTGATGATTTTAATGGGTGATGGTCTTTGTTTTGGAGCTACGGTTTCAATTCAAATTGTTGGACTAAATTTTTGGATGACTTTTGGGCCCACAGATAATTAAGCTACTGAATGGTTTGATTTCAAATTGTGTAGGCCCCATGGGGGTTGTATTTTGGGAAGTTCAGCATGTTTTTTGTAATAATCTAAATATTTTTAGATGTTCTATTTGCCTAACCTCGGGCAATTGGTTTCCTAGATTTATCTAGGTGTCTTAGTTCTCTCGGTAAAAGTGGACTATGTTTTGTCTTCATTGTAATACCTAAATTTAATAAAAATAAATAAATAATTATACTTAAAGTTAAGAATATGTGGGGAAAATTAAACTTGCATTAAAAAAATACAAGCGACGATTTATAAAAAAAGTTAAACTTCACAATGTTCTTAAGGTTCTTTATCATTTTAGCCATTATTATTCGTGTTTATCTCTATATTATTTTTGGCATTTGATATTGTCATAGCAAAATTATAATAAATGCAACCTAAAATATATCTTTATTTTTTACAACATCATTTTTGTTTTGCTAATATCAACTACTTTATTATTTTTGATAATATTAACAATGTTATTATTTTTTTATTTTTTATTTTTCTTCATTTATCAATACTATCAAATATACTCTATTTGTAAATTAATAATATTTTGGTGACCGAAGAATGATATACGTGTTTGTGTTTGTCATTTAGCGATTTTCGTAACTTTAAACTTTTTTCTGTTTGGTCTACTAGAAATTTGACATTTTACTTTTCCTCTTTTTGCAGGGAATTTTAATCAATGGACAATTCCCTGATCTTGATATTGATTCAGTTACCAATGTCTTTAACAACTTAGACGAATCTTTTCTTATCTCCTGATATGTGATATGATTTATATGAAGCACCTTCTTATTTTAAAACCAATTTGATGCTTCTAATAAATGTTGGGATAAATGAACAAAATAAAGAATAACATTATTTGATAAAATACTTATTAAATACAAGCCAAATGTATTCCTACGAAAAAAGGAAGTCAAATCGTATTCCTACGAAAAAATGGTGGGTCAGACTAAAAAAGAACATATTTGTTGTTTTAAAATATTTAGAGTTATTGATTAAAGATTTTTAAACATTTAGTATCAAATTGATTTTCATCCAAATTTGAGGGGACAATTTTGTCATTAGCCCATAATTATAATAACAAATAGGTAAAATCTAACACTTCCATAAAATTTTACTAGGTAGTTTCTAAGTTTTAAACAAATTTTTAGATATCTATTTTAAAGAAAACACCAAAATTTCTTGAAATTAGTAGCGACTAAGCTTAATGTTTTGGTGATTAGATATGTGTTGATGATTGAGTATGCATTAATTATTGTGGGTGGTATGGTGAATTATAATAAATGTTATATCTGATTGTAAATTATTTTAGGTATGAAAAGAGTTTTTTTAAATTTTAATCTAATTTTTCGTTACACCATGCCTTGAGCACATGTAATTACTAAATATATATATATATATATATATATTTGTTAGCCAGAAAGTCCGAAAGCACTAAAATATTTTTGAAGTAATTTTCATCTATATCAAACATGTTGTCATCCGATCTCACATATGATCCAACTACATCTCGATGTTCTTCCAACGCCAGATCTATATAATAAAACACAACCAAATTTGAATATTTCATTTGGCAAACCACAACAACGATTCAGATTCATTCTAACTTAATTTGAAGGCTCATGTTTCATCTCACACAAATAAATTTCCGCCAGTCAAAAACCCTCTCTCTTTCCAAAACTCAAACCTTCTTATTTTCGCTTATTTGTGGCGGTGAAAAATCCTCGTTAATCCATCTCTCTCTAGGGTTTCTCTCTATTCATCCATCTATTTGTGAAGATCTTAAACCCTCGAGGGGTTTATCTGATTCAAAGATCTATAATCAATCTCAAAGGTTCATGATCTATAATGGCTACCATTACTTCTTTCGCAGATCGTATCCTTTCCAACAACTTGGGTACTTTTCTCTTTAGGTTTATGATATTTTATTTCTTGATCCAAACTGGGTGTTTCGTGCTCTTATTTTTATGTCATTTTGTGTGTACACACCATATCTTCTTTGGAGGCAGACGTATAGATTTGTTAATTTGAGATATGTGAACTAGATGTCTTATAGCACTCATAGTAATTGAAATCAGATTTGACTATTTGTTCAAAAAGTTGTATCTTTCTTCTTTTTTATGCATAGTTTCTTTTCATTAATTGTTCGTCTGTTACAGTAGTTGAATTACCTGATTGCAGTAGTAAGTCAAAGTTATATATATTGTTTTTGTGTTCAGTAGAATTTTGAATAACATAATCCTGTGTAGCTGTCTGAGATATGATTATTTTTTGTCTCTGATTGGATTGGCTTGGGAAAATATAAATTTTTGGTAATGTGTTGAAAAATTATATATACATTTACAGTATTTCTCGGATTGGTTTGCTGATCTGGGTTATTTCCATGATTTTGTTCTGCATTTTCATCCGTTGTGGGTGCTTTTGATTATGAATAACCGCTTCTCCCCTATTCCTTTCTTCTAATTGGCCCACTCATTTTGGATCCGGTTTGAAGATATTTGGTTTTAGTTCGATTAGTTTCTCCTGATGAAATAGTTATTGCTTCCATTTGACTTTTGTTATTTAAGTTATTTGGTGGTTTACATGTTATTCTTACCCTGATTTGGATAGTCATCTTTATGAGTGGAATTTCATGGTTGATTTGAAATTGCTTCTTGCTGGATGTCATGGTCATGGTTGATTTGAAATTGCTTCTTGCTGGATGTCATGGTCTTCGATGGTCTCCGATCAGGCTGGTGGTTGTCCAGCGTTGTTTTGTGCTCCTCACATCACATGTTGCTCTTGGACAGTGAACGATTGGGGCCCATGGTCAAATCTGATGATTTTAATGGGTGATGGTCTTTGTTTTGGAGCTACGGTTTCAATTCAAATTATTGGACTAAATTTTTGGATGACTTTTGGGCCCACAGATAATTAAGCTACTAAATGGTTTGATTTCAAATTGTGTAGGCCCCATGGGGGTTGTATTTTGGGAAGTTCAACATGTTTTTTGTAATAATCTAAATATTTTTAGATGTTCTATTTGCCTAACCTCGGGTAATTGGTTTCCTATATTTATCTAGGTGTCTTAGTTCTCTCGATAAAAGTGGACTATGTTTTGTCTTCATTGTAATATCTAAATTTAATAAAAATAAATAAATAATTATACTTAAAGTTAAGGATATGTGGGGAAAATTAGCTTGCATTAAAAAAAATACAAACGACAGTTATAAAAAAGTTAGCTTCACAATGTTCTTAAGGTTCTTTATCATTTTAGCCATTATTATTCGTGTTTATCTCTATATTATTTTTGGCATTTGATATTGTTATAGCAAAATTATAATAAATGCAACCTAAAATATATCTTTGTTTTTTACAATATCATTTTTGTTTTGCTAATATCAACTACTTTATTATTTTTGATAATATTAACAATGTTATTATTTTTTTATTTTTTATTTTTCTTCATTTATTAATACTATCAAATATACTCTATTTGTAAATTAATAATATTTTGGTGACCGAAGAATAATATACGTGTTTGTGTTTGTAATTTAGCGATTTTCGTAACTTTAAGTTTTTTTTGTTTGGTCTACTAGAAATTTGACATTTTACTTTTCCTCTTTTTGCAGGGAATTTTAATCAATGGACAATTTTCTGATCCTGATATTGATTCAGTTACCAATGTCTTTAACAACTTAGACGAATCTTTTCTTATCTCCTGATATGTGATATGATTTATATGAAGCACCTTCTTATTTTAAAACCAATTTGATGCTTCTAATAAATGTTGGGATAAATGAACAAAATAAAGAATAACATTATTTGATAAAATACTTATTAAATACAAGCCAAATGTATTCCTACGAAAAAAGGAAGTCAAATTGTATTCCTACGAAAAAATGGTGGGTCAGACTAAAAAAGAACATATTTATTGTTTTAAAATATTTAGAGATATTGATTAAAGATTTTTAAACATTTAGTATCAAATTGATTTTTCGTCCAAATTTGAGGGGACAATTTTGTCATTAGCCCATAATTATAATAACAAACAGTAAAAATCTAACACTTTCACTAAAATTTTACTAGGGTACTTCTAAGTTTTAAACAAATTTTTTTGGATATCTATTTTTAAAAGAAACGCCAAAATTTTTTGAAATTAGTAGCGACTAGCTTAATATTTTGGTGATTGGATATGTGTTGATGATTGAGTATGTATTAATTATTGTGGTGGTATGATGAATTATAATAAATATTATGTTTGATTGTAAATTATTTTAGGCCGCAAAATTTTTTTTAAATTTTAATTTAATTTTTCGTTACACCGTGCCTTCAGGCACGGACAATTACTAGTTTCTTAATATACTGAATTGACTTGTTTTGTCCTGAGCTGAAACAATTATCTCTAGAGAAGAAACCATGAAACTAACTTGCCTTGATGAGTAGGGGAAATCTTTGCTTGCTTGCTTGCTTTTCTACCAATGTGAATAAAATGACAAAATACCTGGGCTGGTTTCATATTCTTGGGATAAGGTATCTCTGATTAGCATCTTTCATTAAAGCTAATAAACTAGTAAATGAAAGGCCTAATCTGTATTTAATTAAAATTGGAATAAAGACAACTCATTAGCTAATCATAACCCAAAAGAAATGTACTATAGTCCTGCAAACCAAGAGTTAAACCAGTGTGGCAATAAATAACTGATTCATGTAAAACCAATAACTATAAAAATTAATTTAATTCAACAGTCATTAACTTATCATCACTATCATTTATCTGTTCAGTTTTTATCTAAAACAGTACATTGGATGACTACTAGTGACTTGCCATCAGGCAATCTGCTGTTACTAGTATCAGGAATAGTTGACACCATTTGAAGAATGGAAAAATATCATGAAGGCAGAGTATGAACTTTAGTGTAGGCAACACGATCTGCTAACAAAACGGAATCAGGCAGTTTCTTCCATGAGTTTGCACGATCAATGTCTCTCACCACCACTGCACAGGCTAATCAAGTCCAGCACAGTTGAATACAACACTTCCAAAGATAAATGACCCAACAACTTTCTAGTATCAGTATCAGAAATGTCTCCCTGAAGTTTGCTTTCCTCTGTGAATCCATCATCCGTCACCAACCACCAGGAGATGCCTCCCATGGTATCTTCAGGGTCAACATGTGCCACAAGGCCAAGTGTTTCACCCTGCTCAAGCTCGAAGGACAAGCATAGAAAGTCCCGGTTCGCTTTAATTCCCACTGTCAGAGCTTCTTCGTGAAGCCACCGAATAACTTGGCTTGCAACCTATGGATGATGATACAAATTTCACACAAATATAACGCATGTACCGTCCTTTCAAGTGTATATAGCATAAACATCATCAAAGCAATCCACGTATATTAGATATAGAACATACCATCTTTCTGTTTACCTTTTTTCCCCTAAAACATGCAAAATACTTGTTTTCTTAGTGTCCGAATAACTAAAGCAGAATCATTTTCCCTTTATTACTGTGACTTAAAAAGGTTTCATCTTTATAAATGAGAAGCAAGTAATAGTTCCTACCATCTCACAACCAAACAAAAATCTTGAAAGCAATTGTTTTCAACGCTTTCAAAGTTCCCACGAATTTCCGAGCATTAAAGAGGATATTAAAAGTCGATACGTATCATAAACATGAGTGCATAATCAAATTGTTTAGTGGACTTTGTTAATTAGCAACTACTCAAAAAGCTTTACCTAGGAAAGGTTTTATAACTTTTTAAAGTATTGTATGTCCTCCACACACCATGTATTAGAATTCTAGTCCACGTTAACCACTAACTCTAAATGTTTAAATATTTAATGAATCAGAATTCCAGTCCCACATTAACCACCAACTTCAAAAAGTTTAAGCTGCTAGAAATGTTGTAACCGAATATTTACTATCCTTTTAAAGGTGTTATGGACTTACGGCAATTAACCTAGAATTTATGAGATTTAGGACCCAAAACGTATGGGATCTTGTTGAACAAGGAGTGCATTGCCAAAATCTAACTTTGTCGTCAAGTTTGTGGTAACTTTCCATGCTAAAGTTATAAGATAGTATGAGCTCTAACCAATGAATGAAGATGGTGACTTTTTTTTTTTTTTTTTGGTAAATAAAGAAGATGATTCCAAAGGAAAGACTCTGTTGATGGAGATCATACCCCTACAGCTTGTTAGTAGTAAAGTAAATTTGAAAGCAACAAAGGGACTATTCCAATGTGAGAGGCTATCACATGGGCCAAAAATGACGAAATAGTTCAATTAGAGCAAAGTCCTATAAAACTAGCAGATGAAACAGGGAACTTGATCTTCTCAATAGGTTAGTACACACCCTCAAAGGCCCTTCAATTTCATACTGTTCAAAGCTCCCCCCAAAAAAAAAAAAAAAAAAAAAAAAAGGTTACATAATTGAATTAAATCCCAGATTTTGTTAACTAAAGTCTAATCTTCCCTCACTACAAAGCCCACAACAGGAAAGGGGAAAAAAACTCCCAATGACCATGGCATGAGTCCATGACCAAACTGTACAAACAAAATAAAACCCATATCCCAACACTCAAAATTTTTGCTCGGATCAGCAAACTGAATTTAGATTTTTGCACTAAAGTATAGATTGGTATTGATCGGAAGACAGTATAGGGACCTTAATTGGAGAGTAAGCAAAGAAAATAAATCAAACTTAAGCTGGACCATTTTCTAGTAAATTATGATCATCTGTCTCATGATCTTGTTATGTACGTCTCTAGCAATAGTGAAGTCTAGGAGCAAATGTTCCATAATTGTATCATCAAAATCACATGGAGCACCAATTAATATAAGTTTCCTCTCTCTCAGGTTGTCCCCGGTAAGACAGTGTCTTGGCTGTCTCCAAGTAGAAATTAAAAAGTAACTTTCTTAGGTGCATTGGTCCTCCTTGGGAAACCAAACTGCACTACTTCAGTTGTAAAGCTTCCATCACATCCACCTCCCAGTCATGTAAATTCCTTATGAAAAAAAATACATTTCACAACCCCATCCCTCCGAAAATATAATTAGAGAATCCAAATTTGCCATTCACCCTGGCCATGCTTATTTTTTTGACAAATTTGACTGGTCATGCTTACAAAGTCTCTACATTTGCATCTACACACCTAACATCAGGGTTGGCATATTCTTCACCTCAAATCAGATCCTCAACCGCCGAAGTACTTTTCCTAGATTGATCATAAGATCATAAGAAAGAGATCAAGCTCTCATTCTACATTAGCATAGTGCAGTTGATTGTGTAAGAAATAAAAATTTACATACTAACATTTCTTTTTTCATTTTATTCCTTTTCTTATTGACGTAGCAATGTCATTAAGATAACTAGAATGTATAAATATATAAAAGCATATTTTTTATATATTCTACTAGCTAATATTGTACAAAATTTATTTTCAATATAATTTCCATTATAAACTATATGAAGGGATAACTTTTTTGTGTCCCTTGTTGGTACATACAGGTAACTGATCATTCCAAACCCTTCTTACAATGCATTAACAAAAACCTTATAGGATTTAGGATGGGTAATGGGATACCCTATTCGGTTTGGTTTTAACCCTATGATATCAATACCGAGTTACCAACTACCTAATTAGGTACTCGCAAGTTTACGCTACCCACTGGCCATTACTAGCTTATATAAATCTCTGTTAGGTTTTCTCTATCCAAACACAAATCTTGTCTTAATTTATAAAACCAAAATAAACAAAAGAAACAATGTCTAAGAAACCTTATGCATACCTTACATGCGTAAAAAAGTCAATGTGGTCTCTTTTTTGGGACGGAGGAAGTGTTATTTTTTCCCCAAAAAATTTGTGCACTAGGGGATGGTGATTATATGGAGCTCAATCATTTATACACACGAATCATGTCATGCTTCTTGTTAATTGTTGGTCTTCATTCATACATTTCTTTTGTATAAATGACGTACAAACTTAAGATCACCTTCTAATGAAATGACGCTGCAGTTAGCTTAGATCTGAACATGAGTTATATTGCCATATAGTCCCAAGTATTATTTTTTCGCAAAAGAATTTTGCACCCATGCTTTAATCATTACAAGCAGCAGTTATCTTTTTAGCATATTACTTTTTATCGGTCAATATTCGAAAAAGATTTTATATTTGCAAAATGATCATAGATAGAACAGGACTTGCTGAATGAAAGATGGATCAATTAAATAATTAGTAATGATAACAACATAATAATAAACTATTGGAAAAAGCTATTATGAAACAAATATTTATTTCTTTGAAACAGGTGCAGCTTTGGACAGTTGTACAATTTTCTTCAAAAAGTACATTCCTTCAGCAGGATGCATTGCTTCTTTGGAAATGAAGTTGTCCAAATTTTTATTAAGTGCACTAAATGAAGATTTATATAGCTAAAGTGGAGTAACTGACAGCAGCATTCTCACTAAAACTTCAGGTTTTAAGTGTTACATAAAGATTTGGATTGTTAGAAAATGCATTAGACCAAAACACTTTAGAAGTTGTTAAGACAGAAACATACCTGTTGTAGAAGTATCACCGGAAGATCTGCTAAGTCATAATCATATCTATTTATAGAACACATGCTTGTGGACGTGCCTTTAAACAGACCAACAACATTGGGAGCACCTTCCCCTTCTACCTTTATGCAATCATCATTTACCACCACTTTAGTTCGGAACTGTGCCTTTATGTTCCTGTCAGAAATCTGGGTTTGGCAGCCAACATGAAGAATGGACTGAGGTACATTCACTGAGAGTGTCCATGAGGACGTCCTAGAATTCCAAGTAGGATGAGATATCAATTGGACATATGGCACCCTGCAAACCTTTAGGTATCAAAGAATGCATGTTAAGAAAAGATTTAGCTTTCAGATTGCGAAATAAATATATTTTCGGTAAAACTAAGAATTTTCCTATTGTAGTTGGCACTTTTTACTTATTAACTCACTAAATTTTAAAAATATGCAATTAACCCATTGTACTAATAAAAATTTCAAAATTGTACCACTCTGTTAAAAAAATTGGATGGACGTTAATTTTTTTTTCCTACATGGTTGTGTAAACAAAAAATATAAAATCAAAAAAATGACATGGAAAAAAAAGACGTGAGAAAAAAAACCTGCATCAAATTTAAAAAGAAAACAAAAAACTGGATGTCCCAAAAAGGATATCTTCCTCAACCTTTAATCGGATAAAATTCGACCCTCATACCTTATAAACAGGACAAAAGTTAACGACCCATCTCTCTCTCCTCTCACTTCTCATCTCAATCACTCTACCCCTTCAAACCTTCCTCCTTTCTCTCTCTACATTAGAATCCAAATCAACCCCCAGTTTCACCGATACCCCTTGAAGACAACTCTCTTCAATCAAATTAAACAAACCCAATTCAATTTATCCCCCAAAAAATCCTCAATTTCACATACGCTTCTGGGGATGGTTACTCTGTACAAAAGGAGCACAAAAGGTATGAATCACGCACCACCCGCCGCAAAAAGCAATTGCACATTTCTAGAGTAACGGACAACGATCTGTTGTGAGAAGAAGCCATTAACAAACCTCCAATTGTTTGATATCTGCTGGCGAGATGAATCAAAGCAAAAGCCCCAACTTTTTCCCTCTAATTACAGCTGAATCGATCTATTATTATTGGAACCCTAGTTTACTGAGCTTCGTAATGTTTGTTTATAAAAATTGAGCAAACGTATTTGGGAGCTTCGTCATGTCTGATATGGGAGTTGTTTTTGGGTTTAAAAATCTTAAATGATATTTTTATTTTAGGTTCATTATATGTTGAGTTTGTGTTGAAGCTTCATTTTACCACACAACTCATATCCATCTAGTAAGGTAGGTTTCGATGGTTAGCCATGGCTAGGTTGATGTTTATAGTGGTGATGGATGATGATTCTTACAATGGTAATGGAGGAAAGAAGTTGGGTACCTGAATATGTAGAGAGAGAAGGAAAGGAAAAAGGAAATAAAAGAAGTTGCTTTCTTTAATACGTAGAGAGGGAAGGAAAGGAAATAACAAATCTATTTCCATGTCATTGTTAGAGGGTTTTTGAATGGTGGTGGAGGGACTGAATGGTGGCTGATGGAGGGACTATAGTTGGTTTCTTTAATACGATAGAGTACTATGTTAAGATGGAGAACAAGGCTGAGAATGGAGAAGAAGGATAAAGAAAAAAGCTGGAAATAAAATGAAAAAGGAAATAAAAAAAGGAAATTTCACTTATGAATGTCCACATCAATATATATTTTCTTTAATCTCTATTTTTTGCTGCCACGTATGAAAAAAATTGAAGCATGTTAACGTCCATCCAAATTTTTTAACAGAATAGTCTAATTTCACTATTTTAATAAGTTTAATGTGATAATTGAATAAATTAAAAGTTTAGTGGTGCAATTAGTAAAAAATGTCAACTACAATGGAGAAATCATTAGTTTTGCCTTATATTTTCCTTTCTACTATCATATCTTTGACCCATGTAAAAAATAAAAAATAAGAAAAGAAATAAAGTTGTACCAGATTTTCCAGCTTGGCGAGAATTTTGTTTGAAAAAATCCTATGAGCCAGAGACATGCAGAAATGACCCAGCAGATTTAACCGATTTGTCGCAGGCTGACCAGATGATTGCGTTTTACCACCAGAAGTGGTTCTATTCTTAGCTCTTACAAACACATGCTCATGAAAAATTTGTTGCAAATAGATTTCACAACTGATTTGATTAGGAAATACAGACTTCTTTTCCAGATCTTTCTTTCTATCTTCAGTATTAGATTCCTTGAGTGTTTCCACAGGTATAAGTGCACTTTCTAAATTGTGAATATCTGCATTATCAACACTGTGATCACCACGTCTGGATGGCTGAAGTGAAATGAACACAGAGGCTTCTTGGTTGATGCTCAATTCAAGACGGTTTTCTCGTATTCCAGTTACATTGACACCTAAAGATGGGTTGAATGCCTCACGATTCACCAAATCAAACACCTGCACCAGATTGACCAGATTAAAAGTAGTGCATTGAAGCATGCAAGGGATAAGAAAGCAAATGAACTTACTTGTTCATCAAAGATGGTCCTGTGAACTTCACGGAGGACTGTGTGTGTTTCTTTAACACAATCATCGTCCCTCACAGGTTCTTTCTTAGATTCTCCAGAAGGCTCTTGATCCGAGCATTCAATTTTCATTCTACTAGGTCGTGTTGCAGTATTATCTGAACGTGCACTGACAAATCCAAATTGAAGAGAGTGGCATGCATTTGGTGGTAAATTAATAGCCAGCATTCCAGCTGTGTCATGCTCAACGCGAACTGTGGATATGGTAGATGGGCGAAATGCAGCCGTTGGATCATATAATGAATTGTCAAAAAGATCGATGTAGAAGCCTTCATTGTCAGGAGAAGCAACGACACGATGCCGTTTAACTTTCCAGTTTTGCTGCAGCCTATTCGCTCATCAGAATACAAGGTATCTCCATACATGATGTACTTCAAATAAATTACGCTCTGGGCAAAAAAAATTCTACCAATTGTGCCACTACCTCATTTGTTGACCAAATCACTACTGATTACATATAATACATATATATAGTCGACCCCTCTAATAATTAGTACTCCCTTCGTTCCAAAATATAAGATCAATATTGGTTTTTTTAAGTCAAGATATTTTCAAATTCAAAATTGATATGAATTAATTTAGTTGTAAACAATACAATTATGGTAGTAAACTATATAAATAGTACTACTAATTTTAAAATTTATTATTTTCAAAAGTTTGATGAATTAAATTAATTTTAAAATTATCTCAAATTGACTCGAAAAAGTCAAACTTGATCGTATATTTAGGAACGGACGGAGTATTCAATTTTTTTACTAAAAATAACTTAGTTCTATGGTGGATAATTAATAATTCTACAACTTAATAATGAGAATGTTTCTCCAAGAAAAATCCTTCATATATAAGTGATCATAATGATGATATAACTATATGGCAATTATCAAGTATCTTGATAAAATTAGTTCATAAAACATGCTAGAAGACAAATATAAAAAACATAAAAGATATAATTTGTTATCATAAGATGAGAGCACACTTAAGAGTTTTATCTTATACTTAGGCATATAGAATTATGCCTCAAATACATCACCTCTGTCTTCCTATCTTAGACCTGGCTCCTAACTTGATGAAGGATTTACAGTGTGTGAAAGTCAGGTTCGTTAACATTTCATGCTTTAACTTCACTTAGGAAAACTTACGCATGGACAAGAGCAAAAAGCACAACATTTCTTAGTTTGAAAAGGTATTAGAAAATTTCTATATCCATGGTAATGAATATGTATTTTTTGTAGATGAAACTGAAGTTAAGATGTATTAATCATATATAAGGAAACATTTTTCGATTGAAACTATGAGAAAATTTAATAATTAACAATATTTGATTATCCAAGCATTATTAATTATTAGAGGTTGAGTGTATAAAAAATGTGGAACCCCAAATACAGTAAACATTAGGCACCTCTAGTATTACTAATTTCAAATATATTTTCATCAGATATTAGTCTTAATACACTATTATGGATCATAAAAAGAAATGTAAGGTTTGTGAAAATGATTTACAATCAATAGCATTTAATACCAACTTAATGAACTAATTAAATTGTTTTAGCTGATGCAATAATTGCTTCACTTTAACATATTTAATAATTAATACTCTACATATACATATTTTATTCACGGGATGCGCACCTTATTAGAGCACCATAGAATCTTGCTTCCCTCGCAACCTGCTGTTCCAATCCTTTAGCAGATTGCTTAAAGTATTTTCCTAGATGCTGTTAAAACAAAAAACAGTTAGAAAACAGTTTCACAATGAAACAATAATCCAGCTATCCTGATCCTATGTCCCACTCCCTACCCCTCCCAGTGCACAAAAAGAAATGGTACAAGGAAATAAAGAAAACTATAAAACTATCAAATGAAACTCTTTCTCAAGAGGAAAATTTCTGCTAACTGTGCATAGCAATGAATAAAACAAACCGAGTAAAGTTGTCAGTTTGAGGGTAAGTAATTAATCACTAGCACCATACATTCAGGTGCTCTGCAGAGAGACAGAAAAGGAAGAATACCCGGTAGCACTGTAACTTTGTTGCCGTAGATACAGCAAGGTCAGATAATAGTTCATTAGGTAATTGCTTTGGCCTGGTCATGCCAGCCACCGTTACTGCATCATTAGCCTCCACCTATTCATAAAAAATTAAACAGAATGTAATATAGAAATCAAATCCTCAGTTATCTTTCACAGACTCATTTTAGGTGGTGTTTGATTGCATCTTAACAGCTCACCTCTTAATGCATTTTAACAGCCCACATATTTGTATTAAGAGGTCCTCTAAACAGTTTAGATTCATATTTGTACCTTAATGATTTAGAGGTATTCAGATGGAAATTTTTTATCCTACTTTCATAAATTAAGATGTCTTAAGAGATGGATTGTTAAGATGCAATCAAACACCAGTATTCATCAAATTCCAAAGGTTGAATCAAATATTCGAGAGCAAAAAAGAAACCAAAACAACAAAATATACACCTTAAATCCTAATGAACCATCCCAAACTTATTTCAAAAGTTTTCAACTGAAAGGTTTGGAAAAAAGTCAAACTGAAATGGAAGATTAACATTTCCGCAACAAATTTCTAGTAACAACAATATAGATATGGAATTCGAACCTACAATCAATATTACATTGAACGTATGGACTCGCTGCTTCAGACATTGTTAGCGAGAAGCCCAGAACAATTTAACAGTTAGCAAATTCAACACTATAAATGGCAGTGGGCCTTGGGACTGTGGTGTATATATGTCCGTGTGTGCGCATACACTTATAATTTCTAAAATTCTGTTGATATACTAGTAATAATGAAACTGAAAATTAAAATTTCTTCAAATACTTGCAGGAATAGCTCAGTAGTAGCTAGAGAATGAAATTAAACCCTATCGAGTAACAACATTAAAAATAAAATTCAATCCCATAAAAACTCCATCTCTTGGCCATTGTTACTTGTAACAAAGTCATAGCAAATTAGCATCCAAGAAAACACATGAACGATATATATAGAGATAGAAAGAGAGACGGACAGTGTTGATGAGGTCGATAATGACAGAGAGCTCCTGATGAGCCAATTGCAAGTTCTCGACCAAGCTTTGCCACGGCCATGGCTTTGTCGCCGCGTCCTTGGGGGTTGAAGTAGAAGCACTAGCAGCTTGTTTCTGCTTCTTGCTGGGATCTTCTCTCTCCAACGCCCACGCAAAATCTATTCGCCTAATTAAGTTCACCCGCTTCTCCTCATAACCTACATCACTAACAACATATATATATATATATATATATATATATATATCAATTCTTCAAAGACGTAACATAATTGATGAAATTGAAATTGAAATTGAAAGATAAATTGCGTACGAAGGGAATCTTTCGGCTCCGTTTTCTTCAATGGCCTCTAAACGTTTAATTGGGAGCTTATCAACGGAAATTTCCATGTTTCCGTCCATTTTACCGGCAATTTTGGGGGGAATTTGGTATGACTAATATAGAGCCCTAGGGGAAAGAGGAGCTGCCGGACTGGTCAGTTCACTGGTTGCATTTTCACCGATTTGCCCTCTTACAATAAATCTAGGGGGACAGGGATTGGGGATCGGGTGTGGCGACCGAGTGATGTGGCACAGCCACAAAGAAAAAAAAAACTTTAGCCAACAATCTCACTTTACCAATACTTCACTCTACCAAAAACTCTCTTTCTGCTTCGCGGCTGCAACGGCTAAAAATATATCTCCCCATCTCCCTCCAACCAAGCTCTGAATGCATAAATAAATATAATATATGATATACGCATATTGATAATATATATTATGTATATATTTATGTCTTAAAAATTAATTTCATAATTTTTGAAACATATTTTTTGCATAAATTTATAATTTTATAGCTGACGTTTTTTCTCTTAAATAAAATTAGTGCAATTTATTTTCTTCAGCCTTCATTCTCTGTCCAAAAATGGTTGTCTATGTTGTTTGTTCAAATCAAATCTTAAAAAATACAAAAAATTTGGAATTTCATTCCTTTAGACCATCTATGTAGTACTAAGTAAGCTGGGTTCTTAGTGAAGAGCAGATTGATTCATGTTTTAAAATCATACAATGGGTTGTCTTTTAAATTTGGGCACAAGTTTATAAATAGAGATCTGATGTGGGTTTTGCTGCTTTTTTTCTCAAATGTCACTAAAATACCCCTAATTAATGATTTCACCAAAAGGGTATGTGATTTTTTTTTATAGTTTCTTTTATTAGGTTTTAGGTATTTCTTAATTTAAAATTTTGTTAAATTCATATTTTTCTTTACCTGATAATGGTTTAACAATGCATTCAGGAAGAAGAAATTTGTAGAAGGGAAATTTTTTACTAGTTGTTGCAGCCGCGAAGCATAGAGCTTGGTTTGAGAGACACAGTTTTTGGTCAAGTGAAGTATTTGGTCAAGTGAGATTGAACCACATCACCCGGTCGCCACACCCCGTTCTCAATCTTTGTCCCCTAGAATTATTTATCAACAATATTATTATTACATAAAAAAAATCACATAATACTCACATACACATATATATTATAGGCCTTCGCCTGACATATAAAACTCACAATATACATATACAAATATACGAGTATTATGTGAATTTTTTTTATATGTTAGTAGCATTATTTATTTTTCATAGTCTTATAAATCTATATTTTACACGGAGGAAGCCGCGGGATTTTAAAATATAACCATGTACATCCCGAGGCTGCGCTAGCAGACCAGAAGAGGAGAGAGAATGTGAGTTTTAAGAGAGAGAAAAGATTACCGTATCATATTACACATAATAAAATTTAAAAAGAATAATATTATAAACACAAATTATTCTATAAATATTTTACAAACGATTTATAATTTTTATGTGGGGTCGAATACTATATTGAAGTATGATAAAACACAAAGAGAATAGAATTTTCTGATATTGTTATTCATCAATGTAACAGATATATATACAAGAGTATATTGCTAAACTTATGCTGCTCTTACAACAAGATATTCTATTGCTATATTTGAATGATCATAATTGCACGATTCTATCCTGATATTAGGGGGATAATCACTCCATCATTATAGGAAAAGATTACTCCTAATCACATATTCTAACATCCCTCCTCAAGGTGGTGCATGGATATCACACATGCTCAACTTGTCAAGACAACTTGTAAACACTTTGTTGGATACTACTTTTGTAAGAACATCAGCAAGTTGAAATTCTGACTTTACAAAAGAAAAATGGATAATGTTGGCTTCAAGCTTCTCTTTGATGAAATGTCTATCAACTTCTACGCTTTGTCTATCATGTTGAAGCAGATTATGGGCAATCTCTATAGTGATGTATTATCACAATAGAGATTCATTGCAATTCTTTGAGAGAATCCCAAATCTTTCATCAAGTTTTTTAACCACAATAATTCGCATACTCCAATTGCCATTCCTCGATATTCGAACAATAACTTGATCTGAACACCACAATTGTTTTTTACTTCTCCCAGTCACAAGATTGCCACTACATAAGTGAAATAATCGGATGTAGAGCGTCGGTCGTCAATTTGAACCACCCAATCGACATCGATATACCTTTGACATCTAAGTGTCCATGTTTGGAGAATAATAGACCTTTGCCTGAATAAGGTTTTAAATATCGCAAAATCTGTTCTACAGCATCCATGTGAGGTTTACGTGGATCATGCATAAATTGACTTACCACACTCACAGCATAAGCAATGTCAGGTCGAGTGTGGGATAAATAAATTAATTTTCCCACAAGTCTCTGATATCTCCCTTTATCTGTAGAACTAGCATGAGAACATTGAAAAAGCTTATGATTTTGCTCCATTGGATTATCAACTGGTTTACATCCAAGCATCCCTATTTCAGTCAATAAATCAAGAGTATATTTACGTTGTAACATAAATATACCATGCTTGGATCGAGCTATCTCAATCTTGAAGAAATATTTAAGATCTCCAAGATTTTTCATGTCAAATTCGGATGCCAAATGTTGTTGTAAGCACTGAATTTCCTCAGCATTATCACCTGTTACTACCATATCATCAACATATATAATTAAGGCAGTGAATTTACCCATGTTATGCTTTATAAACAAGGT
The DNA here is from genome assembly GCA_020205605.1 of Panax ginseng. Classification (NCBI taxonomy): domain Eukaryota; kingdom Viridiplantae; phylum Streptophyta; class Magnoliopsida; order Apiales; family Araliaceae; genus Panax; species Panax ginseng. The sequence continues at coordinate 126,294,821 of CM035144.1, forward strand.
ATGATCCGAATTGCTTTGAGTGTAACCAAACTTTTTCATGACTTGAGTAAATTTCTTTTTAGAGCCTCCATTTCCCCAACTTTTGAATAAAGATAAATTTTCTATAATTATCATTTTGAATATTATGGAGTAATTTAATATAATTTAGTTATAGTTGTAGGTAAAATTTACAAATTTTCGAAAACACCTATGCAATGTTGTTATATTATATTCGAGAGGTTGTTGAGAATTTTCACAAAATATTCATTTTAGCGTAGGTCCATATTCTATAGTAGAGGTAATCTACACTAGTGGGTAGAGTCATTTTAGCTCAAAACACAAGACATCATGGACCTAACTTTTTGAATAAAGATAAATTTTCTATTTATCATTTTGAATATTATGGAGTAATTTAATATAATGTTATAGAGGTAAAATTTACAAAAAAATATTTTATATAAAATTGGTGGGGAATAACGAGGGAATATTAAATACAATGAAGTTTTACTGAAATTATTGTCGAATTGAGGAAACGACAAAATATTTTTATAAAAATAACTATGGCGATGAAAGTTTTCTGGTTGATCTTGTTGAACTACTAGGTAGTAAAAAATAAAGATGTCTGCGCGTGGTTGCGTAGTAGCGCACTTGTGTATTGAATATTGATCTTTACGTGAGAAGTCATTCAGTTTTGTTTAATTATTCTTATAGTAATTGTTGCATAATATCTCACGTTATTTGATTCAATTATTGTCGATATTTTATATATTATTAAAATCAATAATTGAGGCGATAAAGTTATTAATATTATTATTTGCAATATTAACGATGTCAGAAGTTACATCGAGGAGAGGTTTGGTCACCTAATCAATTGCGCCAATAGGAGAAATTCTTATTGGAAAGCCCCTCTTTCTTGGGAACGACACAGTCGATTAATATTGTGAATTATAATAAAGATGATAAATGTTGTTAAAATTATTAAGGTGATTTTTTTATAAAGTTTGCTTATTTTATGGATTCCTATTTACCCATTTTTTCAAAATAATCATTCGATATATTTATATATATATATATATATATATATATATATATATATATATATATATATATATAAGTGGTGGGGAAAGAAATGATTTTTTTTTAGTGGAGGAGTGAAATGTATCTTTTGGTGGGAGAATTCCACCCATAAATTGGGTGGAATGTAGGAATGATGGAGTAATATATATATATATATATATATATATATATATATATATATATATATATATATATTGTCCTTTATGTGTGTAAAAAGTTAATGAATTGGAAGGGTTTGTGATGAAATGGAAACTAAGAAATAATTCAAACATGTGTGGTATATATATATATATATATATATATATATTTTTTGCCTTATTTTGATTGGTTGGATGATTGACTTTGGCATTTGTAGGTTATCAAAATTTCATCCGTGAGTTATTGCGTCTGTGATATTTTCCTCACACAGTGCCCTTCCCTTCTCCTATAAATAAAAGCTCATTCCTTCATTATTTCTTACGAATTTACTAAAACTCCAGAGAGAGAAATTATAGAAAAACTATAGAAAAGTATTTTGCTACTTTCCTACTCTTATATCCAGTTTCTTTTACGGTAAGGATATTATTTGTTGTATTCGTAAGGGATATTATTCTTTTATATTCATAAAGAACTTCATTATTCCATTCTTTATTATTACATTGGAATAACTTTTGATATCTGCTGGCTACCCTATATACTGGTGACATTCTTCTATTATTTTGTCTTTATTATTACATTTGGAATATCACATGCATGTGTTTTACACCGACACTGGTTCCGTCTTTTTATTATTATTACATTGGAATATCTTATGCATGTGTTTTACACAGGACTGGTTCCGCTTTATTATTATTACATTTGAATATATCCTGCTGTGTGTTTTACACCTTAACTGGTTCCATTATTTATTATTCTGTTGGAATAACTTTGTCATGCCAAGTACTGCATGCATGGTGATTTCTGTTTGTTATTCCATTACTTATTATTCATTGGAACATCACCGCTTGCGGTTATGAATTTCACGACTGGTTCCGTTATTATTATTCTGTTGGAATAACTTTTATCTATCTGAAGTACCGCATGCATGGTGATTTCTCTTTGTTATTCCATTCTTTATTATACTCAATTGGTTAAAGTTTTGACTTATATACTCCATGAAATTAGTGGAATATCCTTGATATTTTGCGCTTCATCCAATATCTTTTCATGGAAATATTCTTCCGATCATTCTTGAATTTTACTTTACAAAGAAGTATCATGTTGACAATTTGGGCGTTATTAGTTCTGAATAACTTAATTCTTGAACTTGTTTTATTGAATTCTTATATCATTGTCATCATCCTCATGTTTATATTTTTTAAAGTCATCTATATGGCTTTTAGAGCATGGATGGACTTGGTATGATTATGACCGAGGATTATTCGGTGTAATCATGACCGTAATGTAACAAGTGATGTGGTAAAAGTCCTCATTGGCCCATAGTGCATTGATGGACAGTTGTTGGCATGATTATGACCATTGATGAATACACAAATATCTTTGGCCCGTAGTGCATGGAATTTGTGGTCGTGACCCTAATGAATATCCTTGGCCGTAGTGCAGGAATGATGTGGATTATTTATTAAGGTGAGTCACAGCGATAAAAGTGATGAAAAACCTTTTAAATCATAAAAGATAGTAGACTTTACTCTCTACTTGACTCTTTTAATGGATTGATTGTTCTGCTGCAGTTAAACTTGATATCTATTGTATTTTATCAGTTTAACATTGTTGAGGACTAATGATAATTTATTCTGCATTATCTTAGTCATAATATTTCTTCTTTGGGCTAAGTTGAGCTCACCTTTCTTTCACCGTTTCTCTTCTGGAAATGAGAACGTGGTGACGCAGTCGGGGAAGCGGAGTGATGTTACGGATGATAGTGTTAGCTAGTAGTCCTCACTATTACATTAAATAATGTGACAATAAATGTATTGAGGACTTTTTCTAGAGTGGATATTATCTGAAGACAATATTTGTATTAAAACTCACAGAATGTATTTTGTCGTCTTATACACGATTTGTTGTATAATTTAGTTGTATTTGAATTTTGTACCATGTATTTGGAGACTCAAGATGGGTGATGTATACCTATTTTGGGGGCGTCACAGATTGGTATCAAAGCTTAGGGATATGATCCTGGCTAAGATGATGAGAGACAGAACTAGGAGGGAGAGCGGAAATTCTTTCACTTAGTATGACCTACCTAAGTTTATTTGTTATTTAATTGGTTGGTCGAGTATAGGGATAATATGTGATATGATAATTAACCCTTGTTTTGTGGCGATGTTTGAAAATGGCATCCGAGAATGTTGAGAACATCAATGGAGCCACGAGACCATTGAGTCTCCACGGATCAATAATCGGGATATAATGTGCATCGAGAAGGCGACAATCCTCGGTGCAAACAACAACACCGACCAAATGATGAACGATGGAATGTTTGAGGCTTCATGAAATTCATGTAACATCGGTAGAGTGGCTCCTCATCCAAAATGCGGTGGAAACATTGGCAACTCTCGAGATGGTTCTGCCAAGCGGTTTAAGGAACTGGGACCACCGGAGTTCTTTGGAGAGCCAAAACCACTTAAAGGCGAAACGTGGATTAAATGGATCAACAAGATATTTGATGTCTTGGGATGCTCCAAGAGCAAAGGTTCCATTTGCCACCTTCATGTTTGCGTCTGAGGGCGTATTCTTGGTGGGAATCAGTAAAGCGTACTCAACTCCGCCGCATCAAGATATCTTGGGAGAAGTTCGAGGAACTATTCAACGACAAGTACTTTCCGAAAGTATTCGACACATGAAAGAGGTAGAGTTCATCAAGTTGGAGCAAAATAACATGGCCAGTGTCGCATGCTGAAGCCAAGTTTGCCGAGTTGTCCCGATTTACGTCCCATTTGGTTGATAATGAGGAGAGAATGACACGAATGTTTTTAAGAGGTTTGAAACACGAGATACGACAATATCTTATATCTCATAAACTATGTTTGTATTCGAGATGTTGTTAATAGGGCTCGATTATTGGGCGTGATAATAATGAGTCAACCCAACCAAAAGAGAAAGCGGTGACAAAATGATAATACCGGTGAGAAACGATCATCAAGCGGTGACAACAAGCGTGAGGAATCAACGGGCGAAATGGTAACCACTTGGTGGTAATCAAGGCCAAAATAGTAGAATGGACATTTCAAAGAGGAGATTCAATAATGATGGAAAGGCGTCGGCCAAAGACTTTTACCTGTGTGAAGGAGGAGGAGAGAACGACCACCTATTATATGCTTGAAATGTGGAGGGAGGGACACATCGGTCAAAGCTACGCGATACCTTCCAAAGCATGTTATAATTGTGGAAGAGAAGGTCACCTAGCCCAATTTTGTCGTTCACCGAAGACAAGTTCAGCTAGAATGGAAGCACCAAAGGCCATCCCAGAAAAGTCAAAGCCGGTAGTGCAAGGGAGAGCGTTTGTTGTGACCTCCCAGAAAGCAAAGAACCCGAACGAGGTCATCACGGGTAAGCTTATCATAAACTCTAGCGAAGTTTATACTTTATTCGATACTGGTTCTACCCACTCTTTCATTTCTCCTACTTGCGCTCAACGTTTAAATTTGACTCCGGAGAGATTGGACTTTGATTTATCTGTTGAAACTCCGTTGGGAGAAACCTTCATTACCTCCACGGTTTATAAGTCTTGTTTAGTTCAAATCGGCACCCATGCGTTACTTCGTCGATCTTATTTCATTGAAAATACTTGCATTTGATGTAATTCTAGGATTGATTGGTTAACTACACATCATGTAAAATTGATTATTTTCGTGGGGTTGTTAGCTTTCATATTCTAACCAACCTATTATGCGAATTCAAGCAACCAAACCATTAAAATCAATCACATCATCTCAAGCCACAAAGCTATTCGTTTATTGAAAAATGGATGTCAAACTTTCTTAGCTCATATCACGAGATCTAAACAAAAATGCGTCGATTTTGAATGATATTTCTATTGTTAATGAATTTCTGACGTATTCCACGAAGAACTTCTGGCCTACCCCAGGCGTGAAATTGAATTTTGTATCGACCTTGAACCCGTACAAAACCCATTTCCAAAGCCCCATGTCGAATGGCTCTATTGAACTTCGAGGAGTTAAAGACCCAATGCGAGAATTGTTAGACATTGGCTTTATTCATCCCTAAGACTTCTCCTTGGGGTGCTCTGTTACTATTCGTGAAAAAGAAAGATGGGAGTATCGACTTTGTATTGATTATCGGGAGTTGAATCATGTCACCATAAAAATAGGTACCCATTGCCACGTATTGATGACTGTTTGACCCAGTTGCAAGGAGCCAAATTTTTTTCAAAGATTGATCTTCGTTCCTGGATATCACGGTTGAAGATTAGAACCGATGACATTCCAAAGACGGCTTTCGAACTTCTATGCGGGCATTATGAATTCTAGTCATGTCTTTTGGATTGACTAATGCTCCTCTGCCGCCTTCATGGATATGATGAACCGAGTATTCAAGGAATATTTGGATCACTTTGTGGTCGCTCTTTATTGATGACATCCTTATTTATTCAAAAGCCGTGAAGATCATGAGCAACACTTGAGGTTGATACTCCAAAAGCTTCGTGAATATAAGCTTTATGCCAAATTGAAGAAATCGAGTTCGGCTTGAGGAAGTAGCATTCTGGGGCACGTGGTGTCAAATCATGGAATATCTGTTGACCCAAAGAAAGATTGAAGCTATTCAAAGTGGGAGCAACCTAAATCGATGATCAAAGTCGTAGCTTTCTCGGTTTAGCTGGTTATTATCGGAGATTCATGGAAGGATTTTCTCGAATCGCTACTCCACTAACTCAACTGACTCGGAAAGATACAAAGTTTGGTTGGAGCGAGAAATGTGAGAAGAGTTTTCAAGAACTCAAGAGGAGTCTCATTTCAGCACCTGTTCTGACAATACCATCTGGTTCGGAGGGATTTGTCATCTATAGTGATGCTTCGGGCAAAGGGTTAGGATGTGTTCTCATGCGGCATGGGAAAGTCATAGCTTTATGCCTCACGACAACTCAAAGAATATGAGAGGAATTATCCTACTCATGATCTAGAGTTAGCGGTTGTTATCTTCGCACTAAAGATTTGGAGGCATTACTTGTATGGGGAGAAGTGGAGATCTTTACGGATCATAAAAGCCTCAAATATTTCTTCACTCAAAAGAAACTCAACATGCGACAACGACGTTGGCTTGAATCATTTGAAAGATTATGATCATACCATTCAATACCATCCTGAAAAAGCGAACGTGGTAGTGACGCGCATTGAGTAGAAGATCATATCATGCGTGTCTGAGTGCGATATTGTCAATATGAAGGCCCATTTTGTGTGACTTGCAAAGAATGGAGATAGAGATAAAGACTCCGAGGGACCCACGTGATGATGGCGAATATCACGAGTAGAACCGAACTTTAATTGATAAAGTTAAAGCTTCTCAAACTACGGGACACAACTGATGCGTATGAGGAAGAAAGTGCAAGAAGGTGTTATATCTTAGGAAGCAAGAATCGATGATGAAGGAATACTTGAGTCAACTCCGGACTTTGTGTTCTAACGACCTTGATTTAAAGTATAAAATCATGATGGAGCGCGCATGACACACCGCTTCTCAATCCATCTCGGGGAGTACCAAAATGTCCGTGATCTTCGTCCATACATTTTGGTGGAGCAATATGAAGAGAGAGATAACATTTTTTATCTCAAGGTGTCTAACTTGTCAATGAGTCAAGGCGGAACATCAAGTACCAAAAGGTCCATTGCAACCACTTGAAATTTTAGAATGGAAGTGGGAGCACATTACCATGGATTTCATTACTAGTCTTCCCAAGGTTTCTCAAGGCATTGATGCAATTTGGGTCATTGTTGATAGATTGACCAAGTCTGCTCACTTCTTACTAATACGAGAAACTTATACACTTGAACGTCTTGCTCGTATGTATATAAACGAGATTGTAAGACTGCATGGTATGCTAGTATCCATAGTTTCTGATCGAGACCCAAGATTCACTTCACGATTTTGGGTTAGTTTGTAAAAAGCTATGGGCACAGATTTTACGATTTAGTTCGGCATATCATCCTCGAATGGACGGGATAATCGGAGAGGACTATTCAAACTCGGAAGATTTATTAAGACTCTGTGTCCTTGACTTCAAGGAAGTTGGGATAAGTTCTTACCATTGGTGGAATTTTCCTACAACAACAACGATTATCAAACAAGTATTGGCATGGCTCCATTCGAGGCGTTGTATGGAAGAAAGTGTCGTTCTCCAGTATGCTGGGATGAGGTGGGTGAAGCAACGTTATTGGGACTGGAGTTGGTACGTAAGACTACGGATAAGATTCAAACGATCCGACAACGTATAAAAATCTCACAAGATCGATAAAAGAGTTATCTTGATCTTCATCGAAAGGGCGTGGAATTCGATATAGGAGATCATGTGTTGTTACGTGTTTCTCCATGGAAAGGAGCTACAAGATTTGAAAGAGAGAAAAGCTCAATCCTCGATTCATTGGCCCATTTTAATCCTCGATCGAGTAGGAACTATGGCCTATAGACTCGCTTTCACCAAATATGTCTCGTGTTCATAACGTTTTTCACATATCCATGTTACGTAAATATGTGAAAGATCCAACCACATTATTGAGTTAGAACCGGACAAAATAGCGGAAGACTTAACGTATGAAGAGGTACTGTTTCAAATCTTGGATAAGAAGGAACATATTTTACGCTCCAAGGTTATACCTCAAATCAAAGTTTTGTGGAGAAACCACGATGTTGAGGAAATGACACTTGGAGTTAGAATCAAAATGAAATCAAGGTATCCTTACCTCTTCGATATACTGTGGTGCGTACCTTAATTTCGAGGCGAAATTTCATAAGAAGGGAGGTTGTAAGACCCCAACTTTTTGAATAAAGATAAATTTTCTATAATTATCATTTTTGAATATTATGGAGTAATTTAATATAATGTTATAATTGTGGGTAAAATTTACAAATTCTGCAAAGTATGCAAGTTGTTATATTATATTCGATTGGTCGGGGAATATTCATTTTAGCGAGGAAATATTCGCATGCAATGGCATGATCATTGGTGGACCCCAAAATGTAATTATTGTCGGATTGAGAAACTACAAAAATATTTTTATAAAAATAACGGCGAAGTTTTACCGGATTGATCTTGTTGAATTACTTTCGGTAGTAAAAGTAATAAATGTCTGGCGTGGTTGCATAAGTAAGCACACGGTATTGATTATTGATGCTTTACGTGAGAAGTCATTCGGTTTTGTTCAATTATTGATATAGTAATTGTTGCATAATATCTCACGTTATTTGATTCAATTATTGTCGATATTTTATATATTGTTAAAATCAATAATTGAGACGACAAAGTTATTAATATTATTATTTGCAATATTAACGATGTCTGAAGTTACATCGAGAGAGGTTTGATCACCTAATCATGCTGCCAATAGGGAGAAATTCTTATTGGAAAGCCCCTCTTTCTCTAGAACGACACGTCGATTAATATTGTGAATTATAATAAAGATGATAAATATTGTTAAAATTATTAAGGTGATTTTTATAAAGTTTGCTTATTTTATGGATTTCTATTTATATAATTTTTTATATATATATATATATATATTATATATATATATATATAAATATATATATATATATATATATATATATATAAGTGGTGGGGGAAAGAAATGATTTTTTTTTAGTGGAGGAGTGAAATAAATCTTTTGGTGGAGAGAAATTTCACCGTAAATTGGGTGGAATGTAGGAATGATGGAGTAATATATATATATATATATATATATATATATATATATGTATGTATGTTATATATATATATATATATATATATATATATATATATATATATATATATGATATATTGTCCTTTGGTGTGTTAAAAGTTAATGAATTGGAAGGGTTTGTGGGGTGGAAGCTAAGAAATCAATCAAACATGTGTGGTATATATATATATATATATATATTTTTGCCTTATTTTGATTGGTTGGATGATTGACTTTGGCATTTGTAGGTTATCAAAATTTCATCCGTGAGTTATTAAATGTTCGTGATATTTTCCTCAACAAATTGCCCTTCCATTCTCTTATAAATAGAAGCTCATTCCTTCATTATTTCTTACGAATTCACTTTGAAACTCTGGAGAGAGAAATTATAGAAAAACTATAGAAAAGTATTTTGCTACTTCCTACTCTTATATCCGATTTTTTTTACGGTAAGGGATTTATTTTACTGTACTCGTAAGGATATTATTCTTTTATATTCATGAAGAGAACTTCATTTATTCCATTCTTTATTGTTCATTGGAATAACTTGTATACGCGAGCTACCTATACTTGGTGACATTCTTCTATTATTCTGTCTTTATTATTACTCGCTGGAATATCTTACATGCATGTGTTTTACACCGGACTGATTCCGCTTTTATTATTATTACATTGGAATATCTTGTACATGTGTTTTTACACCAGAACTGGTTCCGCCTTTTATTATTATTACATTTGGAATATCCTCGCTTGTGTATTTTATCTGGGACCTAGTTCCATTATTTATTATTCATTGGAATAACATTATCTACATCTGATACCACACGTGCATAGTGATTTACATTGTTATTCCATTACTTATTATTACTCGTTGAACATCATGTTGGTGTGAATTTCACCGACTGGTCTTCCGTTATTATTATTACATTTGGAATAACTTTTATCTGCTGAAGTACTTGCATGCATGGTGATTTCTCTTGTTATTCCATTATTTATTATACTCGGTTGGTTAAAGTTTTGACTTTTATACTCCATGAAATTAGTGGAATATCCTTGATATTTAAGCGCTTCATCCAAAGATCTTTTTCATGGAAATATTCTTCCGATCATTCTTGAATTTTACTTTACAAAAGAAGTATCATGTTGACAATTTGGACGTTATTAGTTCCTGAATAACTTAATTCTTGAACTTGTTTTATTGAATTCTTATATCATTGTCATCATCCTCATGTTTATATTTTTTTAAAGTCATCTATGGCCTGTAGAGCATGGATGGACTTGGTATGATTATGACCAGGGATTATTCGGTGTAATCATGACCGTAATGTAACAAGTGATGTGGTAAAAGTCCTCATTGGCCCATAGTGCATTGATGGACGGTTGTTGGCATGATCATGACCATTGATGAATACACAAATATCCTTGGCCCGTAGTGCGTGGAATTTGTGGTCGTGACCCTAATGAATATCCTTGGCCGTAGTGCAGGGATGATGTGGATTATTTATTAAGCTGAGTCCCAGCGATAAAAGTGATGAAAAACCTTTTAAATCATAAAAGATAGTAGACTTTACTCTCTACTTGACTCTTTTAATGGATTATTTGTTCCGCTGCAGTTAAACTTGATGTCTATTGTATTTTATCAGTTTAACATTGTTGAGGACTAATGATAATTTATTCTGCATTATCTTAGTCATAATATTTCTTCTTGGGGCTAGTTGAGCTCACCCTTTCTTTCATGGTTCTCTTAGGAAATGAGAACGCGTGGGACTTGAGACGAGTCGGAACGAGAGTGATGTTACGGATGATAGTGTTAGTAGTAGTCCTCACTATTACATTAAATAGTGTGACAATAAATGTATTGAGGACTTTTTTACTCGAGAGTGGATATTGTCTGAAGATAATATTTGTATTAAACTCACAAGAATGTATTTTGTCGTACTTATACACGCATTGTTGTATAATTTAATTGTATTTGAATTTTGTACCATGTATTTGGCGACTCAAGATGGGTGATGTATACCTATTTTGGGGCGCCACTTGACTAAAGTTTCGCTTCGATGTTGAGGTGAAAGGTATACATAAGCTACACATCCAAAGATATGAGGCGTCAATTTAACCAACGACGGAAGCATGCAATGATTAGCAAGGACATCAAGCTATCGTTGAAAGGATATGGTACTGTAGAGGGTGTACGATTAATAACATAAATAAAATTTGAATCGGTAGCCTCTCTCCACAAGTAAGTAGGCACACTACTTTCAATTATTAGTGACCGGATGACCTCAAGTAATTGTCGATTTTTCAACTCAGGTACTCCATTTTGTTGAGGAGTCTCTCGGCATGATGTTTGATGAATGATACCTTTTGAATGTAAAAAATCTGTTAACTCTCTCTTGAAATATTCACGTCCATTATCTGAACGTACCACTTTAATAGATCTGTCAAATTGGGTGAGTACCGTTTGATAAAAGAGACGGAAAATTGAACAAACATCACTCTTATGTTTTAGCAAGTATACCCAAGTCATTCGAGTACAATCATCCACAAAGGTAACAAACCATTTCATTCCATTATTTGTGGAAACTGGGGAGGGACCCCATACATCCGAATGTACTAATGAAAACGGTGTAACAACTTTATTAGAAAACAAAGAAAATACAGCACGATGACTTTTATCCATAACACATGTCTCATAAATGAAGTCTGAAAGGTTACAATTAGCAAATAAAGATAGAAATAATCGTCTAAGATATCCAAATGACGGATGACCAAGCCGTTTATGCCACAACAAAATTTATGCGATATTGGCCTATTGATTTGTACTCTTCATATATCTTTAGACTATGGTAAACTTGTGATGATGTTCCACCTCTAGATAGTACAATCCTCCTCGTTGTCTACACCACGCTAATCCTCTCCTTGGTATGTATGTGTTTGAAAAATACAATGAGTAGGATAAAAAGCAGAGCCACACAGCTTAAGGGCCTCAAGTTATCCGACTAATGGAAAGCAGATTACATGTAAGGGATGGAACATATAGTACATTTGAGAGAGATAAAGTGGAGGATAAAGGAACATTACCAACACCAATGAATAGGGATGACACACCATTGGCATTAGTAATAGCTAAAGCTAGAATGTGAAGGGATAAAAGCTAAATTTTGAAGAATCACAAGTCATATGATCATTTGCACCGTAATCGATTATCCAATCACTATTTTTAGTACATGAAAGAGAAATTTAAGTCAAGATCTTAGTCATACCAACAGGTGCAACTAATCCTGTAGAAGATGACACTTTGGTCATTGTTGTAGAGAAGTGTTGGCGAAGTTTTCTTTCCTTTAGATGCCACTCGGGATAACCATGAAGTTTGAAGACGTATCAACAACATGGTTATCACCATTACAATAAAGTACATTTATGTGTCCCTTTCTTATGGTCTTCTTGGTGGATTAATCCTTCAGTAGCTATAGCGGTACCATCGGTGAGATATTCCACCTATCATAAAGATCTTGACGATTTGCCTCAAAGACAAACCATAAAGATAAGCAACTTAAAGATTTGGAAGAGGTGCGATTAGCACCATCTCCACGAACCCCATCCAAAGGATGAGTCCAAACCAACCAGAGAAAATATAAACACGCTGAGAATTAACCTTAGTGGTATATATCTCAATGTCACTTTAGACTTCATCAAGCACAATCATCTATAAAGATCAATCTCCCCGCCAAAGTTTTTGTAATTTTCCCCAATAAGAAATAATAGAACCACCATTTTTGACGAACAAAGATTACCTCACAAGATAACCGATATGATTTTGAGGCATCTTGACCGACCGAGTATGTTTAATAGCCATATCCCAAATTTCCTTTGCTGTGGACAGTCGCAAGAAAATGGATCTTATGTCTTTGTTCATTGCATCGAGTAACCAGGATTTGATCATGCAATTTTCATCTTCCCATGCTTCATATTCTTCAGAATTGGTATTCTCAGGTGCAACCTTTGAACCTGAAATGAATCCCCAACGCTTTCGACCGCGAATTTTATTTTGTGCATTCAAAGCTCATTCTACATAATTGGTGCCATCAAGTTTCTCTGGAGTAAGCGAGGAAGAGACGTCTTGCATATGTAGTGCTGGTAAAGCTAGGGAATTAGTTTTTGCATTCCCGACAACAACACCATCATCAATGGTAGGAGTAGTCATGATGGGTGGGTAGGAAAGAATTATGATAAAAAAAAAACAAAGAACAACCTCCGGTTCCTAGGATAGATAAAGGAAAAACGAAGTTGGCTTTGATACCATGATAAAACACAAAGAGAATAGAATTTTTTGATATTGTTATTCATCAATGTAGCAGATATATATACAAGAGTATATTGCTAAACTTATGCTACTATTACAACAAGATATTCTATTGCTATATTTAATGATCATAATTGCACGATTCTATCCTGATATTAGGGGGATAATCACTCCATCATTATAGGAGAAGATTACTCCTAATCACATATTCTAACAAAATAATTTGTTGATCAATATGCTAAGGTGGAGTATGTCACATTAGCCGTTTGTAAAATATTTGTAGAATAATTTGTGTAAACTCTTATATAAAGAAAAGTACTGACATGGATGTACTAGTAAAATAGGTAATATTTACTTCTTTAGAATTATTGTAGAATTTAGATCCAAGTTCAAAATTTTCATAAAAATCTGAGGGACAAATTTAATGGGCCGTTTTATTGCTACTTCGTCTTCCATACTCGGAAGGACTTGATTGAGACGGTACCGAACCCAGCCCACACCAAGATAACAGTTGGGCTTTCCTTTGTGGACTTTTTAGGCTTTAGAGAGACCATCATTATTCAAGGATAAATTAAAGGAAACTTGTATATATTGGGGTTAAATATTTTTTTTATTAATGTACTTTATGTCAACTTACAAGTGAATTATTCAACTATTTTTTTTTATAGTCAACTCACTCATTTTTTGTTTACTTACAAATCGTTAGAAAATCCGTTAAGTCATGTTAACTTTAAATGGTTTGACCATATAGGTGAGAGAAATCTGACATAAAATAGGGACTGAAAAAAAAATTATTTATTGAATCATAGTCATTACGCACATAAGTTATAGTTAATCCATAAAAATCAAATATATCTGATCCGACCCGACCCAATATAGTAATAATAATAATTATTATTACATTCTTCCAACAAATCTGGGTTCACATTTGTATTAGCAAACAACATCAACATCACCGTTCTTTCACCACCATCATCATTTCATTCATCTTACATATATCATTACAAAAACAATCTAAACCAACCTAATTCTTCTTTCTTTCCCATTTTTAGCCAAAGATTTGGGTAATTAGAGAGCTGTTCATGAAGTATAAATCCTGGTTTAATTTATTATTCATCAAATTAAAGTTTTGAGTAATCTTATTCTTTTCATTTTGTTCCCTCTTTTTCTCGATTGTATAAACCCTAGGTTTAATTTATTGTTTATCAAATTAAAAATTTGGATAATATTCTTCTTTTCATTTAATTTGTTCCCTCCTTTCTAGATCTGGTCTCTCTCTATATGTTTAATTTCTCCATCTAATATTTGCTATCAAACAATTTATGCGTTGCTGGGTTTACTTTTGGAAAACAAAATTTTTTGATCTGGTGCATCATGAATGAAGAAGATAGATGATAACTAAGTAACTAATTAAACCCATAACTGATTGGGAAGGAGAGAGAGAGAGAGAGAGAGAGTCAACAGAGGGGATAAAGACTAGACTACATCTGATCACGGAAAAGAAGTGAGAGAAAATGAAGAAATTAGAGGAAAGACACTACGATTCTATTTTTTACTCTGTCGGATCTTATCAGATAGATTCGATCTGGATCCTTTGTATGTATTTCTTATTCATTTAAGGGTTTTAGATTCGATGTTTGTTTGATGGTCTGTTGTGAATCATCGATGGTTTCCATTTGGATTGTATTGAACACCAAACAAGCTCAAAAAAAGATCGAAGTCATCATCGCTTTGTTGCTTTGTTTTGGGGTTAAGAAGCTTGGATATGTTTTAAAGAAGAATAAAAAGGAACCGAGAAGATGTGTTATTTTATTTTATTTTTTGAAGATTTTTATTATTCTCTTTCAATGTACTCAAATTATTTTTTACAGTCAAACATTTAGATTTGAAATTAATGGTGGTTATAGTCAATGTTTATGGATAATAGCGGTGGTTATGGATTATGGTGGTGTTGTTGTTGGTGTTGAGTAGATGAAGAAGAAGAAGAACAATAAAAATATATTTTACTAATTTAAATGTTAAAAATTATTTTTAATACACATAATTCATTAATTTGTCAAGTAAAATGCATATATATAATGTCAAAATAAATTTATAAATATGTATGTATATAAATTTAATAAGAATTGTAAAACGAATTTATAAATATTTATATAAAATCAATAAGCATTGATTTTCAATTTCAATATATTTTATTTTTATAATTTTTAAATAATTATACTTGTTACTAATTATCTAAAACTCATTTTCTAATAATCACAAAAATAAGTAAATTTTTTATTTTTATTTTTTCCTTTTTTTTGTTGACTTTTTACGATTTTATTTTATTTTACAAAAAATTTCTTTCATTTTCACTCGAAAGTTTCCACATCATACTCTCAGCTTTCTCTCTCTTGCCATGTAAGCTTTCTTTCTCGTATGTGGAATCATACGTAGCAAACCGTTTGAAGTCAACATAATTTAACGAATTTTCTAACGGTTTATAAGTAAACAAAAGTATAATGAATTGAATGTAAAAAAAAAAGTTGAGTGACTCATGCTTATAAGTTGACATAAAATACAATAATTAAAAAAACATTTATCCCGTATATGTGAATATTTAGGTTTAATTTATTTTTTAACGTGGATAAATTATTAGTTAATCCATTTGAAGAGATGTATGTTAGGTGGATCCCACATAATGTTATCAAATCTCACACATTGATATATTTATAATTGTAATTTAGTATAAACTTGTTACAATATATAACATGACTTAAAATTAAATTGAGTTTTGCTACGTATGACGTCAAATTTATGTTAATATTAAATATCGAATATATATGAGATAAGAATAAATTAAGAATAGACATACATATTATTATTATATCTTATCACTTAGATTTATACTTATTCGTAATCTAACCTTGTCATGATATATATATATATATATATATATATATATATATATATATATTTGCCTGATTGATTATCTATACTTTTATTTACTCACCTGCTTACCCCCTTTAGCGACGGATCCGTGATTTGCCTCGGCCATACAACCGTCGTCTACTTTTAAGAACGCTTATATGTCATCTGTCATAAAAGTATGACGATACGCATAATTTTAACCTGGGAAGACGCAAGTGAGTAAGATAAGTGGTATGCATTTGATCTTTACTCTCTCTCTCTCTCTATATATATATATATATATATATATATATTTGTCCGGATCTTAAACTCACCTTATCTAGCTCACCCCCTTTAGTACGAATGGGACTGACGATTCTGGTCCGTCGCTATATATAACCGTCATCTTAACTTTTAAATGACGGACAACATATAGCGACAGATTTTACGTAATCGTCGCCCGTCCGTCGTTAAAAGGGGGTGAGCAAGGTGAACTAGATAAGGGGTTAGCTTAAGATCCGACTTCAGATATATATATATATATATATATATATATATATATATATATATATATATATATATATATATATATATATACTGACAACTATAACATTATATCAAATTTACTCCATAATATTCAAAATGATATTTATTGAAGATTCTTCTTTATTCATAAAAGTTGGGGTCTTACATGGATCGCCTCTAATTTTTGCATTCATCGCATACCATCCTTGAGTTTTCTCACTCTAGGACATTTGTTACGTGCCTTTGGGGTATTCCTCCACCCTTCAGATGATCTTACGATTTGGATACATTTCAAATGCTTTCCTCGGATTCGGATCATGTTTACTTCCTCCGATCACGTCGCAACAAAGGGTTAGTGTTGACATTTTGTTGATCGGGTTGTTGAACCACAATACTGCCACTTTCGATCAGATTTTGAATCTTATGCTTTAAGGACCAATAATCTCGTGTATCGTATCCTGAAGACCCTGAGTGGTAAGCACATCTCTGACTCAGATTGTATCTTTTGCTACTTGGTTCCAGAGGTGGAGCGAGTTTTGGTAATTATCTTGTGATCTATTAATACGGCCAAGACATTTTCAAGGGAATCGCCTAGTGGAGTGAACACCCGATTTTCTGTTCTTTCAAATTTTCTTTTTCTATCCTGGCATCGGTTGAATGCAGCCTGTTGTTGAGATGCCTGATTGTCTTGCTTTTTCCAAATAGGGGGACTATAGTTTGGTCTCCTAGCTTGCCCCTGTACAACAAGGAATACATCTTCATCGCCTTTATCGGATTCCCCCTTGTGATCGCTCGCATACTTGCTAGTCTGTATATGTTTGGTGACTGCTTTCAAGGTAGTGAAGTCTTTAATATTTCCTACCTTCAGGCCCATCTCTGCCATTTTGCCATGTTATATCTAAAAGTATAGACGACGGTTGTATGACCGAACCGTCGCCGGCTCCGTCGCTAAAGAGGGGTGAGTACGGGTGAGTAAGATAAGGGGTATGCACTTGATCCGGACCGTATATATATATATATATATATATTATTTTCCAATTAAATTTAATTTTGTTACTTGTGTCCTTTTGTATTTTCTTCTCTTATCCCCTAAACTTTATTTTCTCTTAGTTAAAAACCCTTAATAACACAATTTTTTAACTCATAACTTAACACTCGAAAGAAAAAAGTACATTTAGTTTTGGTATATATATATATAGGCACGCGGGAATCTTTTTCATATATAAAAAAAATCATAATTAGAGTCCAAAATATTAAAAGAGAAAAAGAAAACAAGCGGAGGTGAGGGGATACTTACGAAGAACATACCAACAACAAAAAGTCTCATGGGACATCCCTATTTTTAATCAGCCAAAATATAATTAATAAACAAAATAAAGTTGGAAAGGCATGAAAAAGTGAAACTTTAATTAATTTGTTAGCCAAGTTGTGATTACTGACAGAACAGCCGGGCAGGTGGTGGTGCTTTAGGTTTACAATTACAATTACAATTATAATTATAAATATAATTAATATGATAAGCAATAGTACATATTTATTAGTATATAATTAACTGCCCAATAAATATCATTATTTATTAATATTGAATAAGACTACCTAATCTATTTTATGAAATTAAATAATGATATATAAAATCGCCTAGCTTAGCTGTAATCAAAAGTTAAAATTGCTCAACTTAGTTAATTAAAAGATCGATGTTTAGCATGTTACTGTCCATAAGCCTAATGTACGTAGTTGTATAACATGCAAAAAATCTAGATTATTATTGAACAAACCCCTTTAGCCTATTATTACTGCTAATTAAATACTAATACAAGGGATATGATTAATGATTTCTCTCTTCTTTCTCACTTCCAAAAAACCTTAATTTGTCTCCGATATGTGGGATTAACTTTAATGAACATCTATTATTATTATTATTATGCTTTAACGGTGATGGTATATAGTTCTATTTAGACTTGAATGCGAGATGATTAATTATCGGTAAAACAATTTTGATGTTGATTGTTATTGGTGAAGTTTGATTCGAATTTTAATTCAGAAGTGATTGTAAAATTATTTAAAAAATAATAATTAATTAGATGATAAAATTATATTATGTAAGAATTTTAAATATATAGTTGGACGTTGGAAACTGACGACCTTAATTTATCTGTCTAAAAAGATTAAGACTTAAAATTTTTAAATGGAATCTCAATTTGATCCCATGACATATATTTTAGACAATGCCAAACATACCCATAATCTCTCTTTATTTATCTATCATAAGCCATCATTAGGTCTTCTTTATTATACTACGTTCTTTATCATATTACCTACCAACTATTACATCATGAAGGTTACTGTTTCATCAAATGAATAGATTGAAATTAAAATAAATTTATTATCACATAAAATCGCTTCATATATATATTTTGATACGCATATGTTTTATGATCAATCAAAATAAATGTTGATAATAAACTTATTATTGAAAGTATACATGCAATTCAAATATGTAATAAAATGTTGTGGCCCTTCCTCCTCTTTACAGGTCAAGTTTAGTACCTGTCCTTGCATGCAAATTTGTGTCTTATAATTTAACTATCCACCAGCTGATGCACATATATGGATTAATTTGAACATGACTCTTCAATTTGTTTCCTCCAAATGGGAATGCTTGATATTTATATATGTATATGTGTGTGTAATAGACTGTGAAAACATGTCAGAATCTGCCAAAAAAGTAAATAGAACAAATTAATGAGATCTTAATAAATTATACAGTACGGAATGGTTCAAAATAATGCCAATATGTAGCCAATTAATAAAGTCATGAAATAGTGTGGACCAAGGTGATATATCAACCATAACATCAAACCTAATCAGTGAGACCATAACATAATTAATTTAGCTATGACATTGGGAAAAAGTAGCAGCCACATATATAGCTATTTCCAAGAGTTTTAAAAATATACAACTGAGGTCTTATCGATCAATACATTACTAATGAAGGTGATAGTTGATCTACTAATTTAACTAAATTTTTTTATGAAAGTGGTAAATTTTAAAATTGCTCCAGTATGATATGGGTAATAGGGTTATTATGGAATTTTAATCAAATTATCATGATGGAAATTTCAATTTTTAATTATTAATTTAATTGTTAGAATTTGAGCCAAATTTTAAAGTGGCTTTCATTAATCATTTGAAAAGAATACACATATCAATGCATGTGTTCTACTTCATGAGTAGATTAAAATTAAGTATATATTTGGAAGCTCAAATTCATCTGACAATGAATGAAAAATTGATTCCCAAAGATCACACTTAAAAATAATAATAAATACTTGTGGGAAGCTAAACCCCACATTGCTCTTGGGTTTGGTTCCCAAGGGACAACTCATTTTTGTGGAGGAGAGAAAACATAGCTAAGACTTGGTTGAACTATGCGCTGCCAATCACTCGGGCTCGATGGTCATTGTATATATCTTTTTGGATAACGCTAATGAGATTAATATTGCGTCGTTTTGGAAAGCGTCATCTACCCGAACAGAAACTCCAAAACTACATTGCTCTTGTTCGAACGGACGTGCTCATTCTGCCGTGTCCAAAACTACATCGTTTTTGACTGAACGGACGCATCTCATGCCTTTTCAAGGGGTTGTATCTCATCTGATGGGTCACTAAACCCTCCTATAAATAGACTAGGAGGACAACCATTTAAATCATTCAAATCATATAAGTATCAAGCATTCTAATCTTCATTATTTCATAAGTTATTCATAGTTCATTTTGAGACGGAAGTTCATAGTATTAGTTTGGTTCGTTGTGTCATGTGTTATGTGTTATTTATAGTGGTGCTATAACACATGTTGTCATTGTATCATGAGAGACAAGTGTTGTTAACTCTAAGCACCAATAAAAAGAACATAATTATCTTAAGAACATAATTCACAGCACTAGCCTTGAGGCCCTTTGACATATTCATCAATCCTTGTAATTTTGATTCATATCAGATAAATTTACACATGTACACATACACACACACACACACACACACACACACATATATATATATGTCCAATCAGTCTTACTGACATTAATTAGGTCTAGTAATTGAAAATTCAATAAACCACTTGAAAAATAACTAAAATTCTAGGTCTTCAACAGACGATTGTGTCAAGGTTAGGAGAGAAATGACATGTCGAAAATTAGGTACTACTTCTTTTTAGGATCTAATTAATAGGTAAAATATGAATGTCCGCGTTTAATTTGTATATTAAAAAAAATGTTTTTAATTTTTAAACTTAATATGTGAAACTCGATATCATTATGAGAAAATCTATTTTAACCAACAAAATAAAAGAGAAATTCTATGGCTGCAAATGAAAATGATGGGATGTTTCCCGGCCATGTCTTGGCCATATATATTTCAGGTAATTTCGTAGGGAAACATATATATCATAAAAAAGGGTGGTACTGGAAGGAGTTGAGGATATGACTAAGAAATTAGGTTAATTAGGCCCAAATTTATATAAATATTTAAAATTTCAAAAAAACAAGTTCTGGTTCTGGATACTATTAATTGAGTCAAAGCCTTGAACTCTCTTTATCTGTTGTGGCGCGCGTGAAACTATACGTAATTATATATCCATTAGTTTTTGGACTACACTACTCCTTTTTTTCGTAATATATCTTAATTAATTATATGCATTGTTTTGAGATAGTCAAGAACAATTAAACATTTAATTGGTGCATGCATGATCAAAAATACAATTTAGGCGCTAGCTTATATATATATATATATATATATATATATATATATATATATATATATATATTATATTTTTTGAAAAATACGTATCTTGTAACCTTAATTACTTATGAGTACGGGCATTAATCATAAAATTAAATGACTTAATTATTTTTGTTTCTAGATCTCATACAATCGCTAGCTTGATCTGTACGTATAAGATATATATATATATATATATGATCGCAAAATAAGGGAAACCAATTGCTGATTAATTTTTCAAATGTGCTTATTTAAAGACATCAAAAAGATTAAATGTGGACAAGTAGTCTACAATTCAAGAAATCTTATGACATACCATGCATATATTAAATACTCAAGTTGCTAAATTATTGTGTATTTAATAATATAAATATATGTATGTACCCATTTCTTCTGCTAAACAGTCTGAGTCCTTCGGAGTTGAAAATTAGAAGTATATAAATGCGACACCGTTTTAAAATATATATGGGTACAGTTCTGAATTTCTAAAGTCAATTTAAAATATTCACAAATTTAAAATTAAAAGGATTTAATTACATTTAGATAATATAATTATAAATTTTATAAATTATCAAAAAAATTCTATTAATTATAAAATTTATCGTCTTTTAAAATTAAATAAATCACATTAAATTAAAATTTAAAATTATTTTAATTTAATTTTAAAAAATCAAAATTGATCATATACTATTTCAAGAACCTGTTTCTTGCAATCATTATTAGTCATGTATAATGACATGGGAGATTATAATCATTAATTGAAATGAAATGGTACACGTGGTGTCTAGCTGTAATATACATCAACAAATGATGAATCCTAAACCAAAAAATAAACACGCAATTGAGAATTTAAAACTATTGCTTTATCTCCCTCGATCGCACCACTAATTCTTCTTCTTCTTCTTCTCTCTCTATATATATATACACACACACTGTCAAAATACATATATCATGAACAAACTCTCTAGCTCTTTCTTCTCTCTTTCTGATCACTCTATCTTTCTCTCTCTTAGAAATTTAGAAATTAAGTTTTTATTATTATTAGTTAATTAGAATCATTCTTCAATTAACATTTGTTTTCTTATATATATATATAGACTTGAATTCTAGGTTGAAGCTTTTAATTTGTTTGTACGTACGTACGTACGTAGCTGAAGAATAATTAAGAAGATGAAAGAAGAGAAGGGAAATCCTCTACAGTTGAAGTCTTTGAACCATATCTCTGTAGTTTGTAGATCAGTTAATGAATCTCTTGATTTCTATCAGAATGTTCTAGGCTTCTTCCCTATCAGAAGGCCCGGTTCATTCAATTTTGATGGAGCTTGGTACGTACAACAATTAATTAATTAATTAAATCAAGAAATATTTATTTATTTTGTTCCATTTTAATTAGCTAGCTAGCTAGCTCGCTCATTCCGGAGTACATGCATGATGCATGCATATATGCTGCTCTTGTGTGTGTGTGTGTGTGTGTGTATATATATATATATATATATATATATATATTAATTAACATATGCATATATGCATGCAGGTTATTCAACTATAATCTTGGGATTCATCTTTTGCAATCTGAAGACCCCGAAAGCATGCCCAAGGCTAGGAGGATAAATCCCAAGGATAATCACATTTCTTTCCAAGTATAATATATATTTCTCTCAATATTTGTAATTAATTTGGTGTTATTTAATTCTTCTGAATAATTAAAATGGTAACATATTTTTCGGTCGAAAAATATATATGACTAAACAAAAATAGAGCTGGAGCCTGGAGAGACTATCATTTTTGGTTTAATAGTACATAACAACTTGATATGCTATATTTAATAGTAATATATAAATAAATAGAATAAAATGTGAATTGATAAAATTGCCCTTGGTAAATATAATATAGTGTGATCAGAGCATGGCAGCCGTGGAAGAGAAGCTGAAAGATTTGGAGATAGAGTACGCAAAAAGTAGGGTTGAGGAGGGCGGAATTCAGGTGGATCAACTATTTTTTCATGATCCGGACGGTTTGATGATTGAAATTTGCAACTGTGACAACCTACCGGTGGTACCCCTAGCAGCCGGCGGCGAAGGCGCTGTCGGAATGTGCTCCAGTTTCAGTTGCAGTGCTCAGCAACAGATCAAGCAGCTCCTCTATGAAAAAATATCGGCAATTCATATAGAGGAATAATATTTGAATTCTTCTCCACCATCTCACTTTGTTACATGTTGTTTTATGGTGTGTTGTTAAATTTGGCATTGGAAATTCATAAAAGAGAGAGGATATATTGGTAAATCTTCCAATTTGAGATCATTATTTAATTTCCTTCCAATATAGTATATTTTCTTTTGATTGTTCGTTCATGATTATTATTTAATGCTAATATATATGTTTTTCTACACCTCGACTGCTCCTCTCTCTCTCTCTATATATCTATATAACAAAACACAACAAAACTTGAATTTTCCATTCAACCCAAAAATATCAGGACCGTCAAAATATTGGAATAAATTTTATCGTCCAAAGTTAAATAGTGCCACAGACGGATTTGATACAACTAGTATATATATATATATATATATATATATATATATATATATATATATATATATCTAATTAATCTTTGAGTTAATTTTGTATTTAATATTTTCGTGTGATTTATCCGAAACTTTGACCTAAAAAGCGGATAACAAAAAAAGGGTTTTTTAAATTGTTATTAAGACATGCATAAAAAAAAAAAAAACATTTCGAACAAAATATGGTCAATAATCTGAAAAGAATATCAAATATAATAACCAAATATTTCAATATTTTCAAAAGCATTTTAGATATCACATTATCAATAAGTCAAAAAAAGTAATTACCAAATAGGGTCTCCTTTATTAAGAGTCTAACACTACTCCCAAACAATTAAAAAAAACCCAAAAAATTGAATCTGATGATGAACCCCCAAGTACATAATAATTAAATTGTTTTGTACAAATTATATGCTTTAAATATATAAAATATTACAATAATCAGTATATATAGAATATTACAGATTAATTATTTACTTTAATATTTAAGTATTTTATTTAAGTAATAAAAAAAAGAGAATATTTAAGAGGGCCTTAAAAATTTTTAAATCTAAAATCCGAACACCTTAGATTTTAGCCTAGGGCGGATACTAAATATTTTAGCATATAATATACTACTACTAGTACTAATTAATGGCGGCTATGTATATGTAACTTACGAATTGAGATAATTGTCGTTTCATTCATAAGAATCCAAGACCTAGATAATTAATTAATGCCTCCAAAATTTCCTTATATTGGAATCTTTCTGCTTCCCTACCAATTATTAGTATTAGGTTATAGGTACAGAGACTTATTAAATCCCACTGAGCAATTAGGTAGGAATTGTATAAAATATTATACATATTTATTTCATAAAAAGAGTTGTATTATAAATTTTAAAGCCAATTTATTAAATTACAAACTTTAAATTATTATAAATTATCTAAAAAAATATTAATAATTATAAAATTTAATATTTTCAAATTTTGCATGAATCACATTAATTTTAAATATTAAGATCACACAATAACTACATACTAAAGGTCGAAAAATTGAGTAACGTACATTTTACAGATTACCATTTTAAATTAGTTTTTGTGTATATTTTTCCAACCGATACTCATCCTCGTGGTAAAAATTTCTTTTGATTGTAGAGCCTGGACAAACGCTTATCCTCGTACCATAATTTATTGGAAAAGTCTTGGCAGACATGAAATTGGGACCGAAAAATTGGACCGGTTCAAATTTATTTATTTATTTATTTTTATTATGACTCTAAAAAAATATATAGTATTATTTATTCCAAGAGGAATTTTTATAAAATATAATGTTTTGGGTGTAATTTGGATACATATACAAATACAAGATTTTACAAAATATACCTTATATTTGTATATGTATCCAAATTACACCCAAAATACTATATTTTATAAAAATTTCTGTTAAAATAAATACTATACATTTTTTGAGAGTCACAATAAAAAAATTAAAAAAAAATTAAACCGATTCAATTTTTCGATCCCAATTTTCTGTCCGCGTAGCATTGCTCTAATTTATTATCTTCTTTTTTAGACCCATGGACGATGACCCCATCCTCATACTAGGAAAAATCAAATAAGTTCCAAAGTCCAATTCTCCCCCGTAACGGAATAATGTAATAATATTAAAATAACACTTATTTCCCCAATTTCGAAATATGAAAATTTGAAACGTTAGTTTGAAACATTTATAAATTTAAAATTGATATGAATTTACTTAATTTTCATTAATATAATTATAAGCCGTGGTTACAAATTTAACAATCGAACCATATCAATTTTAATTTTTGTAAAAAAATAATAATTTCAGGGGAACACTATTTTTACATGTGTTTTTGATATTTTCACATGATTCCTTCTTACATGAAGGTGAGACCCATTTTATGATAACGTGATAGGAGATCAATCAGATCATGCGAAAAGATCAAAAATACATATAAAAATATCATTTTTTTTAATTTTTAAAATGAATTAAATATTGACGAGTACACATAATACAAGTATACTGTAAAAAGTTTATATTGGGACCGAACGGGCCAACTTGAGAATAATTTCTAAACGTGGCCTGGATTTTTTTTGAAGAACCTAGAAATTTAAATAACCGGCCCATATTGAAACCTGATCCATATATAAGAACATAAAGACTCCAGGGGGAAAAATAATTGAAACAGCTACAAAAGCCTTTTGACTTTATAATAAGATACTATCATATATAAAAAAAGGTCATATAATACTCACATACATATATTTGTATATTGCGGATCCCACATATCAGACGACTCATTTTTATATAATAATAGCATTGTTGAAGATGCAAATAAGCAAATAGTTAGTCTATTGTTGCTGCACTTTTAGCCCACATAAATCCTAGAAAAAGGGGATTGGACTACATTCAAGTATGCAAATCCCTCAAAAGGTATGTGTGACGTTTCCAAAATAGGTCCACATAATTTATTTTGAGTCGTCAAATACATGGTACAGAAAATAACTATAACTTCATTATTATAATTGTCGTGCAAAATACGACAACACATATGTTGTAAGTTTAAATACAAATATATATTGTCTTCTAGACAATATCCAAACTCAAATAAGTCCTCATTATAATTATTGATACACTAGTTTATAAAATAGTGAGAACTATTAAAACAACTAACTTGAAACATCACTCCACACCCCGACTAGTTCCCGCTATATTCTCGCTTCTTGAGAAGAAAAATGGAACAAAAAGAAAAAAGGGTGAGCTCAACTAGCCCAGTATATTATGACTAAGATAATGTAGAACAAATTATCGTTAGACTTCAATCAATCAGATAAAATATATTGGACAACAAGTTTTAGATCAATATTCGCATCGGAAATAACAATTCATTAAAGAGTTAAGTAGAGAATGAAATCTACTATCTTCTATGATTTAAAAGTCCATCGTCAATATTTTATCCCTATAACAACAATCAATATACATCTTGAACTAAATATTCATCTTTACTTTACGGGCCAAATATATTCATTTGTATTACCAGTTGGTCATGTTCATCTCAACACCTGCTCATCTTTGCACCACGGGCCAAAGATATTCATCAGGTAATTTTTTATCTTTGCACTACAGGCCAAATATATTCAATTATATCATCATTTAAGACCGAGGATGATGAAAAATATTTTTAAAAAATGAATCTAGTGAGATAAAATGACAAAGATTAGGGATTAGTACTTTAGATAATCCAAGTTCAAAAATATCCCATAATAAATCATAGTGGAGTAAAATTCAAGAATGAAGATTAAAACATGGATACAATCAAAGATAGTAATCATAATAGACATCTTGGATAAAGAAGAGAAAATTTTATTTTTTTATGAATAGTGTCGTATTCGTGAATATTGTCGTATACGTGAAAAGCAACACCGACACGAAAAGGTAAAAAATTCACAATAAAATGCATACAAATATTTTGAAATAATAATATTGAAATAATAACATCATTTACGAAGAAAATAACATCATTTACCTCAAAAGAATAAGATCTTACAATGAAATATCGGATCTGATGCTAAAAAAAAAACTTGTCTTTGAATAAAGAACACTCAAGATATCTAAATACTCACAAAAATACGCTCGATATTATAGAGAGAAAACTTTTGATTCTGGTGTGATTTTCAATTCTAACTAAGCACCCTATTTATAGTAAAATGCCAGAACGCCATAGTTAACAAAATTATATACGGAGGCTTTCTTTTTCCTCTGCATCACTCCATCTTTGAAGCACACCCCTTTTGAAAAATAATCTCAGCACATTTTTTCACAAAAAACAAAGTGGGGCCCACCCATGTTTTTAATAAAAATATTTATTTTTAAAATTTCAATAATTCATAATAAATAGCCCTTTTATCAGAAAAATACGAATTTTATGTCTATTCCATATAAAATTTAATTCTCTACAAATTTGTAGAAATTTTTTTTTCCAAATTTCAAACGAAAAATGCCCAAAATTTATATACGGACGATTTTTAATACCTCAATTCTGATAAAATATTGATAAAACACCTCAACATTAATTTCTTCATTTATATCCACACAAAATAAATATTTTTCTATCCATCATTTATGTCCACATAAAATAAATATTTTCTTATCATATAAATCAATAATTAATTATTCACAAATAATATTACAGAATCATAATTATGACAACTAGGTCGCTCCTGCGAAAGCAGAGGGCTTTCCGATAAGGATTTCTCCTTACTCTGGCATTGTAATTAGGTGATCAAACCCTTTCTGTATTGACGAACTTCCTTAGACATTGCCAATAATAATATCGAATAATATTATTCAAATAATATAAATTATTGATCTGATAATTAATGAAAAATACTGTGCACTGATAATTATTGATTTAACAATAATATAAAATATCAACGTAGCAATTATTGAATCAATAAAATAAAATATTGAATAAGAATTACTTGTAACAATTATTGAGTAGTGCCTTTTACGTAAGAATCAATAATCTAAAAATATTGTGTAATCTGGTGTGCTATCAAACTGAATGCGCGACATTCGTATTTTAACCACTGTGTATTCCAACAAAGGTTAATCTGTAATAATTACGTCGTTATTTATAAAAAAAAACTCATACTTGTCGCTTTTCTTCATCCAACGCTTTTCTATTATGGGGCCTTAAATGGGCAAGGCAGAGTAAATACGAATATTCCCCGACAATGAGAATATTCTATTTACCAAACGAATATTCCCTAAATAACGATGAATATTTTATAATCACTTTTTATTTTACAAAATTTACACATTTTACCCATAACTAACCACATTAATCAAATTCTCCCTTACTATTTTAAAATAATAAATAAAAAAATTCAATTTTATTTATAAAAAAATTAGGATCTTACAATATGCAATATATTCTTCACAAAGAAGGAAGAATTAAAGATCTAAGGCTACATTTATTTACAAAAACAATCAGTGGGATGAGAGTTTTTTGTACGGACTTACTTTTATTTTAAAATTAAAGATATATTTTATTTTTTTAATTTAATTCGTAAAATTTTAAATTTTAAAATTAATATAATATCGTTCAAGTTTTGAAAACAACAAAGATGATAAATAGTAGTATTTTATTATTGTTATATTTATTTGTATTAAAACTAAATACTCCATCCGTCCTAAATTAATTGCTTAGTTTTGACTTTTTAAAATCAAATTGACCATTTTTAAAACTAATCTTTTTACTATTTTTGTTAAAATATAGGTGAAGAGATTATAACCAAAAGAAAGTATATACAATTTATTACTAACCCCAATTTTTATAATTTTAGAAATATATTTATATATGCTTAATTATTAATTCTAAAAATAGTCAATTTGACTTAAAAAAGTCAAAACTGAGTAATTAATTTAAAACGTAGAGAGTAATTTATATCAATTTTAAATTTTAAGATTTTGTAAATTAAAAATAGGTCCATTCCATCCAACCCATTCTCGAGTCGCCAAATACATGGTACGTAAATAACTAACTTTAACTACAACTTTATTAAATACAACATATAAATAACATGAGTTTAAATACGATATTGCCATCTGATAATATCCACACGCAAATAAATCCTCATCATAATTATTGATACATTATTTTACAAAAATGGTGAGGACTACTAAACAACTCTCCCTAGAACTTTCATTCCATACCCCGACTCGCACTCGCTATATTCTCGCCTCCCGAGAAGAAAAAAATGGAACAAAAAGGAAAAGGGTGAGCTCGACTAGCCCAAAGAAGAAATAATATTACGACTAAGATAATATACAACAAAATTATCGTTAGTCTTCAACAGGAAAAATATAATAGTAATACAATAGACAACAAGTTTTAAATCAATATTCGCAATGAAAATAATAATTCATTGTAAGAGTTAAGAGAGAATGCAAACTACTATCTTCTATGTATGAATTTTAAAGTTCATCGCCTATTTTTATCCCCGTAACATCAATCAATATATATCCGAGATCAAATATTCATCCTCGCACTACTGCCAGCAAGGACATTCACCAACAATCATGTTCATCTAAACACTGCTCATCTTCAGACTACGGCCAAAGATATTCATCGAAATCATTCATCTTTGCACTACGCCCAAAGATATTCATCGAAAATCATTCATCTTTGCACTACATCGCCAAAGATATTCATCATAAATCATTCATCTTTGCACTACAAAAGCCAAAGATATTCAATAATATCATCATTTAAGACCGAGGATGATGAAAATATTTTTTTTTAAAGAAACGAATCCAAAGGAAACAAAATGACAAGGATTAAGGATTAAGGATTCGTATTTTGTTTTATCCACGCCCAAAAATACCTCAAAAATAATCATAAGTGGTGTAAAATTCAAGAATGATCAAAACATGGATACAATCAAAGCTAGTATCCATAATAGATATTTTGACAAAAAAGAAGAAATTTCATTTTTCATGAATAAAGGTCAGATTCGTGAATAAAGGTCAGATACGTGAATAAAGGCCGATACGTGAATAAGAATCTGACACCAAAAGATAGAAATTTCACAAAAACATCTTCACGCTTCATGAATAAGACTCGTGAATAAGAATCTCGTGAATAAGAATCTCATGAATAAGAATCTCATGAATAAGAATCTAAATAAGAACTCCCGATATGAAAAAGTTCCAAATTTGATAAAAAGTTCCAACTAATATTTCAAAGATAATGATATCAAGAAATAATATCATTCGAGAAGAAAATAACATCCCTTACCTCGAAAGACAAGATTTCTAATAAAACACCTGATATAAAGCATGACTTGAACTTTCACCGATAAAGAATACTCAAAGTATACTCAAAATACTCACAAGAATACGCCGATAATATAGAGAGAGAAAACTTCAGCTTCGTGTGATTTTCAATTCTAACCCAAGACCTATTTATAGAAATCGCTAGAACACCAAAGTTAGTAAAATTTAATATAATAATAATATATATATATAAATTTACGCCACTCTTTGAAATTCTGAAAATCTGAATTCAAACCACATGCTAGACCCACTAATAATAACAAAAAAAACGTTTTTCATATTTTAAATATTTTAAACTTCCAAAATCAATTATTTTGAGCTTCTAACTTCAATAATTCATAATAAATAGCCCTTTTATCAGAAAATTCAAATCTCATGAGTTTTTATAGGAAATTCAATTTCTACAACTTTACGTAAGAAAGTTTTTCCAAATTCCAAATGTAAATTGACCAAATCCACAAATGGGCGATTTTACAAAGCTATAATCAAATTTCAAATAAATAAATGGGGTCCACCGACATGTTTAATATGTTTTAAACATTTATTGCAACAAAAATACTCTCCTCCATATATACTCATATATCCCACATTCATCGTAAAAATATCATCGCTAATATATTATTAAAATAATATATTTAAACGAATTATTTTATCGTAAAAAGATAAAATATTAATTTTCAACAATTGTCACTATAAAAATTTTCTCCATCTATATCCACATAAAATCAATATTTTCCTCATCATATGAATCAATAATTAATTATTCACAAATAATATTACAGTAATCACAATATCGACAACCAGCAGCCTCCTGTGAAAGCAGGGGCTTTCCAATAAGAATTTCTCCTTATCATGCCAAGCAATTAGTGTGACCAAACCTCTCCTTAGATGTAACTTTCTAGACATTGCCAATAATGTTATCTAATAATATTATTCAGATAATATGAATTATTGGTCTGATAATGAAAAATACCGTAGTAATGACAATTATCAAACAACAAAGAATATAAAATATCAACGCAAAGAATTATCAATCAATAAAATAAAATATCGAATAAGAATTATCGTAACCATTATCGAGTAGTAGGCCTTCACGTAAGAATCAATAATTGGTGCAATACCGCAGCTACTATCGCGCAATAACGCCAGACATCGTGTTTTAACCACCGGTATTCCAACAAAGGTAAATCTGTGAATAACTACGCCGCTATTTTTAAACAACTTATTTTTGTCGCTTTCTTCCTCCAATCGCTTCACATGGGGCCCACACATGGTCATACTACCGCATTTAATATTCCCTCACAAAGATTTAATATTCCACGACCAAACTAATATTCTCCGGCTAATGAATATTATTATATCACCACTGCTTATTTAAAATATTTATGATTTTACCCATAACTAACCACATTAATCAAATCCACCCTTACTATTTCAAAATAATAAATAAAGGAAATTCCTTTTATTTAAAAAATTTCGGTCTTACAACCTCCCTCCTTATGAAATTTCATCTCGAAATCGACGACGACTGGTGTTTTTCAAAAGATGAAAATACCTCGCTTTCATTTTCGCTTCCAACTCCCGTGTTATTTCCTCAATAAAGATGGTTTCTCCACAAAACTTTAACTTGTGGTATAACCCCAGACATAGGACATGTTCTTTCCTATCCAAGATCTTGACAGTACCTCCTCGTACGTTAAGTCTTCTACTATCTTGTCCTGGCTTCTAACTCAATGACGTGGTTCGGTCGTCCACATATTTACGTAACATCGACATACGTGAAAAACGCTATGAACACGCCATTATACTTGGCAGTAAAAACGAGTCTATAGGCCACAGCCCTATTCGATCGAGAATTTCAAATGGATTAATAAATCAAGGTTCGAGCTTTCCTCACCTCACCGATTCTCGCTTTTGAAATAACAACTTCGCACCTCTCCTTCTTCAAATTCATCACCCGCAGCAGTAGCTTTGAATAAATTTTAACTTTATCGATTAAAGTCGATTATACTCAGATATCATCACGCGGTACCTAGAGTTTTCATCTCCATCTCTATTATTTGTAAATTATACTAAATTAGTTTTTGACAATATCGCACTCAGATTGTATACGATCTTCTACTCAACACGCCACCACCACGCTCGCTTTTCAGGAGATGGCACGGTCGTAACACGTAATTTAAATGAGTCTCCTCTCGAGTTCTTCAAGCTCTTCCCACATTCTTTGCTCCATTCAATTTTGTATCTCTACGAGTCACCAAGAATGGAATAAATGATTCGAGAATATCCTTCAACGAATCTCCGATAATAACCAACTAAGCCTCAGAAAGCTACATATTTCGATTACCGACTTAGGTTGTTCTCAATCGCGACTCACATCCCAATCTTGATAAGACGCTACAATGACACCTATCGCTTTACTATCGCATCTAATATGGTGTCCCTACGAGAGTCCGGCTTCAGCATTCCACAAAGGAAGTCACCAGATAGAGGCTCTCTATCAACTTCTATAATTGGGTTTTTTAACTCCTCAAGTTCAATAGAGCCATTCGATATGAGATTTTAGAAATGGGTTTTGTACCGGATTTAAAGTCGATACAAATTCAATATCACGCCTCGAGAGTAAGCCAAGAAATTCTTCAGAAATACGCCAGAAAAATCAATAACAACAGAATATTATTCAAATCGACGTGTCTTTATTCAAATCCATAACATGGACTAAGAAAGCTTGACATTCGCTTTTCAATAAACAAATGGCTTTATAATTTAATATGAAAGAGTTTGACTTCAATGGTTTGGTTGTTTGAATTCAATAACAAAGTTGCTTAAGAATATGAAAACTAACAACCTTACGAAAAGCAATCAATTTTGGTACGATGAGTAGTTAACCTTAAAATCACATCAAAAACAAATATCTCTATAGAAATAAGGTTAATGTGTAATGTGATAGTGCCAACCTAATCAAGCAAGATTTCTAAACAACTGATGTAATAAAAGTTTCTCTTAACTGAGTCTCCATAACAGTCAAAGTCTAATTTCTCCGTAGTCAAGTTCAAACGCTGAAATAAGCAAGCAAGAGAGATAAAAGAATGGGTAGAACCCATCTCAGTAAGGTATAAACTTCGCAAGAATTTATAATTAACTAACCTGCTAAACTCGTCGTTCCTCGATTTTGACCTGGCCACGACAAACGCCTTCTAGAACCGCTGACTTTGACTTTTCTCGACATCCTTTTTTGAGTCACCATCCCTCACCGGACTTGGTTTCGCTACCGCACACTCTCGAGCTATATGTCCTTCCTTTCCACAATTATAGCATACCGAACTGCTAGGCGCTTGACCGATATGTCCTCTTCCCGTGATTTATAAAGATACGACCGGTGGTCGCTTCTCCTCCCTCGAACCAAATTGTCACCGGGCGCCGACGCCTTCACATGGTTATTGTTGAACCTTCTCTTCTTGAAATGTCCACTGAGTCACCTCTCCTATTATCATGGCCACGATTACCACCCGAGTGGTTACCGCCTTTGTCCGTATTCTTTCCTCCCCGCCGGTTATCATCGCTTTGATGATCGCCACACCGATATGACCTCGTCAGGGTCCCCATTGAATATACTCAAGTATCACGCCTAATAATCGAGCCCCGCTTATAACATCCAATATAAAGAAAATTTATGAGAGATAAGATATTGTCGAATCTCGTTTTAGACCCTCGTAAACATACGCGCCATTCGCTCCTCATTTTCCACCAAATGAGGTGCAAACTCGACAACTCCGCAAACTTCGCCTCATACCGAGACACCGCCATGTTGTTCTCGCCTCCCACCTAATAAACTCCACTTCCTTCATACGACGTAACACTTTCGTGAAAGTATTTGTCATTAAATAGTTTCAAACGCTCCCAAGACATGCCGAAATAAAATTGATGGGTACGCTTCACGCACTCCCACCAAGAATCCGCCGCCACTTTTAACATAAAGTGGCGAATGGAACCTTCGTTCTCCGCATCCCAAGACATCGAATATCTTGTGATTTGTTTTGACCCATGTTTCCGCCATGATCGGATCAAAGCTTCCTTAAATTCGTGGTCCCAACTTTTTCGAATCGCTTGGCCGTGCGACAACCCGTGAATTGCTATCATTTCTCCTATGTTTTGAACACGAAGTCTCCTCGTCCCGATTTTTGCATGAACCGCAAAAAGCTTCTAAACATCCCGCTGCTTATCGCTCCGCTTCAAAGGTGTGTTGTTTACAGAGGTACATTGCCACTGCTGACGCTCTCCTCGCTGGTGAAAGACACAGCATCTCCACTATCCTCATTTCCCATCATTAATATTCTCAATGACATTCTCAAATACCGCTATAAAACAAGGGTTAATTAAGGAAATCAATATATCACATAATATCCCTATATACTAACCAACTAACAAATAAGCTTAGTAGACACACTAAATAAGGATTTACTCGCCTCTCCTCCTAGTTCTATTCCCCGATCTCCGCCAGAGATCATATCCCTAAGCTCGATATTTAACCGCGACGCCCCAAAATAGTCCATTCCATCCAACCCATTCTCGAGTCGCCAAATACATGGTACGTAAATAACTACAACTTTATTATTACAACATAAATAAAAACATATATAATGTGAGTTTAAATACGTATATATTGTCCATCTGCATAATATCCACACGCAAATAAATCCCCATCATAATTATTGATACATTATTTTACAAAAATGGTGAGGACTACTAAACAACTCTCCCTAGAACTTTCATTCCATACCCCGACTCGTACTCGCTATATTCTCGCCTCCTGAGAAGAAAAATGGAACAAAAAGGAAAAGGGTGAGCTCGACTAGCCCAAAGAAAGAATATTATGACTAAGATAATATACAACAAAATTATCGTTAGTCTTCAACAGGAAAAATATAATAGTATACAATAGACAACAAGTTTTAAATCAATATTCGCAATGAAATAATAATTCATTGTAAGAGTTAAGAGAGAATGCAAACTACTATCTTCTATGTATGAATTTTAAAGTTCATCGCCTATTTTTATCCCCGTAACATCAATCAATATATATCCGAGATCAAATATTCATCCTCGCACTACAAAAGCCAAGGACATTCACCACCGGGTCATGTTCATCTAAACACTGCTCATCTTCAGACTACGCCAAAGATATTCATCGAAATCATTCATCTTTGCACTACGTGCCAAAGATATTCATCGAAATCATTCATCTTTGCTATCACAGCCAAAGATATTCATCATAAATCATTCATCTTTGCACTACAGTGCCAAAGATATTCAATAATATCATCATTTAAGACCGAGGATGATGAAAATATTTTTAAAGAAACGAATCCAAAGGAAACAAAATGACAAGGATTAAGGATTAAGGATTCGTATTTGTTTTATCCACGCCCAAAAATACCTCAAAAATAATCATAAGTGGTGTAAAATTCAAGAATGATCAAAACACGGATACAATCAAAGCTAGTATCCATAATAGATATTTTGGACAAAAAGAAGAAATTTCATTTTTCTATGAATAAAGGTCGATTCGTGAATAAAGGTCAGATATAGTGCGAATAATAGGCCGATACGCGAATAAGAATCTCGACACCAAAAGATAGAAATTTCACAAAAAACATCTTCACGCTTCGTGAATAAGACTTTGAATAAGAATCGTGAATAAGAATCATGAATAAGAATCATGAATAAGAACTCATTAATAAGAACTCCGATATGAAAAAGTTCCAAATTTGATAAAAAGTTCCAACTAATATTTCAAAGATAATGATATCAAGAAATAATATCATTCGAGAAGAAAATAACATCCCTTACCTCGAAAAGACAAGATTTCTAATAAAACACCTGATATAAAGCATGACTTGAACTCAGCACCAGATAAAGAATACTCAAAGTATACTCAAAATACTCACAAGAATACGCCGATAATATAGAGAGAGAAAACTTCAGCTTCGTGTGATTTTCAATTCTAACCCAAGACCTATTTATAGAAATCGCTAAACACCAAAGTTAGTAAAATTTAATATAATAATAATATATATATATAAATTTATTTACGCCTACTCTTTTGAATTCTGAAAATCTGAATTCAAACCACATGCTAGACCCACTAATAACAAAAAAAAACGTTTTTCATATTTTAAAATATTTTAAACTTCCAAAATCAATTATTTTGAGCTTTGAACTTCAATAATTCATAATAAATAGCCTTTTTATCAGAAAAATTCAATCTCATGAGTTTTTATAGGAAATTCAATTCTCTACAACTTTACGTAAGAAAGTTTTTCCAAATTCCAAATGTAAATTGACCAAATCCACAAATGGGCGATTTTACAAAGCATAATCAAATTTCAAATAATAAATGGGGTCCAATTTACATGTTTAATATGTTTTAAACATTTATTGCAACAAAAATACTCTCCTCCACATATACTCATATATCCCACATTCATCGTAAAATATCATCGTTAATATATTATTAAAATAATATATTTAAATGAATTATTTTATCGTAAAAAAGATAAAATATTAATTTTCAACAATTGTCACTATAAAAAATTTTCTCCATCTATATCCACATAAAATCAATATTTTCCTCATCATATGAATCAATAATTAATTATTCACAAATAATATTACGTAATCACAATATCGACAACCAGCAGCTCCCTGTGAAAGGGGGCTTTCCAATAAGAATTTCTCCTTATCAAGCCAAATTAAAGTGTGACCAAACCTCTCCTTAGATGTAACTTTCTAGACATTGCCAATAATGTTATCTAATAATATTATTCAGATAATATGAATTATTGCTTCGATAATGAAAAATACCGTAATGACAATTATCAAACAACAAAGAATATAAAATATCAACGCAAAGAATTATTGAATCAATAAAATAAAATATCGAATAAGAAATTATCGTAACCATTATCGAGTAAAGGCCTTCACGTAAGAATCAATAATTGGTGCAATACCGCAGCCATCGCGGCAATAACGCCAGACATCGTTTTTAACCACCGGTATTCCAACAAAGGTAAATTCAGAATAACTACGCCAAGCTATTTTTAAACAACTTATTTTTGTCGCTTTTCTTCCTCCAATCGCTTCAAGCTATGGGGCCCACACATGGTCATACTACATTGCATTTAATATTCCTCGACAAAGATTTAATATTCCACGACCAAACGAATATTCTCCGACAATAATGAATATTATATCACCACTTGCTTATTTAAAATATTTATGATTTTACCCATAACTAACCACATTAATCAAATCCACCTCTTACTATTTCAAAATAATAAATAAAGGAAATTCCTTTTTATTTAAAAAAATTGGAATAAATGATTCGAGAATATCCTTCAACGAATCTCCGATAATAACCAACTAAGCCCGAAAAGCTACATATTTCGATTCTCGACTTAGGTTGTTCTCAATCGTGACTCACATCCCAACCTTGGATAAAGACATTACAATGACACCTATCGCTTTACTATCACACGAATATGGCATCCTCTACAGAGAGTCCGGCTTCAACAGATTTCACAAAGGAAGTCACCGATAGAGGCTCGTATCAACTTCTACAAATGGGTTTTTAACTCTCGAAGTTCAATAGAGCCATTCGATATGAGATTTTAGAAATGGGTTTTGTAATTTGGATTTAAAGTCGATACAAATTCAATATCACGCCTCGAGTAGCCAAGAAATTCTTCAGAAATACGTCAGAAAAATCAATAACAACAGAATATTATTCAAATCGACGTGTCTTTATTCAAATCCATAACATGGACTAAGAAAGCTTGACATTCGCTTTTTAATAAACAAATGGCTTTATAATTTAATATGAAAGAGTTTGACTTCAATGGTTTGGTTGCTTGAATTGAATAACAAAAGTGTTTAAGAATATGAAAACTAACAACCTTACGAAAGCAATCAATTTTGGCATGATGAGTAGTTAACCTTAAAATCACATCAAAAACAAATATCTCTATAGAAATAAGGTTAATGTAATGTGATAGTGCCAACCCAATCAAGCAAGATTTCTAAACAACGGATGTAATGAAAGTTTTTCCTAACTGAGTCTCCATAAATAGGTCAAAGTCTAATTTCTCCGTAGTCAAGTTCAAACCTTGAAGCAAGCAAGAGAGATAAAAGAACGGGTAGAATCCCAGATTCAGTAAGGTATAAACTTCGCAAGAATTTATAATTAACTAACCTGCTAAAACTCGCTCGGGTTCCTCGCATTTTTTGACTCCAGTCACGACAAACGCCTTCAGAACCTTTGACTTTGACTTTTCTAGACATCCTTTTCGAGTCACCATCCTCACTGGACTTGGTTTCGCCACTGCACACTCTCGAGCTATATGTCCTTCCTTTCCACAATTATAGCATACCCGAACTGCTGGGCGCTTGGATCGATATGTCCTCTTTCCGCATTTATAAGATATGAATGGTGGTCGTTCTCCTCCTCGAACCATTCTTCTTTGCCGGGCGCTAACGCCTTCACATGGTTATTGTTGAACCTTCTTCTTGAAATGTCCACTCGAGTCACCTCTCCTATTATCATGGCCCACGATTACCACCCGAGTGGTTACCGCTCTTTGTCCGTATTCTTTCCTCCCCACCGGTTATCATCGTTTTGATGATCGCCGCCACCGATATGACCACGGTTGGGTCCCTCAATGAACATACTCGTTATCACGCCTAATAATTGAGCCCTATTTACAACATCCTAATATAAAGAAAATTTATGAGAGATAAGATATTGTCGAATCTCGGGTTTTAGACCCCTCGAAACATACGCGTCATTCGCTCCTCATTTTCCACCAAATGAGGTGCAAACTCGACAACTCAAAAACTTCGCCTTCATAATCGAGAGACACCGCCATGTTGTTCTCGCTTCCAGCCTAATAAACTCCACTTCCTTCATATACGATTAACACTTTCGTGAAAGTATTTGTCATTAAATAGTTTCAAACGCTTCCCAAGATATGCTTAAGCAAGTAATGATGGGTACGCTTCACGATCTCCACCATGTAGTCCGCCACGCCACTAACATAAAGTGGCGAATGGAACCTTCGTTCGCAGTGCATCCCAAGACATCGAATATCTTGGTGATTTGCTTGACCCATGTTTCCGCCATGATCGGATCAGGCTTTCCTTAAATTCAGTGGTCCCAACTCTTTGAACTGCTTGTCAGGACAACCCATGAATTGCTATCATTTTCTCCTATGTTTTGAACACGAGTCTCCTCAAATCTCGATTTTGCATGAATCGCAAAAAACTTCTAAACATCCCGTCGCTTATCGTCGCTTTCGGTGGTGTTGTTTTACAGGAGGTACATTGCCAAATTTTGTTGACGTTTCTCCTCGTTGGTGAGTACAAAGCGTCTCCACTGGTCTCATTTCCATTGTTAATATTCTCAATCGACATTCTCAAATACCGTCATAAAACAAGGGTTAATTAAGGAAATAAATATATCACATAATATCCCTATATACTAACTAACTAACAAATAAGCTTAGGTAGACACACTAAATGCGAAGGATTTACTCGCTCTCCCTCCTAGTTTCATTCCTCGATCTCCGCCAGAGATCATATCCCTAAGCTCGATACCAACCGCGACGCCCCCAAAATAGGTCCATTCCATCCAACCCATTCTCGAGTCGCCAAATACATGGTACGTAAATAACTACAACTTTATTATTACAACATATAAACTGTGAGTTTAAATACGATATATTGCCATCTGCACAATATCCACACGCAAATAAATCCCCATCATAATTATTGATACATTATTTTACAACAATGGTGAGGACTACTAAACAACTCTCCCTAGAACTTTCATTCCATACCCCAATGCATTTCTGCTATATTCTCGCCTCATGAGAAGAAAAATGGAACAAAAAGGAAAAGGTGAGCTCAACTAGCCCAAGAAGAATATTATGACTAAGATAATATACAACAAAATTATCGTTAGTCTTCAATGGAAAAATATAATAGAATACAATGACATACAAGTTTTAAATCAATATTCATAATGGAAATAATAATTCATTAGAAGAGTTAAGTAGAGAATGCAAACTACTATCTTCTATGTATGAATTTTAAAGTTCATCGCCTATTTTATCCTCAGAACATCAATCAATATATATCCGGGATCAAATATTCATCCTCGCACTACAAAAAAGAGACATTCACCACTGGTCATGTTCATCTAAACACTGCTCATCTTTGCACTACGGCCAAAGATATTCATCGAAATCATTCATCTTTGCACTACTAGCCAAAGATATTCATCGAAAATCATTCATCTTTGACCATCGCCAAAGATATTCATCATAAATCATTCATCTTTGCACTACGTGCCAAAGATATTCAATAATATCATCATTTAAGACCGAGGATGATGAAAATATTTTTTTAAAGAAACGAATCCAAAGGAAACAAAATGACAAGGATTAAGGATTAAGGATTCGTACTTTGTTTTATCCACGTCCAAAAATACCTCAAAAATAATCATAGTGGTGTAAAATTCAAGAATGATCAAAAAACATGGATACAATCAAAGCTAGTATCCATAATAGATATTTTGGACAAAAAGAAGAAATTTCATTTTTCTATGAATAAAGTATCAGATACGTGAATAGTCTTGATATCGTGAATAAAATCTCGACACCAAAAGATAGAAATTTCACAAAAAACATCTTCACGCTTTGAATAAGACTTTTCGTGAATAAGAACTCATGAATAAGAACTCGTGAATAAGTAACCCCATATGAAAAAAGTTCCAAATTTGATAAAAGTTCCAACCAATATTTCAAAGATAATGATATTGAAGAAATAATATCATTTGAGAAGAAAATAACATCCCTTACCTCGAAAGAGACAAAGATTTCTAAATAAAACACCTGATATAAGGCTATGACTTGAACTTCCACCGTATAGCAATACTCAAAGTATACTCAAAATACTCACAAGAATAAACTTTCGATAATATAGAGAGAAAAAATTCGTTTACGGTGTGATTTTCAATTCTAACCCAAGACTTATTTATATAGAAATTGCTTAAACACCAAAGCAGAAAATTTAATAATATATATATATAATTTCTTACGCCCTCTTTGAATTCTGAAAATCTGAATTCAAACCACATGCTAGACTCACTAATAACAAAAAAAACGTTTTTCATATTTTAAATATTTTAAACTTCCAAAAATCAATTATTTTGACTTTGGAACTTCAATAATTCATAATAAATAGCCTTTTTATCAGAAAATTCGAATCTCATGAGTTTTTATAGGAA
Source organism: Panax ginseng (assembly GCA_020205605.1). Classification (NCBI taxonomy): domain Eukaryota; kingdom Viridiplantae; phylum Streptophyta; class Magnoliopsida; order Apiales; family Araliaceae; genus Panax; species Panax ginseng. Next base: position 126,336,996 of record CM035144.1, read on the forward strand.
ATTCAATTCTCTACAACTTTACAGAAGAAAGTTTTTCCAAATTCCAAACAGAAATTGACCGAAATCCACAAATGGGCGATTTTACAAGCTATAATCAAATTTCGATCCATAAATGGGGTCCAATTTACATGTTTAACATGTTTTAAACATTTATTGCAACAAAAATACTCTTCCTCCTCATATACTCATATATCCCACATTCATCGTAAAAAATATCATCGTTAATATATTATTAAAATAATATATTTAAATGAATTATTTTATCGTAAAAAAGATAAAATATTAATTTTCAACAATTGTCACTATAAAAATTTTCTCCGTCTATATCCACATTAAATCAATATTTTCCTCATCATATGAATCAATAATTAATTATTCACAAATAATATTACAGAATCACAATATTGACAACCAGCGGCTTCAGGAAGAGAACTTTCCAATAAGAATTTCTCCTTCTTGGCAAGCAATGATTAGGTGACCAAACCTCTCCTTAGATGTAACTTTCTAGACATTGCCAATAATGTTATCTAATAATATTATTCAGATAATATGAATTATTGCTTCGATAATGAAAAATCTTGTGTAATGACAATTATCAAACAACAATGAATATAAAATATCAACGCAAAGATTATTGAATCAAAAAAATAAAATCTTGAGCAGTAATTATCAGTAACCATTATTGAGTAGTGCCTTCTTACGTAATAATCAATAATTGGTGCAATACTGCAGTATCTTCTTGTCTGATAACGCCAGACATTCGTGTTTTAACCAACGGGTATTCCAACAAAGTAAATCTAGTAATAACTACGCCGTTATTTTTAAACAACTTATTTTTGTCGTTTTCTTCCTCCAATCGCTTTCCGTTATGGGGCCCACACATCATTACTGTAATATTTAATATTCCCCAAACAGCATCTAATATTCCACGACACCAAACGAATATTCTCCGGCAATAATGAATATTATATCACCACTTGCTTATTTAAAATATTTAAGCATTTTACCCATAACTAACTACATTAATCAAATCCACCCTTACTATTTCAAAATAATAAATAAAGGAAATTCCTTTTATTTAAAAAATTTCGGTCTTACAATCTCCCTCCTTATGAAATTTCGTCCTCGAAATTGACGTCACGTCTGTGTGTTTGAAAAGATGAAAATACCTCGCTTTCATTTTCGTTTCCAACTCCTGTGTTATTTCCTCAATAAAGCATGGTTTCTCCACAAAACTTTAACTTGTGGTATAACCTCGATACATGGGACATGTTCTTTCCTATCCGGATCTTGATAGGTACCTCCTCGTCACGTTAAGTCTTCTGGCTTATCTTGTCCTGTTCTAACTCAATGACGTGGTTCGGTTAAGTCCACATATTTACGTAACATCGATCACGTGAAAAAACGTTATGAACACGCCATACTTGGCGATAAAAGCGAGTCTATAGGTCACAGTTCCTATTCGATCGAGAATTTCAAATTGATTAATAAATCGAAGGTTTGAGCTTTCTCACCTCACCGATTCTCATTTTTGAAATAACAACTTCTTGACCTCCTTCTTCAAATTCATCAACTCAGGTGTGTAGCTTGATACGACTTTAACTTTATCGATTAAAGTCGATTATACTCGTATATCATTACGTGGGTACCTAGAGTTTTCATCTCCATCTCTATTATTTGTAAATTATCTGAAATTAGTTTTTGACAATATCGTACTCTCGTTTGTTGTATACGATCTTCTACTCAACACGTCACCTACCACGTTCGCTTTTTCGATGGGCATGGTCGAACATGTCTTTGAAATGAGTCTCCTCTTGAGTTCTTCGCTCTTCCCACATTCCTTGCTCCATTCAATTTTGTATCTCTACGAGTCACCGTTAATGGAATAATGATTCGAGAATATCCTTCAACGAATCTCCGATAATAACCAACTAAGCCCGAAAGCTACATATTTCGATTCTGACTTAGGTTGTTCTCAATCCGTGACTCACATCCCAACCTTGGATAGCACATTACAATGACACCTATCGGTTTACTTCACATCTAATATGGCATCCTCTACAGAGAGTCCGGCTTCAGCCAGTATTTCACAAAGAAGTCACCGGATAGAGGCTCGGGTATCAACTTCTACGGTTGGGTTTTTTAACTCTGAAGTTCAATAGGAGCCATTCGATATGAGATTTTAGAAATGGGTTTTGTCTGGGATTTAAAAAGTCGATACAAATTCAATATCACGCCCGAGGAGTAGGCCAAGAAATTCTTCAGAAATACGTCGGAAAAATCAATAACAACAGGAATATTATTCAAATCGACGTGTCTTTATTCAAATCCATAACATGGACTAAGAAAAGCTTGACATTCGTTTTTAATAAACAAATGGCTTTATAATTTAATATGAAAGAGTTTGACTTCAATGGTTTGGTTGCTTGAATTGAATAACGAGTTGTTTAAGAATATGAAAACTAACAACCTTACGAAAAGCAATCAATTTTGGCATGATGAGTAGTTAACCTTAAAATCACATCAAAAACAAATATCTCTATAGAAATAAGGTTAACAGGTAATGTGATAGTGCCAACCCCGAATCAAGCAAGATTTCTAAACAACGGATGTAATGAAAGTTTTTCCCAACAGAGTCTCCATAAATAGGTCAAAGTCTAATTTCTCCGTAGTCAAGTTCAAACCTTGGTAACAAGCAAAGAGATAAAAGAATCGGGTAGAATCCGATATCTAGTAAGGTATAAACTTCAGCAAGAATTTATAATTAACTAACGTCTGCTAAACTCGTTCGGGTTCCTCGCATTTTAATTGGGTCCACGACAAACGCCTTCTTACAGGAACCTTTGACTTTGACTTTTCTAGACATCCTTTTGAGTCACCATCCCCATTGGACTTGGTTTACATTCAGACACACTCTCGAGCTATATGTCCTTCCTTTCCACAATTATAGCATACCGAACTGTTGTGGGCGGTTTGACCGATATGTCCCTCTTTCCCGCATTTATAAGATATGATGGGTGGTCGTTCTCCTCCTTGGAACCGATTCTTCTTTGGCGCTAACGCCTTCACATGGTTATTGTTGAACCTTCTCTTCTTGAAATGTCCACTTGAGTCACCTCTCCTATTATCATGGCCACGATTACCACCCGAGTGGTTACCGTCTTTGTCCGTATTCTTTCCTCCCCACCGTTATCATCATCGTTTTGATGATCACGCATCCGATATGACCTCAGTTGTGGTCCCTCGGTTGAACATACTCGTTATCACGCTTCTAATAATTGAGCCTCATTTACAACATCCAATATAAAGAAAATTTATGAGAGATAAGATATTGTCGAATCTCGGTTTTAGACCCTCGAAACATACGCGTCATTCGTTCCTCATTTTCCACCAAATGAGGTGCAAACTCGACAACTCAAACTTCGCTCATCTTTGAGACACCGCTATGTTGTTCTCGCTCGATCCTAATAAACTCCACTTCCTTCATATAGACGAACACTTTCGTGAAAGTATTTGTCATTAAATAGTTCTCAAACGTCTCCCAAGATATCTTGGCCTTGGTGATGGTACGCTTCACGCATTCTCCCACCAATGATCTCGCTTTCGCCACGAAACATAAAAGTGGCGAATGGAACCTTCTGTTCTCCGTGCATCCCAAGACATCAAATATCTTGGTGATTTTCTTGACCCATGTTTCCGCCATGATCGGATCGAAGCTTTCCCTTTAAATTCGTGGTCCCAACTCTTTGAACTGCTTGGGCGTGACAACCCATGAATTGCTATCATTTTCTCTATGTTTTTTGAACACGAGTCTCCTCGTCGATTTTGCGTATTAATCGCAAAAAACTTCTAAACATCCCGTCGTTTATCGCTCCCGCTTTCGGTGGTGTTGTTTACAGGGAGTACATTGCCCCGGCTGTTGCGTTTCTCCTCGTTGGTGAGTCTGAGCGTCTCCACGGTCTCATTTCCATTGTTAATATTCTCGATCGACATTCTCAACATCATATAAAACAAGGGTTAATTAAGGAAATAAATATATCACATAATATCCCTATGTCTTAACCAACTAACAAATAAGCTTAGGTAGGACACACTTAGCGAAGGATTTACTGCGTCTCTCCCTCCTAGCTTTCTATTCCTCGATCTCCGCCAGAGATCATATCCCTAAGCTCGATACCAACCGCGACGCCCCAAAATAGGTCCATTCCATCCAACCCATTCTCGAGTCGCCAAATACATGGTACGAAATAACTACAACTTTATTATTACAACATATAAATCGTGAGTTTAAATACGATATTGCCATCTGACAATATCCACACGCAAATAAATCCCCATCATAATTATTGATACATTATTTTACAACAATGGTGAGGACTACTAAACAACTCTCCCTAGAACTTTCATTCCATACCCCGACTGCATACTCGCTTATATTCTCGCCTCACGAGAAGAAAAATGGAACAAAAAGGAAAAGGGTGAGCTCAATCTAGCCCATAAAGAATATTATGACTAAGATAATATACAACAAAATTATCGTTAGTCTTCAACAGGAAAAATATAATAGAATACAATAGACAACAAGTTTTAAATCAATATTCGCAGTGAAATAATAATTCATTAGAAGAGTTAAGTAGAGAATGCAAACTACTATCTTCTATGTATGAATTTTAAAGTTCATCGCCTATTTTTATCCCCTCGTAACATCAATCAATATATATCTGGATCAAATATTCATCCTTGCAGCTACAAAGCCGAGGATATTCACCATTAATCATGTTCATCTAAACACTGCTTCATCTTTGCACTACGGGCCAAAGATATTCATCGAAATCATTCATCTTTTGCACTACGGGCCAAAGATATTCATCGAAATCATTCATCTTTGCCTTTCTTGCCAAAGATATTCATCATAAATCATTCATCTTTTGCCTACGGGCCAAAGATATTCAATAATATCATCATTTAAGGCGAGGATGATGAAAAATATTTTTTTAAAGAAACGAATCCAAAGAAACAAAATGACAAGGATTAAGGATTAAGGATTAGTACTTTGTTTTATCCATTCCAAAAATACCTCAAAAATAATCATAGTGGTGTAAAATTCAAGAATGATCAAAACATGGATACAATCAAAAAGCTAGTATCCATAATAGATATTTTGGACAAAAAGAAGAAATTTCATTTTTAAATGAATAGTGTCAGATATCGTAAATAGTGCAGATATCGTGAATAAGAACTCTCGACACCAAAAAGATAGAAATTTCACAAAAAAACATCTTCACGCTTCGTGAATAGTAATGCGTGAATAAGAACTCATGAATAGTAACTCGTGAATAGTAACTCTAGATATGAAAAAGTTCCAAATTTGATAAAAGTTCCAACCAATATTTCAAAGATAATGATATTGCGAAAATAATATCATTTGAGAAGAAAATAACATCCTTACCTCGAAGAGACAAGATTTTAGTTGAAACAGGATATATAAAGCATGACTTGAACTTCCACCGTATAGCAATACTCAAAGTATACTCAAAATACTCACAAGAATACGCTCGATAATATAGAGAGAAAACTTGATTTACGGTGTGATTTTCAATTCTAACCTAAGCACCTATTTATAGGAAATTGCTTAGAACACCAAAGCAGAAAATTTAATAATATATATATATAAATTCTTACGCCCACTCTTTGAATTCTGAAAATCTGAATTCAAACCACATGCTAGACTCACTAATAACAAAAAAAACGTTTTTCATATTTTAAATATTTTAAACTTCCAAAAATCAATTATTTCGGAGCTTTGGAACTTCAATAATTCATAATAAATAGCCTTTTTATCAGAAAATTCGAATCTCGCGAGTTTTTATAGGAAATTCAATTCTCTACAACTTTACAGAAGAAAGTTTTTCCAAATTCCAAACAGAAATTGACCGAAATCCACAAATGGGCGATTTTACAAGCTATAATCAAATTTCAGTCAATAAATGGGGTCCACCGACATGTTTAACATGTTTTAAACATTTATTGCAACAAAAATACTCTTCCTCCTCATATACTCATATATCCCACATTCATCGTAAAAATATCATCGTTAATATATTATTAAAATAATATATTTAAATAAATTATTTTATCGTAAAAAGATAAAATATTAATTTTCAACAATTGTCACTATAAAATTTTCTCTCCGTCTATATCCACATTAAATCAATATTTTCCTCATCATATGAATCAATAATTAATTATTCACAAATAATATTACGAATCACAATATTGACAACAGTGCGGTTCCTGGAAAGAGGGGCTTTTCGATAAGAATTTCTCCTTCTTGGCCTTGAATTAGGTGACCAAACCTCTCCTAGACAGAACTTTCTAGACATTGCCAATAATGTTATCTAATAATATTATTCGGATAATATGAATTATTGCTTCGATAATGAAAATACTTTGTGTAATGACAATTATTGAAACAACAATGAATATAAAATATCAACGCAAAGAATTATTGAATCAATAAAATAAAATACTTTGAATAAAGATAATTCTGTAACCATTATTGAGTAAGGCCTTCTTACGTAATAATCAATAATTGGTGCAATACCGTATCTTCTTGTCGTGCAATAACGCTGTGACATATTCGTGTTTTTAACCACCGAATTATTCCAACAAAGTAGTAACTAGAATAACTACGATTATTTTAAACAACTTATTTTTGTCGTTTTTCCTCCAATCGCTTTTTTCGTTATGGGGCTCCACATGCATTCGCTACCAATAAATTTAATATTTCCAAATGATCTAATATTCCACGACCAAACGAATATTCTCCTACAATAATGAATATTATATCACCACTTGCTTATTTAAAATATTTAGCATTTTACCCATAACTAACCACATTAATCAAATCCACCCTTACTATTTCAAAATAATAAATAAAGAAATTCCTTTTTATTTAAAAAATTTAGAGGTCTTACATATAGTATATAACAAAATTATTAATAATCACAAAATTTATTTTATTCAAATTTTATGAGTTATAGTTTAATATATCATCATTTGATTTTAAAATCAAATTATATCTCTAATTTTAGAACAAAAAATAATAATTTAATATACTTTTTAAGACCAACTATTTAAGACCCTTAATATTTCCTGTAATTATACTTTCACTATCTGAAAACTTACTAAGTTGTGATAGCATTTGCCTTTTTTTAGTCACGCATATTAAAGTTGCTTAGACACATGCGATACTACTTTTTTTTTTTAGTAATTTTTGGTTCAATATTAAAATTTAAAACTAGAACTTTTTATGTGTAAAAAATTGTGTTAAGTGCGTTCTAGTCAAACTTTAACATGCCTAAAGAGAAATCAATACGAAAAGGGACTTTACTTTCAGTTTTTTTTATATATATATATATATTCAATTCAATATTATTATTGTACATCCTATTTTCCAATTCTTCCCTCATGCCTTGTTCAAGCCTCGAGACAAGCCAACAAGGAGCTAGCTAGGTTCCCTCGCCAATTCTTCAGGAGTCCTTTTGAGGGTCCCTATACTTTTACAATTTTTGTATAATATTTTAAATATTGAATTTTAAGAGACCAAAGTTATATTATTGAATATCACGTACATATATAATTATATGCCTGTTGCTGGCAAATTTCCTTAATTTAGATAAGTTTCCAAAGATGAAAATGTCAGTATTTAGAATAGATTATCTCTACATTATGTATGGGAGTGGTTAGCATATCTTTAGATTTAAGTTTATTTTTTTTAGATAAGTTGGTTAATAACCAATGAATCTTGATACGCAAACGAAGGCTTCTACATGTATTATACACCATTCTATCGTCTAATTTAGTTAACTTACCAAAAAATAAACTTCATACTAACCCGATACATTATATATTATTAGTTGAGGAGAGGATGGAAAATTTATATTTTTTAAATTGCGACAGTTATGTTCTAGGAAGATGGAGATGGAGATGGAGATGGACATGGACATGGACATGGACATGGACATGGACGGCTAAAGATGATTGATCCATATATATATATATATATATAGTCTTTGCTAACCGTACGATTAATATATAGATGTATTAATTAATGAAGAGAGATAGTCTTGGCTAGGGCTAGGTCTGGTGAAAAAGAATGAGAAAGACAGATTAGTTGGAAGTATAGCATAAAAATAAAGGAGGGTGGGAAGAGTGGGGGCCGTGGCCATGTTATGCTTATTGCTGGCTGTCTATTAATTGTACAAAATCCCATGGGAGAGACAAATATGCCACAGACGTTGAATAATGATGATGATGATAAGTAATTAATAGAGAATACATAATTATACTACCAAAATAGTACATCAAATCTGTTCCCAACATTATATTATATATCCATAATCACAGCCCATTACACATGGTTTGCTTCCCTAATTTATCTTTAATTACCCTCCCTCTAATCAGGCATATATCTATAATCTATCTATCTCCACTACTTATTTAATGTTTCCTTCACATGCACTACGTACTACATCATTAAAACATATATCCATATATCCCCTCTACCAAACAAGTAGTCATTTAAGCTAGCTATAGCAAATGGCTACAAAACCAAAGAAGAAGCAGGGTGTCATGCATGTCTACAGGTTGGACACCGGCGCCGGAGGCATGACCCCGGAGTCTCCGGCAGTCACCAAAAAGATATCGTCCTCGGGGAGCACTTGGGGAATGCTAAGGAGGTCGAAAACGTATCGCGAAAATGAGCAAGGTTTCAAATTAGGGGAAAATGTTGTTGTTAGTGAGGGAAGAAAATCAGTGTCAATTGTGGATCAGGCGAGGAATAAATCAGTATTGTCAATTAAAGAAGGAAGGAAATCGGTGTCGTCATCAAAAGGAGAAGCCATAAATATTGTGGGAACGGTGGCTGCTTTTCTGAAAGTGAAGGTTTTGGTGACGGACATGCCGGGGTTCATGCAGGTCCATGCATTCCGTCGTGCAAGGCAAACTTATGATAGTTTGGACAAGTTTAGCTCCAAGCACTTGGCCTGTGACATGAAGAAGGTACGTACGTATATACCAACCTTTTTTTAATTATTTTATTTTAATAATTTCTTTTAGTTTTTTAGATTTCTTGATTGATTTCTTTCTCGTGGAACTTATAGCCTTTTATTATTTGGGCTATTCGCATATGAAGAAGAATTAAGACATGAATGTATAATAATATATTTGGAATTATATATATATATATATATATATAATTTCTCTCTCTTGTTTTTTAATATACGAGACATGCATGGGGGTTCGCTAGCTAGCTTCTTATGTGCGTGGCGCATGGACATATATGTTGTCTATATTAGTCTTCTACTATATATCATATATGGTCCAATTAATATAAAATCTTTAGCAAATTGAATTACATAATTAATCTTTGATTCATTGGCTTAATTATTTTGAACAACCCATGTGTAACTTAATTATTGTTCGTTCTCATCATTCACAACATACATATTATAATCGATCATCATGTCATGTCTGAATAATTCAAGTTGACTATCACTTTTTTGTTTCAAAATTACTAAGCTAAGTTCCCACATATATACCCTCTTTAATTTTGCAATGCGTATAATTTTTATGCCACTAAACTTGTTTAGAATATTTTCTTGTTCTATCATTTGATCTCAAGTAAATCAATTGCATTTTTTTATATATAAATAAATAATTGGTTGTATATATATATATATATATATGAATGAATTGAGCAGGAGTTTGATAAAGTTTATGGACCGGCCTGGCATTGCATCGTGGGCTCAAGTTTCGGCTCATTCGTCACCCACTCGACGGGTTGTTTCCTTTATTTTACCATGGAGAAGTTATACATTCTGGTCTTCAAAACAAAAGTCCAAAAAGCTGTGGATTGACCGACCTACAATTCTTTAATTAATAATATTTTGTTATTTTGTTTTTGTTAATACTTGTGCCAATGTTGTTTTAGTTCTCTTTTTGACTTGGTAATTACAATTTGTTTATTGTTAAAATCAAGGTTTATGTGTTTTTAATTTTCTAATTATAAATGACAGAGTATCGTAATTTTTTTTTTACTTTCATCGTCTAATCTATACGGTACAATTGACATTTATTATCGTTTTTTCTAATGCAAAGAAAGAAAACCGAAATATGAATAAAATATATTTAAGCCAGATTAAAAATTAATAGAGAGATTCTAAACATTTAAGAGTTTATGCAAAGTATGATGCGGTTGAAAATGTGGACATGATGTTATTTTTGCTTGAAAACTTGATATAATGATGGGCATCTCGAAATATCAAACATAAATGTTTTTAATCTTTACTCTTACACGGTTACACGGCTACAAATTAAGGCAGCTAGTTTTACATTTATTGTCTATGACATAATTATTGCGTTTGTGAATTTGGCTTCACTCAAATATTAAAAAATGCTCAAACTTATACCACACTACTTAGTATTTGAATAAAAGTTTAAAAAATTAAAACATGTAATTATAAAGTTGGAGGCTACGGAAGAGAGTGAGAGGTGAAACATAAACACTTTATTTTTTTTGGGTGGTTTGAATGGTAAAGATATTCTCGACTTAATTTAAGCATCAATCGGAACTAAAATATATAGATATATGTATATATATGTGTGTATATATATATATATACATTTATTTTTTTTTTATTTATTTAAAGTGAAAGAAAAAGAAATGGACAAAAACAAGATCCAACCGCCCTTCATTTTCTGGACAAAACACATGGAAGCAAACATGGCATTTAGCAAAACATAAAAGGACCACCGCTAGGGGACGGGGCACCGCACCACTAGTTGGCCTTAATTTCTTTCTCACTCAAGCAATGTGCATGTGTGCGCCATATCCCAAAATATTTATGGTCACGGGTGAAATCGTCGCTATAATTTAAAAAATTATCGTCATAGTCGACTGTGTAATACACATTTAATACATACATTTTTTCCATATATATATATAGTTAATGTGTAAATTTAAGGATAATCTTACAACAAATTGTGACATATTAATATTTTAATACCCCTTATTGTATTAAAAAAAATTATCTTTGGCGTCCGCAGATGGGAGACTTTTACATAGAAGGGTATTTTGAACATTTGTCTCATCCGCATTATTAAACTGCAGAATACTAATCGGTATCGGTCCCTATATATAAGAAACTGATATTTTTTACATGATTTTTTGACATTTTTACATGAAAATCGTCGTTATAGATCCTATAACAACTGTTCTATAACCATACTTTTTATGTGAAAATATTAAAAAAATATATCAATTTTCAAAATGGAAAATGATCGACTCCTTTATATCTTCTTCATTTTTACGGAACATTGAATTTGAGAGTGCCGACCATCATATTCAAATAATGGTGAAGTCGGCCTACCAGCAACCAATTTGTCACCTCAAAAAAATAAATTTGCTTTCTAATCTTTTTTCATATACTAAATAATTTGATTTCCTCACAAGTTTATTTCTCTGTCAAAGAGTTTTATTCGACTTGGATCCAACTTAAATTAATATTTTAATTGTCTGTAAAATAACACTCCTAATATTCTATCTAATAATTTTTTAAAGTAGTATATGATATTAATTATTACATTAATTAATATGAAATAAATTTATATTTATTTTCAAATTATAAATTAATTTAAAGTTTTAATAAAATTATTTTTGCAAAACAAAAATAATATGACTTATTTCATGTGGCAGTTCAATTGAGGTAAAATGTCATTATACAGTTTTGATTTGACCGAGTTAAAAATCAAAATATTTCGTAAAAATTTCAATTATTTTGGTCATATTTCAGATTGTTTTGACCATTTTTTTTTTACAAGTTTCACCTTTTAACATGCATCAACAACTAATTGCCATCAAAGCTATCCTTATTCGAACTAAAATGATACTACTAATGTTAAGGTTGCAACTACTATTAACTCTCTTCTCCAAATAAAAAAGTTATATATATCCAAAAATAATATTTTACCTCTAATTTTGAAATGAAATTAAAAAAATTACGCGTCTCTAATTATGGAATTAAGAGAATAGTTTTTTAAATATCAATAAGTGTATTATAGTTAGTGATTTATACTCTATTCATTCTTTTTTTAATTGACGTTTTTATGTAAAAATATAAAAATTAAGAAATTTAATTAATATTTTATCTGATTAATATTAAATTTAATTATTACCCTTTTAAAACTCATTAAAAAGATAAAAATAAATTAATTAATATTTAATGCAGAGACATTGTAGGTGGGAATGATTAAGATAAGTTAATTTTGTTCAATTAATTAATACAAACAAAAAATAATCTCTATTTACGTGTCAACACTTTATTAATCAAGTTATTATTATGAAATTAATTTTATCTTAAACTGTTCCTCTATATGTACATATACAAATACACACGTTAACGAGGATATTATTATTGAAACAGTGCAGAGAAAAGGATGGTGGGGACACATACTCTTCTTGTTAGTGTAGTGTTAGGCGATGAAACTAATGGCAAATTATTGCAACTAAAAGACAAAATCTTAGCTCGGCAACATTTAATTATGGAGGATGAAATGTGAATACTTAATTAAACAATTTCTAAGATAAAGTTAATGGTGGTTAACAGGTAGGTGGTGCACTTAATATTACTATTATTATTATGGAGTACTTATTAAATATGTACTACTACTAAATAGGAGTAATAATTGCACAATTAGTATTTAGTTAATTTTAATATTAAGCGGAGGTAATATGCAGCCAAAAGAAGAAGTCAAAATTGGGATGAGAACTGGCAGCCAGGCAGGCAGGCAGCCTATCTTCTTTGAACACTTCTCCAACCTGTTACTGTTGTGAGACATATCAGCTAATTGCTTGGGACCCACCACCATACATTAATACATACTCCCTCTCATTCAGATTAAATGACATTTTAGAGTTAAAACATATTTATTAAGAAATAACACAAAATATCTTTTATATCCATAATTAATTATTTCTCTCTCCGCAATTATCTCTTTTCATTCTCCACAATTGTCTTTAATTAATTATTTCTCTTTCCACAATTACATTTACTAAACATATTAAATAGAAGGGTAAATTAGAAAAGAATAGTGTAATATTGTATAGAGATTCCAAAACGATATTTATATAGAATAAAATTAAACTCCTTAAAACGTCTTTTAATCTGTATAAGAGGGAGTATTAGAGCTTAGAGGAGAGAGAGAATACAGAGAGCTGAATTGTACTTAGATGACAAATTAAATCTGTTTCAAACCCAGAATTCATTTCAACGAAGAAAAATTAATAATATTCACAAGAATTATGAGTACATCAAATCAAACTAACCAAATCCCAACAACATCTCTATGTGCCAAAGAAAGAAACAGAAAATAATTTATGAAAAGAAAGATTAATACATGTAGAATTTGGTTTGGGCCACTCTAAAATCTATCTCAATACTTAATAATTCATCTTCGTTTTGAGATAAATTCTGATAGTTTGACAAGTAACAAAACCATATGGAGATTAAAGAAGAACAATCACACATGCATTTTAATGTCCAACCCAAATTTGAACACGGTTCTTAATTATATAACACTGATGATGATTTTTTTTGGTTGTGTTTGTTTTATATTACTAAAAAATAACATGACTATGACTTACGATGGCCGGGTTTCCTTTTATGGGTCTTTTTCTCCGGCTTTGCCTTTGCTTTCCCAAAACATATGCCACAGCCGGCGGAGACTTTAGGAGACGGCGGATCAATGGTGGGAGTAATTTCAACCGTCCGATAAGCTTGTTGTCTTTGATCTTTGGATTGATCATGATCTTTGTTGGGTTTATGATTATCAGCCGCATCTTCGCCTTCTTTAGTCTGTATGGGCTTCAATTCTCCGGATAAATACTTATCATCCCATACCAAACCTGATGAGCCTGATCTTCTAAACGATACTTCAGACCTTGGCAATGCAGCCATCTCTCTCCCTCGCTCTCTCTCTGTTATTCAAAGAGATATGTGATGGGTCCTAATTATTTGGGTTTAAGACTTTTTGGGTATAAATATATGACGAGGGGATCAGAAATGACAATTGAAGAATAAAGAAGGTAAGGTCAGTAGATGGCATATCTGCTCGGACGAGGCTGAATTACAATGTTGTCCCTTTTATATTTAATGAGTTTTGAATTTCAAACTAAATTATTCTATTTTGGTTGAAATATTCAAGGGTGGTGTGTTTACCTCTTTTCCAAAAGATAAAAGTCTAATAAATGGATATTAAACTCCAATTGCCAAAACAGTATTCAACCACTCATACCTTCTGCATACTTATTCTTAGGCCTGTCAATGGCTCGTCTCAATTGGTTAAATCAGACCAAATTATGTCTTAATTTAATATGAATTAAATTATGTAGAAGATCATTAATTTATTTCATGATTCACTTGATTCATAAATACAGATGATGATCTAAATCGGTCTATTTAAAACTTTATATATATATATATATATGTATTTATCAAATTATATTAATCTGTACAATATTATTATTCATAAAATTATATTAAGTTATGAAAGAATTTCACATCATCCCTCTAAAACTTTTTATATTTATTCTCCAATTTTTCAGTGAAACATACTTTGATATAATATCAAATTTTTAATTGTTTAGTCTTTAACTTTATAATTTTGAATTTTTTGATTCAAGAGTTATGGTAGTAGTAGTAGACTTTTAGTAGTACGTCCCTTGCCTGATTTGTGGTTTTATTTAGAATTGTTGGCTTTCTGTCCGTGCTTCCTATGAGCAACTGTAGCAGTATAATTTTAGACTATATTTAGTCTAAGATTTATCTTTCAATTCTAATGGGTAGACTAAATATAGTCTACCAACAAGACTAAATTTAGGAACTTGATAGTCCATGGACTATAATTTTAATTATATTTAAATAGAAGAGTAGAAGAAGATTGGAGCTTTTTTGAATTCATAGATTATTTTAATTTTTTTATATTATAGTCCACGGGATAGTCCATCTGCTGAAAAGATGGAAGACTAAAAGACATTTGTTGATGTCATATGGACTAAATATAGTCCATCAGATAGTCTAGCTGTTAGAGATGCTCTAAACAACTTTGTACCGTTAACTTTGGTATGATAATATAAAATTTATTATAATTTTAGAGAGAGCATAAGAAGATTATATATAAGAAGTGAGATTTTCTAATATTCTTCAAGTCCAACAAATACATGGATGGTAAGCCTCTATTTATAGGCTACACAAATACATGAACAAAGATAGAAGATGAAAGAAATATAAACTTAAATAGGGAGAATGAATAGCTCATCAATGTACTAATATGTAGGCTATGTAAATTATAGAAAATGAATGGACATCCATATTATAACTATTCATAACACTCCTCATTGGATCTCCATTACTGAAAAATATGCCTCGTTAAAACTTTACTAGAAAAAACCCTGTGGGATAAAAACCTAGTGAAGGAAAAAGTGTAAGACCTCAACTTTTATGAATAAAAATGAATTTTCTATAAATATCATTTTTGAATATTATGGAATAAATTTGATATAATGTTATAGTTATGGATAATATTTATAAATTTTGCAAAATCATGAGTTGTTATATAATATTCGATTGGTGGGGAATATTAAATGACTGACAGACAATCATTGGTGGGACCCCATAATGAAATTATTATTTATTGAGAAAGCGACAAAAATATTTTTATGAAAATAACGGTAGGAAGTTTTTTTACCGGTTGATCTTGTTGAACTACTCGGTAGTAAAAAAATGAATGTCTGGCATGGTTGCGTAAGTAGCGCACGGTATTGATTATTAATCTTTATGTGAGAAGTCACTCAGTTTGATTCAATTATTGTCGATATTTTATATGTTATTAAATCAATAATTGAGATGATGAAGTTGTTAATATTATTATTTGCATTCATTAACGATGTCTGAAGTTACATCGAGGAGGTTGTTTTACCACCTAATCATGCGAGAGAAAATCCTTATTGGAAAGCCCACTCTTTCTAGAAAGCGACACGGTCGATTAATAATGTGAATAATAATAATGATGATGACGTTTTGTTTTATTAGTATTATTAACGTAATAAAATGTAAAAACTTTATATAAAAAGAATACTTTTATAAAGTTATTCGTTTTATTGGGCTAATAAGAAAATCTTTTATATAAAATGAATACTTTTATAAATTTATCTCTGCTTTTATTAGACAATAATTAGAATATATTATATTTTATTATGCATAGTATTTGCATAGTCTTTGCGTAGTGTTTGCGTAGTAAAATCTTTTTAAAAGTTATTCATTTTATTAGATTATAAATAGAATATATTATATTTTATTTAAAAGATTTTGCTTTAAATATGGATAGTCAGATTAAAGTAAATCAATTTGGATGAGTTCATGGATTGAGTTCTTATTCATTCCATTCTTCTATAAATAGAAGCTCATTCCTTCATTATTTCTTACGAATTCACCGAAATTTTAGAGAAAACTATTGAGAGAAAGAAGAAAAGTGATATCTTCTACTTCACTACTTGATATTAAGTTTCTTTTACGGTAAGAGGTATTATTTCTTTTGTATTCATGAAGAGAACTTCTATTATTCCATCTTTATTATTTTGTTGGAATAACTTTTGTATCTGCCATTTACCCTATACTTGGTGAAATTTGTAGCGCCCCAAAATAGGTATACATCACCCCATCTTGAGTCATTGAATACATGGTACAAAATTCAAATACAAACTAATAATCTGAATGTCGTGTAAAATACGACAAAAACACATCTTATGAGTTTAAATACAAATATTGTCTTCTAGACAATATCCATTCTTAAATAGAGTCCTCATTACATTTATTGTCACATTTTTTAACAGAATAGTGAGGACTACTAATACTATCATCTGGACCGTCACTCCATTCCCCGACTAATCGAATATTATATGACAACTTGCATACTTTGCAAAATTTTCAAATACTACCCACAACTATAACATTATCTCAAATCCACACCTTAATATTCAAAAAAAATATTTTGAGAAATTTAAATCTTTATTTATAAAATCTGGGGTCTCACAATCTCCCCTCCTTATGGAATTTCGCCCTCGAAATTTACGTACGTACTTGGTATGCTGAATAGGTGAGGATATCTTGACTTCATTTCAAATTCTAACTCTTGGGGTATAACCTTTGAGTGTCGAATGTAATCCTTCTTATCTAAGATTTTAACAGGTACATCTTCATACGTTAAATTATCCGCTATCTCATCCGGTTCTAATTCAATAACGTGGTTCGAGTCTTTCACATATCTACGTAACGTCGATACGTGAAAAACGTTATGAACACGCGATATACTTGGCGGTAAAACGAGTCTATAAGCCACAGTTCCTACTCGATCGAGGATTTCAAATGGGCCAATTAAATCGAGGGTTGAGATTTCCTCTCTTGAATCTCTTGCTTTTAAAATAACGCCTCTTGAACCTTCTTCTTCACATTCATCACCACAGGGTGTAAGGCTTGGCGACTTTAATTTTATCGATTAAAGTCGATTCTACTCAGATATTCAAGTATCTTCACGTGGGTCCCTGTAGTCTTTAACTCTATCTTTATCATTTGTAAGTTATGACGAAATGAGTCTTTGTGTTAACAACATCGACTTTCGTAATAACATCGCACTCAACGCGCGTCCGTCATACCACATTCGCTTCTTCCACGATGATATTAAATGGTATGGTGTCGTTGTGGCGCCCCAAAATAGGTATATACATCACCCATTCCGAGTTGTCAATACATGGTACGAAACAACTACAACTTTATTATTACAACAAGAAAAGCTGTGAGTTTGAATACAAATATTATCTTCTGAGCAATATCTATACTCAAATAAATTCTCATCACATTTATTGATATATTATTTTACAAAATGGTGAGGACTTACTAAACATGACACCCCAAAATAGGTCTACATCACCCATTTTGAGTTGTCAATATCTGATGCGAAACAACTACAACTTTATTATTACAATAGTAAAGCTGTGAGTTTAAATCTGAGATATTGCCATCTGCATAATATCCACATACAAATAAATTCTCATCATAATTATTGATACATTATTTTACAACAATGGTGAGGACTACTAAACAACTCTCCCTAGAACTTTCATTCCATACCCAGGCTAAATCTCGCTTATATTCTCGCCTCTCCACGAGAAGAAAAATGGAACAAAAAGAAAAAGGGTGAGATCGATTAGCCTAGTAAAGAATATTATGACTAAGATAATATACAACAAATTATCGTTAGTCTTCAACAGGAAAAATATAATAGAATACAATAGACAACAAGTTTTAAATCAATATTCGCGATGGAAAATATTAATTCATAGAAAGAGTTACGTAGAGGATGAAATCTACAAATATCTATGAATTTAACGATCCATCATCAATATTTTTATCCTCGTAACATCAATCAATATATATCCGAATCATATATTCATCCTCGCACTACATGAGGCCAAGGACATTCACCCGATTAATCATGTTCATCTAAACACTGCTCATCTTTGCCTTCTACGGGCCAAAGATATTCATCGAAATCATTCATCTTTTGCACTACGGGCCAAAGATATTCATCGAAATCATTCATCTTTGCACTACTGAGCCAAAGATATTCATCATAAATCATTCATCTTTGTCTACGAGGCCAAAGATATTCAATAATATCATCATTTAAGACCGAGGATGATGAAAAATATTTTTAAAGAAAGCGAATCCAAAGAAACAAAATGACAAGGATTAAGGATTAAGGATTCGTACTTTGTTTTATCCACGTCGAAAAATATTTTGGACGAAAAGGAAAAAATTTCATTTTTCGATGAATAATGTCGATTCGTGAATAATAGTCGTGATAATCGTGAATAGTAATTAGACACAAAAGATAGAAATTTCACAAAAACATCATCACGCTTACATGAATAGTACTTCGTGAATAGTAGCTAAGTGAATAGTAACTCATGAATAGTAACTTCGTGAATAATAATCTCATGAATAAGAATAACAAAACATGAAAAAGTTCCAAATTTGATAAAAAGTTCCAACCAATATTTCAAAGATAATGATATTGAAGAAATAATATCATTTGAGAAGAAAATAACATCCCTTACCTCGAAAAGACTGCAGTACTTCTAGTTGAAACAGGATATATAGGCTATGACTTGAACTTGCAATCAGATATAGCAATACTCAAAGTATACTCAAAATACTCACAAGAATACGCTCGATAATATAGAGAGAAAACTTGATTTAAATTGTGATTTTCAATTCTAACCTAAGCACCTATTTATAGAAATTCTTAGAACACAAAGCAGAAAATTTAATATAATATTAATATATTATATAAATTTCTACGCACACATTCTGAAATCTGAACTCAGCCATCTTGCACATGCTAAATGAGGGCACCAAATGAAAAAAACGTTTTTGTAAATAAAAATATTTTAAACTTCCAAAAATCAATTATTTCGGAGCTTCGAAACTTCAATAATTCATAATAAATAGCCCTTTTGTCAGAAAATTCGAATCTCGCGAGTTTTTATAGGAAATTCAATTCTCTACAACTTTGCAGAAGAAAGTTTTTCCAAATTCCAAATAGAAATTGACCGAAATCCACAAATGGGCGATTTTACAAGCTGTAATCAAATTTCAGTCAATAAATGGGGTCCACCGACATGTTTAACATGTTTTAAATATTTTTGGTAACAAAAATACTCCTCCTCCACATATACTCATATATCTCACATTCATCGTAAAAATATCATCGTTAATATATTATTAAAATAATATATTTAAATGAATTATTTTATAAAATATTAATTTTCAACAATTGTCACTATAAAAATTTTCTCCATCTATATCCACATAAAATTAATATTTTCCTCATCATATGAATCAATAATTAATTATTCACAAATAATATTACGAGAATCACAATATTGTGAACCGGCGGTTCCGGGAAGAGGGGCTTTCCATAAGAATTTCTCTTCTTGGCGCAATTAGGTGACCAAACCTCTCCTTGACAGTAACTTTCTAGACATTGCCAATAATGTTATCTAATAATATTATTCAGATAATATGAATTATTGGTTCGATAATGAAAAATCTTGTGTAATGACAATTATTGAACAACAATGATATAAAATATCAACGCAGTAATTATTGAATCAATAAAATAAAATCTTGAGCGATAATTATCGTAACCATTATTGAGTAAAGCCTTCACGTAAGAATCAATAATTGGTGCAATACAGGTGTCTACCGCGCAACAACGCCAGCATTCGTGTTTTAACCACCGCAGGTATTCTAACAACGATTAATAGCAGATGTAATAACTACGGCCGTTATTTTTAAACAACTTATATTTGTCGTTTTCTTCCTCCAATCGCTTTCCGTTATGGGGCCCACACATTTGGTCATTTAAAATCATCGTAATATTCCCCAATGATGAATATTCCACGACCAACGAATATTCTCCGTAATGATAATGAATATTATATCACCACTGCTTTATTTAAAATATTTAGCGCATTTTACCCATAACTAACCACATTAATCAAATCCACCTTACTATTTCAAAATAATAAATAAAGGAAATTCCTTTTATTTAAAAAAATTTTGGGGTCTTACAAAACAACTCTCTCTAAACCTTCATTCCATACCCACAATTGCATCTGCTTATATTCTACCTCACGAGAAGAAAAATGGAACAAAAAGGAAAAGGTGAACTCAACTAGCCCAAAGAAAGAATATTATGACTAAGATAATATACAACAAATTATCATTAATTTTCAACAGGAAAAATTTAATAGAATACAATAGACAACAAGTTTTAAATCAATATTCGCAGCGAAAATAATAATTCATTAGAAGAGTTAAGTAGAGAATGCAAACCATAAGACCCCAAATAATTAATAAATAAAATTTAATTTCCTCTAATTATTATTTTGAAATAGTAAGGGTTGATGTGATTAATGTGGATAGTTATGGGTAAAATACGCAAATATTTCAAAATAAAGAAGTGGTTATAAAATATTCATTATTGTCGTGAATATTCGTTTGGTCGTGGAATATTCGTGACTGTCAGAATATTCGTAACGACGCCACAGCAATGTGTGGGCCCCATAACTCAAAAGCGATTGGGGAATATTCATTGTTTGTTGTTTCAATAATTGTATCGTTTTTATTTTCATTATCGAAGTAATAATTCATATTATCTCGAATACTATTATTAGATAACATTATTGGCAATGTCTAAAAAGTTCTATCTAAGGAGAGGTTGGTCACCTAATCATGCCGCCAAGAAGGAGAAATTCTTATTGAAAGCCCTCTTCCTGTGAACCGCCTGTTTGTCATAATATTGTGATTCGTAATATTATTTGTGAATAATTAATTATTGATTCATATGATGAGGAAAATATTAATTTTATGTGGATATAGATGGAAAATTTTAATGTGACAATTGTTGAAAATTGAAATTTTATCTTTTTCTAATAAAATAATTCATTTAAATATATATATATATATTATTATATTTTAATAATATAATAATGGTGATATTTTTTACAAATCGAATGTGGAATATATGAGTATACGAGGAGGAAGAGTATTTTGTTGCAATAAATGTTTAAAACATGTTAAACATGCTCATGGACCCCATTTATTGATTTGAAATTTGATTATAAAATGAAAATCGTCTGTTTGTGAATTTCTATCAATTTCTCGCTTGGAATTTGAAAAACTTTCTTCTCGCAAAGTTGTAGAATTGAATTTCCTATAAAACACACGAGATTCAATTTTCCGACAAAAGGGATATTTATTGTGAATTATTGAAGTTCTTGAGTTCAAATAATTGATTTTTGGAAGTTTTAATTGTTTAAAATAACAAAAACGTTTTTTATATGTTGTGAGCCTCATTAATCACATGCTAGGTGGCTGATTTCAGATTCCTAAAGGATGGGCGTAGAAATTTTTTATAAATATATTATTATATTAAATTTTACGCTTTGGTGTTCTAAGCAATTTCCTATAAATAGGTCTTAGGTTAAATTAAAATCACACCGAAATCAAGTTTTCTATATATTATCGAGCGTATATTTATGAGTATTTTGAGTATACTTTGAGTATTGCTATACGGTGAAAGTTCGTTATAAAGATATATCCAAATTCCAGCTAAAATCTGTCTTTCCGGAGGTAAGGGATATTATTTTTTCTCGTAATGATATTAGTTCTTCAATATCATTATCTGAAATATTGATCTGAAGTTTTTTATCAAATTTGGAACTTTTGGTGTCGGAGTTACTATTCACGTATACGACATTATTCATCGAAAAATGAAAATTTTCCCTTTTCGTCTAAAATATCTATTGTGGATACTAGTTTTGATTGTATCCATATTTTGATCATTCTTGAATTTTACACCACTATGATTATTTTTGGACATGGATAAAACAAAGTACGAATCCATAATCCTTAATCCTTGTCATTTTGATTCACTGGATTCGTTTCTTTAAAAAAAATTTTTCATCATCCTCAGTCTTAAATGATGATATTATGGAATATCTTTGCCCGTAGTGCAAAGATGAATGATTTCGATGAATATCTTTGGCCCAGTAGTGCAAAGATGAACATGTGTTTAGATGAACATGACCAATCGGTGAATGTCCTTGGCTCAGATAGTGCAGGATGAATATATGATTCCGTATATATATTGATTGATGTTACGTGGATAAAAATATTGATGATGGATCGTTAAATTCATAGATATTAGTAGATTTCATCCTCTACGTAACTCTTCTACATGAATTAATCTTTTCATCAACTGCGTATTGATTTAAAACTTGTTGTTTCATTGTATTCTATTAAATTTTTCCTCGTTGAGACTAACGATAATTTGTTTTATATTATCTTAGTCATAATATTATTTATCGGCCAATGAGCTCACCCTTTTCCTTTTTGTTCCATTTTTCTTCTCGTGAGGCGAGAATGTAATGAAATGAGTCGAGTTCGTAGGGTAAAATGGAATGATGGTTTTAGAGAGTTGTTTAGTAGTCCTCACTATTTTTGTAAAATAATGTATCAATAATTATGATGAGAATTTATTTGTATGTGGATATTGTTTAGATGACAATATCTCAGTATTTAAACTCACAGCTTTCTTCGTTATAATAATAAAGTTGTAGTTGTTTCGCACCGTATCGACAACTCGTAATGGGTGATGTATACCTATTTTGGGGTGTCACACAAACTACTATCTTCTATGTATGAATTTAAAAGTTCATCGCTCATCTTTTATCCTCGTAACATCAATCAATATATATCCGGAATCAAATATTCATTTTTGCACTACAGCCAAAGATATTCATCGATTGGTCATGTTCATCTAAACACTGCTCATCTTTTTGCACTACTGCCAAAGATATTCATCGAAATCATTCATCTTTGCACTACATAAAAAAGATATTCAATAATATCATCATTTAAGACCGAGGATGATGAAAAATATTTTTAAAGAAACGAATCCAAAGTGAAACAAAATGACAAGGATTAAGGATTAAGGATTAGATACTTGTTTTATCCATGTCCAAAAATACCTCAAAAAATAATTATAGTGGTGTAAAATTCAAGAATGATCAAAACATGGATACAATCAAAGCTAGTATCCACAATAGATATTTTAAACGAAAGGGAAAATTTTCATTTTTCGATGAATATTCTTGGATTTCGTGAATAATTAGTGATATATATGGATGGATAGTCTGAGTATCGTGAATTAAAACTCAAACACCAAAAGTTCTAAATTTGATAAAACTTCAGATCAATATTT
Organism: Panax ginseng; assembly: GCA_020205605.1. NCBI lineage: Eukaryota > Viridiplantae > Streptophyta > Magnoliopsida > Apiales > Araliaceae > Panax > Panax ginseng. The sequence continues at coordinate 126,360,945 of CM035144.1, forward strand.
GAAAGATAATGATATTGAAGAAATAATATCATTACTGAAAAAAAATAATATCCCTTACCTCGAAAGATCAAGACTTTTAATTGAAACAGGATATAAAGCTATGACTTGAACTTGCACCGTATAGTATAGCAATACTCAAAATATACTCAAAATACTCACAAGAATAAGCTCGATAATATAGAGAGATAAACTTTAGTTTACGGTGTGATTTTCAATTCTAACCCAAGCACCCTATTTATAGAAAATGCTTAGAACACCAAAGCGAAAATTTAATTTAATAATATTATTATTTTTTTCACAACTTCCTACGCACCAAGAATCTGAATTCAGCTCCTTCCACACACATGTGAAACACACCAAAATAAAAAAAATGTTTTTGTTACATAAAATATTTTAAACTTCCAAAAATTAATTATTTCGGAGCTTCGGAACTTCAATAATTCATAATAAATAGTCTTTTTATCAGAAAATTTGAATCTCGCGTGTTTTTATAGGAAATTCAATTCTCTACAACTTTACAGAAGAAAGTTTTTCCAAATTCCAAACAAAATTGCCCAAATCCACAAACGAGGCGATTTTACTGCTATAATCAAATTTCAATCAAGAAATGGGGTCCACCGACACATAAAACATGCTTTAAATATTTTTGGTAACAAAAATACTCCTCCCCCACATATACTCATATATCCCACATTCATCGTAAAAATATCATCATTATTATATTATTAAAATATAATAATATATTTAAATAAATTATTTTATCGTAAAAAGATAAAATTTCAATTTTCAACAATTGTTACATTAAAAATTTTCTCCATCTATATCCACATAAAATCAATATTTTTCTCATCATATGAATCAATAATTAATTATTCACAAATAATATTACGAGAATCACAATATTACAACGAGTAGGTTCTGTGGGAAGAGGGCTTTCTAATAAGAATTTCTCCTTACTTGGCGCGCAATTAGGTGACCAAACCTCTCCTTAGACAGAACTTTTTAGACATTGCCAATAATGTTATCTAATAATATTATTCAGATAATATGAATTATTGTTTCGATAATGAAAATACTGTATAATGACAATTATTGAAACAACAACAATATAAAATATCAACGCAGCAATTATTAAATCAATAAAATAAAATCTTTGAGCGATAATTCATCGTAACCATTATTGAGTAGTGCCTTCTTACGTAAGAATCAATAATTGGTGTAATATCGTTGTCTTCTTGTGTTTTAACCACCGAGTATTTTAACAATATAATTGGTAACAACTACTGTAGTTATTTTTAAACAACTTATATTTGTCGTTTTCTTCATCCAATCGCTTTCCGCGTTATGGGGCCCACACATGGTTCTTGCCTGGTCGCATTTAATATTCCCTCGACATTAATATTCCACGACCAAACGAATATTCTATAACCACTTGCTTATTTGAAATATTTATGTATTTTACCCATATAACTATCCACAATAATCAAATCAACCCTTACTATTTCAAAATAATAAATAGAGGAAATTAAATTTCATTTATAATAAGTTGGGGTCTTATAATACATTATCCCGACTATTGATCTGTGGAGACTCAACGGTCTCTCATGTAACCATCGATGTTCTCAACATTCTGGGATGCCATTTTCAGAATCATCGCCACAAAACAAGGGTTAATAAACGTATCAAATATTATCCCTATACTCGACCGACTAATTAAATATCAAATAAACTTAGGTAGGTCATACTAATAATAATTCTCCGCCTCCCTCTCTAGTTCTTGTCTCACACCTTAGCCGTGGATCATATCCTAAGCTTTGATATAAATCATGGCGCCCCAAAATAGGTATACATCACCCATCTTGAGTCGCCAAATACATGGTACAAAATTCAAATACAAACTAATAATACAATGAGTAAATGTAAAATACGACAAAACACATGTTGTGAGTTTAATACAAATATTGTCTTCTAGACAATATCCATTCTCAAATAGAGTCCTCATTACATTTATTGTCACACTTTTTAACAGAATAGTGAGGATTACTAATACTATTATCTGGACCGTCACTCAATTCCCCGACTAATCGAATATTATATGACAACTTGTATTGTAACGACCCCAAAATAGGTCCATTCAATCTAACCCATTCTGAGTCGCCAAATACATGGTACAGAATACAACTACAACTTTATTACAACAATTGTCGTGCAAAATACAACAACACATATACTGTGAGTTTGGATACAAATATATACCAAATGTGACACATGTCCCAACCGTGGACAACACCTCACAAAGACACCTTACATAAAGGTATAGTCAAAGACATTTTAAAACTAAAATCTTTGGGAAGTGCTTTCGAGAAACCTTCCATTACATACGGGAGGCCATGCGTCTAGGTTATGATAGATATCATATGTCCAGAGAATTATCCTTGGTTGACCTAATAAAACCCAAAGAAAAATGAGAAGATTACTATCATATTCTTCCCAATGGTGAGTCTTCTCTTGATTTATCATTATCTCCACTATCTCAAATTGAGAATTATACTTCAAACAAACACCAAGATTATATAGGTAGTGCTCATTATATATACTCGAAGCAGTTGGATGAGCACATCCCCATCTTATGATGATACGTGGTTGTATGTCATTAGACATCTTGTATGATAGTGACAAAACACCCTTCCAACGTTGGGTTCACCTCACCCTATTAGATTCACCAAATATAACTACTAAACGATGACCACCGATCTATTCCTGTTACCCCCGTCGACCCAAACTACACTCTTATTACAGAAAGGAATTGTAAAAGCAAAGGGGTGAGCACAACTAGCTTCAATAAAGAATATTATGACTAAAGATAAATAAATTATCAATAGTCTTCATCGATAATAAATCGAGATTTAGAACATATGGTAGATGATAAAACTTTTCAACCATAGTTGCGTGGAATGAGCAATCCATTAGAAGAGTCAAATAGACTATAAAGTTTATTATCTTCTTCATGTTAAAAGTCCACCAACAATGTTTTATTCACTCGTGTAACATCAATCAACAATTCACATCCCACAATCATATGAATAACTTCATAATTGTAATTGTTGTTCTAAATTCTTTTCTCATTCGGGACAAAGATAATTTTCATCACCAAAACATCAAAGATCATGGTTATACCAAATCACGCTTCATGTTCATAATCAAACTAATAAATTCATCTTTGCACTACGGGCCAAAGATATTCATCAACAGTTCATCTTTGCCTTTGCCAAAGATATTCATCATGAGCTCATCTTTTACTACATGCCAAAGATATTCAATAACAAGTCATCTTTTGCATTACTGAATGCCAAATATATTAATATCTCAAAGAAATATATAATCATTTCGAATTTATATAAACAATAATTATAACCATGTTGATTAATTCACCTTTACACTTAAGCTAAAGATATTCATTTATAAATTCAATGGTCATGATCATACCAATCCACAATTCAACTTTTCACTACCATCGCCAAAGAGAACCCTAGTCATGATCATACCAATAATCTATCCATCTTTACACTCAAAGTTGAAAGAGAATTTCAACATCGAGGTTATAAAAATGTTATATATGATAATAAAATCAATATAATCAATATATAGTTTTAATCTCCGAGTAATATTCATAAATCAACTATAATTTGGTTGAAAAAGAAACCAATTTTGTCATGAATAAGAACTCATGAATAGTAACCGTGAATAAGAACTCGCTGAATAGTAACTCGTGAATAGTATCTTATGAATAGTAAACCCGACTCAAAAAGGTAGAAATTCCACAATAAAATCCATACCAATATTTCGGTATAATGATATTGAAAGAATAATATTTTTTTTAAGCTTATAAACAATTTATTTTAATTGTTTATACTTTACTAAATAATGCATTTAATCATTCTAAAATGTCAAACTCATAAGATTTCATCACCAATAACCAAAATCCTCATCAAAAATCTGCATATACCTCATGTAGGATTCTCAAGCTATAAAATACTATTTTTTAATTTTCTTACCTCACATAACATATTTAATTCATTTACTCATAACTAGTCCATTTTCATGAAAAATAACAAATCAGTTCCAAAAATATTTCTTTTCTGAGATTTAGCAGAATATAGTCCTATATTGAACATATATTTTAATCAGAATTTTTAAAAGTCATTTACTATTTTTCACATGGCCAAAATCACCGAATATTTAAACATTTATTATAAATTGTAATTTTATCCAAAAATTCCGAAATTTACAGAGTATACTTATATAATATAGATGTTCTCCCAATAAAAATTTTATCAATTTTGGAGTTAACCACAAGGAGTTATAAGCGGTTACTTTTAAAATAGTCTTTTCCCATAAAATCCATAACTCCTAATATATACATCCAAAAATCACAATTTTTGGACACAATCAATAAAACTCATCAAAGTATCATTTCAAATTTTTCCAGAATTTTTGAAGGTCTGAAAAGTTACGAAACATGAAAAACATAACAACCCTTAAAATCCCTTACCTCGAAAAGAAAGCGGTATTTACATTGGAATAACTTATTTGAATCGAACTTGCACCGTATATAGCAACACTCAAGATACAAGAATATACTTGATAATATAGAGACAAATAGAGAAAACTTGGGTTTACGGTGTGATTTTCAATTCTAACTTAAGCTTCTATTTATAGGAAAATGTTAGAACGCCAAAGGAGACTAAAATAATAAAATATCATTTTCTTTTTCTTATTCCACACCAACCTTCACCAACCAATTTTGAAAGCCATCAGCCATCTTTGGTCAAAAACATCAGCCACCCATGTGCCAACAACCACAAAAACGTTTTTCTTAAATAAAATAATTAAAATTTCTAAAAATCAATTATTTCGGAACTTCGGAACTTCAATAATTCATAATAAATAGCCCTTTGTCAGAAAATTCAAATCTCGCGAGTTTTTATAGGAAATTCAATTATCTACAATTTTGCAGAAGGAAATTTTTCCAAATTCCAAACAGAAATTGACCGAAATCAATAAACGAGCGATTTTACAGTCTATAATCAATTTTCGGTCAAGAATTGTGTCCACCGACACCCAAAACATATGTTAAATATTTAATGCCATAAAAATACTCTTCCTCCTCATATACTCATATATCCCACATTCATTGTAAAAATATTACCAGATTAATATATTATTAAAATAATATATTTAAATGAATTATTTTATCGTAAAAAGATAAAATATTAATTTTCAATAGTTGTCACATTAAAGATTTTCTCCATCTATATCCACAATAAATATTTTTTTTATCATAATAATCAATAATTAATTATTCACAAATAATATTATAGACTCACAAGATCTTTGTCAACGTGTAGTTTCGAGGATAGAGGGCTTTCAATAAGGATTTCTTACTCTTGGCAATTGATTAGGTGACCAAACCTCTCCTTAGATAGAACTTTCTAGATATTGCCAATAATGTTATCTGATAATATTATTCAAATAATAAGAATTATTGATCTGATAATGAGAAATATTGTGCTGTGATAATTATTGAAACAACAATAATATAAAATATGAACGCAGCAATTATTGAATCAATAAAATAAAATATTGAACGAGTAATTACCTGTAACAATTATTGAGTAGTGTCTTCTTACGTAAGAATCAATAATTCAAAAATCTTTGTGTAATCTGAGTGTCTTCTTTGTGCAACAACAGCGTATTACTTTATTTTACCAACCGGGTATTCAACAGAGTGTTACTTGATACGATTACGTAATTAGTTATAAAAACTTAATTTTGTCGCTTTTTCATCCGACGGTTATTACATTATGGGGCCCATAAATGGTTGCTGCCTTAATAAATGCGATTATTCCCACGAAAGAATATTCCACGACCAAACGAATATTCCCCGACAACAATAAGTATTTTATAGTCACTTGCGTATTTTGTAAAATTTGCATAATTCACCCATAACTTTAAACTTTTATCAATTTAACCATTTACTGAATAATAATTATAAGAAAAAATTGAATAATTTTATTTCATAAAATTCGGGGTCTTACATGCATACTTTGCAAAATTTTCAAATACTACCCACAACTATAACATTATCTCAAATCCACACCTTAATATTCAAAAAAAATATTTCGAGAAAGTTAAATCTTTATTTATAAAATAAAGGGTCTCACAAAATTCTTACATATTCCATTCTTTATTATTACATTTGGAATATCCTGTTTCGCTTTCTGTGGGACACGGTTAAAATCTTTATTATTTTGTTGGAATATCCAGCATCATATTTCTGTAGGACTGATTAGTCTTTATTATTACATTGGAACATCCTGTTGGTGTGAATTTCACGACACAGTTACATCATTTAGTATTCTCGTTGGAATAACTTTATACATCACAATCTGCATGCGTGGTGATTTCGTTGTATTCCATTCTTTATTATTCTGTTTGAATATCCTGCCGTCGGTGCGTATTATGCGACTTTGGTTCCGTTATTTATTATTACGATGGAATAACCTTTTACATCTAATCGGCATGCATGGTGATTTCTTTTGTTATTCCATTCTTTATTATACTCGGTTGGTTAAAGTTTTGACTTCTACACTCCATGAAATTAGTGGAATATTCTTGATATTTGCAACTTCATCCAATATCTTTTTCATGAAAATATTCTTACGAGCATTCTTGAATTTTACTTTACAAAGAAGTATCATGTTGACAATTTGGGCGTTATTAGTTCTGAATAAATTAATTCTTGAACTTGTTTTATTGAATTCTTATATCATTGTCATCATCCTCATATTTATATTATTTTTTTAGAAAGTCATATGTGGCTTTAGTAGTGCATAGATAGACTTGGTATGATTATGACCGAGGGATTATTCGGTGTAATCATGTAATAGTAATGTTACAAATGATGTGGTAAAAATCCTCGTTGGCGTAGTAGTGCATTGATGGACGATTGTTGACATGATCGACCATTGATGAATATCTGAATATCCTTGGCCCATAGTGCATGAATAATTTGTGGTCGTGACCCTAATGAATATCCATGGCCATAGTGCAAGGATGATGTGGATTATTTATTAAGCTGAGTCTCAGCGATAAAAGTGATGAAAAACATTTTTAAATCATAAAAGATAGTAGATTTTATTCTCTACTTGACTCTTTTAATGGATTGCATGTTCATTGCGAGTTAAACTTGATGTCTATTGTATTTTATCGGTTTAACCTTTGTTGAGGACTAATGATAATTTATTCGCATTATCTTAGTCATAATATTTCTTCTTTGGGCTAGTTGAGCTCACCTTTATTTCCTTTGTTCTCTTGAGAAATGAGAACGTGGCGGGACTAAATCGGAGAATCGGAGTGATGGTCCGAGAGCAGTGTCTTAGTAGTCCTCACTATTACATTAAATAGTGTGATAATAAATGTAATGAGGACTAAATTGAGTGTGGATATTGTCTAGATGACAATATTTGTATTAAACTCTCACAAACATGTATTTTGTCGTATTTTACACAACTGTTGTATAATTAAGTTGTATTTGAATTTAGTACCATGTATTTGGCGACTCAAGATAGGTGATGTATACCTATTTTGGGGGCGTCACAAAAAGAGTACATAATTCTTCAAAAAACTTATGAGATATTGCTTTATGAAAACTTTAATTACTCCCCCTCATGATTATATCACTTGAGATCTCTGAGTTGACGTAATCCAACGTTGTGGACTAGCTTCTTAAATGTAGAAGTAAGAAGCGCCTTTGTTAATAAATCTGCCAAATTTTCACTTGAACGGATTTGCTGAACATTTATATCACCATTCTTCTGAAGGTCATGAGTAAAAAAGAACGTTGGTGAAATATGTTTTGTTCTATCACCTTTGATATATCCTTCCTTGAGTTGGACAATGCATGCTGTATTATCCTCATATAAGACCGTCGGTGTTTTTTCTCCTGAAGATAAACCGCAAGCTCCTCGTATGTGTTGAATTACAGACCTTAACCATACACATTCACGACTAGCCTCATATATTGCCAAAATTTTAGCATGATTAGAAGATGTAGCTACTATAGTTTGCTTCATCGAACGCCAAGAAATGGCGGTTCCACCACAAGTGAATACATATCTAGTTTACGATCGAGCATTATGAGGATCGGATAGGTACCCTGCATCTGCAAAACCAGTCAAATCTGTTTTGGGTTGGTTAGGGAAAAACAAACTCATATCCTTTGTACCTTGTAGGTAACAAAGTATATGTTTAATCTCATTCCAATGCCTTCGGGTTGGACAGGAGCTATATCTTGCTAATAAGTTGACAGAGAATGATATATCAGGTCGTGTTGGGGGAGTGCTTATGATAACTTGTTGGTCTGATGCGAATTAGTGTTGCCGCATATAAAATAGCATGACCCCAAGCAGAAATTGGAAGTTTTGATCTCATTAGTAATGGTCTTGCAATCAATTGAAGACGCTTAATCAATGATTCTGCAAGGCCATTTTGTGTGTGAACATGTCTTCTGAGGATGTTCAACACTTATCCCGATAGACATCAATAATCATTGAAAGTTTGGGAAGTAAATTCACCAAAGATTGTCAATAATGAATTTTCTTGATGGGATAATCTGAAAAATGTGCTCGTAATCGATTAATTGAAAGCAAGTAATCTCATGACGCTAGGTTGTGAGTTGATAATAGAGATACATGTAACCACCTTGTTGATGCATCAATTAAAACTATAAATATCTAAAAGGTCCACATGGTGGATGAATTGGTCCACATATATAACCTTGTATTCGTTCCAGAAAAGTAAGGGATTCAGTCCCTATCTTAGCCGGTGATGGCCGAACAATTAACTTGCCTTGAAAACAAGCAGCATATGGGAAATCATTCGATTGAAGAATCTGTTGGTTCTCCAATGGATGTCCACATGAATTCTCAATTATTCTTCGCATCATTATCGATCCAGGATGGCCTAACCGTACATGCTAAACAAAAAAGTTATTGTGATACGTTAGTTTTTTTTATTAACAACCACATTTGTTTCAATTGTTCTAATTCTCGTGTAGTACAAACCAGAGGAAAAAGCTAGTAATTTTTCTAATACACTTTTATTACCCGAGATTATACTCGTAATGTGAAGATACTCAATCTTTCCTTCACATGTTGTCTCAATATGATACCCATTTAAATGGATATCCTTAAAACTCAATAAATTTCTTTGAGACACAGGAGAGTATAATGCTTCATCAATTTCAAATTGTGTTCCTCCGTGCAAGAAAATGTTAGCTCTTAGGAGCTTTCTATCAATTTTACCTTTTGAGATATAGTATTAACATTTGCCTTTTGCATTATGAAAGAAGAAAAATATTTCTTATTACGTAATATAATTATGCGTGGTAAGCGCTTGTCTGCGAGACATATATCTCCACCATTCATTGCAAATCGAATCAAGAGAATATCTATGTTATTCAATGAAAATAAGAAATATATAATCAGATTAATAAAATATCCCATATATAACGAATCATAAGAAAACTGTTAAACATGATAAAAACATAATAATTAGAATTTTATTAATGCTTAAAATAAAGTCCAATAATATCAAAGCATCATCTAAAAATTTTATATTTGGACATTCTCATCACCAAACAGGAAGTCAATTTTTTCTTCAGGATTTGAGAAAAAATCAGTAACATCTAGATGAGTGGTATTGACACAACCATAATTAAAATCATCATTTCCAGAATCAAGATTTGTCTCATCTTTTCCATCCTCACTAGCAAAATTTGTCTCTATCTTCTTCCCTTTATCTTTTAGTGATTGTTGATAGAGCTCAACAAGATGTTTTGGTGTACGACAGGTACGAGACCAATGGCCTTTACCTCCACAACGATAACACAAATTCTCCATGGTATTTTTATCTTTATCACCTTTTTTGTGTTTTTCCATCCTTATATTCCCGCTTCTGGTGGGTATATGTGTTTGAGAAATGACCACCACGATGATTATTTCGACCTCGTCCTCGTCCACGTCCACGTCTACGTCCACGTCCACGACTACTGGCGTGACCTCTATTTTTTCCATTATATGTTACGGCATTCACTGCAGGGAATGGAGCAGATCTAGTTGGACGGGCCTCATGATTTTTCATCAATAGTTCATTGTTTTGCTTTCGACGAGGAGGCGTGAAATCGATTCGAGTATTTTTTAAAGCCCTTTTCACGATATTGCTGCTGCAGGAGCATATTAGATGCGTGAAAGGTGGAGAATATTTTTTCTAACATATCTGTATCAGTGATCTTTTCCCCACATAATTGTAATTTAGAACTGATTCTAAACATAGCTGAGTTATAATCACTTACAGATTTAAAATCTTGTAATCTTAGATGCATCCAATCATAACAAGTTTTAGGAAGTATTACAGTTTTCTGGTGGTCGTATCTTTCTTTTAGATTGTTCCAAAGGATAAGTGGATCTTTAACAGTCAAATATTCAATTTTAAGTCCCTCATGGAGGTGATTACGAAGAAATATCATCGCTCTGGCCTTATCTTGACTAGATGTTTTATTTCCTTCTTTGATAGTATCACCAAGACCTTTTGCATCTAGATGAATTTCAACATCTAACACCCATGATAAATAATTCGTTCTAGTAATATCAAGAGCTATAAATTCGAGTTTTGCAATATTTGACATTATAAACTATCACAAATATGATTAACAAATTAGAAGAAAATATCCTAAATACAATTTAATGAATAAACATGACATGAAAACGCAACAACAAAATAGAAATGTAAGCAAGACTAGGAAGAGCAAACACATTGTATTAGTAAACATTTAAATAACTCAAAAAATAGTAACACTGATATGACAAATGACTAGACGCGTTTTGCCTTAAAAATAAAGCAGTGTCATAAGTAGTAGCAGTTAATAGCAATATACTACCAATTTCAACTTTCGTGTCAGTTACATGCTGTTTAATCTAACCATGTATATCCGCAACATAAACAATGAGGTCTAATTTGTAACTTTATCCATTTCAATCATATATACAACTTGCAAGATATGCAAAACTGTTATAGTCTGCAATACCAGCACTTGAACTTCGTAACCCTATAAAATGTATCGACATATATAACATGTGCAATAATCACTGATATATGTATAAAGAGACAAAGTTATATATTATTTTGTTACAAACAAAATATGATTATCTTTAAAATAAGGAGTAATTCGTGCTGATAACGTATTATAATTTTAAAAAGAGCATAAGAAGATTATATATAAAAAGTGAAATTTTCTAATATTCTTCAAGTCCAACAAATACATGGATAGTGAGCCTCTATTTATAGGCTACACAAATATATGAACAAAGATAAAAGATGAAAGAAATATAAACTTAAATAGGGAGAATGAATAGCTCATTAATGTACTAATATGTAATTTATGTAAGTTATAGAAAATGAATGAACATCCATATTATAACTATTCATAACAAAATTTTATTTTTGTTACAAAAAAAATGTTGTAGCAGTGTCGCCTTTATCTTTTCGGATCATGTTAAACTTGATTGTCATGGAATCATCTGGGCGTACCAACAACTTTTGAGGAATTTGGTTAATATAAAATTTATTTTTTAGTAAGCTCATCAATTAGATACTGACACAAATACTGTTTAGTATAGCCAAATAGGAAAAGTTAATAAAAGTCATGCAAGTATTAATGTTACCTTTATGTAATTATTATTGATTGTGTTGTACATATTTAGAGTTGGTCACAGGTCAGCTAAATTTAAGGTGCTAGCACAGCAGCACGAATTGCAGAATTAGTCATCAAAATATCCAGCACCTTCCTATCCTAACTGGTCCAGTCAATATGGTTGTCTACTTTTTCCATCACTAACACGTTGAATTAAAGAAATTGCACAATCACAATCATATAATAATAACAATTCAATTATACTTCGTCAAGTCCGTAAGAGAATCCATTTGCTGAATTACGGAATTGAATTGCAACGTAGGTAGGGCAGTGCAATTAAATTCACAGAAACCACCAATTCCATCAATGTTAAATGCTCAATATATATACATGAAATTATATACCGTAATGAAAAATGCTGCTACTATACTCTGGATGACCCACAGATGTTAATATAATATATTCAGGACAAGTAATAATTAATTCTTGAACTTGTTTTATTGAATTCTTATATCATTTATTATCATCCTCATATTTATATTATTTTTGAAAGTCATATGTGGCGCGTAGTGCGTAGATAGACTTGGTATGATTATGACCAAGGGATTATTAAGATTGTAATCATGGTAGTAATATTACAAATGATGTGGTAAAAATCCTCATTTGGCCGTAGTGCGTTGATGGACAGTTGTTGACATGATCATGACCATTGATGAATATACAAATATCCTTGGCCCATAGTGCATGAATAATTTGTGGTCGTGACCCTAATGAATATCCATGGCCATAGTGCAAGGATGATGTGGATTATTTATTAAAATTTGAGTCTCGTGATAAAAGTGATGAAAAACATTTTTAAATCATAAAGATAGTAGATTTTATTCTCTACTTGACTCTTTTAATGGATTGCATGTTCATTGCAGCTAAACTTGATGTCTATTGTATTTTATCGGTTTTAACATTTGTTGAGGACTAATGATAATTTATTCTGCATTATCTTAGTCATAATATTTCTTCTTTAATTTGATTGAGCTCACCTTTATTTCACTTTATTCTCTTGAGAAATGAGAACGTAAGCAAGGACTAATCGGAGAGGAAGCGGAGTAATGGTCCCCGAGGCGGTTGTCTTAGTAGTCCCTCACTATTACATTAAATAGTGTGATAATAAATGTAATGAGGACTAAATTGAGTGTGGATATTATACAGATGACAATATTTGTATTAAAACTACATGACGTGTATTTTGTGCGTATTTTACTGTATTTGTTGTATAATTAAGTTGTCTACTTTTCCATCACTAACACGTTGAATTAAAGAAATTGCACAATCAATCAAATCATATAATAATAACAATTCAATTATACTTCGTCAAGTCCGTAAGAGAATCCATTTGCTGAATTACGGAATTGAATTGCAACGTAGGTAGGGCAGTGCAATTAAATTCACAGAAACCACCAATTCCATCAATGTTAAATGCTCAATATATATACATGAAATTATATACCGTAATGAAAAATGCTGCTACTATACTCTGGATGACCCACAGATGTTAATATAATATATTCAGGACAAGTAATAATTATTTAAAAAATTTATCTAGATTCACATGCTCATTCTAACTTTAGGTATTTTTAATAGCAACTGTCAAAATTTGTAAACCATATCCTCTGTATATCCCAAGTTCTTTGAGTATGCCCACCCGCCCGACCGCCTGTTAGCTGCAAAAAGTTTGGCTTAGGGGAATATTTTTGAGTTACCAGTTGTACAGAAACGGCTTACTACGTTCTAACCTTGTGAGCGGTCTTTTGACTTGTCACCAGATATACGTTTCACCATTCCAGGAGGACCACATTCCTGGCCAAGTGATAAAACAGTGACTTGATTATTGAGTTAAAATAATAATAATAATAAAAAAAATACAATAGACCTCTGCTTCAAAGTATACCAAACTTTTGAGTTGTCCTTGTTTCAAGTGCCCTAAACTTTACCCTTTTGTGCCTCAGGAACTTTAAAATAAGAAACATCCAATGACAACCATTTGAATAAATAATAAATGAGTCTTCCAGGTAGTAAACAATATCAGCAGCATTCTTCACGTGTAATTAACATAAAACTTGGCATAATGTCTTGAAAGATTAGTTATGAAACTGAAATTGACAATTGAAGTATAAGCGTAAGAGTGATATACTTACCAATATAAGAGAATCTTCACTGGGACCAGGTAAGCCTTTCACAGCCATATCTTTCGATATGTATCCTGTACCTCCCCTCCATTTCTTTGATGGATTATCCACAGTATAAAATATCTGGAAGTTTTCATTGAAAAAGAGGAAATTCAGTTAGAGAGAGAACAAATATCAGAACACTGAACAACAGTCCTTCCGTTCTAAAACAACTGGTACCTTCATATTTCGGTGGCTATCCTCAAGCACATCAAGTTTCTTCTTGAGCAGTATATCATCCGGGGATACATTAGCATAGACCAGTGAATATCTGAAAGGATAAACAGTAGTCATCAATGCAAGTACAACTATATAATCAGTTAACAGAATGGATTAAACGTAGCCGGACACGTGTAAGGCTGCATTGACTAGTACTTAAAACATATTCATTTACTCATGGTTATCCAAGTAGTCAAGCTGATAAATTTATAACATAGTTTTACTAGATCAGTTTCAAGACATGGGATTAAAAAATATCGGGAACCAGGGCAACCTTGGTGTTGTCATCAGGATTCCTTAAAATAGGCTCAATTATTTGAAGCATTGGAGTGATGCCTGAGCCACCTGCAATCTGAAAGAACAGAATATGTTTACATTTAAGATTGAAACATGAATCAGTAATTATACTCTTGATCAATCGATCTACAACTGATTATACTCTTGATCAATCGATCTACAACTGATAATACAAAAGCCAATACTCGACATTATTTTTTTTCCAAATATATGCATTTCAAAATAACATTAAAGAACAGAGCATGCAAGATATAGTTTATTTTTATCATCTTATCATGCCAATATGTTTCTTCATATTAGGAGTATATCTGAGCTTTTCAATGGGCCTGCAAGATATATACTGGAGTCAGTGCTAAGGATATGGAGTAGAAGATATTATATGCAATAAATAATTGCCTCAATTTGCTGATGTAAATAATTGTTTTGCATTTCTATTTTACTTTGTTTCCAATAAGTGCTCTTCTAAATATTTTACCCTTGTACTTCTACTACGTCACCTGGTTTTAAGCTTGCAAAATGCTGGCTCATTTTCCTATCTGGGTATACCTGCTAAATTTGTGCATAATCATAGAGAATAACTGTTCAGAAGGGAAAAATGCATGGACATCTCCATGCCAGAGCAAATCGACACAATGATGATAACAAGTATCTGGCAATGCACTACCTTAATCAACAAATCGAAGTGTCCCTTTGAATCAGGATCTGATATAGGGGTATAACTGAATACAAAAGCCACAGAAAAAGCTTAAAAATAAGGAAAATATAAAGTTACCTATTTACAAAACTAATAGCAGTTAATGCTGCACCAATGAAGGCGACTTCAAAGTAAAACATCCAGTACCTTGTGCTCCTACACCGACGAGATATCTCAGGCATTCATCGGAACATCATCTACTTGAGAAGGAATGCAAATACCATTCTAGTATCAATCTGTCACTCCATAGTCCCATTGATCAACCCCAAAACATCATGATTGGTAAAAAAAACAATAATAGGACATTTATCTCAAACTCTAAAATCATTTATCCAGCTTTGATTCAGAAAAAGATGAAGAAGAAGACATAGGAAACATTTCTGTGTATACAAAGAACAATCTTCAGGCAGGAAATTTCTGATTGTTGATTTCTCATCTGCAAGCTTATTATTCTTTTCATTGGTTCTAATGAACATTTTGGACCATATTTAAAGAAAAGCATACACCATCCTTCCCCTATGGATTTTATGTAATTTGTAATGAAGTTCAGTCACCTAATAACACCCTGATTCATTAACCAAAAAAGATTTGTAAACGGGAAAAAAGCATCATTTTACACAGATCACGTATTGTATGTATAAAGAGAATTCCTCACTATATATTCGCAAAGATCTGTCTATAAGGTTTTAACAATAAAAATCTGAGAAAATTACAAATGTGTGGAACATATCCAACGCTTATCGTCTCTGGGCTTCACAGTGATCTTATTCTAGAGTATCCCATTATGTGACTTTTGATACATTTATATAAATGATGATTACTAGAGCCTGTCAGAATATGGACCTACAAAGAGAATTAAGGTAAGTATTTGAAACAATAAACTTCAATCTTGAAAATGGGATTTGAGATATAGCAAATATTAATATAAGAAGGAAAAATAGAAATACACATCTTTAAAGATAATGATATAAGTAAACATCTACAAAAAAATTAGAATTAGAAAGACTCACGGGCGAATCACATATTTTGTTTTTCCTTCAGCATCTTCTGTTAATGGGTATTCACAATCAGAAAAGAGTACATCATGATGATGAACATAGCGGCTAGCGCCTTAGAAACCCCTAGATTCTAAAAACTGTGAAATTCCTGTTAAAAACCTTGAAAAACGTAGAAGCAATAATATCAAGTTATTGTAAAATGTACCTTGTAATGAGGCATGATGCGTCATCAAGACCTAACTTGGCACTAGGATCAAACGAAAACCTGCCATTTGGAGGAATGAGAAATGCTTGCATTAAAAAGTACATTTAAATTTATATCATAACTAGCAATGTTTATTCCAAAGTTTGTAGCAGAATAGTGATGGGGTGAACTAATGTACAAATCCTTGGTCCCACAGGCATAAAGTGCAAGAAATTAGCAAAAATAGGGTTAACTGACACATAAAATAGGTGCCCCACATAGTAATATAATTTTCTATTTTTGGGTTGGAGGATTGGGATAGGATATCATATAGCTTCACCATATAAACAATATGAGATGCAAGTATCACACTACTAATCCTTGATAAATCTATCAAACCGTGGAGGGTAAATATCAACTCCTAATTTGTACCTCTTCTTACCACAATTACCATAATCTGATTAAATAGTCTGCATTTCCATTTGGGACACATAAATTCACCTTTGCGTTCCAAACAAGAGTAGAGTTGAGGGAAAAGTAGACCTCCCAGAGAAACAAGGTTGTTATTTCATTGTAATAATTGAATATGATATGCCTCACGGGAACCAACACCATTCAAGGCTCTTTATGAACATTTTTTTATGAATAAGAAAGAGAAGATGAGGGCCTGAATAGTTGAGTATTGTGGCTGACCTTTTTCTTTCTCTTGCAGCTTAAATTCAATCCACTTATCAGGATTGAGTGCTAAAAAAACAAAACATCAAGTTGACCTCTGAATGCATGAAACTGAAAGTCTAAAGTACGCAGTTTAACCTCTAACTTCACAGAGTCTAATCTTTCAATTTAGTAAAGCAATTAATGTACCTTTCATGAGCACTTACAAACGAATTTGTAATACAAATTGCAAATGGCATGCTTGTTTGGATTTGAGATTTTATTTTTATTTGGGAAGAGGGTGAGGGGTAGGAAGGAAGATGACAGATCTAGATAATGAGTTGAGATTACTTTAGCCAATTTTCCAAGATAATGAATTACCTGCTATATCGTATAATCTAACTAAATTCAGGGTACATGTAAGGCATAAATATAAATTGTTACCTAAACCATTGACCTTTTTCTACTTCGGTCATCGACCTTTCAATTTTTGCAATTAGGTGATCAAATATAATTTTTTTTCCTCTTACATTCAATTGTGCATGCCATGTCATCAATTGATATTGTGTGGCTCGCTGACTAGGGAAATAAGTGCTCGTGTGATTAAAAACTGTTATTCTAAAAGATTTTTTTCATATTTATTAAATATCAAAGGTAAAAATTCATGAAATTTATGACGTTTTTACCCTTTGATGTTTAAAAAATGCGAAAAAAGTCATTTAAAATAACTTTTTAGTTTAATTACACCAAAGCATTGATTGGCCTAGTTAGCATTCCACGTCATGAATTTATGACACGACATGTCCAATTGAATGTAGAGGAAAAAAATTATAAGTTCAATCACTTAATTGAAAATTTTAAAGAATGATCATCTTAGTGGAAAAAGGTCAATAGTTCAAGATAGTAATTTATATTTAAGCCTACGCCTAAAAGCCATAACAAACAATCAACTCTCAAGCTCGATTTTCTGGTTTACTAATAAAAGAAAAAGAAAAACTTTTTTTTGGCATGATCAACTTGTGCAAGCTGGTGAGGGAAATGCCTTAGATTTCAAATATTTCTTTCTTCTCCAAATTTCTGTCTCCATCCTCTTCATTAAGGAGACAACCTCTTTGAATTTGCAGTAAGATAAATCAAACCCACTTACATTTATAATTATAAAGATCTGAAATAGATATTATGGAGAGGATAACTATTGAAATATAAACAAGCTGTGTGGGAATTTCCTGATTCATTCCATAGATGATACCATAGTGGATTCTGTTCCTGGACCCTCACAGTCTAATGACTTGTGTGATCAAATTATGAAAACAGTATATCGATATAATTTATCTGCATCATGATGCAATCCAGAAAGAGAAAGAGAGAGAGAAGAGAAAGGAAACCCACCATCTCTCTGACTAGGTTCTTCATTGAATTGATCTACCTGAACCTGAAATTTAGAAAAGCAAATACATGATAAGAACACAAAGGTGCAAAGAACTAGAACTTTTTTTAAGTACGCAACTATGAGTATCTATATGTCATACATTAGACAAAGTAAAACCTGACTATAATATATTGATATATGCCGAGAGATCGGCTTGGAATGATTAAAAAAGAGAGAGAGAGAAAAGAACCACTATAATCAACCCATATTTGTAAACTGATACAATCGCATCACGCGTTAATAACTCAATTCAAGTCTTAGGAGGTCATCGAATGATTTCGAGTAATTAGGCTGAAATTGATTCAAGGATGCTTATGGAGATTATTTGATTTGGGATTTTTAGATACAATATATTTAGTGAAACCAAATCAATGCAAGCCGAGTCATCAAACCCGTGTTCGTTCATGCAATCTAATCCTCGACAAAGATGTGTTTCAATTCAAGGAGGGATTAGCATTCACGAGACAGTGTAGATGTCCAAGCATGACAAAGAGTTTACAATTTATCACACGACAAACTAAGATTGCAATGCACCGAACGAAGGAAATTGATTCAAGCTACGTGACAAGACATTCGTTATGGGAGATATTTCTAAGTTCATTATTGTGTTGCAAGCAAAGAAGGGCGAAACGGACATTTCCAGACTTGAACATAAAGGCGTCATATTTTACGGCGGACCCAAGACTGCCCTTCCAACATCAAAGATCTTCTAAGCGGCGCTATTGTGCCCAGTGGAAGGACACAAACAGCTCTCTGGAGTTCTGGTGCTGTCGTGGCAATGCCAAGCCAAAACTTGGCGCGACCGCACAGTGCACGCGGTTTGAGGACACGTTTGTATGAGTTTTATATCAAATTCCTTGCATTAATTTAGGAATTTTTAAGATCTTTTCTAATTCCAACATAACTAGGAAGTTTATTAGATAGGATTTGATTTCCAAGTTGATTTATTAGATATGATTTAGATTCCATGTTGATTTTTTATTCCTTATTCTAGGGTTACTTGTGATTTAGTATAAATATACATGGCTTATGCAATAAAAAAAAAACTTCAGATTATTCAATATATTTGTGAGAATTATTCTATTCTTTTGGTTCTTTGAAGAATTTCTAAACTAATCATTAGCTTTCTTTGAGATTCAATTTCAACTTATCATTCGACAATACATAATTGGGTGTGGCGTCTTCTACCGCATCAATCGTCGATTGTACTGAGGTTTCTATTTCATATATATAAGTACGGGATTTAGGTGTCGCTGGTGTCCATTCAACGCAGACTTTCTTGTGCAAGCGATTGTACCAAGATTCTCGTCTTCATATACACGAAGGGTTAAGGTGTCGTGAGCATTCCACCTTATGACTTTGCTAGAAACGATCCGGGCGACGACCATCTCACACAAGCGTATCGTGGAGTCTATCATAAACATACAGATTTTGATGAACTATTGAGCTGAGTAACATTATTCGATAAAGTTAAAACATATACCTCCTAAGATTAAGATCCAATTATGGCTAGAACTCAGTCATATGAAACCAAGACTTGTAATTCACTCTTATTAGCCTGATATTAGTGACAAATGTATGGTGTGGTCATCAAAACTTGGTGGCAAGAACTACATAAGGATCTCTCGACTGCCAGGACTTGCTATAGACATAAAAAAGTCAAATGGTGCCACATAAATAACGTCCCAGTTTCTCTTAACATTCTAATTCACCAGAATGCTACAAACTAACAAGTTAATATTAGGGCCTCCAAAACCTTATGCTTTAAGCGGCATGCAAAGTTTCTCTACTAAATGAAACTTATGCTATCTTGAACTATTTTTAACAGTGTTAACATGTCATGAATTGGTATAACAAGTTATAACATTCATGCAAAAGATAGATAACTATTGACATGTACAGTTTAAACCATTAAAAGGAAACCCTAACATTTGAGAACCCAAATTCAACCCATTTAAGTACTTATCTCCAAGTATGGAAACTCCTCGGAGACAAACACCATAATGGCGAATATATAATGTTCATAAATAATACTACCTCCATTCCATAATAACATGAATTAAGAAACTCATTTAAGAAATAAAATTTGTAAGACATCATGGAAAAAGTTGTAAACCCAAATAAATTAGAACAATTTTTTTATTCTAAAAACACAAAAGACAGTTACTATTCACAATTCTTAGTTTTAAATAGTTACATCAAAGCGAAACATTGCTATCCCGATATCATTAAATGAGAAACATATGAAAGAAAAACTACCAAATTTGGCGAATCGGAATAGTAGAAATACGAAATTCCACCAGAAATGGCAGCGATCGATTGCTTCAATGGGAACTCGAAATCGATTGCTTCAATGGGAACTCGAAAATTGGTGAAACTGGAATTGCATTGGCCTCGGAACGCGTGAGGAAATGCGATCGGAGCAGCTCTAGCCAGTCTTTTGAATAAAGTGGAGAGAGAACTAACGGGGGCTTCGGTGACTAGAGAATTTTCGAGTGTTATTTCGCCAAGTTGAATTACTGCATTAGTACATTTATTTATTTTTTAAATAGAGAAAAAAGAAAAAGTAAGATTATTATTACTCACTAAAATAGTTGACTTTCCTATTGAATCCGTTAATTAATATTTTACCATAATTCAATAGTCATTTTGTAAGCATTACTATTAGGAGAGTTGATTAGTTTTTCTAACATAATAAATGGATATTAGTATTAAATAAAAAGTCATACTTATAACATATTTAAACACGTGTGTATTTGTGATTTATTTTTTTGTTTATTACACGGAGAAATTCTGAATACTTCCTCAAGCACATTACAACTTCATTACTCCCTCCTCCGTCCCAAATTAAGTGCTCAGTTTTGATTTGTTTTAAGTCAAATTGACTATTTTTAGAATTAATAATTAAGCATATATAATTATATTTTTAAAATTATAAAAATTAGAATTAGTAATAAATTGTATATACTTTCTTTTGGTTATAATCTCTTCACCTATATTTTAGCAAAAATAGTAAAAAAATTAGTTTTAAAAATGGTCAATTTGACTTTAAATAATCAAAACTGAATAATTAATTTGGGACGGAAGAGTATTATATTAGTATTAATACAAATTAAGCTTCATTACAACATTGATTCTCAAAGTGAATTGGCGACAATTTTTTTCCAATTATAAATTAAGTGACCTGACCGGACCCGAGACAAAAGTCCTTTATGTTTAGATGAAGGAATTGAAAATATACAGTGCGCGCGGGGGAACTTATGGCTTTGGGCTCAACTCAAGTCTCAAGACAACAGCTTGAGTGAAGCCTGCTACTGCTAGCTAATATGAGAATGTTCTACATTTTGCTCAACTTCCAATAGTACCGAACATACTTGAAAGTGAGTAGTAAAACGAACCAACATAAGTTAGAGAACGACTAAAAAAATACGAAGCGAAAGCTGAATTCGTTAATAATATGATTTAAATCGAAAGCATTAAAAATAGTTCGAATAAAAATATGAGTAGAATCGAAAGCGAGGTTATACTCGACTGCTTAAGATTCAAACTACTCGAATTTTTGAGTGTGATTCGATACATACTTCGGTTAATACATATTCGATTAGATTTTCGATATATTCTCTTATAATATATACAAATTTAAATCAAATTAGGATAATTAGTTATTATTTTATTTTATTTTAATTTTAATTGTGATTTTATATTTGTAAAGTGTAATAATAAATATATTTTCTCATTTTAAAGTAAAATAACAAATTCAATTTATAATTATATTTATTATAAAACTAGTTATTATGTGGATATTCAATTTGAGCTTGAATTTGAAGCTCATGATGGTTTGAATAAATATTCAGTCGAGAATTCGATCCAATTGAGTAATAAATATTCGAGTCGAGTCGAATCTGAGTAGAAATTTTCAAATATAATTCGAATTTGAGTAATTCGATTAAGTGCAATTTATCATTTCGAGTCGAATTCGGGTGAAGCTCTGCTCATTATCAAGTTCATTTCGTTTACACCCTTACTTGAAATAGTACCACAACCAAATAAAATACAAAGAGTTAAATAAATGTGATAAACTCATAATTTTGGAGCAATACTTTTAAAATCATGATGATGATCATACTAATGAGATCTAAATTCAAGATAGTTCAAAAATAAAATGTTCCTAATCGTATGATCACTAATATAGGGTTAGTGGATCCGGATAGATTAGTACATATAATATACTATGTTTGCTCTGTTGAAGAGGATGATTGATCTCATAATTATTTATGTGGAGACACTAAAACAAGTATGTAGGTGCTTATTGGAGAATAAGTTCACTGAACGTGGCTCGCTTAAAAGAACACCTAATGGAGTTTTATATGTCTGTCAATAGGAGTTCATATAGTGATAATAATACAAGTGATTATTGGACTTGAGATCATTATAGTACCTTGTGTTTTGTCATATTCCTTAATACTCTTTGGGTATATAAATGGTATGTTCATGTATAATAAATTGTACATGGAGGCAGGTGAATGATCAAGAAATGATCTACCAGTACTTCTTTTAGTAAAGGGAGAGAATGTTATATTTGATTCGACAAATGACAACTCAAGAATCTTTAACCAAGGTGAAATGAAATTAGAAAAGAGTTTCTAATTTGCATTAATCAGAGCTGTGCATTTGAGAATCGAAATGCATTTAATCAAATAAATAAAATTTGGCAGTAATTTCATGTTTTATATTTGATCAAGACATTGTATGGTAGAATGATTGAATTGTATGGTAACTATTCATAAAATAGATTTTTTGTAATTAAACGTTGATTTCATATTATCCGGATAGTCATGATACATTATTGTAATGTGTCACTCATGATGTAGAATAAATAATATTTATTTATATTTGAATTAAAGGAGTTTAATTCATTATAAATAGTTTTAGAATAGTTCTAATTTATTTATTTTACTATCTACTTAATATGAACCTAAAGGGTCACACCATAAAAGAAATATAATTTTTAGAAGTAATTGACTTAACAATAATAAATTAAGTATATTTAATTTATTGGTGGAATAAATTAAATAACTTAATATTTATAACTAAGTATTTTAGAAATACTAAATTATAAATTAATAAGAGGAATCTTATTATTATTATAAATTAATTGGCTAAAGAATAATGAATTAAGTGTATTTAATTTATTAATAGAATAAATTAAATAACTTAATATTTATAATTAAGTATTTAGAGAAATACTAATTATAAATTAATAAAAGGAGTCATATAATTATTATAAATTATTTTGTTCTTAAATAGTTTAAAAATTGAATTAAAAACCCTAACTCCTAAAAGATTTTGGATTAGGGTTAGTCTATAAATAAAAGGGTCTTATTGTCTTGTAAAACCTAAATTTAATTGAAGAAGTACGAAGAAGTAAAAGATTGAAAATTTGATCAAATGGTTGTATCATCTTCATAAGGTTAATAATATCCCATGATAATGCACAAAATTTTAAAATATGATTTATACCATGCTTTCGCTTTATTACAATAAGATTGTATATATGTTCATATTTTTGCAAACAAACAGTTTAGCTACCAAGTCGAGTACGATCTCGAATCGAGCCCGAACAGTTTTGAACTTTTCGAAGGAATATGATCATCCGAGTATCAATAGAAAATTATAATTTGAAGAGATTTCGAGTAATTTATCGAACTTTATATTTTGTTGATATTTAAATCGTTTATATTTCGAATAGAGCTCAAATCGACCTTTAAATCAAGTAAGTACAAATCAAATTCGAACTGTTTAGTTCATTCGACTCGGGTCACTGATCGAGCTGTCCGAGAAAGAAAGCTACATTTTATCTATAATTTATTACCACCCACTAGGCCACTGATTATATAGAGGACAAAATTTTTAATATGACATTTGTGTATCACTTATTGATTATTGATCAAATTTTGTCAATAATTACGGGTAAAATTCCAACTTTCAAGAATGAAGACAGTAAGAATAACTGGGTTGAAGCTTTAACAAATGATTTGTGAACTATACATGTACAATTATTGAGCCTATAGAAAGAAAAAAAATACAAATTTACATAATATCCATAGACTTTTCCATATAAAATTAACAATAGGCTAATTTTTTGGAATATACAAGTCATAAGCCTAATATTAATATCTTTTAGATAGTTGCTTTCTGGCTACCTACCAAGAACCTCTACCATGTGCCATCTTTGTCTTGTTCCTCCTACAAGGGTGAAAGTTTCAGGCAATGGTGATAAATGCGTCTTACATTATTATCTTTCTGTTTTTATTACTCGTGTATTCAACGGTAGGCAATAAACGAAACAAAAGGTGATAGGGGTACCAACAATAATAATGTAGATTCCCCAGAAGATTTCATGATTGGACATTTAATTGTTACATACATGTATAATAATTTTATTTTGTTTCTGGTTCTGTTGAATTCTTGTTTGCTATATTTGAAATTCTCGACAAAAGTGACCCAATTATTTGGGTTCTTGATATCTTTCCAAAATATATACTACTAGTTAGGCGCAATATTTTTTCAGGTATGATCAGCTCTCTAATATTTCGAAATTAGGAGAACTGATCCACTTTGAGGGGTCATGATATTAGAGCATAAAATATGAGTTCCCATGAAAAATAAAAGAAGTGGGTTTAGGGTTTTAGTTACCATAGAAGAAGAAATAGTGAGGAGAAATTTTCCAAAAAGTTGAGTTATTGCTTGACAGAATTTGATATAGGAGGAGTTTATAGTACTACTATATAAACTATATATGCAGAATCACTGGCTTCAGAACTCATCAAGGATGTTTGATGGAGTCATGAAAATCTCCTTCAATACACTAATCTGCCCCCAAGTCCGTGTAGGAAATTTAAGCAAGAAAAGAGCCAATTACAGGACAAGATTAAATCCATCTCTAGCTATACAAGCTTCATCTGTATTACAAATTGAAGAGAGTGGAGAATTACCCAAGCAGATTTCAGGTTCATTTGCAGCTGCAAAAAGATGCCAAATCCCTTTTGGTATCATAGGAGGAGTCTCTGTTGTGTCAACTCTAATTTTCTTGGAAAAGCTTGTTTGGTGGAGTTCAAGAAGTGCAGGGGAATCTGTTCCTTTCATTGTCTGTAGCGATCCGGCAATAAGCAAACAGTTTGCAGTTCAAGGTCCTCTCAATGGAAAAGATGGAAATACTCACTTGGATCGTTACTCGATCATCGAGAATTTGAGGCAGAAAAGAGCATTTCTTGAGCAGTCAGGCGTGCGTTGTATTGTTATGCCATGCCATATTTCTCATGTCTGGCACGAAGAGATATCACAGGGATGTTCTGTTCCTTTCCTTAATGTAGGAGATTGTGTTGCAAGGGAACTTAAGGAAGCAGAGTTTAAACCACTTGAAGCTGGGAGCAATGTCCGAATCGGGGTTCTAGCTAAAGATTTAACTTCAATGGCAGCCTTCTATAAAAACAAACTACAGAGTCAGGTATTCTTATCGTGTCATGAAAAAGTTCAAATCTTTCAGTAGATTTCCGATTAATTACTCTCTTCCTATTAGGAAAAAAAAAGGATATTATATAATGCATTAGATAGAAAGTTCCATATTTGTTTTTATTATTATGGTTGGACAGGGATTTGAGGTTGTGTTACCAGACAAGCCAACAATGGAGCATGCAGTGATTCCAGCAGTTGCAGCATTGAAAAACAAGGACATGGAAGGAGCACAAAATCTTCTAAGAATTGCAATTCAAGTCCTTCTAGTGAGCGCAGTGAACACTGTCATCCTTGCTGGTGATGAATTCCGAGGAGTTTTGCCACTGGATGATCCTCTTCTTAAGAGATGTATCGACCCCATGGATGCTTTGGCTAGGTCAACTATAACTTGGGGACGAACTTCTGATCACAATGTATATCACAATACTTTTTAGGGCGGGTACAACATAATTTACCCAATGCATAATAACTAGCAGTAGCAGTATGTATAATATGTCAATGTGTTGAAAGAAAATGAATCCCCTTGTTTAATCTTGTCATAATAAACTTAAAGTTGGGTACATGAAATGATAATCTGGTTTGTATGGAGTCTTCTAAAACTCTTTCAAAGTCCCTGCTCTTACAAAGGTACCACCTATAAAGAACATGCTTCAGTTACTTGTTTATGCCCAGTTGCCAAGTTTAGTCTCTAAACTCTTAGACCTTTAAACCCATACTGTGGCCAAAGTCAGGTAGGCAATCCAACTCGACCACTTCACAGGATAGATTTTTTATTTATTACTATTACACATTTACCTGGCTTTGGTATTGGACATTAGGTGGCTTTGGTCGCTGCTTTCAAGCTCTTAACATTGCAAGGTGTTGCAATAGTTTGGAAGGCCATTGGTTCCATGTTCTTGATAGGATGAATTAATGGAAAATTTCTAGTGGCGGACAAGACATCAATTCAGAGAATAAAATGCTAAGATGTTGCATAATTTTATAAACTTAACTTGTAGTAGTTTATGAGTTTGCCATACTCTAAAAGTAATTTTAGGGTCTGAATCTTATAATTGTTCCAATTATGATTTTAGAGGAAAAAGGGAATAAAGAGCTTATATATCAAATTACTGTCTGAAAAGGGATGCCACCATTCTTTGAATGTTTAACAAAACTCAACGTCGAACAAGGATGAAGATACCATAAAATTAAAGAAAATGGCTAATGGGTGTGGCCCAAAAGTTGGGAAATGAGGGATTGGAGAGCACAGATGGGTGAAACTGGGTCACTTGGTTTTGGTTGCCTGCGAAGACCTGGTAGCTTAGGTTTATGGTGACATGGCGGAGAGGAGGTGATGGGAATGTGGTCTGGCTAGGGTTAGGGATTGGGAGAGAAAGGTGGTGAGAGTATGGTGTACAAGAAGGACAAGATAGAGAAGAGGAAGAGCATGGCTCTGTATTGGTTATTTCACAAAGCAGGAGAGAGAGGAGGAAGTAGGTGATGGATGAGTCGGTGAGTCTAGTCTAGTCAGATGCCTTAATTTGGGTCAGTCTAGCCTTAATAAGTATACATGGATAGTTATTGGTTAATGTTTATATTAATTAATTTACAAATCATAATTTTTTATTTATAATAGAAGTTTACAAATCAAACACTTCCATCCGTTGCAACTATTTAATTAAGTATATATAAGTTGCTTGGTATTCATTGCAAAACAAGGTGGAGCGGAACTTTCCAAATTTAGCCCAACTCTCAGTTTAACCCTGAAAAATCTAAAAAAGAAATAAGAACAAAATCTGAAGCCTGAGAGTTTTTTGAACACTACCAAGTAAGTATATATACCTGCGCAGGGTAAAACATTATAACAAGATCCAAAGCCAAATCACACAGAGAGACAAAATCATTCCCCTTAAAAAAAAATATAACTAAAGGTAAACTCTATATTCAGTACTGCAGAAAATCCACATACAAAAGACAACAGAAAATATCCTAATGTTCCATCCTATTCAGGGATACCTTGCAAAAGAAAATGAAAACCCAATTTTTGATCCAAGAGTTTTCTACAGAAACTCAAAGGGTCCAATTCCTGAAGAAACTCATTACTCAAGAGCCATACTCAGCCATCCATTGTATTTGGCAATTTCTCTGGTGCAATATGATCATCAAGCCAATCACCATAAATTCCAGTAATCTTTCTAGGGGTGAAAACGATCCCGAGTCGATCCGACCATCCTAATGTTCAAGCTCGACTCGGATCAGAAAATTTGTGTTCAGGTTCGATATAATAATTTACAAAGCTGCTCAAGTTCAACTCAATGAATTCAGAATTACTCAACTCGTTTTCACATCGTGTAATTCGCGAGTCTTTCTATTCGTGCTTGAGTTTGAGATAGATCACACCAAAATGAGACATAAAATGAAAACTTAGAAAAATTTCAATTTCATTTATATATAAAAATACATGTTTTACAAAAATTACAATGATAAATTTACAATATTAATTATAGTATGACACAATTTCTAATAACATCATTACATTTATCCAAACTCGTACATATACACATCCCCCTATTTGCAAAAAAATTAATTGCGAAGGTATCTACATAGATCTGTCAATTTTGAGAGATTATCAAACTCGGTTTACATCAAATTTGAAAGAAAATATTAACCAGCTGAAGGAACTACAACTGTATCTCTCTTTAACTTGTTAAGTTCCACAAAAGTCAAAGCTTGTATTCAAGTGTAGAATGTTGAGCAGTTACTGTTGAATGCAACAATAAAACTGGACAAAACAATTTCACCAAAGATGATATAAATGCCAGTTTCAACACTAATATATACACAATGTGGATATAGTATATCAAGCAGAATTATCTTTTGCATCCATATCTAATCTATGTTACAACAAAATTTGAGAAGTGGATATAGTAAATCATGCAGAAATTATCTTTTACATCCATGCCTGAACTATGTTACAACAAAATTTGAGAAGCAAGCAATTCTAGACATTACATAACCATTGCAAGGACTGAAAAATTCTTAAGCACGGACACTGGCCATGATGACCGACAACCTGCTCCCTATCGTTGCTAATACTTTTTTATATTATCAAGACTACAATGCACCGTGGCTTCATCAATTTAAGAGGATCATCTAAATATGAAAAAGATCAAAGAAATTAGGCAGGTCTGAATCCTTTCATAAAGTAATCCATTTATAAATGAACTGTAATACCCAAAAAAAAATTAAATAATATATAAATAACATTTAAATTTACATATTTTAAATATATTAATTGGACTTTGTCATTTATTTGGGTCAAACTAGTCATTTAATTTATATGGACTAATAAGTATTAATAATGATGGGTAAATTAATTTGGTAAAATTGGGCCTTAAAAATAATTTGATTTAATTTATATGTGGGTAATATTAAATGCTATTTAAATTAGGGGAGCTTATCAGTTTTATAAATAAATAAAGAAGTAAAACCTAATTCTACCGGACACTAGTTTTGATACGTAAAGTAAAAGAACAGAAGAAAAAGAGGAGCAGCAGCGGCGACATAATAACCAAAGAAGAGGAATACATAATAACCAAAGAAGAGGAATCGGATTCTTTTTACTATACAGGTAAGTCTCTGCCTGAGTTATTAAAATTAAGGGTGAAGTACAGTGATCATTGTAAAAGCAATTATGTAAGTGAGAACAGTATAACACTATATATATGGCTAGCCTAATACATGAATGGTATATATATACATGGGTATCATTTGTTAGTTTTAAAATGTGGAATATGGGTCACTTTCGGCTATGTTAGGATCAATTAAAAGAATATTTTTAATTCTTTTGTTTTTATTATAATTACAAGTTCTGGTTCTGTACTAATTGAAGATGATAAATTATTATGTTTATAGAATTACTATAAGGAAGCAAAGATATTTAATTAAGTTGGTTTATTAAGTTACATAATGGGTTATGTATTTTTTTTAACTTCTATATAATAATACTATGAACAATACATTTGGTGAAGAATTTGGTAAGCTCCAAGCTATATATCTGGCAGTAAACAAATAAAATAATAAAATATTAATCTAATATAATAACATGGAGGTTGAATTATGGACATAAAATATTAAATAATAATGTGTAAAATTGTATTTAATTAGTAAATATACATTATTTTGTGAATAAGTCGGATTGCACGAGACTAACGAGTTATAATTAGAATATAATTTCTGGGTATTATATTACTTTATCCAGGTACGGATTCTGTACTCTTTCACCGAGACTCTTTTGATTTTAATTTGTTCGTTTCGTTATTCGTTTCGAAATTTAGTATTGTCTCTCATAATTATTTCTTGTCAATTTATTATAGTTTATGTTTGTGTCGATATTGGAACTCCTATTTGTACTCTTTAGACTAGTGTATCATGTTTAGTATTTATTTCGATCTTTGTAGAAAGTACATGTTAATATTTTTGGAGACTTAGTGTTGATGATTCGTTGCAGTTTGACATGTACATGTTAGAACCCCTTTGTGTTGATATTATGTCGCATGTGTTGTGACATAATATTTTTGTTAGAATATACTGTAGGGTATACCTGAGCTATAACCACCTGTGGGGTACCACAAACATATCATCTAGGCACCGAGGCATGACACCTTCCATGGCTGTGTGATCAGTCCACGACGTCTCCGTTTTGTGCTCCGGTGGGAGTTGACCATTTGGTGATTTGTTGTGGGAGGCGTATGGGTCGACCTTAATTTTTGTTATGTTATGTTTTGCGGATTGGTGATATTTGTGCCAAACACGCCTTCCAATTTGCATGCATCTGGGTCCGGCTGGTTCGAAGTATGTTATGCCTGTGTGGCATTATTTTCACTTGCCTGTGTGGCATTACTTTAACTTGTCGGTGTGGCAAGGTATATTTCTGTTTTGTTTTGAACTCGGTATGAAATAACATCCAACCATTTGTTTCAGCCTATTATTTCGTTGTGTTAATTTTGTTCGTTTCGTTTCAGTTCATATCATTTAATTGAGATAGATATTTCGTTTCATTATTCTTGTACTCTATATCCGTTCTGGGCATTTGACTCATGATGTGTTTTTCTTCCGGCAGGTAATCAAGGAGATCAAGGACATGTGTGATAAGAGTTCCCTTCTTTCCAAATGATTTAGATATTCTGTTTAGACGATGATACATCAGTTGTTTTGAGTTGAATTTAATATTTTAGATTATGATTTGAACCGGTTTGACATTTAGTATGGTTTGCCTTTTGATATTTATTTGTTATAAAGACTATTCTTTTGTGACTTAGAGTCTTATTATAATTTCATCATTTTTGTTATGTTTTGTGTAACCTCTCTTTCTATTTTGGAAAGGGAGTGTTACATGAACTGAGGACCAAAGTATAAACAGAGGCAGTAACCACTATTATAGCAAGTAACATTGAAAATCTGAAAGTTACCTAAGGATTTTATGAGACTGAACTTTAAAAATGAATATCACAAACCTAAGAATATATTGTTTCTTTTGCATCACTAAACAGGTATATGGGGTCACCATTTAGAAGTTACAAGTAGTGATCCCTGATAATTGATAAGTGGCTTTAATTATCTGAATTAGCAATTTGACAATATACCTGAAAGCTGTCCATTTATGAAGACATGAAGAGCATGCCCTGTTGACTGAATGATGAGAGCTGGGAGTTCCCCACCACGCAAGAAGGATTCAGATGAACCAATGTCAACACTGTGAGCAGATCAGATTGAATGAGGGAGAAGACATGTTATGCCAGTTGGGTCATTGTGCTAAGCTAAAGAAGTTCGGAGACTTATATTGCCTAATTAAATATGTCAACCCAACAATAGAGTCTAGAGCTATAGATAATTTAGAGCATGCTATGTAACATCTTTCCAACATTCTTTACTTCGGTTACTTTCACTGGATTTACTCAAATGGTTATTTTTCTTTTCCTGTTTCCTTCATGTCACTGATATAGTAAAAATGCATGGGAAGTATAATGAATAAAGCAATTGCCACAATCAGTTGTTGCTTTCTGCCGTAAAATATTCTGTCTACTCTATCTCTTTGAATGACCAAATCTAAAGCAATCAGGGTATAATGTTGATATTAGATGCATTGACGCAATTCAAAAGCAAAAGGAAATAGAAACAAGAATTCTGCAGTGGAAAAAATATCAACTTAACATTATCCTCACCTAGTTATGTACCATAGGTAGTCACTAGCACCCCTAGTGACATTAATTTGCTCCAAAAGACCAAAAAGTAATGAAGGTTGAGCTGTCATTCAGAGAAGATAAATCTTCACTATAAGTCTCCCAGGAGATCATATCAACGTTGCTCGGTGACATTTCCATTTTTGATGTCTGAACTCCAACCTGTAATGGAGGAACAAAGTTTACATACCAATACAAGAGAGATTTTTGATATATCAGAATTGACATCAGAACTGAGCAAAGAAGAATTCTCAAAAACAATATTTCACATACTTTGGCAGTATTAAAGATGACGTTCCTGCACTCAGACAGGATCCTGATGGACCAAGGAGGCAGGTTATAGTGCATATTGTTGAACATCACTCTTGAAGCAGACTTTGAATCATAATTTGAGAGAAAAGCAGCACATGAGCCTGGAAAATGCCAACATTCAGTGGGAACTAATAGAAATTTGCATCTGTGTCAAGCAGAGGTATTACAAGAAAGAGATAAAAACCTGTTGAAGGCTTCCTAAAGAAGTAACAGTAGGATCTGCAGAAACTAAAGCTTTCTCACACAACTTAATAGCCCTGCGAAGCTCCTTCAAATGACCATATTTTGGTTGCCCCATCAAACCTATCAAGATTAAATACAGTTATTGGACCCAGATATTAATAACAGTTTATCAACATGGTAATTGAGAACGAATAATTGCATAAGTACAAGTAATATTCTTCTTGCTCTGTCCTCCTAGCAACAAGACACACATGAATTTAAATTTCAATTATCCAACAGTACAATGTTTTTCTGTTGACCAGCTCAAATTCATTAATGTGGTCATCCCAACATAATGTAAAGTAATGTAAGAAGAAAGAATACCTCCCAAGCAAAACAAAATTCCTGTGCTGCAATGTTTTTTTTATTCTCCAAGTGTTAAATTAGATAAGCTTTCTTAAAGACCACCAATCTTCCTAAGATAGAAGATGTAAGTTATGAGTGCAATCAAGAGACAATCTTTGAGAACAAAAAGAACAGAGGAATAAATGAACATAAAAAGGGAAGGACTCTGATCTAAACCAATGAAATATAATGTTTTCATTGTATTACTACTCCACAATACAGGCACATATAGCATATTTAAGCAGCACATTGCACTAACAAACTAAAATCCATTGCAAATAATGAAAATACTATGAATAGAAATTGTCAACACAACACGTAATCTAGTTGCATCTCAAAAATAGAGCAGATAAGGAATTTACCAGGGGTGAGGAGAACCCTTGATTGGTTTCTGACCATACTTCCTCCGTGAATACTCATCAAGAGGGATGTATGCGAGCTTGTTCCTATACTGAATCTGATCTTCGGGCTGAGATATCAGGCTTAAAACTCTGTGGCAACTCTCAACTGCTGCTTTGTTAGCTTCTTCAACTACTGCAGCACTCAAAAAGCACTAATAAAACAGCATAATTATCACCAAGGAAAGTAAAATAAGTAAAAGGGAGGATAACAACACACCATTCTCCAAGCCAAGTCCTCTCGATCCATTGGTTGAGCTGCAATTCTGCAAATCAATTAACCAAGGCCCAAAGTCCAAGCTTCAATCCTGCAAATATAGAAGATAGTTTAGAAACAAGTTGAAAACTTACTCGTAAAAAATAAAATAAAATGTCAAAATAAAAAAAGATAAGAAACTTATCTTTTTTCAGACTTTACACCAAACTAGTTTCCTTGCTGGTTGTGCATTATCAACTCAAGGCTGCAAGCCAAATAACTCCAAATTCCAAACTCAAGCACGGAAGCTAGTAGTTTGCCCCATTTCATAAATCAAATTCCAAACCATTTCAAACACAGGCGGTAATCGAGGGAATAAGAGGTGTAGGCGGTACTCGAGGGCCTACGACGGGTAGGCGATAATTGAGGGCCAACAAGGTGTAGGCAATAATTGATGGTCTACAAGGTGTAGGCGACAATCAGGGCCTACGAGGTGTAGTCGGCAATCGAGGGACTACGAAGTGTGGGCGTCAATCGAGGGCCTACGAGGTGTAGGTGGCAATCGAGAGCCTACGAGGGGTAGGCGACAATCGAGAGCCTACGAGGTGTATGTGTCAATCGAGGGCCTACCAGGTGTAGGCGGCAATTGAGAGCCTGCGAGGTGTAGGCGGCAATCGAGGGCCTGCGAGGTGTAGACGACAATCGAGTGCTTATGAGGGATAGGCGAAAATAAAGGGCCTACAAGTCGTAGGGAGTAATCGAGGACCTACGAGGTGTAGGCGAAAATCGAGGCCTACGAGGTGTAGGCGAAAATCGAGGGCCTACTAGCTGTAGGCGGAAACAAAGGCCTACAAAGTGTAGGCGGCAATCGAGGGCCTACGAGTTGGAGGCGGCAATCTGCTTTCGAGGTGTAGGCGGAAATTGAGGGCCTACTAGGTATAAGCGGCAATCGAGGGCCTACGAGGTGTAGGCGGAAATCGAGGACCTACAAGGTGTAGGCGAAAATTGAGCGCCTACGATGTAAAGGAAATCGACCGCCACGCAGATGTGTAAGAAATCGGCGCTACGAGGTGTAAAGCGAAAATCGAAGGCTGGCGGCAATCGAGGGCCTACGAGGGGTAGGCGACAATCGAGGGACTAAGTGGTGTACGCAGCAATCGAGTGCCTACGAGGTGTAGGCGGAAATCGAGGGCCTACGAGCTGTAGGCGACTAACGAGGTGTAGGCGGAAATCAAGGGCCTACGATGTGTAGGCGGAAATCGAGGGTCTACGAGGGGTAGGCATCAATCGAGGGCCTACGAGGTGTGGCGATTATGTGTAGGCGACAATCGAGGCCTACGAGGTGTAGGCGACAATCGAGGGCCTACGAGATGTATGCGGAAATTGAGGGCCTACGAGGTGTAGACGAAAATCGAGCACCTACAAGGGGTAAGCGGCAATCGAAGGCCTACGAGGGGCAGGCATCAATCGAGGGCCTACGAGGTGTAGGCAATAATAGAAGCGGACGAGGACTAGGCGACAATAGAAGCGTACGAGGTGTACGCGGCAATCGAGGGCCCACTGAGGTGTAAGGTAAAATCGAGGGCCTCTGAGGTGTAAAGCGAAAATGGCCGGCCTCTGAGGTGTAGACGCGTAATCGAGAGCCCTGAGGTGTAAAGCGATGTCAATCAAGGCTTACTGAAGAGTAAGAGGAAATCGAGGGCCTACAAGGGGTAGGCGAAAATCGAGGGCCTACGAAGTGTAGGCGGCAATCGAGGGCCTACGAGTTGTATGCGACAATCGAGGGCCTGCAGGGTGTAGGCGGCAATCGAGGGCCTACGAGGTGTAGGCGGAAATCGAGGTCTATTAGGAGTAGGCGGCAATCGAGGGACTACTAGGTGTAGGCGGCAATCGAGGGCCTACGAGGTGTAAGCGACAAACTAGATCCTACGAGGTGTAGGCGAAAATCGAGGGAACACGAGTTGTAGGCGATTATCGAGGTGCAGGCGACAATCGAGGGCCTACGAGGTGTAGGCGACAATCGAGGGCCTACGAGGTGTAGGCGACAATCGAGGGCCTACGAGGTGTAGGCGACAATGGAGGCCTACGAGGTGTACGCAGTAATTGAGGGCCTACGAGGTGTTGGCGGAAATCGAGCGTCTACGAGGTTTAGGCGGAAATCGAAGGCGTACAATGAGTAGGCGAAAATCGAGGGCCTATGATGAGTAGGTGGCAATCGAGGGACTAAGTGGTGTAAGCATCAATTGAGGGCCTAAGAGGTGTAGGCGACAATCGAGGGCCTACGAGTTGTAGGCGACAATAGAGGCGTACGAGGTGTAGGCGACAATAGAGTGCCTACGAGATGTAGGCGGAAATCGAGGGCCTACGAGGTGTAGGCGACAATCGAGGGCTTTTGTAGGGTAGACGACAGTCGAGGGCCTACGAGGTGTAGCCATAAATCGAGGACCTACGAGGTGTAAGCGGAAATCGAGGGCCTACGATGTGTAGGCGAATATTGAGGCCTACGAGGTTTAGGTGACAATCGAGGGCCTACGAGGTGTAGGCGACAATCGAGGGCCTACAAGGTGTAGGCGACAATCGAGGCGTACGAGTTGTACGCATCAATCGAGTGACTACGAGGTTTAGGCGGAAATCGAAGGCCTACGAAGTGTAGGTGAAAATCGAGGACTTTTTAGGGGTAGGCGATAGTCGAGGGCCTACAAGATGTAGGCGTAAATCGAGAGCCTACGAAGGGTAGGCATCAATCGAGGGCCTACGAGGTGTAGGCGATTATCGAGGCCTAAAAGATGTAAGCAACAATCGATGCCTACGAGGTGTAGGCGACAATAGAAAGCGTCTGAGGTGTGCTGCGAGAATCGAGGCCTCACGAGGTGTAGGCGTAAAATCGACGACCTACGAGATGTAAGCGGTAATCGAGGGCTTATGAAGTGTAAGCGGTAATCAAGGTCCCTACGAAGGGTAGGATGCAAACGAGGGCTTACGAGGTGTAGGCGGCAATCGAGGGCTTACGAGGTGTAAGCGGCAATCGAGGGCCTATGAGGTGTAGGCGGAAATCGAGGGCCTACGAGGTGTAGGCGATAATCCAGGGTCTACAAGTTGTAAACGGTAATCGAGGGCTACTAGGAATAGGCATCAATCGAGGGTCTACTAGGTCTAGGCGATAATCGAGGGCCTGCGAGCTGTAAGCGACAAACTAGATCCAACGAGGTGTAAGCGGAAATCGAGGGCATACGAGGTGTAGGTGGAAATCGAGGGCATACGAGGTGTAGGTGGAAATCGAGGGCGTGCGTGGTGTAGGCGGAAATCGACGGCCTACGAGGTGTAGACGATAATCGAAGGCTTACGAGTTGTAGGCGGTAATCAAGGGCCTACGAAGGGGTAGGCGACAATCAAGTGCCTATGAGGAATAGTCGAAAATCAAGGGCCAACGAGGTGTAGGCAGTAATCGAGAACCTACGAGGTGTAGGCGACTATTGAGGGCCTGCGAGATATAGGCGACAATCGAGGCCTACGAGGTGTAAGAGGAAATCGAGTGCCTACGAGGTGTAGGCGGCAATCGAGGGCTTACGAGGTGTAAGCGGTAATCAAGGGCTTACGAAGGGTAGACGAAAATTGAGGGCGTACGAAGTGTAAGCGACAATTGAGGGCCTACGAGTTGTAGGCGGAAATCGAGGGCCTAGGTGTAAGTGGCAATCGAGGGCCTACGAAGTGTAAGCGACAAACTAGATCCTACGAGGTGTAGGCGAAAATCGATGGTCTACGAGGTGTAGACGATAATCCAGGGTCTACAAGTTGTTGGCCTACTAAGAGTAGGCGGCAATCGAGGGCCTACTAGGTGTAGGAGACAATTGAGCGCCTACTAGGTGTAGGCGACAATCGAGGGCCTACGAGGTGTAAGCGACAAACTAGATCCTACGAGGTGTAGGCAGAAATCGGGGGTCTACGAGCTGTAGGCAATTATCGAGGCTTACGAGATGTAGGCGACAATCGAGGCCTACGAGGTGTAGGCGGAAATCGAGCGCCTACGAGATGTAGACGGAAATCGAAGGCCTACAACGGGTAGGCAGCAATCGAGGGCCTGCGAGGGGTAGGCGACAATCGAGAGACTAAGTGGTGTAGGCATCAATTAAGGGCCTACGAGGTGTAGGCGATTAGCGAGGACTACGAGGTGTAGGCGACGATCGAGGACCTACGAAGTGTAGGCGACAATCGAGGGTCTACGAGATGTAGGCGACAATAGAGGCGTACGAGGTGTACGCAACAATCGAGTGTCTACGAGATGTAGGCAGAAATCGAGGGCCTACGAGATGTAGGCGACAATTGAGAGCTTTTGAGGGGTATGCGACAGTCGAGGGCCTACGAGGTGTATGCGGAAATTAAGGGCCTACGAGTTGTAGGCGTAAATCAAGGGCCTACGAGGGGTAGGCATCAATCGAGGCCTACGAGGGGTAGGCGACAATATAGGCCTACGAGGTGTAGGCGACAATAGATGCGTTTGAGGTGTACACAGTAATCAAGGCATAAGAGGTGTATGCGAAAATCGAGGGACTACGAGGTGTAGGTAGAAATTGAGCGCCTACGAGGTAGGCGGCAATCGATGGCCTACGTGGGGTAGGCATGAATCGAGGGCCTACGAGGGGTAGGTGGCAATCGAGGGCCTACGAGGGGTGGCGATGTCGAGGGCTCTGAGGTGTAAGCGACAATCGAGGGCCTCTGAGGTGTAGCGACAATAGAGGGCCCTGAGGTGGGGCGACAACAGAGGCATCTGAGGTGTCTGCGAAGAATCGAGGGCCTACAAGGTGTAGGCATAAATCAAGTTCCTACGAGTTGTAGGCGGAAATCGACGGCCTACGAGATGTAGACGGTAATCGAAGGCTTACGAGGTTGGCAATCAAGGGCCTACGAAAGGGTAGTTGGCAATCGAGTGCCTATGAGGGATAGGTGAAAACCAAGGGCCTACGAGGTGTAGGCAATAATCGAGAACCTATGAGGTGTAGGCGACAATCGAGGGCCTACGAGGTGTAGGCGACAATCGAGGTGAAGACGACAATCGAGGCCTACGAGGTGTAGGCGGAAATCGAGTACCTACGAGGTGTAGGCCGCAATCGAGTGCCTACGAGGTGTAGGCGGCAATCGAGTGCTTACGAGGTGTAGGCGGCAATCGAGAGCCTACGAGTTGTAGGCAACAATCGAGTCGACGCCCTACGAGGTGTAGGCGGAAATCGATGGCCTACTAGGTGTAGGCGGCAATCGAGAGCCTACGAGGTGTACGCGAAAATCGAGCGCCTACGAGATGTAGGCATCAATTGAGGGCTTACGAGGTGTAAGCGATTATCGAGGTCTACGAGGTGTAGGCGACAATCGAGGGCCTACGAGGTGTAGGCGACAATCGAGGGCCTATTAGGTGTAGGCAATAATCGAGGACCTACGAGCTATAAGCGACAAACTAGATCCAACGAGGTGTAGGCGGAAATCGAGGGCATACATCGTGTAGACGGAAATCGACGACCTACGAGGTGTAGACTATAATCGAAGGCTTACGAGTTGTAGGCGGCAATCGAGTGCCTATGAGAAATAGTCGAAAATCAAGGGCCAACGAGGTGTAGGCAGTAATTGAGAACCTACGAGGTGTAGGCGACTATCGAGGGCCTACGAGATGTAGACGACTATCGAGGGCCTACGAGATGTAGACGGAAATCGAGTGCCTATGAGATGTAGGCGGCAATCTAGGGCTTACAAGGTGTAAACGGTAATCGAGGGCCTACGAAGGGTAGGCGAAAATTGAAGGCATACAAAGTGTAGGCGACAATCGAGGGCCTACGAGGTGTAGGCGGAAATCGAAGGCCTACAAGGTGTAGGCGGAAATCGAGGGCCTGCTAGATGTAGGCGAAAATCGAGGGCCTACGAGATGTAGGCGGCAATCGCGAGCCTACGAGGTGTAGGCGACAAACTAGATCCTACAAGGTGTAGGCCGAAATCGAGGGTCTGCGAGGTGTAGGCGATAATCCAGGTTCTACAAGTTGTTGGCAGCAATCGAGTCCTACTAGGAGTAGGCGGCAATCGAGGGCCTACTAGGTCTAGGCGGCAATCGAGGGCCTACGAGGTGTAAGCGACAAATTAGATCCTACAAGGTGTAGGCAGAAATCGAGGGTCTACGAGGTGTAGGCGATTATCGAAGTTTACGAGATGTAGGCGACAATCGAGGCATACGAGGTGTATGCGACAATCGAGGGCCTACGAGGTGTAGGCGACAATAGAGGTGTACGAGGTGTACGCAGTAATCGAGGGTCTACAAGGTGTAGACGGAAATCAAGGACCTACGAGGTGTAGGCAGAAATCGAGCGCCTACGAGATGTAGGCGGAAATCGAGCGCCTGCGAGATGTAGGAGGCAATCGAAGGCCTATAACGAGTAGGCGGCAATCGAGGGACTAAGTGGTGTAAGCATCAATTGAGGGCCTACGAGGTGTAGGCGACAATAGAGGCGTACGAGGTGTACACAACAATCGAGTGCCTACGAGATGTGGGCAGAAATTGAGGGCTGCCTACGAGATGTAGGCGACAATCGAGAGCCTTTGAGGGGTATGCGACAGTCGAGGGCCTACGAGGTGTATGCGGAAATTAAGGGCCTACGAGGTGTAGGCGAAAATCGAAGGCCCACGAGGTGTAGGCGGAAATCGAGGGCCTACTAGGTGTAGGCGGCAATCGAGGGCCTACGAGGCGTAGGCGACAATCGCGAGCCTACGAGGTGTAAGCGACAAACTAGATCCTACGAGGTGTAGGCCAAAATCGAGGGTCTGCGAGGTGTAGGCGATAATCCAGGGTCTATAAGTTGTTGGCAGCAATTGAGGCCTACTAGAAGTAGGCGGCAATCGAGCGCCTACTAGGTGTAGGTGATAATCGAGGGCCTACGAGGTGTAGGCGGCAATCGAGAGCCTACGAGGTGTAAGCGACAAACTAGATCCTACGAGGTGTAGGCAACAATCGAGGGCCTACGAGGTGTAGACGACAATAGAGGCGTACGAGGTGTACGCAATAGTCGAGGGCCTACGAGGTGTAGGCGAAAATCGAGCGCCTACGAGGTGTAGGTGGAAATCGAGCGCCTACGAGATGAAGGAGGCAATCGAAGGCCTACAACGGG
This sequence comes from Panax ginseng, assembly GCA_020205605.1. Classification (NCBI taxonomy): domain Eukaryota; kingdom Viridiplantae; phylum Streptophyta; class Magnoliopsida; order Apiales; family Araliaceae; genus Panax; species Panax ginseng. Next base: position 126,401,742 of record CM035144.1, read on the forward strand.
CCTGTGAGGGGTAGGCGGCAATCGAGGGACTAAGTGGTGTAAGCATCAATTGAGGGCCTACGAGATGTAGGCGACAATTGAGGGCCTACGAGGTGTAGGCGACAATAGAGGCGTACGAGGTGTACACAACAATCGAGTGCCTACGAGGTGTATGCAGAAATCGAGGGCCTACGAGATGTAGGCGACAATCGAGAGCTTTTGAGGGGTAGGCGACAGTCGAGGGCCTACGAGGTGTATGCGATAGTCGAGGGAATACGAGGTGTATGCGGAAATTAAGGGCCTACGAGGTGTAGGCAGAAACTGAGGGCCTGCGAGGGGTAGACATCAATCGAGGGCCTACGAGTGTAGGTGATTATCGAGCATACAAGGTGTAGGCGACAATCGAGGCCTACTAGGTGTAGGCGACAATAGAGGCCTACGAGGTGTAGGCGACAATAGAGGCGTATGAGGTGTACACAGTAATCAAGGCCTAAGAGGTGTATGCGAAAATCGAGGGACTACGAGGTGTAGGCAGAAATCGAGCGCCTACGAGTGTAGGCGGCAATCGAGGGCTTATGAGGGGTAGACATCAATCGAGGGCCTATGAGGGTAAGCAGAAATCGAGGGCCTACGAGGATAAGCGTTATCGAGGGCCTACGAGGCAGCAATCGAGGGCCTACGAGGGGTAGGCGATTATCGAGGCCTACGAGGTGTAGGCGACAATCGAGTCCTACAAGGTGTAGGCGACAATCGAGGGCCTACGAGGTGTAGACGACAATCGAGGGCCTACGAGGTATAGGCGACAATAGAGGCATACGAGGTGTACGCAGCAATCGAGGGCCTATGAGGTGTAGGCGGAAATCAAGTTCATATGAGTTGTAGGCTGAAATCGACGGCCTACGAGGAGTAGACGGTAATCGAAGGCTTACGAGGTTTAGGCAGCAACCAAGGGCCTACGAAGGTGTAGTTGGCAATCGAGTACCTATGAGGGATAGGCGAAAATCAAGGGCCTACGAGGTGTAGGCAATAATCGAAGACCTATGAGGTGTAGGCGACAATCGAGGGCCTACGAGGTGTAGGCAAAAATCGAGTACCTACGAGGTGTAGGCGGCAATCGAGTGCCTACGAGGTGTATGCGGCAATCGAGAGTCTATGAGTTGCAGGCAGCAATCGAGTCGAGGCCCTACAAGGTGTAGGCGGAAATCGATGCCCTACTAGGTATAGGCGGCAATCGAGGGCCAACGAGGTGTAGGCAAAAATCGAGGGCCTACGAGTTGAAGGCGGAAATCGAGCGCCGACGAGATGTAGGCATCAATTGAGGGCCTACGAGGTGTAGGCGACGAGGTGTACCCAGCAATAGAGTGCCTACTAGGTGTATGCGGAAATCGAGCGCCTACGAGATATAGGCGGAAATCGAGCGACTACAAGGTGTAGGCGGAAATCGAAGGCCTACAAAGGGTTGGCACTCGAGGGCCTACGAGGGGTAGGCGGCAATCGAGGAACTAAGTGTTGTAGGCATCAATGTAGGGGCTACGAGGTGTAGGCGATTATCGAGGCCTACGAGGTGTAGGCAACAATCGAGGGCCTACGAGGTGTATCCGACAATCGAAGGCGTACGAGGTGTACGCAGCAATCAAGTGCCTACGAGGTGTAGGCGGAAATCGAAGTCCTACAAGGTGTAGGCGAAAATCGAGGGCTTTTGAGGGGTAGGCGACAGTCGAGGGCCTACAAGGTGTAGGCGAAAATCAAGGGCCTACTAAGTGTAGGCGGAAATCGAGGTCCTACGAGGTGTAGGCAGAAATCGAGGAACTATGAGGTGTAGGCGAAAATCGTGGGCCTACAAGAGGTAAGTATCAATTGAGGGCCTACGAGGTGTAGGCGATTATCGAGGCCTACAAGGTATAGGCGGAAATCGAGGACCTACGAGGTGTAGGCAGAAATCGTGGGCCTACGAGAGGTAAGTATCAATTGAGGGCCTACGAGGTGTAGGCAACAATCGAGGGCCTACGAGGTGTAGGCAGAAATCGAGGGCCTACGAGGTGTAGGCGGAAATCGACGGCCTACGAGGTGTAGACAGTAATCGAGGGTCTACGAGGTGTTGGCGGTAATCAAGGGCCTACGAAGGGTAGGCGAAAATTGAGGGCATACGAAGTGTAAGCGGCAAACGAAGGCCTACGAGGTATAGGCAGCAATCGAGTGCCTACTAGTTGTAGGCGGCAATCGAAGGCCTACGAGGTGTAGGCGGAAATCGAGGGCCTACAAGGTTTAGGCAGAAATCGAGGGCCTACGAGGTTTAATCAAAAATCGAGGACCTTCGAGATGTAGGCGGAAATCGAGCGCCTACAAAGGATAGGCGGCAATCGAGGGCCTACTAGTTGTAGGCGGCAATCAAGGGCTTACGAGGTGTAGTCGGAAATCAAGCGCCTACGAGGTGTAGGCGAAAATCGAGCGCCTACGAGATGTAGGCTAAAATCGAGAGGCTAAAATCGAGTGCCTACGAGGTGTAGGCGAAGATCGAAGGCCTACAAAGGGTTGGCAATCGAGGGCCTACGAGGTGTAGGCGACAATAGAGGCGTACGAGGTGTACACAGCAATCGAGGGCCTACGATATGTTGGCGATTATCGAGACCTACGAAGTGTAGGCGACAATCGAGAGCCTACGAGGTGTAGGCGACAATAGAGGCGTACGAGGTGTACGCGGCAATCGAGGGCCTACGAGGTGTAGGCGGAAATCGAGGGCCTACGAGAGGTAGGCAGCAATCGATGCCTATGGGGTGTAGACGACAATCGAGTGCCTACGATGTGTAGGAGTAGGCGGCAATCGTGGGCCCACGAGGTGTAGGCGGCAATCGAGGGCCCGCGAGGTATAGGCGACTATCGATCGAGGCCTACAAGGTGTAGGCGACAATCAAGGTGTAGGCGGCAATCAAGGGCCTACGAGGTGTAGACGACAATCGAGTGTCTTCAAGGTGTAGGAAGGGCCTACGAGGTGTAGACAACAATCTAGGGCCTACCAGGGGTAGGCATAGGGGTGAAAACGAGTCGAATTTCAGCGAACACTCTAATGCTCAGATTCGGCTTGACTCGAAAAAATTGAGCTCGGATTCGACTCAAATTCGATAAGGAATTTCTAGTTGTGCGCCAAATTCGACTCGGATCATTACTCGGACCTACTCGGCTCGTAAGTACTCGACTCATTTACAAAATGAGTTACTCACGAGCCTTCAAATCGAGTTTCGAATATGAACCATTTCGCTTAATACTGAACCACTACATACTAAATTGATTATTGAACTAATGTTTTATATATAAAAGTCTTTTACTTTTATTTATGTAAAGAAATTACAAAGAATGTAATACGAATTGACAATCAATTCACTGATTTATTCAAGTACAAGCTTACACAATTTAATACTACACTTTATAAATTATAAAGATTGATACAAATATCACATATTTAGTTTATTAGTATGGATCAGACCAGTATTCGAATATGATCCATCGAGCAGGTATCGAGTATGGTTCGAGAAAAAATGAAATACTAGAACCCATTAATCTGAGCGAATACTGGTATACTAGAATTCGGCTCGTGTATCATTAAACAGAAAACGAGTATGGATCATATTCGACTCGAATCAACTTCGAATTCGAGCTTTGGATCATATTTTCGAACCGATCTCGAGTCGGTATCATCGTTACTCGCCGGCTAACACCCCCTAGGTAAAGCGTGAATCGAGGGCCTACCAAGTGAAGGCAACAATCGAGGAGGTACGAGGTGTAGGCGACAATCAAGTGCCTACAAGGTCTAGGAGACAATCAAGGGCCTATAACGTGTAGGAAGGGCCTACAAGGTTACGAGGACCTGCATGCGGTAGGCGGACGACAAGGACCTTTGAAGTAGGCGGAAATCGAGGGACTACGAGTTATAAGCGAAAGGTCTACGAGGTGTAGGCGGCAATCGAGGGCCTACGAGGGGTAGGCGATAATCGAGGGCCTACAAGGATAGGTGACAATCGAGGGCCTACAAGGGTAGGTGACAATCAATGGCCTACGAAAGGTAGGCAGCAATCGAGGGCCTACGAGGTGTAGGCGGCTATCGAGGACCTACGAGTTGTAGGCGGCAATCGAGGACCTACGTGGTGTAGCTGGCAAGCGAGGTCCTACGAGGGTAGGAGGCAATCGATGGCCTACGAGGTGTAGACGGCAATCGATGGCCTACGAGGTGTAGGCGGAAATCGAGGACATATGAGGGATAGGCGGCAATCGAGGGCCTACGACAGTATGAGGCAATCGAGGGCCTACGTGGGGTAGGCGATCATTAAGGGCCTACAAGAGGTAGGCGGTAATCAAGTGGTTGTCTACGAGGGCCAGGCAACAATCAGGTGCCTACGAGGAGTAGACGGTAATCGAGAACCTATAAAGGGTAGGCGTCAATCGAGGGCCTACAAGGTGTAGGCTGCAATCGAGGGTCTGCGAGTTGTAGGTTGTAATCGAGAGCCTACGATGTGTAGTTGGTCATCGAGGGCCTACGAGGTGTAGCTGGTCATCGAGGGCCTACGAGATGTAGGCGGCAATCGAGGGCTTATGAGGTGTAAGCGACAATCGAGGTCCTACGAGAAGTAGGTGATGAAAGAAGGCCTACGAGCTAACAACGACCTGCGAGCGATATGCAACAAACAATGGCCAATGAACGGTAGGCAAATATGAAGGCTTACAAGTAGTAGGCGACAAACAAGGGTCTGTGAAGTGTGTAGGCAACGAATGTGGTCCAACGAGAGGTAGGCCGCAAACATTAGCCTACAAGGGGTAGGTCACCGACGACCGTGGACCAACAAGGGGTAGGCGACCGACGAATACCTACGAGGGTAGGTGACCGATGAGGACCTACAAGGGTAGGCAACCGACAAGGACCTACGAGGGTAGGTAATTGACAAGGACCTACAAGTATAGACACTCGACGATGGCCTACGAGGGCTTATGAAATGATGGGCGACGATGAACAAGGTTCTACATGAAAGCAAAGAAGCGGAATAAAAGGGCTTCTGAAGCAGTAGCTAGAGAACAAGGGTCTACAAGGGGTAGGAAACGAACAAGGGCCTATGAGGGGTAGGCAAGAAACAAGGGCCTACGAGACGAAGCGACGAACAAGGGCTTATGAGGGTTTGTCGGCAAACTAGGGGCTACAAGGAGTAGTCGGGTAGCCGTCCAATGAGGGCCTACGAGGAGTAGCCGACCAACAAGGACCTACGAGAGGTAGACGACAATCGAGGGCCTACGAGGGGTAAGCGGTCATCGAGGGACTTCGAAGAACTTGGAGGGGTAGGTGGCCATCGAGGGCCTTCGAGGTGTAGGCGATCGATGAGGGCCTAAATTTAGTAATATCATAACAAAATAATGTAAGCAATCAAATAGGAACTTATAATCGGACGAAGAAGGCCTATAAGGGTTGGCAATCGAAGAAAAGAGGGTAAGCGATCAAAGAGGGCCTACAAGCAGTAGGCGGTAAACGAGGGTATACAAGTAGTGGACGACAAAAGAGGACCTACGAGCGGTAGGCTAGCGATAGGCGGGTAACAAGGGCCTACTAGCGGTAGGCGGTGAAAGAAAGAGGCTGCGGCCAGAAGCAGGGCGATTTGACGACTGTGGAGCGGTAGGTGACGAACAATGGCCTACGAATAGTAGGCAAAATGTGGGACTACGAGGGCTAGGCGCTAAGGGCCAACAAGGGATAAAGGACGGCAAGTACCCTACAAGGGTAAAGCGACCAACAAGGACTACGAGGGGTAGTAAATCGACAAGAACCTCATAGGGCAAAAGCGATTGTGACAACCCGAGAATTTAGAAAATTATTAAAATCATAATTGATTGATTTAAGGTTCAATATTAGGACCTAGACAGAAAATAAGTGTATGGATTTGTCAGTTCTGTAAAGGAATTTTAAGGATTTCAAAATTCTGTGAAGGATGCTGGTGGATTTAAAATCTTTTGGTAAAGATTATTACGGTTAAGTGTATGAGTGTATACGAATCGGTATATATTGATTATAAGTGTATAAGAAGCTATTAATGTAATTTTATGTGTACGGTACTTGTTTATATACAGTTTGTGAATAAGGAACAAGGATTGATTGGATAAGTTGTAACTTTAGCAAACCCTAAAGTTATGTTAAAAATATGTTTATTAAGTTAGAAAACTCTAATGAACTGTTAGAAACCCTAACGATACGTCAGAAAACCCTAATTCTAGTTTCGGAAATTCGAAACCCTAATTTGAAATCAGAAAACCCTAATTCGGGAATTCAAATGTTAAGTATAAATGCCCAAGTGTTAAATGTTAAGGGATAAATGAGAAATGTCTAAAATGACCTTCAAATTATAGGGGAAAAGACCAAAATACCCTTAGTAGGTGCGAAATGACCGAAATACCCTTTTTCTTAAAACTTAAGCAACAGATTTGTGAAATCTTGTGAGTCATCACTCCAATACTTATCCCATGTGTTATATATCTGTCCAAGATCAGATTTGTGCCACCTTGCAACTCAAATACATTGAATCATAAGTTTTATAACTTAAAACTTAAGTAAAGTAACTTACTTTACTTTCAAAACCAACCTAGACCTTCTCTCTCTTCATTTTTCGAAATATAGAGTGAGAAAGAGTGAGAAACAAAGCCAAGAACATCACTTAGCTTTCCAATATCAGATTCAAGATCAGAAATCAAAAGGATTAAAGCCTAAGAGGTATAAAACCCTAACTTGCTAGATCATATGATTTGATGTTATTTGTTTGTTAAAGTAGTGTATAAGGATGTTATTGAGTGATCCAAGATGTTATATCAAGGATCCATAACATCTAGGTGTTAGAAAATCAAGTTTTAAGGACTGACTTAGAACCCTAAAATATGGTCTGACAGCCATATGTCAGGGATCATAGATTCTTGTATATTAATGATTAGGTGTGTTAGATGTTATAGACTTGTTCTTTGCCATGAGGAGAGTAGACTGGAAGTGGAATCACATCCATACCATGTTTAGATCTCAAGATATAAGCAGTCAAACATGGTTGACCAACCACGAAAACTGAAAATCTGGGCAGCCCAGATTTCCCAGGAAGCCTCTGACAAGCTTTTCAAGGCCTTAGATCTTGTTGTGTGTTAGCAGTTTAGCCAAGTTGTTGTTTTGTTGTTGTAGTCTGATATGTAGGCTACATATTAAAATCACTAGATCACTTAGATCATAAACGGAATGAAAGATAAGAACGGTCAAATCAGTGTTGACCTCCTGTTTTTGTGAAATCTGGATAACCCAGAGAAAGTAAGAACAAGTTTTCTGACATGGTTTGACCATGCCAGATCTTGTTCATGTGATGTTGTTAGATGGCTCTAGAGTTATGATATTGTACCCTGTCATGTATACTACATGTTGGAACTCTTAGAGCACAAAAATAATGCTTAGAATCAAAGTTACAGAGCACCAAAGTAGGTACCCTACTACTGTTCTTCATTTCTGGAAAACCCAGAAATGAAGAACAGCTCTGACAAGAAGTTTGGGAGTCTAGATCTTGCTAGTATGTTGTTGTATGACCATGAAACAAGTTGGTGATTGTAGTATTACATTAGTACTACAGTTCTAACCAAATTACAAGTCCAGAAACCTTTTGATCAAAGATTTATCAATGGTCAAACCAAGCCCCTCGGTGACTGACATGAATTCTGGGTTTAGGCTTAAGAACACCTATATGACGTGTTACAGTTACATCGCTATAGAATACTTTAATGACAGATAATTTCGGAAAATGAATTATTTTAATAAATAAATAGAAAAAAAATAATTTTAATTATTAAAATACATAATAAATTTTAAAAAATTATTTTAAAGTCCTAAAATTAGTTTTTAATTATTTAGAGTATATTTCATAAATATTTAATATTTTTGGAATATAAATGGTATTTAATTTATTTAATTATAATATTAAATAAATTATTTAAAAATGATTTTAATACTTGAAAAATCATGAAAAAAGTATATTATGGTATAAGAAAATATTTTAAGTTATTTTAATAACTTTTGATATTTTGTGATGAAATTCATTAATAAATTAATATTAATGGTAATGGATTTATTTAATGAATATATTAAATAAATTATGAAAAATAGAATTAATTCTTTAAAAATCATATAAAAATGATTTAAGGGTTAGAAAAATATTTTGAGTTATAAAATATAACTTTTATATTTTGTCATGAAAACATTAATATTTTAATATTAATAGCAATTATCGAGATAATGGATTTAATCGTTTAAAAATCATATAAATATGATTTTAAAGTATTAAAAATACTTTGTGATATTATAAATGTATTATAATATTATGATATGATTTTCATTAATATTTAATATTAAATAAATATTAATGATAATAGAATAATGTATTATTTATATAATATAAATACGATATAAATGATTGAAAAATCATGATAAATGGTAATAATTATCTGAAAAATTATTACAAGCTTCATGAAAATTATTTTGTCGATAATAAAATTATCTAAGATAATTGTGAAGTGTTTTAAGCGAGTTTAATTGAACTTAAACTCGATAATTGTCCATTGCACCGTCGGGATGTTAGAATTATGTCGAAACTCAACTCGGTCAAAATAGTTTGACTTGATCTTAGGTGTGTCATAGACTGATAGGATTGTGTGTGTTATGTGTTATGTGTTATGTGTTTACGATTATTTTATAAATATATATATATAAATAATAGTATTATATTGTGATGATATTATTCTAATATTGAGATCTATATTACTAATATTAGGTCTTGGATAAAAGCGTTATAAAGCTGCGTAGCGATAGCCGAATGATCTTGATGCAGCAAGTTCTAAACTTGAACTCCTAATTATTGTGCAAGTGTTCTCTAAACTTCGACCTCGAGTAAATCTTTCTTTTCAATTATAATTATGGCTAATCATTTCGATTACTATGTCATGAATTGTTGAATAGTTTTCGTGCAAATAATGCATGTGTTCATCAGGTATGAAAGGCTGATCATCTTCATTACCATTCGGTCCAGATATAATTGTTATGTTCATGTTTTTTTTCTTGACCATTCAATTCCTATTGACTTGGTCGTTCAGTTATAAAATTTGTTTATGCTCATTCACAACCATATTGTTGAATGTTAGCCAGATGTTATTCAAATTCTTTCAATCATGATATATCCTCAAATAAATTTATACTTGCTGGGCAAATTTATGCTCACCCTTGTTATATCATGATAAACATTACAGATTAAGACGAATGCGTCGGATACAAGGAAAAGACAAAACCCAGTTTAGCTTGGAACTATGTGTGCAGCTAGATTTGTAACAGAAATGTATTATAATAATAATGTTTGTTAGATAGGATATTGATTCAGGTTTTATGTGAAGGTTTTTGACCTTGGGGATAGTGTGTAATGTTTAATGTATAAACTATTTATGTTTATATCTTCCGCAATAGTTATAGAAATAATATACCAGATCCGTGGTGATTTGGGACCCGGATTTGGGGCTATTACAACGATGGCCTACAAGGGTAGGCAACCGACGATGTCCTACTAGCGTAGGCGACCAACGATAGCCTATGAGTGGTAGATGGTGAACGAGGTTCTACGAGGGGTAAGCGGCGAGCAAGGGCCTATGAGGGGTAGTCAACAAACGTGGGCCTACAAGTAGTCGACCAACGACGGCTTGCGAGGGATAAACTGGAAAGGAGTGAGGGCCTACAAAGAGTAGGAGCCAATCGAGAGCCTACGAGGAGTAGGCAGCATTCGAAGGTGTGTAGGCGGCCATGCGCCTACGAGGTGAAGGCGGTCGACTAGGGCCTAGATTTAGTTATATTATAACAAAATAATGTAAACAAATAAGGGAGCCGCAAAGTAATACCCGTACATAATTGGCACAATACAATTAGATATTGGTTGCTGGCAAGGAAAATGTTAGCAGTTCACTCTCAATGTTCGAGTGAGAGACATTGCTAGTACAGAAACTAGCATTCAGGACCTGCTTACACACGCCAAAGAAGAGCTTGCAGCTTTTCATCAAAGATATGTTTATGTAGTTGGCGGGAATTTCATTTAGTTTGTATTTATGCAGGTTATTAACTTTAAAGTTCGAGCCAGATTTGGACGATTATGATTTCTCTAGTGCTATTGTCCGTGCGTTGTAGAATTTTTTTACTTTTGCAAACAGATATGGAAAATAATAATTACATTCTAATAGTTCCAGCATATAAAATGGGAAATTAAATCAATGCGTGAAAATTCTCTGTTAGAATAATGCTTTCTTCTACGAAAATTCTCTGTTTTACTAAGAAAGCTAATCCCTATAATTAAGTTTAAAATTTCAAATATGTCACACATCACAGCAGGTGTTTACTTCGAAATTATATACAAAATCTTTATCATCTAAAAATAGATAAATTCACAAACCAAATTAAAGTGGAGTTTAACTCAACACTTACATGCCCAGTATCAGCAAGATCGCCCATAACCAGCTGGTCGACCCAATAGACTATATCATCGTCCGATTTGGAACCCAAACGAATCACCCAATTCGGAGTCGAATCGAAAGTGGGTGAGAGTGGGTCGGTTGATTTTTGTTTGTGGATCCAATTCGGTTGCCCACAAAAACATCGAATTTGAGGTTTATGGGCGTGGTGGAGAGGAGGAGACGGTGAGGCCTGGCTAGGGTTTAAAAATGGGAACATAGAGAGAAGGAGCTATCGAATCTTGGCGTAAATAAAGTCATAATCGAATTTGAGGTTTATGGGCGTGGAGGAGACGGTGATGCCTGGCTAGTGTTTAAGAATGGGAACATAGAGAGATATTGTGGACGGTTTGTTTATGAAGAAGAAGAAGAAGAAGAAGAAGAAGAGGGAGAGGAAGAAGACGGAGAGGAAGAAGAAGAGGGAAGGAGCCATCAAATCTTGGCGTAAAGAAAGTCTTAATCGAATCTTGGCCTTGGTGGTCACGTAAAAGTGGAAGTTATGTATTATGAGAGATTCAATCCCAATCTTTTCCGGATTGAGCGCAACTAACTTTTAAATTTTTTTAATTTTGCTCTTATTAATTACTCATTTTCGTATACCCAAAAAAAATCAAACAAAAGAAAATAAATGCGAATTGATATTTTAAAATTATTTTTTTATATTTTTACACGTAGGCTCACATATTAGTTAAAAAAAATTTGACACATAAACTAATATATGAGTTATATGTGTGAAAATATCAAAAAATAATGCTATTATCACATAAAAAAATGCTCAAATAATAATCACATACACACATGCATACTGTGGCCCCGCCTGACATGTGGGGCCACAAATATACATGTGTATATATAAGCATTATGTGAGTCTTTTTTATGTGATAATAGTATTTTTTAATATGAAAATAGTTGTTTCCAAAATAAAAAAGTATTATCTTCTTTTGTACTTTTTTTGTTGTCTCTATTCCAAACAGAGGCGAAACCAGGGAGTCGGGGGGCATATGACCCCCCTGGAATCTCCCATGATGGGCGAGAACGGATTCATCTTTTGTGTGAGGCGGTATGGATTCACCTTAGGGACAGGCGGGTGGTGCCCCCGTCCATGGCTGCCGGAATACTCAACTGGAGCACTGCATACATGAAGCTTAGCCAATCAAAGATATGGAGCACTACATACCATTCTTTCACTTCGGTTCTCACTTTTCTAATTTGCTCTCTCTCTCTCTCTTCTCCGTCTACTGTAATTGCTAATAAGGGATAGAGCCATGTAAATCTCTCACTCACCTTCACTCACCTTCTAATCTATTTGGTATAGTTATCAATTTGCCCATTCCCAAAAAAATGTTACATGACCATTACTTTATGCTTTTTTCGTGCATTTTATTAAGTAGGAGTATTAAAATTTAAAAATAGGACATAATTTTTTAATTAAATAAAAGTGTGACCCTTTAACACCAACAAAATTGTAGCAAGTGAATTAAAATCATTTATTTAGGGGAAAAAAAAAGAAGTATTTTACGTGACAAATACTCTATATATTTGGTTCATGTTAAATATAAAGATGAATTAATCTTTTTTAGAGCTTTTTTCCGTTTTTTGGGTACAAGGGAGGAGAAATGACAATATTTATTAGTGCGTGACTAATTTAGAATTTTTAGAGTCTAAAACCATTTAATAATATTGTTAGTTTTTAGGGTCTAAAAACATCTAACAATATTGGAGTTCAATCCGAATGATATTGTTAGTAATCCGGAGATACACATGTGTTGCAATCAACCAGTTGGGTCTAATTATTAGTGATTTTGTTTGTGGCATCTTTGCTTTGTGCATTAGACCACGATTCTCCTGCAGTGCATGTCGTTGGTACATAATATACTTTCCATTTTTTTCAATCTGGGTCAAAATCAAACCCAAGGACCTTAACTCCGTTTCCTCATTCTTTGCAACCTCACATCGCGTCGTTGTTCGGATTTTCGATGTCACCTCTCAATTTTGACCCCCCTCAAATTTTGTTCTGGTTCCACCACTGATTCCAAAATTAAATTATACAATTTTATTTTTGAGTTCAAACGACAACTTATTAAATTTTAAATTAATATAAATTTATTTAATTTTAGTTGATATAATTATTATAATTGTATAATATATAATAAAAATTATTTTATTCTAAATTTTTATGAGTCATACCAATTTTAAAATTTAATAAACGAATGGAGTAGTATTGTAAATGTTTTTCTCAAATAATTTTGATGTTCAGCATTTAATTACCCATATGGTATTCTATAATTCCTTTCATTTCAAAATATAAATGTTCATTTTTTGAAGTTAATTTTGAGTTTCAAATGCCAAATTGATATGAATTAATTTAATTTTTGTCGATAAAGTTATGAAAATCGCAAAAAATGTTAATAGTAGTAATAATTACTGCATCCATCCTCAAAATGATATGTTTAAGTACAAATTTCATACATATTAAAAAAAATAAAAATTAAGAAAAAAGTTTAAATAAAGTTTTAAATTTATTTTTAATGGACACTAATGGATCTCACTAAATTACATAATTACCCATTCAATTTATATACTTTATCTCTTATCCTTTTGAGGATGATGGCGTATAAGATTTATTATTTTGAAAAGTTAAATGTATTACAAAAATTATAAATTTTAAAATATCTCAAATGGACTGTAAAAAATCAAACTTAATTCTATATTCTAGAATAGATGGAGTATTTATATTTTTTTTTTATAAGATTTCTGCTATGTATTACGACAAATTTATATTGACTTATAATTGCAAAATTTATAATTACATGAAATTAGTAAGACTTATTATATGAGGATCCTAATGCATCAAATTGTTATGAATTATAAGAAGACCCAATATATCCTTTTTATAAAACATGAAGCAAATTAATGGGTGCAACTAAAATAAGTGGGCTACAATGACACATTTGGGTTTTCAAAACTACTCAATTTATTGAATAGACAAGTTCTAAATTACAGAACTGCATATAATGTTGTGAGGATAAAAGAGAATATGTTCAGTATTTACAAACACATTTAAAGAAGTATGTAAAAGAGGAAAATAGTAAGCAATTCCCAAATTTGCTTCAGAAACTGATCAACAATTTCCCATAGACAACCAGAGCTAAAGATGTAACTCAGTCAACCACCGAGTTCAGCAACTTCTGAGGTGGAATAAAATCTTCAGGCCAATCACCATAAATGGAATTGATCTTTCCATGTAGTTTCCACTTCAAAACTCCATTATTATTCACCGCTTCTTGTGTGGGAACTCCGACCTCCATTTTAATAAGTGGCCTTCTTAATCAGTATGGAGCCAATATTCGTCGTTACATCAGCCTCAATATGTCCATCAGGCAACTGTAACTCTAGTGATGATGAACAAAATTAGGCAATTAAAGTTACCTATACAAAAGAAGGGTAATTACAAGGGATCATAAAATTATGCACAGCATAAGCTGGGAGGAAAGTTCTGAGGTTTTAACTGTTTATGATACATTAGAGAAGCTAGATAAATATTCATGTATTGGTAACAATTAATCAGTTTACATTTAAAGACGATATATATTTGTATCCTCGTCAAACTAAAGAGTTGGCATCTTCAAAAGAAAATACACCACCATAATTCTGAAAATGCATAATCCAAACATCATTTCCAATTTGATGACCAATAAACAAAAGAAATAAATTTGAATTCAGTTATCTAACATGATAAACACACACGTCTTCATTTATCTTTACAAAAAAATAAAATTAGAACAAAATGTTTACCGGAATTAGTGCGACTGCGTGACAGATTGATTCAAATAGGACAAAAGATATTTGTAATTGCATATAATAAACATTATGAGACAATAAATAATAGTTTGCGAATAAATATATTCACTTGCTTAACTGTCACAATTTAGAAATATCCATGTTCTTAGATCTAGGAAAAGCTAATGACACAGTCAAAATTCTAATATAGTTAGACATGCGCCTAAGTTCCCTACTTGCAGATTTACAAGGGAAATTTCCTACATCAATGCTTCAAATATACGACTACAATGCTATGACATAGCAATTTCAGAACCAGGGCAGTGACGGACATGTAAAAAACTAAAAAAAGACAATGATGAGTTGCTTTATTAATTATCTACTTATATACATCCATTCAATATGAAATGTATCACCTAGTAAAACAAGAAAACAATGTAACAAAATCAAGACAAAACAAGCGAATTTAAGCTGTACACGACAAGCATACCGGCATGCCCATGAGCAAAGTGACATCTACCTCCAAAGGGGCACTGACCCGTGATCTCCCACTTACTGCAGATCGTTGTCTTCCAAGGATTCATACAAGATCGAAAAGCATCCAAACTTGCATTTATATGCTTATTGAGCTCCGCTTGATCAGTGTCACTTCTATGCTCCATCACTTGTCCCATGGTTCCGATGCTTATTGCAGAGCTTTCCTTTGGCAAGGGCCTAATGATATCAGTCTAAAACTTTGATGGATTTTCATGTAGGAAATTGCATTTCTCCCCATATGGGCATTCTGCTCCATTATAAAACCTCCTGCAAATTTTCATTCGATGAATAATTCTTTGATCATCGTTCCAGTTTCCTGCTTCCATATCCTTTACACGGATAATTTCTTGCCAGTTAGGTGGGGGTTCCCGCATATCTTCAACGCCATGGGCAAATGTACAGTTCTCCCCATTTCGACAATTACCATCCAAGAATTTAGCGCACATTCGTCTCTTGAAAAATATATTGATAGTTCCTTTAGTCACCATAGGACTTGGTTGGCTCATCCTTGGATTCATGGGTGGGAAAGGTGCAGAATTTGGTGGGTGGTTGTCATAATTCCTTGGTCTCTTAAAGGGAGGGGCATACTCAAACTGCGGGCTCAACATTTTCACTGTTCATTGGACTTTGAGGCCAGAAACTACCAACATTGCCGGTATGGTAAGGCGGGGGCATAAAGGGGAGTGGTGGTGGTGGTGGATGATTATGATGGCTCATGCTGCGGTTAGATAAGGATTTAGACCGTCTACTTTTGTTGTTCCAAAAAAGTATCAAAATTATATTTTGTCAAAAGTAATTTTATCAATAAAATTCCAGATAACAAGAAATGATATTCGAGAATCTAATATGACCATCTAGTTGAGGAAAAAATGATCAAGGGTGCACAAATAGGCTTATAACAATCCGAATTGAACAAGAACTAAAGAATAAACAAAAGCAACACAAATAGCTGTGTAAACAATGTGCTATAAATTAAAATTAAGAAGAAAAATCAATCAAGAAAACCCATATTCTCCTTAATTCGGTTATAAACATGCTTTAAAAATTGACAAATATATGTCAAAAGCACAATCAACAAACCTGGATATTACGACCAAATTTAAGAATAAAAAATTAAAGTTAAATTGTTTTTTATCTGTTTTATAAAAAAAATTCGGTAAAACTCCTCTGTTGCTTATATATACGTGCTTATATATAAGTAAAAATTGAAACACGATGGCTTATATGGCTAGCAAAAACCCTAATTTGAGAAGGCTTAAATATAAATTATTATTCTAAATTATTCATTATTTTCTACTTTAGTATTTGTCTTTTTAATTTTTATAATTAGAATTTTTGGATTAAGTTCAATTGAAATGTCATCTCATAAATTGATGATGCGGTTCAACTCCTTGCTTATGTGTAATAAATCAATGATATGACATCCTAATATGCTAAATAAATGCTTATGTGTACAAAGAAAACATATTTTAATGAGATCAAAGGGCAATAACAAATTAAACACTTGAAAACTAGGCAAATAATATAAATTATAAAATTTACTCAATTAAAATTAATTAAGCAAATTACAAAAAAGACATTACACAAATAACTTAACTTATAAATTACACAAATAACATAAATTAAACAAGTAAAACTATTAACTTAAAATATAAAAAAAACATTAACAAATAGTATAATAAATGATTAAATAACTAAATAATTATTTCCATCATCTCTCCCATTTCAAATTATGAACAGACCCACAACGGTCCCGTTCTAATAGGATGAAGACACATCACGACATCGACATAAAAAACCTTAAATTTTTTGAAATTCATCATCTCCATGGATAAGCTCCTCCTCTTTCTATCAATATCTGTGTATATATACAAATTGTAATTTACAATTTTTTATGTTTAATTTATAATAAGGTTGACGACTATGTACTAGTGGTTGTTGGTGGTGACTAGGTGGTAATAATGGTAGCATGGTTATGGTGGCAGGTAGCGACGACAAGCCGTTTGACTCTCTTTTGGTCAGATAAATAATTTATTTATTTTTTATTTTGTTTAAAGTTTAATTTGTTATGTGTGTATTTATTTATATTTTTGCCTTTCAATATAATAACATTTTTGAAATTTTATTTGAAAACTTAGGATATGTTTGTTTGACTATTAATCTTAAGCGTCTTGTTTGTTTTCAAATTTAGACTTAGGACTATTAGTCTCGGGATTATAAAATAATTTAATAGTATTGACATTATAATTATAATCTGATTAATAGTTTTGAAATTATAAACTCATTGATTATAATTTTTGCAAATAAACATAGCCTTAATTTTTTCTAGTACACACAAATTTGTCATGTCACCAACCACATCATATCATCTTATTGTAAAAATTAAAAAATCGATCATCAAAATAAAAAATGGTCAATAATTTAAGATAGTAATTATTTAAGCCTTCTAAATGTGAACATGAAATGCATCCTAGTCTACCTGAAAAAATAAAAATAAAAATTAGAGTTAACTTTGTATGCATTTTTCCCCACTACAATTTGATTTTTCAAAAGGATTAAGAAAATAAACTAATGAGATTATATTATGTGACGCTCCCAAAATAGGTATACAACACCCATTCTGAGTCGTCAAATACATGGTACAGAAAGTAAACTACAACTTCAATAATACAATTGTAAATGCAAAATCGACAACACATCTTTGTGAGTTTAAATACAAATATTGTCTTACAGACAATATCAACACTCAAATAAGTCCTCATTACAATTATTCATACACTATTTTACGAAAATAGTGAGGGATTTCTAAAATATCTTTCTAGAACCATCACTCCATTACCAGAACTCGATCATGCTATGTTCTCACCTCCTGAGAAGAAAAGTGGAACAAAAAGGAAAATGGTGAGCTCAACTAGCCCAGTAAAGAATGTTATGACTAAGATAATATATAACAAATTATCATTAGTCTTCAACAGGGAAAAATCTGATAGAATATAATAGACAACAAGTTTTAGATCAATATTCTGCAGCGGAAACAACAATCTATTATAAGAGTCACGTAGAGAATGAATTCTACTGTCTTCTAAGATTTAAAAGTTTATCATCAATATTTTATCCCTATAACAACAATCAATATACATCTTTAATTAAATATTCATCTTTGCACTACAGGCCAAATATATTCATTTGTATCACCAGTTGGTCATGCTCATATCAACACCTGTTCATCTTTGCACTACGGGCCAAAGATATTCATCAGTTAATCATTCATCTTTTGCTACTGAGGCCAAAGACATTCAGTAATATCATCATTTAAGACTGAGGATGATGAAAATTATTTTTAAAAAAATGAATACAGTGAGACAGAAGGACAAGTATTAGGGATTCGTATAACGGTTTATCCAAGATCAATAATACTTCATAATAACCAATTGTGAAGCAGAATTCAAAAATAACGATCAAAACATGGATACAAACAAAGATAGTAGCCAAAATAGATATCTTGGACAAAAAATAATAATTTATTTTTTTAAATTGAATAGTCTTAGTATTAAGTGAATAGTCTTAGTATATGTGAATAATTAATCGTATCGTGAATAGTAACCCCAGACACAAAATTCAAAATTTGATTAAAAAGTTCACCAATATTTCGGCGTAATGATATTGAAGAAAATAATATCATTTAAGAAGAAAATAACATCCACTTACCTCAAAATAATTCAGTGCTTACGATCGAAATATCGGATATAAAAAGCGAATGAAGCTTATGCTTAGAACAACAACTCTCAAAGTATATAAATACTCACAAAAATAAACTCGATAATCTAGAGAAAAGAAAACTTGTTTACGGTGTGATTTTTAATTCTAACCTAAGTGTCTATTTATAGAAAAATGTTAGAGCATGAAAGGAGACTAAAATAATAGAATATTATTATTTCTTATTCTTTCTTCTACGCAAGCAAGCTAGCCACCAATTCTGAAAATTTTCAGCAGCCCATGTGCATTCAACACCAACCAAAAAGTGGGTCCCACCCATAATTTAATAAAAATTATTTTATTTTCCGAAACTTCAGTAATTCATAGAAAATAATCCGTTTATCAGAAAAATATGAATTTTATGTCCATTCCACACAAAATCTAATTCTCTACAACTTTGTTGAAGAAATTTTTTCCAAATTCCAAACCAAAAATATCCGAAATCCACAAACGGATAATTTTTAATACCTCTAATCCGACAAAATACTGATAAAACACCTCAGTATTAATTCTTTCATTTATAACCACATAAATAAATCCATCATTTATATCCACATCAAATAAATATTTTCTTATCATATAAATCAATAATTAATTATTCACAAATAATATTACAGAATCACAATTATAATGACCAATAGTTCCCGAGAAGAAGGGCTTTCCAATAAGGATTTCTCCTTCTTTGGCGCCGCAATTAGGTGACCAAACCTCTCCTTAGATAGAACTTTCTAGACATTGCCAATAATGTTATCTAATAATATTATTCAAATAATATGAATTATTGATCGATAATGAAAAATAATGTGCGTGACAATTATTGAAACAACAATAATATAAACTATCAACACGACAATTATTGAATCAATAAAATAAAATATTGAGCGATAGCTACTTGTAACAATTATTGAGTAGTGCGCTTGCTTTACGTCACGAATCAATAATTGACAATCTTGTCTGTCAATCTGGTGTCTTCTTTATGTTACCATGCGTCTTCTACGTATTTAAACCATCGAATTATTCCAATAGTGTTAACGGTAAAAATTACGGCGTTATTTATAAAAACTCATACTTTGTCGTTTTCTTCATCCGACAGTTATTCTGTTATGAGCCCCACGAATGGCTGCGCCGTCATACGAATATTCCCCGACAAAAAGAATATTTCACGACCAAAAGAATATTCCCCGACAAAATGAATATTTTATAACCACTTGCTTATTTTGTAAAATTTGCACATTTCACCCATAACCAAAGCATTATATCAAATTAACACCTTATTAATTTAGAAAAATGAATAGAGAAAATTTAATTTTATTTATAATAAGTTGGGATCTTACAACCTCCCCTCCTTATAAAATTTCGTCCTCGAAATTGACGTACGATACACAGTGTTTTCAACGGTGAGGTACCTCATTTTCATTTACGATTCTAACTCCCAGTTCATTTCCTCGATAGCATGGTTCCTCCACAAAATCTTAACTTATGGTATAACCTTGAGTGCGTAGGACATCTTTCTTTCTATCCAAGATCTTAACAATTACCTCCTCGTCGTTAAATCTTGACTATCTCGTCTGTTCTAACTTCAATAATGTGGTTCGGGTCTTTCATATATTTCTGAAGCATAGATATGTGAAAAACATTATGAACACGAGACAAGTTTGGAGGTAATGCGAGTCTATAGGCTACATTTTCTATTCGGTCGAGAATCTTAAATGGACCAACAAATCTTGGATTGAGCTTTCCTCTCTTTCCAAATCTTGTAACTCCTTCCATGGAGCAACACGTAACGATACATGTTCTCGATATTAAACTCCACGTCCTTTTTGATGAAGATCGGCGTAACTCTTTTGTCGATCTTGTGAGGTTTGAATCGTTGTCGAATCATTTGGATCTTTTACGTAGTCATGCGTCTTAATTACGGTCCCAATAACGTTGCTTCTCCCACCTCGTCCCAACATCTGGGAGAAACGACACTTTCGTCCATCTGGCGCCTCAAATGGAGACATACTACTTGTTTGATAAGCTTTGTTGTTGTAGGAGAATTCCACCAATTATGCAAAGTACTTATCCCAACTTCCTTTGAAATCTAGAACACGAGTCTTAATAGATCTTGAGGGTTTGAATAGTCCTCTCTCGATTGTCAAATCATTTTAAGGATGATATCTTTGGCCCAGATAAATCAAATCCGTGCCCATAGCTTTTCTATAAGCTAACCCAAAATCTTGAAGTGAATCTTGGGTCGCGATCCAAAACTATGGATCTTGGCATGCCATGTAATTGCATAATCTCATTCACGTCTGTCTGAACAAGGCGTTCGAGGAATAAGTCTCACGTGTCGGTAAGAAATGAAAGCGGAACTTGGTTAATCTATCAACAATAACCCAAATCGCATCTATGCCTTGAGAAACTTTGGGAAGACACATAATGAAATCCATGGTAATGTGTTCCCACTTCCATTTCGAATCTCAGTGGTTCTGATGGACCTTTTGGCACTTGATGCTTCGCTTTTACGTTGACAAGTTAAACACCTCGAGATAAACTCCGCGATCTCTCTCTTCGTATTGTTCCACCAAAATGTGTGTATCGATCATGATACATTTTGGTACTCCCGAGATGGATTGCAAGCGGGGTGTTGTGTGCCTCCATCATGATTTTATGCTTGAAGTCGAAATCGTTAGCAGCGCAAAGTCTAGAGTTGAATCAAGTATTCCTTCTTCATCGATTCTTGCTTACGGAATAGCACCTTCTTGCACTTTTTTTTCATCGTATCGCATTCGATTGGTCCGTAGCTTGAGCAACTTTAACTTTATCGATTAAAATTCGGTTCTACTAGTATATTCGCCATCATCACATGGGTCCTGAGTCTTTAATTCTATCTCCATCCTTTGCAAGTCATACAAAATGGGCCTTTGCGTTGACAATATCGCTTTCGTGCTTTCGCGTATGTTCTTACACTCGATAAATCGACTCTTCGTTCGCTTTTCGGGATGATATTGAATAGTGTGATCGTAATCTTTCAAAAGCTCGAAACCAGCGTCGTTCTTGGCGTATTGAGTTCTTTTTGGGTGAAGAAATATTTGAGGCTTTTATGGTCCAAAGTATAAATCTCCACTTTCTCTCCATACAAGTTGTGTCTCCCATATCTTCAACGCCTTGAAAAGCATTCGCCAACTCTAGATCATGAGTAAGATAATTCCTCTCATATTCTTTGAGTTGTCTCGAGGCATAGGCTATGACTTTCCCATGTTGCATGAGAACACATCCTAACCCTTTGCCTGAAGCATCGTTGTAGATAACAAATCCATCCGAACCGGATGGTATTGCCAAAATGAGTCTCTTCTTGAGCTCTTGGAAACTCTTCTCGCGTTCCTCGCTCCATACAATTTTGTATCTTTAAAGTCGGATGAATTAGCAGATGGCGATTCAAGAAAATCCTTCCACGAATCTCAGATAATAACCAAATTTAAGCCCGAGAAAATTGCGTGTCACCGACTTCGGTTGCTCCCAACTTTGTATTGCTTGATCTTGGCCGGGTCAATGGATCTCCATGTTTTAACACCACGTACCCAAGGAATACTACTTTCCTCGAGCGAACTTCGTATTTCTTGACTTGGCATAAAGCTTATTTTCACGAAGTCTTTCAAGTATCGAACGAATGGTGCTCATGATCTTCCACGGCTTTTGGAATAGATGAGGATGTCATCAATAAAGACAACAACGAACTAATCCAAATATTCCTTGAATACTCGGTTCATCGTATCCATGAAAGCGGCGGGAGCATTAGTCGATCCAAAGACATGACTAAGAATTCATAATGCCGTCTGCAAGGTTACGAAGGCTATCTTTGGAATATCCTCAGTTTTAATCTTCAGCTTATGATATCCAGAACGAATGTTGATCTTTGAAAAGAATTGTGCTCCTTGTAACTAGTTAAACAGGTCATCAATGCGAGGTAGCGGATACCTATTCTTGATGGTGACATGGTTTAATTCTCGATGGTCCATACAAAAGTCGTATACTCTCGTCTTTCTTCTTTCTGAACAAAGCAGGGAGCACCCCAGAGGAGATGTACTAGGGCCGAATGAAATCGATGTCTAATAACTCACGTAGTTGGACTTTTAACTCCACGAAGTTCAATAGGAGCCATTCGATATGGGGTTTTAGAAATAGGCTTTGTGCGGTTCAAGGTCGATAAAGAATTCAACATCACGTTCTGGGGGTAGACCGGAAAGTTTATTAGGAAATACATCAGGAAATTCTCTAACAACAGAAATATTATCCAAATCTGACTTGTCTTTATTCAAGTCCATAACATGGGCTAAAAAAAGCTTGACATCCGTTTTTTTCAATAAGCGAATAGCTTTGTGGCTTGATATGGCGATGGTGATTTTAGTGGTTTAGTTGTTTGAATTAAGTATGACAGTTGGTTAGGAATATGAAAACTAAAAACCTTACGAAAATAATCAATTTTGGCATGATGGTGGTTAACGAATCAATTCCTAAAATCACATTAAATGCAAGTATCTTTAAAGAGATAAGATCAACGGGGTAATGTGATAGTGCCAACTTGGATTAAGCAAGATTTATAAAGCGTAGATGTAACGAAGGTTTCGACTGAATGGAGTTTCAACAGATAAGTTAAAATCCAATTTCTCGGAGTCGAGTTTAAACGTTGAGCACAAGTAGGAGAGATAAAGAATGGGTAGAACAGGTATCTAGTAAGGTATAAACTTAAGAAGAATTCAAGATTAGCTTACCCGTGATCACCTCGTTCGGGTTCCTCACGTTTTGGCGATCCACGACAAACGCTTTCTTAAAGGCAGATTGATTTCGACTTATCCGGACGACTTTTGGAGTCGATGTAACGCCGAAATCAGGTCTATCTTCACACTTTGGTTTAAATGCGTCCTGATACATCATTCATCCAAACATACATCATTATATCTTTGAAATATAATAATATTAGATTCTAAATTCCCGAGGTTCTAAAACCTTATAACCTTTCTCATTACAAATAATGATAATTACATTATTCCTTTCATCTTACAAGAGTGACTTTTTCATACCAGGATACGTAACAATTCATTAAACTAGTCTATAGTTTAATTTCCATCTTTCTACATTACAAGTCTTCACTTGATCTTCTCGCTCATTCACATTACGAATGACACTTCATCTGATACTGCGTCGACTTGATCCTTACGGAATCCTTAAGTTCTTCAACATCGTTCATTTGAAAATATTTTTCATTTAAAGCAAGTGTGAGCATTCAATTGCTCAATAAGTCTTAGCGATTGAATATACAACTTTAAGAGTTTAACATTCCTTTGGAACTTGATAGCAAACAAAGGTTATGAAGCGACTTGAACAATAGGAATAATCTCGATTCTATCATTTTAAAACATTAGTCACATTCACTTTGAAATACTTTCATTCTCTCTCTCTTTTCATACGCGTTAAAATCTGGCTAGAATCAATAGCCCGGACTTAACAATAACGGTTCATGTATAAGCGAGAACATGCTTTCGTATTGAATAGTTCAATCACGAGCAGTCCATATCATAGAAACAAAAGTGTTCACATTGTAGCCACAAGGCCTCATCGTTCTACCGCGTACAAATATTACACATTCGCATGAAGCGAGAACTTCTCAAGTTCAACATCGAGAAGTTTTAGAAACTAGCATTCATTTAAAATATGAATGAAGTTAGGAAACTTGCCTTACGCATATTCACTACGACTTACATTTGAATCGCTTTCATTCAATCCTATAACACGTAAAGAAATAACACATACACCAATTAGTCATATACTTGACTTACATTTGGTTTACTTAACTTTACTTCTTAGGGTTCGCGTTCTTGCAATATAATTTTACACGACTAACTTTCATTACCGGTTTATGGCTTCATGACATACGGAGATGTCTTACTCAAAACGTTCATCATCTTTGATGATTCACATTCTTATCTTCTTCTTATAACTTCTCTAGGAGTCAGCACAAATCGCCTCTCTACTAGTAGTCCATATGGTACTCTGAGTGGTTTTCCACAAACAACCAACAAACAAGTTTCCGTCTCATCTACACTACCATCACAGTGAGTTAGATCGGTTGCCAGTTTCGTATATACCTTCGCTCTCTGAAGGAATTGTTTAGCCCAGCTCCCATATATCAACCATCAAAGTTTACGATTGTACTACAACCTACACTCATCTTAACTTATCCGAACTATTAAACTATACTG
Source organism: Panax ginseng (assembly GCA_020205605.1). Classification (NCBI taxonomy): domain Eukaryota; kingdom Viridiplantae; phylum Streptophyta; class Magnoliopsida; order Apiales; family Araliaceae; genus Panax; species Panax ginseng. The sequence goes on from CM035144.1 coordinate 126,426,566, forward strand.
TTCGTTAAGTCAATTTCTTATTCCTTATGGCTTTCTGGCAAGTAATTGCCATACCTCAGGACTTATTCTTTATCGTCCAAGTCATACAGTCTTTTGTATACTCAAGACGATCATTCAATATTCATTCTACGCATTTATAGCGTTAAGCATTTTATGTTACCTTATTCTTATCTTACAACGTCCTGTTCATTCGACTCGGAACGTCATCCAAGTTATAAACATTAACTCGGCTTCTATACTCTTATTACCGTTCACTACGACATTCTTGATAATTCATATCTTACTTACTACCTTCATTCAGCGTCTACGTTATCTGACGGGGTATACTTAGAACATTAAATCCAGCGAATCGATTCACGAGGATTGTTTATGTATTCAAAGTTTACGTTGCTCATCTCTTAACCTCTCATTCAACCTTTACTCGAGGTTTTAATTTCTTTCGATCGTTATCCATCCCATGAACCCCATGTTCATTATTCTTTCTTAATGTCGAAGCCATACAGATCATTGTATGCTAAGACCGATCGTTCATCACAACAACATTGCATTCACAGTGTCTATACGTTTTACATTCATCTCATATTACTATGACATAACATCGAAATATTATTCATTACCCTCGTCACTCAATGTCTAAGGAATCACAATCATAGCAATCCCTCACGTTATTTTATCGCAACTACAGTCCCCAGATATAAGTTCCCTAACCCACGTCTACATTCTGTATCTTTTAATCTCGTTTAATCTTTTCGTTTGACCTTCATCAACAATTTAATACACTTGATTAAGTGTTACATTAGTTGAACATTATGTTCTTATTTCTTTCTTGCACATCCCCCAGAAATTGAGTAGTAAGAATCTCATTTCTGGGCATTGTCCTACACCGGCACTGCGGCGCCACTCTCTTCACTAAGACTTCGCCTTTGTACATGAAGTTAGCGATGTTTGGCTCTCCGATGCAGTGCTTGCTTATTTTTCACCTTTCTAAACATGGTATTTGGCATGACTCAAACCCTTCTTCTCGAAAATTTTTCTAAGTGTTAATTTCATTTTGAGGCAACTTTTTTCCGATCTCATAACTTCTTCATTATAACTTTCGGGCGAGGTCGTTCAAAAGCTATTTTCTTCCTTATCTTACGTACTTCGATTACTCTTGAAAAGAAATTAGTTCTGAATCCGTTAACGTGCCTTTTGATTGGCTTAATCTTCACCCTTCGTTTATTTTACGTTCTTAACGTTCTTCGTTCGTTCGTCCGTAATTCGGTCATCCGAACTCAGAATTCGTTGTTTGTTATTGAGTCCACAACTCACGCTTTATACGTTCTCTTATATTCTTATGAAACCCTACACGTTCGGGTTCATTTACTAACTTTTTAATTCTCGCTCATCTTTTACGAAATTTTCGCCATAACTTTGTTATAGCTCCGTTTTAATCCGTTCTTCATGAACGTTTCTACCGTTCCTAACCAAGCAATAAGCATCTAACTTATACGCGATGGTTCTAAACTTGTCCATCAACAACAATTATACTACGATGGTTTTAAATTTGTCCATCAACAACGTTCTTCGTGTTCTTCGCGTGTTCTTCGTGTTCTTCGTTCGTTCTTCATTTTTAATCGATATTTTGGATTACGACTTCACTTTTTCTTGGAATTTGATGTTATAAAATATCATTCCTTACTTATTTGACCTACTCATTCATAAGATTCATTCGGATCGCAAAAAATCCTTACGAATCTTACACTTCCTTAAGAAATTTATTTACTAAACTTCTAATTTCTTATTTCTTCTTTTCTTATGATTTCAACCATATGAAATCATTTCTAACATCTTTTACTCCTTATTCTCATTAAGCTATGTTTTTAAACATAAAACTTAAAGAAAATTTATACGAGATAAGGTTTCGGATTATCTTTCTCCTTTGATCTTCCTCCGTCGGACAAAGTTTGCTCACGAGCAAGCTTTTCCTCCTTCTTATCCTTCTCTTCTCCCATCCGAACTCTCTCTCTTTCTCTCTCAAGTGTAGGATTTTCAAGAATCCAAACAAATGAGCTTAAGCTTCCTATTAATAGATTTTTAAAGTTAGGGGCATTTTGGTCTTTTCACCCCAACCTCCTTACTATTCATGACTTAAGGACTAAGTTAACTTAGCCCTCAAGTTTGCTTAGCCTTTAAGTTTTATAGTTCTGTCTTTTGGGTTTCATCCGACAGTTTTAAAAACTGCGATTCTCGGAATCCAAATATTTTTGGATATTTCGTCTTTCCTTCACCGATTTACTTTTACGTATTCTTCGAATTTCGAAAAAACTGAAAAACACTTTTTGGTGTTAAGCGTTTTCCTTCACGTTTTCCCCTAACGTAGCTAAACGAGTGAAAAGTCCATAACAGTACTTTTTGTCGTTTTTATTTTATCCGATTTCTGCACGTTTTTCGAGAAAAACTTTTATCGGCTTACTTAACTTTTCACGATATATTATCGTCAAATCTTTCGACGGAATGTCATGTTGACATACCGAACTCTCAGAATGGCTTAGGTTATTCAAACCCTAACCCTTAGGTTTCGTTGGGTGAATAGTGTCTATTTCGTCTTTTTTCCCGGAAATATTTTTGTTCCCGGAAAAATTTTATTTTCCTCTTGAAAATTCTCACTCGTTCAATCTAGCTCGTAGCCAGAATCCTCTCGATTTATAATTATTCTAGGTTACAGAACGATTAATAAACACATAGCACAGAATAATATTAATAAAAATTCATTTTATTAATAATTAATTCTTTAATCTTAAATTCTGAACAATCTGAATTCTTCGGGTTGTTACAGTCACCATCCCCGCTGAACTTGGTTTTGCTACAAAACACTCTCGGGCTATATGACCCTCCTTTCCACAGTTATAACATACCTTGGATTGTTGTGGGCAGTTTGGGCTGATATGTCCCTCTTCTCTGCATTTGTAATACACGGCCGGTGGTCGTTCTCCTCCCCACAACAGCATTGATCTTTGGTGTTCTTTCTTGATGTCTTCCCATCATTGTTGAATCTCCTCTTTTAAAATTTTCATTAGACTCACCTCTTATATTATCATGGCCACGATTACCACCCGAAGTGGTTACTGTTTTGTATCCGTATTCTTCACTCCTCATTTGGTTATCATCGCTCAGATGATTTGCATCATCATAAATATGACCACAGTTATGATCCCTCGGTTGAGTATACTCATTATCTCGCCTACAAGTAATTGAGCCATTGTTGACAACATCTGAATCTGAGAGAAAATTTATGAGAGATAAGGTATTGTGAATCTCGGGTTTTAGACCTCTCGAAACATCCGCGTCATCGTTCCTTATTCTCCACCAAATGAGGTGCAAACTGGATAACCAGCGAACTTTGCCTCGTCTTCTTGAGACAATCATATTGTTATTATGTTCGGTTTAATAAACTCTACCTCCTTCATATAGCGAATACTTTACGGAAAGTACTTGTCATTGAATGATTCTGAAATCTTTTCCAAGACATCTTTAAGTCTTGGTGGTTGAGTGCGCTTCACAGATTCCCACGATGTCTGCTCTCCACGGAACATAAAGGTGACGAATGGAACCTTATGTTCCTCCATGCATCCCAAGACATCGAATATCTTGGTAATTTTCTTGACCCATGTTTCTGCCTTAATCGGATCGGGCTTTCTCCAAAAATTTGGTGGTCCCAACTCTTTGAACTTCTTGGTTGTGACAGACCGCGCGCTGTTATCACTTCCACCCATATTTTGTACACGAGTCTCCCTCGTCTGATTTTGCATGAACTGCAAAAAGCTCCTAAACATTCCACCATTCATCGTTTCCTCGGTAGTGTTGTTCACAGGAGAAATATTGCCTTCGTGTTGCACGTTCTCCTAGTTTGTGACTAAAGGTTGTTCCACAATCTCATACACTCCATTGTTAACGTTCTCAGCAGCCATTCTTAAATACTGTCATAAAACAAGGGTTAATTAAATAAATTAATATATCACATAATATCCCTACATTATGACCAACCAACAAATAAACTTAGATAGGACACACTTAGCGAAGGATTTACTCATCTCTCCCTCCTGGTTCATTCCCCGATCTCCTTGAAGACCATATCCCTAAGCTTTGATACCAAGCTGTGATACCCCCAAAATAGGTATCTGACACCCATTCCGAGTCGCCAAATACATGGTACAGAAAGCAAACTACAACTTGAATAATACAATTGTAAATGCAAAATACGACAACACATCTTCGTGAGTTTAAATACAAATATTGTCTTCTAGACAATATCAACACTCAAATAAGTCCTCATTAAAATTATTCATTACACTATTTTACGAAAATAGTGAGGATTTAGCTAAAACATCTTTCTAGAACCATCACTCCATTACCCAGGCTCGATCCTGCTATGTTCTCACCTCTCTTGAGAAAAAAATGGAACAAAAAGGAAAAGGGTGAGCTCAACTAGCCCAGTAAAGAATGTTATGACTAAGATAATATACAACAAATTATCATTAGTCTTTAACAGGAAAAAATCTGATAGAATATAATAGACAACAAGTTTTATATCAATATTCTGCAGCGAAAACAACAATCCATTAGAAGAGTCACATAGAGAATGAATTCTATTGTCTTCTAAGATTTAAAAGTTTATCATCAATATTTTATCTCTGTAACAACAATCAATATACATCTTTAATCAAATATTCATCTTTGCACTACAGACCAAAAATATTCATTTGTATCACCAGTTGGTCATGTTCATTTCAACACCTGTTTATCTTTGCACTAGGGGCCAAAGATATTCATCAGTTAATCATTCATCTTTGCACTACAGGCCAAAGACATTCAGTAATATCATCATTTAAGACTGAGGATGATGAAAATTATTTTAAAGAAAACGAATACAGTGAGACAGAAGGACAAGTATTAGGGATTCGTATAACAGTTTATCCAAGATCAATAATACTTCAAAATAACCAATTGTGAAGCAGAATTCAAAAATAATGATCAAAACATGGATACAAACAAAGATAGTAGCCAAAATAGACATCTTGGACAAAAAGAAAATTTTTTATCTTTCGGTGAATAGTGCCGTATACGTGAATAGTAACCCCGACACAAAAAGTTTCAAATTTGATTAAAAATGTCACCAATATTTCGGCATAATGATATTAAAGAAAATAATATCATTTAAGAAGAAAATAACATCCCTTACCTCAAAATAACGGTACTTCTGATCGGAATATCGGATATAAATGTAAGACCCCAACTTTTTATAAATAAAGATTTAATTTCTCTAATTATCATTTTGAAATAGTAAGGGTTGATTTGATTAATGTGGTTAGTTATGGGTAAAATGCGCAAATATTTTAAATAAGCAAGTAGTTATAAAATATTCATTGTTGTCGGGGAATATTCATTTGGTCGTGGAATATTTGTCTTGTCGGGGAATATTTATGCTGACGGTAGCGACCATGTATGTGGGCCCATGTGAAAGCGATTGGAGGAAGAAAACAGCGAGAATAAGTTGTTATTCTGGTCAATCTTTTGGAATACCGGTGGTTAAAACACGATGTCTGGCGTTGTTGCACGATGGCGCACAGTATTGCACCAATTATTGATTCTTACGTGAAGAAGGCGATCTTCGATAATTATTCTGATGAATTCTTATTTTAGTATTTTATTTTATTGATTCAATAATTCTTTGCGTTGATATTTTATATTCTTGTTGTTTCAATAATTGTCACTACAAATTATTTTCCATTATCAGAGCAATAATTCATATTATCTGGATAATATTATTAGAAAACATTATTGGCAATGTCTAGAAAGTTTTGTCTAAGGAGAGGTTTGGTCACCTAATTGCGCGCCAGTAAGGAGAAATCTTTATTGGAAAGCCCCCTCTTTCCTAGGAACTGCCTGGTTGTCAATAATGTGATTTTGTAATATTATTTATGAATAATTAATTATTGATATATATGATGAGGAAAATATTGATTTTATGAGGATATAGATGGAGGAAAATTTTAATGTGACAATTGTTGAAAATTAATATTTTATCTTTTTCTGATAAAATAATTCTTTTAAATATATTATTTTTACAATGAATGTGGGATATATGAGTGTATGAGGAGGAAGAGTATTTTTGTGGTATTAAATGTTTAACACATATTTTGTGTGTTGGTGGACATAATTATTGACCCAAATTTGATTATACCCTGTAAAATCGTTCTTTTGTGGATTTCGGTCAATTTCTGTTTGGAATTTGGAAAAACTTTCTTCTTCAAAGTTGTAGAGAATTGAATTCGCGAGATTCAAATTTTCTGATAAAAGAGCTATTTATTGTGAATTATTGAAGTTTCGGTATATCGGGTGTGAATTGATTTTTGGAGTTTAAATTATTTTTGTTAGAAAAACGTTTTTTGTATTTTTTGGACATCATTAACATGTGTGGTTTGGTGTTTTTTGACCAAAAGGTGGGCTAAGGAAAATTTGTATAATTATATTAATATTATATTCAATTTTTTGTTTTGGAGTTCTAAGCAATTTCTATAAATAGGGTCTTGGGTTAAATTGAAAATCACACGAAACTGAAGTTTTCTCTATTTTCTCTCGATATATTGAGCATATTTTTGTGAGTATACTTTGAGTGTTGCTTATCTGGTGCAAGTTCAAGTCATAGCCTTTATGTCCGATGTTTAACTAAATCTTGTCTTTTTGAGGTAAGGGATATTATTTTTTCGTAATGATATTATTTCTTGAATATCATTATCTTTGAAATATTGATCTGAAGTTTTATCAAATTTGGAACTTTTGGTGTCGAGATTCTTATTCACGTATCACAGACTATTCACGATATCGACCTTTATTCACGAATCTGACCTTATTCATCTTGAAAAATGAAAATTTTCCTTTTAAATCTAAAATATCTATTGTGGATACTAGCTTTGATTGTATCCATGTTTTGATCATTCTTGAATTTTACACCACTATGATTATTTTTGAGGTATTTTTGACATGGATAAAACAAAAGTACTGAATCCTTAATCCTTAATCCTTGTTATTTTGTTTCTTTGGATTCGTTTCTTTAAAAATATTTTCATCATCCTCGGTCTTAAATGATGATATTATTGAATATTTTTGGCTGTAGTACAAAGATGAATGATTTCGATGAATATCTTTGGCCCGTAGTGCAAAGATGAGCAGTGTTTAGATGAACATGACCAACCGATGTATACCTATTTTGGGGGCGTCCACGGTTGGTATCGGGGAATAATCTTGGGAGGGAGAGCAGAGTAATCCTTCGCTAGTATGTCATACCTAAGCTTATTTGTTAGTTGGTCGATTATATAGGGATATTATGTGATATATTGATTTCCTTAATTAACCCTTGTTTTATGGCGATGTTTGAGAATGTCGACCGAGAATATTAACATTGGAAATGAGGCCAGTGGAGACGCCTAAGTACTCACCAACGAGAGAAACGTCTGCAGTGGCAATGTTCTCTCACATGAACAACACCAACGGCGAGATGATGAGCGAGGGGATGTTTAGAAGCTTTTTCAGTTCATGCAAAATCGAATGAGGAGACTCGTGTTCAAAATACATGAGGAAATGATAGCAATTCACGGGTTGTCATAGCCAAAGCAGTTCAAAGAGTTGGGACCACCGAATTTAAGGAAAAAGCGGATCCGATCATGGGCGGAAACATGGGTCAAACAAATTACCAAGATATTCGATGTCTTGGGATGCGGAAGAACAAAAGGTTCCATTCGCCACCTTTATGTTCCGTGACGAAAGCGATCTTGGTGGGAGTCGTAAAAATCGGACCCGACTTCTGCGCTGACTCGCGTGTCTTGGAAAACGTTTGAAACTTTTCAACGAAAATACTTTCTGAAAAGTATTAGCCCATATGAAAGAGGTAGAGTTTATTAGACTAGAACAAAACAACATGGCCCGGTGTCCCAATCTGGCGAAGTTCGCGAGTTATCGAGTTCGCCTCATTTGGTAGAGAATGAGGAGCGAATGACGAGGATATTTTTGAGAGGTTTAAAACTTATCGAGATTCTTTATATTTATATCTTATCGAGGACCACAACCGAGGATCATACCTGGGGATAGCGATCAACAAAACAACAATAACCAAATGGAGAAAGAAAAAGAGCGGACAAAATGGTAACCACTCTACAGTGGTAATCATAGCCACGAAAATAGAAGAAGCGAGTCGGGAGGAGATTTTAAAAAGAGGAGATTTAATAACGACCATGTGAAGGCGAGCGGTCTTGGCGAAGAATTGGTTCTAAGGGAGGAAACGACCACCGGGTCGTATCTATAAATATAGAAAAGAGGGACACATCAACCCAAACCGTCCCTGTGAGTTCAAGGTATGCTATAATTGTGAAAAGGAAGGACATATCGCTCGAGATTATGCAGTGGCGAAACCAAGCCCGTGGGGATGGTGACTCAAAAACATCCCGGAAAAAGTCAAAGTCAACGGTTTCTAGAAGAAGCGTTTGTTATGGTAGGTCAAAATCGAGGAACCCAAACGAGGTGATCACGGGTAAGCTATTTATAAATTCTTGCGAAGTTTATACCTTACTTGATCTTAAGGTTTTACCCATTTTTTATCTCTCTTTTTGCGCTCAACGTTTGAACTTGACTCTACGGAGAAATTAGACTTTGATCTATCTGTGGAGACTCAGTTAGAGAAACTTTCATTACATCCATTGTTTAGAAATCTTGCTTGATTCAAGTTGGCACCATTACATTTCTGTTGATCTTATCTCTTTAAAATACTTGCTTTTGATGTGATTTTGGGGATTGATTGGTTAACTACTCATCATGCCAAAATTGATTGCTTTAATTAAGGTTGTTAGTTTTCATATTCCTAAGCAACTTTTGTTATTCAAATTCAAACAACCAAACCATTGAAGTCAAACACTTTCATATCAAGCCATAAAGTCATTCGTTTATTGAAAAAGCGGATGTCAAGTTTTCTTAGCCCATGTTATGGATTTGAATAAAGACACGTCGATTTGAATAATATTCTGTTGTTATTGACTTTCTGACGTATTTCACGAAGAATTTCTTGGCTTACTCCCCCAAAGTGTGATATTGAATTTTGTATCGACTTTGAACCCGTCTGAAAACCCATTTCTAAAATCTCATGGCTCTATTAAACTTGAGAGTTAAAAATTCAACTATAAATTTGGTACCGAGCCTTTATCTGGTGACTTCTTTGTAGAATACACCGCCGGACTCTCTCGTAGGGGCGCCATATTAAATCAGCGGTAGTAAAGGCGATAGGTGTCATTTGTGACGTCTTATCCAAGATTGGGATATGAGTCACGATTGAGAAGCAACTAAGTCGATGTCGAAATACATAGCTTTACATGCTTAAATGGGTTATTATCGAAGATTTTGTGAAAAGATTTTCTCGAATCGCTACTCCATTAACGCAAATGACTCGTAGAGATACAAAATTCGAATGGAAGCGAGGAATGTGGAAAGAGCTTGAAGAACTCATTAGGAGACTCATTTAGACACATGTTACGACCATACCATCTGGAAAAAGCGAGCATTAGTAGTGGCGGCGTGTTGAGTAAAAGATCGATATCTGATCGAGTGCGATATTGTCAAAACTCATTTCAGTATAACTTACAAATATTAGAGATGGAGATGAAAACTCTAGGTACCCACGTGATGATATCTGAGTATAATCGACTTTTATCGATAAAGTTAAAATCGCTCGAATTTCTCGCCGGGGTGATGAATATGAAGAAGGAGAAGTTGTTATTCAAAAGCGAGAATTGGCGATGTAAGGAAAGCTCAAACCTTGATTTATTGGTTTATTTAAAATCCTCGATCGAGTAGGGCGTAGCCTATAGACTCGTTTTACTGCCAAGTATGACGCGTGTTCATAACGTTTTTCGTATGTATCGATGTTACGTAAATATGTGGATGACCGAACCACATTATTGAGTTAGAACCGATCGAAATAGCAGGAAGATTTAACGTCTGAGGAGGTACACCATGTCGAAGATCTTGGATAGGAAGGAGCATGTCCTACATATGTCAATTTTGAGGACGAAAATTTCATAAGGAGGGAGGTTGTAAGACCCCAACTTTTTATAAATAAAGATTTAATTTCTCTAATTATCATTTTGAAATAGTAAGGGTTGATTTGATTAATGTGGTTAGTTATGGGTAAAATCGCAAATATTTCAAATAAGCAAGTAGTTATAAAATATTTATTGTTGTTTGGGGAATATTCGTTTGGTGGTGGAATATTACGTATTGCTTGGGAATATTAAATGCGACGGTAGCTGACCATGTATGGGCCCATAACTGAAAGCGATTGGAAGAAGAAACGAGCGAGAATAAGTTGTTATTCTGGTCAATCATTGTTGGAATACCCGGTGGTTAAAACACGATGTCGCGCGTTGTTGCCGCGATGGCACTTACGGTATTGCACCAATTATTGATTCTTACGTGAAGAAGGCACTTTACTCAATAATTATTACACGAATTCTTGTTAAATTATTTATTTTCTTGATTCAATAATTCTTGCGTTGATATTTTATATTCTTGTTGTTTCAATAATTGTCACTACACATTATTTTCCATTATCGAGACAATAATTCATATTATCTGAATAATATTATTAGAAAATATTATTGGCAATGTCTAAAAAATTACATACAGGAGAGGTTTGGTCACCTAATTGCTAAGCAGCATGAGGAGAAATCTTTATTGGAAAGCCCCTCTTTCTGGGAACGCACTGGTTGTCAATAATGTGATTACAGTAATATTATTTATGAATAATTAGTTATTAATATATATGATGAGGAAAATATTGATTTTATGAAGATATAGATGGAGGAAAATTTTAATGTGACAATTGTTGAAAATTAATATTTTATCTTTTTCTGATAAAATAATTCTTTTAAATATATTATTTTTACAATGAATGTGGGATATATGAGTATATGAGGAGGAAGACTATTTTGTGGCATTAAATGTTTAACACATGTTTTGTGTGTTGGTGGACACAATTATTAATAGAAATTTGATTATAGCTTTGTAAAAATCTCTCGTTTGTGGATTTGGGTCAATTTACATTTGGAATTTAAAAAACTTTCTTCGCAAAGTTGTAGAAAATTGAATTTCCTATAAAAACTCATGAGATTCAGAATTTTCTGATAAAAAACTATTTATTGTGAATTATTGAAGTTTTGGTATATAAAGGTGTGAATTGATTTTGGAGTTTAAATTATTTTTGTTAGAAAAACGTTTTTGTATTTTTTGGACATCATTAACATGTGTGGCTGGTGTTTTTTGACCAAAAGGTGGGCTAAGGAAAATTTGTATAATTATATTAATATTATATTCAATTTTACATTTTGGAGTTCTAAACAATTTCCTATAAATAGGGTCTTGGGGTTAGAATTGAAAATCACACCGAAATCAAGTTTTCTCTCTATTTCTCTCTCGATATATTGAGCATATTTTTGTGAGTATACTTTGAGTGTTCTTTATCTGATACAAGTTCAAGTCATAGCCTTTATCCGGATGTTTCAACTAAATCTTTGTCTTTGTGAGGTAAGGGATATTATTTTTTCAGTAATGATATTATTTCTTCAATATCATTATCTTTGAAATATTGATCTGAAGTTTTATCAAATTTGGAACTTTTGGTGTCGTAGATTCTTATTCACGTATCTGAGCACTTTATTCACGATATCTGACACTTATTCACGAATCTGACCTTCATTCATCGAAAAATGAAAATTTTCCTTTTAAATGCTAAAATATCTATTGTGGATACTAGCTTTGATTGTATCCATGTTTTGATCATTCTTGAATTTTACACCATTATGATTATTTTTGAGGTATTTTTGGACATGGATAAAACAAAGTATGAATCCTTAATCCTTAATCCTTGTTATTTTGTTTCAATTTGGATTCGTTTTTTAAAAATATTTTCATCATCCTCGGTCTTAAATGATGATATTATTGAATATCATTGGCACTTTAGTAAAAAGATGAATGATTTCGATGAATATCTTTGACCCGTGGTGCAAAAAGATGAGCAGGTGTTTAGATGAACATGACGGTGATGAATATCTTTGGCTGTAGTGCAAAGATGAATATTTAATTCGGATATATATATTGATTGATGTTACAGGGATAAAAGATAGACGATGAACTTTTAAATTCATACATAGAAAATAGTAGTTTGCATTCTCTACTTAACTATTCTATGAATTATTATTTTTCGCTGCGAATATTGATATAAAATTTGTTGTTTAATGTATTCTCTCAGATTTTTCCGTGTTGAAGACTAACGATAATTTGTTATATATTATCTTAGTCATAATATTCTTTACTGGGCTAGTTGAGCTCACCCTTTTCCTTTTTGTTCCATTTTTCTTCTCAGGAGGCGAGAATGTAGCGAGTACTAGTCGGGGTATGGAATGAAGGTTCTAAAGAGAGTTGTTTAGTTGTCCTCACTATTTTTGCAAAATAATGTATCAATAATTATGATGGGGATTTATTTGCGTGTGGATATTGTCTAGATGACAATATCTGTATTTAAACTCACAGTTTTTATGTTGTAATAATAAAGTTGTAGTTATTTCTGTACTATGTATTTGACAACTCAGAATGGGTGATGTATACCTATTTTGGGGGCGTCACAATAAAGCCGAAGGAAGCTTGTACCGAACAGCAACTCTCAAAGTATATAAATATTCACAAAAATATGCTCGATAATCTAGAGAGAAAGAAAACTTGTTTCTGGTGTGATTTTCAATTCTAACCTAAGCGCCTATTTATAGGAAAATATTAGAACGCCAAATGAGACTAAAATAATAGAATATTATTATTTCTTATTCTTTCTTCTACGCAAGCAAGCTAGCCACCAAATCTGAAAATTTTCAGCAGCCCATGTGCATTCAACACCAACCAAAAAGTGGGTCCCACCCATAACTTAATAAAAATTATTTTATTTTACGAAACTTGATGAATTCATAGAAAATAATCCGTTTATCGAAAAAATATGAATTTTATGTCCATTCCACTAACTTAAATCTAATTCTCTACAACTTTCTTTGAAGAAAATTTTCCAAATTTCAAACCAAAAATATCCGAAATTCACAAACGGATGATTTTTAATACCTCTAATCCGACAAAATACTGATAAAACACCTCAGCATTAATTCCTTCATTTATAACCACATAAATAAATTCATCATTTAAATCCACATCAAATAAATATTTTTTTATCATATAAATCAATAATTAATTATTCACAAATAATATTACTGAATCACAATTATGATGACCAGTGAGTTCGAGGAAGAGGGGATTTCAATAAGGATTTCTCTCTTCTTGGTAGCGCATTAGGTGACCAAACCTCTCCTTGAGCAGAACTTTCTAGACATTGCCAATAATGTTATTTAATAATATTATTCAAATAATATGAATTATTGATCGATAATGGAAAATCTTTATAGTTGACAATTATTGAAACAACAATAATATAAACTATCAACGCAGCAATTATTGAATCGATAAAATAAAATATTGAATAATAACTACTATAACAATTATTGAGTAGTGTCTTCTTTACGTGCACGAATCAATAATTCAACAATCTTGTCTTACTGGTATCTTCTTATGCTACCACAGCATTATCGTATTTTAACTACCGAATATTCGATAGTGTTATGTAACAATTCCGGCGTTATTTATAAAAACTCATACTTTGTAGTTTTCTTCATCCGACAATTATTCTGTTATGAGCCCCACGAATGGTCTGCGCAAATCGTTTAATATTCTCCGAGCAAAAGAATATTCCACGACCAAAAGAATATTCCCAACAAAATGAATATTTTATAACCAACAACTTTATTTTATAAAATTTATACATTTCACCCATAATCAAAGCATTATATCAAATTAACACCTTATTAATTTAAAATAATAAATAAAAAAAATCAATTTTATTTATAATAAGTTGAGGTCTTACATATTATATTTCTTTTGATTTATCACTAATGTAAAATATCAATATATTTCAAATAACTTTAGTTCCTTCTTTTTAAAAAAACTTTTGATTCATAAATAGTTCATCATCTAATGTGAAGCATGATTTTTTATAATAAAAACAGTATTGTTTATACTTTTATATATTATACTATATTAATATATTTATTATATAATATAATATTTTACAAAAAAATAAAAAATTATTTCCTTCTTAAATATATTATTTAACTAATAAATGTATAACTAATTAGTAATAAAAAAATAAATAAATTTAGAAATCTATAAAAATCGTTCATCTATTTATACAATATAAATGATAGTATTCATCTTTAAATTAATTAATTAATCATTTATTTATATATTAATATATTTATTTATTTATGTAATAGGTAAAATCTTATTTAAAATCAAATAGTTATACTTATATTATTTAATAATAAAAATATTATATAATTAAATATTATTATTGTTACCAAGAATATGAATTTTAAAAAATACTAACTAAATTAAAAGAGTGAATGAAAATAAAAAATATTGGTAAATAGATTATTGTGATAGTTAAAGAATGTAAATGAAAAAATCATGAAATTAAATAATAGATAAAAAGTAGTTTCTTTTTCTAAATTTTTGTGTTGACTGACCATTCTAAAATTTTAGAGTTAAAAATAATTTTTATTATTATTTTTATATATAAATAGATATAGATTTTTCTTAATGTTTATTTATTAATTAATTTAAATTAGAAGGGTTGCTAAATAGAATCATAAATTTAAATTTATGTTCATATTAAATACCAAACATATGTAAATATATAAAATATAAGAAGGTGAAAAAGTAATTTACATTATTATTTTATTTTATTACTTAAAAATTTTCATTAATCGCAATTTACATTACTCATCTCTTACAATTATACTTCTCTGGTAACACATATCCCGATAAACTTGGGATACAAGCAGTGGGGTCCATCCAACAAGAATACCGCCATTCCCCATAAAAAGAGTCGCTGCACCACCGCTATCGCCGGCGCCGAGCGGCGCCGTTACAGTTCGGCAGTCGAGTTTTTCACATTATTGGCTAGGTACCTGTATCTGTCTTGTTTATATGCTGAGCTCAATAAAAAAAAAAATTTATTCTGACATAGTACAATATTTTTGGTGTGTTTGGCTGATGTTTAATGATGTCCTATCCTTTTCCGATTTACAAATTTATCCAAACAAGAATGTGTATACAGGATCTTAGATTTTGATTGTGAGATGGTAATTATACTTTTTATACAAGTTTTGAATTTGCATGCCTGATGCCTTTTTATATTAATATATTTATGTTTGTTATATGTGGAATCAAAATATAAAAACTATTATAATTATTTTCGAATTTTCAAAAGTTAGTTTTTGGAGAATAGATGAAAGGAAACAAGTTATGAAATTAAAACAAATGGAGTAATTGGTCTTTTGTATTCATGGATTTGATTCAATTTTGTTTATCAATGTTTGTTGAAATTTCCAGTAAACCAGGGAAAACAATTTTAGTTTAATGGTGTCTGTTTCTATTATCTCTGATAACATTTTCCTCTTTCATCACCTGATGTGAGAGAGAGAGAGAGAGAGAGAGAGAGAGACGTATTAGTACAATTTTAAGTAACTAATACTTACTCGTATTGGTGTTTCAGGGTTTCCTATCATTATGCATTAGTATGGCCATTTGGGTTTACATGATAATCACTGTTAAATATGAGTTTGAGGCAAAGATAGCTGTTGCTGAAAAACTGTAAAATATTGAGTTTGGGTTTACATGGTTGACTATGAGCATCGAGGATCTGCTTTCACACTTCAAGGAAGAGGTTGTGGCTTTTCATTTAAGGTATCTCTATCTAGTTAGCTGGACTGCATTTAGTTGGTAACTTCTGCAAGTATATAACTTACTAGGTTTGAGCCATATTTAGATGATTATGATTTCTGATTTAAAAGCTATGGCTTCTCTCTCTCTCTCTCCTCCTCCTTTTTTGGAAAAACAAATTAAAGATTTGCATTCTCAATATTTCTGGCGTATTATAAGAAGTTGGCTCAGTGAATGGATATTGTCTATAAGATGAAGGATATCTCCTATGAATATGGGTTCTAGCTTTGTAAAATGAATAAACTTCCCTGTGATTAAATGCAAGTTTTCTTATGCAACATAATCGAAGACAGAAAGAGCGTAAACAGTTTTAGACGGAGTACTGGTGTTTAAATAAAAACTATTTGCAAATTTGACTTCTTGTCGTACAAATGGTCTGTTTAGTTTAAGTTCTCTCTTTTATGAAGTATTCTAGAAAAGTTACTCTGAGATTGCAAGATAGTGATAGAATTAAGCGTGTTAATGAATATCATAAACCATAATTTGAAGTTTTATTTAACTTTTCTTTGACTAAGATATTGAAAGAAAAAAGGATGGATAGATAAATAATGAAGAGAAGAGGCATTAATTAATAACTTAGAATAAGTCACCTGTCTGCACCCTGGGAGATATGCTATGGAATTCACTTGAATTGGGATACTTTGTCTACCATCAACAAAGCATATGAAGCGATATAAAGCTAGCTTAGAGAAGGCAAGAATCTCTTGAAAGTTAAGCAATGGAGTGTAGGGAAGAAAGCACTGTCCACAAAGCCACTTTAAACCAATAATTAGCACATATTCAACATTCCCATCAGGTCAATGAAGGGAACCCAAATATGCTTATTTAATGTCTTAGCTTATATAGAAACTATTTTCCCAAACAAGAAAGGGTCTTAAATGAATACAATACATGTCATAGCATATGTTGTGAACATCTGTGGAATGGTCTGTGATTAAGGGTGAGTTTGCACTAATAAGTTTCAACTGTGAAGGTAGAGGAACAAATTGAAAAGGTTAGAATAGACTCACTTGTACTTGATATTGCTTCTGTGTCATAAAGCGAAGCATCTGGTTCTTATCTATATAATTATTGAGATTTCTTAGAGAATGGTTAAAGGAATTAAAACTATTTCCCCAAAACAAGGCTGTATTTTGAAGGGAGCTCGTAGAGGACATTTGAATCTTATGTATGACTTTTCTGGTTTTATTGTTATCAAGTTTGTTGAAGTAATGCTCAAATGGCGGTCCATTGTTGTGTTTTTGAATTGCTCTGTAGTATTAAGCCTGCTTTTGCTGACAGTTATAATTCATATACCACTATAAAAAATTCCTTGGACCACCCTACAAAAGTAGAATTCAATTATAGATATTCCAACACATTTAGAGAGAGAGAGAGAGAGAGCTATTATACTTATGCAAAAAGTGAAGGGATATCATTAGCTTCATGTAAGATAAGGTTGCACCATACAATACACTAAGAAACCTTTCTTGGGAAAGACATGGCAATGCTAGTGGAAGGGAGATAGAGATAAAGGATAAGCAAAAATAAAATGTTGTCTGAGAGGGTTAGAACTCGGAACTGCAGAGAAGTTCGACACTGCTTCATGTAATTCTTTTTCGTAGTTCACTTTCATTATACAGCACTACCTGAGAGTAAATTTTTTGAATGGTTTAGGAAAATGATATAATTAGGGTTCAGAGAAATGAAGTATAGTTATAATGTCTATAGATTTTGCTTACCATATTCCCTGGGTGTTTTGCATTTATAGCATTCTGTCCTACTGGCATAGTTGTGTACACCACATCCTAGCCTGGACAAATCCAGACACACTCATATTAGATATGTAGGTCACATAAAATGGCAAATATTTTCATATTTTTTAAAAAAGTTATGATTATTATTATCAACTAAAACTGCAAATAATAATATGGTATACCCAGAAAAATGTAGATAAAAAGAAGAATTTCAAAGAGTTCTAGGTGTATTAAAGCAATGCAGATATATTACCAACAATAATAGAAAAAAATTGAACTCACCTATTGCAAATCCAGTCACCAGTTTTCCAACCAGGAGGAACGGTGTTATCGTAGGCATACCCTCCTGAACCCATCATGCTAGCTCCATACCCGTAAAAATCTTCTTTTAATGCACCACACCTGAAGCAGTTTGTTCTGCTAGCGTAGTTGTGTGCTCCACAGTTCATGACGTTGCAGTACCAGTCCCCAGCCAAGACTTCTGGTCTATTTATGCCATACGATGAGATATCAGTATCACCTCCAAACTTAGGGAACCTACAACGTTGGCATGAGTCTCGTTTCTTGAAATTCAAATGCTGGCATGAGCCACACATCCAGTCTCCGCTACTCATCTTCTCCCTTGGGATGTCTGAACGTAACTGAAAGGAGAAAATTTTAGAATTTAAGCTATCTGATTCATTTTTTTCATCTTCTTCAAGCTATGTATAGCTGCTAAAAAAAACAAAACAAGAACATAATAGATGAAGTGCCTAGCACCATGTATCTATTATATATACGTACTAAAAGGGATTAAGAGAGGGCCTCTTCTACCATACTGTTAGCTGTTAATACTGAGCAAAATGAAATTTTTACAAAATATACACCAACCTTAAAAATTTTATAAACGTTTTCCAGGAAAATGCCAAACGGATGCTTGAATAGAAGGATACATTTTGCATTAGAGGGGGTTCAACTTAGATTGAAAATTTTCTGATTATGATGGAAATGGTAGAGAAAAATTAGAGATCCTAACCTAGGAAATTATCTAGATAGAGAAAACAAGCTTTGACTAAAAGGACTTACCGCAAGAACTTGAATGGAGGCTTTAGAGTAGTAGTATTACTTGTAGCACTAACAGTAGAGATATGTTAATGGTGTTGGTGATTTTGATGAATGGGTTCGTATGGTATATATATACTTGCTCAGGCCTCAAGAATGGGCCCATGAGTGGACCTTTTCATGTCATAAGAGCTTTGGATAGTCTCCTTAGGATGTGATTCTAAAAGTAAAAATTTCTGAAAGATAGATAAACCTCTTACTTCTCTGCAGCCTTCTTTTAGGAAGGTAATGTGTGAAAAGGAAGGGCTTCCAAAGGTGTAAGATTGGTAAGTGCATGCATAAAAACACATATTTTTTCATATTTTGTTCCAATTATGCCCCTTCTTTACATGATTCCCCATGCATTATTTGAATTAAAAGGCTTTCAAGTATTATTCTCCCTTTCGCTATATCCATTTCTGGAGGTATTATGAGGGGAAGCTGTTATTTGAAAGTGTGGGAATAGGGATATATTTCCTCCATCTCTTGCTCACATGGATGGCCCCACTTTTATAAGGACATGGGTGCTTACATGGATTCCACATAACCTTGCAACCTGCGTACAGACTTGGTCGCTTGGCTTATATAGTTCCGGTCGACACGGTTCAGGTTGGAAGGTAAAATAAGTAGAGATAGTTTCCTATTGGGAATCAATTCCTTATAATGCACATCCATTACCACATTCTATTCTTCTTTGCTTGTTTTGATTCCTTTTTTCTGCAATAATTCAAAAGCCATTTGAAGATTCATATCCAGTGGCATTTTTTAGGGCTTTTAATTACTTTATGCATGTGTATATACATTTGTACAGTGACAATACAAGCTATAAACCATATATATCTGCACCAAATAAGCCCTTTCATGTATGCTTACTGTAACTCGTAGGAATGTTCAAACTTCAAATAACTTTGTGTGCTAGTTATCCTTTTGGTAAATTCATATTTTACTCCTTTGGATCATTAAGTTGCAATGTTATATAAAAATATAACTTGAGCCACTGTTCCATAGGTTATTTTGTATTCATCTTTGATGGTTTGTGTTTAATATACTGGATATAAACAGAGTTCATACAGAAAATAGAATGGTAAAAGATTACTGTTTGAGTGCACCTAAAGTCATTTTTTCTTGGGTTATGCTTCAAAATTATGTTATACTAATTGAAAAGCATTAATCAATACTTGAGGTTTTTTCTCCAGTATCAATTATGTTCAATATCCAAGCTACAAGCTTAAAGACAAGTGTGCTAGCATTCTTGTAGACTTGTACAAAGGGTATAATGTCTTCACTTGCATGATAGTTAATTTGCTATGTCATTATTCTCCACGTAAAATTTATTTAGGGATGTTCATTAATTTTAATATTTTACATATTTGTTCCTTAATTGAGTAAAGTAGATAAACTTGTTTCATGTTCAATTTATTATTTATTTTTTACATAATTGTCCTTAATTGAGTTAAAGTAGACAAAATAGTTTGCACTCAAATCACAAGCATTAACACTAACAAAAGTTAACTGCATGCATGAAAGTATTTTAATCATAAAAGCACATGAGTGCATGCTATAGTAATTCATGACTCATCCCAAACACAACATACACACAAAAAAAAACAGTATAAAAAAGTACATGGTACATGCATTTTTTGTTTGAGTAATGTTATGTACACAAATTATACACAAAAAACTATGCACAAATAGCATTAAAAAAAGAGAGAAAAAGGAAGCGAGACCTATCATTGGATGTTTGATATATTTTTATTGGTATGCAATACATGGGTCCTACTCTTTGTGTATAGTTTGTGGATATAATATTATTGTTTGTGTTTAACTATCAGTTATGTCACCCAATTAGTCCCAACCCTGGCCCTGTTTCGTGCATTTCTGATAGCTATAGAATTGCTAGAGTTTGGATTGGTTGTCAGCAAATGCATTCTTCTGTCTTCAGAGGTATTCATCATCTTCTCTTTTCATTCAAAAAACTTTTTTATTCCGTGTTTGTAATTCAATGTAATTTTCTTTAACTGCTGCTATTACAAAATTTCAGTGATAATTAACTGGAGAACTTAGCTTATTTTACAAGGGTATGACTATTTCCACAAATTATTTTGGTAAGTTCACGTACTATTCATGTGGGACTAACTTTAACTTTGTGGAACTTCAGAAATAGCAAGACAACACTGCTATGCATTTTTTTCTTCTTCTTCTTTTGGATGGTTAAATTTACAGTTTATGATTCATAGAAACATAACATACAAGCAGGAGGCTTGTCCTACATAACTGCATATCACATTTTATAGGAAGTGCATTAGCAGTTTTCTCTAAAAACTGCCACATATTGTTGGTTTGTTGTCAAATTACTACGAATAATGTTGTCTTGAAAAAGGAACAACATTACAAAAATTATTTTTATAATCTATATACTTGTATACACACATTAAATATTATGGTAAGAAAGCGACAAATATGTATAGTGAGAAGTACATTAAAATTGGATATTTATGCAACCAATAGATTGACGAGATGACTCATGAGGTCTTATTTAATAAGTAGTATCTGTAATTGTTGAAACTGCTAGAAAGTCGGTTCCCAGGGGGACAATTTAATGACTGTAGAGCCAACCCATAACTATTAGGACATGGCTTCAACCATTTCTCCAACAACCCAAAAAAGTGCAACAAGTCCAAACATGGCTTGAAGCTAAGTCTAAGACTGGCACCAACAACTGAACGACAAGGCTTTTTTTTTTTTTTTTTTTTTGGGGGAGGTGGGGGGGGGTTTTGGGGTGGGGCCCAATGGACTAGGGCAGGGGATTCTGTACCAAAAAAAAAGAAGTAAAAATATCTTAAAGGTTGGCAACCTATATAACAAGCTGGTTAGATGGAGTGTTGTTGGTACATCAACTAGTTGTTGCCCTACTCCCCTTGTGGGCACCAAAGAAAATGAAGAAATTATGCGTCCCTATTGAGCAACAACTCTCAAGTCTCCCCAAGAATATACTCGAGTTGGAGCCTGGAGGGCCTATGGAGCAATTAGAATGTCCATTGACCATGGTGGCTGGGCCCACATTGTCTGACTTGTCAAGTTTAGTGGATCCCACATAAGCCCATATGCTTGCGTGTTGACCTAGGATTTGATAAGGAGGAATCCTAATCACCATTTTTGGTTAACCAGACAAAATGAATATTCTGCATGAAGAAAACCTTAGACAAAGGCCCACCGGGCACCCAGGGTCCTTTATTCTATATATCTGTGACCGTGACTATTAATTCTTAATGGGGGCCAGTTCTCCTCAATAATACTGCGGGAATCCACATCCTCCTATCTGTGATGCGAAAAACAGCCGCTTCTTTTGATTTGAATATTCCTTTGTGCTGCTGTGTTTTGTAGTAGTATTCTGAGCTAATGCTGAAAATATTTAACAGGATTTTAACATTGTATTTCCTCACTGTATTCCACTTTTCACCTAATCTAATTTGCTCTCACTGCCCAAGTGCAGTTATTATACTCTTCATTTTTTTTTTCTGTTTTAGAAATGAGTCAAATGACTACTCAATTAATATATATATATATATATATATATATATATATATATATATATATATAGGGTTATAGGTTTTTTAGTTATTTTCTATAATTCAACAAGAGACTTATCTATATATATATATCTGATTAGGATCAATGTAGATAAAAAGTTTTATAGTTGGTTCTTTTTCGTCGTTATATTTGTCCGTCGTTAAAAGTATGTAATATAGCATATATATATATATATATATGTGTTTTAGTTTTAGATATAATGTTACGTATTTTTTTAGATTTGATGTTATACATTTTAGTTCATATGATATGATTTCACTTTGTAAAAACAATTCAGACATTAACAAACTATTTGTTGTCGCGTCGTTTATTTGATAGGTAGGGAGCATGTGAGTTTCTTGGACATTAAAGATGACTTGAGTTTCAGTCCTGCATTAAAGATGCCACTACTTATTGCATAAAACTTACTTGGCGCCAACTGCATTACATTCATTCCGTTCATGATTTCATGATTTGATTCATGGTGGACTTGCTTTCGGACTTGTTTCTATTAACATGTCTCACATGCAGTGGCGAAGTCAGAAAATGTTATCAGTGGTGGCGAAATTAGTAGTGAGTTATAAATAATTTGACGGGGGTTTGGGGGCATATTGAGAGGATATGAGTCATATGTGGTTAAAATTTGATTAACAATTTCAGTGTAAAAAGAGTGGGTGTAAATTGCTTTGAAACGGGAAAGTGTAATACCCAATCTCAATAAAGTGTAATACCCAATTTCAGTGGGTGCAAATTGACTATTCTGACCCTCAAAAAAAATCTATTTATCATATATTAAAAAAAAAAAAATTCATTGGAATCGAATTTTGCATTGGCTAACAAGTAAACCGCTCTACTGCTCACATGTATGAACATTGAGGTATTTATATTGGATTCCCATAACACTAAATACATTAAGGTAGTCACATGTTTGTTTTTTTATGGGATAATTTAAAATAATCTTTTTTTATCAGAGTTAATTAAAAGATTGGATTAAAAAATATAGTTTGGACTATAATTATACCATTATTAATAATAATATATTTTAAATTATAACTTAAACTTGTTTATACATCAAAAATTGATGAATAATTAATTATAAACTTTTAAATACTGCTGAAATAAGTTAGAAAGTTCACAATGTTTCACCATGCTCTTCCTAAGTGAAATATTTGAGAAATCAAATTATCAATTAGAAAAAGGTTGATAAATAGAAAAATTGTGTACAACGTTTATAAGTATATATGTCAAATTAAATATTCTTATGAAAGTCCTATATATTAAATTTACAAATTGTGTAGGAATATATTTTGTCACACGTTTATTCATATTCATAGTTTTTTAATGTCAAATTTCTTAATTTATGCCAGCGCTAGTAAAAAATAAGGAAAATATACATATACCCAAGAGTCTGGGTATTTATCTAGTATACCTATAGGGTTAATACTTTATTTTTAGATTAAAGAATATATAAAAATATAAAACTAAACTTTTTCCGTCTAACAAATGTTCTGAATTATAAAAATGTTATTGGTTTTTTAAAGTTTTTTAAAAATATTTTTTAACTTTAAAATGATATGATTCATTTACAATAACGAAACAATAAATACTATAATGAGTAGTATATGTTGGATAATTTACAGTATCGTTGTATATTCTGGGGATGTCTCTAGCCATTGTATATTTTGGTTCCTTTATATACTCAAACACATTTAGCACAAAAAAAAAAGAAGAAGTCGATATATGTTAATTTTGAATTTAAAAATATATCAAATTAATTATAAAAAGTGAATAGTAATTTTATATTTTAAAACAGAGAGAGTATTCTTTCACGTTTCTCTTTTAAGGGCGGCTTGGCAGTGATCAAACTTTTAAATTCCAATAAAAAGCAGACGTTAAATCCGAATAATCGGATTTTCAATTAGAAACTCGTTTGTTTGGTGAAAGTAAAATTAAGACTTCAAATCAATAGCCTCCATTAATATTTTATCCTTAAACTTTCCCTTTTATCACGTTTAATTTGTGCACTTCTCTCTTAGTTGATTTAATTTTGTTGCTATAGATTCACAACCTTTTTCACATGGACCTCTTTATGATCTTCAAAGTTCTCTTTTAGGGCACTGAAGTATTGTTTACTTTTTAAGTGTCAAATTCATCATGATTTGGAATTATATAATCATCAAGGGGGTAAATGTAAAATAGATCATAAGATTTAAAAAATGTTCAACATACATAATATTTTATATTATTATATTTTATATCATTTTATTTAACATACATTGTTCACTACCTTTAGCAACGGACCGGGAGACGGTTCGGTTCGTCGCGTATATCAGAAAACCATCGTCTTAACTTTTAGCGACACATCGAACCGCCGTCATAACATATAAACTGTTTATATATATATATACTAGCTATAACTCGTGCCTGAAGGCACATCGTAACGAAAAATTAAATTAAAATTTGAAAAATATTACATTATCTAAAGACACATACTACCACAACAATTAATACAAACTCAATCATCAATACATATATAACCACCAAAACATCGAGCTATTTGGTAGCGATAACCCGTGCCTGAAGGCACTATATAATTCTCAAAAAAGTAAAAATAAATTATGAACAAAAATAATTGAAATGAGAGTTATTTTGCGGCAACATGTGATATCTGGGACTTGCACTGCTCTTTCTTAACAAACACATGCTACTAAGAGAAGAATTATCTCCTAGTGACACAAAATATAGACGCATCATGTACATATAACAACCATCTTGAAATTAGATTAGATTAATACCGGTGCATGATGTACATATAACAACATAAAGGCACGACGTAATGAAAAATATTACATTATCTAAAGACATATACCAACACAACAATTAATACATACTCAATCATCAACACATATCCAACCACCAAAACATCAAGTTAGTCGGTACTAATTTCAAAAAATTTCGACAGAGTTTCCTTTAAAAATAGATATCCAAAAAATTTTAAACCTGTCTACAAAACTTATAATCATCAATCTATATACAAACCACCAAAAAAACAATCATTCCATACCCAAAAATCATCATAACCATGTATAATTAGTTAACTTTACAAAAGATGGAACCAAAAATATACAAACATGCAGAAAAATAGAGAAACAACATTTTGAGCATAAGACCCATTACTTTACAGCTTACACCAAGTATCCTTCAATGTATACCTGAAAATATTTAAAATATAAAAATTATCGAAATATGTGAGTCAAAATAAAACAACAGTAAATCCGAAACATAAGAACCCTTACTTTACCATGAATTATCTAAAAAATAAATGAGCGCACACATATTTACTTTATGAACAACGCAACGCTTTGAAAGACCTCCTCACCTATATATATTATTCCAAGATTTCATTCCCTAATAAAAGTTTTGAGAAAAGATATCACTACCGATCCTCAACCTTCATATGCTTTTGAGAAAAGCTTGGCAAAGATGACATTCTTTAGTCAAAGGTCGCAAACCCTCGCAGAGTAAAAAAAAGAAACATGATATACAAACTACTCAATTTGACTACTGTCATAAGTTTCTCTCTCCCATTTTCTCTACCTGAAGTAATTTTTTTAGAATTATGAATAAACTGATATTAATGAGAATGTTCGACTGCTATTTTCCATTAAGACTCAGTTCAAAGCTTTAGCCTTTGTTTGAATTTCTAGATCCTAAGACAGTTTCAGACACTCATTTTAATTGGTTTACATAATTAAAGAAATTATTTTTCCTTTTGATCATAGAAAAGAAAGCATGATCGAGATGAAAATATAAATGACATCCACAGACACAAGAAAAGTAAGGTAACATCAAAATGACCAATTTCTTCTAGTCATTATGTTTATTATTGATTGTTAGGAGTCGGTCTATACCTAATGCTAAGCTTGAAAAAAATAAACTTCCATGAAAAAGAAATCTACAATACTAATCTGCAAAAATAAATGTATACCAAAAAACAATCTATAAGTATGAAAGTGATCCAAATTTTCACTTAACTCAATATGAAAGTAAATAGCTTAATTTTTTTTAAAGTACATCATGATTCATCATGCTCATTTTCCAGCTTTAGACATAATTCATATAGGTTATAATTTCTCCTTTACTTCCGAAACTCGCGATTTCTTGTTTTCTTTTTATACTATAAGACAATGAGTGCACAAAAAAAACCACCTCACCAAAAAAGAGACACAAAATAAGCACTTCAAAAAGAGTATAAATAAGTTATGTTAAGGAATATTTATTTCAACAGTAAATCAAGATGGCTCAAGTTAGGATAGGTTGTTTCAATATGTTCAAGGACTAAATGCTACTCTTGGGCTCAATGTGACCTTAAAATTTAAGGTTAATATCAATAGTACTCGTGGGACAGTAAATTTGAGACTTGATTCGGGCTCAAGTGGTTACTATAAATATGTTCAAAATATTATTTAATAACGCCACCGCCTTTCTCTCATCTCCTAGCCTATAACTACAATAAATTTCATAATATTGGACTTGTGGACTTTTCCATTCCCAAGCGCCTAAGAGAGAATCTAATCAGTACTTTTCAGCTTTTAATCTCTCAAAATGACAATATTAGGTGTCGCCATTTAGTTTTGAAATTAGGGTATTGGAAATTTGAATTAGAAACATCCCAAATGAGGGTTTTGATTTTGATATGAATTTTGATATTGGGTAGGAAAATGTTAATCAAAAATCCTAATTTCAAGATTACTAAAGGAGTAGACTAAAGGTACGCCATACATTAAAACTAACAAATGAAGAGCATTTCAAATCAAGAATCGACAAAAACAATTTTTCTACCAAGAAAGAAGTTTGCTGATTGCTTGGAACGTAACAAAAGTCATGAACCAATTACCTGACCTAAGTTGCAAAACATTAAAAAAGGTAGTAATATTTACACCGAGTCCAACAACACCTCCGGATATATGATATTTGTCGTGGTAGATGATCCATTAGGAGGGAGAAGGACACTGATACGATCAGCCGACGTGCACCTAGACATGGCCACATATAGGTGACCGTGGCTGAATACAGGCAAGCGCAGATCTACACCAACAAACTTGACTGACTGGCCTTGCGACTTATTGATTGTCATAACATATGTTAAGCGTACTGGGAATTGGCGTCTAGTCATTTGAAATGGTAAATCTTTGGACGACGGTGATAATGTTATCCGCGAGATGAAACACAGATTCGAAGATTTGTCACCAGTTAGAATTCTAGCCTCAATAACCCGCGATGCGCACTTGACAACCATTAGTCTGGTCCCGTTACAGAGTCCATCTTTCGGGGCTATATTCCTCAACAATATGATGGGGCACCCGACCTTTAGCTCCAACTTGAAAGGCGAAAAACCTGGCGGGTTTAGAGAATTTAGAAACTCACTTGGATATTGATTAGTGGTAGAACGATAAAGTTCGTCCCCATCTGACACCTTGTCAGCTGCCAAGTAGGTATACGTCTCGCCAGGATAAATTTGTAGAGCAGCATCATTGATGGCGCAGACATCATCATTCCGAAAGCGAAAAGAATTGTGCGCCGCTAAGTAGGATGGGGTTACCACATCGAGAGCACATCTAGTTATGGATAAACTCTGGAAATTAGTTCATGCAGAGTTCGACACTTGTGTATCGTTGGAGGAAGTTTCACAGTATCTTGCGTACTGATCCCAATCTAAGTATGATGTGAAATATATCAGTACATATAAATGAATAATCTGTAATATAAATCACCTCTTCCAAGAAGGATGCGTGAGAACAATTTGCGGGATGATTGCTATTCGAATTTATGTTTATGCTCAAAGTCAATACGCATACACTCGCCCACATTGCGTAACGTCTTAAAGATGCACCAACAATTTGTTCTCGATGACCCTTAGGTATCACCGTAGTATTTGACTGAAATCCCCGCTTAAAGCACAATCGTGATACCACCGAATGGTCGGCTATCATCACGGACGTCACGGTGTGTGATCAATCGCCTCAACACCATGTCGATGCCGTATGGGAACTTCGTCCCATATTATCAAGCGAGCCTCCCTAAATAATTCCCATACTGGATCGTTTGTCAAAACCCACATACCGAGCTTTCTATGATATCGAATGGAATGCAAAATGTAGAATGAGTGTCCGACCGCTTTAACAACAACAACGATGATGCAATTCTGATGAAGCAAGTGTAATGATGATATGACCTCATTTAAGGCATTTTAGTGGTGATGGTGTTGTACAAAAGGTTTTCCCGCCTCCTCGCACCTCCACTAAGGAAAAACATTTTGCCCTCGATTTTCAAAGAATCTGATAGTGATAGCATCATAAGCCGTACGTTGAGCATTATTTAAAACATCAATATTCAAAAGGTCATTCAGTTGATTAGCTTCATTTCGTAGTTGCATATGATCGATCAACAATCTATTACCCGAAACAGAACTCCAATTTTGAACAGGGTGTGACATAGGTAGGAAGTCATCCAATTTTTTTCCAGATTCATGTAGCAACTGATCAATCAAATATAAACCGTAATCTTCGATTTGAGACTGTGTTGGATCGTATATGCCAAAAGTTGTTTGTAGCTTGTGACGAAGATCATCACATATATGAACGGAGAATTGATTCCACAGAGTGCATGGCTGTATTGGGGAGCATTCTACCAGAATGATGCAAAATAGTCTCCGTGAATCGGTATCCCAGATTCATGGTTGAAGCCTCCTGGAGGCATTGTACCCACTCTGCATCATCTTCCAGGAGCCCCATAGCTACACACGCTGATTTAAAGCTATCATGAAACACACCGTTGATCGTGCGTAGACCGTCAAAAGAATGCGGTCCTCTGACAACTGTTAATAGCAATCGAAGGTAAAATCGCTCCCCAGAATTGGGCGTAGCAAAGTATAATCTGCCAATTGCAAACCCACTCTGTCTCGGAGTCCAAATCTTCTGACCTTTGTTCCAAACGAAATGTTGGGGAAATTTTTGGTATGTGTAGGCACGTGCAACATCATTTGAAGAACAACAGTCAAAGAATCCAGTCAGAGTTGTGATTTGACTCCTAGACCCAAGTCTTATTGTTTCAAGTGTTTTAGTAGGATCGTAAACAACTTGATGCATCCCAGGTAAATGTAGATCTAGCCGTACAACCGAAGGAATTTCTTCATGAAGAGGATAACCGAAGAGTCGTCATGCGACCTCTCTGTTTCATTCCAATATACCTTGCATCAAGGTATTGCTTTATCTCATTGTTTCCATCCGTCACTCTAAAACCATAGTTGTGCGGTCATGACCTTTGTAAATGTACTTGTGGATATATTTGACGCACCTCATTCCCGCATGCACCTCCACATTTATATGACAGTTAAACTTTCTTGATAGGTGTGGATTGTAAGGTACGACGTCTCGATTATCAAATGTATGCCTTCCGGTGGTGTAAGATCGACCATTACGACGACGATTTATAAATGGGTACCCATGTTCATCCATAGTAGTCGAATCTGCAAAGGCTTTTGGATAATGGAACCGGCATGCACCGTTAACCATGCAAGTTGAATAAATGTTTCGAGAACCACAGGGACCATGAACCATACAACTCTTGATTGTTTCGTACAGAGTTGGATTAGTGGATGGATCTGGGAATTCAGACTAACTAACCGATCTACTTGTGCAGCTTGTCTCTAATCTTGTCGTAATATGAAGAAAGAATAAAGCATGCATATGTGGTAACCCTCGTTTTTGGAACTCAATGGTGAATACATGAGCAACTTTTCGACCAAAAATCTGTTCATTTTTTACCTCATGCATCAGGGCACGCCGTTTTAACTCAAATACACGGGCAACTATGTCTGGACGATCCAAAGAGGTTTGGTGTTCTAGTAAGGCAGCTGTTATTTCGGGCCATTTTGGGTTGGCCATCATAGTGAGAAAGATGTCAGGGTGTTGGTGGTACCTTGTAATGTAAAGTCATGAAAAATCTGGCTCATGTTACGTGCACTCCCAAAGAAGGACGATGGCGTATACAAAGCGTTGTCCGATCCGATCGGGGCCCAACTCATCAACACACCGCCACACATAAATTTGCATAAATCTCACGACGCGCAACTTTATCCCGATTGAGTCTCGATGTAAGACAACCTGTTTTGCTCCGTTGATGCCCAAGCATCTATTATAAACTCTTGAAATAACTTTCCTCCTCTAAGAATCGTCGAATACTCGGTGGGACGTGGAAACATACGATAGCTGTAAAATTGCATCTGTGTCATCCTTCTTACTGCAAAATCATTTTGTTCGGAGTTCCACTGTCGTAGACCAGGTTCCCAACCAAGCTCACCAGTAGGGAATAAAAGTACATAGTGTAATGGTAAATATGCTGGATGACACTCATTGATCTGGCTCAGGGCTCTATTATCTCCTTTTAGGTGCAGAACAATATCCCGCATACCACTACTCTCACTACCATCACCAGGCAAAATCACAGCTATTTCATCAGTGGTTGGAAGATTGTACCGATGCCTATCAGTTGATGAGGTGTAATGAAGGTGAGCACGTAAATCATGATCTGAAGATTCTGACTCAGTTAGTATTTCATGGGCACGTTTGTACTTTGAAGCAAAATGATTCACTGACAACAAACAATTCTGTATAGTGTGGAGGACATCTCGACATAAGTTATTATTCTGCGCACATCGAATATTCAATGCAGTGGTTGGGTCATATATGTATAACTAACAGTAGATGGGTGCGCGAGCATCCGGGAGTAACAATGACCCGGTACGGTGTCGTAATTCTCCATAGATAGTGAATGATGTTGGCCCTCTTGAGTTGAGTAATCTGTCATCAAGCTTAGCACCCAAGCTCGTGAAAAGCATTAATGCATTGTACTCCCTAATATGCCGAAGCGAAATGATTTTGCTTGACCATCATGGCCATCGTCTAATGCACGAATATGAGGTGGGGGTGCAATGAGTTCCGAACTTAATTTTGCCTTGTAGACAACATGTTCAAATCTTGGATTAAACAATCTCATGCGAGATAATCGTTCATCCCGCCAATGTAAGGCAGAACAATAAGGACACTGAATATTCATAGGCCCGAGAAAATGACGCTCATTATTGACAGGGACAATAATATTCATTTCGTCATCACTAAACATACAGTCAACATCGCTAAAGGGTTCTGGTGGGAATCTACAAATAAAAAATAATATGTACACAAATATGAGAAGTAAAAAAATAGTAGGCAACTAATAAACTATGTAGAATATACATACATTGTTAGATCTCGCTGTAATGAGAGACGACGTCAAGAGGACATTGTCGTTAGTTTGATGAGAATGCGGTTCTACATCGGGGACAACTTCATATTGAGCAAAGTCTGTCTCTAAATTTTGAGGCGAGGATAAAGGTCGCACCAGAACAGGTGAGAATAGAGCAAAGTCAGTTGGAATAAAAACTGGGTCGAACGCAATTGTAGGTGTTAGATAGCATTCCAAATTATTTGTCCGCTACCTTTTTGGAAGGTGTGCTATAGTGGTGGCTCGGTGCAGGCAATGGAGTTAGATCTTACAAAACATGACATAACCTGTTATGGGGGAGTGTAAATCACCGACATTTTCCTATGCAACTATCCAATAGGGAAAAATACGACAATACATTACAACTTAATCAAAAACTTACCAAAGAGGTAGACATATTTTCTTTTCCATTTTTCCCACAATTAGTGGGCGTGTGACATACTTTCGACGTTGAAGGTGCATTATGATTGTTAATAATTTGTGTTTCTGCACAAGTACACATTCATTTTGGATAGTTGCAGAATAAATAGTAAATGACAATAGTAAATGTACCTCGACATTGCACAACCGAAAGTAGCGAAATGCGAGGGGACTGAGAGAGAACTATGTTAGGAAGTTGGACTTGGGTGGTGTCTTTGGGTAGAGGTTGAGTGTAATTCCCAGATTGCTTCTTTTCCGACGTGCGTCTTTGTGATAGCTTACGTCATGAAAGACGTACTACTATCAATGCGATTTCGTTCACGTCTGACGCGTTGGGCCTTAATTTTAGAGGAAGCGAAATTTGATGCGGGAGTCTAAAATAGGAAGTGATGTGTGGAATAAATTAAATTTATGACAGGAACAAAAAATTAAGCAAATTAAATAAGAATCTATAATATGTAAGAATGGCTAAAGAAACCATTACATAATAGAGTTAACAGGTCCAAAATCAAATCCATGTAAGAATAGAGTCGTGTGTGCGTGAGAGAGATGTGTAAGAGTGAGAGTGAGGGGTGAGGAACTCAAAAATATCACCGACAATAATATAGTGTATATCGCTTCTAACCAAAAAGCATTAATTTTAAAATCAAATTCATAATTCTACGAGAGAGAGAGAGGTAAGGGAGAGAGTGAGACCGGAGAGAGGAGAGGAACTAAAAATATCAAATGACAATTTAGTGTATAATGCTCTAACCTTTTTTATCAACAGATAAACAATGATTAGTACAAACATACCGATTGATTAAACCAATTTTATTTTCCAATAGAACAACCAATCTTTGCTTTCCCTTTCGTTGAAGATGAAATAAAACTTGGGTTGTTCAAGTGATTCACATGTGAATTCTCCTAGAAGTACAAAATAAGACATTAGTCAAAAGATGCAAACTAATATCAAAATGAATTTTTTAACAATACCAAAGAATAAGCGTTACCTTATCCATATATAATTGATTAGTAGCATGGGTATGTTGTTACTATCACTTAGATCAACCTGTAAGAGCAAACTTAATAAATTAAACATGAGTTAAACATGAACAAATGAAGATGCAAAGTAGATACTTTCAATACTATTGTTTTGAAGATAGTTGTGGTTTCAAACTGTTGGAAGATAGTTGTTACTACTGTTAATATACATTCAATACTATTGTTACTATACATTCAATACTATTGTTTTGAAGATAGTTGAGTTTATAAACTATTGAAGACATTGAATATTAATTTACTACTGCTGGTTATAAGGATCATTTGGCAATAAGAATATGTAAACAGT
Organism: Panax ginseng; assembly: GCA_020205605.1. Classification (NCBI taxonomy): domain Eukaryota; kingdom Viridiplantae; phylum Streptophyta; class Magnoliopsida; order Apiales; family Araliaceae; genus Panax; species Panax ginseng. Next base: position 126,459,983 of record CM035144.1, read on the forward strand.
CATTTTCCATTCTTTACTTCTTTCTTTTTCTTGTTTTTCACCCAATTAATGAAGCCTCTTTGTGTTCTTTCTTTCGATTCTTTTGAACAAAAACTCCATTAACAACCTATATCAAAAATGTAGCACATGAAATAGGAGCAATATAAAGAATATGAGCAATTTAAAAATGTAGCACATGAATTTTTGATATTTTCACATGGTCCCTGTCACATGAAGGTGGAATCTACTTTCTTCTCATGTGAGGGGATTATGTAGAAATATCAAAACACATGCGAAAATATCAGTATTATTATAATTTTGATTGTATTTGTAAATGGTTAGTATGTTAAGAATAATTCAAAGAATAGGATGACATAGTGTTTCCTTCTATTACATGCTAGTAATCTTATTGCATCACATTCGCAAAGGAAAGGTAGCTTAAAAGAAAAATGGGTTAGCATTATTATCAAGTTTTGAAGCTAATAGATTGCTATGATCTTTTAAGTTTATCCATGGTAAAAAGTGCTTAAAGGTAACTTTTAATCAACATTAATATTCATTAGTTATTGTAAACAAATATAATACAACACAATACAAAACAAAAACTAGTGTAATTTCATAAGCTTAAAGATCATTAGTTATTGTAAACAAATAAAATAAAAAATTTAATTTCACAAAAGTTCAAATAAAGGTCTTCCATCTTCATTCCTATCCCACATCTTCTAGATTTTCAATTAATATTAACTCAATATTCAACCTTTCATAAAAGTCAAAAAATGCAAAGAAATTATCAAATGTAATTAAAACAAAAGTAACTTAAAGTGGAGTTCAGAAATTAAAGCAAATTAAGAGATGTTAATGTATTTTTCATAATATTAAGACCAAACAAAATGAAAACTTCCTTTTTCTTTATTAATGTTGTGAGTGATTACATGCTGCCGAATTAATGATCATTTGGTTCATCGATAACTCATTTTTATTGGCATAGAGGTCGAGAATTAGATTCTCGTTAAAATTACGTTACAAAGAAAAGTTCAACAAATGCATGTCCAGGAGGCAGTCGTGCACTTTAAAAATTGAAAACAATAACTTATCCTTTCTTTTACCTACGTACACTCATCGCCCTGGGTTAAAAAAAGATTAGCGTGAAAGTTACTAACGATAACCCGTAAGTGTTTATATACTAAAGATAGCCCGTGCCTGAAGGCACTGTATAATCAATGTTTGCCTAAGAATATGGACACACACTAAACTAATTGCAGTTGATCCAATCAGTGTTTGCCTTATTCTAGCAGCTCTTTATCATATTGCTTCCTATTATGTTAGTTTTTACCTCGGTACCAATATCTCCAACGGAGAAAAGCCTTCTCCCTGAGCCTCAAACACAAGATTCGAGTAAAACTAAGCACAATGTAAATGAGAAAACCTCAGAAATAGATTCACTGACCTGACAAGTATCCTTTAACTCTTCGTGGCATACACCAGTTCTCATTTAAGGTAGCTTTCAATGTATCTAAATAAACATGAGGGAGATAGAAAAAAAGATACAAAATGCACATGGTGAGTAAAGCTTAAATTTTTAGCTGTTTATAATCATTTTTATTTGGGCTTTCATTCATTTTCATCCAATATGTCATATGATAAAGTTCCTTTTACTCATTTTCATCCAATGTGTTAATTTCAAGGAGTTTTGGTCACGATCAAAGCGAAAAACCTGGTTAAGTACAAGGAGGATCTCAATTCCATCAACTAATTCTCCCATTACGCCTTTTTTACAGGAATGCAAGCAATGGAATGATGGGATCTTTTAACTTAGGCTCACAAATGTTAGGAAATGGGTCACTCACGATGCACAACAACAGATGAATCAAGGACAAATGAGGCAGCAAGGCCTCATTTTTGGTCAAACCAGACACTATAAAGTGTAGCTTGTAACTTATGAGGGCATCCAAACATTTAAGCAAAGTTACTCAGTGTTCAATGGTGAATGGTGAATTTCTTAACCTGCGTAATATCGAGCTCAATGGTGAATTTCCTGTGCAGGAATTTTGAGATTGGGTTTAATGGATGAAGGCACTATATGTCCTGTGCAAAATGGTGAATTTCCTGTGCAAAATAGAGTTACTCAATGTTAATTTTTTTTTAAAATAAAATAAAATAGTCACACCCAATCTCTCCTACCCCCACCCTCTCTATTTTTTTTGTTTACCTAAAGTTTAGAGGGCAAAGTTTGGACTATAGTTGACACTTTACATTTCTTACATTTGTTGTTTCATCATTAGTTGCTGCTGAAACTGTAAACAACCCAAAACATTAGTTTCTCAACCCAAAACTGTAAACTGGTTAGCTTGATGGATATTGCAAAACTGTAAATTATCGGATATTATTATGTAATTTGGCACATCGACGTGCATCACAACTACTAATATTACTGCTACTAATTTTTATCTAATAAACACATCAAAACTACCAACACATTGCAAGCATGAATTTTGTAGCTTACATTTAAGCTAGTGTCATAATTACCAATAGAAAAGACCATAACAATAGCTAAATAGTTCATTAAAACGTAATCAAATAGCATTCGGAAATATTTCAATGGATAGAGGTAATGCTACTAATGGTACCAGCTATAGAAGCATCCTATGTACAGATTTATATTCTTTTGACAAGTGAAAGGTGCGCTTTTACAAGAGATTCTTTACTATTTTGGCCTAATGTAATTTTTATTTTTTTTTTATGCAACTTTGATGTACTCTTGCAATAAGCGAGATAAATAATGCTTCCAGGAGGAAGAAAGACGTGGAGATCATGAACATACAATGATTTCAAAATATCTAATACCCAAATGAAGCGTCACTTACCCAATCATAGTTCTTAGCAAGAAATTCAATTCTGATTGATTTATGCCTTATGCGAATTCTGCAACAATTATGTTACAAAGAATCACTTTGTAATGCTTAAGGCCCATGCACATAAAAACAAATCAAATGACTACTAAATATACATAATTGTCGTTCAAAATCTAGGCATCAACATAGAAAAAACAAACAAAATGTAACCACAATAACTCCCCAGGTTTATCCTCCTTTCATTATCCCACAAAACCAAATGTAACAATAGAAGAGTGCAAAGGAATCTATAACAATAAGAATATACAAACTTTATGCGGTCCAATTCCAAAAGTAAACCAAGTTAACTAACAAAATACAAAAAGAACAGATCAATCGGCTAAAAAAGAAACTATGAACTATACCTCAAATGTGATCTTGAGTGGCTCATCAACTGCAATAAGAGAGGAAAACAAAAAACAAAAAGCAAATGTTAGGGTTTTGGAAATCGACTACGGCCAGATTCAAAAAACTAAAACCCAAATCCCAAATTTCTCTGATTCAACTCCATGTCTCTGAAAAAAGTTGAAAATTTGAACAGATTGATTTGCTTTGGGTAAGTTGTAAACCCACCAGAAATAAAATAAATAGAAGGAAGATGTCCGCCGGCTTGATCGCATCAATAATTCCCTGCGATGAAGATGTCCTCTGCGATGAAGATTGAGCTGCAACTTTTTCTCTACTCGGCGTGTAGCAATTTTTGAAATCAGAGCCGATCTGTTTGAATTATGCGTATATAAGGCGTATTTTTTAAAATCAGAGGCGGGCTGTTTGAAATAAGAGGTATAATAAGGAGTATTTTTTAAATATGAGTCGATCGGATTTTTGCAGAGTTTTAATCTGGACCGTTGTTTGTTGAAACTTTAATCTATACCTTCTTTGTTGAAGTCGCTCTGTTTTTTTTTATATATATATATATATATATATATATATATATATATATATATATATATCAGAATTCTAAAATACTCTTCAATTTTTTGTCACGTGTATTGTCAAATAAATAAATATTCTTCCATGATATGATCAAGAATTCTCCTAATTGTTATAGAATTATTATCACCCTTAAACTTTTGTATCCACAGACACGGATTCACCGTATCAGCTTAAAAGGATTTGATATTTAAGAGTCTCGTTCAAAATGACACAAAACGATAATATTCTGAAATCTATCTAGAAGAAGGGAAAAAAAAAAGAACAAAGAACAAAGACGATGAACAGAGACAATCCAGTTTGAAATTTCAGTAGAGTCAAATTCGAAAAAAAAATTTAATAAGAATAAAAATTAATTTAATAAAATGAATCACAAATTTAAATAATTCTCAAATATTATTTATAATAATATTTTTTGATATTTTATTGCTTAAAATTATTGCATGATAGCCTCATTTTTAATAATTACAAAATATCACATATCAATAACATTTACGTGCCTTCTTCCAATTCTGCTATCTCGTCATATATATATATATATATATATATATATATATATATATATATATACACACACACACACACACACACACTACAATTATTAATATATTCACAAGTTTTAAGGCTTAGTAGAACAAAATAAGTAGAGTACTACAGTTATATTAATACACTACTATTATGTTATTGGAAAAAAATGTTACTATCTTGTTAATATGATAGATAAACATTTTCATATATTATAAAATATTTAAATTTTATTAAGTGACCGGTGGATTGTTCAACAACAGCCGACAATATTATTGGGAGAAAATAAATATAATGAAGTTGATCTATAATTTTATACTACTATTACTACTAATGAAATGACACCTGTCTACATAATATATGAATATTTATTAGGCACTGTTTTTTGTTGTTGAAAAAAATTATAGAAACTCTAAACGAAATATTTCACAATTTTTAGTAACTACAACTCATCTGTTTTTTATTTTCTTGGTATTCAAAAGAAATAAATTGATCAAGACAATAAAATACTTAAGTTCTTATAGTAGTATTTTATTTTAACAGTATAATAATTTATTATTTTTTTTAATAATATAATAGTAGTGTACTAATATAACTGTAGTACTCTACTTATTTTATTTCATCATATACTTTATAGCATATAATATGAAGAGATGAAAATCTAGTGGGGGCACCCCTGCCCTTGCCTTGGGTCCGCCCCTAACGATGAAACAAAACTGAAATATTTTATATATCTAATAAACATATATAAATATTGCAAATTATTCCGATACGGAATAAGTCTAAGAATATATAAATAGATTTTCAATAATGTTCATCAAATAATGTGATAATTTTTTTAGATAAAATTGTAAACAATTTATTGATATTACAATGTATGATATTATATTTTGGCTTACTTTTCCCATATCAAAAAGTTTGGCCAGGATCAATTATAATTATTTTTAAGGTAATGCTAGTGTGTTAAAATTTTGACTAGGTTACTTGTGAGGGAATTTCAGTCTTCCAACATATAAAATGCATAAAAGCAGAAGAAGAAATTTATTGTTTTCCAAAGGTACACTAGTTAAAATTTACAAGGGGGTTAAATGAAGTATTATCAGATAATTAATAATGAAAGTTCGATTACTTATGTACAACAGAATATTAATTTAAAAATCTCTTTAAAGATTTTAAAAAATTCTCGACTCTGAATTTAGTCTTTATGGAATTAAATCACACAATAATAAAAATTAATTGTAGAAAAATAAAGACTGAAAATAAATGATACATGAGATTTTTAAATGGTTCGGAATATAAATGACTCATAGTTCACTATTCTACTTTGCAAGTAGTAAATTTACAAAAGATGCAGGGGTTACTTAGACCAGATCATTAAGATCTATTGTAATATTGAATCACTAATATTTCTTTGAGTCACTAAGTCTTGGCTGTTGTGACTAAGACAAAAGGGGTTACTCAAACCTCTTCAAGTCATTTAGACTTAGTAAGAAGATGGTGACTTAGACCAGCGAATCACAATGAGAAAGATGATTTCTGAGTTGCTACTAAGTGGTGTTAGGCACAACTTCTGAATGATTTAGTAGCAAAACAAGATGTTCTTCTTTCGTATAGTAGAGCTTTCTTGAAACTTAGGCTGAGGTTCAACTTAATGTTTGTGATTCGTAATGTTTGATTGAATCTTCATGCCGTTTTATAGACGTCCTCAAGACTTTCCCATTGTAAATTTTTCGTTGTGCATTTAATGCTCCGACCTTAGAATATTTTTGATGTTGTCTTTCAAAGTGGATGTATCAGCTTACTTTCGGCTCTTATAGGTCATTTCTGACTTCTGCAGTACCTACCACGTGGTGATGTCACATCAGGAAACTAGTTGTTAGACATAGGGGTGCTCATCGGTAAAAAACCGAACCGGTACCAAAAAAACGAACCCGATTGAACCAAAATCCGAAAATCAAGAAACGATGCATCGAATAACCGATTTGATGTACAAAGTTTGAGACTGGATTTTTTGATTCGATTTTCTAAGTTACTGCATGATAATGAATAATTTTTTTATATTAACAAATTTTTTAAAACTAAAAAATGAGACTAGTAAATTACATTCTTACAAACAAATTTGAAATTTTTGGTTAATTCTTTTGATGATTGTTAATTTGTTACCTTCTCTTTTTTCCAATTATTGATGTAGTTTGAAAAAATTTGTGTACTATATATATTACTGATGAAATTTTTGTACACAAATGTTGTACAATATTCTCAAGTACCGATAATTGCTTATATTAATTAGTAAGTTCTTGGGAATCTTTTGTTCACCCACTTCTCAAGTACCGAAATTTAAAACAATTAAATTTTAACAATTAATTTTATGAGAATTAACACTAGCCTGCCCACCATTCTCAAAGTTCAACAATTAAGTTTATAAGAATTCTAAGGAATTGTTAATGGATCGAGTAAATATTGGGTAATTAATTATATAATTTTTAATGAAGGAAATACATGGTATACTTAAAATAAGAATATTTTTGTTTTAAATTTTGTAATCTGAAAGTAATTTAAGAAAAACTATATATGTGACGCCCCCAAAATAGGTATACAACATCCATTCTGAGTCGCCAAATACATGGTACAGAAAGTAAACTACAACTTCAATAATACAATTGTCGTGCAAAATACTACAACACATACTGTGAGTTTAAATACAAATATTATCTTCTAGACAATATCCACACTCAAATAAGTCCTCATTACAATTATTCATACACTATTTTACAGAAATAGTGAGGACTACTAAAATATCTTTCTAGAACCATCACTCCATACCCCCACTAGATCATGCTATGTTCTCACCTCCTGAGAAGAAAAATAGAACAAAAAAGAAAAGGGTGAGCTCAACTAGCCCAGTAAAAAATATTATGACTAAGATAATATACAACAAATTATCATTAGTCTTTAACAGAGAAAAAATCTGATAGAATATAATAGACAACAAGTTTTAGATCAACAAATGCAATGAAATAAGAATCCATTAGAAGAGTCACGTAGAAAATGAATTCTACTATCTTCTAAGATTTAAAAGTCCATCATCAATATTTTATCCCTGTAACATCAATCAATATATATCTTTAATCAAATATTCATCTTTGTACTACAGGCCAAAGATATTCATTTGTATCACCAGTCGGTCATGTTCATCTCAACACATGTTCATCTTTGCATTACGGGTTAAATATATTCATCAGGTAATCATTCATCTTTGCACTACATGCCAAAAATATTCATCAAGTTTCACCATTAAGGACTGAGGATGATGAAAAATATTTTAGAGAACGAATCCAGTGAGACAGAAGGACAAATATTAGGGATTCGTATAACAGTTTATCCAAGATCAATAATACTTCATAATAACCAATTGTGAAGCAGAATTCAAAAAAAATAAAGATCAAAACATGGATACAATCAAAGATAGTAACCATAAAAGACATCTTGGACAAAAAAGAAATTTTTATTTTTTGGTGAATAAGACCGATTCGTGAATAATAGGTCGATATCGTGAATAATCAGATATATCGTGAATAGTAATCCCACACACAAAAGGTAGAAATTCCACAATAAAATCCATACCAATATTTCAAAGATAATGATATTGAAAGAATAACATCATTACGAAAGAAAATAACATCCCTTAACTCAAAAAAGCAAGATTTTGAATGGAATATCTGGATATGATCTTTCAATAAAACTTTTCTTGAATAACAACTCTCAAAGTATCTAAATACTCACAAAAATACGCTCGATAATATAGAGAGAAAGCTTATGTTTCAAAGTGATTTTCAATTCTAACTTAGCCTTCATTTATAGGAAAATATTAAAGACGTCAAGCGGACTTGACTTTCTTCTTTACCGATGGCTTTACCTGCTACTATTGCCACCCACCACATTTAAAATTTAATTTGAGCACATTTCTCACCAACCAAAAGTGGGGTCCACCAATTCTAGAATTTTCCACCAAAATGATAAATTCAGAAACTTTAACAATTTCTAAACCAGTCACCTCTTAAAATTCATAACAAATCATACGTTCATTTTTAACGGTTCAAATTTTGTGGATATATACTCAACTTATATATGTATAACATATCCAAAAATCACAACGATCTAATGGTCGGATTAAAAATTATAACTCACGTAATATATCTCAAGAACACTGATTTTTTGAATTATGAGTCCGTCGGACAAGTTTCCTTCATTTATATCCATATAAAATAAATAAATCCATCATTTATATCCACATCAAATAAATATTTCCTTATCATATAAATTAATAAATAATTATTTACAAATAATATTACAGAATCACAATAATGACAACAACCAGTTCTCTGGAAAGCAGGAGGCTTTCAGATAAGGATTTCTCACTTCTTGGCAGCAAGCAATTAGGTGACCAAACCTCTCCTCGATGTAACTTTCTAGACATTGCCAATAATGCTATCTAATAATATTATTCAAATAATATGAATTATTGATCCGATAATGGGAAATCTCATGTCGTGACAATTATTGAAACAACAATAATATAAAATATTAACTTAACAATTATTGAATCAATAAAATAAAATATCGAACAATAATTCTTTGTAACAATTATTGAGTAGTGCCTTCTTACGTAAGAATCAATAATTCAAAATATTGTGCAATACGAAGTGTCTTCTTGTGCAACCACGCGTATTCATCAGATTTTAACCAATATTATTCCAACAATGTCAATCCAGAATAACCACTACTGTAGATTATTTATAAAAACTCAAACTTGTCATTTTCTTCATCCCGACAAGCGATTATTCACATTATGAGGCCCACGAATGGTTTAAGTACCGGTCGCATTTAATATTACTCCGACAAAAAGAATATTCCACGACCAAACGAATATTCCCAAACAAAATGAATATTTTACAACCACTTGCTTATTTTGTAAAATTTTCACATTTCACCCATAACCAAAGTATTATATCAAATTAACACCTTATTAATTTAGAATAATGAATAGAAAAAAATTATTTTATTTATATAAAAAAAAATTGGAGTCTTACAATATAATGGTAAATTAATTTAAGAAAAACTATATAATAGTAAACTATATAATCCGAAAGTAATTAAAGAAAAATTACAGGAAGTATCACCCACTTCTCAAGTACCGATAATCTTTTGTTCTTGGGTGTCTACAGGAAGTATCACCCACTGGCCACTTCTCTTTTTAGTGATATCAGACATTATCAATTACTTAATATGAAGGTTTTTTTTTCGGTTTTTCGGTATTTACCGAATTCAAAATTTTAATTACCGCTACCGGTACTGAAAAGTATAAAAAAACTGAAAAATCGGTACCAAAAAAACCAGTACTGCTGGTACCGGTTTCAACCGGTTCGGTAAAAACTCGAAAAAACCGAATTTTTTAAGCACCCCTAGTTAGACACATCTTAATCTGATCTTCAACTTGAATTTAGGATTATCGACAAACATCTTGGGCTCTGCACTCTGCAAAGCTCCTCATTGGCAGTCTCATGTCATACTTGACAAGCTCTATGACTTTGACTGATCGTAGTGTTCCATGAAAATCGTAGAGTTTTAGGCTTGTTTCACTCAACGTTGTGAACTCTACGTTATGCTCTACGATCGGTTTGTTCTACGAATTGAGAGACACTATGCAATCTACTCTATGATCCTTGAGCAGACTATGCGATCTTTACTTCACCTTACGATCTTAGAATGAACTCTACGAATCTTCTGCAGACTCTACGATCTTGAATTTTGCTTTACGAACTTTTGGTAGACTCTACAAACTTGCTTCACTTTACGCTCTTATAGTGAATTTCAGACTCTACGATCTTGATTTAAGTTTATGAATTCCTAACATACTTTGCGAACTTGCTCTGAATGCTCTACGATAGCATGGCTAACTCTGCGATCTTCAATAGACTTTACGATTTGCCAGAGTAGCATTACAATCGTTAAATCTGACTAAACGATCAATTCAAAGCTATCATCTATACAATTGTTCAGCTCAATAGATCAACCTAACAAGTTTAATTTTCTATTGTAAGTCTTTGTACATCAATTTCACATTTAAGGAATTTACAAAATCTATTGATACAAATATACATTAATTTTATCACATCATCATCAAATCAAACATGCAATACATAACAAAATCTTTTTGAAAAAATTATTTAGAAAATGGAGAAAATGAAAGTATTATAAAATGATAACAATGAACACAAAATAATTTGTTTTGAGTACTCATGTGAACATGTCATATTGGGCCAGATCTCACATTAGTAGTATAAGATATTAATGAGTGGTTGATATAGATTTGGATCTCCCTTCTTAGATAGCTAATTTTGGAAATAAATATTTGTTTTGATACAATATGTTACAATATTGACTCAAGCTTTATTTCCTCCTAAAAAGCCAACTATACAAAAAATTAAAAAGGAAAATAATTCTTTTGGTCTCTTTTCTAGTTAATGCATGGTAAAATTCATGAATTCTTTTCTTAAATAAAAAGATATTTATTTTTGTTAAAAGAAATTAATATTTCTACATGATTTTTCGATATTTTTTTTTGAAAATCGTTACTATAAAAAGATCTTATAGCAATGATTTTTACCTTTACTACACATCTATTATAGCGATACTATTTATATAAAAATATTAAAAAATCATATAAAAATATCAATTTTCTTTGTTAAACTACCTCCTTTTCTAAAATGAGAGTCATCTTTTTATTAAAAAAAATTAAGATTTGTAATATATATATATATATATATATATATATATATATATATATATAGACATAATTCTTCAGATATTTTTATTTGTGTAAACTTAAAAAAAATTAAAACTTATTATGAAAAGGGGCCACAAGATTGAGGTAATCAAACAACTAAATCGAATTGAACCACCATATTTCTATAGAATTTTCTCACCCCTTCTTTGTATAAAAATACAATAGATAAGATTAACTGCTCCAATGAGTTTTTTATCTTGATCAGAGGAGAAATTAGAATTTTTTTTTAATAAACTTAGAGAAAAATATTATAAAGTTGTGTATATATAGTTAAACTGCTTATATACTTTTATAAACAAAAACTTTAACTATGTATACATAAAGAATACCTAAAAATAAAAGATTTCGCAAATTTTCTTATGATTTGGTATTATGAAATAATTTTATTGATAAATCGAAAATTAGTACTATATTTTACACGATTTTAGTTCACTCTATCTTTTGAATATTAAAATTTATGACTTTAATATCTTCAAATAATATATTTTGAACTCTTTCTGTATTTATTTAATCAATTGGAGAAATCTGCTCTCTCTTGTAGCAAAACCTTTACTTAATTTTTTCCCAAATCAACCTTTCCATATCCCTGTCCACAAAATAATGTCATACTCTTCTCCATATCTTGTCACCACCCCCTCCACTCTTCGCATACTTCCTTCCTACGATCCGCCACACCAACTCCTTCAAAACCACCCATCTTTCAATCTCCTCTCCAAATGCAACAGCATGGAAAGCTTCAAACAAGTCCACTCCCAAATCATCAAGACAGGGCTCCACAATACCCAATTCGTGCTTAGAAAGCTTGTTGAATTTTGCGCCGTTAATCCTTTTGCTGACCTTTCATATGCCCTGTTAATCTTCGATACCATTGAAGAACCCAATCAAATTATTTGGAACACAATTATTCGAGGACACTCGTTGAGTTTGTCCCCCGTTTTAGCTATAAAGTTCTATGTTACTATGCTTTTATCGGGGGTGGAGCCGAATTGTTATACATTTCCTTTCCTTTTGAAATCTTGTACGAAAATTTTGGCTACCCATGAAGGGAAACAAGTTCATGCACATGTTTTGAAGCTTGGGCTTGAGTGTGATGTTTATGTGCATACTTCATTAATTAATTTTTATGCTCAAAATGGTGAATTGGGCTATGCAAGAAAAATGTTTGATAGAAGTTCTTATAGAGATGCAGTTTCCTTTACGGCATTGATCACAGGGTATACTTCTTGGGGGTATATGGATGATGCACGTGAACTTTTTGATGAAATTCCTGTTAAAGATGCGGTTTCGTGGAACTCTATGATTGCGGGTTATGCTCGAAGCGGCCGGTTTGAGGAGGCGTTGGCTTTCTTTAGGGAAATGCAAAAAGCAAAAGTTACACCTGATGAGAGTACCCTGGTAACTGCTCTCTCTGCTTGTGCTCAGTCGGGTTCCCTTTAATTAGGGGATTGGATAAGATCTTGGATAGAACAACATAGGTTTTATTCAAATCTTCGGCTTGTTAATGCACTTATTGATATGTATTCAAAGTGTGGTGAATTAGAGACAGCACGCAGCTTGTTTGAGCGTATAACTCACAAGGATTCGATCTCATGGAATGTTATGATAGGTGGCTGTACTCATACGAGACGCTATAGAGAAGCCTTGGGTATATTCCGAGAAATGCAGCAATCAAGCCACGAGCCTAATGATGTCACTTTCTTAAACACTCTTCCAGCTTGTGCACATTTCGGTGCTCTTGATCTTGGCAAATGGATTCATGCTTATATTGACAAGAACCACAATAAGTTTGACAATGCCTCTCTTTGGACAAGTCTCATTGATATGTATGCTAAATGTGGAAATATTGAAGCCGCACAACAAGTCTTTAATGGTATGGAGCCTAAAACTTCTTGGAATGCAATGATCTCAGGGAAAGCCATGCATGGGAATGCTCATGGAGCCCTTGACCTTTTCATGAAAATGGTCAATGAAGGGTTCAGACCAGATGATGTTACCTTTGTTGGTGTTTTATCGGCTTGTAGCCATGCTGGTTTGGTTGATCTTGGCTGCCAACTTTTTAGTTCCATGATTGAAGATTACACCATTTCCCCCAAATTACAACACTTTGGTTGTATTATTGATCTTTTAGGCCGAGCTGGGCTGTTTGATGAAGCTGAAGCTCTTGTGAAAAGTATGGAAATGAAGCCGGATGGTGCAATATGGGGTTCTCTACTTCATGCTTGTTGAATTGGGTGAATATGTAGCAGAGCAACTCCTTGAAATAGAACCTGAAAATGCCGGGGCTTATGTGCTATTATCAAACATCTATGCAGGAGCTGGTAGATGGGACGATGTAGCAAGAATCAGAACAAGGTTAAATGATGTGGGAATGAAGAAAGTTCCGGGATGCACCTCCATTGAAGTGGATAGCGTCGTTCATGAATTTATTGTTAGTGACAGAGCCCATCCTCGGAGTACAGAGATTTACAAGATGTTGGATGAAATAGATAGGCTTTTGGAAATGGCTGGGTATGTTCCGGATACATCTGAAGTGCTTTACGACATTGACGAGGAGTGGAAAGAAGGTGTTCTGTGTCAACATAGTGAGAGGCTGGCTATTGCTTTTGGGTTAATCAGTACAAAGCCGGGGACGACGCTGAGGATTGTTAAAAATCTTCGCGTATGTGGGGATTGTCATTCGGCTACAAAAATGATTTCCAAGATTTTCAATAGGGAAATTATTGCTAGGGATAGGAATCGTTTCCACCATTTCCGAGATGGTTCTTGTTCATGCATGGACTATTGGTGAGAAGAGAGAATGTAGACGCGCACTTTGGAGTGCAGCCTAACTTTTGTTAAAATCAAACAGGCACAGTTCAAGACAATAAGATTCTTTTGTGGCTTTCTGGCTTGTTTAATGGATGGAATCATGATAACAGTTAATTACATCAGTGTACTTGCAGATTGGATGATCATTGTACTTAATTTAGGGAACTTTTGTGTCTGAACCTAATAAACTCAATATTTGATACCTTAAAAATTAGTTTTAATATTTATAAATATACACTCTGCCTTGATACTTATGTAACTGGATCATATTTTATCGGCAAGTAATTTTCATATATATTCATGTATATATTGGCATTAATATTTGATTAGGAATTATCTGATTCAAACATACAATGTGGGGATATCTGTATATCATTCTCAATCTGGTAGTCAAATTATCCCATCTTTATTTATGATTACATTGATAGATGTTGGATTTTTACATACTTAAAATAGCATCATAGGCTTAAGTTAACAGAAGTACAAATAGAGTTTTTAGGTCAAACTAATTGCTCCATTTTCATGCTTCTTTGTTACCTACTGAGGTTTGCTTGTTGAAGGAGTTTCGCCGTGCTGTTGCCAGAATAGTTTTGTCTGCAACTATGAAATATGCTGCACCGGCCACTGCCATTACATAATTAACGGACAGATTTGATTAGCATCATGTTAATTGTAATGAAAGTTAATATATAGAGTAATTAATTAACCTGTGGAGATAATGAGAGCCTGAGCAGTGTGATTGAGATTTGCTCTAGCCCAAGGCAGCATCCTAGCACTAGCCAACTGCATGTTTTAATGAAATTCGATCGGATTAAATATTTTTCTTGTCGTTCGTTCGTTCTTGTATAATTTAGATTATTTATTTATTTAAAAGAGAAGCTAAGTGGGTCTTGGGAAAAAGATATATATATATATATACTTACAGTTGGAATGGCAGTTGCAATAGTGGCAACCACAGCTGCCTTAGCTCCAGCAACAACACCTTCTGTAGATGAGTAGATCCAACCAACAAATAATTAGGCAGGCATATAAGACATGATTAATTTTAAAGCAAGCAATTAATTATTAGCAGCCCTGATCATGTGAGTTGTGACCACTCGAGTAATCGATCATATATTTGGGTTTGGATTAAATTAAGAAATTAACAAAAACCCACCCTGCAGAATTAGAACATACGTACGAACGTACCATGAGCACAACGCTTGGCCATGGCTAGCTTTTGGTCCAAGCTGTTTGTTTCAAGAGGAGAGTTGGCCGTATTTTTCGCCATTGTAGTTAGAATATTGTAGAGTAGGAGTATTTGGTTATAGTTATAGAGAAAATGAATGCCGGTGGTTTATACTTGAGTTGGCCTGGTGGGTGAGATCTAGAGACATGAGAGATACCATTAATATATACTAGTGTGTTGATGATTGATACGTACGTACGACAAACTTTGATGGTTTCAGTTGATATTTCTAACGTCGGACTCGCTTGTTTTCCTTTCCTTTTAATATTCATCGGATTACTTCTTCTGTTCATCTCCCGGCCTCCCCGCTTTCTTTTATCTTTTTCTTTGTGTCATTTTGGGAGTTGGGACGTACAGAAAAAGTAGTTTTGGTGGTTTCCTTTCATCATTTACTGTTGTAAGAACTGCAGAGTCCCTGAGATTGTCACACGTGTCCCAAACCAAGGGCTCAGAGTCATGGTTTACGTACAGAGAGAGAGAGAGAGAGAGAGAGAGAGAGAGATCACCAAAACATGTTTGATGGGTTTCAGTTTAGGCTCATGGTTTTTACTTTTGAGTGGAGTGGAGTGGGGTGGGTAGTCGGCGGACCATTCGGATTTGGGTCACTGACTAAACTTCGGATCCGGATCTCACTTCAAATTTCAAATTAGGAACAATTACATTTTATATTACATTTTAAAACATAATTACATCAATAGTGCACTCATTAAATATTTACACAATTAATATCTCTAAAATTTTATTTTCATTATTAGTACATATTTATGCTTCCTTTAATTATGGGATGTGTTTTAATTTCTTGATGACATGGCAATTCAGTTTTTTTTTTTTTAAAAAAAAAATTGAATTCGCGTTTTTTTTGGGATTGTGTTCATTTTAAATTTTTTTTTTGTTCCTTATGTCGTCTCTTTTCTTTTGGAAACCCTTATTTGGTGTTTTTGCAACTTTCTAAGCAAACCCTTATTCATCTTCTTCTCTGTGGGTCTATCGATTTTTCTGGTTGATTTTTGTTGTCGGCGTTTGGTTTTTACTTCGTGTTTGTCGTATTTTGCTTCAGATCGTGTTATTCTTAAGTTTTTTGGTTTGTTCCTATTTATCGGTACTACATTTTTTGATTTCTTCTTCTCTTGTTTCGTGATGGTCTCTACGAGGAAGAGCATGGAGGGAATGGGGGTTAAGAAACCTGATAGGAAGAGGAAAAGAGTTTCAGATGATTATTATTTGGAGGATTCGAAGTTATCTGTAATGGTGAAGGGTAGTAGTCCAAAGTCTTCTAAACAGGGGAAGAAGTTATTGTTGAAATCAGATGTTGATGATAAGAATATTGGGAGACATACGAAGAAGAAGACTAAATCATTGGTGTATATTGATTCCGATTTTGAAGGTTCTGCCGAAAAAGTTGTCAAAGAAGATAAAGTTGAGGCTCATAGCCGGAAAATGGTTCCACGGCAGAAACATTTGAAGGTTTGTTAATTTTTTTTAAGAATATATATTTTTTAGTTGTTTTTTAGTTTTTTGTGTTTTTCTTTTCTGCATGGTGGTGTTTTGGTTTATGTTGTTGTTTTTTTTGTTGTTCAGTAGTATTATTGATGTTGAAGTTGTTGTTTGATAAAATCATTGTTTCCATTTCGAGCGTATTTTCTGAAACACATTTTATTATGTTTTAAGTTTTGTTCAATTTGTTGTTGTTAAAATTTTTGTTTTCATTCATATTTTAGTATCTGATAAAAGTATATTTTCGGTTGGTCCCTAAATTTTCTTTCTGTGATCATACAGGATGTTATTTTTTTTAGTAACTTGCTAATTGTTGTTTGGTTACCTTCGTTTATATGTTTGGTAACTGATTTTTGTAATATTTGTTAAAATGTATTATATTTCATTAGAGTTTGTGTTGTTTTAAGGATTGTTCAAATTGTTCTTGTTTAAATCATTGTTTTCATTTTATTTGAGTTTAAGATAATATTACATTTATTTTTGGTTACTACATTACATTATTGTTATTATTTAGATTTACATTATCTTTGATAACTTGCTTATTTTATTTTTTTGTACTAATATTGAAATGTTTGAAAACGCTATATATCATAGTTGTTAACATGTATTTTATTTCAATAGAAGTAACTTGCTAAGTGTTGTTTGGTTACCTTCGTTTATATGTTTGGAAACTGATTTTTTTAATAGTTGTTAAAATGTATTATATTTCATTAGAGTTTGTGTTGTTTTAAGGATTGTTCAAATTGTTCTTGTTTAAATCATTGTTTTCATTCTATTTGAGTCTCAGATACTATTAGATTTATTTTTGGTTTCTACATTATATTTCTGTTATTATCTAGATTTATATTATGTTGGAAACTTGCTAATTTATTTTTTGTTACCAATATTGAAATAATTGGAAATTGTAGATATCATACTTGTTAACATGTATTTTATTTCAATAGAAGTAACTTGCTAATTGTTGTTTGATTACCTTCGTTTATATGTTTGGTAACTGATTTTTGTTATAGTTGTTAAAATGTATTATATTTCATTAGAGTTTGTGTTGTTTTATGGATTGTTCAAATTGTTCTTGTTTAAATCATTGTTTTTATTCTATTTGAGTCTCAGATACTATTAGATTAATTTTTGATTACTACATTACATTACTGTCATTATATAGATTTATATTATGCTGGTAACTTGTTAATTTATTTTTGGTAACCAATATTGAAATGCTTGAAAACTGCTGATATCATAGTTGTTAACATGTATTTTATTTAAATAGACTTGGAGATTGATGATTGTTTATTTAAATAGTCTAATTAATTTGGGTTATGATCAATTGCTGAAATTATTTTGGTTATCATTGATATTGTTCATTTATTAGTTTTTGGTTTAAAGTTTTAAAGTTGTTTTTTAATTTGGTTAATTTGTTTGTAATGTAAGTTTTTGCATTTTCAGATTTGGGATCTATTTTATGAGGAGCATAATCGAAACTTTTCAGCAAAAGTTATTTATTGGTGTGATATGGAGGTTCCAAATATTATCAAGAACAAATTGTCTGAGGTACAATTGAATAAGTTTAAGTTGACATGTTTTGGAAAAATTTTAGAGTTTGGGCAGCCACAGATGTTTTCACAGATTATTCATCAGGCTTTAATTAGGGAAGTTTATCAAAGGGATGATGGGGAGTTGTGGTTTCTATTTGGTGAGAGAAGGGTAAGGTTTGGATTGCCTGAATTTTGTTTGATTTCTGGTTTGAATTGGCGCGAAATGAAGACATTGATGGTTTTAAGGGATTCAAAATTTGTTGGTGGAGAAGTTTTTTGGTGATGAGGTTGTAACTTGCTTCTACTATCGGGAGGATATATAGGAGCGTTGTTTTTGATGATGATGATGATGATGATGAGGCAGTTAGGATGTCCATTATTTTATTGGTTTTTAATTTCATTCTAGCTTCTATTTCTGACAATTATGTTGATGTAACTTTGTTTAACTTTTTGTCTTATGGGGATATTGAAAGTTATCCATGGGGTAAATTTGTTTTTCAACAAACAAAGAATTCTTTATCCATTGCAGTCAAGGGTCATGTAAGGAAGGATAAGCATGGTGGGGTGATTTATAATTTTTATAGGGATGGCTATTGTAAATCTTACAAACTTAATGGATTAACTTATGTGTTTCAAGTTTTTCTGCTTGAAACAATACCTACTTTGAAAGTCAGAGGCTTTTGTGTTGATGACCATGCTGCAGAGTTGAGATTATTTAGATGGAGGGAGTTAGGAAAGCCTCCCAAGAATGAGAAATTGAATGACCTTGTTTTTGGATCTGGTCAGGTATGTTGGTTTCCATTTGCTTTATATTTGGTTTCCTTTTATATATGATATTGGTTACTGTGTTTTTTTTTGTTTACTGTTTTGTTTATGTTTTATATTTAATGTTTTTGACATGGTATATTTGTTGTTATTATTATGTTTCAGTTGATCATTCAGAATATTGTTCCTACGGAGGATGAAAAGGTTCGGTTGGGGTTAGGGGGTTTTCATTTTTTTAATGGAAATGATAGTGGAGGTAAAATTTTTGATTTTAAAGTAGAATCATCGAGGAAGTTTAAAGATATTGGGTTTTCTATTTCTGATGTGGAAAAAGTTATCGATGCACGGGTTAAACCTTTGGAAGGTAAGGTGATGGAGGTGAAAAAAGAAATTGAGAATTTGGGTGTTGAGTTAAAAGATCAACTGCAAGTGTTTCAAATTCAGATTTGCAGTGATGTAAAGAAGATGATTAAAAAGTATTTATATGGACAGTCTAGTTATAGCAAACATAGAAATGTTAATGTTGTTGAAGATGATGATGATGATGATGGTGTTGATGATGCTGATGATAATGATGATGATGATGATGATGATGATGATGATGATGATGAATGAGTTGATGGTTGATGGTGGTAATGTTAAAGGAAGTGTTGATCCTCCTGTTGGTGGTGTTGTTGGAAATCAGTTTGAAGAAGAGGATGAAAAGGTTTACATTTATTTAAGTTTTTCATTTTATTTTTCATGGTTAATAATTAAATGTTTATTTTTTTCTGTTTTTGTTTACAGATTGAGTGCAAGAATGTCGGTTTAAATTCTGATGGGAAAGAGATTGTTGTTTATACGCCTGAGGGGGTTCACAATCATTTTTTGAGATGAAAAGGTTAAACATTTTTTTAAAATGTTATTTTTTTTAATGTGTTATACTTATAAATTGTATTTTTTTAACAGGCTGAAAAGATCAATGACCTTCCTAGTTTTGATATTTTAAGTCAATCTAGTGGAAAAGAAATTGTTGTTTTTACCCCCATTGAGGTTTGTTATTTTTGTTATCAGTAGTTTCCTTCATTTGTTGTATTAGTTAGTTTGCCATAGTGTTTATGTTTATATTGTTCAAAAGTTTTGTATTTTTAATTTGCTATTGACCTTGTTTTTTGTGTCATGTATTGTAAAACATTATAGGGTAATAAATTTAAAGAATCAGACATGTCGATACTTGATGAGATGGTGTTAACAACTCAGAATTTAATTCATTGTGCTGAAGTTGAGAAATCTGCAGCAAAACCAATTGGCAGGCCTGTTCGCACGGTTGCGAAAAGTGCTGTTTTGAAGAGTCCTTTTACTTCAAAGTTCGGTTCTGCTGATTCAACCTCTTCAGATGTGGATGTTAGTCAATTACGCACAGGAATGTCAGCATTTCCAGATATCTGTATGGGTATTCCTTCGAAAGATGAAGATGTTCTTTTTAAGCAGTGGTTTAAGATTGGATTAAATAACAGGAAAAGGTAAGTATATTGGAGTTTAATATATTTGCATTATGTTTTTTTTAATAGGATATAAAATCATTTCTTTTATATTTCCAATATGTTATTGTTTTGAAGGACTGAAAAATTTTCGGGTAAAATGACAAAATTGAGCCTTCATTCAGATTTGAGTGCTGTCAATAATAGCCTCAAAAATGTGGTTTTACAAGCTTAAGACCCCAGGGCAGTGGCTTGATGATGATGTGAGTTTTTTTATTACCTTTGAATCTATGTTTGTTAGTTTCGGTTACCTTATATAATCATATTGGTTACTATATGTGTATGTATTGGTTACTATTATGTTTCAGTATTATTTTTTTTCCCTTTGTTTATCTCTGATTGTTATTTTGTTTTTAATTTTTTTTCAAAGACATCAACATCTCGCAGATATTACATTCAAACCGGCTAGTGAGCACTCGAACAAAATTCAAATAAGGGTTACAACAACAGATTGTTGGTTCCATATCAAGTTGACCAATTTATATGGGATATATTGTAATAGAAATGGTGATAAGAATCTGTTGTTGGGCTCTAGTGATATAGCTGAGTATATTCATGGCTTTCTTATGGAAGTTAACACACCGTGGGTTACCGTTCATTTTGTCATGTTTTCTGTTCATATGTCAGCTCCCGGTCATTGATTTTTGATGTGCATCGCAGAGTATTAGTGGTTTATAATTCTCTATAACAGGACAGGAATGTAATGCGCACAAATATTATGGATGTGTGTGAGCCTTACATCTTTATTCTTCCCATAATTTTGTCTAGTTACGGGTTTTGAAAGAATAGATCTAATATCGATTTCAATAGTGTTCCATACCGCAACAAAGGAGAACATGTTATCATTGATCTCAAATTTGTCGAGGCTCTTCCGGAACAAATTAAAGGGTAAGTTTACATTTTTTATATTTTATCAGTTTTCCATATATCATGAAGTTTGTTTTGATTTGTTTTATATCTTTATTGTTGTTTCAACGATTTCGGAATGTTTACAATTTGTTTTACGGAATATTTCCTTCATCAGACGATTTATGAAATGCCAAAACCATTTCTAATCCTTCAATACCGCAGGAAGCTATGTGTCAACTTGTTTAATCATGCGAGGAACAAACATGTAGGTGGATATGAATCAATTCAAAATATCCGGGAAGATTCGCTAGTGAAGACTAATATCTTATCTGACTTGTTATTTTTATTTTTTTGTCTATTTCATACTATTTGATATGGTTATTGGTTGTGGAAATGTTTTGTAATTATTCTGATTTGATATGGTTTTTGGTTTTGGAATGTTTTGTAATTATTTTAATGATTGAATGATGTATTAATTTTTACTATTGGAAGTATGAGTATGTTTTGTTGGATCAAATTGTTGTTTTTTGTTTTGTATTTAATTTTCGTAAATATTATTGTTAACATTTTTATTTATGGTACAGTGGGTTGCTAAATTTGAATATTAAGGTATCTATTTGAATTGGTATTGGTATCCAATTAGTATTAATAATATATTGTAAAAAATATTTACAAATTAATAATGTTGTTTCCTGTTATGATCATCAGTTTTTGTGGGTGGGCAAATAGTTGTACTTATGTACAAATTTAAAATTCAATTTGTTAGATTTGTTGCCAGATTTGTGGGTGTGTAAATAGTTGTATTTATGTACAAATTTAAAATTCAATTAGATACAATTTGTTGCCAGATTTGCATATAAAGTTAACACTTTTCGTTGCCACCAATCATGTTTTTTACATGTTATAGTTGGTAGCCAAAATTTCAATTACAGGTAACTATTTTAGTTTTAGGTAGTAACCAAAATATACATAAATATGTCTGTTATATATTATTTTATTTGAAGTTAGAACTACTTGTTTTTTAAAAGAAATTAATTAAAATAAACACATTTCAAATCAGGGAATCAGCCATAACAAGAAATTATATAACAGTTTACACCTTCTATTATGTTTTGTTTTGTTATGGTTGTTTTGGTTCACAAACAATATATATTGTTTATAATAAACATCATTTGTGGTTTACCAAACAGTTATATTAATTAAAAATTACTCTATTAATGTTTGTAATTGCATATGTTTTTTACATGGTACAATTGGTAGCCAAAAGTTCATTTACAGGTAACTATTTTAGTTTTAGGTAGTAACCAAAATATACATAAATATGTCTGTTATATATTATTTTATTTGAAATTAGAATTACTTATTTTTTAAAAGAAATTAATGAAAATTAACACATTTCAAAATAAGGAATCAGCCATAACAGGAAATTATATCACACTTTACACCTTATATTATGTTTTGTTTTGTTATGGTTGTGTTGGTTCACAAACAACATATATTGTTTATAATAAATAGTATTTGTGGTTTAACAAACATTTATATTAATTAAAAATTACTCTATTAATGTTTGTAATTGCATATGTTTTTTACATGGTACAGTTGGTAACCAAAATTTTAATAATAGGTAACTGTTTTAGTTATAGGTAGTAACCAAAATATACATAAATAGTTATGTTATATATTATTTTATTTGAAGTTATAATTACTTGTTGTTAAAAAGAAATTAATGAAAATAAACATATTTCAATATTGTGCAATATAAATTTTGTTTTATTTAATCAATAAAATGATTACAATATGAATGTATATTGAGCAACCTCAGTAAACATCAAGGAGCCTGTTACAATTTTTTTGATGTTGAAGTATATCATAACGTTTTTGGCCTCAAAATTGGTGGATTATTGCATGTTTTTTGTTGTGTCCTTTTTCTTAGCATCGTCTGCATTTATTCTGAATTGTATTTTCAGACACATGCGTGTACCTTCTAATCTTTGGTCGTCCAGCCAGTCTTCTTGTATTTGGTGGTTTGACACATATGTTTTTAATCTCGTTTGGAACATCTCAATTCTCTTTGTCATCCAACGGCATGATGGAAGTTGAATATGTGTCTACCAAAGTTTTTTTTGAATAGTATTTTGAGCAAAAATCATAACGACTTTCATATTCCTTTTCTTTAATAACAAAGATCGGCGTGTGAAGAAGGCATCTCATGGTATTGAAATTTACGGCATGTGCATGTCTTTTGTTCCATATCCACGATAAATTGTTTAGTGACATCGTAAATGTGAGACCCCAGATTTTATAAATAAAGATTTAAATTTCTCAAAATATTTTTTTGAATATTATGGTATGGATTTGATATAATGTTATAGCTGTGGGTAGTATTTATAAATTTTACAAAGTATGCAAGTTGTTGTATTATATTCGATTGGTCAGGGAATATTCTTTGTGTCGAGGAATATTAAATGCGACAACACAATCATTAGTGGACCCCTACAACGAATTATTGTCGGATTGAGAAAAAGACAAAAATATTTTATTGAAAATAACTACAGAAGTTTTCAATTATAATATCTTGTTGAACTACTCGGTAGTAAAAGTGCGATGTCTGCTGTGGTTTGCATTGTAGTACACTACGGTATTGATTATTAATGCTTACGTGAGAAGTCACCCGCTTTTGTTCAATTATTGCTATAAGTAATTGTTGTATAAGATCTCACGTTATTTGATTCAATTATTGTCGATATTTTATATATTATTAAATCAATAATTGAAATAACGAGTTATTAATATTATAAATTGCAATATTAACGATGTCTGAAGTTACGCCAGGAGAGTTTGGTCACCTAATTGCGGCTAATAGGGAGAAATCCTTATTGGAAAGCCCTCTTCTTTCAAAACGACCGTCGATTAATATTGTGAATTATAATAAAGATGATAAATGTTGTTAAAATTATTAAGAGATTTTTATAAAGTTTGCTTATTTTATGGATTTCTATTTACCCATTTTTCAAAATAATCGGTAGAAAATTATTTAAAGGTGGGGCCCACATGTGGGGCCCATATGTGTTGGAAAAATAATTTTAGAAATGGAAGAGTATACGTATGGAAGTATATGTATGTCTTGAGTATATGGTGGGAGAAAATGATATGTGAAAGTGATAGGTGTGTGATGTGTGTGTGAGTGGAAAATGGTGGAAAAGTGGTGGTGTGATAGTGATGTGTAAGATTGTAGTGAAAGTGATTATTGGGAGGGTGGGGGATTGATGTTGGATATGGGGGATAAAAAAATCTCGTGGTATATATAATATTGATATATATAAATTGAAAACATGTGTTTATATATATGTATTATATTTTAATTTTTGTTGAAATCTTATTCGTTAGTTGTTTGACTTAGTTTTTAGTTGATTGAAGAAATAATTCTGCAAAATTATTTCGTAGTTGAACAGTGCCCTTCCATTCTCCTATAAATAGAAGTTCATTCCTTCATTATTTCTTACGAATTCACTAAAACTCCAGAGAGAAAAATTATAGAGAAACTATAGAAAAGTATTATGCTACTTCCCTACTCTTAAATTCAGTTTCTTTTATGGTAAGGAGTGTTATTCTTTCTTATTCATGAAGAGAACTGTTGTTATTCCATTTCTTATTATTCTGTTGGAATAACTCAGATAATGCCATGATCTACCATATACTTGGTGACATTCTTCTATTATTTTGTCTTTATTATTCGCTTGAACATCCTCGTCATGTGTTTTTACAATCGACACGGTTCCGTCTTTGTTATTATTATTCATTGGAATATCACATCGCTGTTTTATGTTTTATCTAGGACCTGCCTCTTTATTTATTATTACATTGGAATATCCCGTCTCTGCATTTCATTTTACGGACTGGTTCCATTATTTATTGTTCGCATTTATTATTACATTTGGGACATCCCGTCGATGTGAATTTCACCCGACTGGTTCCGTTATTATTATTCTCATTGGAATAACATGTCTATCTAGGCACTGCATGCATTGTGATTTCTTTTGTTATTCCATTCGTTATTATACTCAAATTGGTTAAAATTTTGACTTATACTCCATGAAATTAGTGGAATATCCTTGATATTTGCGCTTCATCCAAAGATTTTCATGGAAATATTCTTCCAGCATTCTTGAATTTTACTCTACAAAGCGATATCATGTTAACAATTTGGACGTTATTAGTTCCTGAATAAATTAATTCGTGAACTTGTTTTATTGAACTCTTATATCATTGTGATCATCCTCATGTTTATATTTTTTTTGAAAGTCATCTGTGGCTTGTAGTGCATAGATGGACTTGGTATGATTATGACCAGAGATTATTCAGTGTAATCATGACCGTAATGTTACAAATAATGTGATAAAAGTCCTCATTGGCCCGTAGTGCATTGATGGACAGTTGTTGGCATGATCATGACCATTGATGAATACACGAATATCCTTGGCCCGTAGTGCATGGATAATTTATGGTCGTGACCGATGAATATCCTTGGCCGTAATATGAGGATGATGTGAATTATTTAATAAGCTGAGTCTCAGCGATAAAAGTGATGAAAAACCTTTTAGATCATAAAAGATAGTAGATTTTATTCTTTACTTGACTCTTTTAATGGATTGCTTATTCCGCTGCAGTTAAACTTGATGTCTATTGTATTTTATCAGTTTAACATTGTTGAAGTCTAATGATAATTTATTCTGCATTATCTTAGTCATAATATTTCTTACTGGGCTAGTTGAGCTCACTCTTTCTTTCACTGTTCTCTTCAGGAAATGAGATTATAGCTGGGACGAGTCGGGGAACGAATTGACAGTCCAGATGATAGCATTAGTAGTTCTCACTATTCTGTTAAATAGTGTGATAATAAATGTAATGAGGACTTAATTTGAGTTTGTACACTGTCTATGAGGACTCCATTGAGAATGGATATTGTCTAGAAGGCAATATTCTTGTTTAAACTCTCAGTTTATGTTTTGTCGTATTTTACACGACAGTTGTATAATTAAGTTATATTTGATTTATGTACCATGTATTTGGCGACTCAAGATGGGTGATGTATACCTATTTTGGGGCGTCACAACAGTATCAAAGCTTGAGGATATGATCCTGGCTAAGATGTGAGACAAGAACTAGGAGGGAGAGACGGAAATTCCTTCGTTAGTATGACCTACCTAAGTTTATTTGATATTTAAATTGGTTTCGGTCACCACTAAGCAATTCAAGGAGCTGGGACCACCGAGTTTTTGGGAAAGCGAAACCACTTAAAGGCGAGGCGTGGTTAAAGCAGATGACTAAGATATTTGATGTCTTGGGATGCTCCGAGAGCAAAGGTTCCTTTGTCACCTTTATGTTGCGTGAAGAGGCGATTCATCGGTGGGAATTTGTAAACGCATACCCGACTTAACGCACTCAAGATGTCTCTTGGAGAAGTTCCAAAGTTGTTCAATGACAAGCACTTTCCGAAAAGTATTCGTCACACGAAGGAGGTGGAATTTATCAAGTTGGAGCAAAACAACATGACCGTAGTGTCGCATGACGAAGCTAAGTTCGCCGAAGTTATCCGGTTTACGTCCCCATTTGGTTGATAATGAGGAGAGAATGACGAATGTTTTTAAGAGGTTTAAAAACCGAGATACGTCAATATCTTATCTCTCATAAACCGTGTTTGTATTCGAGATGTTGTTAATAGGGCTCGATTATTGGGCGTGATAATGAGTCAACCCAACCAAAAGAAAGCGTAAACAAAATGATAATACCAAAGATAGCGATCATCGAGCGGTGAAAATAAGCGTGAAGGGAATCAACATGCGAAATGGTAACCACTTTTGGTAATCATGGCCAAAATAATAAGAATGGACATTTTAAGAAGAGAAATTCAACAATGATGGAAAGACATCAAAGACCAAAGACCCGTTGTTAAGGAAGGAGAACGACCACCTATCATATGTTTCAAATGCGAGGGAGGGACATATCAATCCAAACTACGCGATGTCATCCAAAGAATGTTATAATTGTGGTGGAAAGAAGGTCACCTAGCCCAATTTTGTCGTTCACCAAAGACAAGTTCACCTAGGATGGAGCACCAAAAGACCGCTCCGGAAAAGACAAAACCGTTAGAGTTCAAGGAGAGAAGCGTTTTTCGTGACTTCTCAAAAACCGAGTAAACCGAACGAAGTTAAGCGGGTTAGTTAATTATAAATTCTGCGAAGTCATGCCTTATAAGATACCTGTTCTACCTATTATTTTATCTCTCTTTGCTTTGCGTTCAACGTTTAAATTTGACTCGGAGAAGTTAGACTTTGACTTATTGGTTGAGACTTCGTTAGTAGGAGCCTTCGTTACCTCCACTATTTATAAATCTTGTTGATTCAAATCGACATTTTCACGTTACCTGTCGATCTTATCTCTTTGAAAATACTTGCCTTTGATGTGATTTTCGAAAATATGCAGTAATAATATAGGGGTTTTATGACTGACCTTAAGTTTCTTTGACTCGTTGATATTATCTTGCAATCTTCTCTCAGCTGTTGTGGAAAGGTTTGTGAAAGTTGATATTGCTGATTGTTTGTTTGTGAAATACCACCTTTGAACCATACAACGTAGGCATTCAATCATCGACGCAACCGGAAGATCTCTGATTCCCTTGACTGAAATACCACCTTTGAAGGGGCTAGTAGGCCGGTAACTTCGAAATTTTGATATTGGCTACTGTCTGTCCATGTTCCGTTGAAGTAAAATACAATTGGAAGCATATTCATGGTCCGAATACTGAAACAGTAACATTCACACAATAATGTAATTAGTATCCAAATCTATATATGAATGTTTCTAAAACTTTGTATGCGCAACGAAATATGAATGTTACTGTTTCAAAAGCTATTTTGTAACTGATATAATTTATATTCACTATTTAGATACTAAAGCAACTTTTTTCAGTAACCAAAGTAGACGTATTTAGTATCAATTATTATGCAACAAACTGCTTTCAGTTTGTTTACAAACAAATCACAATTTATAATGCCCTGAAAATGAAATACTAAATATTAAACACTAAAAACAAGGAATCCAAATATTTATATGAATGTTGCCAAATTTTTATATAAATGCTTCCAAAATATGCATTTGTAACAAATATTTTTTTGTTACTAAAATTACAAAAGCTATTTAATTGGTTTCCAAAGTAACATTATTCAGTAACCAAAATATACGTTATTGGTATCTCTGTTACTGTAAAGTAATGTTTTCATTTCTTCCATATTCAAAACACAAATTATAATGTCGTGAAGGTGATTTGCCAAATATTTAACACTAAAAATAAGGTAAACAAATCTTTATATGAATGTCCCCAAAACTTTGTATGCGTATCAAAATTGTATTGAACAACAAAGAATAATTTAAAATTTATTTCATATACGATGCTTAATATTACCGATATGATATATACTAATAAAATCATGTGAATTATTGTATTACATTTTTGTTTTTGTTATTGTCATAAAAAATTACACTCTCGATTGAATTCGTAGTTAACAAAAAAATGATTTCAAAATATAGATTAACTGATTCGTACCTTTGTATTCACTTTTCAAATTCAGTTTGCAATCTCTGTTTTAATCTTCGCTTTCGATTTTTAAACCTCATGATCGGTTTTGCGTATACGCTTTTACGGTGCTATGTGTTTGGTTCTCTGTGTTTTTCAATTAGGCTTCTTTTGTGTGTATGTTTCTGCTTCCTTTTCGATTGATCCGATCTTGAAGATGAACAATTAGTTGAAGATGATGATTATATGTAAAAGCTTTCGGATTGTTCTCATATGGAGCATTCGTTTTGTGCGTTGTTTTTTGAATGTTTTTTTTAGTAGGTAACTGACGTGAATGGTGGAGTAGTTTTCTCCTTGAATTAAGGTGTTTGTATTTCAGTTGATTTGGTTTATGTGACGTGGATTGCACTAATATTGATGTTATTATATATTATTGCACTATTACTATAATTATTTAATTGATGCACTATTCTTGTAATATCTTTCTAATAGTTGTATACTTATGTAAATGACCCTTAAAATTATTGGATCTAAGTCTTAAAAACTGACATCTCGCTTAAAAGTCACTAAACTAACTCTAATTAGCTCATTTAAAAGTCACTAACCTAAGTCTAGTCAACTCATTTAAAAACCACTAACCTAACTCTATCTATTAATTTAATATAACACTAATACAGTATATTATTATTATTATGAGTACTTTGTTATGTCTCTCATTATTTTTTTTAATAATTATTTTATTATTATTATTATTGTTGTTGTTGATTCCTTTGGAGTTTAATATGGTTTTTTAATAATAGTAATAATAATTATTATTATTATTGTTGTTGTTGTTTTAAACCTCATTGTCCATATATATATGCTTATAATTTATTTCTTTATGTTGTGTTCATATTTTGTTCACATAGTTTTACGTTTTTATTTAAAAAAATGAATATGCAATTTTAATTGTAAAATCAAATCAGAAAATAACACACTCAAGCAGTAAAGGTGCATGAGAATAATTATAATAATATTTCCAATGCTACTTTTTTCTTTTTCACACAAACAATTTATTATGTGTATTGAAAGTTATATCTTGTATTAAAAATTGTTAAAATTAAGCTTTACATTGGATATGATAAAAAAAAGTTGCGTATAAAATATTTCTTTCGTTCTACAAGAAGAAATTCATTTTTAAAAATTTAAAATTTTATTTCATTACATGTTTATCTCTAAAAATAAATATTACTCATTTAATAATAATGATATAATATTAAAATTATGATTATAAACTTTAGAATATTATGTTATCTTGTGAATTTTTCTTTTGCAAGTTAAAAATATGTGAAATAAAAGCTTTTTGGTAAAATAATAATAATAATAATAATAATAATAATAATAATATATTAATATTATATTAAATTAATGGATAGAGTTAGGTTAGTGTTGTTTAAATCAGGTGACTAGAGTTAGGTTAGTGACTTCTAAATTAGGTGGAGAGCATTCACAATATTTTTCCTAATAAATTTTTATCCCCAACTTTGAATAATATATCAACAAATTATCATTAATGCAACAGTTTTTTTATCCTTATTTAACACTATTTTAATCTCTATATAGAATTTTATTACTCCCCAAAGTGAGGGAGTCAAAAGACAGTTCTCTATATATGTAAAATGACATTTCACACCCTCATTTAAGTGGACAACGCATCAATCATACATGTCTTGACATTATTGTCACATGAATTTTTACTACTTCATTTTATTTAATTTATGTTCATATAATTATAAATATTATAAAAGTACCATGAATTATAAAATTTATTATTTTCAAAATTTAAATTAAATGAATCATATTAATTTTAAATTTAAAAATATCACAAATTAATTTTAAAAAATTTAATAGATCTTATGTACATTTGCAATTACAATCCATTCAATACTCACTTCATAAATTACTTAAAATTTAAAATAAAATAGAAGTTATTTTACAATGAAATACAATTAATAAATTATACTCTATTTTAAATATTATAAGATTATTATTAATTTTTATAAGTCAATTTGATGCATTCTCAAACTTAATAATTTTCCTAAGAATTGAAAAAATAATAAATTTTAGAAGTAATAGTATTTTTTCTAAATAAATTACAATATGTATTGATTAAATTTATATTATATTTAAATTTAAAAATATCACATACTTACTTCAAAAAAAATTAAAAAATTAATAGCGATTTTATAATTAAAAACAAGATGTTGTAGTATATTACATCTATCATAAACTTTAGTGCATAAAACTAATACAAAGGTCAAATAGTTACAACGGTCAAAAAATATTTTGACTGTTAGAATTTTAATATTTTAACTTTTTGTAAGACCCCAACTTATTATAAATAAAATTGAATTTTCCTTTATTCATTATTCTAAATTAATAAGGGTTAATTTGATAGAATTATTTGGTTATGGGTGAAATGTGCAAAGTTTACAAAATAAGCAAAGTGGTTATAAAATATTCATTATTGTTTGGGGAATATTAGTGGTCGTGGAATATTTTTTTGTTTTGCGGGAATCTCCGCATTTACTACGCAATCATTAGTGGGCCCTATAACGGAAAACTATTTGGATGAAGGAAAACGACAAAGATTGAGTTTTATAAATAACGACGTAAATTGTTACTGAATTAACAATTTGTTGGGTTACCCGGTGGTTAAAATACGT
This sequence comes from Panax ginseng, assembly GCA_020205605.1. Taxonomy (NCBI): domain Eukaryota; kingdom Viridiplantae; phylum Streptophyta; class Magnoliopsida; order Apiales; family Araliaceae; genus Panax; species Panax ginseng. The sequence continues at coordinate 126,491,632 of CM035144.1, forward strand.
GAATGTCGCAGTAATAGACAAAGAGATAGCACACTGTGATTGCACAATATTATTGAATTATTGATCCTTACGTAGAAGGCACTACTCAATAATTATTACAGTGAATTCTCGCTCAATATTATATTTTATTGATTCAATAATTGATGCGTTGATATTTTGTATTCTTTGTTGTTTGAATAATTGTCATTACACGAAGATTTTCCATTATCAAATCAATAATTCATATTATTTGAATAATATTATCGATAACATTATTGGCAATGTCTAGAAAGTTACGTCTAAGGAGAGTTTGGTCACCTAATTGCGCGCAAAGTAAAGGAAAAATCCTTATTGGAAAGCCCCCTCTTTTTCTTGGGAACTACACGGTTGTCGATAATGTGATTCCGTAATATTATTTTAAATAAGTAATTATTGATTATTATGATAAAGAAAATATTTATTTTATGTGGATATAGATGGAGAAAATTTTAATGTGACAATTGTTTGAAAATTAATATTTTATCTTTTTCGATAAAATAATTCATTTAAATATATTATTTTAATAATATATTAACGGTGATATTTTTATAATGAATGTGGGATATATGAGTATATGAGGAGGTAGAGTATTTTGTGGCATTAAATGCTTAACATATGTTTTGTGTGTCGGTGGACACAATTCTTGATCGAAAATTTATTATAGACTGTAAAATTGCCCGTTTATGGATTTCGGTCAATTTCTGTTTGGAATTTGGAAACATTTTCTTCTGCAAAGTTGTAGAGAATGGAATTTCCCATGGAAAGTCGTGAGATTTGAATTTTTCTGATAACCGAGCTATTTTCTACGAATTGTTGAAGTTTCAGAAAATAAAATGATTTTTATTAAATTACGAGACCCACTTTTGGTTGGTGGATTAAACACATGAAATCATTTGGGATTTTTTTCCAAGGTGGTGGCTGGTCATGGTCTAAAAGTACATGCGTATGAATTTTAAAATAAATAATATTAATTTATTAATTTAGTCTCCTTTAGCGCTTCTAACATTTTCCTATAAATAGAGGCTAAGTTAGAATTGAAAATCACACCGAAACTAAGTTTTCTCTTTCTCTCTCTAAATTATCGAGCGTATTCTTGTGAGTATACTTTGAGTGTTGCTATACTGGTCATGGGTTTCACAAGACTATATCTAAATTCACCACAAAATACGGATATTTTGAGGTAAGGGTATTATTTTCTTCTTAAATGATATTTTTCTTCAATATCATTATCTTAGAAGTATTGGTGAATTTTTATCAAATTTGGAACTTGTTGTGTCGGGTTCTTATTCACGATACTAAGACTATTCACGATATCGACACTATTCACGAATACGGCCTATTCAATTTAAAAATAAAAATTTTCTTTTGTCCAAAATATCTATTCGGATACTAGCTTTGATTGTATCCATATTTTGATCATTCTTGAATTTTACACCAATATGATTATTTTTGAAGTATTTTTGGACATGGGTAAAACAAAGTACGAATCCTTAATCCTTAATCCTTGTCATTTTATATCACCGGATTCGTTTCTTTAAAATGTTTTCATCATCATCGATCTAAATGGTGATATAAATGAATATCTTTGGCTCAGAGTGCAAAAGATGAACGATTAATCGATGAATATCTTTGGCACGTAGTGCAAAGATGAGCAGTGTTGAGATGAACATGACCAACCGGGTCATACAAATGAATATCTTTGGCTGTGGTGCAAAAAGATGATTAAAATGTATATTGATTGTTATTACGAGGATAAACTATTGATGATGGACTTTTAAACCTTAGAAGATAAAGAGAATTCTTTTCTACGTGACTCTTCTAATGGATTGTTGTTTCCAACTGCATTTGTTGATCTAAAACTTGTTGTCTATTGTATTCTATTAGATTTTTCCTGTTGAAGACTAACGATAATTTGTTGTATATTATCTTAGTCATAATATTCTTTTCTTTGGGCTAGTTGAGCTCACCCTTTTCTTTTTGTTCCATTTTTCTTCTCGGGAGGTGAGAACATGCAGGATCGAGTCGGGGTATGGAGTGATGGTTTTAGGGAGATGTTTTAATTGGCCCTCACTATTTCAGTAAAATAGTGTATGAATAATTAATGAGGACTTATTTGGGTGTGTATATTGTCTGAAGACAATATTTGTATTCAAACTCACAACAGATTGTCGTATTCTACACGACATCTGTATTGTCAAAGTTGTAGTTTGCTTTCATACAATGTATTTTGGCGACTTCGAATGGGTGTTGTATACCTATTTTGGGGGCGCCACACATTGGTATCGAGCTTAAGGATATGATCTCCAGCGGAGATCGGGGAATAGAACTAGGAGGGAGAGACGAGTAAATCCTTCGCCAGTGTGTCCTACCTAAGCTTATTTGTTGGTCGGGTCATAATATAGGATATTATGTGATATGTTAATTTGTTTAATTAACCCTTATTTTATGGCGAGATTTAAGAATGGTCACGAGAACGCGTTAACATGGAGTTTATGAGACCATGGAGCCGCCAGATTTCACCAACGAGGAGAACGTGCAACAGTCGACAATGTTCCTCCCGTGAACAACGCCATCGAAAGCAAATGATGAACAGACGGATCTTTAGAAGCTTTTTGCGATTCATGCAAAATCGACGAGGAGACTCGTGTACAAAATACGGGAGGAAATGATAGAACGTGCGGTTTGTCACGGCCAAACAATTCAAAGAGTTGGGACCACCAGTTTCCATGGAAAGTTCGGATCCGATCAAGGCGTAAACGTGGGTCAAAGCAAATTACCAAGATATTCGATGTCTTGGGGTGCGGAGGAAAAGAAGGTTCCATTCGCCACCTTTATGTTTCGTGGTGAAGCAGACATCGGTGGGAATCATGAAGCGTACTGACCCAGATGCACTTAACATGTCTTGGGGAAAGATTTGAAACTATTCAATGACAAGTACTTTCCGTAAAGTATTCATCATATGAAGGAGGTAGACTTTATTAGACTCGAGCGTAACAACATGACGGTGTCTCAATGACGAGGCAAGGTTCGCAGAATTATCCAGTTTTCACACCTCATTTGGTGGAGAATGAGGAACGAATGACGCGTATGTTTCGAGAGGTCTAAAACCGTAGATTCGTCAATACTTTATCTCTCATAAATTTTCTCTCAGTATTCGGATGTTGTCAATGAGGCTCGGTTATTAGGCGAGATAGTGAGTATACTCAACCGAGGGACCACAATCGGTGGTAGTCATCGAACGATGATAACCAATGGCGAGGAAAAGAATACGGAGAAAGCGCGGTAACCACTCGGTGGTAATCGTGGACATGATAATAGGAGAGGTGACTCAAGTGGAAATTTCGTAAAGAGAAGATTCAACAATGACGGGAAGATATCAACTAGCAAGACCAAAGACCAACAACAAATGCTAGGGAGGAGAATCGAATTACCAGCTTAGATGTTACAAATGCGGGAAGAGGGACATATCACCAAAAATCCTCCACAACAATCCAAGGTATGTTATAACTGTGGAAAAGAAGGCCACATCATCGCCGAGATTGTACTATCGCGAAACCAAGTTCAAGAGGAGTGGTGATTCCAAGGGTCATCTCGGATAAGTCAAATCGTGATTCTTTCGGAAGAAATATTGTTTGTCGTGGTCGGACAAAACGTGAGAACACAAACGAGGTGATCACGGGTAAGCTAATCTTGAATTCTTGCGAAGTTTATACCTTACTGAATCAATTCTGGCTTCTACCCATTCTTTTATCTCTCCGCTTGTGCTCAACGCTTAAACTTGACTCGGAGAAATTAGATTTTGATTTATCTGTTGAAACTCCGTTGGGTGAAACCTTCGTTACATCTACGCTTTATAAATCTTGCATGATCCAAGTTGGCACTATCACATTACCCGTTGATCTTATCTCTTTAAAGATACTTGCTTTTGATGTGATTTTAGGAATTGATTGGTTAACCACTCATCATGCCAAAATTGATTGTTTTCGTAAGGTTGTTAGTTTTTCATATTCTAACCAACTGTCATATTTGAATTCAAACCACTAAACCACTAAAATCGATCATCATATGTCATATCAAGCCACAAAGCTATTCGTTTATTGAAAAACGGATGTCAAGCTTTCTTAGCCCATGTTATGGATTTAAATAATGACAAGTCGATTTGAATAATATTTATGTGGTTAGAGAATTCTCGATGTATTTCTGAAGAGCTTCCTTGCCTACCCCGAACGTGATGTTGAATTCTTTATTGACCTTGAATCGTATAAAGCCCATTTCTAAAACCCCATATCGAATGGCTCTATTGAACTTCGAGGAGTTAAAAGTCCAACTACGAGAGTTATTAGACATCGGTTTCATTCATCCCGAAAGACGTCTCCTTGGGGTGCTCCTGTTTTATTCGTAATGAAGAAGAAAGCACGGAGTATGCGACTTTGTATTGACTATCGAGAATTGAACCATGTCACCATCAAGAATAGGTATCCGCCACCTCGCATTGATGACCTGTTCGACCGGGTTATAAGAGCCGCAATTCTTTTCAAAGATCGATCTTCGCTCGGATATCATCAGTTGAAGATTAAAACTGAGGATATTCCAAAGACGGCATTCAGGACTCGATACGGGCATTATGAATTCTTGGTCATGTCTTTTGGATTGACTAATGCTCCTGCTGCTTTCATGGATATGATGAACCGTGTATTCAAGGAATATTTGGATCAGTTCGTTGTTGTCTTTATTGATGACATCCTCATCTATTCCAAAAGCCGTGAAGATCATGAGCACCATTTGAAGCTGGTACTACAAAGACTTCGTGAACACAAGCTTTATGCGTTTGAAGAAATGCGAAGTTCGGCTTGAGGAAGTAGCATTCCTTGGGCACGTGGTGTCAAAACAAGGAGTATCTGTTGACCTTGAAGATTGAAGCAATCTGAAGTTAGAAGAATCAAGATACCTGACTTTCTGGCTTATTTGGTTATTATCGGAGATTTGTGGAAGGATTTTCTCGAATCGCTTACTCAGTTAACTCACCGACTTTAAGGATGCAAAATTCTTATGGAATGCGAGGAATGCGAGAAGAGCTTCCAAGAGCTCGAGAGGAGACTCATTTCTAAGACTGTTTCTGCGACAATACCATCTCGGTTCGGATGGATTTGTTATCTACATGTGATGCTTCCGGCAAGGGGTTAGGATGTGTTCTCATGCAACATGGGAAAGTCATAGCCTATGCCTCACGACAACTCAAAGAATATGAGAGGAATTATCCTACTCATGATCTAGAGTTAGCGCGATGATCGTATTCAGCGTTGAAGATATGGAGACACTTACTTGTATGGAGAGAAGTGGAGATTTATACTGGACCATAAAAGCATCAAATATTTCTTCACCCAAAAGAACTCAATATACTGCAACGACGTTGGCTTGAGCTATTGAAGATTACGATCACACTATTCAATATCATCCCGGAAAAGCGAACGTAGAAATTTACACATTGAGTGAAGATCATATACGCAATCTGAGTCGATATTGTCAACGCAAAGGCCTATTTTGTATGACTTACAAAGGATGAAGGTAGAATTAAAGACTCGAGGGACCCACATAATGATGGCGAATATACGAGTAGAACCGACTTTAATCGATAAAGTTAAAAAATTCTTCAAGCTACTGGACACAGGGGCGATCGTATAAAGAAGAAAGTCACGAAGGAGCTATTCCTAAGCAAGAATTGATGAGGAAGGAATACTTGAGTTAATTCTGAGACTATCGTTCTAACGATTCGACACGAAGCATAAAATCATGATGGAGGCACACAACACCCCGTTTGCAATCCATCTCGGGAGTACCAAAATGTATCATGATATTCGACATACATTTTGGTGGAACAATATGAAGAGAGATTGCGAGTTTATCTCAAGATGTTTAACTTTGTCAACGTGTAAAGGTGGAGCATCAAGTGCCAAAAGGTCCATTGCAACCACTTGAGATTAGGAATGGAAATGGAACACATTACTATGGATTTTGTTACGTGTCTTCCCAAAGTTTCTCAAGGCGTAGATGTAATTTGGGTTATTGTTGATAGATTAACCAAGTCGCCCCATTTTTACCGATCGCGAGACTTATCCCTCGAACGTCTTGCTTCGTATGTGCGTGAATGAGATTATGCGATTGCATGGCATGCCAATATCCATAGTTTGGGATCGTGACCCGAGATTCACTTCAAGATTTTGGGTTAGCTTGCGAAGCTATGGGCATGGATTCTGATTGATTCAAAAGATACCATCCTCAAACGGACGAACAATCGTAGAGGACTATTCAAACCCTCAAGATCTATTAAGACTCTGTGTCTAGATTTCAAAGGAAGTTGGGATAAATACCTACCATTGGTGGAATTCTCCTACAACAACAGCTTATCGAAGCAAGTATAGGCATGGCTCCATTTGAGGCGTTGTATGGATTTAAAAATGTCGTTCTCGAAGATCTTTGGGGCCGAAAGGGAGAAAGCAAACATTGTTGGGACCAAAATTAATGCGCATTTACTACGAAAAAGATCCAAATGATTCGACAACGATTCAAACTTCACAAGATCGACAAAAGAGTTATCTTGATCTTCATAGAAAGGGCGTGGAGTTTAATATTGGAGATCATGTATTGTTACGTATTTCTCCACGGAAAGGAGTTACAATATTTGGGAAAAGAGAAAGCTCAATCCAAGGTTTGTTGGTCCATTTGAGATTCTTGACCAAATAGGAACGTAGCTTATAGACTCGCGTTACCTCCAAGTATGTCTCGTGTTCACATATGTATTCCACATATCTATGCTTCATAAATATGTGAAAGACCCGAACCACATTATTGCGTTAGAACCGATTTCCAGAGATAGTGAAGATTTAACATACGAGGAGATACTGTTGAGATTTTGGATAGGAAAGAGCATGTCTTACACATGAAGGTTATACCACAAGTTAAGGTTTTGTGGAAAAACCATGCAATTGAGAAATGACATGGGAGTTGGAATCGGAGATGAAAGCGAGGTACCTCACCTTTTCGATATACCGTCGTCGTCGTCGCCAATTTCGAGGAAGAAATTTCATAAGGAGGGAGGTTGTAAGACCTCAACTTATTATAAATAAAATTGAATTTTCCTTTATTCATTATTCTAAATTAATAAGGGTTAATTTGATATAATTCTTTGGTTATGGGTGAAATGTGCAAAGTTTACAAAATAAGCAAAGGGTTATAAAATATTCATTATTGTCGGGGAATATTCGTGGTCGTGGAATATTCTTTTTGTTGAGAATCTCCGTCTGACGGCGCAAGCATTATTGGTAGGCCCATAACGGAAAAAAAGTTGGATGAAGGAAAACGACAAAGATTGAGTTTTATAAATAACGACGTAAATTATTACCAATTAACAACTTTGTTGGGTTACACGGTGGTTAAAATCTGATGTCGCGCGTGGTTGCCAAAGAAGCTTACCAGTATTATTGCAATGATTATTGAATTATTGATCCTTACGTGAAAGGCCTTTACTCAATAATTATTCAAAGATGAGTTCTTCGCTCAATATTATATTTTATTGATTCAATAATTCTTTGCGTTGATATTTTGTATTCTTTGTTGTTTGATAATTGTCATTACTACATGATTTTTCATTATCAAATCAATAATTCATATTATTTGAATAATATTATCGAGATAACATTATTGGCAATGTCTAGAAAGTTACATCTAAGGAGAGGTTTGGTCACTTAATTAAGCTACCAAGGTAAGGAGAAATCCTTATTGAAAAGCCCTCTTTCTTTCACAGGAACGGCACCGTTTATCGATCTTGTGATTCCGTAATATTATTTTTAAATAAGTAATTATTGATTATTATGATAAAGAAAATATTTATTTTATGTGGATATAGATGGAGAAAATTTTAATGTGACAATTGTTGAAAATTAATATTTTATCTTTTTACGATAAAATAATTCATTTAAATATATTATTTTAATAATATATTAACGGTGATATTTTATAATGAATGTGGGATATATGAGTATATGAGGAGGTAGAGTATTTTGTGGCATTAAATGTTTAACATATGTTTTGTGTGTGTTGTGGACACAATTCTTAATAGAAAATTTATTATAGACTGTAAAATTGCCTGTTTGTGGATTTCGATCAATTTCTGTTTGGAATTTGGAAAAATTTTCTTCTGCAAAGTTGTAGAGAATAGAATTTCCCATGGAAAATCGCGAGTTTTGAATTTTTCTGATAACCGAGCTATTTTCTACGAATTGTTGAAATTTCGGAAAATAAAATGATTTTTATTAAATTACGGAACCCACTTTTGGTTGGTGGATTAAACACATGGGCTGCTAGGATTTTTTTTCCAAGGTGGTGGTTGGTCATGGTCTAAAGCATGCGTGTGAATTTTAAAAATAAATAATATTAATTTATTAATTTAGTCTCCTTTGGCGTTCTAACATTTTCCTATAAATAGAGGGCTAAGTTAGAATTGAAAATCACACCAGAAACTAAGTTTTCTCTCTTTCTCTCTCTAAATTATCGAAATTCTTGTGAGTATACTTTGAGTGTTTCTTTATCTGGTGCGGGTTTACATCGGACTATATCTGAAATTCAATCGAAGACGGTATTTTTGAGGTAAGGGTATTATTTTCTTCTTAAATGATATTTTTCTTCAATATCATTATCGCCAAGTATTGGTGAATTTTTTATCAAATTTGAAACTTGTTGTGTGTCTGAGAGTTCTTATTCACGTATCAGACTTATTCACGATATCGACCTTATTCACGAATCACTTTGACTATTCAATAGAAAAATAAAAATTTTTCTTTTTGTCCAAAATATCTATTACGGATACTAAACTTTGATTGTATCCATGTTTTGATCATTCTTGAATTTTACACCAATATGATTATTTTGAAGTATTTTTGGACATGGGTAAAACAAAGTACGAATCCTTAATCCTTAATCCTCATTCATTTTGTATCAACTGGATTCGTTTCTTTAAAAATATTTTCATCATCCTCATCCTAAATGGTGATATAAATAAATATCTTTGGCACATGTAGTAAAGATGAGCGATTAATCCCGATGAATATCTTTTGGCTGTAGTGCAAAGATGAGCAGTGTTGAGATGAACATGACCAACCCGGTCATACAAATGAATATCTTTGGCACAGTAGTGCAAAGATGATTAAAATGTATATTGATTGTTATTACGAGGATAAACTATCGATGATGAACTTTTAAACCTTAAGAAGATGGTAGAATTCTTTCTACGTGACTCTTCTAATGGATTCTTGCTTCACTTGCATTTGTTGATCTAAAACTTGTTGTCTATTGTATTCTATTAGATTTTCCTCGTTGAAGACTAACGATAATTTGTTGTATATTATCTTAGTCATAATATTCTTTCTTTGGGCTAGTTGAAATTTCACCCTTTTCCTTTTTGTTCCATTTTTCTCTCGGGAGGTGAGAACATAGCGAGGATCGAAGTCGGGTATGGAGTGATGGTTCTAGGGAGATGTTTTAGTTGTCCTCACTATTTCAGTAAAATAGTGTATGAATAATTAATGAAGACTTATTTGGGTGTGTATATTGTCTGAAGACAATATTTGTATTCAAACTCACAACAGTATTGTCAGATTCTACACACGATCATCAGATTATCAAAGTTGTAGTTTGCTTTATACTATGTATTTTGATTTCAAAATGGGTGTTGTATACTTATTTTGGGGGCGTAACACTTTTAACTTTTAACTTTTATTATTTAAAGAATCAATATAAGTAACATGTTGAGTATATAATAAAAAAATTGAATTCTTATCCTGCATAATAACCCAATGACATTACAGAATAAGAATAAAGATTAAAAAAAACTATTAATAACTCTTAGAGTTAATTTAATGTCTTTTAAATGAGGTGATAATTTCTAAATCTTATATTTAATACTTTTAAATATGAACATATAAATAAATACTCTTTATTTCAATTTTGAAACAGAAATGATTCCGATCCCGATTCCGAAACTTCTAGTACTACTGTCTCAACACCCGCGATGCTCACGTATTAATGTATAGTAGTGATCCACAATAAATAAGAATAGAAAAATAAAAATTGTGAGCCAGAGAGAGATAACAAAATACAGGGGAAAAATAGTAAAATAAATAAATTCTTGATTATCATTTAGAAAAAGTCTAGGGGGATCGGTGGAATACAGTATTTTTTCAATAAAAAATATATTTTCTTTCAACAAATTTTTTGTTCAAATTTATTTTATTATTTTTTATTTATTATTCTCATAATTGTGGTTAAAAAAAACAAAAAAAAAAAACAAGGTGCCTTTGATTTTACTTATGCAATAGATAGGTGCATTTGACTAACTTAACCCGATCATTTTATTTTCAAATTCTCATAACTTTAAATTTAATTAATAAAACGATAAGTCTAGGGGGGATATTGTACTAGTGATATTTTTTTATTTTTTTATAGTACCTCTCAAAAAATCTATAATATTTATTTTAACTGAAATTTTTATAAAAATAATATTTTAGGTGTAATTTAAATACATATAAAAAATATGATCTCGTATATATATCTAAATTATACCTAAAATCTATTTTTTATAAAATTTCTAATTTAAATAAATACTATATATTTTTTAAAAAATATTATAAAAAAAATATCGCTAAAATATCACTAAAATAATGTCCCGCTAGTTTGTGCGCCCACGTTATGTGTGTGATTTTAGGAATGAGATGAATTTAGGTAATGATACACATGTCCCATCACAGGTTACATGATTGGAAATCATCAATGAATGTGCGCCTGTCAAACTTTGATAGTAGTAATATTATTGATTAAGAAATACTACCTCCGTACTATAATGAGTAATTTTTTTTTAGCTTAAATTACACATATCAATACACAAATTAAAATAATAAAAATATCTTTAATATATTTTATTTAAAATTAAAAAATTAATAAGTGTCATATAATTGTAATAATTGCAAAACATAATAAATACCATTAGATGTATAAAGGCATATATGAGAAAATATTATAAATATTATATTAGAGTTCTAACACATCACTTATTTTAAAAAAATATTAAACCTAAAAAATTACTTATTATGGAACGGAGGTAGTAGTACTTGGTATTCTTTTTCTTTTTTTCTTTTTTTTTTTGGACATGAGCAAAAATACTGTTGATTAAGATAGGATATCACTTGTGCCAATATAAATATATAATAATGCAAATTTTAAGTGGGCCAAGGGCACTAGGTTTGGTGGTCTACGACTCAGCACGGAACTGTGACACCTGTACAACATACTGTGGATCAAATTGGAACAGTGGGTCCAGAAGTTGCTAATGAGGTGTCAAGCAGTTATTGACGGACTACTGTCTACTGTCTCTACGTGTCGCTCATGCACTGTTGGAAAGTTAAATAATGCTACTATCACATACTCTCTCCGTTCTTTAATATAAGTCGTTTTAAAATTATGCATAAATATTAAAAAAATGATTGTAAATTATTAAATATAATATCAATTGTCTATATTACCCTTGTATTGGAAAAAGAGAATATTATTTATTGGTCAAAAAATAGTGAGAGAACCAAAGTTATATTTATTATTTGGGGTAATATTAGAAACTAAACAATTAATGCTTATTTGAAATTCTTAAACGACGTATATTTAGGAACAAAAATATTTTTCTAAAACGACCTATATTAAAAAATGGATATAGTAAAAAATAGTCACATACACACACATACATACTGCAAACCCCACATATAATACGGGAGCCCACAGTATGCATATGTGTGTATGTGAGCATTATGTGACTATTTTTTATGTATATGTATCCAAATTACTTCTAGAATGTTATATTATATAAAAATTTCAGTTAAAATAAATACTATACATTTTTTGAGAGAAAAAAATAAATAAAAAATATCAAATAATCCGATCCAATAATAATGTTTGCCTAAACTTATTGTAGATAATTTTGTATGTGACTGTATAAAAGCAGGTGCAGATATATGAATTGGAGATGTTATGCGAGTATCCTAAATTATCAATAGGCTTTTCAAGCACGTTGAATTTTTTTTTAAGAGCCGTTCTATCAATCAAAATATTTAGAGGAGCTCCCGTATCAATCAGTTTTATTCATTTCTGCTCTCGTTATATAGTAGTAGTATATTAATTTAAGGGGAGCAATATTTTTACATATATTTTTAATATTTTTATATTATTTTTTTACATGGGACTCAATTTATAATTGTGAACTTATGTAAGAAATAATTATATAAAAATATCAAAAATATATATGAAAATATCACTTTCTTAATTTAAAATTGGCGATTTGTTGCTTTTCCGTTAGAATTTGGACAACACTCGTATGATTAATGATTGAATGTCATGCTGTTGGTGGGAAAGCACTAAAACTACCAAAACAATTTATTAATAGTAATGCATTTTGTTTAAAATTGAGTCTTAATTATTATTTGTAAACAAAAATTATATGGACATATTTGAACATAAATTTTTAAAATAAATTCAATTACTTTTTTCATTTTTTAAAAATAATTTATTTCACTAGAAGATCGAGTCCATTATTTATTGATAGTAGTAGTATTTTTTACACTATCAAGTTTGACATGATAATAAAATTTCATGTAGTAAATTAATTTTTTTTTTATTTTTTAAAGATAGACATAAAATAAAATTAAAATACCAATATTTATAAAATTAATTTATATGTGAGACATTTTTTACAAGACATAAGAAGTATTAAACTTTAATAAGTAACAAAAATAACTCCCATTTCTAAACAGAAAACATATTTATTACACATGATCCTAATAATTAAGTTTTGGATGCAAGTTTTATTTCATTCATTTGCTCTTTCATTCTTTTTCGGCAATGATAACTACTCCTACTTTAATAAAGTTAATTAAGATGCAAAAGCTACGAGTTTTTTAATTACTTTTTTCGTTCTAAAATTAGAGATAAAATTTGACTTTTAAAATCAACAACGGCATATTAAATTTTAAAATTAGTACGACTCATAAAAGTTTAGAATAAAATAAATTTAATGATTAATAGTTTTTATTATATACTATACAATTATAATAATTGTATCAATTAAAATTAAATAAATTTATATTAATTTAAAGTTTAATATATTATCGTTTCATCTCAATTTAAAATTAAATTAGATCCCTAATTTTGAAATTGAGGAGGGAGTACTTTATATTTATCAATCCTTCGTTTTTGTTTTTTCCTTTTTATAATAAATTAGTGTATAAACTAGTTAGTGTTTAAATAGAAGGTCGGCTATACAAAAGACTTACGTAAGTATCTAAGAAGTGAATTGGTAGACTAGCTAGTGCGTGTCCAAATACTATTTTAATACAAGAATATTACGAAGCATTATATAATATATGAGATAGAACAAACTAATAAATAATATCTATTTATAGATTGATGTGTGTGGAATTATTCTAGACTCTGCTTACCTTTATTTTATGTTAATACCAAAATATAAATTATTAATGATTTTTTGAAAGTTAATTGAAAATATTTTTAAATTTCACAATATTAATTATTGTAGCGTTTAAGATTAAATAAATTTTATTAATTTTAAATATAAATATTTTTAAAAATCAATAAAATATTATATTTACAATAATACATACAGAGTATGAACCGCAAATAATTTGTTTCAATAACACGCCATGAATCATGTTGGGGATTAATTAATAAGCATATGAACCGCAAATAATTTGTTTCAATAAAATTTTAATATATCTTGAGAAAATATTACTTATTTTGTTTCAAAATTAAAAATACAAATATATTTATAAAACGACGATTTTTAAGTATAATTTTATGTTCTCAAATAAATCTAGCATTAGTATATATTAATAATTAGGAACTCAGCTGTTGTGGTGTGATATTAAAACTGTTAGTAAAAAAGTAATGACAAATTACGAACATCGTGTTATTTTAAAATTATAAAATAAAATATATTTCTAATTTTAAAAATATTAAAATATATATATATCTCTTTATAATTTTGAAAAGGTAGGATTACTTAATTAAAAGTTAAAAATAAAATAAAAATAAAGAGGAATATAAAAAGGAACACGGCTGCTCATGCCCAATGTAAATATTGTCGAATCAAGATCCTATATGAGAATTTCTTTGTGAGAATTATGTGAGGATTTTGTTATAGGGTTAATAACACATTAAAAAGAGATCTAATGGCTCACAACGTTTTGATAAGAATTTTTTTTTATAAGTTAATAAAAAATTAGAAGCCACCAAACGCGTTTATTAAAAACATATAATTTTATAAAATTTCTTGATAAAATTTATAAACCGTTTGAATCTCCTTTTTAATATGTTATCAATCCCATAATAAAACACTCACAAAATCCTAGATTTTCATAAAAAAAAATCTTGGTAGAGGAACCTGATTCTAAATTGTCAGACTTTAAGTATTGCTTTAATCTAATGCAATCACGGTAAAAGTATATACACGGAACAAAAAATAAAAAATAAAATAAAATCATGCCTTTAATCTTGCTAGCAATGATACATCATTCTTCTCACGTGACTCAACTACCGAACTAGTTGCACATGATAAGGATACCAATACCTTTTCCTTATCCCAAAATAACCTATTTTATTTTATTTTTTTATATATCAAAAAATAAAATGCCTCGTGTCAACTATTTAATGTAAAAAGTAAATAATAACATGGTCGGTCTATTGGCAAAACAATTATAGTATTTGCAAACATATATTTGGTAATAATCTATAATTATAAGTATTTGAATATTTATTAATTTAAATAATTTTCAATTATTTCAACTATTCTCCTCCTCCGCTCATATTATCGATCAAATTCAAACGAAAATCTCTTTTTTTTTTCGAAAAATGTGTCTATTATTATCTATACAAGTATTGCAGTGAAGGATATAATGCTTGTAACAAAAAAATGTATATTTAAATAATTTAATTCAATTTACGAAATTTTAAAATTTAAAATTAATATGATGTTATTTAATTTTAATATAAAAAATATATCTATTGTAAATTAATTATAAAGTACTACTAATTATAATAGAAACAACTTGAATGAAAATTATCGTCATTTTGAGTTTTAAAATTTTATAAATTGATTTTAAAAAATTAAAATATATATTTAATTTTGGAATGGAATTAATAGCCTATAGAGTTTTCTTTTCCAATGAATTAACTTCTTGATTACTTTAAAATTAAAATAAAATTTTCAACATAATTACTTATTCTCATATTAAACTGTTTTAAAGAAAATATTAATTATGTCAAATAAGATAGTCGACTTTGTTCAATAAAATTATTTAAATTAAACCATTTAATAAGTTAAAATATATTTGTCGCAGGTAGTATTGACGGAGACACGGTGGTGCCCCCACAAAATCTCCACATCCACTAGCAAAATTAAAATTCAAAGAAACTAAACAACATCTGGCCTAGATAGGCTATTGCCGTAAATAGTAGCAACCTGAAGCCCATATTTGTAGCCTGTCGTCCTTTCCCACTACAACGTACTATATAAATTCGCACACTCCTCCTCACTCCCTGATCTCTTTCCCTTTCTCTTTCATCATAGCCATGAAAGACCCTTCTCTTTCTCGTCGAAAAAAACCAAAAATCAAGCTCATCTGCAGCTTTAATGGCTCCTTTCAACCCCGTCCTCCGTCTGGAAAACTCCGGTATACCGGCGGGGAGACCCGTATTATATCCGTAGACCGAAACATCGGGTTTTCAAGGCTCAAATTGAAGATTTCGGAGCTCATTTGTTGTCCTAACAAATGCCAACACTTTTTCTCTCTCCTATACCAGCTTCCAGACTCTGAACCCACACAAGAACAAGCTCCTCTGGTATTGATTACTTCGGACGACGACGTTCGGTGCATGATTGATGAGTACGAGAAGCTCGAAATTTACGGTAAGCACTGTAGGCTTTGGGTTTTTCTCTGTAATGATAATGGGTATGTTAATTTACTCAAAAAAGATAATGTTGTTTCCAAATTTGTTGAAACTGAAAGTTTGAGGAGTGGGTTTGGGGTTTTGTGTAATAATAATGGGTTTGATGGTGATAAGCATAAGACTAGGCTGACGAACGAGACACTGTCGTTGTGCAAAAATGGGTTTGTGAATCAAAATTCATTGACTCATTTGTCTGGAGGTCAGTTTGGTGGTGATAAAGCGAAGAAGCGGGTGACAAATGGTGATAAACAAAAGTCTAGTGAAGATTCTTTATGGAAAATGGTTTTAAAGCAACAATTGTTAGGGAAACAATCTGCTCGAATTCGGAGTCTTAGTGGTGGTATAGGGTTAGCTATTGAACATGCTGAGATGGATAGGGCTAATTGTGACAATCAAAATATAGACTTGAGCCCTGAACCAGAAACCCCTTTGAGCTGTAATTCCACAAACCCTAGTTTTATTGCCAGTTCTTATAGAGGGAAAACATTAGATTACAAATTTTATAACCCCAATTTTGTTGAAAGTAAGAATTTTTCAAATTTGGTTCCATTGTCAGTGTATTGTTCTCATCCTTTGAATCCAAAGAATGGGAATCCCCGTGTTGAATTGAATCATTCTAGACATGGTTTATCGAGGCAGTCTAATCTAAGTTTAGGTAATGCACGTCAAACCTGTACTTGTAATTTCAGTCAGTCAATTGGTGAGCTGCCGTTTCCTAATCCAAATTCGATGGGTAGTTGCTATATTGCCAAGTGTGAGCCAAGAAGTGTTGAGCCAGCATCATTGAGTAATATGAATAGAGAAAACATTATGCCATTGGGCGCAGATTCCATGACATTAAGGACTGGGTTAATGCCATTCTCTTGCAGCAATCAGTTGGTTGGAAGTGTATATTCAGCAAGGTCGTCATATAGCAGTTCTCACAGTGGTATCCACAACCATCGGTTTGGTTTAAGCAATGCAAGAAACCAGAGGATTTTCCCATACAACTTTAGGAATAATAGAAGCAATCTCAACAAGATAGGGAACCATAGGAATGCCAAATTGGATGGAAGGCCTCAGGTGCAAAATTTTTACCCTGGGCTTAGGTCAAGTTCAAGTATCTTGAAACAGGGGCAGTTTCTGAGGTCATACTATCCCACTTTGTCGAAGACATGGTCTGATTCTCATCACCAGCAAGTGGAAGGAGAGTTGAGAACGTCGGAGTACGTCCTAAATAAAGAAACTTGCTTGCTTTCTCTTCCTTATGGTAATCAAGAGAACATTAGTGAGCAGGGTGGCCTTGGTGTTCTAAATGATGGAAAGCCAAATCTTAACGAGTGTCACTTATCTTTCTATGATCCACTCCCTGGAAATCAATCTCTTTTGCCTCTGACAACTTCTGAGAACTCGTCAGGATGCATAAAGAAGGAAAACACTCAGATAGATCTCTTGACTGATCCTGGTACTGAGCAGCATGATGTTTCAAGCCAGCAAGACGCCAACATAACAAATTCTCCAAATAAACTAGGGTTGGAATGCCATGCTAAGCTTTCGGAAATAGGAGCAGGTTGTAAGTCATTCAGCAAACATCAGACTGGTGCTCATACATTAGAAGGAAGTATTGCATCTTCTGTAAAATTTCCTTTGCATAACCTCTCCTTATCATCTTTCAAAGACGTGGAGCCACCAACACCTCCTGGTATTAGTAATATCTCTGAAGCATTGCTGAAGTCTCAGTCAAATACTTTCGACTTAATGGATGAAGACCACTTCTGCTCAGGCCCTCAAGTTCAAAGCTCAAGTGGAGCTGCTTATATTTCTCCAGAGAAAACGCTGAAATTGCAGAAAGATACTGACCAAGAAGCAGAGCTTCAGCGGGACCTTAAATCCACTTTAATCATTGATGAAAAGGTAGTGTTTCAAAACATATTACATATCTCTTTATGAATGAATAAATCAGAATGACAAGGTCATTTGGTCAGCTTATTAATAGTTTCTTTCTGCAGGAAGAAATCAAGAAGACACATACAGGATCTAAAATAAATGGTGGGATACCTACTGAACTTGCCACAGTTTATACTCATCTTGCTACTGGAGATCTGCAAGTAAATCTCAATTTCTTTTAGTATCAATTCATTAATAATTGGTGGTAACTTGTGAAAAGAAACACTTGCTTATTTTTCTAAAGCTAGCTTTTTCTGTGGTCTGCAGACCATAAAAAATTCAGACCTTGAATATATTAAAGAACTTGGCTCGGGTACATATGGAACTGTTTTCTATGGGAAATGGAAGGGATCTGATGTTGCTGTTAAAAGGTTAAAGCCTAGCTGCTTTAATGGAGGTGCAGTGGAGGAAGATCGATTGGTACGAAAACCTTTGCCCAGTTTCACAGTTGAAACAGACTGTTATTTGATAACCTTTGGTACAAGTGAATCTTTCTTAACTGTATGTTTGGGTATATTGAAATTTATTTGGATAATAACTTTGGGTATATTGAAATTTATTTCGATAATAACTATTGGCAATTAGAGTTTTCTTGAGTTGTAGTCTGCCCAATACGACTTCCTATCAAAAATACAAAACCAAAATTTGACTGTTTTACAACTTTTGTCATGACTGATGCAGATTGATTCATATTTGCCATATATTTGGGGTTCTGACACCAATTTTATGTTTCATAATCTTGTCACAAAATTCTACCTTCTATCCTTGATGAAATTGGAACATGAGTTTATCTGCATTATTATGTGACTGATTGTTGATTCTGTTTGCCTTTTTGCAGGTTGCAGACTTCTGGAAGGAAGCCCGCATATTAGGTCAGCTTCATCATCCAAATATTGTGGCCTTGTATGGTGTTGTCACGGATGGACCTGTTACCAATTTGGCAACAGTGACAGAGTACATGGTCAATGGCTCCCTGAAACAAGTTTTACGCAAAAAAGATAGGTATAATCTTGTCTTATTTCGTTCGTAACATATGCATGGACTATATCTTGATTTTCTATGGTTCTCTATACACCAATTTAATTTTAAAAATCATAGGTTATGCCGGCTAATTCTTTTTCTTAAAAGTAAAGAGATAATTCACCTTTTAGGTTCGTAACTTCAAGTAACATAAAAATATAATTCATTTACTCTTAAGAGTCATGTCAAACTGGCAAGAAGGCACCAGTAGTGCAACTGTAAATTTTACAGTTTTGTCACTCGTAAAGAAAAAAACTTTTCCCTTGATTACTTGCTTTTTACAGCCATCTTTATTCCCTCTGTTCTTATTTTCATTTTCTTTTTATTTCATTTCAAAATAATTGTTTTCTTGCTTCACATGCATTGGAAATACATGAGCAGTTTACTACTCTTATGTGAAAAGTGAAGTTTGCATATTTGTTAGTACATTTGAACTCAGTTTATTTCCCAGCATTGTAATAGGTCTCTGTACTTCTTTGCAGTTAAGTAACATATCACTCTCTGTTTTATGTTACATCTCATAATATGAGGAAAATCAACCAATCTAAGTATCCAAAGTAATTAGTGGAACAATTTCCTAGCATTTTTTCCGTCTAATTTGGTTGTCTTTGATCTGCAGAACAATAGATCGTCGGAAAAGGCTGATTTTAGCAATGGATGCAGCCTTTGGCATGGAATACCTACACGAAAAGAACATTGTACACTTTGATTTGAAGTCTCATAACTTCCTTGTGAATATGAGGGATCCTCAGCGACCAGTGTGCAAGGTGATTTGCCTGCTAAGTGTACACAATGTTGTTTCTTTATATGCTGCCTTTCTTTTGCCATAAAGTTTCCCTGCATATTCTTTAAATTCAGTCTTCACTTTTATGTGTGATTATATTAATGATTCATTTAAAAAATATCTCTGTTCCATTTTAGATTGGTGATCTAGGCTTATCAAAGATTAAGCAGAAAACACTTGTGTCAGGTGGGGTGCGACGAACAATACTGTGGATGGCTCCAGAACTTTTGAAGAGTAAGAACATGGTAACTGAAAAGGTATGATGATCATCATTATTCAGTTTATGTATTACTACTAGTAGCAAACTAATTGCACCTCCTAATGATTACTTTCCTTAATTATTGATGGTTATGCCTCTAGGTTGATGTTTACTCATTTGGAATCGTCATGTGGGAACTCTTGACAGGGGAGGAGCCTTATGAGAACATGCGATCTCATGAAATTATAGGTATACCGAACTTAGATTCTGTTTATTAGAGGATATTGCAAGTAGTTTTCAGTAAGCTCGTCTTTATTAACAAATCTATTTGATGTAATAGTGTTTATGGGATTGAGTAGGACTAGTGTTTGTACATATAATGCCTTTTCCATTGAGAGGCACGTGTAAAATTGTTGTACACCCTGAGTCCATTGTAATATAGGACTTTTACTGTTTCCTTGCCAAGTCAAAGTTTAATTTCCTAGCAGCACTTCATCCCTTCCGCAGTGGGTTGTATGTAATTTAGAGGTCTCTGTTGGTTGATTCTCTATATTATACATTATAGGGATTTGATATCAGTTCTGTGGTACTGTATTTTTCATGTTGTAACGGCATTTAATAAAGTTGGTGTGCTTTTCTTCTTTTATTTTTCCCTAGAGATAATTTTTTATTCAATTTACTTGATGGTTCCTCCCGTCATTTTCAGCTGGTATAATCAAAGGCAGTCTGCGACCTGAAACCCCAAGCTGGTGTGACCCAGCATGGAGATCACTAATGGAGAAGTGTTGGTCATCTGATCCAGATGCTAGGCCATCCTTTACAGAGATTGCAAAGGAGCTACGAGCTATGGCAGCAAGCTATGAACATCAAGTAATGGAACGCATTTGAGCCTGTGGAACTATGAACTTTCTTAGTGTAAATACTACACGGGGCACCAAGAACAAGGCATGGTGAGAAGTGACCAAATTTTGCCTTCCAATGTCGTCTGACTGACCAGAACATTAGGAAAAATCCCAAAGCCAAGTGAAGATTTGGTTTGTGTGATTGAAATTAGCTTATTAGCATATAGGAGGGGGTGGTACAGGCAACAACTTTTTGTCTGTGTTATTATGAAAATTTGTCATCAGGAAAGAAACATGCAAGGCCATGGAGTAGCTTCTACTGTTTTTTAGCCGGGTCACAGATTGTTGTTGTACAGGGACAATGCTAAATAAAAATCTTTTTCATATATTTTCTCTCTTTACCATGGGGTTTTTGTTGCAAACCCAGATGCCATTTTCCCTGATGATGGGGTGCTTTAGTTCAAACATATGCTTCCTTCATAAAAAAAAAAAAGAGCAAGTCCTCCTGTATGATTATTATTTTTACCCATTTTCAATTCCTTGGGTTTTTAAAGTTAAACGCACTGGAATTCTCTTTCTTAAATTTAAAGATATTAATCTATAAAAAAATGTCTGATATTCATAAAAATATGTATATAGTCGAATTTGATTAATGTTTGATCCAATTGTAATATGGCGACTATAACTGTAATTGTTTGTGATTGCAAATTGGAAAATAGAATTAACATATTTTGTAAAATATAATATAAACTACTACTTATCAATTTCTAAACTTTACAACATAACTACAAAAATTTAAGAAGATATCTTTAATTTTATAAATAATATGAGGAGGTAATACTTTTTTATATGGAAAGCGGATTCAGGGCTTGGTAATTTTGTGTCACGTTTTTTTTTTAATAAAAATACACCTTTTAATTTTAATTATTATTTATCCTTTATATATATATATATATATATATATATATATATATATATATATATATATATATATATATATAGTTTTTCATTGTATAAAATAAGTACGACAAAATATAGGTTATGGGTTGGTTTTGATTTTCAAAATATGGTTATGGTTCCATTTAAGAACTAAAATCATATTAACCATTTTTATTATGGATAATGTGGGTTGGAACCATATGGTTATGGTTAAAAACTATATTAACCATTTTAATATTGTTATGGGTTATGGGTTATGGGTTACATGAAGACCTGATTTGACACTAATATTTTATATGATATTTTATAAAATATCATATAAAATAATATTATGTGATTATGTATATACCCCTTACCCCACCTCAACCCACCTCACCCACCCACCCACCCACCCCAACCCAACAAAAAAATAATATTATGTGATTATGTATATACCCCCCCCCCACATCCCATCCCCCACCCCACCCCACGCCACGCCCCAACCCAATCCAACCCAACCCAACCCAACCAAAAAATAATATTATGTGATTATATATATACCCCTTTACCCCCACCCCATCCCATCCCATCCCAACCCAAAATAATAATATTATATGATTATGTATATACCCCTTACCCCTTACCCCACGCCCACCCCTCCACCCCACCCTACCCTACCCCATCCCATCCCATCCCATCCCACCACTCGCAGATCCCCCACCCCACCCACACCCCACCCCCCCCCACCCACCCACCAGACCCCAAGACCCCCACCCATCTACCCACCCACCTCACCCCACCCCACCCCCACCCGCATCCCCCACCCCACCCCACTCCACCCACCTACCTACCTACCCACCCCACCCCCACCTCCACCTCTACTCCCACCTCCACCCCACCCAACCCAACCCACCCACCCACACCCCCTCCCTCCCAAAGAAATATGATATTAAGCGATTATGTATACCTCACCCACCCCCCACCCCCACCCCTACCCCCACCCTCACCCTCACCCTCACCCTCACTCTCACCTACCCACCCACCCAACCAACACTCACTCTCAAAAAAATGATATTAAGTGATTATGTATACCCCCATCCACCCCACCAACCCCTACCCACCTACTCCCACCCCCACACACCCCATCCCCACCCCCACCCCCATCTAAAAAAATAATGTGTACACCACCAATTCCCACCCCCACCCCAACCCCAACCCCACCACACCACACCACTCTTTCCCAAAATAAATTAATATTAAGCGATTATGTATACACCACCCACTTTCTACCCCCACTCACTCAAAAAAAAATAATCGTGTTTGGTACAATTACTGAGAGAGAGAATTGAGTGCAATTGAATAGAATATGGGTTGAAAAATGGTTAACCAGTTAATTAACTATATTTGTTTTAAAAATATGGGTTCAAACTTTAATCAATTTGAATAAATAAAAATGATTAATCGATCCATTTGGTTCCAATTAATATGATTTGATCTAACAGTTAACTACTTATATTGTCAAGTCTATATAAAATTCATGTGTCATCTAGTACTATAATCTCTCTATAAATAAAGCGTCCATGGGACTGACATCGTCTCGATAAGTTTGTGTCACAAATTTTTTTTGTGTGTGGTTTGCTTGTTTATATTAATTACTATGTATTGTTTCTTTTTAGATTATTATTTTTTATTTAGTCCTTTTGATTTAATAAAATCCCATATAATTTTTATAATTATTGTAAGTTCACATGCACACTTGGCGCGTGGATGTGCAGAAACTTAAGAGAACAGCAACGGCACCGACTTGAAAAAAATTCAAACAGTTAATAGTGAAAAACAGACGAAATCCACGTCAGCACTCACTGTTTATATTCATCACGCCCTCTATTTCTGTCTACAACTTTCTCTCTCCCTTAAAACTAGAGCAGCTCTCCAAAGGCTGCTAGCCATCATCTCTACCTCGGGCATCGAAGCTCGAGCCACCGATCAACCACCGAATCTCATTCACAACTTACTAATTCAATTCCTAGACTTCCTCTTTGATTCGAGGCTCCAACTTCTGGTAAAATTTCTTATCAAACCCCAAATGTTACGACGATGTCCGATTTTACTCGGATCTAGTCATTCTCAATTTGTTTCCGCCTGTTTAGGGCACCGATTGTTTTATTACCAAGTTTGTGTTTAAATTCGACTGGTATGGATTTTTTAGGTTTTTCAATTAGATGGGCGAATTTGTTGTTTTTAATGTAGTTTATTAATTTTCATTTCGTACTTGGTGTTTATGAGCTCGAATCGGGTTTGAGACTTTTGTATCCTTGTCTGAAGTTTGATTATCTTCTTTGTTCTCTTTGCTATAAATCAACTACTTATTTATCTGTGCGCACAATCTATCTCAGTTGTTCGCTTGTGTTTTGATTCCCTTGGCTTCACTTTTTTTTGACTGGAGACAAATTGTTCTTGGGCAAAAAACAGTCTCAAGTCCAGAAAGAGGTTCCCCAGTTAATTGCATTTGGCTATAAAAATTTGTTCTTTTGCCAATTAGCTCTTAACTTTGTTTGTATGATAACTAAAATTGTGATAAAATATATAAACATGGAGCTTTACTCAAAACAAAGTTGCATATGCAATATCATTTATCCGAGTAATATGCTGGAAGCCTGGAAGGAGAAGGGTAGATGAGTCCCAGCTAGGTTGTTGTAGGAAGGATTCTGTGTTTAGTCTTTCAGTAACAAATTTTTGTGGCATAATTTACAATTCTTTCTTTCCAGTGTTCTTGTTTTCCTTTTGTATTACTGTACAAGCTCCTGTGTTTTCTATTGTTCTCTGTGAGTCAGGTTCCTGCATTCTTACAAAGGAATCCAATTTTTTAGTTTGAACATTTTGACTTGCAGAGTTGATTTAATTATAGCTTTATCTCCCACTTTGATTATAGCTTTTGTCTTTTCCCTTTCTCCTCTGTGACCTGATTGTTCATATAGAAGTTTCTTGGTTCCTCGAAAACATAAGTCGCAATTTCATTCAGTCCCTTCATTAATTTCTTTGGAAATGGTCATGGAGGATTTTGTTAATAATACCACTAACAAATTTCTTGCATGTCATTCAGATTTTATTCATGGAGGTTTTTGTTAATCTGGTTTCAGGAAAGATCTATTTTTGTACTGAAATGCTATTTCAGATTATCTCGCCTAGATGACTTTTTTTTGGATAAGCCAAGTGTTTGTCATAATTCATATTTTTTTAATCAAATTCTTTTCTACTTCTTTCCTTTTATATTAGATTTGCATTTGATGTTGATTAATTGGGGATAATGTTCTATGTGTGCAATATTTATGTGTAATCAATGACTTTTTAATCAGTTTTAATCAACTCAAAATATCCATCTTTTAGCTACTGCTTTCTATGTGAAAAAGTGTTACTTTTATCTTTTTCCTTCCTCATTCCTTACTTGCTTCTCAACACCTTCTAATCCCATATTGAAAAAACTATCTAAAGTCCTTCACTTCATATATATTGTTTTTATATTGAGGGTGAAGGATATTTAATATTTGTAATAGCTAAAATTACCAGTGGAAGGTAATCGGCATTGTAAGATCCTATGCTATTTTTGGTGATAATTTTTTTATAAAAACACACATGCATATCATTGGATTATTTGTATAAAAAAACATTTATGACTTCTCTTTTTGAGTGATATGTCTATATATCCATATATACTTGCTCTAAATTTAGCAAAAGACAATATATAATGGTATTATTGGAGTAATGCCTTCCCTTGCATATTTGGTACTCAGACGTGATGATTGTGATTTTACATAATGTATTGATGTACAATGGCTCACTTAGGTACTTCCTGTCTGGATTTATGCATTGTAGTTTCAATTATTCTGCTGCTGCTTTATTAACATTTCAAGATGCCAAAGGAGAGAAGAGATCGTTCTGTTTCTTTTGATAGGTCAAGGGCATCTCCTTTTCCGTGTGGATCTAGTCGTTCACTACAATCATTGGCCAAAAATCCTCTAGAGAATGAGGAAAATGTCGAAGAATGGGAAGAAGCTCGATGCCCAGTATGTATCGAACATCCTCATAATGCAATTCTCCTCATGTGTTCATCTCACAACAAGGGTTGCCGCCCCTTCATGTGTGACACAAGCTACCGCCACTCCAACTGTTTTGACCAGTTCCGCAAGTCATTTGCAGAAACCTCTCCAACTATGCCTCAGCAAGAAGAAACTCCAGAGTCAACGGCACACTCATCATTGTATCCAATGATTCCAGAAGCAACGGTAACTGATTTTCAAGCTGAAAGAAGTGAGGAGGGGTCCACAGCGATGCATGCCAATTGTGAAAACCAAGTGAAGGGAAAGCTGGTGTGCCCTCTCTGTCGCGGGGACATCAATGGGTGGATGGTTGTGGAATCTGCTCGTGTCTTCATGAATGCAAAATCAAGAAGTTGTGCCTGTGAGACTTGTGATTTCAGTGGCTCGTATACAGATTTGAGGAAGCATGCAAGACTTGTACACCCACTTGTACGACCGTCAGAGGCAGATCCAGAGAGGCAGCGTGACTGGAGGAGGTTAGAGCGGCAGAGGGATCTTGGAGATTTAATCAGTACTTTGCAATCTTCTATTGGAGAGGAGAGGAGTGAGGATAGCACTTTAACCTTCGATGAAGGGGGCTGGCTGACTGTATTTTTCCTTATTCGAGTGTTCCGACCTGGGGGTAGCTCGAGGAGCAGCAGCTTGTCGGGTACCTCGAGAGCAAGACGGGTGACTGTGAGGAGGAGACCAACAACCAGACTTTGGGGAGAGAGCTATGACGGGGACTCCAGGGATCAGGACAATGAATCCTCAGATGGCGGATCAGGTCCACGGAGGCTTCATGAACGAATTTTGCGGAGACCAACACCAGATGAGGAACCATGAATGCAAACTATTCAATTTGCTATCGCTTTTAGATGTTTTGATGGTATAGCACTGCCTAGCTTTCTTTCTTTCTTTCTTTCTCCATTATACCAGATCTATTGCTTTCTGCTTGCTCGTCTCCACAATGGTATGGAGACTAATTATCTCGTGTTTTAGGTGAAACCAAAAGAAGAAAAAAATAGTGAGATTCTTTTTCTCACCTTTTGGAATTTATTCGGCAATATGTAGCAGTAATTTGCTTGGAGTTGTAAAAGGGAGAGAAAAGAGTGAACAAACTGTAATATATCTTTGAAAAACTAAACCTGACTCTTCACATTACCTTGTTGAATCTTTAGCTTAATTTGGTTTCTGATGCTGATAAAAAGATTTCAGAGATCTCGTCAATCGACCGATTACACTCTGTAGCTAAGATTACAGAGTGTTGTCTGACCGATTACCCTCTGTAATCTAGTAGCTAAGAAGTGGTGGTTAAAAGTGGCTCAAAGAGATTAAAGTTTGTATTATTAGTGTTTTCATTAGAGTTCATATATATATATATATGTATATATATATCCAGTCCTCCCCCAAGCTTATTGGACATAGAAACTTATAAGCAAGCTTCTGGTTACATTATTTTTTGGAAGTCCCACTTTTTAAAAAATATTATATAATTTTATAATTAAGTACTCCCTTCTTTTTAATATAAATTATTTTCAATTTGTGCACAAATATTAAAAAAATAATTGTATAATAATATTAAATACTTAACTGTCATATTATAACGATTTATATTAAAAAACAAAAATATTCCTGTTAAGAAAATGAATTTTACCGACTCCACGTCGGACTTTATATTTTAAATTACCCCTTTCTCCTTCGCTTTCCGTACACGAAAAATTTACTAACTCCACGTCGGACTTTATATTCCAAAATTACCCCTTTCTCCTTCACTTTCCGTATACGAAAAATTTACTAACTCCACGTCGGACTTTATATTCCAAAATTACCCCTTTCTCCTTCACTTTCCGTATACGAAAAAATTTAATTATTTTTCTTCTCTTGGCGAAGAGAGAGAGAGAGAGAGAGAGAGTCAGAAACCGATCTCAACATTTTGATTCTGGAGAAAATAAATGGACCAAGAAAGGAAATTAGTGTGGTGGGTTTGATGCGATATCTAATTTTGTTAACGAGGAAAATCAATATTATCAAATGGGGATAGAGACTTCAACCTCTGAAGGTGGTGGTACGAGCAGCAACAGCAACAACGACAAAAATAATAACGAGACCGAAGTTCTATTGAATGTGTACGACCTCACACCTCTCAATAATTACGTCTCCTGGTTTGGTTTTGGCATCTTTCATTCGGGCGTTGAAGGTGAGGAAAAGAATCTTTTCTCAATCTTGATTTAAATCTCTCTCTCTCTCTATATATATATATGTATACATATGTATATGCAATTGTGCATCTGTTGTGTGAGGTATTGTTTTTGGCTTTTGTTTTTTAAGCGACTATGAATCGGGTTTTGTTCAAGTTTTTGAAATAATTGTGGGTATTGTTTTATGCGTATGTTGGTGATCGGTGCTAATTAATTCTTTCAGCTAAGGACTAGAATTTATGGTTTTTCTTTTTCTTGATGATTTGAGGTGCATTTGTTTTATCTTTAGTTTTTCTTTGTTTCTTTCGTGGGGTATCTTGTTGCTTTGGTCTTGAATTTGGAACTCTTCAAGGAAAAGGTAAATTGGGTTTTGAAATGTTTTGTTAGTTTTGATGAAGGTTATATGATTTTGAGAATTTTATAACCCATCCTTAGGCGTGGAACTTATTGTTCCACTTATCAAGTTTTAAGAGAATTGCACACATGATTATTGCTAGATTTATCCATTCAACTGATTGATTTTTAGTGGCATCTTTAGTAATATATTATTGGTCACTAATGTAATTACAATTTCAATGTGTAAAATCATGTGTTGATTGTTGCATATTATCAACCCATTCTTTCAATTAGTATCATTTTGTGATGGTTACAGAACACATACTATTGAATGACAATAACTGATACTTTCTAATAGTCTATCCCCCCACCCTCTGCCCCCCAAATGCTGTTACTGTCTATATAGCAATTTAATATGTAAGAAGACCTTTCAAAATTTTGGGAATTCATTACAAGTCATGTTCTTTTGATAAGGTTTGTGATAGACATATGAAGAAGGGTCGCCTGTAAGACGTAAATAATTTTATAAACTATTAAAGGGCTTTATTTGTTTATGGAATACTTATATTTTATTGCTAAACAGTATTCAATGATCTCTAGTCTGAGCAACATGACATCCTTGATCCTTCCTTCCATGGGAGATTTGAAGCCTCAATTTAGGCACGGTATTCCAGAAAATTATCTTGAAGCTTTTTTTGCACTATTTGCTACTTGTAGCTGATATGATATTATTTATTTTTGTAGCATTTTTGGTTAGGTTCTTATCCTTTTCCCTCTTGTGACAATACAAATAGATAAAGAAGTAAAGAGAAATGTAATGGGCTAATGGCAGATAGCTCAATAGCTATCATGGCATTATTCAAACATGTAATGAAACATAAATGTTTGCAGCTATTATGTAATGGCTGTTATGGATCTATAGGCAGATGAAAGCGTATAAAACTCATTACAACTTGCTATGTGAATAGGAAAGCATCCTTTACCATTTACTTATTTAAGATTTAAGCTCTACTGCTGAGAGTCAATGGTTATGAGATGCTGAAAAAAAAAAGTTGAGGTAGGTACTTAGTTGCATTTTTATTTTTGTTTGAACTTTTTTTGTTTTACCAATTAAGGTAGAGAGAGTACTCCCTTTGCAATCAAATCACAATTAAATGTATAACAGAAATTATTTTTGAGTGTGTCAATCCCACATCTGTAGGAGTAAGGTTGATTTTAACAAGTCTTTTGTAGTTGTTATAATGAAATCCAATTGGATTATAACGAACTTATCTATTACTTGTATTAGTATTTGCCCAGTTGTCATTTTCTCAAATTAAATCTGAAACTTAGAATTTTTTCCAAGGATTTCTTGGTGCAGCATGAAAGAGAGAGAATAAGACATGCACGTTGTACCTATGTTTCTAGACAAGCTTATATCCTGTTTATCCTTTTCTCTGTTTTGGTACAAACATGATCACCTTACGAATTATGATGGAGAAGTAAGAATGATATGGTCTGACAAAGATGTTGCCCTAAATAGCAGAATTGGGATATGTAGGGATTCACGCAGATAACCAAGTGGCTAGAACAAGGTTAAGTTGAGTTGGTATCTGATATTGTTAAGTGCTGCTCATGCCTACATCTCTGTTCTTCTACACCTCATGAATGCTTACTATATTTCTTAAAAATGAGATATTTGCATACTTACCATGTACCAGGGTAATACAATCTAGAATAATGTGTGAAGGTGAAATATAATTTGCAATTCATTGTTGAGCGAGAATTTGATTTCATGATATCTTGATAATAAATACTGGACTTGGTTAGATACCTACTAAAAAGTTGTTCAAGAAAGATATGATTTCTTTAATTCTTTCTTTCTTTATTTTTGATAAGTAAAAGATAGATTTTTTTTAAGTGTATGTTTCTAAAAGTTTGTTTAATGCATCTGTTCCAACAATATAAGAGAGAGCATGTTTAACTTGGTTCTAAAGATTACATTTCTTCATATTTCTGTGTTCCGCTACACCTCATGAATCTCATCTTGCTATATTTCTTAAAAAATAGATATTTGCATACTTGCCATGTGCCAGGGTAATACATAGAATAATGAAGAGTGAAGGTGAAATATAATTTGCAATTCCTTGTTGAGGACTTGAGGGAGAGTTTGATTCGATGATATCTTGATAATAAACACTACTTGATTAGATATCTACTAAATATTGTTTAAGAAACATAGAATTTCTTTAATTCTTTCTTTCTTTATTGTTTGACAAGTAAAAGATAGATTATATTTTTCTTTTGAATGTATATCTCTAAAATTTTGTTTAATGCAACTGTTCCAACAATATAAGAGAGAGCATGTTAAACTCGGTTCTAAAAATTACATTTCTCCATATTTTGTTTTTTTCTTACGAATGGCAAATATTTTCAGTCCATGGTATGGAATATGGGTTCGGAGCTCATGACTTCCCCATTAGTGGAGTGTTTGAAGTGGAACCTAAAAGCTGCCCGGGTTTCATCTACAGATGTTCTGTCTCACTGGGTCGTATAGACATGCCCCCCTCCGAATTCCGGGCATTTATTGAGACTGTGGCTTCTGAGTATCATGGTGATACTTATCACCTCATCTCCAAGAACTGCAACCATTTTACAGATGACATGTCCTGGAGACTGACTGGCAAAGGGATTCCTGGGTGGGTGAATCGGCTTGCAAAGCTAGGTATGTTTAATTTTTATCCTCGCATTTTCCTTTTTCTTTTTGGCAGTTCCTCAAGTTATTGTCATTATTTCTCTCCAATATGGTGGATTGAGACGGGGTTGCAGTTGTCTTTACTGTCACACAATTACATTTGGTTGCTCATAATTAAGGATCATTTTATACCATTACATTAAATTTTCATCTTCATAGGACAAGAAGTTTTAGTGTTCTGCCTGGGTTGATCCATGTAGGTAGATAGCTCTTTGATCTTTTGCAATTTTTCATGAATAATAAATTGGAAATCCATGTCCACAGTCCACCGCTGTATGTCGCTTGTTTTGATGCGAGCTTCATATTTTATAATGATCTGACAAAACACGGGTTTTTAATTATTATTTTCTGGTAAATTTCAGGTTCTTTTTGCAGTTGCCTGCTTCCTGAAAGCCTTCAAGTAACAACAGTAAAACAACTGCCCGAGTACCATCCTTGTGCTGGTATGTCTGTTATATCCTTCAGGTTATTCAACTAGTCCCCATCTTATAAATAAGGAAAATGATATACATGTCGACAAATATTTGTTGAAGTTAAATTGCGACCAACGTGAAAGTGTATGCGATATACGCATAGAATAAATTAAAGTGGGACTCTTCTTAATTTTTACCTATACATATGTCGCAATCATAATTCGGCTGAAATTTTTTTCTCCCTCCGTCCCTATTTAAAATAGACGTTTTAAAAGTGGACACAAGAATTAAGATAATGATTGGAAAACATTAAATATAGTACTCAATTGTCTATAATACCCTTAAATCATTAATTTATCAGCACAAGAGTTTAAAGTATCAAAAAAATAGGTAGAGTTATAAGGGGTAATTTTGGAAAAATTATCATTAATTCTCCTAGATTTGAACAAACGTCAATTAATTAGGGACAAATAAAAAACTCTAAAACGTCATTTAAATAGGGACGGAGGGAGTACAATGTACAACAGGACTATATAAATAAACTAGGATCAATTTTTGGATCTATTAAATTTCTTTTATTCTTCTATACAGAAGACGATGCAAGTGGGTCTCTCTCATCCACTTCACCTCACGAACAAACAGAAAGTGATGATTCAGAAAAAGATAATAAGCAGTTATTATCGCCAACATCAGGTAATGGAGAAGTAGCATTTATTAAAGAGATCCCAAGGTGATTCTGAAAACATGAAGAAAATTTTTACTTTCTTTTCTTGAAAGGATTGACCAATTTTCAATGAGAAGAGCTGCAGCAGCGACGTTGTATAATATTCTTATGAGCAAATTCACCACTCATCACTTCTTCATTGCTTGCAGCCTGATTATTTGATGCAACTGTAACATGCATATGCTACTTCTTCCTTTACATTGCTGTATGATTACATTTTTGTGTTCTGTTTAATTTGAAAACCATTAGGTTTCCGTTTGGATGTTGGAATCTTAAACAACAAAATGATTCTGGAGAAAAATTAATAAAATAACTTTAAAAAAACAGAGAGCAAGATGAGTGGTTTTTTCCCCACTTTTTATTAAATATTAAATAAGAAAATGTATAATTTCACTGGTGCACACCACCTTTATGCCTTGGCTAGAATCATTCACGGTGAAATACCACAAAATGAGTTCAAAAGTAGTACAATATGATGAGTCAAATCATTCAGGCGTCCATCACCCCCCAAACAAATAAATCAAAGAACAGGACAGACACAAAAGGTTCATGTTATACATTCTTCCATTGATCTAGCAAACTATTACATTCCTGCAATTTCATATTCCATGGTAATCAATAATAGCCAAGTCCTTGCCAAATTATGACTGCTGCCCCTCCAGTCCTAATTTCAAAGTTAACCATGCACAAACCTCGTCCATCTCTTCTGGGATTGTATAGTGGCCGAGTCTGCATTTCAAAATAAAGCACTCAACAAGTTTCCTCCTCGATGTATCTATAACAAGAAAGAACAATTCTTGATTGACAACAAGATTTACTCCTTGTGTCTATTCAAGTTAGCCTGGGTTTTCGGGTGTCGTTTGGTCAAAAACGACATCGACGTATTATATATTCTTATGTTTTTAAGGCAGCAAATCGATATATCAGTCAAAAAAGGGGTCAACTTAAATGAGACAGAGAGACATAAATTACATACGCAGTGTAGGCTTTGAATGTGCAATCTTGAAAACCACATAAACTTAATTTCTGTGAAGACTTCTCACCAAATTTAAAGCGAACAACATCATCACCTGCAATAAGTTCAACCAGAATTACTGGCACCTTTTAATAGATTATTTACTGAGATACCAGAAACAAACTACTACAATTTCCTCCAGGGAGAAAGATCTTAATGACAATTATCATCTTCTGCAGCTTGACAACATGACCAAACTACTGAAAAATGTAAATTTTCCTGCACTGTGCTGATATATTTAGTAAAATTAAAGCTCATAATTCAAAACCAGCTTCCATCAAGTAAATTTCATCTTAGAAACATAATATGGCAAACAATACTTAGAATTTGTTAGTTACTAGAGTTGACCACTCTGTTAGCCGAAAAAGGAAAAGGGCATGCAGCACACTGCACTCCCCCATAACTATTATTCTACAAAAAAAATAAAATTGAGAAACAAGAATACTTCATAAATTCAAATATTACAAAAGTATTTCAAATTGGAAGTTCAGATTTAAAGCTAGAATGAAAAGACGAGAGAAGAATTGGGAGAAAAAAAAATCTATGAATGAATTTGAACTTAACAATATAATAAAGATAAACACCAAGATCTCAAACATGGGATAAAAAACGTTGAAATAAGTCAAATATAAGGCAAAGGCATTGAGGTCAAATAACATAGCATTACACTGACCACATCAAGCTTATAGCTTGGTTGGTGCAACCCTCATTTTGCATATCAAAAGGGAGGCTGGGAGGGGTTCAAGCTATGCCATCGTCACAAGGTGTCATTAGATACCAAACAAGGCATGAGGTCCTTCTTGGGTCGTGGGGTGGGGGCTTTGGGCATAAGCTGTGTCTAGAACTATGGGACTCAAAAAACCAAAAAAAAAAAGGTAAAAGGAAATAAGAAAGTACAAAGGTAGAAACAGGCTACTGTAGGTAAAATTATTTTGAACCTTTGCGATTTAGAACCAAAAACTATCAATTTCTGAAGCTCTACTTGGAGTGATAATGCGACAAGTATGAGCCTCAAAAAATTAAGAAGCAGATAACTAAAGATGTAATGATAAAAATCTGGAAAGAAATATACAACTTCCTGATGTATATCGAATATAGTTTGCTGATAAACCTAAGGCTGTATATAAACAGGCAGTAATTGTGAGAGAAGAAATCAGAAATAATAAATAGAAACATTCTGAATAGTTTATTGATCAATAATATTGCAATTTAATTACAAGGCAGAGTACATGAATAGGCTCTCCAATCTTATCTCATTACAGATAATTAAGAAACTCTGAATACTTAGTGTAAGGTGTGTGTGTGTGTGTTTTATTTTGCCTACTGTTCTACTGAAATAAAACAATTCCACGTTGGGCCCGGAGAGAGATTTTGTGTGTCTGTGCGCAGCATGCGCGTGTCGGGGGTGGGGTGGGGATGGTCTGTATGACTATAAGATACACATCGCCAAATGACTGTTCTCAAAGTTGACATCTTAACATCTTTAAATGAATCAGAACAGAGAGCAGCAGATATGTTGCACTGATTTAATCCAAGAAATTTGATAAATTGAGATGAATTTAGAGGTTTCAACCTTTACAGTTTTTGAATAAGAAAAGGCTATGAATCACATAAGATAAGAAGAAGTAACTATAAACTGGACGCATGTTGCAACAAATCGTCTATTTCTTTTTATCATTGTTCATATTGCCTAATTTATGATATATTTTGCTCAAGCTTGACTCTTCATGCAACAAAGCTCTACACTACAACAAAAGATCTGCAGCAAGGGTACATAAGCAAATCCAAAGAAAGCAATTACAGCAACTGAGCTCAAATTATCCATGAGCATCTCAGTTCATTTCCTAATCAAGCTGCAATAGTTTCTGATAGTTCAAGAATGCAATGGGGGATGGTATATCCTAAAAGATTGTTCAGATTATTCTTAAAATAAAAAATGCTATCGATATTGCAATTTGCAAGTACATGAGAGATGTAAGTTAATACCTCTACCATGACAGAGCAAAATGGGCAAGGATGCAGCGCGCCTTGTAGCCTCGTCCCCTTCTACCTTGTTACTTACGCTGCTATATCAAAAAAGCAGAGAACATTTAATCATATGAACCAGAGTCAGTTACAAATAAACAAATTATGAATGAAGTCCCATGGAAAAGATAAAAGGTCTAATCCACGAAGTCAGACTTTGAACAAGGAAGCCAGCCACTAAGTCCAACAACCGCACTCAAATTGGCAGTGTATGGGTTGCCATTCCCAAATTTTCCTTCTGCAAAACAAGTTGCAGAGTAAAGGGAGGTTGCTGCACCCATACTAAAGCCTCCAACGCCATGTTTAACTGCAGTACAGAATTTAATGACAAAATTAGTTTATAACACAACAGGAGATGAATCATGAAAATACTCTTCTTTCATTTTATGTATTTATTTATTTAGTGGTTCCAGTTTCCACTTCATTTAGAGGGCGCTTGAATGTAGAAAAGAATAGACTAACTCAAAGAAATGACTATATTATCACAACAGACACCATCAAAGTTAATTACTCATTCTCTACAATCCTAAACACATTATTACTTCTTTTTCCCTTTTTTTTTTGGATACAAAACCAATCTTACTAGGCAGGATAGAACCAATCCTAGAACTACATGATGATACCTTAGAAGCTACTTCTCCTAACGACAATTAAAGGAATACCCTCCATTAAAGGACTCGGCTTTCCCTCTATTAGAAGACAAGAATGGAAGTCACAATGGGGAAGGGGAAAGCTAAAGCTCAACCGCGTGGCAGAACATATATGGATAGAACCTATAACGGGTGTCTCAAAAAACAAGTAATTTCCTAAACACGGTTACACACAATATAAAAGTTATTACAAAAGGCCAAGGAAAATTTTGGGAATTTTCTAGAGCTTTCATGTAGAACACAATGGAATGATTTAAGTACCAGAATGTCCGATCAAACTCCTATTACATACTCCCTCTGTCCCTAAAAAACAGTCTTAGTTTGCTTTTTTGGTCAAATTGACTAATTTTAAAATATAAAAAATTAAGCATATTTATTTATATTTTCAAACCTATGAAAATTGGATGTGGTAGTAAATTTGACATAGTTTCTTATAGTTATAGTTTCTCCACCTATATTTACAAAAAATAGTATAAATTTTGCTTCTAAAAATGGTCAATTTGACTAAAAAAGTCAAATTAAGCCAGTTTTTATGGGACGGAGGGAGTAGTATATTTTAAGGAAAATCCATATTTGCACTAAAAGATATTCATCATGATATAATAGCCCTGGTATAGTGGTGCAAGTGAACACAAGTTATTAGTCAATGTATGGCTTGAGTAACTGGATATTGAGACGGAGTTTCTTGTGAGTTGTGAGTCCCAAAATAGACAAAGACTTGTCTTATACATAACAATTGAAATATATATCGAACATTCAATTCATAGTAGTAAGACCAAGGGAAAAAGAGGCTTTTAGAGCTAGATCAAAGCATGAACAAATTAATATATCTGCCAAAACTTATGGCACATTTTCTTCTATTTGAAATTTGCCTGTTATTTAAGGTCGAACAGAGGAACATTCAAAAATACAAAAACCAACTCAAAGCACTCCATTACAATTATTCTGAAAAACAGTATTCACAGAGGTCAATGAAGAACAAGAAAAAATCTTTGGCCTTAGCATACATCAACAGACCTATACCCTAATAAGCTTGTAAGCGATTTCAAATTTCTTTAGCAATCAAACTAATGATCAGAGGACAGAGGTTTAGCAACTTAAGGAATCATAAAGTTAAACTTCAGAACAGACAACAAGTATCATTACGTTGCTTGTACGAAAACATCAGATCAATTGAGCCGCAAGAGAAAACTTACTCTCAGGTGGTTCCGTAGACAACAAACTTGCAACATGTGCTGCCGAAGCCTCCAACCCTTGTACATCTGTGTTAGTATCTTCTGAAAGGTCACTCACGTCACACCCTATTAGAAAATAAACTTCAAATAATTATAATAGACACCGCAACGAGCAGATTTAAAAAATAAAAAACATAACCAGTATTATAATTCATGCAACAAATTACATCCCTATTTATAAGTTTCATTTGTAGATCATACTCTGCTTTCTGTATAGAATGCTTGAAACAGATTCAGATCACATATTTGCAATAATTGTTGTTACACCTTCCTTTATCATATAAAGCAACAAGAAGCATGAAAGTCTTTCTGTTTAGCATTTGTATAAATGAAATGATGCGATTAAATATATGTAACAATCACTAAAGGATTAACTTACAAGCATTTGAAGGAAAGCCACCAAATAAAGTTATTGGTTGGGAAGGAGCAGTCGGGCAAATCCACTTTATCTGTAGCATATATTATTAACCAAGCATAGGATAGTAAGGAAACAACTGCTGCAAACAAACATTACTTTACAAATAAAAAAAATCTTGTGTAGTTTACGTACAATAATTTTACTGCCTTACATTGGGAAGAGGGAGCGTCTCCAAGAGCTCAGACCAACTGCAGATAAAAACAGAAGATATAATGACAAAAATAAGAATAAACCAAACAAAGAAGGATAAGTATTTAGAATATTACCTTGAGCCATCATCACCGAGGCCATGTAACCATACTATAGTGGCCTGGTGTCTACCTTTTGGTCTAACCACGCGTGTTCTTCCAAATTCAAAAGCTCTTCTAGCGCCTCTACCACCCGTGATGCCATTAACAATCAAATTTTCATTGAATGACAATTGGCATAATGTTTTTCAAGATGAGAGATAAAGATTATAGATGGTGTATTATATTTTCAAATTTATCTCAGCAATATGAAGTTGACACAAATATTTTTTACATCAACAGATGAGAAATTAATTATCTGCTAAGGTTGCCAAGAAAAGTGAGGAATTGAAGGCCTTTATTGTTGGGTGCTAGAGAAAAAAAAAAGATAACTTCAGTCGGTTACTCAGAATTTAACTACTTGGTTATGCTCCTGGAGTCCTGGTTCTCATTCTTTGGGAATCAAATGAACAAAAGAAAACTTAAGATTATCTTTCCCTTTTCTTGCCTTTCCAGTTTTCATGGCAAGCAGAAGTAAAGACCAACAAGGAAAAAAAATGGGTGAAGTTAATTGTTCACTTCCAAGTCAAAACTCAGAAAAGGGAAGGATACACAAACTAAGTAACACAACACAACTAACCCGAAACCCAGAGAAGGTCCACTCATACTCGTACTAGTGATAAAACTGGAGTTGAAACGATGGAGAATGTCACCTGCCAATCTGCCATGAATAAACCCCAAATTGACTTCATCATATGCTAATTGAAATTAAATATAGATTGCTTATCAGTGTAATTATTACTGCTAGTTACACAATACTAGGAAATAAGATTCCAAACAAAAAGATTTACTCGAAAATATGAATATATATTTTGGGTTAAAATAGAGAGGAAATACAATTGATCTGCCGATCTCACTACCCAATTGTTTTGTAATGGAAATACAAAATCCATAAGAAGTGAATTTTGATGAGTTATGTATAGTTACCTAATTAACACCATTAAATTCATAATTATTAATATAAAAAAGGATTTTAATTAGAAAAAACATTTCCAATTTGACAAGTAAACCTCAGAAAATTGATCATAATAAATATACATATGGACAAAAATATTTCTGTGTTTACATAATAATAGTAAGGCTGAATAAATAAAAAAAGAAGAAGATCTGATTAGGGTTCTGAGGCACTGACCTGGAGTCCGATGACAGATGTCGGAGACACCAACGCTACTATCTCATTTGTCAAACTTCCTCTCTCATCCTAATGTTATTGCTCACCCATCTTTTTCATTAATATATATATATATATATATATATATAGCTATATATATATATTTATGTTTTTACCATTACTATATTTATTCTTAATATTAGAAATTTTAAAATAAAAGCTAAAAATAGAAATTAAAATTAAAATACAAAATAGTAAAAAAAATAAAATAAATTGATTCAATTTTTAAAAAAATAATAAAAAGTAATTATTATTTTTAGGAGAAAATTAACTTTAAAATATTATTTTTAAAATAATTATTTTAATATTTAAAATAATAATTATTTTATATATTTTGAAATTTAACATTAGTTTAAAATTATTATTATTTTTAATGTTTTAAAATAAATATTATTTTTAAAAGTAATAAAAGTAATTATTATTTTCATGAAAAATATAAGAAACTTTTATTTATTTTACCAAAAATGAGTAAAGTTTCATGAAATATATATTCAAAAATTAAAATTAATTATTTCCCTAAAAATAATAATATTTTAAATATTTTAATTTTTATTTAAAAAAATTGAATTTATTTTTTTATTTATCTTTTACTGCCTTTTGTATTTTAATTTCTATTTTTACTTTTAATTTTTAAAATTTCAAATATTAAGAATACATATAATAATGATAAAAGACATAAACTTTTTTTTTTGAAAGTAATATTTTACATAAAAAATGAAAAAAATCTACTTTTTTTGAACAAAGCTTTATTTTCTTATTTAATTTGTTTGAATATATATTTTATAAACCTTTACTCATTTTATGAAAATAATAAAAGTTTCTAATATTTTTTCCTAAAATAATAATTATTTTTAAAAATATTTAAAATAATAATAAAAGTTTTTAATATTTTAAATAAAATGTTTTTAAAAAATAATAATAATTTTAAAAATTTTAGGTTTTTTAAGTAATAAAATAAAACTGAAATTGGGTTAAGGTCAAACTGGGTTGAGTTAGGTCAAATTTGGTAAAAATGAATTGGGTTAGAGTCAAATCGAGTAGAAGGAATAAAAGCGCAAAAAAATGTCATTTTAAAGAATTAATTGATGAAAATAATATATATATATTTATATGTCGTCAATTACATATCCTTATAATTTTATCAAATTTTATATATCTTTATAATTCAACATAAAATTATAATAATACGTAATAAATTTTATTAAAGCTCTATTTGTCTATGATTTTTAAAATTAATACACATACTGTCATTAAAAATTATATATAGATGTTAGTTACATATAAGTAACTCTTTATAAACAACAATATCAGTTACAAACTTACCTAATTTACTCGTAAAATTGGGCTGACTAACAATCCTATATTTAACTTCTTCCCTACTTGTTATACTGCCTCCAACCTATATCAATTTCAAACATTTTTAATTAGTATTAATTTACAAAAATAATTTAGAGTTGTTTAAGGATAATTGGCACTTTCAAAAAAATATTAAAACAAAAGTTAATTTCACTACAAAAAATAGCAGCAATTATTATGATTCAATTATAAAAAAATACTACTACATTCCATCCTAGGAGTCAGGAGGAGTAGACTTAAATACCTGATCGATAGAAGAAGATATATATTACTATTAAGTCATCATTTTTGACTTGTTGTTAATTAATTTAATCCTAATTAGTTTAAAACTTTGCAATATATATACGTTATTATATGTGTTAATAAAGGGCTGCACATAAGTTTATTTATTTATTTAATTTTTATTTTATCATTAAATTTTAATATTTTCTGTTTAATTTTATAAAATTTTTTTTACGTAAATGGGTCATTTATTCACGTAAAAACGAGTATTTTTTGCATTTTATAATATTTCTATTTTTAATTTTATTTATATGAATTAAAAAATTATCTAATATTATTATTTAACAATTAAAATTTATATAAAATTTTATTACTATTTTTTTATAGAAAATTAAAAATTATTAATACAAAACTAAATTTTTTAAAGTAACGAGAGGAGCTAGAAGAAATATAAAAAATAAATAATTTATTATTACGGAACTGAAATTCACCCGTAGATA
Source organism: Panax ginseng (assembly GCA_020205605.1). Taxonomy (NCBI): domain Eukaryota; kingdom Viridiplantae; phylum Streptophyta; class Magnoliopsida; order Apiales; family Araliaceae; genus Panax; species Panax ginseng. The sequence goes on from CM035144.1 coordinate 126,532,755, forward strand.
TATAAATTCCTCACGTAGAATGAACCTTTAGTAGACGTTGCCCTAATAAGAATCAAACCCTCCCCTCCCCCTTTTTTCTCTCTTCCCGCGTCGCTTTCTCTCTCAGAAGAAACACGCATTATAGTCTAGTAGAGAGGAGAGTGATGAGGAGTTCTTCAGCTAACGGCGTCGCCGGGGACCGTACGTCTGGCAGCAATGGAGGCAGCGCCACCGTGGACAAGGGTGTCGATTTCGCCAACTATTTCTGCACCTACGCTTTTCTCTATCATCAGAAGGAGATGCTCTCTGATCGTATTCGTATGGACGCCTACTTCAACTCCATCTTCAAGAACAAAAGCCATTTTCTGGGAAAGGTACTAGCTAGTATATGACACTCATACCTTGCCTCCATATCTACGTCTATACATATATAATTTCTGGGTTATGTCGTAATATTGTGTATAGAAAATTTCTCTGTTTTGTCAATAGTAAGGGGAAAAGAAAATAAAACTCTGAATTTCAAGTGAAGTAGTAATATCATGTCTATTGGTATGAATTTGAAAATTTATAAATTTTACCTCAGTTTCTTTAGTTTTATCAAGTTGGATTTAGCAAGTATATTGTGTTTACGGTTTGGAAAGTAGTAGAGTCAAATTTAGTACTTCTTCGTGACTCAGTTAGATCTAATAGGTTCAGTTTGAAAGAATATATTGTATTCAAGTAATCAAAATTAAATCTTTTAAATTTGTAATGTTTTATTTTTTTCCCTTCATTTTCTACGCAGCCAAACAAAACTTTCTACCCCAACCCTCTTCCTCTTCGGTTATTTTACAATCAATGGTACTCTAATGTTTATAATCGTAATTCAATGACCATTCCTACATTTTATCTGGTTAACTTCTTAGAAACATAAACATGGGCTATGAAATAAATTAATCTTATGAGTTTAGAGAGTTGTAGAGAACTACAGATTCCTTATTAAGACTTGAATTTCTTGTGGAGGTTGTGTTCAGGAGTGTGACTAAATTGGTGAATGTGTGGAAAAGGTTGTGTTGGATGTAGGAACAGGGAGTGGCATTCTAGCAATATGGTCAGCACAAGCAGGTGCAAAGAAGGTCTATGCAGTTGAAGCTACTAAGATGGCTGAACATGCCCGCGAACTTGTCAAAGCAAATAAGCTTCAGGATGTGGTTGAAGTGATTGAGGGATCAATTGAAGATGTTATTCTACCAGAGAAAGGTTATTTTTTCTAACTTGTAATTGCCCACTGAATTAAATCCTTTTCATAGTACCGTTTTGTATTTTTTTATGTCAAGTTCTTTTGGATTTTGACACCGTATGGGTTTTCTGACTCTAACGGCAGAAATTGATTGATGGGCAGTTGATGTAATAATCTCAGAGTGGATGGGATATTTTCTTCTGCGTGAATCGATGTTTGATTCAGTGATTTGTGCACGTGATCGCTGGCTGAAGCCAACAGGAGTCATGTGAGTACTTCTTTAGTTTATACGATAATATTTTCACACGTGTGTTGTTTGGCGTTTGACTGTACGTACTGTATTTTGTGAATGTGCTTTATCATTTATCACGTGCTCTCTTTAACTATTATCTCATATGATGGTATATTGCAAATAGAAAAGATTAGCTTGACCTTTGAACCCAATCATGTTCCCATAACTATGTAAAAATGAGTAAATTATTTTACGAATTATTATTATTATTTTTATATCCAAAGTACATAAAGGCAAAGATAAAAATTTCCTAATTTGTTCCGGCTAAGGAATATCAAAATCATCACAACAAACCTCATTTCGTGCTATTAAGCAACAATGGTAGACAAAGCTAAAGCATATTGCAAGCATAACAGAGGAAGCGTGCATGTGTAAAACTCTGTACCACTATTTTCTAAATGAAATTGAGAAAATTATGGAGAATCGAAGAAAAGTAGTTTTGGGACTAACCCAACCCAAGGAGAGAGGGAGAGAGCTAATTCCTGTAGAGTGTGTATGGGAGAAGTACTGACAAAAAAGGAAAAGAAAAAGAAAGTAGAAAACAAAAGAAAATCCTCGAACTACGTGAGCTAGAGATACCCCCAGGGTCCAAGAGTAACAAAGTGGGGAAAATGAAGAGAAATAGAAAGTGTGTATGTGCTGGGTTGTGGTGTGTGTGTGTGTGTGTGTGTGAGCGTGAGGATATTTTTTAGAGAAGAAAGTGATAGCTATGTTATATGGATTTGGATGGAGTGTCTAGTTGGACACTGTATTTTGAAGATCTGGTATTCCTCAGTTTTGCCTATGTTTTACACTAAAATGAAATATCAGGTACCAATACCCGTGTCCGAGTGTTGTTTGACACGGGTACTTTAGGGTAAAGTGAAGAGTCCGCGTAACAGAGTGAGATACAAAGATTGAGAAAAGTTGTGTGTGTGAGAGGCTGTGATGTGTGTAATAGAGAATGGGAGAGATGTACTTCTGCAGAGAGTATTGTTGTGTTCTTTAGATTCTTCAACTTCTCATTTCACTAAGATTCATCGTTTTTATAGAGCTCGTTGGTGGCCATTAGGGTAATTTTCTCCCCTTTATCTTCTCAACAGAGACACTAAAATCACTGGACAAATTGTGCCCTTTTAAAACGGGAGACCTAATTTAAAGAATGGTATACATGGAAAATAGCCTTCTAGAGAAACACTAGCACGTCTTGCCTACGACATTGCCTTGGTAGCATGCCTCCACTAATTGTTTAGCCTTGGGCATTTCTACAGGCCCTCCTTGCCTTTACCAAGCGAGTAGGTGAAGCACACGAGTGCCTTTGACAACACTGATCATATATATGATATGGTTCTCTGCTGCTTGTAATAACCAATATTATATTACTTGTAACAGAGATGGCTGATCTATTATAACTGTTTAATCGATGCAATCAATCTGTTTTTTTTGCCATGGATAATGAGTTGATCTTGTAATTCTATTTTGACAGGTATCCAAGTCATGCTCGCATGTGGTTGGCACCTATCAGATCTGGATTAGGAGATCATAAAATGAGCGACTATGAAGGATCTATGGATGATTGGCATTATTTCTTGAAAGATACTAAAAATTATTACGGGGTTGATATGAGTGTCTTAACCAAGCCTTTCTCTGAGGAGCAGAAAAAATACTATTTGCAGGTTGGTGCTATATTTTGATGGGATTCGATTCTGAAGTAGTTAAAGATGAATCACAACCTAAGTGTTTCACATTATCCCCCTCTCTGGAAAATAGAATCCTACTTTTTCTGTTGATTCTAGTCCTTTAGTGTGTCTCAATTTGGTAAATTGGTTTCTTAGCTTTAAGTCAAGTACCTCGTCTAATTGAAAAATAATTTTCTTCTTTCCCTGAAATGATCATATTTTTCGTAAATATTTTTAATCATTCATGGATTTGATTGCTAACATGCTCTTGTTAAATAATAAATTTTTTATGGCACCTATTAGAACCAATTGGTCTCATTAGGACTTGATGTTGCTTATGAAACTGTTCATACATTTTGTCTTATGTTCATAATTTGTTATTAAGAAAATTTAATTGTATCAATCATCTATCCTTCATTGTCTCCCTTGTACATCTAAAAAGCATGTGCTTTGAATTCTATAGACATCCATGTGGAACAACCTTCATCCTAGTCAAGTTATTGGCACCGCTGCCATCATAAAGGAGATCGATTGTCTAACAGTAACTGTAGAAGACATTCTTTCCGTCAGAGCAACCCTTTCGTCATCAATTACTAAAGAGGAAACTAGGCTATGTGGGTTTGGTGGCTGGTTTGATGTCCATTTTCAAGTGAGTGTACCACCCTTCTGGTATGGCTAAAAGCATGCTGATCAGTTTCAGGCATGTGCATACTAACTTGGATAATTGTGTTCATACATTGTTTGATACCCTAGGGAAGCAAGGAGAATCCGGCTGAACAGGAGATTGAGTTGACAACTGCTCCTAGTGAAGACCACATCACTCATTGGGGCCAGCAGGTTAGTAAAACTGATGGTATCTTCCCTGCAATCGAGTTGTTTAGTTAGATGAAGTTGAAGAAGATTACCTTGTCATCGAAATTTCAGCATTACTTTGTTGAAACTTTGGGGTTTATTTTCTCTGAAGTTATTGACTAAACAAGCAATTATTAACTGCAAGAGCTTATTTAAAAGATATATTAATAGCAAGACCTCTTGCAAATGTAGCATGAGTGTTTTTTCCATCTCACATATGCAGGGTGTGTAATTGACATTAATTTGAAAATTTTAGGGTGTATATTGTCCGTATCACGTAGGATAAAATTGTATTCCCATTTTGAAATGATCTATAAACTCTATTGTGATGCTTCTGAATAGTTTAAAACAAATTAAATCTGCCAAAATAGTGGCTTTTTTTCTTTGTCATAGTCTTTTAAAAGGATTTTTCCTTATTTATTATTATTGTTTATTTTTCCTGTTAAGCCATCAAATTGTCCAGGAGTCCATTAGACCTTGTGTGCCCATATAATCCTGTGGTTTTGAATTATCTTAGAGTGCTGATATTGTGCATGCTATTGTACATTAATCTGGTTTGTTTCTTATTCCTCTTAAATAATGGGCAGGTATTTCTCTTGCATCCTCCTATCCATGTTCGTATTGGGGATGATTTGAATATTAATTTCGCAATGAGTCGTTCAAAAGAAAACCATCGTTTAATGGAGGTTGAGCTCAGCTGTGAGACTAGACAGTCTTCTGGGAAGCTACTTCCAACCTTTGAAAATAAGTTTTACATAGAGTGAGGATGAAATTGAAGGCTTCTAATATTTAAAGAGGTACAATTCTGGAGCCTTTAGTTATGCAAATGTACTATCATATATACTTTTTAATTGGCTAATGATTAGAGGGCCCTAGTAGTACAATTTGTTCATACTGCCTTAGTAGCTGGAATCTACGTTTTGATCCTCAAACTAAATGATCTCTTTACTCACTGCAATCTTTGTGATTGCACTTATCACGTGCTTTGATTGCGGAGACCACTAGTTTCAAATAATTTAAATACTAACTTGGCTAAGTTGGGTTGGTTGTATTGAGATCCTACACTAAAACAACACAATTTTAATCATTTTGAATTTTAGGCTATCTAATTGTGTACCTTTTATTCTTCTGGGATTTTAGTGGTATAAAAAAGTCTGGTGGGATGGGGTGGTTATTAGTCCTTGATCATTTTTTAAAAGTTATATGCACAGGAGGATTAGAACCTTGAGCTATGCAGCATGGTAATTGAGCAGTGTTACTGTAGTTTGGGCACACAACACAGATGTTTGTGAATGGCCCTAACTGAAGAATCCCACCATGGAGTTTATTTGCTCAAAAGTCCATTTAAATGGATTCGAAATAGCTAGGATTTTCCTATTGTCAAAGAATTTTTCACCGTATCAGAGTTTTGGCATAGATGTAATAAAATGATATCATCGTCTGGAGGTCCTCTTTCAATTCTCCCCTTGTTCCAGTATAAGAGTCATATTTGTAAAATTTACGAGATGACATATTTTAGTTCCATGTGTATACCACAAAAAATGAAGTAGTTAATTATCAATCGGTGTGGTATGATAATGAAATTATGATCACGAAGTTGAGGACATTGTGTCATGTTACTCTTTTTTCTTTTTCTTTTTTGTGTGGAACAGAGGGAGTATTTATTTAATTGATCAAGCTCTTTACTGTGTTCATCAAATTAAAAATCTTGACTGAATTACAGTTCCTGGATGCGATGGACACAGAATCTGCGAGTTCAAGTGCGGATTGTGTCCTCAGATAGAGCTAGACAGACAGCAGGAGATTCTGAGTTGGTTTTGCCAGTAAGATGTGGTGTTGTGTCTTTTTATGCATGTTGTTAATTTAAGAAGTAACTTGATATATTTGTTTTAAGTTAAAGTTAGTGTTTTTGGTTTTTAGCCTTTTGGATCCATGAAATTGGTTGTAAAACATTTATATATGAGAATGAAAGAAGCTGATTTTGTCATTCTCTAGGGTGTTGAGTTTGGTAGTTGTCAAACTTTCCATTCCTTATGTCTGTAGGAATGGCATTTTTCTAGTTATGAGCTTTTTGTATTGGGTGAATCAGAAGACCAAGCAGTAAAAGTATTCCAGCGGTTTAACTCAAACCTTATGCAACGTTGGATAGAAATCTGTTTTTTTAGGACTTCATTTAGCTTGCTTAATCAGATATACAACTCTTTTTAGTTCCCATTTTATGAAGCCATCCTTTCAACAGGAAGGGTAACTTGTATCAAACACCCACATACTAAACCTACTTCCTAAGCTATTTTTATTTTCATTTTCATTTTCTTCTTGTGTTGTTTTATACAAGTAAAGTCCATAGTCAATAATAGAGCTCAGCTCCATGAAGAAGATGGCTCAACCTATACTTTCTTCGAAGAAGGCCCAAGTGGAAATCTTTGTATCTTGTTGTATATAGTATAGCTGCTGCCTGCCTTTACAATTAACAATTGAAATATTTATACCAATTTTTTTTTGATATTGTCAGTGATTCAATCATGGATACACATTTCAATTCATATGCTATTTAAACAAAATGATGGTGTACCAAATTGATGCCAAATTTGATTTTGATCAGAAATCATCATGAATAATCAATCTATATTTTTTTTGTTAAAAAAAATGGTATAACAAAATTTCCTTTGTTGTTGCACTTAGAGAATATGAACCTATCAGAAGCTCAAAGCAAAAAGATCCAAAATGCATTTAAAATTAAATGTCCAATTTAAATTCACTTTTTAAAGTTAAATTGATCATTTGTAAAATTAATTTTTGTACCATTTTTACCAAAATATTGGTGAAGAGATGTATGTATGTAATCAAAAGAAAATTCAATTTACTATTAACCTATCCTAATTTTTATAACTTTAAAAATAAATTTATATATGTTTAATTATTAATTCTAAAATTTTTTAAAAAAAATCAAAATTGAGAATTTAATTTAAGACGGATGGGATGGGAGTATAATGTAAATTCCCTTTACCAATACCCAATATAAATGCCCAATCTTTACCATTAATCAACAAATCATAACTTTAATAAATTCACGTAGGGGTAGAAAAGTAAATTGCCGAGCTATATTCTTGGGCGGTTGGCAACTTGGGTCACAATATACATACCTTATTCGTTGTTTTTTAAGCAATTTTTTAAAAAACTAATGAAAACATAAAAAACAGAAACACAACCAAAATATTACCAACAATACAATCTCGATACGAATTTCACATAAACCAAACCTCTATCTGGTCATCGTCTTCATCCTTATTAGGTAAGTGAAATCTCTGATTTTGATTGATTTCTGCTTGTTTGATGTTTTTCAATATCTGCATTCAATTGTAATTGAGTTTATGCATATAGCAAATTGTAACTTTGTGCTCCGTCAAATCAACTCCCAAGTATTGTGTTTTCTTATCTTGTGTTGTTCAAATTTTTATCTTAGTTTCTGCGTCTTTTTTTCTTTGGATTTCTGGAATGTACTTGTGTAGTAATATTGTTGTCTGGTGATTATCGGCTGTTGCGATGTTTATATGTAAATGTCTAAATATATCTATAATTATGTCTTAGATGTTATATATGTATAAGAAGCTAACATCCACAACTGTTGTCTTGAGATAACCTTTGCCGCACCTAGTTTTGGACAAAAAATATTGGTACTTCCTTTAGGATAGTTTTAGCAAAAATAAGTTGATGATAATGGATATTTTACACAAACTATATCATAAATTTAATATTCTCACTTGGATTATTTTTGTTTGATTTAAGCTCGTTGTCCAGTTCCCAATTTATTAGTCCTGTTTTGTTTCTTAGATTAACTTTTTATCTGCTTATTTACTTAGATTGTAGGTTTTGTGTGCAACTCGAGTTGATAGTTAAAATCATGAGATACAAGAAAGGAAGTAGAGTGGAGATATTGAGCAAAGAAGAGGTGCCATCGGGTTCCTGGCGATGTGCTGAAATAATCTTTGGGAATGGGCATAACTACACCGTTAGATACGATGCTGATGAGTCAATTGTGAAACAGGCTTCTAGGAAGTTAATGAGGCCGTGTCCTCCTTCGGTAGAAATCACAGACGATTGGGTTCCTGGTGAACTGTTGGAGGTGTTTCACAATCTTTCTTGGAAGATGGCAACGGTGTCTAAGGTTTTGGGTAGGAATTTCTTTGTAGTCAGGTTAGTCGGAACCTCACAGGAATTAAAAGTGAGAAAATTTGATCTCCGGGTGCGGCAGTGTTGGCAGGATGATGAATGGATCGTGATTGGCAAGGTACTTTTTTAAATATTTCCCAATTTTGTACCATATCTTAAGTGTCTTGTTCTTGTGAACGCAAACTCGGAATTGTGTCTTGGTTGCATTGCCTTAGAATGTTATGAATGTGTCGTGTTAATTTGAATGGTTTGTTAATAGTTCAACTGTAGTTGTAATTGGTATATCATATTCGATGTTTGCTTTCAACATCCGAGGCTCATTGAATTTAACTTGGTTAAATGATATTTCCACAAGTGTTTTTTAAATTTCCACAAGGTCTCCTCTGACATGAAGGTGGGAGTGAGACTCATTATAGTCTCATGTGAGAGGAGATCTTGTGAAGTATAAAAATAGATGTGGAAATAGTGATTTCTTTTATTTAGCCAAGTCATTTATATTATCTGTTGCAGTTTGTAACATATTGAGGCATTGGTAGCAATATCAATAAGCTTTTAATATCCAGTTGTCATCCACAAATACGTCCTACACAACAATTATGGGTCTCCTTTATAATGTTTATATCAATTAATTTATCCGTCACAATTATTTTATGCACAGGGTTCTGGAAATTATGAAGATTGGAAACAAAATGATAGGTTAAATTTGAAGTACATTCCTGATTCAGGATGCCGAGTTAAGCAAACCACTGCAAGAATGAATCTCCATTTCAAAGATCGCTGTTTTGATTCTTGGGACAACGTCTATTTCCTGGAACCCAGTAATGTATCCTCCAGAACTTTGAAAAGAGGCTCACCTTGTCGGTATTCTCAAGTTGAAGCACATGAAGGGAATCCCCAGAAATTTTTAGCGGCTGAGAAGGAGGCCCTAAGTCACCGAGTTGCTGCATTCCCATCTACTGAAAAGGTAGAAGCAGTTGCTTCCACTAGAGAAATGCTGGGTGAAAAACACATTCATGCATCTTCTAACAACAGAACAACTCGGTTTATTAAAATGGATGTGGAGATGGAGAAATCAAATGGTGCTTTTGGGTGTTCGCATGCATTAAGCTTAGAACCTAATGATGCTGATAATATTACATGCTCCGTTGGTAGTTGTAGCGTTACTAGAAATAGTTCATATGAGTTGCCTTGTCATTCAGGTCCTTTCGAAGATAATGAAGATCATTATAGCGATGCTGAATCTTTTTATCGGTTGGGATGTAAGGAGTTTTGTGTCCCTCCCACTAAAGAGGAATTGGCAGAAGAAATCCATAGTTTAGAGTTGCATGCATACCGCTGCACTATAGAGGCATTGCATGCATCAGGACCCCTAAGTTGGGAACAAGAAACATTAGTAACAGACCTTCGTATTTCGCTCCATATATCAAATGATGAACATTTGATGGAGTTAAGGAACTTAGTTTCTACTGCCACAAGCAGTCCTATTAGGTGACAGGAAAACTAGCAAAATCATTTCCCCCTCTTTTAATCTTGTGCATTTTCTGTTATTATCATTTAGTTTGATTTTGTTGAATAGACTCTAATCATTGTAACAATCAAGACGAAATGTTGTTTTCTCTTGCACTTTATGAATATATTGTGGTCTATGGAATTATTGTAGTATAAACTCTTGCAAAGGAACGAATGTTTACAATCTCACCGTTCTCCATATTGAATCCTACCTGGTTTATTGGAAACTAGCATCTTCTTCTTCTTTCTCATTTTGCTGCTAATGTTAAATATCAGTGTGGTTATAATCGAGTTTCATCCTGCAAACAAATTTGCAAATGATTAGGACATGTCTGTCAGTTACAGGAAATTTGGAGACGATATGATAATTAGGACCTCTTTGTTGTTATGAATAACATTTTGTATCTAACTGCCTACTTTTACAATATCCCCATTATTTGCAGCAGATGTAGCTTTTCCTCTCCCCCCCCCTCTCTCTTCTCTCTCTTCCTTCTTTTATTATGATTATTTTTCACTTCTGGAGTTTATTCAATTTTTTATATGGACTTAATTTCAAGCTCATCAAAATCTGTTCTATGCTCTCTATTTTTGATAAGGGTATCCTGTGAGGTCCTTATTCTAACAGTTTGATTACATCCATACCATTTGGCCGCATAAGCAGTTTCTATTAAGGATACTATTGATGCTTCCCTGCATTTTCCAGGGCCAAAGTAAGAGGCTTGCAGCTTGCATCCGACCTTGAAAGGTGATGTTGGGGTATGCATTCAGCTTATGATCAGCCATTGGCAAGACTAATATACTTGGTTGCTGCATTCATGAAACTCTGGCCATGTTGAGCCTCAAATGTTTTTCTTGCAACAGGATGTAGGACCAGTCTTGGCTGCCATGGGATGTCCTGATATGAAAAGGTTTTATTTTGAACCTTAACCTCAGCTCCATATCACTAATTTTCTGCCTGCTGGTTTATTCTATATGTTCCAAAGTTTTTTCCATGTTTTGGAAATAGAGTTTGTTTTCCTCTAATTAGTTGGTTACTTTATTTACTTTATATATTTCTACTTCAATTCTTTATAACTTTGAAATTTGAAAGATATTGAATTTCACTGAAGCTTGTTAGAGAATCCACAAAATTTTTATGGATTGTCTTGTGTGGTATACTTATCCATGTATTGATGTTACAGAATAATTCTGATTCAGTTATTATATAGATCAGAAGATTATTATGTGTCCACATTTAATTGTTTACTGACACGTAATCACACCATTAGATAAGCTCAGGGTTTTCAGTTATAGATAATATTGAATTCAAGTGCCATTGAAAAGCACAAAAGCAAAAACTGAGGAATTAAAGCTGTTTAAAATATTTCGTTAGTCTGAAGGAGACTGTATGTCAAATACAAGTTTTGATGATATCTGAATTTGTGATTCCTTATTCGAGATGGATCATGGTGATGAATGCTTGAATCACTAGCTGGTATACATTATCACCTGTTCTACTATAGTCTTCGTGTTGTGACATATTCGAAGATTGTGTCAAACATTAGTGTGGAACATAACAGTGAATATGATAGTAACCTCTAAAGCTTAAGTGATTGAAATTCTTATAAGGTTGATAAAGAAGAAGACGTAATTTTCCATCAAGTCAGTCTTAAATGATATACTTCCATTGATTGCCATCATTAGTGTTCTCTTACTTCTGGTTTTTAAAATTTTTCCCTCCAAGGCTTGTGGAGAACCACTCCAAGAACGGCTTCAGAGTTTAGCTGTGATCTAAAGGCACGGGATTGTTGTCTGTTCAGGTAACTAAAACTAAACAAAGGAGAGAACTCCTTTGGCTGTCCACAGATTTCTCTTGTGCACTTGTGCTGAATTCTTTGCGCATACAGAAATACAATTTGATGGAAATAAGATACAAGAAATGATTCTATGTCAATTGGATCCCAGAATATGTTTAATTATAGTCAATTACAGCCATCTTCATTTCTTGGAAAAATAAAATTTCTGAAGTACAAACAACTACCTAATGTTTATTTTGAATTACTCAAATTGGATCTAACGGATGTAATGCTTAATTTAGGGGCAATGGGGGGTTCTTGGAAAAAATAAAATTTCTGAAGTACAAAGTTTAGGGGGTGGGGTGGATTTATACTTGCTTAAGAAAATACGCCCTCAAGTATCTGTTACATCATATGGGCAGTACCTTGGGGGTTGTGGCTAGTCTTGAATCTTGATTGTGGTCGTGGAAATATGAAATTATAATTGTATGCATGTACTAATTAATCTCTGAACTAGCGGTTGAGCTGAAAATATTTTGCAGTTGCTTATTTGAGGTCATTTTTGTTCTAATAAAATAGAATCAAATAATTTGAATTCTCAATAGTGAAAAAGCAATCCCTTCTCGGTTTGTCAAAAAATAAATAAAAAAAATCTGAGTGTATTTAGACGAAATAAGCGAATTAAAATTTTTATACTTAGAAAAATAATAACCAAATTCGATAAAGCAAATCCAAACATAGATTTTATGAGGGGATACAAACAATTTAAAGATAATTCGAAATAATCAACTTGACTAACATAGAGATGTCATCAAATTGTTCTTTGGACCCCAGTCGATATAGCCTACCAAACTCAAATCTGTAAAACAAGTCCAACCCATATATAGTCAGCGGGCACCCACCTCGACCCACATTCCAATTAATTCCTTCTCTCAATTAATTCCTTTCTTAATTTCTTTTTTTACTCTTTTATACAAAGCCTTTCTTAATTTCTTTGATTTTCATCTTAATTATTTTATAATGGACTGAATGTTATTTACAACTAAAACTATTTGTTTTAAATGTATACACTCTCCAGATTGGAAAATGTATAATCTACTTTTATAATTATGTGAATGTTATTCTAAAAAAGTAATTTTATTTGTTTCATAACAATTCGTATAATTAACATATTACATCTCCTATTAATATAAGTTAAAATTGATCTTGTTCATTTCTCGATTTTATAGCTAGTTTTTTTTAAAGTCATTTACTTTTGAAAATAGAGGATCAAATTAAAACTTTTGAATTAAATCACACGTCTTGGTATAAAAAGTATGTGTATTAGCATTGAAATAATATAAATAATGTAGGAAGATGAGTTAGCAAAGGTATAAGATATTCAGCATCTCAATTAATTCTATCTTGAATATAGAAGGGGAAATGGAATTAGAAGCTTTTGTCCCCATTCCCTCCAACCCTCTACAAGGTTCCATGTGTCATTCCTCCTAGCTCAGCCTTATAAAATTTTAAAATAGACATAATTTTTTAAGGTTTTTAGTTTGATATATATACAGTAAAATCTTTATTTAGATATTCAGCATTTGGGACTAAATTATTTATATTTTAATTGAAAGGTTATTACTAAATAGAATGGACAAAATATTTTTTGAACACTCAAAAATATTTACTTTAACAAAAATATAGATTTTTCCTCCTAATAAAGAAAACATAAATTATTTAGATTTTCAAACTAGGAAAATGTATATAATAACCTCTATAGTTTCTTATATATATATATATATATATATATATATATATATATATAAATTATTATTATATAAAGTATAGTTTCTTAATCTGAACTTAAAAAGTATATAATATATTATAATTTAGAGTTATTCTTATTTATAATTGGCCCAAATTAAAACTAAATATTTTATAATATTATAAAAGTTATTCTCTTAAATATGAGTTTTACTGTATATATATACATATTAGAACTTAGAAGGTGATTGAAAAAAAGGCTACAGTTGAGGTGTAGATTAATGTATTAATGTGGTTCCACCAAATCCTCTGTCATTGTCTTATGTGCATATTTCATGATTGGTGCTCCCATGTGATCATGCCTCCTCCAAACTATGGAGAGAGAGAGAGAGAGAGAGAGAGAATACTGTATGAGACTATGAGTTTGGGTTGGGTTTTGGGATATTGTTGATCTGCATAATGTCTTTATTCTCAAATATCTTAGATTTATGTACTAATAATATTTTTTCTTTATGATACAAGTAAAATGATTATTACTCTTTTGTATAAAGTTACATTTATATAATATAAAAGTATTCGTCTTTATAAATATAAAGACAAGTGATATAATATTTTAGAACATCAATGTTTAAAAGAATTTGAACTTGAATTTCTTTAATGGATGGAACCAATATAGAGTCCTTTTGCGGACAAGTAAATGGACAAGATAATTAGACCCAAAAATAAAAAAAAAAATTGTTCCCTAATGTAATAATTTGACAAAGATAATTTATTTGTTCATTTGAACAAATTTCTTTTGTTCTTCCGTTCTAATTATCCTGTATAATTTACTTGTCCACAAAGAGTTATTAGTCAAAGTCCCCATTAATTAACTTTATAATAGTATAGTCTTCTGTAAATATGTGCAAAAATGTGAAAATTGACATTTTTTCAACTAATATTTTATTAACATATATATTTCTTTGGATGAAAAGGTAATTAGAGTGAAATTTTAAGAGATGGATTAGGTTTTATTATTATTATTATTGAATGCACCTTCATCAAATTTGTTATCCTAGCATCAAGCACAAGTGAACATGTGACATCCTCAGGTATGTTATTATTTGTTACACTACTACTATATACTAGACTTTTCTTCATTAATTTCATGCATGTATATTTGTTGTCATTGATTAAGATTGTACTCCTTCCAAAATTCTATAGTTATAAATTTTTTTTTTTGCACATAGTTTAAAAAAATCGATTAAAATAAACAATTTTAACAAAAATTTCCACATATACCCCTTTAATATGAAATTAATGAATAAGTTAATTACTCCTTACTTATCACAATCGAAACTCTCAACTTAATTGATCAACGTGTGCCCGACCATTAAAATAGAACTTTAACCAAAGATGAATTTTTAATTTACATAAACTTTCAACCAATCACAAAACGCTTTATGTTATTCCAAATTCATTTATTGAACCTAAAAAGTTGAATTCTTTTATTGAGAATACAACAACATTAAATGTGATAATAACAATAATGACATTGAATGTTGTTTTCTTCAAAAAAAAATAATGGTTGAATATTTATTATAAAGGCGTAAAAGTAAAACAATGAAATCAACTAAATTTTATAAATAATAAATAGCTCTATATATTGGGGGCATCTCCAAATATGAAAAATCATTTTCATAACAACTTATTTGTCAGAGTGGTACGTACTACATTAAGTGTAGCCTAGTTCCAGTACAAATGCCTACAATTTCACATGAAATTCAATAGTAATGTTCTTGATGAAAATGACATGTCCATTCCTTTCTATTAAAAGCTCAGGCTCAGGCTCAGGCATGAAAAAAAGGATATCATCTGGCAAGCAAGGAGCCAAGGGTCAATTATTTTAGGTTTCTTAATAAAACCTTGAATATATAGCAAGGTAAGATTCACAAAAATCAGCTGATTAATTATATTCAACTGGGATTTATATATATAAGAATAGTCCTGAATTGCCCCCTTGGTCGATTAAATTAAATCCTTGACAATTAATAAAGGCAGACATAACTCATAAGATCAATCTCTGTGGCATTGGTGCATCAATAGGAGACATTAGGAATTAATTACTCCATTAGTAATTATTTGTACTTATATATATATATATATAAATCTTCTTTAATTAGTTATAAAATACTACTCCACTATATACTACTAGAATTTAATAGTAATTTTTAGTATAAGCTGCTACAACCATATGCCCCCTTGGTTAATTGGCGTTTGTTTAAATTAAAAATTATGATAATTTTTCCAAAAGTACCTTTACAATTAATAAAGGGCAGACATATACTCTATTTTTTTGGTACTTTAAACTCTTGTCTCTAAATGGCATTGGTGCATCAAATAGGAGACATTTTAAATAGGAATTAATTACATTAAATAACGTTTACTTTTTTTATACTCTAATTATTTGACGTTTGTTCAAATCTATAGAATTAATGATAATTTTCCAAAAATACTCTCATTACTCTACCTATTTTTTTGGTATTTTAAACTCATTAATGATTTAAATAGTAATAAACAATTGAGTATATTTAATGCTTATTATCTTAATGGATGTGCATATACTATATCGTTTAAATAGGGAAGGAGTAATATACTACTACTAGATGTTAAGCATTTACTAGGGATCTACAATTAAAATATATTCACACACACACACACCATGCAATTAAAGTTCTGAGCTGGCCATTTTGGATTTAGAATCTATATTAATTCCAGCCTACCTGGTCTGGTAGTACGTAACCACAGTCTTCTTGTTTAATTTTCCTTCCCCTTAATTATATATGGTGCATTGCATGCATTCTGGAGCATCTGATGTTGAGGAGGATTCAACCTACCTATTCATGATCAGATGGTCCAAATTAAATTAACCAAAAGCTTCTCAACTTTTTGGGCACATGATTGATGAATGTCTCTTATTAGATTTGTTAGTTGTTGGCTGTTAGTAGAATGTACTTGAAGAATACGATCAGTTCAGCCCCCAAGACCTTTAGACAATATATATAACTTTGGGATACTATTAATTTGAACTTTATTAGCTGTACTTACGTATATGTATCTCCATGTAGTATGAATTTTTAAAGCTTCTTCTTTGGCAAAATCATTTCATGAAGTCCGCTAGGTAAAATTAGTAGTATAAGATTATTTGCTACAGTTAATTACTAGTATTATTCTAGTACTAATTATAGTATTAATTAAGCTCCTCATTCGATGCTCTTTAATTTTAATAAATTTATAAAAATGTTTCTGATCATTCGATGAGAATTAAGTTTAATTAGTAGCTAGAATGTAGTACATAATTAATTTGTCGTCTAGTACGTAATGCCCGGAGACATTGCCGGCTCAAGGACAACATAAAATTTGCAGACTCCTAGCAAGTAATTACTCCATCCGATTCGCAAAAGATTGTCGTTTTAGAAGAAAAAATTTATTTCAAAAAGTTTATGCGTTTACAACTTTCGAGGAGAATAAATTATTTACTTTCCTATATTACCCTACCTTCTCTCATTGTCCCAAGAAATTATCTCCTTTGTATTAATAGTTTTTAACTTTCCATAAAGGGGTGTGGAATTTCAAACAAATTTTACTTGGTAAATGATTAATCCATGTGTCAAAACCTTAAACGATAATGTTTTAGGAGCAGGTAGTAAATTATAGACTAAGATTAGGATATATATGCATGATCACTGCTAAAATATATATCTTGCATGATGTTTAAAATAATTAATTAAGTAATCGACGAGTTTGTAGAATATTGAAATCACAATCTAGTGGAATTAGGCAAAT
This sequence comes from Panax ginseng, assembly GCA_020205605.1. Lineage (NCBI taxonomy): Eukaryota > Viridiplantae > Streptophyta > Magnoliopsida > Apiales > Araliaceae > Panax > Panax ginseng. The sequence goes on from CM035144.1 coordinate 126,549,780, forward strand.
TTGGTCTTAATTAAGTCTCATTAGTTTATTACTCCATGTTTGAAGGAAGGGCGGGCGGGCAATATTTAAAGGAGGGTGTGCAAATTAGTTGGACAATAGAATACTCCACTTATGATTCTTAAAATCAAGGGAAGCTAAGCAGCACATAATTCGAGATCATGTCAACGCTAGAGCCTAGAAGATGGAGTATTATTAACAATTGAAAATTTATAGGGTTTATAAAGTACTACTTGGTACTAGTAATTAATTATGATAAATGTGTGATGATCACATGCAACAAACTAAACAAAGCGAGCGTGCTTTGATACAAGTATATATATATATATTCCTTTAATTAAATACGAAAGCCAGCCAAAAACACAAAATTAGAACAGATCAGGAGAGGAGAGCAGAAGAATTTTACCCAGCCACACCACATGCATGCTTCTTCATGCATGGGACCACCGACGACCCTCTATCTATGTAGGAGTACATATATATCAAGCTTAATTCAAAGAGCATGAGGGAACTCAAAGCCATACGGCCTCTTTACTACTACTACATACGCCTACGCCTACCCCTACCCTACCTAAGAAAAATTTATTAAACAAATAAAAAGAGGAAGAAATTAAGTAAGTAGATTTCAAAAGTAGTAGTACTTGCATATATGCTGCCCTGGCTGATTACACTACACTTAGTTTTTGCTTTAAAACAACATGCATGCGTGTCTTTCGTCTTCTTGGATTCTGTAATTGTTCTTAATTTGCTTTGCTTTGTAGATACAAAGGATATCGCTGGTTTTGGGGTCCTTGAGAAAGGCCAACGTAACTCAACTTTTGAGAATATATAGCCCACTACGTACTTGTTGTAAGTAGTGTTTAATAAAGCATCTCTTCTTTTATTATATATATGGAGGGGAGGGTTTCTTGGGTGCCTCAAATCCAAACAAGCAAATCTTAAATCAGACTTAACAACACTTGTACCAAGATTTGGGAAAACTTAAGCAATCAATAAACAGCTTTTTGTATTGGTAATTGGATCCCCATGAAATTTATTGTTGCATATTTCCACTTTACGTTACTATACGGATTCATTCATTAAACATGAGTGATGATGCTATCTATGTGCAATATTCCAACAAATGAGCAGCAATTGATTCTTCATTCATATGCACATACTACAAGACTATACTAGTAGGAGTATTAATTAATTTACCAACATTTTATGTGTGCACATTCACATCCAAATAACACTACTCCTAAAGCAGTAGCAGTAAAAATATTTCGAGTCCTAACACACACACACACAACACTAATGTAGAAACCGGATGTGCACATAGATATAAATATAGGGAGATAACAATATTAACGTAGAAAATTTCCCATTTAATTCTGACGACGATAATGAATATATTATAATAAATAACAAAATTAAAAAAACTTTACATTACATACACATCCAAGAAAGCTGTAGCTAACTAACAGCTGATATAGCTGATTGCATCATCTAAGTAGTAGTAATAAAATCCTAAAATCAGCATATATAGTTAAATAATTACTTGCATGCATTTTGGCATGCTTAATTACTGAGGTGAGGCCGTGAGGGGGTTAGTAATTAAAATGAATATTTGGATCACTACAACGCACACAAAACATCATGGTAGGTATATATATATATAGCCTAATTAATTTTGGGCAATTTATTTATGATCGGACAGATGTCGGAAGATGATTGGTGCCCCGTATTGTGGGTAAAGTAGCATCAACACCGTTGGTGCGTGTTGATACCGTGGGGACAATTTAAATGAGAATCTTTGTAGCATTATTGAAATGGTTAGCTTGGCCTGTAGAATTGCTAAATTTTGGCCAATACATGTTCGGGCGCCGAGGCTAAAGGGCATGAATGCAACAGGGTGCTTGCCTGCTCGGGCTACTCCTTCCGAGAATCGGTCGGGCTTGAACTCATTCGCATCGTTTCCCCATATGCTCTGATCATGATGAACGGCCAAGATCGGTATTAATAATTCGGTCCCACGTGGGACCTTACAACCTCCCAGCTCTACGTCAGCTTTAGCCCGTCTGATGGTCGCCACGACTGGAGGGTAAAGTCGTAAAGTTTCATTGAGGATCATACCTAGCTGCATGTCATATGCACCAGCACCACAACATAAATATTATTAGCCAATTTTTGCAACGTTGAAGTGATTTCTTTTAACAACAAAATTCAAAGTCAATATGCTTATTTATGGTACGTTACGTACGCGACGACTAGAGCAGAGCATATCATCATGCACACAAAAAATAAAAATTTGCCTTAATGTTGTCTGTAATTTTAACAAACACTTGGTGGCGGAAATATAAGAGTGCCACCGTTTGACAAATGTGACTCATATTAGGGGTATTTTGGTTATGATATCAAATCAAAATCCTATGAGGGGCATTTTGGTAAATTTACCAAATGACAAAACAGGGATTTTTTCGTCCGCCCTGTAAAATGAGAAAAGAAGAAGAAGCAGCAGCTAGGAGTAAGTACCATCTTAAGCTTGGAAACATCATCTTTGGAGGGGATGTCACGTGATCCGCACACCTTGAGCACCTCGTCACGTGCTAGAACCTGCCACTGTGGGTGCATTGCTAGCAAAACGGTCGTCCACGTCAGCAAATTGGAAGTTGTTTGCTCGCCGGCGAAGAAAAAACTCTTGCACTCCTCGGCAATGTCATGGACGGAGATCGGTAACGATGGAGACGGATTCAATTCCGTCGTCTTCTTCACCGATTCCTTTGTGCTTGCTTGAATCATGAGCCCCAACAAATCCTTGGGCCCCTTTTCTAGAATTTCATTCTCCCAATTCTCTCTCCTTTCCTCGATAACTGTCATTAGACATTTCTTTATTTCCTTCTCCAATTTCCAAGACTTCATATTTCTTTTTGTGGGTAGAAATCTGCAAAACGCCAACTAAATAAATTTTTATTTTGTTTAATTAGTTTATTATTAATGACTATAATAATAAATTTACGGTGACAAATTTGAGTATATTTATTAGTATTATTTTTAAATATAAAACCTGTCAAATAAAGCTAATTTATTTTCTATACAGTAGAAATTTAAATGTAAATAAATTACCTATAACCGGGGATGAATACTTTTTGAAATGCTTCGGATGCTAATGCCATTTGTTGAGATTGCAGTTGGAAAATGGATTTTCCGTCTTCGTAACTCCGGCCAAAGGCAGTTCTGGTGACAATATCTTCCGTCAATGTTTGATACCACTTGGAAACTTCAATTTCCACCCTGCCGGATTCTGACATTTCTAACCATTTATCCAACATTTCCATCACGCTATGAGCCGCTACTGGTATCAACAACTACGTACGATTGCGATAGAATGAATTCAAGCTAGCAAAAGAAATTAAAGAATATATGGTTAAAACTAATGAATGAAACTTACTTTGAGATTTTCCATATGGAAGGTAGGCGTGATGATTTTCCTATGGTGAGCCCATTTTTCGCCTTTGAGGCTCAGAAGGCCATCGCCTTCAAGCTGTTTGATAAGTGGGTGAGCTTCATTTTCTCATAAAATTCAGACTTTGAAGAAAATATTTCTCTAATAAGATCTGGATCAGCCACAGTGAGGCGAGCGGTCGGTCCAAACCACACAAGAAATGTTGAACCTGCAAATTAATTAAAATTAACAGATACAGTCACCATAGTACGTACGTTATAATCAATCATATACCAACAGTAATGTAGCTAGCTAGCTAGTACTAATTATTGATCTAATATTAATTAATATGAAAGATTGATATAATTTAATTGCAAGTGATGAACAGTGACTATATATATGAAGTACATATACATACATAAGAATATGGATATATATATATATATATATATATATATATATATATAGAATGAGGATCCAGTCCGGGATCCCGGACTGGTCCTAAAATCCGGACCCAAATTTATTTATTTTTTTGCTTTTTTTTTTTGAAACTACTAAAAAAAAAAAAAAATTTATCAACTGAAATTTTTCACTTGTCACAGTGTTTTGGGTGTGTTTTTAATACCTATACTGAACCGATGTATATACAGATCACTGCATCTGTATGCGAAAATATTTTAGTATAAGCGTCCAAATCACGCCCAAAACATGTGTATTATATAAAATTCCAATTTATATAATTTTTATTTTTTTTTTAGTTGTTTCAAATAAAAAGCAAAAAAAAAAAAATCCATATTTTAATAGAGTCCGAGATATCCGGACTGGATCCGGACTCTATATATATATATATATATATATATATATATATATATATATATATACAGTGTATAAATGTATATAATGGTAAGCAGAAGGTTTACACCAAGATGGAAATGGCATATATAGAGATTCAGGTAGAAAGTAGGAAAAAGAGGAATAGGAAGGTAACAAGACAGCCCACTAATTCAGAGAGCTTGTTGCCTAGCCTGCCTGCCTGGATAGCGTAGACCCTACAACTACTATGGTAACTGATGATGAGAGAGAGAGAGAGAAAACAAAACAAAGGAAGAAGAAGACAACTCAAAACTATATATGCCACTACCAAACACAACTTCATTATCAAAAAATTTAGTTAACGATATATATCAAGTTCAGAAAAAAAAACAAAACTACTTTTTCTGCAGAGATGATGGATGATGATGTGATGAGATGGCTCAAGAAAACCCCCAAAAAAATAAAAATATTTTTTTTAGAGAAATTAAGGATTGGATTTTAATTGGGTTTAATTAATTATATATGTATATATACTAGTACAAATTAAAAATATGGAGAGTTGAGGAGAGATAATGTGACAGAAATTATAGGAAAAGAAGTGGTGAAAAAGAAAAGAGTGGTGGAGGGTGCAGTCTGAACAGGTTGGTTTATGTATAACAAGAATCCAAGCCGAGAAAAAGGCCTAAAGAGCTGAAAAAAGAAGAGTATCCAAAAATTAGTTTCAACAAATTAAGCCCTTTCAAAAAGTTATATATATATATATATATATATATATATATATATATCAATGTAAAAAGTAGCTACCTAACTACACCAAGCTCATACATCATCACACCAAGGACATCCATATCTAATTCAATCATCAAGCTATACCCTATATATAGCTAGCCAGCTGCCTCTCTCATATTGAAGAAGATATATATATAGTTAGAAATTAGTATATATATAGGAGTACTACTCTAAAAAGATTAAATTGAAGGACAAAAAAAAATATATATAACAACTTGAATATGTTGAATATGTGTAATTAGTTACTATTTTAACAACCCATAAGAAAATGGATAGATGTCAAGAATTAGCTAACCTAGCTAGCTAGAAAAATTCTATTCTATATATAAAAGAAAGAAAAAAGGAAAGAAACTTAATAAGAATTAAGAAGAAGAAATATATAGGAAATGAATTAATTACCATAAATTTTCTTCCAGTGGTGGTAAAAGGAGAGGACTCTAGGGAGAATATTGTGAGAGTAAGGAAAAGGAATGGGTTGAGAAGAGGCCTTCAACATTAGGCTCACAATTTCCTTGGCATTGCCTATCAAGAACCGATAAGGGGGGCCTCTGATTCCTTGCTTACAGAAATGTTGTTCAACCTTTCTGGGCCTCCACCACAACATAACCATAATCTTTAGCACAAAAACCAGCCCAATAAAAAACACAACATGAAACACTTTGATCATCTGCTCTTCTTCCATGGCTGCTGCCTTCATTGTTCCTAGCTCTAGCTCTAGCTCTAGCTAGTTAGTCTGTTCGGAGCAGCTAGCTAGCACCACCAGTACCAGTACCAGTACCACCTTTAATTTAATTGTACGTTCCTCTATATACAACTTCTTCTTTTTTGGGGTTATGTTTGTTTGTTGCTTACTGTTAGTGTGGTTCCTTTTGTAATGCCACCACCAGGTAGTTTAGGGAGAGAAAGAGAGAGAAGAAAGGTTTGTTTGGCAAGGCCAACGGCGTAGGGACCGCCATTGGGATTATAAGGGTCAACGAATGATTTGTTTCTTCTTTTTTTTTTTAAAAAAAAATTAAATTATAAAAAAAAACTTCAATTTTCGTAAAGACAATATTACCCTTGTCGTTTCTAATGTACTCTAGCAAGAGCTCCCAAAGAATGTAATTAAAGAGTGTTTATCAAAAAGGATAATAAAAATATATGTATGTATGTGGGGTTCATCAGCTTTAAAAATACAACATTTCATTTTGTACCATGAGTGTTAATGCCAAATTTATTTTGTATGCGTGTGAAATCATCAAAATAAGCAGTCCAAAATTTTATACTATTTTTGTGGATTTCTCATCTCTCTCTCAAGTTTTTTTTTTTGAATTTTCAATGGATTTTCACGTAATTTTCTATCTCTTATAATGATGTGTGTATGTTTATCTCTGCGTATTTAAGTGAATTTGATTTTACAACAATACAATCACAATCAACTTTTAGTCAGATTTTGGTTTTTGGTGATTTAAATCAATGCGTATAAAATTTGACATTAACAATGAGTATAATTAAAATTTCATTTGTATTCTTTGGGTAAAATTTGTAAATTTTAAGGTTATATATTATTTTTCATGCATGTTTATCACTAAATAATTTAATTAGGGTGTTTGATTTAACAATTCTGATACATATGCTAATCAACATATTATGTTATTATAAGCAAATGGAGAATTTTTTTTATAAAACAATTTTTATTTTTTTATAAATAATTTTTTTGTGTGTGAAACGAGTAGAATAGTATCTAGTTCGACAACCGTTTGGGATACTACAAAGAAAACTTCCGGCACGACCAAGTTGAATAAATTAGATTTTGACTAGGTCATTGAGTTACTAGATCGTCATTACAACCAATATTATCAAAGAAATTAATCGTTTTTAGTCAATTAATATTTATTTTACATTATCATATATAAGAATCTAAACTACTTCAAATAATTTATTGACTTTACTAAACATGCATTGACATTGTAAAGCCAACCAATTTCAGAAATCCTTATTAGTCATTAATTTGGTTATAACTTTCTTAACTACAATGTGAAAGAATTGACAAATTCCATATGTTGTACTCCTCCGTCTCAAAAGATAAAAAGCTTTGATTTTTTTAAGTTAAATTGACTTTTTAGAATTAATAATTAAGCATATATAAATATATTTCTAAAATAAAAATTAGAATTAGTTTTGTTATACTTTCTTTGGTTATATATTAAAATTTTAGCAAAAATAAAAAAATGATAAAATTATTTATATTTAAATTATCATTTAATTACAAAGATTAAATAACGATGTATATTATAAAGATGATCAAATGAAAAATTATTTATATGGAAAAAGGGTATATAGACAAATCCATCCCATAATATATGACGTTTTAGAGTTGTACACAAGAATTGAGAAAATAATTGTATAACACTAAATATAATATTAATTGTTTATAATACCCTTTACCATATATTTATTTTATACTCTCTTATCTCTAACATTTTCCAATGAGGAGTAATGTTGGAAAGATTGTGGTTAATTTTCTTAAATTATATAAAACGTCAAATAATTTGAAAAAAAATAAAATCATCTAAAATGTTATGTATTATGGAACGGATAGAGTATTGTTTAAAATAAATAAATATTAAACTTGAGACTATCTAAAATATTAACAATAACCTTTATCCTTATTCCATCATGATCCACCTTTTTGAATCAAAGGCTAAAAATATTTGTATAGGGTATTTTAGTCCATGAACATTCCATGGTGCAGCTAATACGATGATTGTTTTGTAGATTTATTAGTAGTTACTACTAAAGTCAAGTTTAAGACATGATTGAGGGTAATTATTCCAACAATTAAATTGAGGGAGACTTTGAGAGGCTGCTAGCTACCGCGAAAACACGTCTTACAGATAAAATATTTAATTGAGAATTCCTTTTTTTCCGAAATCATTGAGTATGTTCTAGCTAGTCATCAATTAACGACCGTCTCACAATTTATGATACTTCTATTTCATTTTTAGCTTTTTTTTTTTTAATAATATTGTGTATTCTCCATTGTTAACCTTGTGTGACAGATTGATTCTCACCTGGGAAATATCCTCGTGGCGCCCCAAAATAGGCATCATCACCCATTTTGAGTTGTCAATACATGATACGTAACCAACTACAACTTTATTATTACAACAAAGAAAAAAGCTGTGAGTTTGAATACAAATATTATCTTCTGCATAAATATCTATACTCAAATAAATCCTCATCACATTTATTGATACATTATTTTACAAAATGGTGAGGACTACTAAACGACTCTCTCTAAACCTTCATTCCATACCCACTAAATACTCGCCATATATTCTCGCTTCACGAGAAGAAAAATGGAACAAAAAAGGAAAATGGTGAGCTCAACTAGCCAGGTAAAAGAATATTATGACCAAGATAATATCTGACAAATTATCGTTAGTCTTCAACAAGAAAAAAATCTAATAGAATACAATAGACAACAAGTTTTAAATCAATATTCGCATTGAAATAATAATTCATTAGAAGAGTTAAGTAGAGAATGCAAACTACTATCTTCTATGTATGAATTTAAAAGTTCATCGTCTATCTTTTATCCTCTGTAACATCAATCAATATATATCTGAATCAAATATTCATTTTTGCACCACAGGCCAAAGATATTCATCAGGTTGGTCATGTTCATCTAAACACATGTTCATCTTTTTTGCACTACGGCCAAAGATATTCATCGAAAATCATTCATCTTTGCACTACAGCCAAAGATATTCAATAATATCATCATTTAAGACGAGGATGATGAAAAATATTTTTAAAAAAGCGAATCCAAAAGGAAACAAAATAACAAGGATTAAGGATTAAGAATTAGTACTTTGTTTTATCCATGTCCAAAAATACCTCAAAAATAATCATAGTGGTGTAAAATTCAAGAATGATCAAAACATGGATACAATCAAAGCTAGTATCCACAATAGATATTTTTAGGCGAAAAGGAAAATTTTCATTTTTCGATGAATAGTCTTAAATATTCGTGAATAAGGTCAGTATCACGTGAATAAAGGTCGTATCGTGAATAGTAACTCAAACACCAAAAAGTTCCAAATTTGATAAAAACTTCAGATCAATATTTCAGTATAATGATATTGAAGAAATAATATCATTACGAAAAAATAATATCTCTTACCTCGAAAGACAGTACTTCTAGTTGAAACATTGTATATAGGCTATGACTTGCACCGTATAGCAACACTCAAAAGTATACTCACAAGAATACGCTCAATATATCGAGAGAGAAGTTTTCAGTTTCTGGTGTGATTTTTAATTCTAACCTAAGCACCCTATTTATAGGAAAATTCTTAGAACACCAAAGTAGAAAATTTAATAAAATATTAATATATATTATAAATTTTCTTAGCCCACCTTTGATGATCTGAATTCAGCACATTAATAACACATGTGAGCCCACTAATTGTACAAAAAACGTTTTTCTCAAAATAATTAACTAAAACTCCCAAAAATTAATTATTTCAGAACTTCGGAACTTCAATAATTCATAATAAATGGCCCTTTATCAGAAAATTCAAATCTTGTGAGTTTTTATAGGAAATTCAATTCTCTACAACTTTGCAGAAGAAAGTTTTTCCAAATTCCAAACAGAAATTGACCGAAATCCACAAACGGACGATTTTACAAGCTATAATCAAATTTCGGTTAATAATTGTGTACAAAACACGTGTTAAATATTTAATGCCACAAAAATACTCTTCCTCTTCATATACTCATATATCCCATATTCATTGTAAAAATATCATCGTTAATATATTATTAAAAGAATATATTTAAATGAATTATTTTATCAGAAAAAGATTAATTTTCAACAATTGTCACATTAAAATTTTCTCCATCTATATCCTCATAAAATCAATATTTTCCTCATCATATAAATCAATAATTAATTATTCATAAATAATATTACAGAATCACATTATTGATGACCGTGCGCTTCCTGTGATAGATGGGGCTTTCGAATAAGGATCTCTCCTTACTTGGCCGCCTTGAATTAGATGACCAAACCTCTCCTTAGATGAACTTTCTAGACATTGCCAATAATGTTATCTAATAATATTATTCAGATAATATGAATTATTGTCTGATAATAAAAAATATTATGCAAAGGACAATTATTAAAACAACAATAATATCAACGTATAGCAATTATTGAATCAATAAAATATAATATTGAGCAAAGAATTACTATAACAATTATTGAGTAGTGCCTTCTTACGTAAGAATTAATAATTAGTGCAATACTGGTGTGTTCTACTTGTGTTTTAACCACCGTATTCCCACAAAGATTAATTCAGAAGTATTCTGTAGCTATTTATAACCAACTTATTCTTAGTCGCTTTCTTTCCTCCAATTGCTTTCCGCATGGGGCTGCTTGACATTTCGCTTGTCGTAAATAATAATATTCTGACAGCATTTAATATTCCACGATCAAACGAATATTCTCTGATAATAATGAATATTTTATAACCACTTGCTTATTTTGAAATATTTGCGTATTTTACCCATAACTATCCACATTAATCAAATCAACCCTTACTATTTCAAAATAATAAATAGAGAAAATTAAATTTCATTAATAATAAGTTGGGGTATTACATATCCCACGACGGCTCAAGCCGTCAAGCTTCCGGTGCTGACTCGTTTACTTTGGATGCGTTTTTCGGTGATTGAGGTGCGTAGAAAGATCCTGGTGTTAACATTTGCGCTAGAAGGAGGGCCCCCTTTTCTAGTATTTCTGGGTTTCAATCACAGATTTTGACTATTCTACATCGGAAGTTATGGTGAAGAGTAAGACAATTACTGCTGAGGGACAACCGACAACTGCGAGTTATTCTTTACAAAGAATTTCTGTTAAGGATAGGCTGGCTCCTTCAAAAGGTATCCATGACAGGATTGGGTCACATCACTGTTCCTCACTAATTAAGATTAAGCCAAATCTTCATTAACATGTTGGGTTAACAATCAACACTTTTCCAACCAATTCCTATCAGCCCAAGCCCATAAATACCCTTACTTAAATAGTCTGATCCCACATCAGCCACCAGAGGAGTTATACTCAATTTTATCTCCTATACCTTTTGCTATCTGGGGGTAGAAATATTGGGTCCATTGCCGAAAGCAAAAGGATAAGTTAGTTTTGTTATAGTAGCAATTGATTATATGACTAAGTGGGTGGAGGCGAAGCCACTTAGGGCGATCACGGAGAAGGAATGTTTAAAACTTTTGAAGGAATCTATAGTGTTTCGTTTCGGCATTCCTGAGGTGGTAATCTTAGATAATGGACGCCAGTTTGTGGGCTCAAAGTTCGAAGCATTTTTGAAGGAGTTGGGGATACAACATAGAAGGACTTCGGTTGCTCATCCACAGTCTAATGTGCAAGTTGAAGTAACTAATAGAACACTCTTAAATGGAATCAAACGAAGACTGGATGAAGCGAAAGGTAGATGGCCAGAAGAACTGCTTAGCGTGTTATGGGCTTATCAAACTACATCAAGGACTACAATTGGGGACTCGCCTTTTAGGTTGACTTATGGTACAGATGCATTAGTTCCTGTAGAGATTGGATTTACAAGTCTTCGGTTTAGTCAATTTCGGGAGGTATATAATGATGAAGGACTTAAGGTCAACCTGGATTTGCTTGAAGAAATCAGGGAAGCAACCTTGATCAAGTTGGCTGCATATCAACGACGTGTGGCTAAGCATTACAATAAAGGGGTAAAGCTTCGAAGATTTGAAGTGGGAGATTTTGTTCTTAGGGAAGTTGAAGCTTCTACGCATCAGAATTTGGGAAAACTGATGCAGAATTGGGAAGGTCCTTATGAAGTTATTGAAGTGCCGAAGCCAGAAATTTATCTGTTGCGAGCCTTTATAGTCTGAGATAAAGAATATATGGCATGCTAGAAGGCTTTGAAAATATTTTATGTAGGGTCAGTGTTTGTGTACAGAAGTCTATAATTATGCCAACAGTTATCAATGAAAGAAGCTTTTTCTCCAATGGTACGTGTTTTATTTATTGGGTGATAGGAGCTTCAGTTGGATTTGTTCGTCTTTATAATGGCGAACAAAATTTTATGGAGGTTTGGTTGGATTTGTTCGTCCTTATGATGACGAACAAAATTTTATGGAGGTTAAAAGGAGAGTACTTCTAACTGGTATAGCAGGGATATTCTTGAAGAGAACTTGCACTGTTTTCTACACTAAAAGTTTCCTTAAACTCAAAAGAAATACGCTCAATATTATAGAAGAAGAATTCTCTGATTTTGGTGTGATTTTCATTTCTAAACTAAGCATTCTATTTATAGGAAAATGGCAGGATACTAATTGAAAATAAAAATCACGAAGGGAATCTGTTTGCGATTCACTTGTCAGAATCCCATGAAATTTTTTATTTTACTATTCATTATTGTGCAATAAAATATCTAATAAAACAAAAACTTTAAATAAAATATAATGTATTCTATTTATAATCTAATAAAACAAAATTTGTAATATATATATATATATATATATATATATATATACTGACTACCGAATTTTGAATAAAATTAGAAAGTGGGTGGGGGTCCATGTAATAAGCCAAATTTACCACAAATACTTCATAAAAAACCACTCTATTTATGTGACGCCCCCAAAATAGGTATACATCATCTATTCGAGTTAGCCAAATATATGGTACATAATACAAATACAATCTTAAATATACGGCACGAAATGTGTGGTTTCAATACAAAATATTGTCTTCAGGCATGATTCAAACTCAAAATAAGTCCTCAATACATTTATTATCACACTATTTCATAGAATAGTGAGGACTCTAATGCTATCATCCGGACCGTCACTCCCGCTTCCCCGATTAGTCCTCGCCACGTTCTCATTTCAAAGAGAACAATGAAAGCAAAAGGGTGAGCTCAACTAGCCCAAAGAAGAAATATTATGGCCAAGATAATGCGAGAATAAATTATCGTTAGCCTTCAAATGATGTTAAACCGATACAATATAACAAACATCAAGTTTAATCAGAATGAATAAGCAATCCATTAGAAGAGTCAAGTAGAGAATAAAATCTACTATCTTCTATGATTTAAAAGGTTTTTCAGCACTTTTATCGCTGAGACTCAGCTTAATAAATAAACCACATCATCGAATCATCCCTGCACTACGGGCCAATGATATTCATGTAATCATCAATCACTACAAGAAAAAGCTTTATTTCCGACTGAATTATGATCGACTAAACATATTCAGTCGATGTTAATCTAAGACCGACTAAATATTTAGTCGACCTTAAGTCAGTCGGCATTAATGTATCCTCGACGGACATCAGTCGGATTTAAGCCCTCCTCCTTGGCGCGAGGGTTTCCCGCCAGCGTGAATATATAGTCGATAGAATATGTGTCATCCTCGACTGAATACTTCGTCGAGATTAGCTTATTGTCGACAGACATAACCTCGACGTAAGTCCGTCGAAAATAAACCTAAAAAAACCCTTCCTCTTCCATGCGCCCTCTCATTTTTATATCTTTTCCTCTCTCCCTCTAAATACCAGTCGACTGAGCTCTCTCTCTCTTATACAACCGAATACTCCTAACCCCCTCTCCACTGGTCCCCCCACCCCACTTTGCAGTACCCCCACTCCCCTTGGCCGATCGTCCCCCAGACGACCCACCACCTTTCAGTCCCCACCTCTCTCCCTGTCGATGTCGCCCCACCCCACCCCACCCACCCACCCACCCACCCACCCACCCCAAGTACCCTACTCCTAAACCCCTTCCCAGATACCCCCACTCCTCCCCTGGACCCCAGACTCCTGTCTGTACCACCCCACCAAAGACTTCATCACTGGCCACCACCAACGCATTACTGACTTAGACTCTATTCTTTCCTAATTTTTCATGTATTGAGTATATATTATATATAGTTAGTAGTATGAAATTTGAGTATGAAATTTGTGTATGAATTTGGTATTATAATGTGCAATTGGTCTAAATTTATTTTGTTTTTGGATTGATATTATTAGAATTTTGGTATTATAATGTATGAATTCTATTTTTAGTTTATAATTTATCTGAAATTGGTCATTTGGGGTCTGAAATCGGTCATTTGCAGCTTCTGTACATGTATAGCATCCATTTTATTATTTGGTTTTATTTTTTTTATGTAATTGCAGTGTATATTTCTTCAATTTCAATATTGTATGTTATATGTTAATAACAGTAAAGTAATTTTATGCTTGATATTTCCGACGAAATTTCCCACGAAATTTTGTCAGAATTCTTGAGATGCAAAATCTGTTGGCTCTAATAACTATTTATTACTTAATTTACTAATACTAAAATTCACTAATTAAGTAGCATTTACTTAATTAGTTTTCGACAAATAATTTATACTTCAAATATCAATCATTTTAATCAACTTAATTAAAATAAAAATAAAAATAAAAATTCACTATTTAATATACTAATATATAATTAGAATAAAATAAATAAAGTTTAATAAATGAAATAAATATAATTTAATATATAAATAGATTAAATTAAAAATAAAAATTATTAATAAATAAATAAAATAAATAAAACAATAAATTTCATTTAATTTAGCTTATTAAATAAAATAAATTTTAAAAATGAGATAATATAATATAATAAAAAAAAATTAAATTAAAATAATTAATAAATTAAAATAACATAAAATAAAAAATAAAAAAAAATAAAATAAAATAAAATTAATAAAATAAAATTAATTTAATTTAATAAATTAAATTAAATTTAATAATTAATAAATGTTATACTAAGTAGTTTAATTTAATTTAATTTACTAAAAAATTTAAAAATTATATTATATAATACAAAATAAAATAAATTAAAATAAAACAAAATAATTAATAAAATAAATTAAAATAAAATAAAATAAATTAAAATAATACATTAAATCAACTCAAAATAATAAATTAAGTAGTATTTGCTTAGTTGGGATGCAATTCAAAGAGACTGAATATATAAGAATGTTGTCACGGAAATAAAATAATATACTTTGCAACTTAATTAGAAATCCGTTTGACAAGTAGGAGTGAATATCGAACAGTAGTCTCTAATATATGGACTAATGAGTTATCTTTAACTGAATCATATATATGGACTAATGAGTTACATTATATTATATCAACAAAGGGGTGTGAAGCCGAACCGGCGACGAAGCGGGATGACGATTTTCATACTCGTAGAAGAAATACGTCGGCCTTGCTTAGATGATCCTCCTCACAAGGGGCTCTACTAAACGACATAGTTTATATTCTTTTGTAGTTTAAATTCTTTTGTATTAATTTTACATAACTTTTGACGTACATATTGTAGTTTAAACCTTATCATTAATTACTTTGGTTTTGTTGTGGTTTGACACTTAGCTTTATTTAGCTTAATGGGAAGTTTGTTATAGTTAGTTTAGATTAATGGGATCTTTTGTAATTTACCTTAGTTTAATTTACTTTTATTAATGCTGTTTTATTTCATTACTTTGGTTTGTTGCGGTTATGCTAGTATTAATGGGATGTTTTTGACATTTAGCTTAATTTAGCTTGTGTATGTGATATTGGGAAAACAGGTACAGGTACAAGATGTGGGGTTAAATCCCTGGATATTGCAAAAACAAATAAAATATTTATAAAAAAAACAGTAACCTCGACAGAAGGAGGTTATTCTCGACGGATAACTGTCGAGGTTAAGGTGTTTCCCATTTTTGGCATACTACTACGTGGCATACATGTGACGCCCCCAAAATAGGTATATATCACCTATTCTGAGTCGTCAAAATACATGGTACAGAACACAAATACAATCTTAAATATACAACATAAGCTGTGAGTTTTATCTTCTAGACAGTATTAAAACTCAAAATAAGTCCTCAATACATTTATTAACACACTATTTCATAGAATAGTGAGGACTACTAATCTTATCGTCTGATAAAATCACTCCGTTCCCCAACTAGTCCCTCGCTACGCTTTCATTTCTTTGAAGAGAACAATAAAAGTAAAAGGGTGAGCTCAACTAGCCCAAGAAGAAATATTATGACTAAGATAATGCGAATAAATTATCATTAGCCTTCAACAATGTTAAACCGATAAAATATAATAGACATCAAGTTTAATCTAACGGTGAACAAGCAATCCATTAAAAGAGTCCATGAGAGAATAAAATCTATTATCTTTTATGATTTAAAAGGTTTTCATCACTTTTATCGCCGAGACTCGACAATAAATAAATCACATCATCCACAGACTACTGACCAAGGATATTCATTAGTATCACTACCATAAATTATCCATGCACTACGGGCGAGGATATTCGTATTCATCAATGGTCATGATCATGCAAACAATCGTCCATCAATGCACTATGGGCCAATGAGAACTTTTACCACATCATTTGTAACATTACGGCCATGATTATACTCTAAAGAATAATCTCTCAGTCATAATCATACCAAGTCCATCTATGCACTACAGGCTACAGATGACTTTCAACATAATATAAACATGAGAATGATGACAATGATATAAGAATTCAATAAAACAAGTTCAAGAATTAATTTATCCAAGAACCAATAACGTCTAAATTGTCAACATGATACTGTTTTGTGGGGGTAAAACTCAAGAATGCTCAGAAGAATATTTCCATGAAAAGATACTGGATGAAGCGCAAATATCAAGGATATTCCACTAATTTCATGGAGTATAAAAGCCAAAACTTTAACCAAATGAGTATAATAAAGAATGGAATAACAAAAGAAATCACTAGGCATGCGATTGATCGCACAGACAGGTTATTCCAACAGAATAATAAATAATGGAACCAGGTCATGCGTAAATGCACAGATAGGATATTCCAACAGAATAATAAATAATAGAACTAGGTCATGCGAAAACGAATGCATGTGATATTCCAATGTAATAATAAACAACGGAACGGTGTCATGCGTAAACGCCGCATGTGATGTTCCAATGAGAATAATAAATAACGGAACCGGTGTCAATGCGTAGCATGCGGACAAGATGTTCCAACAGAATAATAAAGAATGAAATAACAGAAGAATTTCACCGTGTATGCGGTACTTCGCATAGACATGTTATTCCAACATAATAATAAAGAATGGAATAACAGAACAATTTCACCAAGTATGCGGTACTTCGCATAGACAGGTTATTCCAACATAATAAAAAGAATGGAATAACAGAAGTTTTCTTCATGAAGAGAAAAGAAAGAAATAATACCCCTTACCTTAGAAGAAACTGGATATAGGAAAAGAGAGGTAGTAGACTTTTCTTCTTCTTTCTCTCTATAATTTTCTCTCTCTAGAGTTTCAGTGAATTCGTAAGAAATAATGAAGGAATGAACTTCTATTTATAGGAGAATGGAAAGGATACTATGCAATAAAATATTCTAATAAAATAAAAACTTTAAATAAAATATATATATTATATATATATATAAGTAACCCGTGATTACACCCCCGTGAACCATCCTGTTCATTCACGAGAATCATATAACCTATATATATATATATATATATTATATAATACTTATATAATAATAATAATACAACTAGTATCCCCGTGATTCCCCCCCCTTTTCCAAACATTCCCACCCAAACATTATTTAACATATATATATATATATAATACTTATATATATATATATATATATAACACAAAATTGAGATAACTTCTCCTGACGATTCTGAAAAATGGGTAAGTGGGGGTTCAAATAATAAGCAACATTTACAACAAATACTTCATAAAAATCATCTCAATATTTTTAACAACATTTATCATCATTATTATAATTCGCAATATTTAACAACCAATGTCGTTCCTGAGAAGAGGGGCTTTCCAATAAGGATTTCTCCCTATTGACGACATGATTAGGTGACCAAACCTCTCCTCGATAGAACTTACAGACATTGTCAATATTGCAAATAATAATATTAATAACTTTGTTGTCTCAATTATTGATTTAATAATATAACATATTATGCAGATGATACTGTGACAATAATTGAATCAATAATACGAGAGATATGATGCAAATAATTACTATAGCAATAATTGAGTATAAGCGAGTGACTTCTTACGTAAAGCATCAATAATCAATACCGGTGTGCTACTACGCAACTAATGCCAGCGTATTCATTGTACTTTACTACCGGGTAGTTCAACAGTTTTAACGGTAACACTTTCGCCAGTTATTTTTTTATAAAATGATAATTACATGGTTTTTCTTACTACGATGATACTTCCGTTGTGGGGTCCACTAATGATTGTCTTAGTCGCATTTAATATTTCCTGTTAAAACGAATATTCCCCGACCAATCGAATATTGTATAACAACTTGCTTTGCAAAATTTATAAATATTATCCACAATTATAACATTATATCAAATCCATACCATAATATTCAAAAAAAATATTTTGAGAAATTTAAATCTTTATTCATAAAATTTGGGGTCTCACAATTTATCTTAATTCATTTGGCTTCACAAAAAATATTTTTAATAATATTTATTCATCATTTATAACTCACAATATTAACAACCAGATCATTCACAGGAAAGAAGGGGCTTTCCGATAAGGACTTCTCCTTATTGGCACGCAATTAAGTGATCAAACCCCTTTCCTCGACAGAACTTTCTAGACATTGTCAATAATATAAATAATAATTTGAATAATTGTGTTGTCTAAATTATTGATTTAATAATATAAAATATTGTGCAGATAATACTGTGACAATTATTGAATCAATAATATGAGATACCATGCAGCAATTACTGTAGCAATAATTGTGTAAAACTGAATGACTTCTCATGTAAACATCAATAATCAAAGATCTTTGCATAATATCTTGTGTCTTTCTATGCAACCACACGACATCTTGTACTTTTATCAACGGGTATTTCAACAGCTTAACTGTAAAACTTTTGTAGTTATTTTTATAAAAGTTATTTACAATGCTGTTTTCTAACTCCGAATGATACTTACATTGTGTCCACCAATGATTGTCTTGCGTCGTCATGAATATTCCCTGATAAAACGAATATTCTCCGATCAAACAAATATTTTATGACCACTTGCATACTTTTCCAAATATGTAAATATTTACCCACAACTATAACATTATATCATATTAACACCTTATTATTCAAAATAATATTTAGAAAAATTAATCTTTATTCATAAAAGTTGGGGTCTTACAATTATGAAAACGTCAAAAGTTACTTGATAGTATAAAATTGTGTGGTGTACAAAAATAGAGCAGAATAAACTTCAAAATAGTTTTTTGAATGAATAATATTTCAAAACAATCTTTTAGAGGAAGTTTTTCAAAATGAAGCTTCTAAAGGACGAATTCTAAACATTGTGCGATGTGTGTAGGTGCTTATGCAACTTTTATACAAAAACTCACCTAAATAATTTTTATACTCTTATTGATATTCACCAATACTTAAGTTATTTATACTAAGCAATTTTTAGAGAATAGGCAGAAGAATAAACAAGAAAGTTATTAAACTCCTTATGCTAAGTCCCTTATTTTATAGCCAAAATTTAACTAACATCTACCTTGCACACATCACTTAACTATACTTTTCACATTTTAAGAATATATTTAATCTACACCATTCATCAATTATCCACATGACTTTTTACATTTGAAAATTATCTTTAATCTACCACATATTAATTAATTATCCACATTTTTTACATTTTAAGGTTACCCTTAATCTACCACATTTAAAGATTATCTTTAATCTACCATATATTAATTATCCACATTTTTTATATGTTAACATTATATTTTTCTTTACTATTCTCAATTATTATTATATTATCCATCTTTTTCATTATTGACTTAATGTATTAATATCACAAATGTTTAAGTATATAATATTCTTCAAATAATGAGTATGTCTAATTATTTAATGTAGGGTTTCGACACAGAAACGCACAGCGAAAATAGAATAATTCAAAGCCATTTCCAAAACCCTAAACAGGATCCATGCGAAAATAATTAATTCAGTGGTTAGAAATTATACCGAATATGAAAATGCTTCTGAAATTGATGCGTTCAATCTCCAACGCAATCCAAACGCATCATCGCGCCTCTACTAGTATCCACACGAATGCATGAAACCGTCAGACGATCTGCAATAAATGGAATCACAGCTAAGCCACCAAAAGGAATGAATTTTTGAACTATTTCTCTCTAGTCTCTCTCTAAGAGTGGCTAGAGTTATGATGTTATGATATTACCCTAAGTGGCTACTATATCATATATATAGTAGTTAAAAAGGGATTAATCAAAAATGTATTTTCATAAAATCCGAATTTATATATATATATATATATATATATATATATATATATATCTTAATTAAGTCTTACTTAATTAATATACATATATACAAATTATCCTTTTTAATTTAAATTGTGATTTAAATACTATTAATCATATTAATATATTTAAATCCTTGAAATTTAAATTAATTCCATTTTAAATTACGTTTACATGTGTGTGACCTATAGGTTATTATTACGTTGACAATAATTTTAAAATCATATTATAAAATTATAAACATGGAGCGACATCTAGTAATGCATCATCGCTACCCAAGTAATAATAAGATCGATGATTCAATACAACCTTTTAAGTGACCAATATTTCAATGTAATTTAATCCTTTTAACCTTAATATCCTAGATTAAATTCGAGTCATGGAATGTGTCATACTCTTCATAATTTA
Organism: Panax ginseng; assembly: GCA_020205605.1. Classification (NCBI taxonomy): domain Eukaryota; kingdom Viridiplantae; phylum Streptophyta; class Magnoliopsida; order Apiales; family Araliaceae; genus Panax; species Panax ginseng. The sequence continues at coordinate 126,570,645 of CM035144.1, forward strand.
ATCTGAGTTTTCTTGATCAATGAGTAGACTATATGAAACAAATCACTATTTGAGCATGACCATGCATTTCATAGTCCTACTCAATCAAGAGGCCTATGGATATCACCCCTAATAAATAGGATGGTTAAATTCTATCTAGATCACTCATATTCCTCACACGATTCATGATGTACCCAATAATCACCTTTATAGTCCACCCTATTAAAGGTGACATTTGATGATATCAAAGTACATAAATTCCGTGTAGTAATATAGTGATTTCGGTGCGGAGGACCATTACATCATTGTCACTATGAGAATTTCTAATGACACTTCGCATAATGCTCCACCATAGAATTCTCATGGTGGGTCATCGGTTCATTCATCGTTCTCTAACATGTACTATGCATTGACTTAATATCTCATATATTTATGACCAATGAGATTTGGTCAAAGATCGATCCATATATTAGTCTTCAATGCATCATTGTTGTCCCATCAACAATGATACTCAACTAGGCACACGTTTAAGAACAATGATACTAATTATAATTATATAATCTCATGTTCAAGTCACATACTTGAAACTATATAATTTGTATCACTATTCTAAGGATTTTTATTATATTAACTGTGACGCCCCAAAATAGGTATATACATCACCCATTCCGAATCAAATCGATAACATGGTGCGAAACAACTATAACTTTATTAATACAACACATAAGCTGTGAGTTTAAATACAAATATTGTCATCTAGACAATATACATACCCAACTAAGTCCTCATTACAATTATTGATACAATACTTTACAAAAATGGTGAGGACTACTAAAACAACTTCCTAGAACCTTCATTCCAGTACCCCAACCAAGACTTCGCCATACATTCTCGCCTCACCGAGAAGAAAAATGGAACAAAAAGCAAAAGGGTGAGCTCAACTAGCCCGATAAAAAGAATATTATGACTAAGATAATATAGAACAAATTATCGTTAGTCTTCAACAGGAAAATCGATAAAATACGGTGAGATAACAAGTTTTAGATCAATATTCGCAGCGAAAATAATAATTCATAGAAGAGTTACGTAGAGAATGAAATCTACTACTATCTATGAATTTAAAAGCCCATCATCAATATTTTATCCCTGTAACATCAATCAATATACATCTTGAATCAAATATTCATCTTTGCACTACAGGAAAAGATATTCATCAGTCGGTCATGTTCATCTCAACACCTGTTCATCTTTGCACTACGGGCCAAAGATATTCATTATAAAATTATCATCATTTAGGACTGAGGATGTTGAAAAATATTTTAAAGGAAACGAATCCAGTGAAACAAAAGAATAAATATCAAGGATTCGTATTTCAGCTATTTCATATCCAAAAATACCTCATAAATAATCATAGTGAAGTAAAATTCAAGAATGATCAAAACATGGATACAATCAAAGCTAGTATCCATAATAGATATTTTGGATGAAAAGGAAAAATTTTTATTTTTCGATGAATAGTGTCGATATCGTGAATAGTCTGATAGTATCGTGAATAAGTAACTCACACAAAAAAGTTCCAAATTTGATTAAAAGTTCAGATCAATAATTCGCATAATGATATTGAAAGAAATAATATCATATATGAAAAAAATAACATCCTTTACCTCGAAAAATGATTCTCCCGTTCGAATACTAGATATAGTCTTTGAAGGGAACTTGCAATCGTATAGCAACACTCAAGGTATCAAAATTCTCACAAGAATACTCTCAATATATCGAGAGAAAATAGAGAAAAACTTCGCTTACGTGTGATTTTCAATTCTAACCTAAGCACCATATTTATAGAAAAATACTTAGAACACCAAAGCAGAAAATTTAATATAATATTAATATATTTATCAAATTTTCCTTAGCCCACCTCTAGACATCTGATTTCAACACTTTGCACAAGTTAATGATGTCCACAAAATACGAAAAACATTTTTTATCAAAAAAATAAATAAAACTTCCAAAAATCAATTATTTCGGAACTTTGGAACTTCAATAATTTATAATAAATAGCCCTTTTATCAGAAAAATTTGAACCACATGTCCTTTCCATAGGAAATTTCATTCTCTACAACTTTGCAGAAGAAAGTTTTTCCAAATTCCAAACAAAAATTGACCGAAATTCACAAACGGTCAATTTTACAGGCTATAATCAAATTTCGATCAAGAATTGGGGTCTACTGACACACAAAACATGTGTTAATCATTTAATGCAACAAAAATACTCTTACTCCTCATATACTCATATATTCCACATTTATTGTAAAAATATTACCATTATTATATTATTAAAATAATATATTTAAATGAATTATTTTATCAGAAAAAAATAAAATATTAATTTTCAACAATTGTCACATTAAAAATTTTCTCCATCTATATCCACATAAAATCAATATTTTCCTCATCATATAAATCAATAATTAATTTTTCACAAATAATATTACAGAATCACAATCATCATAAACTGTGTAGTTCCTGAAAAGGGGCTTTCCAATAAGTATCTCTCCTTCTTTGGCCGCAATTAGATGACCAAACCTCTCCTTAGATGAACTTTCTAGACATTGCCAATAATGTTATCTAATAATATTTTTCGAGGATAATATGAATTATTGTTCGATAATAGAAAATCTTGTGTAATGATAATTATTAAAACAACGATAATATAAAATATCAACGCAACAATTATTGAATCAATAAAATAAAATATTGAGCGATAATTCTTTAATAATTATTGAGTAAAGGCCTTCTTACGTAAGAATCAATAATTGGTGTAATACCGGTAATGTCGTGTGTTTTAACCACCGGGTATTTCAACAAGATAATCTTGAATAACAACTTCTGCTTATTTATAACTAACTTATTCTTGTCGTTTTCTTCTTCCAATCGTTTTTTCCGTTATGGGGCCCACATATTAAGGTCATACAACTCGTCATTTAATATTCCTCGACCAAACGAATATTCCCCGTCAACAATGAATATTTTAAAACCACTTGCTTGTTTGAAATAATTGCGCATTTTACCCATAACTTACCACATTAATCAAATAAACCCTTACTATTTCATAATAATAAATAGAGGAAATTTAATTTCATTAAATAATAAGTTGGGGTCTTACATTAACATTTATATAACGCAGTAAATAAAACCATAATAAAATCATTCATTTATTCAATCTAATATAATATCAAAACGTTAAGCAATTATATCAAATAATTGGCCTCTAGGGCATATACTCTAACATTTAATACACATGACTTTTAATTACGTAACTTTCCATTACTACCGGGTACAGTTGTGAGACCCCAAATTTTACGAATAAAGATTTAATTTTCTCGAAATATTTTTTTTGAATATTATGGTGTGGATTTGAGATAAGGTTATAGTTGTGGGTAGTATTTATAAATTTTGTAAAGTATGCAAGTTGTTGTATAATATTCGATTGGTCGGGGAATATTCTTTTTGTCGGGGAATATCCGTACGATGGTACAATCATTGGTGGACCCCACAACGGAATTATTGTCGGATTGAGAAAATGACAAAAATATTTTTATGAAAATAACGGCGGAAGTTATGCAGTTAATCGTTGAACTACTCTAGTAGTAAAAAGTACAAGATGTCTGGCGTGGTTGCATAGTAGTACGGTATTAATTATTGATGCTTACGTGAGAAGTCACTCGCTTTTGTTCAATTATTGCTACAATAATCACTTGCGTAAGATATCTCATGTTATTTGATTTAATTATTGTCGATATTTTATATATTATTAAATCAATAATTGAGATAACAAAGTTATTAATATTATTATTTGCAATATTAATGATTTCTAGAAGTTACGCGAGGAGAGAGTTTGGTCACCTAATTGCGCTAATAGGGAGAAATCCTTATTGAAAAGCCCCTCTTTCGGGAACGACTTTGCCCGATTAATATTGTGAATTATAAAATGATGATAAATGTTGTTAAATATATTGAGGTGTCTTTTTATGAAGTCACGAAAGTTTATAAATATATATATTATATATAAAAATTTTATTTTAATAGTATTATTAATGTAATAAAATGTAAAAGCTTTTTATATAAAATGTAATACTTTTATAAAGTTATTTGTTTTATTATACAATAATTATAATATATTAAATTTTATTATGCATAATGTTTGCATAAAGGCCTTCATAGTATTTTGCATAGTAAAATCTTTTTTATAAAATGTAATATACTTTTATAAAGTTATTTATTTTATTTGACAATAATTAGAATATAATATATTTTATTATGCATAGTGTTTGTATAGTACATGCGTAGTGTTTGCAGAAAATCTTTTTTATATAAAATGTAATACTTTTATAAAGTTAATTATTTTATTAGATTTTAAATAATATATATATATATATATATTATATTATATTTTATTGCATAGTATCCTTTCTATTTTCCTATAAATAGGATGCTTAGTTAGAATTGAAATCACACCGGAAATTCGGAGAATTCTCTTACATAATCTTGAAGCGTATTTCTTTAGAGTTTTAAAGAAGCTTTGAAACGTAGTACAAGTTTTCTTCAAGTAAGGTAAGGGATATTATTTATTGTACTCGTAAGAGGTATTATTTCTTTTCGTATTCATGAAGAGAACTTCTATTATTCCATTCTTTATTATTATGTTGGAATAACTTTGCCTATCTTAAAACTGCATACATGGTGAAATTCTTTCATTATTCCATTCTTTATCATTCTCAGGAATATCACCGGTCGGTGCATATTACGCTGACCGGTTCCATTAATTATTATTCGTTGGAATAACCTATCTGTCTTGTCTATCGCATGCATGGTGATTTCATTGTTATTCCATTCTTTATTATTCATTTGGAATAACTCCGTGCATGCGGTTATAACATGCATGGTGATTTACATTGTTATTCTATTATTTATTATTCTGTTGGAATATACCGCTTTCGGTCTGCGAATTTACTGACTTTCGTTCCGTTCTTTATTATTATTCATGTAAATATCCCGTCTGCGTGCGTTTTACGCGTGACACAGTTCCATTCTTTATTATTCTATTGGGAATAACACATGCATGCAGATCTATCGCACGCATGGTGAATCCTTCATTATTCCACTCTTTATTATTACATTTGGAATAACTCATGTCTATGTGGATTACCACATGCATGGTGAATGATCCTTTGTATTCATTCCTTATTAAATTGTGGTAATGATCTGTTTACGTGGATTATGATGAAAGATATAATATAAGCATTGGACTGTTGATTATGATGAAAGTCATAATAAAAGCATTGGACGGATGAAAATCATGGGTATATGTAGTATTAGTAAGTGTTATGATGAGTTATGTTGGTTATTATGTGAAAACATGAAAGTTTCTTAGAAATCACAAAGGGTTGAAAATCAGATTTTGGTGAAAATGGAACATGAAATTCAATTGACCATATCTCCTATTATATTTCGAATTTTTGAGTGTGGTCAAGTTCCAGAGTTAGATCTCTGAGTTTTCTAACATATCCAAGTGAAATCACTGGAAAAGGTGTTGTAGATTTTTGTGTGGACTGATTTTAAAGAAATGAGTCAAAAACTCAGAAAAGACCAAAAAACTACGCCCATAAATTTAAAAAGGGCATTTTCGGCCACTTAATTTGTGAGAAAAATTCTGGCCTTTTGGGACATGGAAATATATGGTATAAAATACCTCCTGTCCAAAAATAAGCTCATTCCGACTTAAAATGAGCAAGTTATGACTGTTATAAATTATTCAAATAAGAAAATGATATTTATTATTTAATAAATAGTTATTAAAAGGAATTTATTAAAAAGAAGTTGTTGGTAGTTATTAGTAGTTATTGGTAGTTATTTTCTATAATAAATATATGAATTTTTATATTGTTAAAGTGCTGATTTTTGTTGTTAAAACTCTTATTTCCCTCTCTAAATTATCAAATTCTTATATCTCATATTCTTACTTTGAAGTTTTTCATTATTTGCTAAATGCAAAACTTCTCAAGGCTTGTCATATCCACTAAGCCTATTTGCATTCATCCTATAGCAATCTCAAGAAGGAGAGGGAGCAAATATTGCTTTTAGGAAAACGATTTTACGCGTTTCAAGCCATTTTTCTACTTCAAATTTATTTGTGTTCTTGGTTATTTTATTAATTTCCATATTTTCCTAACAATCTAAAAGCAATATTTTTTCTTGCTATTTAAAACACCATTCAAATACCATGGAATCTTCAAACACCATCAAACTTATGAACCAAGATTTTGTTCGTCTTGATCGTTTTGATGGAACCAACTTCACAAGATGGAAGGACAAATTGATTTTCATGCTTACCACCTTGAAAATCTTCTATGTTCTTGACCCAAACCTTCCTCCCATCCCTCCACCACAAAATGATGATTCAACTGAATTGAAAGCACAAAGACAAAAAAGACAAGAAGATGAAGTCATGTGTCGTGGACATATTCTTAATTCACTTACGGGTCGCTTATATGATCTCTACACGGTGGAGCCTTCTGTCGTAAAAATTTGGAAGGCCTTAGAATTTAAATATAAGGCCGAAGAAGAAGGTACGAAAAAATTTCTGATAACAAAATATTTTGAAATGAAATTTGTTGATAACTTGCCTATTTTGGTGCAAGTACACGAGTTGCAAGTCATTGTGAATCAACTAAGAGCAGCGGAGATTCAACTTCCTGAACTATTTCAAGTAGGAGCAATAGTGGCGAAATTGCCTCCATCTTGGAAAGGTTATAGAAAAAAATTTCTTAATGATTCCAAGGAGTACACTTTGGAAGACATTCAAAAACATCTTCGAATCGAAGAGGAGACGACGGTGAGACATGAGAATAAAAATTCTTATGATTGCAGTAATAAGGCAAATGTTGTGAATAAGCCCTCCAACAATTCTTATAAAAGAAAAAATGGCAAAGGAAATTTTTTAGGTCCTAAAAAGGATCAAGAAAAATTCAAGAAGTCTAAGAATGGAGGATGCTTTGTGTGTGGCAAACCAGGACATTATGCAAGAGAATGCAGATTTAAGAAGACCCAAAAAGCAGAGATTAATTCCTCAAGGAAAGTGATGATATTGTTGCTACTTGTGAGTGAAATCAACGCTTATTCAAGGAAAAGTAACCCATTGGTGGTATGACACGTGTGCTGACAAATACGACTAAAGTCTTGTCTTTCGAGGTAAGGATATTATTTTTTAAAAATGATATTATTTCTTCAATATCATTATGCCAAAATATTGGTTGAAACTTTTTATCAAATTTGGAACTTTTTCATGCTTCAAGTTACTTATTCACGAGTTACTATTCATGAATTACTATTCACGAGTTACTATTCATGAGTACTATTCATGAAGCGTGAAGATGTTTTTTTTATAAAATTTCTATCTTTTGGTGTCTGAAAGTCTTGTTCACGATACAAAGACTTATTCACGCTCTACGACCTTATTCCCCATCACTACAAGACTTATTCATCGAAAAATGAAATTTCTTCTTTTCGTCCAAAATATCTATTCGGATACTAGCTTTGATTGTATCCATGTTTTGATCATTCTTGAATTTTACACCACTATGATTATTTTGAGGTATTTACGGATATGGATAAAACAAAGTACGAATCCTTAATCCTTGTCATTTTGTTTCACTTTGGATTCGCTTATTTAAAAATATTTTCATCATCCTCGGTCTTAAATGATGATATTATTGAATATCTTTGGCACATGGTGCAAAGATGAATGATTTATAATGAATATCTTTGGCACAGTAGTGCAAAGATGAATGATTTCGATGAATATCTTTGGCCAGTGGTGCAAAGATGAACAGTGTTTAGATGAACACGACCAATCGATGAATATCTTTGGCTGTAGTAGTGCAAAGATGAATATTTGATTCCGGATATATATTGATTGATGTTACAGGGATAAAAGATAGACGAAGAACTTTAAAATTCATACATAGAAGATATTAGTTTGCATTCTCTACTTAACTCTTCTAATGAATTATTATTTTCGCTGTGAATATTGATTTAAAACTTGTTGTCTATTGTATTCTATTAGATTTTTCCCTGTTGAAGACTAACGATAATTTTGTTGTATATTATCTTAGTCATAATATTCTTTACTGGGCTAGTTGAGCTCACCCTTTTTCTTTTTGTTCCATTTTTCTTCTCAGGAGACGAGAATGTAGCGATTACTAGTCGGGGTATGGAATGAAGGTTCTAGAGAGAGTTGTTTAGTAGTCCTCACCATTTTTGTAAAATAATGTATCAATAATTATGATGGGGATTTATTTGCGTGTGGATATTGTCTAGATGGCAATATCTGTATTTAAACTCACAGTTTATATGTTGTAATAATAAAGTTGTAGTTATTTCTGTACCATGTATTTGGCGACTCAGAATGGGTTGGATGGAATGGACCTATTTTGGGGGCGTCACATAATAGAACAAAATGGTTAATGCTATGTTATTGCATGCTGAATTATCTTTTAATTTGTGGGGTGAAGCTTTACTTTCTGCTTGTCATATACTGAATAGGATTCCTATGAAAAGAAATCATATGTCTCCATATGAGTTATGGAAGGGACGAAAACACAACATTGGATATTTTAAAGTGTGGGGGTATCTTGCATATTATAAAAACAATGATGCAAAGAGGACCAAGTTGGGGCCTAGAGGGATCAAATGTGCTTTTGTAGGCTATGCATCGCATAGTAAAGCATATCGGCTCTTAAATTTAGAGTCAAATGTCATTATTGAATCCAGAGATGTTGAATTCTTTGAACACTTATTAACTAAAGGTAATAGGTTTCAAAACCCACCTAGTGGTGAAGCACTAGGAGAACCATCTCAAGAGATTGTTGAGCAACCAAGTTCACAAATGATTGGTTAGCAATCAAATGAACAAAGAAAAAGTAAAAGGGTACGAAAAGTAAAATCTTTGGGATCGAATGAGATCGACTCTCAACATATTTCTTTTTACCTTGTAGAAGGTAATAGAGATGAAGTTGTGAGAACGATCCCTATAGTTCTTCAAGTGGAAGATGACCCAAAGACATTTAAAGAGGCTATGGCTTCTAGAGACGCTGTTTTTTGGAAGGATGCTATTAGAGATGAAATGGATTCTATAATATCAAACCACACTTGGGGGCTTGTTGATTTGCTTTTCCGGTTCTAAATCTATTGGTACAGTAAGTGGGTGTTTCGTAGAAAGTATCATACCGATGGTACTTTGCACACCTATAAGGCTAGGTTAGTAGCCAATGGTTTTCGACAAAAATAAGGTATTGACTATTTTGACACATATGCACCAGTAGCAAGAATAACTTCAGTTAGAATAATGTTTACATTAGCTTCAATTTATAACTTATATGTTCATCAAATGGATATCAAAACGACATTTCTTAATGGAGATCTCGATGAGGAGGTCTATATAGAACAACCAGAAGGGTTTGTCCTACCAGGAAATGAACATAAAGTTTATAAATTAGTCAAGTCTTTATATGGTTTAAAACAAACACCTAAACAATGGCATGAGAAATTTGATAAAACTGTTTTATTATATGGTTTTAAACATAATGTAGCTGATAAATGTGTTTATATTAGAACTTGTGATAATTATGTTATGTTAATTTGCTTGTATGTTGATGACATGTTGATTGTAAGCAATCACATAGATGGAGTTACAGAAACGAAGAGGTTTCTGTCTTCTACATTTAAGATGAAGGATCTTGGACAAGTGGATACAATCCTTGGTATCAAGGTAAAAAGAAATAGTGGGGGATATGTATTGAGTCAATCTCATTACATTGAGAAAGTGCTGAAAAAATTTAGTCACTTGAAATTTAAAGAAGTAAGTACTCCTTTTGATCCAAGTATCAAGTTAATCAAGAATGATGGAAGAGCAGTAGCTCAATTAGAGTTTGCTAGTGCTATTGGAAGTCTTATGTATGCAACACAATGCACAAGACCGGATATAGCATTTTGTTAAGAAACTTCGATGAGATTTACCAAGAACTCCAAGTATTGAGCATTGGAAGGCCATTGGGAGAGTTCTTGGATACCTTAAGAGAACTAAAGATTTAGGCCAACAATACTCAAAGTTTCCTGGTATATTAGAAGGATATACCGACGCTAGTTGGATATCGAGTTTGGGAGAAAATAAATCCACTATAGGTTGGGTGTTTACCTTAGGAGGAGGTGCAATTTCTTGGAAATCTAAGAAACAAACTTGTATAACACACTCAACTATGGAGTCAAAATTTGTTGTTTTAGCAAAAACTGGAAAAGAAGCTGAGTGGCTGAGGGATTTTCTTATAGAAATTCCGTTGACTTCTAAGAGTATAAGTTCAGTCTCAATTCTTTGTGATAGTCAAGCCGCTTTGGCTCGAGCATATAGTGAGACATACAATGAAAACTCAAGACATATTAGTCTTCGACATGATTATATGATGAAATTAATCAAGGATGGGATTATTTCGCTCACATATATGAGAAGTTCTAGTAGAATTTGGTTTGATCCATTCACCAAACCTCCGTAGAGAGATATGGTGATAAAAACCTCAAATTTAACGGGGATAAAACTCCTAAATTAATTCACCAATAACGGAAACCCTACCTAACACTATGAAATGAGTAGTTTTAGGTTCAAAGGGTAACAACAAGTTATTGAAAAGTAAATGCTCAGTACTTAAACTAGTATGACCACTTGAGATAAAAGTACTGGTTGCCATAGTTAGAGGGTTGAGATTTAATCTCTTAATGAAGTTCGGTTAGTGGAACAAATGTCTAAAATATGGCAAAGACACTGAGAGAACCTCATCTATATGAACTTAGAAGTGGTGCCGCTTCAATTGAGATTTGGAGTTTATCTCATAAAAGTTTATCATGAATGTTGGATCACTTTCGTGGCCTTACGAGAATGGCGTGTGGTGATTGTGTGAATATGAGAATTCTTTATGTTTATATGTGTGATGTCATCGACATTGTCACAAAGAATAACAAGTTCAAAGCTTTCATGCTACTTGGGATTTTGACTTTGTTTTGTGGCATTTACACTAAGGTAATATTCATATCGAAAGATATATTACTGTTTGATTTTTTGTGGCATTGACTTTGTTTGATTTTTTGGAGAAATTTTCATATTTGAATAAGTGGGGGATTGTTATAAATTATTCAAATAAGAAAATGATATTTATTATTTAATAAATAGTTATTAAAAGGTAGTTATTAAAAAGAAGTTGTTGGTAGTTATTAGTAGTTATTGGTAGTTATTTTCTATAATAAATATATGAATTTTCATATTGTTAAAGTGCTGAATTTTGTTGTTAAAACTCTTATTTCTCTCTTTAAATTATCAAATTCTTATCTCTCATATTCCTACTTTGAAGTTTTTCATTATTTGCTAAATGCAAAACTTCTCAAGGCTTGTCATATCCACTAAGGCTATTTGTATTCATCCTATAGCAATCTCAAGAAGGAGAGGGAGCAAATATTGCTTTTAGGAAAGCGATTTTACGCGTTTCAAGCCATTTTTCTACTTCAAATTTATTTGTGTTCTTGGTTCTTTTATTAATTTCCATATTTTCCTAACAGTGACCATTTCAATATTTAGGTTTTTCCGACGAAAAATGCTATAACCGGAGTTCTATAACTCCGATGACCATGAAATTTAAACTGGAAGCTCACGTTAACATGTGTAAGATCCTGCCAAGATTTGGGAATTTACGAGTTAAACTTGAGGTAGCTAATTTCTTAAGGAATTAATTAGAAATTGATTTTTGAAAAATACTTAAGGAAATTGAAAATTATAAAAAATACTTGTTGTATATGAAATATATGTATATATGTTTGACAAAGGATAGAAAATAATAAGTTGATTTGGTAATTTTTCATGAAAATTGTTTAGTTTCAAACATATGAGTTAAATATGTTATGTGAAGTTGAAGAATTGGTAAATAGGATTTTAGGGCTTGAAAATCCTATATAAGGTATATGCAGATTTTTGATGAGTGATTTGATCATTGGTGATGAAATCTTATGAGTATGGCATTTTTGAATGATTAAATGCATTATTTGGTAAAGTGTAGACGATTAAATTAAATTGTTTATAAGTTTAAGAAGTGATTAAAATATTGTTATAAGATTAACAATATTAGATTATGAGTTATTTAAGTGATGGATAATATTTGGATAAATTTAAAATCTTTAATATTTATCCTTGTTTTCGTTTAATTAATGCTTATATTATTGTCATCATCCTTATGCTTATACTGTGATGAAAGTCATCTTTGACTTACGTGCAAAGATGGACTTGGTATGATTATGACTAGGGATTATTCGATATAATTATGACCATAATGTAACGAATGATGTGGTAAAAGTCCTCATTGGCCTGTAGTTCATTGGTGGATAGTTGTTGGTAAGATTATAACCAGGGATTATTCGGTATAATCATGACCATTGATGAGTACATGAATATCCTTGGCCGTGGTGCAGGGATGATGTGGTTTATTTATTAAGTCGAGTCTCGGCTGATAAAGTTTATGAAAATCTTTTAAATCATAGAAGATAGTAGATTTTATACTACTTGACTCTTCTAATGTATTGCTTGTTCATTGCGCTTTAAACTTGATGTCTATTGTATTTTATCGGTTTAACATTGTTAAAGACTAATGATAATTTATTACGCATTATCTTAGTCATAATATTTCTTCTTGAGCTAGTTGAGCTCACCCTTTCTTTATTATTCTCTTGAAATGAGAATATAGTTGGGACTAGTCAGGGAATGGAGTGACGGTCCAGATGATAGCATTAGTAGTCCTTAATATGGCATGACATGCAATATATAATTATATTGAGGACCTAAGATGTGTGTGTCGTATTTTATATATCACTTAATAATTGATTTTGGTGAACAACAATAGGGTGACGAGAACCCAATCCTGAAAGCGTCAAAAGTGCACCACAGTAAAATGAAGAGAACAAAAATCTTCTCGTGTCCCTTTGGAGACTTAAAATATTTGTTGTTGTACTTTATATGGCATGTATTAATTTGAGTGTGAATATTGTCGTATTATATACGTTACAATATTTGTATTAAAACTCACAGTATATGTGACGCCCCCAAAAATAGGTATACATCACCCATCTTGAGTCGCCAAATACATGGTACAGAATACAAATACAATCTTAAATATACAACAAGAGTCATGAGTTTTAATACAAATATTGTCTTCTAGACAATATCCACTCTCGTAATAAGTCTTCATTACAATTATTATCACACTATTTCATAGAATAGTGAGAGGACTACTAATGCTATCATCCGGACCATCACTCCGCTTCCCGATTAGTCCCCCTCATTACGCTCTCATTTCACGAAGAGAACAATGAAAGAAAGGGTGAGCTCAATTAGCCCAAGAAGAAATATTATGACTAAGATAATGCAGATAAATTATCATTACCCTTCAACAATGTTAAACCCGATAAAATATAATGTAGAAACAAGTTTAATCAGTAGCGAATAAGCAATCCATTAAAAGAGTCAAGTAGAGAATAAAATCTACTATCTTTATGATTTAAAAAGTTTTTATCACTTTTATCGCTGAGACTCAGCTTAACAAATAATCCACATCATCCCTGCACCACGACCAAGGATATTCATTAGTATCACGACCACAAATTATCCATGCATTACGGGCCAAGGATGTTCGTGTATTCATCAATAGTCATGATCATGCCAACAACTGTCCATCAATGCACTATGGGCCAATGAGGACTTTTACCACATCATTTGTAATATTACGGCCATGATTATACCGAATAATCCCTCGGTCATAATCATACCAAGTCCATCTATGCACTTCTGTGCCCACGATGACTTTCAATAAAATATAAATATGAGGATGATGACAATGATATAAGAATTCAATAAAACAAGTTCAAGAATTAATTTATCCAGGAACTAATAACGTCCAAATTGTCAACATGATACTTCTTTGTAGAGTAAAATTCAAGAATGCTCAGAAGAATATTTTCATGAAAAGATACTGGATGAAGTGCAAATATCAAGGATATTCCACCAATTTCATGGAGTATAGAAGTCAAAACTTTAACCAACTGAGTATAATAAAGAATATATGAAACTGCAAATGGATTTTTGCTCGCCATGCAGAATCCATGATATGAGATCATTTCCATAATTTAATAAGGAATGAATACAAAGGATCATTCACCATACATGTGGTAATCCACATGGCAGGGTTATTCCAACAGAATAAGAAAGAATGAAATAATGAAGGATTCACCATATATGCGATAGAGACCGCATGATATAGTTATTCCCAATGTAATAATAAATAATTGAACCAGTCCCACAGAACGCATGAGCATGTGATATTCCAACGTAATAATAAATACTTTAATAATAAATAATGGAACCAAGTCCGGTAAGTAACGATAAGCGCGAGGATATTCCGGCGGAATAATAAATACTAATAATAAATAATGGAACCAGTCCAGTACAGAACGCATGACAAGATATTACGACGAATAATAAATAATGGAATAACAACATAATTTCACCATATATGCGATGATTGGCATAAACAAAGTTATTCCAACGTAATAATAAAGAACGGAACCAACGTGTCGCATTTAAATTACATGCCGAAGCGGGATATTCCAACAAAATAATAAAGAATGGAATAATAGAAGAATTTCACCACGTATGCAGTATTAGCGCATAAACAAAGTTATTCCAACATAATAATGAAGAATGGAATAACAACTCTTACGAGTATTGAAAGAAAGTAATTCTCTTCATGAATACGAAAGAATAATACCCCGTACCTTAGAAGAAACTGGATATTGAAGTAGTGAAGTAGCAAAAAACTCTTCTTCTTTCTTTCTATAATTTCTCTCTCTAGAGTTTCAGTGAATTCATAAAAAATAATGAAGGAATGAGCTTCTATTTATAGAAGAATGGACTGAATAGTAACTAATTCATGAACGGTCCAGATTGATTTACTTTTAAACGGACGGTTCATATTAAAACTTAAAGCAACGATCCATACTGATTCACTATTAAAACTTTAAACTAGCTATCGATATTGATTTACTATTAAAACTTTAAACCAGCGATCCATATTGATTTACTATTAAAACTTTAAACCAGCGATCCATATTGATTTACTATTATAAATTCAACCAAAGGTCTGAAAAATTAGCACATCTCCTTATGGAATAATATTGTACCCAAAAATAATTGGGACCGAAAAGAAATATATTGTTGGAGTGAATAGTAACTCGTGAATAGTAACTTATAAATAGTAACTTATGAATAGTAACTCGTGAATAGTAACTCGTGAATAGTACTCTGACACAAAAAGTGTCCCAAATACCCGTTTGAACAATATAACCTCCAGATATCAATTATCATCAAAATAGATGTCGATTTCTACTAACACAAATAATCTCAACACAATGAAACTATCAAATTCATCTTTAATCAACACGAACTTATTCATCATTAATATTATAACTCATAATATTTAACAACCGTGTTGTTCCCGTGAAAGAGGGGGCTTCCAATAAGGATTTCTCCTATTAAGCGCGAATTAGGTGACCAAACCTCTCCTCGATGTAACTTCTAGATATTGTAAATATTGCAATTTAATAATATAAATAACTTTGTCGCCTCAATTATTGATTTAATAATATAAATATATAATGCAGATGATAATTGTGACAATAATCATCATAATAATACGAGAGATATGACGCAAAGAATTATGTAGCAATAATTGAGTATAACTGAAGTGATTTCTCACGTAAGCATCAATAATCAATACCGTATGCTACTATGCAACCACGCCAGACATCAGATTTTTACTACCGAGTAGTTCAATAGTATTAATCTGTAAAACTTCCGCCGTTATTTTCATAAAAATATTTTTGCTCGTTTTCAATCCGATAATAATTTCATTATGGGGTCCACCAATGATTGCGTCGTTGTGCATTTAATATTCCCTCGCTAAAATGAATATTCCCCACCAATCGAATATAATACAACAACTTGCATACTTTGCAAAATTTATAAATACTACCCACAATAATAACATTATCTCAAATCCACACCATAATATTCAAAAAAATATTTTGAGAAAATTAAATCTTTATTCGTAAAATTTGGGATTTTACAGTATATATGTCATTGTATTTTGCATGACTGTTATATAATTAAAATTGTATTTGAATTTTGTATTATGTATCTAGCGACTCAAGATGGGTGAGGTATACCTATTTTGGGGGCGTCACAACGGTGACAATTATTGGTTCAATAATGTGAAATATTGTGCATTTGCTATTGCGATAATTATTGGTTCAATAATATGAAATATTATGCATTTACTACTGTGACAATTATTGGTTCAATAATATAAAATACTGTGGAATACCGTGTGTGCTACTGTCACTACAAGAAAATCGACTAATTGCGACGGACATTTTCCCTTGAAGATAGACAATGTTCGACGAATATTTCAGTCGAACATAATTCAGTCAAAAATATAGTAATTCCGACGGACGTCCGTCAAAAATAGAAGGAGCACCTTGGCGCCAAAGTTTGCGCCAGCACCAAACTTAAATTCGACAGAATAGTGTTTATTTTCAACGAACTTTCAGTCGAAGATAATATAATTATGACAGATGTATTATCGACGGAAATTCCGTCACAAATAAGCTTTAAAACCTAATATGATCACTTTCTCCCCACCCACCCACCCGCCCGCCCACCCGCTCGCCCATTCTCATTCTCTCTCTCACTCTCATCTTTTATCTCTCTACCACCAGACGCCACCACCAGTCGCCAACACCAGACGCCGCCTCTAGCAAACACCACCACCACCAGCAGCAGCCACCGCCGCCAGACGCCACCACCACCACCACTGGTATTTCTAAAATTTGCACATTAATTCAAGGTATGATATTTCTAAACCTTTAGTTTCACTACTAAAAAAATGGTCATTTGTGATGGTCAAAATCCATCACAAAAAGTAGGAAAACCATCACGAAAAGTTTACGTGATGTCTTTAAGCATCACAATGGTCGTCGTGTATACGCCCATCATGAAAGGTTTTATGTGATGGTTTTGGCAATCATGTAAACGCTTAGTGCTTTTGTGATGATTACTACAATC
This sequence comes from Panax ginseng, assembly GCA_020205605.1. Classification (NCBI taxonomy): domain Eukaryota; kingdom Viridiplantae; phylum Streptophyta; class Magnoliopsida; order Apiales; family Araliaceae; genus Panax; species Panax ginseng. The sequence continues at coordinate 126,587,890 of CM035144.1, forward strand.
ACATTAACACGTAATCTATTGTGATTGTCAAAATCATCACAAAAAAAAGACTAGAGATCAAATGTAAGAACGTAAATCTCTATTTACGTCCAATTTATTTCACTATATTAGTTGTATCTATATTAATTGTATCAAATGATACTTATAGGATTCGAACCTGGCCTACCCCCATTTGCAAACTAAATAACGAGTATTACCACTGCACCAAAGACCATATCATGATTATAATTTTAAAATAAAATCTAAAAGGAAACATATATGATTTGACTTACTAAACAAAATTATTTCCACATAAGATTTGGTGATTGCAATGGCAGTCATAAATACTCTATAATGATGGTAAAAGTAGTCATCACTGAGAGCCATCAAATATTTTATTGTTTTGTGATAGCTTGAAAATTTCATCGCAACATACCTTCTTTTTGTAATTACAAATAAAATTCGTCACAAAAATCTATCTTTTTAATTGTCACGGCCGTCATAAAATATTGTTTTGATTATTTCTTACATTAAAATATTAGTGATAGCTTAAATGCAATCACGAAAAGGGTATATTTATAAGTGATGACCTAGTGCGTCACGAAAAGAAAATTTATTTTGCATGAAAAAATTGGTGTGATTGACATGACCATCACAATTATAATACATTGATGGCAAGATTAGTCATCACTAAGAGTCATCATATATACTATTATTTTGTGCTTGCTTAAAAAATTCATCACAAATTATAATCTTTTGTGATTATTTTTAAAAAGTGTCACAAAATTTCGTCACACATTCTTATTTTTCTCGTAGTGTTTGCAAATTAATTGATATTTCTGATATTGGACATGATATTTGTATGATATTTCTGAAATTTGTGGCTTAATTTGTTTTAGGTTTAGTTTGAGTTTGAATATGAGATTAACCTAATTATATTTTTGATATTTATATGATACGTTGTTGTTGTGAATTTGGGAGGCTGAAATTGGGACTCTGAAAATCTGAAATTGGAATTTGGATTTGGAATGTGGACATATGATAATTATGAATGTCTTTGTTTTTCTTTATGCGATTGCAGTTTATATATTTGTTAGTGTATTGAATTTGGATTTTGGAATGTGGACAGTGTTGTGTATATATGATATTTGATATTTCTAATGGAATTTCGGTCAGAATACTGCAATTGCCAAATGTGTGGGCCCTACAAGTATATTTATTTATAATTTAATTAGTTTTCTAATATTAAAATAAACTAAGTAGCATTTACTTAGTTTATTACTACTAAAATTAAATTAAGTTAAAATAAAGAAAATTAAATTAAAATAAAATAAATTTAAAAAAATGTATTTAAATAAAATAAAATAACAAAAAATAACAAAAAATTAAATAAATAATAAATAAAACATATGTTAAATATTAAATAATAAATAATAAATAAAATAAAATAAATAACAAATAAATTAAATTAAATTGAATAAAATAAAATAAATTTGATTTAATTTAATAAAGCAAATTAAATTTTAAAAAAATATTTAAAAAATAATAAAATAAATTTAATATAATTTAATTTATTTAAAATAATTCAAATTAAATTAAATTTAAAATAAATAAAATTAAAAGAATATTATTATTTGGGAATACTCTCCCTTTAATCTTCAATACACTCAGTAATGTACTATACTTTAAAACATAGAAACATGTTTGACATTCACTTAGTAGGAGTGAATGTCGAACAGTCCCCAGTTTGGGACTGTTATTGGATGTTATGTCTCTCACTTAGGTTGGTGCCAAAAACGAAACGGTACGCTTTTGTTGTTTTGAGGATTTTTCAACTGTTATCTCTATATGTTCTTCGACTGCATACTTAGATTAAGTTATTAGTCTATTTCGTGTGCTTGGAGACCATGGGGAGGTGTTTTCGAAATTTTCTTGAAACTCATGAAACGTACTCAACGTGTTGGCACTAGTGACAAGATGTATCCAATAACGGGATAGAAGCCTTACCCCTATATGAATATCCAAATTAAGTGAATGCGTTTTTTGTAGTTAAAAATATCAGCCGATCGGAGTTGGATGTACCGTAGGATAACCAGTGATGGGAGGGGATTAGTCTCAGCTTATCGTGATGGGGTGGAAGATTTCTTGAACAAAGCAGTAGAACATGTTGATGATCCGAACGGGAAGATGTGATGCCCGTGTGTTAAGTGTAAAAACTTGATTTGGAAGAAAGTCGACGAGATTAAATTCGACTTATTTTCTCGTGGATTTGTGGATAGGTACTTCGTATGGACTCATCACGGGGAATCAGAAGTGATCGACAGTATTGTGGAACAACCAATTAAACAGGATTCATACGCCAAAAACTATGATCCGGTGGAGATGTTAGTCGATGCTTATGGCCCTACTAATATTGACTGGGCTAAAAATGAGCCTTCTTCAAGCAGTGCTAAGAAAGTATCAAATGATACAGATGCTGCATTTTACAAGTTGCTATCTAAATCTGGGTTCGCGTTGTATCCAGAAAATGATACGGACACCAAGCTTTCTGTAGTGACAAAGCTCTTACACTTCAAGAATGAGCACGACTGTAGTCAGAGAGGTGTCAACGTTTTGCTTGCTATAATTGGACAGTTCTTACCTAAGGATCATACTTTTCCTGCGAATTATTACGAAGTGAAGAAGATGGTCAAGGGGTTAAATATGGGGTATCTAAAAATTGATGCTTATGAGCAGGATTGCATGTTATACTATGGGGAGGACAAAGATAAGGGACAGTGTGATATATGTAGCTTACCGCGCTACAAGGTTATAAAACGTGGGGGGAATGAGAAGCATGTTCCCAGGAAAATCTTATGGTACTTTCCACTTACGTCGAGACTTCAGCGACTATTCATGTCCTCTCATATGGCTTAACATATGAGTTGGCATCAAACAAGGGATGTCGTGCTTGGTCAGCTGACTCACCCAGTGGATGGAGATGAATGGAAGAGATTTGATGCAAATTATCCTGAGTTTGTGGTCGAAGTTAAGAATGTTAGGCTTAGCATGGCTACTGATGGCTTTTGCCCTTTTAATAATTTTAGCGACCCGTACTCAGTTTAGTTATTCATCATGGTCGCTTATAATCTTCCACCGGCAATGTGCATGAAGGATCCGTATTTGTTCTTAACTTTACTCATTCCGGGGGATCAAAGTCTTACAAAAGACATTAACGTGTACCTTCGACCGTTAGTGGATGAACTAAAGATGTTGTGAGAGACAGGGGTTCAAACGTATGATAAATCGACATGCGAGAATTTTGTGATAAAGGCAGCCCTGTTATGGACTATCACTGACTTTCTGACTCTTGGGATGGTTAGTGGTTGGTCAATTCACGGGAAGCTATCCTGTCAAGTGTGTATGGGGGATGTGCAAGGTAATCAGTTGCAGCATGGGCGGAAATGTAGTTTCTTTGGAACTGCTCGTAGATTCTTGCCTCTTGATCATAATTACAGAAAGATGTCTGCACAGTTCAACAGAAAGACAGAGAAGAAGGGGGTTGTTGGTCGACTGTCGGACAGTGAGGTCTTGGGCTGGTTGAACTAGCTTGATTTTTCTTTGCTGGGGAAGGAGCAAAGTAAATTGAGAGCAACCGGGTACGGAAAGACTCATAATTAGACACACTCGCCCATATGATTTGAGTTACCGTATTGGGCCACACTTTAAGTTTGTCATTGTATAGATGTTATGCATACCGAAAAGAATATTTTTGAGAACTTATTTTACACTGTGTTAGATGCGAGTGGTAAAACCAAAGACAATGACAACGCTCGAAAAGATTTGGAGGCATTGAACATTCAGCCATTATTGTGGCTTTGCCCTAACAATGCGTAACCTAAAGCTCCATTTTGTCTTACTAAGTAACAAGTTGAAGACGTGTATAAGTGGGTCAGTGGGTTGAAGATCCCAGATGGATATGCGTCGAACATATATAACACGTTGTTGAGCAATTAAAAATTTCTGGATTTAAGAGTCACGATTGTCATGTATTCCTGCAGAAGTTGATCCCAATTGCATTTCGTGAAATGTTACCTAGAAAAGTTGTGGATGCATTGACCGAAATTTTAAATATCTTTCGAGATCTTTGTTCAACTGCAATTAAGTACAGTGATGTGGAGCATATGGAGAACAATATTGTACTTATCATTTGCAAGCTCGAAATGATCTTTCCTCTAGGATTCTTTGACTCGATGGAACATCTGCCTATTCATCTACCTTATAAACTCAAACTTGGAGGACCAGTGCAATATCGATGGATGTATCCTTTTGAGAGTTAATATAAACTACTAATTGCTTTATGTTGCTCATATTAATAATAATTATATATATTTATCAGAAAATTTATCTTAGGTATATGCGTCGATTAAAACAAAAGGTGAAGAACAAAGCTCGTGTAGAGGGTTCTATTGTTAAACGATATACGAAGGAAGAGCTTGTCAACTTTTGCTCATTGTATTTTGATGAAGTTATCTCAACGAAGCACAACCATTTAGGAAGGAATGAGGTCGTTGGTCTAATGTCTCATGCGGATGATGGGTTAGTTGTATTCACATATCCGACTAAGCCATTTGGCCATGAGACGCTAATTTACTTAAGCGACAAAGAGTTGAAGATTGTATCTACATATGTGCTTCTAAATATGCCCGAAGTATCATCATACATCAGGTATGAATAATTATTTGTAATTTATAAGTGTAGTCATCTATATATGTTAAATACATTCACTATTTTCGCAGTTTATTTAAAGAGGAAGCGTATGCTTCTAACCCAGCTTTTACTGTAGCAGAGTTGGAAACATTCACTAATGCTAATTTCCAACAGTGGTTTAAGAAAAGGGTTGAAGAAGAGAACAATTCGGAGCATTTTATAGATGTCATCTGAGGACCATACAAAGTTGTTAGTTCTTTTCGCGACTTCATCATGAATGGGTATAGATTTAGGGTCGATGACTTGAATGAACTCACATCAGTCAATTTTAGGGTTGTGGTGTTGGGAAGTTGCTACCAGGATTCTGAGTCCAATTACTATGGTCGTTTACAGGATGTGGTTGTGCTAAATTATCACGGGGGTAAAAAGGTAGTTAAATTTAAGTGTAGCTGGTTTGATATTGAAAAGGGGGTTAAAGTTGATCGTAATAGAATCACAACCGTAGATATCAAGTCGGTATTAAAATTTGATGACGTGTTCGTGTTAGCAAGTCAAGCGGCTCAAGTGTATTATGCTTCTAATGCCGTAAATACTAGAAGTCCTTGGTACACAGTTGTCACAACTAAAACATGTCCATTTGATGATGCAAACATGTTTAATAAGGATGAGGCGTTGCAAGAAGATGTTAGCAACCCTTTGGTCATAGTGTTAAATGTTGAAGATGTGATGAGTACTGATGTCATTGACGTACCTGACGATGAGGATCTCGAGGAAATCATCATCGTGAATGATTATGTAGTCGTTGAGGATGATAACGATAACGAAACTGATCTCGAAACTGAGGATGCAGAAGATACCGAATTCGAGAATGAGCTACACGTTGAATCTGATGGGTTTGATGACGTACATAATTGCAAATGAGCATTTATATTAGTAAATACCATATTGTTAAACCTTACATATTCATAATGTATGATCAATTTGGTTATTGCAGTAGCATATCCATGCCTAGACATAGCGGTGGAGGTCGCCGAAGAGGGGTTCTGAGCCATTAGATTCTACGGTATTCTGCATGCTATGTTATTTTCATTATTCTTCATGCTTATGTTATTTTAATTTAACAATAATATCTTTTTATTTTTCACATATATACAGACTAATGATTTTTATTTTCAATTTTATGAATAGGGTGGCGATGGCGATGGCGATGACAAGGGGACTGGGACTGGGACTGGGACTGGGACTGAGACTAGTGATGGCGATGGCGATGACGATAGTGAGGGTGATGATAATGATCATATATACTAGTTTATATACTCATTTTTCATTCATTCATTCATTTGTACTTATTAGTGTAGTCTCTGAAAGTGTTATAAATTGTATATACATTTTGGAACATTCGTTAATATTAGAAATTGTTGATGGGTTAGTAGATTATTGTAATTTTTGATGAGTTAGTAGATTATTTGTAATTGTTAGTTTAGTTTATATATTTGGCGAATATATATGTTGAATGACGAAATAAGATCAAGTATCAATTTGAAAACAGTTCACAGTACAAAAATATTGGGTTTAAACACCTGGACCCTGAAATTTTTAAAAAATCATTTCTAAAAAAAACCTTATTTTCGAAGGAATAAGCTAATTTCGACGATTATTCAGTCAAAAATAAATTTTTCTGATTTAATTGATAAATAAAATTTTCTTCAGTAATAGCTTATGTACGACGAAATTTCGTCATATTTATCATTCATTATGTACGACGGAAATAGGTCGTCGTAAATATTCCTTCGAACATATTTGAAATTATCCCCGACGAAATTATTCCCTCGAAAATATTCCCTCGAACTTAGGTTATATACGATGGAATTACGTCGTGCTTAAGTCCGTCAAAGTTAGCTAATTACGACGGACAATTCGACGGAGTTATTTTCGACGCGTGTAATTACGACGGAATATACGACCAAACGTTCCCTCGTAAATAACATAATCCGACGGAATAAGACTAATACCGATAGAAATGTCCATCAAAATTAGCCGGTTTTCTTGTAGTGTGTGGAATACTTATTGTTCCTTTGTCACCGAATATTTTAATAGTTAAAGGTAACAGTTCCGTCGACAATTTTTTTATGGAAAATATTATTTCTGACATTTTTTGTATCCGACAATTATTTCGTTGTGGGGTCCACCAATAATTGATTATTTCGGCGTCGTTGTACTGAATATTATTTCCCGACATTTTTTTTTCTTTGTTATGCTGAATATTCCCCAACATTCGAATATTCCATGACATTCTTTTTGGTTTCTAATTATAATTTACGCATATCATTCTTAACTTTAACAATTTTATTAATTTAACACCTTATTGTTTAGAATAATATTTATAAAGAAAATTAAATTTTATTTATTAAAAGTTGAGATCTTACAAGTCTAAACATGTGTGTGTTGCATTAGTATAATGAATTGATGTGAGACGGATTATAGAGTGTTCAATTTCCCTATAAGAAGTAAGAATTCTTTTGTTTTTATCATAAAACAAATTTAATGGTACTACCTCAATTTTATAAAAGAAGCCTATATTTTGACCTTTTGAAATTGATTTGTGAAATATTATGATTTAAAATTGATGTAAGATTATTTAAATTTTAACAATAACGGATTATGTAATTAGTATACGTACTTCTTAGATAATTCATATTTGTATTCATAAGAATCAAATTAATATATATATATATATATATATATATATATATATATCAATTTTGAAATTTATAATATCTCAAAAAACGAGACCTCTTTTTTTAATATATTAATTATATATATATATATATATATATATATATATATATATATATATATATATATATATATATATATATATATATATAGAGGTTGATGCTTGATTATTTATAAAAGGCAAAATTGTACAACCAAGTTGTCACCTAAATTTAATTTGGCTCTTTAAGTTGTTAAAATTTCAATGGAGTCATTCGAGTAGCCAATTTGATTTAGTTGACTCACATTGTCTTCGATTATTTGTGATATAAAGGACTCAATTGAATAAATATTAAATTGACCAATTGAAAGAATTAACTGAGATTTGTATAACTTAGAGGACCAAATTCAAATTGCGTGACAACTTGGAGGTATGATTTTATAATTTGGGTTTATTAAAAAAATAACAATATTTATGGCCAACCGTATGGGTAGCTTATGTAAATAAATGTATAAGATATCCATAATTGCACCAAACATGACCCCAGACGTATAAATTAAATTCCGTGGGTTTTATTCAGTTTAACTAATTATTTCAGCCATGAGAAAAAACAAACATGCAACAAGATTGCTAATAATATATAATATAATCCTACAGTAAATATTAGGTCAGAAGTTATAGCAAGTCGGGTGAAAGATCGACGTCGTGCTTTGGTTAAATTATTTAGAGATGGATCGCGCGGAGTCATTAATTATCATTTTAATATATAAATTTGGTGTCACCAAATTATTAAGTTATGTAGTTAATTTTTCATCTCATTCACATGCTCCTTCTTAATACTAAATATATTTGCGTACAAGTCTAAGAATGCTTATATATGGATCCAGTTAGCATGAAATAAACTATATGGTAAGTTCCTCCCATAATCATCTCAAGATTGGCAATACGCGCGAAAGAACAGAATCTCCGCCTCATGCCATTAACATCAGTGACGGCCATCGTGAACTACTCCCCGTAACTACCATTTATGGAAATTATAATGAAGGTAAAAAACTTAATTTCTAGGCGGACCAAGTAAATTGTATATATAAATTTGGAAAAATGGGTGCTGTAATGTAAATAAATTGAACGAGAGAGAATTGAATAAACTAGGCTGAAAGAGAGATCGAGGAGTGTACGGTTGACATACAGTAGTATTTCCTTTTCCCTAGCTTGTTCCCAAAAAGAAGGTTTTGGGTTTGGGGTGGGGATAGAGAAAGAAAGAAAGGGCACAAAGGGGGTTGTTATTTTGGAATGTTGCTCTTAAATTTATGCACATGGGAACAAGGCTGTCTATTTAAGGGTTTCTTTCTGTGCTTTTGGTAGGGAAATATGCCATGGGTTGACCCAACAGTGAGGTACCCACCCAAGGGCAGCCTCCCCTAATCTTGTCTTAATAATCCCAAGACATGTTTGGGTCATGTGCCCTTCATGGACCCCTTAACTATAGCTAGCTACTTTGTGTGTGTGTGTGTGTATATATATATATTTCAGCCCCAACAACAAACTCACATTTCTTCCATTAATATAGTTACTAATTAGCCAACTAATTTTGCCTTGTGACAAGCTAGACTGTGCAAACATATATATACAACTTTTGAGTCATAGCTAGCTAGTTTTCTTTTGCTTGCACTTTCTCTTATTTTCTCCATGCGTTTATTAATCATACATACATACATATGGAGTAGTACCTTATATGCATGCATGCATGGGATATAGGGAAAGAAGTGTAATTGTTTAGAAAAAAGAATTCTAATTGATGATGTAGATTTAATTGGTTCCCTAAGCATGCATGTTGCCAAAGGGTGGAGTAGTTAATGCAAATTTAGCACCCTGACCTAAACTTGTTGCCGCCCAAAGGGTGGAGCCTTGTGCCTATGGCCCCTATCTAATAGTAGTAGCACCTAAAGGATTTGTATTTTGATTTATGGACAACTTATGGTAAATTACTCGATAATCATTCGCTAACCCGGACTTAAGTCATCCAATGTGACTGTCCTGACGAAGTTGGAGGTTATTGATCAGTACATTAATTATTAACCTATAGCTAGCTATATATGTATAATAATATATGTACGTAATTCACTACATAAATAAAACTTGTACAAATCTAGCTTTATAAGAAGAACATGGACTACTGTACAAGGTTGATAATGAAGTTGATGGTAACTAGCTGGCTAATTCCTATCCCATTTAGTAAACCTCTCTCTCTCTCTCTCTCTCTCTCTATATATATATATATATATATATATGATTTGAAATTGTGTCAAAATATACTTTTTAGTGCTGGAAAAATCTTAACCCGAAATAATTCATTGTTACAAAATATATATAGGTTTAAGTTTGTTCAAAATTAACTTAATTTATTTAAAATTTAAAAATAATAAATTTAAAAATTAACTTAATCTAAAAGAAGATGACAAGAGAAATTACTTCAAGCAAAGCCACCACTGTAACTATCGCCTGTGGCCCCACAAATTGAGAGGGGCCAAATTTTTTTTATAAATTTATGTATGTATGTGTATAAAAAAAATAAAATAAAATAAAAATTAGGAATATTATGTATTGAAAATGATATGTTAGAAAATATTAAATATAATAGTATAATTGACGATTTTGCATCTAAAAGTGCAACAAGAAAATATTTTAAATAATGTTTATGGTTTAGATTTTATTGGGCAAAACAAAAGAAATACCCAATGTAGTTGGTAGGTTTTATTGATTACAACATATATTGAACTTTTAATTTTTTAAATTACACCACTAAACTAATTATTATTTTAAAATTGGGTCATTCCGTTAAAAAAAATAAACGGACCTTATTTTTTTTATCTACAAACCTAATTAATTACTCACTATAGTTGGCACATTTTACTGATTACACCATTGAACTTTTAATTTTTCAAATTACCCCATCAAATTAATTAAAAATAATTATTTTAAATATTTTTAAAAATAATTATTATTTTAAGTAAAAAATATTAGAAACTTTTTTTCTTCATAAAATGAGTAGAGTTTCATAAAATATAGATTCAAATAAATTAAAGTGATTTTAAATTAAATTAATGTCTACTTAATTTTTAAATGTAATGACTCATTATTAATATTAGAAATTTTTTAAAAAATTAAAAATATAAATTAAATTAAAAAATAGTAAAAGATAAATAAAAAATCGATTCAATTTTTTTCAAAAAGAAATTATTAATTTTATAAATAAATATTATTTTCAAGAAAAAATTGAAAATTCTTCATATTTTCAAAAAATGAGTAAAATTTTACAAAATATAGATTCAAAAAATAAATTTTTTTTCAAAAGAAAAAAAAAGATTTTTTTTAAAATCAATAAGGTTTCATAAAATTTTAATTTTTAAAATCTATATTTTATGAAACTTTACTCATTTTATGAAAAAAATTAAAGTTTCTAATATTTTTTTTATGAAAATAATAATTATTTTTAAAAATATTTATAATAATCATTTTTTAATTAGTTTAATGGGTAATCAAAATTAAAAGTTCAATGGTGTAATCAACAAACGTACAACCACAAAGGATAATTCATTAGTTTTGTAGATAAAAAATTAACGTCTGTTTATTTTTTTTAATAGAATAACCCAATTTCAAAATAATAATTAGTTTAGTTGGGTAATTTGAAAAATTAAAAGTTCAATTGTGTAATCAGTAAAACTTACCAACTACAATGGGTATTTCATTAGTTTTACCGATTTCATTGATATTTTTATTTTGTAGGTACATGTGATGATTCTTTGCTTCGATGATATTTTAAAATGTTCTTCCTCATCTTTTGTAAATTCTTATAATTTTAATAAAATTAATTAGTTGATAATTTATTTATTTTTTTATTTAATTTATATAAATGGGCACACTTGAGAAAATTTTCCCTGGCCTTAGAAAACTCAGGATCGGCTCTGATGACAAGGTAGAATATCCGATCACAATGACATGAAAATATCAATTTTTTATATTATATTTTGAGATTCGGTTATTATGAAATTAACTTCATAGTAAGTTGGTCAATTGATCAATACAACGCTGACATATAAAAAAAAATTACTTTCCACCTGCGTATTAACACTATATTAATCAATTTATCAAAATTAATTTATATCTGTCAACTTGCTTATCACAAGGACATATGAAGACGACAAGGTAGAATATGCAATCAATTAAAGAAGATGTGGAGTTTTCGAAAATGACCAAAATAATCCAACCAATTAAGAAAGGAAGCCTGCCTGCCTGCCTGCCTGCCTGCTGCTGCTGCTGGTGATGAATTGAAGGGTACTGCTCTACCTTTTAATTTAGTGTAAGGTGATAACAGAAAAAGCTGCTGTCAAACAGTTTCCCTTTTGGAAGAGAAAATTTGTCAGTTTGTTAAAATTTGTGTAGCAACTGCAGTAATTATAAGTTAGTTATGGATTTCTAATTTCAATAATACACCAGTAGCCAGTAGTACATTTTACTCATTGCCTTGGTTTCATCCTTTCTTGTATCATTTTAATGATTAGTAGGTATCACAACTCTTGGGCTTATCCAAAAACTGTGAAAAAGTACTACCAGTATTTTAGGCTAGGTAACTACTCCACGTACACATTCATTTATGTTTTTGTAATTAAAAACTAACGGCCTATTTATTTAGAACTGAATGGAATGGAATATTTGAATCGATTCCATCGTTTATTTTGGTCTCAATGGTCGATCAAGAAGATTGATTTGAAATTTGAATGGTTAAGTCAAATTTTTGAAATTTGAATGAAAATTTGAATAAAGTAAAAAATTAAAAAAATTAAAAAAAATATTAACTATTATATTAAATAATATTAAATAAATTTACAACAATTTTAAATTTCTTCAGAAGGGTAAAATAATAAAGTTTTGTCATTCAGATATTTCAGACATGTCAATTATCAAACAGCTTTTTTCATTCAGATTCAGATTCAACTCATTTAGATTCAGATTCAGCTCATTCAGATTCAGATTCAGATTCAGATTCTTTCAATTTTTATCAAACACCCCCTAAAACGTTAAAATTATTGCTAACAAAACTTGATTTCATGCAACCGATAATTAATAACCCATAAAGTGTTGACACTATAAAAAAGAAATTAATTTTATTAAATTATTTTATATCAATTAATTTATTTTATTTTATTATTATCTTATATTAACTGTCTTATGTTATGTTATCTTATATTATCATATTTTATTATATTTTATTTTATTATCTTATATTATGTGACACCCCCAAAATAGGTATACATCACCCATTTTGAAATAAATCCAAAACATAAGATGTGAAATAACTACAACTTTATTAATACAACATATAAACTGTGAGTTTAAATATAAATATTGTCATCTAGACAATATTCACACACAAATAAGTCTTTATTACAATTATTGGTACATTATTTTACAAAAATAGTGAGGACTACTAAACGACTTTCTAGAACCTTCATTCCATACCCCGACTAGTACTCGCTACATTCTCACCTCCCGAGAAGAAAAATAGAACAAAAAGGAAAAGGGTGAGCTCGATTAGCCCAAGAAAATATTATGACTAAGATAATATAGAACAAATTATCGTTAGTCTTCAACAAGGAAAATCGATAAAATACAATGTATAACAAGTTTTCGGATCAATATTCACAATGGAAATAATAATTCATAAGATGAGTTATGTAGAGAATGAAATCTACTATAATCTATGAATTTAAAAGTCCATCATCATTATTTTATTCCCAGTAACATCAATCAATATTCATCTTGAATCAAATATTCATCTTTGCATCTACAGCCAAAGATATTCATCACCAGTCATGTTCATCTCAACACGCTCATCTTTGCACTACTTCTGGTAAAGATATTCATCACCGGGTCATGTTCATCTCAACACATGTTCATCTTCGCACTACTGCCAAAGATATTAAACAGAAAATCATTAATCTTTGCTACGGTGCCAAAGATATTCAAAGAAAATCATCATTTAGACTCCAGGATGATAAAAAATATTTTAAAGAAAACGAATCCAAAGAAACAAAAGAACAAATATTAAGGATTCGTATTTTATTTATCCATGTCCAAAAATACCTCATAAATAATCATAAGGAGTAAAATTCAAGAATGATCAAAATATGGATACAATCAATCAAAGCTAGATCCATAATAGATATTTTTTGACGAAAAAGAAAAATTTTCATTTTTCGATTAATAGTCAAGATTCGTGAATAAGTGTCATATATATTTAATAATTATGTCGATATCGTGAATAGTAATCCCACACAAAAATTCCAAATTTGATTAAAAGTTCAAACCAATATTTCGACATAATAATATTGAAAAAATATTATCATTTAAGAAGAAAAAATAACATCCCTTACCTCGAAAAAGAATAAAGATTTCCGGCCGAATATCGGATGTAACGTCAAGGAACTTGCAATCGTATAACAACACTCAAAGTATCAAAATACTCACAAGAATACGCTCGATAATATAGAGAGAAGAGAGAGAAACTTGAGTTTAAGTGTAATTTTCAATTCTAACCCAAGACCCTATTTATAGGAAAATGCTTAGAATACCAAAGCAGTAAAATTTAATAAAATATTATTATATTTATAAAATTGTCACGCCCACCTTTGAAATCTGATTTCAGCTCATTGCACATGTTTAGTGAGGCCCACAAAATGTAAAAAACGTTTTTATTAATAAAAATAATTAAAACTTCCAAAAATCAATTATTTTAAAACTTCAGAACTTCAATAATTCATAATAAATAGTCTTTTTATCAGAAAAATTCAAACCTCATGCCCTTTCCATAGAAAATTCTATTCTCTACAACTTTACAGAAGAAAGTTTTTCCAAATTCCAAACAGAAATTGACTGAAATCCATAAACGGACGATTTTTCAAGCTATAATCAAATTTTAATCAAGAAATGGGATCCACAAACATGAAAAACATGTTTTAAACATTTATTGAAACAAAAATACTCTTCCTCCTCATTTATTCATATATCCACATTCATTGTAAAATATCACCATTATTATATTATTAAAATATAATAATATATTTAAATAAATTATTTTATCAGAAGAGATAAAATATCAATTTTAACAATTGTCACATTAAAAATTTCTCTATCTATATCCACATAAAATAAATATTTCCCTTATCATATAAATCAATAATTAATTATTCATAAATAATATTACAGAATCACAATCATCGACAACCGAGGCTTCCTCAGGAAAGAGGGGCTTTCCAATAAAGATTTCTCCTTCATGCCACAATTAGGTGACAAAACATCTCCTTGATGTAACTTTCTAGACATTGCCAATAATGTTATCTAATAATATTATTCAAATAATATGAATTATTGAAACAACAATAATATAAAATATCAACGTAGCAATTATTGAATCAATAAAATAAAATATTAAACAATAGAATCTCATCGTAATAATTATTGAGTAAAGGCTTAACACGTAAGAATCAATAACCTAGTGCAATACCGTAATGCTCGTGGTTTTTAACCCGTGTATTCCAACAATGATAACGATAACAACTACGCCTGTTATTTATAAACAACTTATACTTGTCGCTTTCTTCATCCAATCGCTTTTAAGTTATGGGAGACCACACATTAATTGCTACAAATCAGTATTTAAATATTCTCCTCACAAGAAGAATATTTCACGACCAAACGAATATTCCCCAACAACAATGAATATTTTATAACCACTTGCTTATTTAAAATATTTGCACATTTTACCCATAACTAACCACATTAATCAAATCAACACTTACTATTTCAAAATAATAAATAGAGGAAATTTAATTTCATTTATAATAAACCGGGGTCTTACATATTATATTATGTAAATTATGTTGTTATTTTATTTTATTTTATTTAGTAGTGCAAAACTAAGTAAATGTTATTTACTTTATTTTATTTTATTTTAGTAGTAAAAAACTAAGTAAATGTTACTTAGTTTATTTTAATATTTATAAAATAATTAAATAATATATAGAAACAAGCAGTGTCCACAAATTTTGCAATTGAATAATTCTAAACGAAATTTCGTTGAGAATTCCGTTACAAATAACAAGTATACCAATTACCATCAATGATAATCACTAAATATAAGAATTAATTAACATAAGGTAGTCCCAAAATCAGTGACAAGCTTGATAAGGCAGTCCCAAAATCAGTGACAAGCTTGATAAGGCAGTCCCAAAATCAGTAGCATAATCAATTAACATGTATAAGTTTGATCAAATAAAATCAATCCCAAAACAAAAAATCAGTTCCAATTGAGTCAGTTAACATACATTTGATCAATTAAAACCACACAGTATCAATTTCAAAAACACAATAGCAATCGCTGTCGAATTATTTGGATCTTTTCTGTAGTCATACGTAACAACTCTGGTCCCAACAATGTTGTTTCACCCACCTCATCCCAACATACAAGAGAGCGACACTTTCGTCCATACAATGCTTCGAATGGAGCAACACCTATACTTGCATGATAACTATTGTTGTAGGAGAATTCCACCAATGGTAAATACTTATCCCAACTCCCTTTGAAGTCTAGGACACAGAGTCTTAATAAATCCTCAAGAGTTTGAAAAGTCCTCTCTGATTGTCCATCCGTTTTGAGGATGGTATCTTCTAATCGGTAAGAATAAGTAAATCCGTCTATAGCTTTTTTGCAAACTAACCCAAAATCGTGAAGTGAATCTTGGGTCACGATCCAAAACTATGGATACTTGGCATGCCATGCAATCTCATTTACATACATATGAAGCAAGACGTGCGAGGGAATAAGTCTCCGTATTAGCAAGAAATGAGCGGACTTGGTTAATCTATCAACAATAACCCAAATAGCATTTATACCTTGAGAAACCGTAGGAAGACCCGTAAATCGAAATCCATGGTAATGTGTTCCACTTCCATTTCTAATCTCAAGTGGTTGCAACGGACCATTTAAGTACTGATGCTCCGCCTTTACACGCCGACAAGTTAAACACCTCGAGATAAACTTTGCAATCTCTCTTCATATTGTTCCACCAAAATGTATGTCAAGATCACGATACATTTGATACTTCCGAGATGGATTGCAAATGATGTATTATGTGCCTCCGCATGATCTTGTATTTCAAATCGAGTCGTTAGAACACAAAGTCCAGAGTGGACTCAAGTATTCCTTCTTCATCGATTCTCGCTTCGAAATAGCACCTTCTTGTACTTTCTTCTTCATGCGCGCCGCTCAAGCGATTGGCTTGAGTAACTTTAACTTTTTCTATTAAAGTTGGTTCTATCGTATACTTGACATCATCGCACTTGTTCTCGCATATGATCTTCTACTCAACGCGTACCAATTTACTGCGTTTGCTTTTCCATGATGGTATTGAATAGTGTGGTCATAATCTTTTAATAGCTCGAGCCAACGTCGTTCTTGCGTGTTGAGTTCCTTTTGGGTGAAGAAATATTTGAGGCTTTTATGGTCCAATATATCTCCACTTTCTCCCCATATATATAGTGCCTCCGGATCTTTAACGCGAAACGATCACCGCCAACTCTAGATCATGCGAGTAGAATAATTCCTCTCATATTCTTTAAGTTGTCACGAGGCATAATGCTATGACTTTCCCATGTTGCATGAGAACACATCCTAATCCTTTGCTTGAAGCATCATTTAGAGATAACAAATCCATCCGAACCAGATGGTATTATCGTAACAGTGCCAAAATGAGTCTCTTCTTAAGCTCTTGAAACTCTTCTCGCATTCCTCGCTCCATACTGAATTTTGTATCCTTCCGAGTTAAGCGAGTTAATGGAGTAGCAATTCGAGAAAACCCTTCCACGAATCTCTCCGATAATAACCAATTTAGGCCTAAAGCTACGTGCTTGATCCTGCCACCTTGGTTGCTCCCAACTTTGTATTGCTTCGATCTTGGCGGTCGACGAGATACTCCATATTTTGACACCACGTGCCCAAGAAATGCTATTTCTTCAAGCCGTAACTCGCGATTTCTTCAACTTGGCATATAATTGTTTTCACGAAGCCTTTGGAGTACCAAATTTTCAAATGGTTCTCTCATGATCTTCACGGCTTTTGGAATATATGAGGATGTCATCAATAAAGACAACAATGAACTAATCCAAATAATCCTTGAATACTCAGTTCATCATATCCATGAAAGCCGCAGGATCATTAGTCAATCTAAAAGACATGACTAAGAATTTATAATACCCGTACTAAGTTCAAAGGCGCCTCTTTGGAATATCCTCGCCTAATCTTCACCGATGATATCCGAATCGAAGATCGATCTTTAAAAAGAATTGTGCTCTTTCAATCGATCAAACAGTCATCAATACGAGGTAGCGGATACCTATTCTTGATGGTGAAATGGTTCAATTCCCGGTAGTCAATACAAAGTCGCATACTCCCGTCTTTCTTCTTTACAAATAAAATAAGAGCACCCCAAGGAGATGTACTAGGATGAATGAAACCGATATCCAACAACTCCTGTAGTTGGACCTTTAACTCCTGAAGTTCAATAGGAGCCATTCGATATGGGGTTTTAGAAATGGGATTTATATCAGGTTCAAGATCAATAAAGAATTCAACTTCACGTTCTGGGGGTAGACCGGGAAGTTCTTCAGGAAATACGTCAGGAAATTTACTAACAACAGGAATATTATTCAAATCTGACGTGTCTTTATTCAAATCCATAACATGGGCTAAGAAAGCTTGACATCCGTTTTTCAATAAACGAATAGTTTTATGACTAGATATGATAGTGATTGATTTTAATGGTTTAGTTGTTTGAATTGCATGCAAACAAGTTGATTAGGAATATGAAAACCAACAACCTTACGAAAACAATCAATTTTGGCATGATGAGTAGTTAACCAATCAATCCCTAAAATCACATCAAAAGCAAGTATCTTTAAAGAGATAAGATCAACAGTAATGTGATGGTGCCAACTTGGATCAAAACAAGATTTATAAACAGTGAATATAATGAAAGTTTCTCTAACGGAGTTTCCACGAGATAAATCAAAGTCTAATTTTTTTGAAAGTTAAGTTTAAACGTTGAAAGCACAAGCAGGAGAGATAAATGAATGGGTAGAACCGGTATCTAGTAAGGTATAAACTTCGCAAGAATTTATGATTAGCTTACCCGTGATCACCTCGTTTGGGTTCCTCGCATTTTGACCACTCACGACAAACGCTCTTCCAGGAACCGTTGACTTTGACTTTTCTGGGACAGTTTTTTGAGTCACCATCCCCACTGGACTTGGTTTCGCTGCTGTACAATCTCAAGCGATATGTCCTTCCTTTCCACAATTATAACATACCTTAAACTGTTGTGGGCGATTTGGGTGATATGTCCCTCTTTCCGCGTTTATAAGATACGACCTAAGTGGTCGTTTCTCCTCCCTTAGAACGATTCTTCTTTGGTGTTGACGTCTTCACATGGTCATTATCAATCTCCTCTTTTTAAAATCTCCTCCCGACTCGCTTCTTCTATTCTCACGGCTACGACTACCACCGTGAGTGGTTACCATTTTGTCCGTCTTTTTCTTTCTCCACTTTGGTTATCGTTATTCAAATGATCGTTATCTCTCGATGATGATCCTCGGTTGTAGTCCCTCGATTGAATGTACTCGTTATCTCGCTCTAATAATTGAGCCCCATTGACAACATCTGAAGAGAGAAAATTTATGAGAATGAGATATTGACGACGCCGGGTTTCAAACCTCTCGAAACATCTCGTCATACGCTCCTCATTCTCCACCAAATGAGGTGCAAACCGGATAACTCTGCAAACTTTGCCTCGATCTTGGGACACCGCGTATTATTTTGTTCCAATCTAATAAACTCTACTTCCTTCATATAGACGAATACTTTCGTGAAAGTACTTATCATTGAACAGCTTTTTGAAACGCTCCCAAGACATCGAAGTGTGCGGTGGATGGGTACGCTTCACGATTCTCACCAAGAATCACCTCATTCTGGAACATAAAGGTGGCGAATGGAACCTTCTGCTTTCTCCGCATCCCAAGACATCGAATATCTTGGTAATTTGTTTGACCCACGTCTCCGCTTTTAATCGGATCCGCTTTTCCTGCAATTTTGGTGGTCCCAACTCTTTGAATCTTCATTGTGACAAATCGTAAGCGTTATTATCATTTCCACCCCATTATTTGTGCACGAGTCTCCCTCATTCGATTTTTTGTATTTAACCGCAAAAAGCTTCTAAACATCCCGTTGTTAATCATCTATTCAATTGTGGTGTTGTTCACAGAGGAACATTGCCCGACTGTTGCACGTTCTCTCCTCGTTGGCGAAAGAAAGGTGTCTCCACTATGGCCTCATTTACTCCACTATTAACATTCTCGGGTTGCCATTCTCAAATCACCGCCATAAAATAAGGGTTAATTAAGAAATCAACATATCACATAATATCCTTATATACTAAACAACTAACAAATAAGCTTAGGTAGACACACACTTGGCGAAGGATTTACTCTGCCTCTCCCTCCTAATTTATTCCCCGATCTCCGCTGAGATCATATCCCTAAGCTCGATACTAATCTGTGACACCCCCAAAATAGGTATACATCACCCATTTTGAGTCGTAAAAATAATGGTACAGAAACAACTATAACTTTATTAATACAACATATAAACTGTGAGTTTAAATACAAATATTGTCATCTAGACAATATTCACACCCAAATAAGTCCTTATTACAATTATTGATACATTATTTTACAAAAAAGTGAGGGACTACTAAACGACTTTCTAGAACCTTCATTCTATACCCAGTACTAAGATTTCGCCACATTCTCGCCTCTCGAGAAGAAAATGGAACAAAAAGGAAAAGGGTGAGCTCAACTAGTCCAATGAAAGAATATTACGACTAAGATAATATAGAACAAATTATCGTTAGTCTTCAACAGGGAAAAATCGATAAAATACAATGTACAACAAGTTTCGGATAAATATTCGCAAGAATGAAAATAATAATTCATGTAGATGAGTTATGTAGAGAATGAAATCTACTATAATCTATGAATTTAAAAGTCCATCATCATTATTTTATCCCCGTAACATCAATCAATATTCATCTTGAATCAAATATTCATCTTTGACCACTGAGCCAAAGATATTCATCGAAAAATCATTAATCTTTGCACTACATGTGCCAAAGATATTCATCGATTAATCATGTTCATCTCAACACTGCTCATCTTTGCACTACGAGCCAAAGATATTCATCAAAAATCATTAATCTTTGCACAATGACGGCCAAAGATATTCAAGAAAATCATCATTTAGAATCAAAGATGATAAAAATATTTTAAAGAAAAACGAATCTAGTGAAACAAAAAAGAACAAATATTAAGGATTAATATTTCTATTTATCCATGTCCAAAATACCTCATACATAATCATAAGTGGAGTAAAAATAAGAATGATCAAAACATGGATACAATCAAAGCTAGTATCCATAATAGATATTTTTGACGAAAAAGGAAAAATTTTATTTTTCAATGAATAGTTGTCAGATTCATCATGAATAGTCCGATATCGTGAATAAGAACTCCATACACAAAAAATTCCAAATTTGATTAAAAGTTCAAACCAATATTTCACATAATGATATTGAAAAAATAATATCATTTAAGAAAAATAACATCCCTTACCTCGAAAAGAATAATACTTACCGTACAGAATTTCGTATATAACACTTGAAGGAACTTGACGTGATAAAGAACACTCAAAGTATCAAAATACTCACAAGAATACTCACGATAATATATATAGAGAGAGAGAGAGAAAACTTCAGTTTCTGGTGTGATTTTCAATTCTAACCTAAGCACCCTATTTATAGGAAAATGCTTAGAACACCAAAATAGAAAATTTAATAAAATATTATTATATTTATAAAATTGTCACGCCCACCTTTGAAATCTGATTTCAGCTCATTGCACATGTTTAATGAGGCCCACAAAATGTAAAAAACATTTTTATTAATAAAAATAATTAAAACTTCCAAAAATCAATTATTCCGGAACTTCAATAATTCATAATAAATAGCCATTTTATCATAAAAATTCGAACCTCATGTCCTTTCTATAGGAAATTCCATTCTCTACAACTTTACAGAAGAAAGTTTTTCCAAATTCCAAACAGAAAAACATGAAAAATACTCTTCCTCCACAAACGGACGATTTTTCAGGCTATAATCAAATTTCAGTCAAGAAATGGGGTCCACAAACATGAAAAACATGTTTTAAACATTTATTAAAACAAAAATACTCTTCCTCCTCATTTATTCATATATCCCACATTCACTGTAAAATATCACTATTATTATATTATTAAAATATAATAATATATTTAAATGAATTATTTTATCAGAAGAGATAAAATATCAATTTTTAACAATTGTCACATTAAAAAATTTCTCTATCTATATCCACATAAAATAAATATTTCCCTTATCATATAAATCAATAATTAATTATTCATAAATAATATTACAGGAATCACAATATCGACAACCTGTGCGCCTCCTCAGAAAGAGGGGCTTTCCAATAAAGATTTCTCCTCATCAAGCGCAATTAGGTGACAAAACATCTCCTTAGACAGAACTTTCTAGACATTGCCAATAATGTTATCTAATAATATTATTCAAATAATATGAATTATTGAAACAACAATAATATAAAATATCAACGTAGCAATTATTGAATCAATAAAATAAAATATTAAACAAGAATCATCGTAATAATTATCGAAAGTAGTGCCTTTCACGTAGTTAATCAATAACCGGTGCAATACCGGTGCGCTACGTGTTTTAACCACCGGTATTCCAACAAAGATTAACGATAACAACTACGCTCAATTATTTATAAACAACTTATACTGTCGCTTTCTTCATCCAATCGCTTTTCGTTGGGGGCCACATTAAGGTCGCTACTGGCAGTCGTTAATATTCTCTGACAGTAAGAATATTTCACGACCAAACGAATATTCCCCAACAACAATGAATATTTTATAACCACTTGCTTATTTAAAATATTTGCACATTTTACCCATAACTAACCACATTAATCAAATCAACACTTACTATTTCAAAATAATAAATAGAGGAAATTTAATTTTATTTATAATAAACCGGGGTCTTACATATTATATTATGTAAATTATGTTATTATTTTATTTTATTTTATTTAGTAGTGCAAAACTAAGTAAATGCTACTTACTTTATTTTATTTTATTTTAGTAGTAAGAAACTAAGTAAATGTTACTTAGTTTATTTTAATATTTATAAAATAATTAAATAATATATAGAAACAAGCAGTGTCCACAAATTTTGCAATTGAATAATTCTAAACGAAATTTCGTTAAGAATTTCGTTACAAATAACAAGTATACCAAGTAACATCAATGATAATCACTAAATATAAGAATCAATTAACATAAGGTAATCCCAAAATCAGTGACAAGCTTGATAAGGCAGTCCCAAAATCAGTAGCATAATCAATTAACATGTATAAGTTTGATCAAATAAAATCAATCCCAAAATAAAAATTCAGTTCCAATTGAGTCAGTTAACATACATTTGATCAATTAAAACCACACAGTATCAATTTCGAAAACACAATAGCAATCCTAAAATGATTTACCAAAATCATATATATAAGGCATTCTTTAGTCGTAATATATATATATATATATATATATATATATATATATATATATATATATATATATATTTAACCCTTCCATGTAGAACCTATTGCAATGAGAAATCTGTCAACAACCCCTTTTGTAACAGATTGATAAATTGATTTGAAGGTGAGATTAGATCTTATATTTGATAATAGCTAAGACGAGGTTGTTGTGCTCTAATTATATATTTGTACCCTGGTTTTATTTTAATAAGAGAGGCCCAATGAAAAATTATATTGTCAAGATAGTTATCAAAAATGAATATTTATTATTAAAATAATCCTACTAAGTGACAAACATGCATTAAACCTCCTTTTTTTTTCATTATATGTCATCACTCAAATTAATATTTAATTTTAAAATGTTCCGCCGCAGACAAAATTGTATTCTGCTTCTCCTTCTTTTTTTTTTTCTATTTCTCCATTATATGTCATCACTCGTTAATATTTAATTTTAAAATTCCATACCAAGACATCTTGACTTACTACCTTTTTTTTTTTTTTCTTTTCTTTTCTCATTATATGTCATCACCAACAAATTAAAAGGAATAAAAAATAAATTGAACCCGGACCTTACATTAAAGTCACACTACTTGAATTAATAATATAGATTTATATAAAATAAATCGTAATATAATAATAAATATAGATTTTGGGGATGGTGAAGTTTTAATATAAAGATATATCCTTGGTTGAAATGAATAAACCAGGCCTGTGGTGCTCGAATTTGGTCATATGACGAAGGTTTGCGTCGGAGTCGCTAGTTCAAATCAGCTTTAGTAGTTAATAGTTGATATCTCGTTAAATTTTATTTATTTATTTTCCAACCGTGATGAGTTGTCTTACGTAAATTCAATTTATTATTTTATTTTATTTTAATTTGCTGAGAACATTTAATGGAGAAAAGAAGAAGAAAAAATAAAAAGGTAAAATTGCAGTAAGTCAGATTTATTCTACTTTTGTGGGAGAGGTTTTTGATATGTTCGCATCTACTAATTATTTTAATAATAAATATTCATTTTTTATAACTATATTAACAATATAGTTTTATGTGGGCCTCTCTTATTAAAATAGAAAGTTTACAAAGATATAATTAAAAGACAACAACTCGCGCTTGCTTTATCAAATATAAGATCTAATCTCAAATTTCTTCAAATCAATTATCAACGGGTCCAAAAGGGGTTGTTGTTGCACGCTTCTACGCAACCTAAATTTACTATGAAAGGGTTCCATATATATATATATATATATATATATATATATATATATATATATTCGTCTTGGATCTATTATCAATTCTTCACTGAAGTCAATTTTTTTGAGCGACGACTGACGATTATTCGCTCAATATATAATCGTCGCTATACTTTTAAATGACGTTATATGTTGTCCGTCGCTAAAAGTATGTATTTATGGTTGTATTAACCGAACAAATGTCGTCTGTCCGTCATTAAAGGGAGGTGAGCTTCGGTGAGTTGGATAAGAAATGAGTACTTAAGATCCTGGATCAGATATATATATATATATATATATATATATATATATATATATATATAAAGTCTTTCGAGATATGTATTTAAATTAACATACGTGTTAAGGAAATTGATAATAACTTATCAGAACATATATATGTTCTACATAAAATTTATCATAACACAAAAATTAGGGGAATTGATAATGTGTTTATCATAAATATTATTCCATATAAAAATTCATACAGAAAAATTCTGATTTATTAAATTAGGAAAGAAATTTTAATTTATGAAATTAGGACAGAAAAATTTGAGAGTACTCTTCCTAAATTAGGGCATTGATATCATGATTCACTAACCTTTAAAGATGTTACACTAGTTGTTACCTGAGGAGGAGGAGCAAAGCCACCACTCACGTCAAAGCCACAACAAAGTCAAAACGTCCGACAAATGAGAAGGGGAAGGAGGCGCATGGACGACAAATTCAAAGAGGAGTAGATGGTTTTCCGACTGAGAGAGCTAAGAGATAAGAGATGGTACTGAGAGATGGAGCAGTTGAGAACTGATATGTTTTAGGTTTTTAATTATTTTCGACGAAACATTCATCAGAATTGGTATTTTGTCAAAATTAGGGTTGGCGTTGAAACATCCATCAAAATTATCTCGTATTTCATCAAAATTAGGGTTGGCGTTGGTGAGAAGTTTGTGTAGTGGAATTGTACGATCTATCCTATATCAATTCATCACCATGCAACGCACTGGCCCAATAAGCATGTTGGACCACCTCTTTATCTAAAAAGTTAACCTATTAGGTTGAGACTCTATCATACTTATTAACTCATCTACACTCTTGAATTTATCCACTGTAGGATTTATGTGAAATATCTCAACAGTTTGACATCAAGGAATGGCTCTTATCTTGGACCGAATTCTATCGTAATTATACTTTTCTGAGAGATTAATTTATGATTGACGGAATATTCACTCGAATTTCGAGAAAATTAAATTTGTCGGAATTAAACATTTTTTTTGTAGTGTGAAAAACCAATCTAAATTTGTATTCTGTGCATATTATGATTTAATAGACTGAATTGAATGGTAAACTTGAAACCCATATGCTAAGATAGAATTGGGAATAAATGGATGAAATTAATAATTACATGAATATTCTTTATTTATAAGAAAAAAATTGAGGAAAATACCAAAAAATAAAAAGAAAAGAAAAAAGATTTAAGGTGGTAACGACAAGAAAGCAAGAAAGAGCAAAACAGGGGATATATATATATATATATATATATATATGATCTCTTACTCCTAGCAAATCCTCTCCCTCTCCCTCAAATTCATCCATCAAACAAGGAAGGATTTGAAGCAACCCGGCCCACATCTTTGTTTTTTTCTTATGAATCCAACTGTCTTTTCTATTTAAAGCATACTTTTAATTAGTTTGTACAATCAATCAATCAGTTTATTGGGCAGGAATTAAAAATGGCCATTTACTTTTCTTTTTTTTCATGCTTAATGATGATTCTTATCTTCAAATCAGATATGATTATGAGAATGATGGTAATAATATATGCTAGACGGTCAAAAGATGAAATTCAACCAATCATATATTTATATTTAGAAGATATACCAAATCAAATGACCATTACTACTACTACTACTACTTTGCATGCATGCATCACACTTTATTTATCATCAACTTACTTACTTGTCAAATGGGAAAATCATGTTTCATTAGTGCTAAATCTGCACATATCACTATCATAGTTATGCTAATCAAATCACTTTATATATATATATATATATATATATATATATATATATATATATATGGGTGGGTTTCAAAGATCATGATCCTATTTGATAGTCAACGAATCCTCCATGAAATGAAAATCATCAGACATATATGCCATGCAATAATTAACCCACCCATTGAAAAGATATCCCAACTCTGCTTGTACTGTTCAACTTCACGTACGTCTGTATATCCATCTGCTAAACAAAAAATTAATGAAAAATAATATCTATGTATAATTAACTTCACCTCAGTGCGGTTTCTTCTTGTTGTGATGCGGGTGCAAAATCACATTTAGACAATAAAAAAATATACATTACACAAATTAAAAATATTAATTAATATTATTTTTATTTAAATTAAATCAACACCAAATTAATATTTTTCTTAACAATAACTAACTAGCTATGTTTCAAATAAAGAATAACAATTAACAACAAAGTTTATAAAGCATTGCTCTATATGAAGTCTTTTAGTTCTATTATCTTCCTTCTAATTTTGTCAAATGTAAAAAAAAAAAAAATAAGTCATGAATGACTTTCATATTTGTTTTATTTTCTAACATTTGGGGTCTGACTTGTCTTTTTGTTTTAGAGATCAATCAATCAATGTGGCTTTATTTTTGGCATAGTAAGTTTTATCAAGTCGAGGCATGCCACGTGTCATCCAATCATTTTACGTGCACTTTTTGTCCACACCCGAACCTACCCCCACCCTGCTCCTTCTAATGACAAATCTACCATTATTATTATTATTATTATTATTATTATTATTATTGCATTTATCTTCTTATTTTATCTAGTCAGTCACACGAGGACAAAAAGAAAAACAAAATATTCAAAGTATCTGTTTTTAATTCATATTTTTGTTTTTATTTACACTTAATTTTTGAAACAACTTTTACTTACTACGTGCAGAAAGTAAAATCTATAAACAATATTTCGTGATTATATATGTCTAAAATTTGATTTTATTTTCATTTGCAAAAAAAAGAAATAAGAATTTTGCTGTGAATAACATTTTGATGTTTACTGTTCATTAAAATTGGAATCACTTCACGAGCTTTTCCCCAAAATTAAATAAAAAAAGTTTTTTGTGTTTTCTTATTACCGATGTGAGAGTTTTACTTTCACTTTATTTTTGAAATACAAAAAGTTTTAATAAAATATTTTTGGACTTACTAATTGGACCCTAATAATAATAATAATAATTAAGTTTTATATATATCCCCAAGGCATATATATATATATATATATATATATATAGGCATATATATATAATATATATTTAAGAGCAATTAAAAGACAATTAGTAGATAATTTTTTAATATTATTATATTATGAATTCTCTCGACGTATTAGAGAGAGACAATCATACTGAATGCAAAACCCTACTTAATTAATAATGTTAATAGTATATATTGTTAATATAGAGTAAATATAGAGGGATTGTGTAATAAATTACAGGTTTAATTTTCATACTTGGTTGCTGTATATATATCCTGGCCTGCTCCTCTCCGTTTAGGTGTAAGCACATGCTACAATTCATAAACATGCCTGTCCTGTTACATTACATGCACATTTATTATTTTACATGGAAATAAATGGCTATTTGATTATGTTTGTTTCAATTCTCTCTCATGCATGCAATAAGTTCATATATGCATGCAATTAATCCTCTTACCCTACCATGAGACTCAAATGTTCCTTAATAGTATTTGTATGAATTGTAAGTTACAATTACTAACACAAACGAATTATAAAACCCTTGAATTCACAAGAAAAATAATAAACTCGTAAAGAAAATAAGAGATAATCTCAATAGATGAATAAATGATATTGTTCAAAAACCCTAAAAAGTATATTTATAATCCTAAACAAGTCTTCAACAGCAATTAAGATAAAAGAAAAAAAAATAACAAAAATTAATTAAAAACTACTAAAATTGACAAAAAGTTTGACTAACGATAAGACAACTTAAAACGGATTTATAAGTCTTGTTGTTAGCTTCGATTTGATATATTATTCATAAGCTTCATAATTAATTTTCTTGAAACAAATTAAAGTTATGTCAATTTAAAACTATATCGACTCAAAAACTTATTCCGTCTCAACTTCTGAATCATCCACCGTATCATGATGCAGAGCTTGTCATTCATTTATTGTTATCTCTACCTCAAACTTCATATATATATATATATATACACTTCCCCATTTTTACATGAATACTTTCTTTCATATACAAGCTAAATTAAATTGTGATGTTGTTTCCATTCCTATATGTACAAAAATATAATTTGGGTGTAGGATAATTATAAATTGAAATATATTGTTCCCTGATTATCAGTGACCATAATAATAGTATGATGTTATGTGTATGTTACTTTTCTGGGTGATGATATGTTTGTGACCCCATGAAAGTGATGCATATTTATGAATATAATATAAATATAGATTAGATTAACATCATTATTAAAAGAATGAAAGAGTTTTCAATTAGAAGGAAAATAAATGAATAGCCAAGTCACCAAAAAGATGCAAACAGTATAGGGGTCATGTGAGGAGAGAGTGTGTAAACAATAGAAGATGATTTTTCAAAAGCTATGAGAAGGGGTTTAGATTAGCAACTCCGACCACCCACCGACAGTTATGCAAGTCACTGCGTACCGGCTTAACTCTAAACAAAAAAAAGACAAACAAATTAATAAAAAATATATATAAAAAAAAAAGAAAAAAAAAGAAGGGTGGTGAAAAAAGGGTTAAAATTAAACCCCAAGACTAGTTTTGTTTGGCAAAATAGTGTTCTAATGATATTAAATTAGTACAAATAATTATATAAGTATATCTTTTGCAGGCCTAGGTAAAACACCTAATGTGAGACCAGACGACATGCTGGCAAACTTAATTACCAGCTTTCATATGTGTATATATGCCGGCCCTCAAGTCAGTCTTGGTTGGAATGACATTAATTGATGGCCAATTATATGCACAGTATTCACAGTACGTAGTTCACTATGAGAAGACCAAATGGGACTATTCAGTTTGGATTCAGACCAACATTGATTGGGACAAGTGATCTACTCACACATTGTTCATAAATGGTAACTGCAGGAGATCAGTGGAGACCAATTGTTAGACAGACATTAACATAGAGGGGCTCATGTAATTTTGTGCGCTTCACACTCGATCATCACATGCCGGCAACTAGCCAAGTGATGCGGGTATACTGCGTGTATATATATATATATATATATATATATATATATATATATATATATATATATATATATATATGCATGGATTTAATTAATACAGTAGTTTAATTACTCTTTTTTTAGGGTAGTGATATATATTTTCAGCGTAAATTAATTTGTAACTGATATACAAGTTTACACCGCAAACACTGTTGGGAAATCACTTTCACCGCATGCATATGGTTTTTTCATTTTTTTTTGAGCCAAAAATGAGATTTTTGCGCTGAAAATATCATTACCATGTCTTTATCGTATTTGTGAATTGTGAACTAAACTGTCTAAACCTATGACTATGACAAACAATGTAAAAGAAGCGGAAGGGGCCGTTAGCAGTGAATGCAATTTGTATATTACTACAAGATATGAAGCACAGGGAACAGTTTGACCTAACTAACTAAATTTAAATGTAAGATATTAAGGTTACAATATAATGTCCAAGGAAATTGTTTCGGTATTGCTCCCATAAACTTCACTGCTCACCAGTACCAGATACTTATTACTTATTGTGGTCCTTCTACTCATCCAACCTATCTATCCCTTGTGCTTATAATTTCATATTTACCATATAGCTAGGAAATTAAATGCATGGTATAATATGTCAAACTAACTTCTTAATTTTAACTGCAGTTTTAGACGAATGAATCCACATACGAGGGAAACAACAAACCCATAATATTATATTCTTTTTTTTCTTCTGAAAATGAGGTCTATGGTACGTGACAGCTCTTTCATACATAGCAGTTAGCACAGAGAAAGAAAATTGGTGGACAAATTTGAGGTCCAAATGACGTTGCATTATTATTACATTCTTTGACAACTAATTGTCATGCAATAAAAGTAAAAAAAAATTATTTTTTTTTGAAACAACATGAATTAGTCATAATTATATGTGTTGGTGGCTGGGGCATGTTAAGATGTTTATCTTTAGTAGTGCGGGTAGTACATCTTATCCAATTTGAGGGGTACACTATTATAGACAGGAGAGGAGGGCCTAAAAATATAGTTTGGGGTTGGGGTCTGAGGCCTGAGGCCTGCTCTGTGTGTGTTTGTTATACCGGGCCACCAGGCTCCAGGAACTATGGGTCTGGAAGAAATCAAATCAAATCAAAAAAAAAAATTGTTTTATAATCATCACAACAACCAGCAAGCAAACCCCACTTTACTCGGAGCCACAGCCAAGATGGCCCAACAGTTCAAACAAGTAGGACAATCCCTACCTGCCCTTCCTACAGGAACATTGAGCTTTTTCCATATAAAGACGCTGCTAAATCTTGTAGCTACGCTAGCTATGATGACAACAGACGAGTTTGAGCACTGAGCAACTTACACATACATCACCTCAAGTTAATTTAAAAGGGTAACCCAACTTATCTCCTCTTGATATGTATACACACAGTTTAAGCTTAATCCTTCCCTCAACATAATTAAAGCTGGTGAGCAGCTCTATACTCGTGACTGTACCCTTGCAACAAGCAGGCAGCATTACTGGGAAGTGCCCAATAAAGAAGAACGGACCACAATAAGGGCTTTCTTTACCAATGAAGTCACTGGACACAAATTACTTGCACAACTATTTGAACAAATATCAGAGCATACTGACGTGGCTACTAAAACTGCAAAACACAGGCTACTTTCAAAGAAAAACCATCCAAAGTTCCACTAAATACTGAAGGGAACCAATATAACTCATAGGCTCACAAGTCATAATCCTATTATCCCGTATATAGAACAAATTCCAACTAAGATGAGACAAGTAACATGTAAGTATTTATATCTGAACATCTTATTCACTAACATTCCATATATCACAGACAGACTAAAATGTCGGTCTTTACGACCAGTGTATCTACAGATCAGAAACACCAACTCAACAAATTGGATTAGTGAAGATAATCCAAGCGTCGGTCCCCACACTATTGGTATATGTTTAAAAATTGAGATATATAATCCTGTAAAATCACTCAACTGTCCTGCCACATCCAAATAACATGAAGATCAAACAGAATATTGGGCCCGTGCACAAAACGAGAGTGAAAAATGCACATTCATTACATCCTTAAGCTGAGAAATCAACTCAACACAGAATATGAATGAAGTCCCCGATAGTAAAGCCCAATATCTCTCCACAAACAAACACATCCAAAAGCTAATTGCTAGAAAAACACAGCTAGTATTATCTACCGTCCACGACACAAGACCTACTTAAAATTACTGAATCCTGCAATATATTTATGTTCAAATTCAAGAAAACAATGAATGAGCAGAGCAGGAAAGGGTTGCAAGGAGCAAATCCTCTACTGATCGATGATATCCCTCTAATCGAATGCATCATCATCATCATCAGGAAGTGGCTGACTAGCAGCTTTAGCAAGCTCAGCTTCATGCCTGCAGAGGTGTATAGGAACATAAGAACTCTAATTTGAAACAGCAAACAATAAGACACAGAAGAAAAGATTTTATAAAAGGATATATTCTCATTTTTATTTCTGTGATTCTCAATTCAAATCCGGAAATGTATCGCCAAAATTTTGATGGGAAGGTTTGTGTATTAAAAATATCCCACATTGTGTTCCTCCACAATGTCTCGTGCCCATTAATGACGTCAATGGCATTTTCATAATTATTTATAACACGATCCCTTCATTATAAAGAATCCTAGGAGTCCAAAAATATTTGTCTGTGTCACAGCTTCAAAAATGTTTTAAGTATCATATCTTTTGAATCCCATATATACTATAATGCATTATTACAATACTATATAACATCTAAAAATGGCAGTTGAAAGTACTTATAATTACCGGGAAGTAACTTCCTTCAAACAACTAGGTATACTATGCTGATACTACATAATTTTGGGAAGTACTGATTCTAATGATTCTCAACTTCTCATGCTTAAAAAGTGAATTATATTAGAGGGGATGACTTCTATCCAGGAATCAGGCAAAGGCTGATGTTGTATAGTTTAGAATAAGAACATCATGTTACGGACTTCTAGTTACAATAAGAAATACATAATGATTAAATGAAGCACAATAAGAGATTATGTGGCAATAAAGAGCTTACTGTTGCTGTGCACCCATGTCAATCTGAACTTCCGGAGGAGCAAGTGCAGGTGACTCGACAAAATGAAGATTGGCATCCCTAAGAGAATCCAAATAATCATCATAATTGGTATGGGTGAACAGGTTAGCAAATGAAAAACGAAAAAATAATAGCAGCTGTTTCATACCCAGCGAGCTTCCTGGCAAGGTACAAGAATGGTTTCTCAAAATTGTAGTTGCTTTTTGCCGAAATCTCATAGTACTGCAAGTTTTTCTTCCTGTGGAATGTAACCTGCTTTGCCTTAACCTGCCTGTTCTTCACGTCAACCTTGTTTCCACAAAGAACAATGGGAATATTTTCACAAACCCTGTAATTACCACAACGGACAAGTCAACTTAAGATCAAAGTGATTCACAAATAAATTGTGAAGATTAACAAAACATCATAATATAACCCGGGTGACAAAGATATTTCATAACTAGCTGACTAACCGCATAGATCGCGATGCCATGTAGGAACATTCTTGTAGGTTAGTCGAGCAGTAACATCAAACATAATGATTGCACATTGCCCATGAATGCTGCATGCAAATATACAAACCTCTTTAAATATATACTGATTAAAAGAGAGTAAAAGGAAATTTAAACATGAATAAGAGAGTAAAAAGGAAATTTCAACATGAATAAGATCTTCACCAGAGCAACAACTGACCAACTTCATACAATCACCATAAAAACAATTAGAAATCAGGAAGAATATTAGCAATTGCAATGAACCCTTAAACTACTTTAATAAAACAGAAAACTAAGAACAATCAAGGAAAATAGAAACAATTGCCAATTATGCATGCCTAAGTTCGATTGAAAATGCTAATTCATACAACATAACTAAGCCTTGTTGTGCCATATTACCATACTTATGGCTAGGACTGATCATTCGGTTATAACCGATTTTTGCTCAGTCCTACTTATGGTTATGGCATCCTACTCTTGCAAATACTCGGTCACTAAAAGCAGGGAAAATAATAGTAAAATAATAATTTAATTCTCAAAGATGAAATGAGCAAAATAATTTAACAAAGAAGTTAACGATTTGTCATGCTATCTCTAATATACAAGTGGAACCTAACAATTTTCATCAATTTATAAAAGACAAGACATCCATATCCATAATTTTCAAGAAAACTAGTTTAATTACCAACTGTATTACCTCTATCAAACTAAATTAAGTTTGTTAGTAATCAATAAATTACTTTTACTAATGTTGACCACCCTTCAGAATCTTAGGTGCAAGTATATTTGAGCAGTACATTAGAATACCTTACAAAAGCATTAATTTGTTGATGAACATTAAAAAAATTACAACACAGTTTTCAAAGGTATTTAGCAGATACTGAAGTACGACTTTCACTAGAATGTGTATTCTAATTCTTTGCTTTTATATGAATGGGGTGCAACCATCCCCAGCAATTGGACCAAGAAGAGTGGAATCAATCCTTTTAATCAAGGATATGTAGAATAACTGCTTCCACAAATGCAACTAGATAAGTTTCTCCATCCACAAATAAATAAGGCTAATTATTATGATCAGTACATTTTTCTAGCGGGAGGACTAAAGTAAACTGAAAGACAAAATTTCAGAATCAACTTCAAATTAGAGTGCAATACTTGGAATCAGGGACCTAGCATGGTCAACTTTTATTTCTAGTAGAGTTCATTTTAATGTTTATTTACGGTTTAGTTTCAGTAGGCTCAGATTTAGAGATAATATCTTTGTTTACAGAGCTGAGGATCCCTTGGAAATTATCTAGTTTTCTAGGCATAAGAAATAGTAGTAACTAGATATCCAACCTTGACTTATCAAAAGAGAGTAGTGACCTAATCTTGACTAGTTAAAAAAATAGTGGCCAATTTTTGTCAAGAAACAGGCTGATAGATTTTAATATAGATTGTGTCCACCTATCATATTCTAGAATT
Source organism: Panax ginseng (assembly GCA_020205605.1). Lineage (NCBI taxonomy): Eukaryota > Viridiplantae > Streptophyta > Magnoliopsida > Apiales > Araliaceae > Panax > Panax ginseng. The sequence goes on from CM035144.1 coordinate 126,622,631, forward strand.
GAATGGCAAGATTTTGACACATAATTTTTTCCCCATTCTCACTGTGAAGACTAAAAGCATTTCTTAAATCTGGCATGCACAGGTGGAATCAGTCAGCAAGACCCTGATTATAATAATATTTATACTCTTATTGCACTTAGTTTTCTACAATCATTGTTACCAAATGCCCATACAGGCCAACAGTCCCAATAAAATAAAGATGTAGGTGCACCTGTATATCATAAAAAACAGTTATTTTAAATAGATGATAGCCCTAGCATACAATGCCGGACCCTTGAGTATCTGAGAATAATCTCAGAGATGAACACTCAAGCATTTGATTACCTGAAAGAACCTAAGAAAATGTAACCACTATATCATGAAACATATAATATACCTAGTTCCATAGGGCATGTTTAGCGACTTCTATTACTAGATTTGTAAGAAGTGTTGTGGATGTAGTCAAATAGTTTGGTAAATAATTGTAAAATAACTTCACAAAGATATTTTGGCAAGTATTTCGGAGAAGTTTGAAAAAGCGATATGTGCTCTTCCTAAAAAAAAAGCTATAACAAGCATGATTACAAAGAAAGACGCAGCAATATACAAGGCAATGGATGGAAACTCAGTTGACCATGGAAATAAATCCCATAAAACTTAAGGGAAAAATACATGATGCATTCAAGTCATCTAGTTCCCTCTCATTAAGTTTGAAATTACCTTTTAAGAGCACAAAGCCAAAATAGCATACACAAGGGGAGATTTCTTCTCTTTTCAGTGTTAAGTATGTTTTAAAATAGCATACGGGGAAAACCATATACAGAAAACATACACAAGAAGTTAGGTGTATAAGACCACTTAAGAAACCAATGCCAACGCATCAAATCAATAACTCCAAGCAAACAAAAGGGAAAACTCTTAAGAAACTTAATTTACTTGGATTATAAGCTCTATACGTACACAGCTCAAACAAAAAGGGAGAAAGTTAGAAAGAATTTAATAACTATACAATCAACACCTGGAACCCAAGGATAGTTATTCACAATTTTTGTGGCATTCAGAATTTGATAGACCAAAGCTTTCAAGTCTCGCATTCATTTATGTCTCATTTTCAGGTAGAGTGTACCTTAGTCCTATAGGAACCCCCTGATCTGATGGGGGAATTTCTATGAAAGAGACTAACTTAGAAGGAGCGATATCTAGTAAGTCTTTTGTGAATAAATGGTCTTATCCAATTCACGAGTCAATCCTATCGGCAGCTCAGTCTAATATTTAAGGACTGAGTTTCTTTCCTCGGGTCATGTGTAATAGCCGGAGGGCTCCGTATGTTGGTATATCCAGCGGTCCGGCCATCGTAGGCTACTCTTTTCTGTTAGTCCATCTAGTCGATCAGTTGATAGTTTAATTGAGGGCATGAAGGCTAAGGTACCTTCCTAAACAGAGATTTCAATCAAAGCCTTTTTGGCTTCAAGGATGTCCCGTCTAGTGGGAGAAGTGGTCCAAAGCGAGAGTGTTCCAAGTCTATACCCATAGCATAGTCGTTGCCCTACTTTTGGTACAATGCAAGAGTCGCGGGAGGAATTCCTTTCTAATCATTCCAACTTCTCTTAGTCAATCTTTTATTTGATTTTGTCTTATCTTTTGTAAGCCTTTTCCCTTTTGTCCATAATTTATCCTTCATTTGGTAAGTAAATCGAGCTTATCTTCGTTCATATCGTTTACTATTGTGCTTTCTTTCTAAGTTCAGTCCTTTCTAATTCCCCTGAGGGCTTTTCTTAAGTTAAGTCCCGTAGTCGTCCTATATGTTCATTCATTCCGTGTAATAAGTGTTGGAATCTTTCGCAGCTTTCCCTTACATAAGCATTTTCTTCTGCCTTAGTTTCTTAGCCAGCCAGCACCCACAAGTGTAGAATTCCTCTCAAACCTTTCATCCTGACTCTCTGTCTTTGTATTTTTTTTCTATCCATCGTGTCGGATCTGAAAGAAGATAAACCCGATCTACTTACCAATGAAGTATAAACGACATACGAAAGGGAAATGACTTACCAAAGATGAGATAAAATCAAATAAAAGATTGACTAAGAGAAGTTGGAATGAGAGTACCAGGTCATAGATGGAAAGGAATTCCGCCCAAGACTCTTCCACTATACAAAAAGAAGGGCAACGGCTATGCTATGGGTATAGACCCGAAAGACTCTCGCTTTAGACCACTTCTCTCACTAGACGGGACATCCTTGAAGCCAAAAAGGCTTTGAAAACACTATTGAGATTAAAATCTCTGTTTAGGAAGGTACCTTAGCTTTCATGCCCTCGATCAAACTATCAAGCATCAACTGACCAACTGGATAGACTAACAGAAAAAGAGTAGCATATGCTGGTTGGACCGCTGGAAATACCTACATACGGACTGCAGACAGACAAATACGAATTTTGCCCTTCGCTATTACACATGACCTAAGGAAGGAAGATAGGAAACTTAGTCCTTAAGTATTAGGTTAAGCGGCTGTTAGGATTAACTCGTGAACTGGATGAGACCATTCACTCACAGAAAACTTGCTAAATATCACTCCTTCCAAGTGAGACTCTTTTATAGGAATTCCCCCCATCAGATCAAGGGGTTCGTATAGTGGTTACCTAAAAATGAGATAGAAATGAATGCAAGGCTTCAAAAACTTGCAAGGCTTGAAGCTGAGAAATGGATAATTTGAGATCCATTGAATTAAGACCATAAAGCATGAAAGTCTTTTTCCTCCCAAAAGAATGAAGGGAGGAAGTCAATTGCCCCTTCTTCGATTAAACCAATCCCAAAAGAATGAACTCGATCTTCAGCACGATTCTGTCAAAAAAGGAAGGAGATTAATATGACTAAGGGGTCGCAGAGGGATTTACTGTGAGTCACTTCACTCGGGAAAGAACAAAGAAAACGTAATCGATCGTTTAAGTTGTCAATAATGTATTTAAATAAGTAATTTGACTGCGGAAAAACGGTCCAGTCGAGGTTATATTCCTCTTAGTCTGGGACCATCCCATAGTGTCTTTGCCCAAGATTCAATGTTTTTAGACCCGAACCGATCATCAAACCGAAAAATTATCTTCGAATTGGATGAATCAACGTTCAACCAAGTGATTGAACCATTATTGAATCGATGATGTTATAAATATATTCCCTCCGTCTCAGGATAAAAGTCATTATTACTATTTTGGGTTGTCCCATGTTAAATGTCCACTTTCTTTTAATAACCAAACTTTTACACATTTTTTCCTATTATGCCCGTAGCATTAAATATCTCATACTTTTCTTATTCTAATTCTCTCTCCATATTTAATGACATTATTATGGACAATTTTATCATTTTATTCCTCTTCTTAATATGCGTGAAAAGTCCACCAGGACTTTTATCCTGAAACGGAGGGAGTATAAAATTATATGTTAGTAATAATTAATAAAATTTTAAAAAATCCCGTTTTATATGATCTAAAACATAGTAAAGTTGAGTTACAATATTATTAAAAGTGGTTAATTTTAATATTAAAAAAATTGATAAAAATAATTAAAAAGCGATTCACTTGATCAACTTAGCCGGTTTTACAAGTTGAACTATCGGTTCAATCCGACCGGACAAAGAACTAGTTTTCAATTAAACCAGCTGAACCGGACAAACCGATTCATGTTTCAAAAGAGTGCCAAGATCGATCCCTCACAGAAGATTTTAAAGAAGAAATGGACCCATCGCATGACTCAAAAGATAGTAACAAAGGCCAAGAAGCACATTAGGACTTTAACAACAAAGAGACATTAGATAGAGAAAAAGGCATTTGCCTCTTAGCCAATTGAACAAAATCCACTACTTCGACTGCTCGACGGGCTGCTGAAGGGCCGATACGATTATACCCCAAATAGGCCCACATCTCATTAAAAAGTAATGCGAAAGGCAAGAAAAAGGTCAGTTGACTTTTTGGAAAATTTACTTATCAACTGTGTTTCTGGACCCTATGATGAACCTTTAGATAGAATATGAGACTGCTTTGAATTAAGCCCAATCTGTGGTTTTTGTCATACAATAAGATCAAATTTTGTTTGGACTCGTTAGGTTTGGCCCATTACCTTGAGTGAGACCTAACGTGTGCACCTTTACCTTTTGTCATGAAGATGTGATCTTATCTACCAATGGGTCTTGTTCTAAGCGCAGTCCTCTCCTCTTAGTGTAGGATATCCAGAAACCTTAAATCACAGGAACTTTCCCTTTTTTGGTTGACAACTTATGTTGGGCTGACTAAGCCCATTATTTTATTCTAACATGGTCTCATTTTGTGATGGGTTAAGGCTCAACCTTATATTGGGTTAAGGGCTTTTTTCCAATTTCTTCACTTGTAGTCTAGGGCTTTGCTTGGCTTAAGCTTCGATATGGCTTGCTTTCCTGGTCTTGGATTAAACCTATGCTCTCCTAATTCAGTCTATAAGCTTTGGTTTAGGTTCAATCTTATAAGTTTAGCTTATGTCTGTCTATCAATCAATCTAGCATAAAGCATTAAGTTGAATTTAGAAGGGGCCTTGAATTAGGCCCAAAATTCCTTGTAACGCTCTAAGAGTAGAGCTTACATTCCATAGAGTTTAACCAGCATTGAGCTTTAGTTAAAGAGCTTTTAGAATTATGTTGCTTATTCATCCATTTTGGGTTTTTCCTTCTCATGGGTTTTTCCTTCTCAGATTTGCTTTCTATCCCATGTCGTGTTGTGTTAAGTTCATTTCTTTTATTAGGTCTTACCTTTGTACTCTGTGGACGTTCAGATTGCATACCATGCAAGTCTTACATTATCCACACATGTCATGCATCTTTCATACACGATGATCTTAGAAAGCAAAAGTGTTGGGCATTTGCATGATAGAGACAAATAGTTATAGGTGAATAGAACCCACCTTGAAAAACTAGATAGACTGCTTCCGAAAACTATTACTGCAGATTGACATCAGAGGCGGCCCAAACCTAAGTTGTGACGCTCCTGTTGAGTAAACAATTAAGACTTGAAGTTCGTTTATCCTTTAAGAGGAAGACAATTATAAAGTATCGACTTTAAGCAAATTAGATTAGATTCTTTAATATAGCATCAACGTAACAATAACACTATAAAGTGATATAGGCATTTCTCCCTTCCATTAACCGGAAAGACACATGTGTTACACTAACTAAGAGCGCACTTCTTTATTCAAAGCACAAATAAATTATGAAATGAACCCATATGTAAAAGTGTGTTGGTATGCAAATTATTTGTGTTCGTACGTTTATTAATTCTTGCAATACAAATAAGACCACTATACTAGTGAAGGAGGGGATTTGCGCCGGATGAACAATGTCCTTCAAACCATATACTACTGTTGTTGGATTGAAATGCAACCTCGAAACAGAATCATGTAGCTTGTTGTGTCCTGATGGTGGAACTGACTTTTTTTGCAAGAAGAAAGCGGCCCCTTTTGCAGTAGTACGGGCAGTATCGCTTTCCCTTATGTAGTTATGATGCCATTCAGAAACAACACAAGAAGAAAAAAAACAGTATTTCGCGGATTCTTGCTATCACTGGAAAATAAATTGAGTTATAGGCATCAAGGGACCGAGATTATATACTGCTGCAGAAGAGGAATCGGGTTGAAAGTTAAGAACAGCGTGATTTTTCAATTGATACGAAGGTAAGAATAGCATGATTAACTGGTTGCGGGACATAGTTACTTGGGTTTAAACCGCTGAACATCATTTAGATGGGCCGAGGCTATATAGGCTTAGGACTATTTTTTTATGGTTGTAATTTTATGGGATATTTTGATAGACTCAGATCCTTTATGCAGGAGATGGATGGGATCAGATTTAAAAATTAGATAAAATAATATTCCTAAGGCTTGAACAAACATATAAAATAATTAATAGGAATTGTTTCACGCAAACTAACTAACTAATCGGAATAGAGAGATAGGGCAAGACGATGATTTCAAAACCCTAGAAACACGTAAGATCTATTGGTGCAACATTGAGATAATATGGCAATATACAAACACCGTAACTAAACAACACGTAAGATAAATATATAGATATAGATATATAGAGAGAGAGAGATAAAAGAGAATTAGTAAAACTTACCATTAGATTTGATTGCTTGTTCTGAAAGTAGCCGATTGCTTCTGTACTATGCAGGTGCAGATAGAGAGGGGAGGAAGGCGGCGATGTAAAATTCAAAGATAGTGAGCGTAAGCAGAAAGGCGTTGTATAAATAAGGTACAAAAACTGAGTAGCTTGAAATTTAAGCTGGCGCCAGTCTTTTTAATTTCTGTTCGGGATGAGTAATTTGTTCCTATCAATCTCTTTGGGAATGACTTGTTTTTCTAGTTGAGTTTTAAGTTAAAAAAATAAGTAATTATTTATAATTTATTTAAAAATAATTTATAAGTTATTTTAAAATAAATTAGTTTGATTAAATATAATATTTATTTTGTCCTTCTTTTTATTAATTGTTATAAAACTTTAGCGAAGTGTATAAATATACTCTTATAATTGCTGCATAAATAGAGAGAATAAGCAAGAGAAAAGGGAGAGAAATTCTTCAGAGAATTCTTATTGATTTTTCCATTAGAATGAATCCTTTATATAGGAAGAGAAGAGGAGTCACGAGGAGAGGAGGAGAAGAAAAGGGGGATCACGGGTTGGGGGAAGGAAGGTTCCCTCCTTTGGAGGGAATCATATGCATTCTAACACTTCCCCTGATTTCCTACGATATGTTTCATTAAAAACTTTGTTAAGAAAATCCAGTGAAAAAAACTTAACGAAGAAAAAAAGAGTACATATCTTTTACATAAATATCTTAATTATGACTCGTTAAAAAACCTTGTCGGGAAAACCCATTGGGATAAAAACCGTGACTAAGGAAAAAGCATGATCTTCCCCTCAAAAGGAATTCATTACTTCTTGATGAAATATTGTCATAAGTCTTTTCACGACACATTCCGATCTGTTTTGAAGTTTTGCAAACGCGTTGCATTTGGTAGCGACTTTGTGAATAAGTCATTTAGATTATCACACGTGATCGAATTTGATGCACATCTATATCACCCTTCTTTTGTAGCTTATGTGTGAAGAAGAATTTGTGTGAAATGTGTTTTGTTCTATCTCCCTTGATGTACCCTCGTTATCTTCATACAGAATTGTAGGAATGTCTTTGATTGATGGTAATCCACATAATTTTTGAATATCTTTGAATAATTGATCTCAACCAAAGCACTCTCTCTGCTTTTCATGTATAGCGAGAATCTCGAGTGATTTGAAGATGTAGTTGTCATGGTTTGCTTTGTGAATTTTCGTGATATAGTTGTGTCCTGATATGTAAATACATAACTGCTTATGATCTTCCATTGTGTGGATCTGATAAATATCCTGAATCGGCATATCCAACCAATCGCGACGTTGAATCTCTTGGATATAATAACCCAAGATCAATACTTCCAGGGAGGTATCTCAAAATGTGTTTGATCCCATCCCAATGTCTCTTAGTCGGAAGAATCAGATATTGCTAACAAGTTGACAACAAAAGTAATATCGGTCGTTATCACGATTCTAAGATACATAAGAGCACTATTGCACTTAGGTATGGAATTTCAGGTTCAAGAACTTCTTCCCCACTTTCTAGAGGCTGAAATGGATCTTTATCAACTTCTAAGGATCGAACAACCATCGGGTAGTCAAAGGATGAGCTTTATCCATATGGTCGATCGAGAATCTTTTCAAAGATATGTGGATTGATGAACAAAAATTCCAGATGCTAAATGCTCCACTTGTATTCCCAAACAGAATTTAGTCTTTCCAAGATCTTTCATTTCAAATAAGTAGCAGTTCTTGTGAGTTCTTCAGGAGTACCTACAAGATTCAAATCATCCACATATACAGCAATGATGGAAAATTCACTTTGTGATTTCTTAATAAAAACACATGGACATACTTGATCATTTATAAATCCATCTTTTATTAAATAATCACTAAGTCGATTATGTGACGCCCCCAAAAATAGGTATTCATCACCCATCTTGAGTCACCAGATACATGGTACACAAATTCAAATACAACTTAATTATACAACAGTCGTGTAAAATACGACGAAACATAATCTAAGAGTTTTAATACGTATATTGTCATCTAGATAGTATACAAACTCAATGGAGTCCTCATTACATTTATTGTCACACTATTAACAGAATAGTGAGGACTACTAATGCTATAATCTGGGCCAAAATCACTCCGCTCCCCCACTCGTCCCAAAATTTATATTCTCATTTCAAGAGTAAAGAATAGTGAAAGAAAGGGTGAGCTCAACTAGTCCAGTAAGAAATATTATGACTAAGATAATGCAGAATAAATTATCGTTAGTCTTCAATAATGGTAAACTGATAAAATACAATAGACATCAAGTTTAATCTGCGGTGAACAAACAATCCATTATAAAAGTCAAGTAGAAATAAAATCTACTATCTTCTATGATTTAAAAGGTTTTTCATCAATTTTATCGTTGAGACTCAACAATAAATAAACCACATCTTGAATCATTCATGTACCACGCGACCCAATGATATTCATTAAATCATCAATGGTCCCGACTATAATCAATAATCCTAGTCATAATCGTATTTCAAGTCCATCTCTCGCACGTAAGCCAAAGATATACAACTATAAAACTAACAACCAACAAATTCCATTTTTTGCACGTAAGCGAAAAAGATATACAATTCAATAATCCACGACCCATCTTCTGCGTATAGCCAAGATAACTTTTATCACCATATGTTAATGAGGATGATGACAATGATATAAACATTAATCAATCAAAACAAGGATAAATATTAAAGACTTTAAATTTATCCAAATATTATCAATCACATAATAAATTCATAATCTAATATTATTAATATCATAACAATATTTTAATCACGTCTTAAACTTATAAACAATTTATTTCAATTGTTTATACTTTACCAAATAATGCATTTAATCATTCAAAATGCCATACTAATAAGATTTCATCACCAATGATCAAACCCCTTATTAAAAATCTACATATACCTTATATAGGATTTTCAAGCCATAAAATCCTATTTTCCAACTTTGTTACTTCACATAACATATTTAACTCATATATTCGTAACTAAATAATTTTAATGAAAAATACCAACTCAGTCCCAAAAATATTTTTTTTCTGGAATTTAGCAGAATATAGTCCCATAATGAACATATATTTTTCTCAAAATTTTTAAAATTCATTAACTATTTTTCAAAAATTAATTTCTAATTAATTCCTTAAGAAATTAGTTACCTCAAGTTTAACTCCAAAAATTCCCAAATCTTGGCAGAATCTTACACATGTTAACGTGAGCTTCCAGTTTAAATTTCATAGTCATCGGAGTTATACAACTCCGGTTATAGCGTTTTTAAATTTGAAAAACCTAAATATTGAAATAATCATAACTTGCTCATTTTAAGTCGGAATGAGCTCATTTTTGGACAGGATGTTTTTTATACCATATACTTTCATGTCCCAAAAGTCCAGAATTTTTCTCACAAATTAAGTGGCCGAAACTGCCCTTTTAAAAATCTGGGCAGTAGCATTTTTGATATTTGCAGCTTTTGACTCCTTTGCTAAAATCAGTCCACACGAAAATTTACAACACCTTTTACAATGATTTCACTTAGAGATGCTACAAACATATAGATCTAACTCTAGAACTTGACCACACTCAAAAATTCGAAATATAATAGGAGATATGATCAATTGAATTTCATGTTCCATTTTCACCAAAATCTGATTTTTCAACCCTTTGCGATTTTTAAGAAACTTTCATGTTTTCACATAATAACCAACATAACTCATCATAACACTTACTAATACTTCATATACCCATGATTTTCATCAGTCCAATGTTTCTATTATGACTCTTATCATAATCAACGTAACCAGATTATTTCCATAATTTAATAAGGAATGAATACGAAGGATCATTCACCATGCGTATAATATAATCCACTTATACGAGTTATTCCAATGTAATAATAAAGAATGAGATAACAGAATGATTCACCATGCATGCGATAGAGACCGCACGCATGTGTTATTCCCAATGTAATAATAAAGAGGCGGAACCAGTCCGGCGTAAAATGCATGTGAGCGTGATATTCTAATGTAATAATAAAGAATGGAATAACAATGAAAATCACCATGCATGCGATAAACCGCATGCATGCATGAGTTATTCCAACAGTAATAATAAATAATGGAATCGGTCCGTACGCATTTACATGGATATTCCGGCGTAATAATAAAGAATGGAATAACAATGAAATCACCATAACGCGATGAGATATCAAGACAAACAAAGTTATTCTAACGAATAATAAATAATGGAACCAAAGTCCCACAGAATGCACGTATGACGTGATATTCCGACGAGAATAATAAAGAACGGAATAATAGAAGAATTTCACCATGTATGCGGTACTTCGCATAAACAGGTTATTCCAATAGAATAACAAAGAATGGAATAATAGAAGAATTTTGTCATGTATGCAGTAATTCGCATAAACAGGTTATTCTAACATAATAATAAAGAATAGAATAACAACTCTTACGAGTATTGAAAGAAATAATTCTCTTCATGAAAACGAAAGAATAATACCCCTTACTATAATAATAATATCCCTTACCTTAGAATGAAGTTGGATACTAGAATAGAAATGTAGTAGACTTTTCTTCTTCTTTCTCTTTATAATTTCTCTCTATAATAATGGCTCTAAAGCTTTAGTGAATTGGTGAGAAATGAAGAAAGAATGAGCTTCTATTTATAGGAAAATATAGTTTCGATAATTGCACGTTTTGGGGCTCGAAATATTACAGTATAATATCTCTAACTTTTCTTTCATTTTTAATTCAGTCATCCAAGTATTATCAAACTTGCACCACCTCCCCTAATAGTAAATCATGTGAATCAATAGTAAATCATGTGAATCAATAGTTCTAAACATGTGAAAAAATTAATTACAGTATAGTACCTCCAACTATACCTCCATTTTTAACTTAGTCATGCAAGTATCATCAATCTTGCACTAACTCCCCTAATAGTATAAGAATGTGATTCAATAGTACACACATGTGAACAAATAGTTATATGAGCATGTGAATTAGTAGCAATTAATTGTTCATTTACCCGATTAATTACCCAGTTGGTCAATATAACTTCCAGACATCAATTACTATCGAAATAAATATCAATTTCCACTAACACTAACAATCCCAACACAATGGAAATATTTTTATCAAAAATTTCATTTTTGAAATTTTAAAGTTTGACTTTTTTCTGAAAAAGTCAACTGTTGACTTTTTTTGACCAAAAAGTTAACCTCGAAAAATTTTGTGTTTATAGTTTATTTCTACTAATTTCATCGTTCCGGACTCAAATATCACGTCCGCGTCTCCAAATTCAACTCCGAAATCAATTTCGATTATAATTACATTCATCATTAATATCATAACTCACAATATTTAATAACCGTGTCGTTACTAAAGAAAGAGGGGCTTTCGAATAAGGATTTCTCCCTATTGGCGCGCCTTAAATTAGGTGACCAAACCTCTCCTTGACAGAACTTCTAGACATTGTAAATATTGCAATTTAATAATATGAATAACTTTGTCGTCTCAATTATTGATTTAATAATATAACATATAATGCAGATGATATTGTGACAATAATCGAATTAATAATATGAGAGATATGATGCAATAATTACTTCAGAATAATAATTGAGTATAACCGAGTGACTTATTACGTAAGCATCGATAACCAATACCGTGGTGTCTACTACTATGACCACGTGTATTCTTGTACTTTTACTACCGAGTAATTCAACGCTTTTTAACGGTAAAACTTCCGCGATTATTTTCATAAAAATAATTCTGTCGTTTTATTACTACGACAATACTTCCGTTGTGGGTTAACCAATGATTGTGCCGTCGTATGAATATTCCCTGTTAAAACGAATATTCTCCGACCAATCGAATATTATATAACAACTTGCATACTTTGTAAAATTTATAAATATTACCCACAGCTATAACGTTATCTCAAATCCACACCAAAATTTTGAAAAAAATATTCCGAGAAAATTAAATCTTTATTCGTAAAATCTGGGGTCTCACAGATTATACCACATACGACCTGTAACGCCCCCAAAATAGGTCCATACGACCCATTCTGAGTCGCCAGATATCACTCTTTAAAAATCAAATACAAACTTCATTTATACAATGTTGAAGCTGTCAAATGCAGTAGACGACAACAATGATAAGCTGTGAGTTTCAATACAAAATCTATGTAACTCTCTATGGTGCCTCGACCACAACACCTTACAAAGGTACTTTACATAAAAGTACAGTCAATAACTATTTTAGAAATTAAAATATTTGGGAAGTGCTCAAGGAAACCATCATACATGGGAGGCCATGCGTCCAGGTTATGATAGATATCATATGTCCACAGAATTATCCTTGGTTGACCCAATAGTCCCCAAAGAAAAACAAGAAGATTGTTATCATCTTTTTTTTCCAATGGTGAGTCTTCTCCTGACATATAATTATCTCTGATGTCTCCAAGTGAGAATTATATTTCAAATATACTCCAAGATCATATAGGTAGTGCTTTCGTAGATATACTCAAAGAAGTGGATGTGCACAACCCCGCTTTATGATAACACGAGGTTGTATGTCATTAGACATCTTGTATGATAGTGGCAAAACACCCTTCAAAGTTGGTTCACCTCACCCTATTCGGTTCACCAAAATTAAATATCAAATGACGTATATAATACGACACACTTATCTAAAATTCTCAATAAAATTATTTCCATACTATTTAGGGAGAACCTCAACAACTATAGACCACCGTTGTGGCGCCCCCAAAATTTCACACTCATATCTCGAATTTCGGTGCATCACGCTACTACTACGAATATCTTACAAAATCATTAACAACGGAAATAATAGGGTAATTTACATTGATGAAATATAAATATTCACGTCCCAAGGTACCGTAACCATTACTACAACCATTCTGTGATTAGCTTAACATAGCTTAATCATTCTTGAATACATCATAACAACAATAATAATAATACTTCTAGTCTTAAGGGCTAAATTATTACGTCAGCTTGCCCTTTCCCTTGTCCTTTCTCGAAGTACGCGCTTTGCTGCTTGCTTAATCGTAATGTTTTAGGAAGCAAGAATGAGCAACAAGTTTGCCCAAAGAAGCAATATAGCTAGAAGAACAAGCGGTTATAGCATTTGAATCTTTCAAAGGTATAATGATAATTGATAGTTCAAGGATATCAAGAATACCAAGAGTATTCAACAGTGTCGCTATAGAATCAAGGATATCAACAAAATCTCGAGATTTATTCATTTCGAGGTTCATCATAATTGAATCTTGAAAGCGGTCACTAAGACCAAGAACTCTTACTAGAATTAATTGATATTACATCGTAATCCAACATCCACGAAAGTACATCGGTGATCGACTGGTACCCTATGTTATGCATAACATTTAATCATACTCATTCGTGTCGCGTCGGTTCCCTGACAATATATAATTTCCCTTCTATGAGGGTTGTTCATCTCAAGAGATTTACGATAGTCGCACCAAATCAATCGGTTTAGATAGCTCTTTAACTCATAATAATAGTCTGGCCAAATCAAGGGCTTGAGCGGTTTTTCATCATGCATTGAGGAATGATAAGTCCAATGCTTACAACAACGTCAAGGTATACAAGTGATTTTTGAATAGAAATAGATATTTGCTTGATAAAATATGATTGATATGACAACAATTCAACGTATGAAGTGTGTGAATTAAGGAACTTGCAACACAGTAATAATAGTGTTCGGATACTTGCTCATTGTAAATTTGAGTGAGGTTGCCCAATATTAACAATAAGTTAGGGATAGAAAACTTGCATACTTGAAATCAAGGTAGAGTAAGAAACTTGCCTTTAGCATTGATTACTACTAATAGCGAAAATCACCTCAACGAACTATGTCTGTCTTATTCATGTAATTATAGGTATTCATTAGCCAAACACACTTGATATATATCAACAACATGTACACATAACACATTTTTCTTTCTATCTGCTGTACCCATCAAAACTCATAATGGTACACTAACATGCTCATACTATTGACCACTGCTAGCTTATTCATAATCTTTCTTCCTCGAAGTTTTAAGAGGTTCATCACTTTAAGTAGACCATAACGTCTATTAATCCCAATCGACCTTTTCTACGCATGTTTGCAAGTATTAGATTTATTTTCCCGAAGTTGGTAAAATTCTCTACTTAGAACTCATTCGTGTAATAATGGTTTACGACAAGATAGGAGTATTTATTAATCCATCCTTATATCGAGCCACGGTTTCGTGTCTCAGGAGTTCCGGACATCTCGCCATGTCCGAAGATATTATGGCTTGTTCAAGACAACATGCTTCGTCCAAGAAGACATCGCGGCCGTCCAAGACATCACGCTCTGTCCAAGAAGACATTACGCCTCTGTCCAAGACATCACGCTTTGTCCGCATAATTTTAACGTATTCACGCATCGGGTAAACTTTCTAAACACCCTTTATCCCGCTAATTCATTATACTTGACCTAATAATCAAAAAGCGAGAATCAACAAGACTCAAGTTAAGAACGGAGTAGAACTTATACCTTCTCGAGCTTTAACCTTGATATCTCACACACTCGATTTGGTAATGCTTGTAACTAAGAATTCTTTACTCGATTTCTCCAACACTCTTATCACTAAAAAACAGATCGCTTCTAGTGGGCTTGTATTTAAAGAGAAAACATGGGCTTTACACTTGCTTTTACCCAATATTGGGATTCATGGTGCAATAGAAATGAACAATGGTTATTTAAGGAGTTGTTCAATCACTCCATACCTGGCCATTTAGCTAGCCATGTATGCCAGGATTAAAGAAATTTGAATTTTTGTAGTAAAGAGAGTTTAGGCTACTTTGTTCTTTATACTTTCGGTGACCCTAATTTGGGGACAAGAGAGTAGATCTCGACACGGATGACGGGCTAGCTAATTTGCCGTGCCCACCGCCCCACGCCACATTTTAATTTAACAAATACTTGTACTCTCGCTAACTATTTTGTTGGATTCCGATTGGATTCTAAATATCCCAAGTTTATTGGGCTAACTCAAAAGTCCATCAATTAACTTATTGGGCTAGACTCCCAATTTATTATTTGGACCTTAAACATGCAATTGCTTACTCATCCTTCACTAAGTCCATCATTGTGTCACACAAGACATTTCATGAACCTATCTTATCGATCATCGCAACTTTCAATTTTAATTCAATTGAGTCACTTCTCCTCATGCCACGTAAGCATTTGTAAAATAAATAATTAAATTTAATTCTATTTAATAATAATATTAAATCATAAAATTTACTGGTATTACATCCTCTCCCCTTATAAAAATTCCGCCCTAATCGATATGTGGTTATACTGAAAAGATGGGGGATAATCTCTCCTCATCCTATCTTCTAATTCCCACGTGGCCTCTTCTTCGACATCATGGTTTCGCCAAATAACCTTAATGAAGATATAACTTTGTTTTAGCATTTGCTCTTTCTTATCTATTATCCTCGAATAGAATTTCTTCATATGCCGATTCTTCTCTACTTGAATGGGCTCATAGGAAATTACATGCTTATAGTCAGACTTGTACGGTCGTAGTATGGAAATATGAAACACGTTGTGGATGTGTTCCAGCTCGGGTGACAAAGCAACTTTGTATGCCACTTCACCACTCGCTTCAATATCTCGAATGGCCCTATGAACCTCTGGACTCAATTTTCCTTTCTTTCCAATCGATCTTTCCTTCCATGGAGATACCTTTAAAAACGCATAACTATCGACTTCAAAGCTCGGTTACGACGCAAGTCTGAGTCGATTTTCTTTTCAGCGATCTTGAGTTCTACCAATTTGCCCTTATTATTGTTACCACGTCGGTACTTTCATTGGACTAATTCTCGGTCCCAAAAGTCGCTGCTTCTCCGACTTCATCCCAACATAATGGCGTCCTGCACTTTCTCCCGTAAAGAGCTTCATATGGCGGCATACCGATACTCGCATGATAAGCTATTATTATGTTTAATTCTACTAATGGTAAATGGTCGTCCCAATTCCCTTGAAGTCCATCACGCAAGCTCTCAAAGATGTCCTCCAACGTTTGTATGGTTCGTTTCACTCGCCCCTCGGTTTGAGGGTGATAAAGCGACTCAATCTCAATTGAGTTCTCATTCGTTCACGCGCAAACTTTTCCGAATTTTGACGTGAAACGCGGATCTCGATCGGAGACAATCGACACCGCAGACCCATGTCAGCGATCGATTTCATTTACATACAAGTTTGCTAATTGGTTCAAATTGAATCGAATCTTGATGGGTAAAAATGAGTCTTTTTCTTTGTTAGTGGGTCCAATGACCCAAATGGCATCGTAATCTCTTACGTATGGCAGGAAGTCCAACCACGAAATCCATCGTAATGTGCTCCCATTTCCATTCTCGGTATTTCCGGTGGTTGAAGTAGTCCACTTAGCCTCCGGTGTTCTCGCTTTGACTCTTTGACAAGTAAGACATCTCGCTAACACACGCCGCAACCTCTCTTTTCAAATTAGGCCACCAAAATGGTGTCAAGATCCCAGTACATTTTGTGCTTCCTGGATGTCTGAATACGTCAGTATTGTATGCTTCGTGTAGGATTTCTTCTCTCGATTCGATTCTGGTGGCACCCATACTCGACCCTCGAATCTCAATATACCATCCTTATCTACTTTGAACCTTTCTTCCTTATCTTCTACTATTCTCTTCTTTATCTTCTCACATTCTTCATCTTTCTCTTGGCTTCCTTCATTCTATCCAATAACGCTTAAAGTGAGCTCTCATCATGAGAAATCTTCATTCCGCTTCTCTTGGTTCCTCCACCTCTATTTCTAACCTTTCCATTTCTCTTATTAAATCCTCTCGAGTTGTCGGTTTGAATAACTTCTCCTTCCTTTTCTACTCAAAGCGTCATTTACAACGTTTGCTTTTCCCGGGTGATAAAGAATTTCACAATCGTAATCCTTGAAAGATTCCAACCATCTTCTTTGTCGTGACGTATTCGACTCCTTCTGTGTGAAGATATATTTCAGACTCTTGTGATCCGTATATATCTCACATTTTTCTCCATACAAATAGTGCCTCCAAATCTTCAATGCAAAGACTACCGCCGCTAACTCCAAGTCATGGGTAGGGTATCGTTTTTCGAAATCTTTCAACTGTCGTGAGGCATATGCAATGACCTTGACATGTTGCATTAGCACACAACCAAGTCCTCTATGCGATGCATCACTATACACCACAAATCCTCCCGTATCATCTGGTAATGATAATACAGGCGCCTCACTCAGCCTCCTCTTCAATTCTTGGAAACTCTCCTCGCATTTCTCCGTCCATACAAACTTCTCTGTGCCTCTTCGTTAGATTGGTCGGTGAGGGTTGCTATCTTAGAAAAATCTTGGATAAATCTTCGATAAGATCTCCTATTAAACCTAAGAAACTCCTAACTTCACATTGCGTCTTGGTACCGTTCCCGCCATTCTCACCGCTTCCACCTTTGCAGGATCCACGAAAAAATTCCATTTTGATCTATCACGTGTCTAAAAGCTGGACCCTTTCCATCCAAAATTCATATTTTAAAAATTTTGCATACATCTTCTCCTTCTCAATGCTTCCAATACCATCTTCGGTGTTCTACAAGTCTTTCTTCTTTTGTCTTTGAATAAATCAAAATGTCATCGATAAATACTACTACGAACTTATCTAAGTATGGCTTTGAAAACCCTGTTCATCAAGTCCATGAACGCTGAAAGGCGTTGGTTAACCCAAATGACATCACTAAAATTCGTAATGTCCGTAGCGAGTTCAAACGCAGCCTTTTGTATGTCCTCCTCTCGCACTTTCAACCGATGATAACCCGCTCAGAATCTATTTTGGAAAAACACTTCGCCCTTCACTGGTTGATCAAGAGGTCGCCTCATCCTGGAAATGGATATTTATTCTTAATTGTCACTCTCGGTTCAACTCTCGATAATTGATACAGAGTCTCATCGATCCAAATTTTTCTTTACAAACAACACTTTGGTGCTCCCCAAGGAGACACACTTGGCCGAATGTAACCTTTATCTAAAGAATCTCTTGCAATTGAATCATCAATTCCTTCATTTCTACTCGCCATACGATATGGGGCTTTCGAAATTGGTGCGGTTCCTTGCTAAGTCTATTATGAATTCGGTTTCTGTCTCTATGGAAGGCGCGAGCGACTAGTTTTAAACACGCTCTTGAAAATCTTTTACCACCCTTTATCCTCGCTAATTCATTATACTTGACCTAATAATCAAAAAAGCGAGAATCAACAAGACTCAAGTTAAGAATTGAGTAGAACTTATACCTTCTCGAGCTTTAACCTTGATATCTCACACAATCGATTTGGTAATGCTTAAGAACTAAGAATTCTTTACTCGATTTCTCCAACACTCTTATCACTAAAACAGTCGCCTACTAAGTGGCTTGTATTTAAAGAGAAAACATGGGCGGACACTTTGCTTTTACCCAATATTGGGATTCATGGTGCAATAGAAATGAACAATGGTTATTTAAGGAGTTGTTCAATCACTCCATACCGGGTCATTTAGCTAGCCATGTATGCCTAGGATTAGCGAATTTGAATTTTATGTAAAGAGAGTTTAAAGCTATCGTTTTTTTATACTCGGTGACCCTAATTTGGGGACAAGAGAAGTAGATCTCGAGACGGACAAGGGCTGGCCACGGCCCACCAATTGCCTTGCCCACACATTTTAATTTAACAAATACTTGTACTCTCGCTTAACTATTTTGTTGGATTCCGATTGATTCTAAATATCCCAAGTTTATCGGGCTAACTCAAAAGTCCATCAATTAACTTATTGGGCTAGACTCCCGATTTATTATTTGGACCTTAAACATGCAATTGCTTTTACTCATCCTTCACTAAGTCCATCATTGTGTCACACAAGACATTTCATGAACCTATCTTATCGATCATCGCCAGCTTCAATTTTAATTCAATCAGTCAACTTCTCCTCATGCCACGTAAGCATTTGTAAAATAAATAATTAAATTTAATTCTATTTAATAATAATATTAAATCATAAAATTTACTGGTATTACATCCTCTCCCCTTATAAAAATTCCGTCCCCTAATTGATATGGGGTTATACTGAAAAGATGGGGATAGTCAAACACACTTGATATATATCAACAACATGTACACATAACACATTTTCTTTCTATCTCATTGCACTCCATCAAAACTCATAATGGTACACTAACATGCTCATACTATTGACCACTATAAACTTATTCATAATCTTTCTTCCTCGAAGTTTTAAGAGGTCATTGCTTTAAGTAGACCATAACGCCTATTAATCCCACCGACCTTTTTCTACGCATGTTTGCAAGTATTAGATTTATTTTCCGAAGTTGGTAAAATTCTCTACTTAGAACTCATTCGTAATAATGGTTTACGACGGTATAGGAGTATTTATTAATCCATCCTTATATCAAGTTACGATCTTTGTCTCTCCAAGTTCCGGACATCTCGCCATGTCCAAGATATTATATGGTTTGTTCGAAGACAACATGCTTCGTCCAAGACATCGCGGCTTCGTCAAAGACATCACGCTCATCAAGACATTACGCTCATCTCAAAGACATCACGCCTATCCAAGACATCACGCTTTTTTCCAGATATTACGCTCAATCAAGACATCACGCTTTGTCCAAGCGCCTCCTTCAAAGACTTCTTGCCTAAACTACTTCGACAAGGTTTAAGTTCGTCAAGTTAATTTAAGACTTTACTATATGCATACAACCTAAGGAATTTCTTAATACAAGGTCTGACACGAATCGAACCCATCAAAGATGGTTCTAAGCATGGTGCAAATGCACCCCATGGATTTCGTAAGCGGTGAACATGCTCGCTTTTTGCAGAGTAGCCACAACTTGATTCCGCATAATTTTAACGTATTCATACACGAAGGTAAACTTTCTAAACACCCTTTATCCTCGCTAATTCATCATACTTGACCTAATAATCAAAAAACGAGAATCAACAAGACTCAAGTTAAAAACGAATTAGAACTTATACCTTCTCGAGCTTTAACCTTGATATCTCACACAATCGATTTTGTAATGCTTAAAGAACTAAGAATTCTTTACTCGCATTTCTCCAACACTCTTATCACTAAAATAGAATCGCCTTTCTGGTGGCTTGTATTTAAAGAGAAAATATGGGCGGACACTTGCTTTTACCCAATATTGGGATTCATGGTGCAATAGAAATGAACAATGGTTATTTAAGGAGTTGTTCAATCACTCCATACCTGGCCACTTAGCTAGCCATGTATGCCTAGGATTAGCGACTTTTGAATTTTATGTAAAGAGAGTTTAGCTATCGTTTTTATATACTTGGTGACCCTAATTGGGGACAAGAGAGAGATCTCGGACATGGACAAGTGGCTAAATTTTGGCCAGCCCAATCGCCCCACGCCACATTTTAATTTAACCAATACTTGTACTCTCGCTTAACTATTTTGTTGGATTCCGATTGGATTCTAAATATCCCAAGTTTGTTTGGCTAACTCAAAAGTCCATCAATTAACTTATTGGGCTAGACTCCCAATTTATTATTTGGACCTTAAACATGCAATTGCTTACTCATCCTTCACTAAGTCTATCATTGTGTCACACAAGACATTTCATGAACCTATCTTATCGATCATCGCTAACTTTCAATTTTAATTCAATTGAGTCACTCTCCTCATGCCACGTAAGCATTTGTAAAATAAATAATTAATTTACCTCTATTTAATAATAATATTAAATCATAAAATTTACGGGTATTACAACCGCTCTATTCTCCTTATTACCCTCAATCGACCCATTACACTCTTATTACCCGAAAGGAATTGTGAAGTAAAAGGGTGAAGACACTAACTATGCAAAGAAAGAATATCATGACTAAAGATAATTTACATCATCAATAGCCTACATCAGTAATAAATCAGAGATTTAGAACATATGGTAGATGATAAAACTTTTCAACCAAAGTTGCAGCGAAACGATCAATCCATTAGAAGAGACAAATAGACCATCAGATCTATTATCTTCTCTATGTTAAAAGTCCGCCGATAATGTTTTATCCCTAAAACATCAATCAACAATTTCTGTCCACAATCATATGAATAACTCATAATCATAATTGTGATTCTAAATTCCTCTTCGCACCCAGGACGAAGAAAATTTTCATCACCTATCTTCACCTGGAACATCAAAAATCATGGTTATACCAAATCACAATTTCTGCACATAATCATACTAATAAATTCATCTTTGCACTACAGCCAAAGATATTCATTCACAATTCATCTTTGCACTACAGGCCAAAGACATACAACTGTATTTTAAAAGAGTCAAGTAGAGCATGATATCTACTATCTTTTATGAATTAAAAATTTATTATCAATATTTTATCGCTGAGACTCAACTTAATAAATAATCCACATCATCGAATCACCCATGCACTACGGTCAAGGATATTCGTTAATATCACATTCATGAATTAATATTTCATTGCTGAGACTCAGCTCAATAATTAATCCACATCATCGAATCATCCTTGC
The DNA here is from genome assembly GCA_020205605.1 of Panax ginseng. Classification (NCBI taxonomy): domain Eukaryota; kingdom Viridiplantae; phylum Streptophyta; class Magnoliopsida; order Apiales; family Araliaceae; genus Panax; species Panax ginseng. The sequence goes on from CM035144.1 coordinate 126,644,454, forward strand.
ACTATAGGCCAAAGATATTCTTTAATATCACGACCATGAATTATCTATGCACCACGGGCCTCATCAACTGTCCTGATCATGCCATAAAACAATTCATCTTTGGACCCTTGGACGAAGAGAATCCATAGCCATAATCATACCAAAAACTGTCCATTAATGCACTACAGGCCAATGAGGACTTTTACCACATTATTTATAACATTACGGTCATGATTATACCGAATAATCCCTTTTCATAATCATACCAAGTCCATCTATGCACTACAGGTCACAGATGACTTTTATCATAATATAAACATGAGGATAATGACAATGATATAAAGAATAAATCAAATGAGATAAAGGATAAATATTAAACTTTTATAATACAATTTATCCAGCGTTCAATAATAACCAAATGTTATTAATCACTTAATAATCTCATAATCTAATATCATTAATATTATAACAATATTTTAATCATTTCTTAAACTTATAAATAATTTATTTCAATTGTTTACACTTTATCAAATAATGCATTTAATCATTCAAAAATGCTATACTCATAAGATTTCATCATCAATGATCAAATCCCTCATCAAAAAAAATCTGCATATACCCTATATAAGAATCTCAAGCCATAAAATTCTATCTTCCAATTTTATTACTTCACATAACATATTTAATTCATTTACTCATAACTAGTTCATTTTCATGAAAAATATCAAATCAGTCCCAAAAATATTTCTTTTCTGGGATTTAGCAGAATATAGTCCCATATTGAACATATATGTTTCTCAGAATTTTAAAAATTCATTTACTATTTTTTATATGGGTAAAACTGCTGAATATTTAGACATTTATCATAAATTATACTTTTGTCCAAAAATTCTGAAATTTACAGGATATACTCTTGTTATATACATGTACTCCCAATAAAAATTTCACCAATTTTGGAGTTAACCATAAGGAGTTATAAAGGTTTACTTTTAAAATAGTCTTTTCTTATAAAATTTATAACTCCTAATCTATACATCCAAAAATCACAATTTTTGGACACAATCTAGAAAACTCATCAAATTATCATTTCAAAATTTTCCAGAATTTTTTAGGGTCAGAAAAATTATGAAACTGCCCCTGACAGAAACCCCTTTTGAATGAAAATACTATTCATATAAATACGAAGGATAATTCACCATGCATGCGGAATCCACATGTATGTGTTATTCCAATGAATAATAAAGCATGGAATAACGTAAGAATTCACCATGCATGCGATAGATCAGCATAGATGTGTTATTCCCAAATGTAATAATAAAGAATGGAATAACAACTGAATTCACTACGTACGCGATAGATCGCATGCATACAAAGTTATTCCAATGAATAATAAAGAATGGAATCGGTCACGCGAACGCAGACGTATTGTGATATTCTCGTCGAACGAGGTCATACGTAAACGCACAAAAAACATGATATTCCGGCGAATAATAAAGAATAGAATAACAGAAAAATTTCACCACGTATACTTGAAGAGTCACATGATACAAAAGTTATTCCAATGTAATAATAAGGAATGGAATAACAATAGTTCTCTTTATGAATACAAAATAAATAATACCCCTTACGAAAGTACAACAAATAATATCCCTTACCTTAGAAGAATCTGGATATAGGAGTAGTGAAGAAGCGTAATACTTTTCTTCTTTCTCTATAATTTCTCTCTCAGAGTTTCAAAGAATTAAGAAATAATGAAAGGAATGAAAGCTTCTATTTATAGGAGAATGGACCTAATAAGAACTAATTCATGAACGGTCCAGTTGATTTACTTTTAAACAGACGATCCATATTGATTTACTATATAAATTATTAATAAAATATTCTAATAAAATAAAATCTTTTAAATAAAATATAATATATTCTATTTATAATCTAATAAAACGAATAACTTTATAAAAGTATTCATTTTATATAAAAAGATTTTACTATCTGAAACACTATCTGAGACCTTATCTGAAACACTATGCATAATAGTAATATTATATATTCTATTTATAGTCTAATAAAACAAATAACTTTATAAAAGTATTATGTTTTATATAAAAATATTTTACTATCGCAAACACTATGCAGTACTATCAAACACTATGCATAATAGAATATTATATATTTTATTTATATTCTAATAAAATAAATAACTTTATAAAAGTATTCATTTTTATATATAAAAGTTTTACGCTTTATTACATTTATAATAATAATAAAACAAAACTTATCACATTTATTAAAATTCACAATATTAATCGACCAGGTCGTTCCCAGGAAAGAGGGGACTTTTCAATAAGGATTTTTCCCTATTGGCACGCAATTAGATTATCTAACCTCTCCTTGACAGAACTTTTAGACATTGTTAATATTACAAATAATAATATTAATAACTTTGTCGTCTCAATTATTGATTTAATAATATATAAAATATTGACAATAATTGAATCAAATAACGTGAGATACTATGCAGCAATTATTATAGCAATAATTGAGTATAACTGAGTGACTTCTCACATAAGCATCAATAATCAATACCGTGTGCTACTATGCAACCACGCGTATTTTACCACTGATTATTTTATAACAACTTGCTTACTTTGCAAAATTTTCAAATATCACCATTAACTTTAAACTTTTATCAATTTAACTATTTATCAAAATAGAAAAATTGAATACTTTTATTTCATAAAATTTGGGGTCTCACACGACCAGACTGTTTCAACCCATACAATAAGCGTTGTAACTTGATTGAATATATGTGATTTTGTCACCTTTGTGATTCAAACCATTTTCAATCCTTCGAGGATTCTCATGTAAATCTCACCGCTGTCGAAGTGAGCCATATATAGGTATGTTGTTACAACATCCATCAGACGTGTTTCCAAACCTTCCATGGTTGCCATACCTATCAGAAAGTGAAAAGTGACTCCATCCATTATTGGAAAGTATGTATCCTGATAATCAATACCAAGTTTTTGTGAAAACCCTTGAGCTATGTTTCTCGGGCTTTGTATCTCACAATTTTATTTTTCTCATTTCGCTTTCGATAAATACACATTTGTTTCCAACCGGGATTACACCCAAAGGGTGTTGGACTCATCGGTCCAAATACTTCTCTTTTTAATAGAGATTGTAGCTCAGTTTGAATAACATCTTTCCATTTTGGTCAATCTTTTCTTTTCCGACATTCTTCCACGTTTTGTGGTTCAGGATCTGTGTCAGGAATCAAAGTAATATATGATGCTATAGAGAAAGCAAATATGTCATCAATCATGACTTTGCTTCGATCCCATATTTTTTCATCATGTACATAATTTATTGAGATCTCTTGGTGTTCATCTCTTTTCCCTTCACTGAGATTTTGAACCTCTCCTGGGGCTATTCCCACTCTTGGAATATGTGTTGCTTCTGGAGCGGTTTGTACCTTTTCTGGGGCTATTCCCATTCTTGGAATAAGTGCTACTTTTGGAGCGGGTATTCCTTCGGGGATTACCTTATTTGCTTTTAATTTTTGTGGTACAGTGTCTTTTTCACCAACCGATCTTCCACGCTTCTGGCGTGGTTTAGATTCTTCTATTATCTTATTCGTCAATAGGTATTTCTATCCTTACTGGAGTATTCACTGCAGGTGTATGTGATTTTATCACTTTTCTAGCATCATTAAATGCATCTGGCATTTGATTTGCAATATTTTGTAAATGAATAATTCTTTGAACTTCAATTTTACATTGTCCTGTACGAGGATCAAGTGAATTTAAAACTGATGCATTCCATGATATTTCAGAGGGTTTTTTATTTAAAACTTTCCCTCCTCTTAATGTTGGAAATATAGATTCATCAAAATGACAATCTACATAACGTGCAGTAAAAACATCTCCAGTTAAAGGTTTAAGATATCTGATAATAGAAGGAGAATCAAAACCAACATAAATACCTATTCTTCGTTGGGCTCCCATCTTATTTCTTTGTGGAGGTGCAATTGGAACTTATACCAAACTTCCAAAAACTCGAAAGTGTGATATGTTGGGTGTCTGTCCAAGAACTAACTGTAGAGGAGAAAATTTATGAAGAGTCGTTGGTCTTACTCGAATGATGGCTGCAGCATGAAGAATTGCATGACCCCAAACTGAGGTAGGTAAGTTAGCCCTTAACATTAATTAATGGTCGTGCAATTAGTTGAAGTCTTTTTATTAAAGATTCAGCTAAACCATTTTGTGTATGAATATGAGGAACAGAATGCTCAATAAAGATTCTAATAGTCATACAAAAATCATTAAAAGTCATTGATGAAAATTCGATTAAGCGTTATCGTCGAATTGACTTGATTGGATGATCCGAGAACCGAGCCTTAACTTGATTATTTGAGCAAGAAGTTTTGAGAAGGCAAAATTTCGAGAAGAAAAAGACAAACATGAGACCATCTAGTTGAAGCATCTATTAAAACCATGAAATATCGAAATGGGCGAGTAATGGTTGAATAAGTCCACAAATGTCTCCTTGAATTCTCTAGGAATTTTGGGGCTTTTTATAAACTTTTACCGGTGATGGTCGAACAATTAATTTTTCTCGAGAACACGCAAAGACAAGGAAATTCACTACTAGAAAAACCTTCTTATCTTTGGTAGGATGACCAAGTTAGAATTTTCAATAATACGACGCATCATAGAAGTACTGGATGGTAGAGTCTTTCATGCCAAAGCATAAAGGATTTGGGATCTATGATTATTGGAATCATAACAATGATGAGACTCAATTGCTCTAATTTTCATAAGATATAATCCGTAAGAATTTGAATGAAGTTTTTCAGGATATTCTTTTTCCAAAAAAGTAGAAGTGATGAGAAGATATTCATTATCATTTTCATTAGTTGTTTCAATGTGAAAACCATTCAATTTAATATCTTTAAAACTAAGCAAATTTCATCTTGATTTACTAGAATATGTAGAGCATCTTTGATAAAAACTTGTATTATTTGATAGCAAAGAAACTAGCTTTTCCAAATCCCTCGATTAAATTTGATGTGCCAGAGATAGTTCCTACATTTCCCTTAGCTTTGATCAGTTATGAAAAAATTTCTCATTTCAAAGGATTGTATGAGTTGTTGCACTGTCTGCTAAACATATATCCTCCATATCCATTAAAAACGATCTGACACATATAAAAAACATAAATAAGAAAAGTTACATTTCAAATATAATTTTATTCATGAGAAACACATACCACATATAGAATAAAAACTAATAATATTATACATGCAGGGTGTTTAATTAAAACAAGAAATTAAATGATATCCCAAAAGATACTTTCAGAAGGTTCAGTAATATCAACAACCTTTTCCTCAATGTTGGTCATTGGTGGAACATCAACAATATTCAATTGATGATTAACAAAGTTTGTTTCTGCCTCCATTACTTTGTTCTTTTGAGACTCATGGAATAAATTAACCAGATGCCTCGCATTGTCACGGTGCACGCGACCAATGGCCATTCATCCCACACCTAAAACAAACATCTGGTTTGTTCTTTATTTGTGTTGCATTTTCTTTATTTTTACTCGACCCAGACACTTGCCACTTCTGGTGGCTTAAATTGTCGCGGTTCTAGAATTTGTTGTTATGATGGCCTAGTTTATTCTTTCGTCCCCAAGACTTCTTATTATATGACCATCTCTTGTCACATTTATTCTGCTGGAATGACGTGTTGTTAATATCTGGCAATGGGGTAGCACCCGTTGGCCGTACTTGATGGTTTTTCAACAACAATTCATTATTTTTTTCTGCAACAAGGAGGATAGACAACAAGTCACTGAATTTTGTGAACTTACTCTGTCTATATTGTTGTGACAGAATCATGTTGGTGGGATAAAAAGTTGAGAGTGTTTTCTCTAACATTTGGGTTTCAGAAATTGGATCTCCGCACAAAGCCAAAGTAGAGGTTATTCTATAAATATTCGAACTATATTCCGTAATTGATTTGTAATCTTGTAACCTTAAATTAAGCCACTCAAATTTGGCATTAGGGAGAACAACCAATTTTTGGTGGTCAAATCTTTCCTTCAATTGTGTCCATAAAAACAAAGGATCTTTGACTGTTAAATATTCAGTCTTTAATCCTTCATCAATATGGTGACGAAGAAAAATTATGGCTTTTGCATTTTGTGTCGAAGTTGCTGTATTTTCTGATTCAATGGTCTTTTCTAACTCATTTGCACTTAGGTGCAATTCTGCATCAAGTGCCCAAGCCAAATAGTTGTCTCCAAAGATTTTCAAAATAGAAAAATCTATTTTTGCCAAGTTTGCCATCTATTCTGGGTTACAACACAATTATTATTTATTAAAACAATAAATAATTGCATGTAAGATATATATAAAAATAAACTAAATCATGACTTCAAGTGGTGATAAAGTGCAAATATAAATAATATGAATATTCTTATATATATGTTATTAGCATATTATCTTAGTAAAAAGAATATGCAATCGTTAATGTATATATACAATTACAAATATATATATATATATATATATATATATATATATATATATATATATATATATACGTAATCGCAAGTGGATCTTCACCACCATACCGTAATCCACGTAGCGGATCATTTTCACAATTTAATAAAGAATGAATACGAAGGACCATTCACTATGCATGCGATAGAATCGCATGCATGTGTTATTCCAACATAATAATAAATAATGGAACCAAGTCATGCGTAATACGCACAGACATGATATTCCAACAGAATAATAAATAATGGAACCAGTATAAGACCTCAACTTATTATAAATGAAATTGAATTTCCTCTATTTATTATTTTGAAATAGTAAGTGTTGATTTGATTAATGTGGTTAGTTATGGGTAAAATGCGCAAATATTTTAAATAAGCAAGTTGTTATAAAATATTCATTGTTGTTTAGAATATTCGTTTGGTCGTGGAATATTCTTACTTTATTTGGGAATATTCGTATTTACAATAGCGCAACCTTTGTGTGGGCCCCATAACTGAAAGCGATTGGATGAAGAAAACGACAAGTATAAGTTGTTTATAAATAATCAGGCGTAGTTATTCACAATTAATCTTTGTTGAAATACTCGGTGGTTAAAACACAAGTAGCCCGGATTTGCACCAATTATTGATTCTACGTAAGAAGGCACTACTTAATAATTGTTATAGTAATTATTGTTCAATATTTTATTTTATTGATTCAATAATTGCTACGTTGATATTTTATATTATTGTTATTTCAATAATTGTCACTACACAAGATTTTCCATTATCTGAGACAATAATTCATATTATTTGAATAATATTATTAGATAACATTATTGGCAATGTCTGTAAAGTTCATCCCAAGGAGAGGTTTAGTCACTTAATCAAGCCACTTAGTAAGGAGAAATCCTTATTGGAAAGCCCTCTTTTCCTGCAGAACCGCACTCGTTGTCGATATTATGATTACAGAATATTATTTATGAATAATTAATTATTAATTTATATGATAAGGAAAATATTCATTTTATGGATATATAGATGGAGAAATTTTTTAATGTGACAATTGTTGAAAATAAATATTTTATCTTTTTACGATAAAATAATTCATTTAAATATATTATTATATTATAATAATATAATAATGGTGATATCTTTACAATGAATGTGGGATATATGAATATATGAGGAGGAAGAGTATTATTGTTACTAAAAATATTTAAAACATGTTTTTCATGTTTGTGGACCCCTAGACCTGGCAAAATCGGTCCAGTTCATGCAAGCCAATAGCCATCCCATCAAAAATTGGGTCATGGGCTTTACTTTTTCAAATTTCATTAAAAGCTCTATTCGTTTTGTGACGCCCCCAAAATAGGTATACAACACCTATTCTGAGTTACCAAATACATGGTACAGAAAGTAAACTACAACTTAAATAATACAATTATCGTGCAAAATACGACAACACATACTGTGAGTTTAAATACAAATATTGTCTTCTAGATAATATCCACACCCAAATAAGTCCTCATTATAATTATTCATACACTATTTTACAGAAATAGTGAGGACTGCTAAAATATCTTTCTAGAACAATCACTCTATACCCTGACTAGATCCTGCTATGTTCTCAGCTTCTGAGAAGAAAAATGGAACAAAAAAGAAAATGGTGAGCTCAACTAGCCAAGTAAAATATATTATGACTAAGATAATATACAACAAATTATCATTAGTCCTCAATAGAGAAAAATCTGATAGAATATAGTAGATAACAAGTTTTAGATCAATATTCTGCAGCGGAAACAACAATCCATTAGAAGAGTCACATAGAGAATGAATTCTACTATCTTCTAAGATTTAAAAGTCCATCATCAACATTTTATCCCTGCAACAACAATCCATATACATCTTTAATCAAATATTCATCTTTGCACTATAAGCCAAAGATATTCATTTGTTTCAAAGATTAGTCATGTTCATCTCAACACTGCTCATCTTCATGCACTACGGGCCAAAGACATTCATCGCTTAATCATTCATCTTTGCACTACAAAGCAAAAGATATTCAAGAATATCATCATTTAGGATCGAGGATGATGAAAAATATTTCAAAGAAAAAAGAATCCAATGAGATGTAAGGACAAATATTAGAATTAAGATTACGGTTTATCCAAGATCAATAATACTCCATAATAACCAATTTTGAAGCGTAATTCAAAATAAAGATCAAAACATGGATACAATCAAAGATAGTAACCATAATAGACATCTTGGACAAAAAAGAAAATTTTCATTTTTCGATTAATAGTGCCGTATACGTGAATAGTAACCCCGACACAAAAAGTTCTAAATTTGATTAAAAGTTCAAACCAATTTTTTGGCATAATGATATTGAAGAAGATAATATCATTTAAGAAGAAAATAACATCCTTTACCTCAAAATAATGGTACTTCTGATCGGAATATCGGATAGAAAGCCGAAGGAAACTTGTACCGAACAACAACTCTCAAAGTATCAAAATACTCACAAAAATACCCTCGATAATCTAGAGAGAAAGAAAACTTGTTTCTGATGTGATTTTCAATTCTAACCTAAGCGTCTATTTATAGGAAAATGCTAGAACGCCATTGGAGACTAAAATAATAGAATATTATTATTTCTTTCTTTTCATTCAACGCATGCTAGGTTGGACAGTTAATACCAGCCATCTTTGAACAAAATTAGCGGCCCACATGTTTTCAAATAAGAGTGGGTCCCACCCATAATTTAATAAAAATTATTTTATTTTCTAAAACTTCAATAATTCATAGAAAATAGCCCGTTTATCAGAAAAATACGAATTTTATGTCCATTCTACCTGAAATCAAATTCTCTACAACTTTGTAGCTTTGAGTTTTTCCAAATTCCAAATAGAAAATATCCGAAATCCATAAACGGGTGATTTTTAATACTTTCATTCCGACAAAATACTGATAAAACACCTCAGCATTAATTCTTTCATTAATAACCACATAAAATAAATAAATTCATCATTTATATCAAATAAATATTTCATTATCATATAAATTAATCATTAATTATTCACAAATAATATTACAGAATCACAATTATGACAACCAAGCCGTTCCTGGAAGTTAGGGCTTTCCAATAAGGATTTCTCTACTTGGCAAGTAATTAGGTGACCAAATCTCTCCTCGACAAAACTTTCTAGACATTGCCAATAATGCTATCTAATAATATTATTCAAATAATATGAATTATTGATCCGATAATGGAAATCTTGTGCGTTGATAATTATCAAAACAATAATAATATAAACTAACAATGCAAAGAATTATTGAATCAATAACATAAAATATTGAATAATAATCTTCATCGTAACAATTATTGAATAAGGCTCTTCTTACATACGAATCAATAATTCAACAATCTTGCATAATACCGTGTCTTCTTCGTGCAACCACGCCAGATTCAGATATTTTAACCACCGTAATCCAACATTGTTAATTGTAACAATTACATACCAGTTATTTATAAAACTCAAACTTTGTCGCTTTTCTTCATCCGACAGTTATTCCGTTATGGGGCCCATAATTGACTGCGCCGTCGTACGGATATTCCCGACAAAAAAAATATTCCAGGACCAAACAAATATTCTCCGACAAAAGGAATATTTTATAACCAATTGCTTATTTTGCAAAATTTGCACAGTTCACCCATAACCAAAACATTATATCCAATTAACACCTTATTAATTTAGAATAATGAATAGAGAAAATTCAATTTTATTTATAATAAGTTGGGGACTTACAGTTTTGGCCTCGCCCAATTTTAGCCCGACCCAATGATAGCCCGGCCCGCCCATTTTTTTTTTAAAAACCCTATCCTATCTGACTATCTCTATCTGCTTGAGTCTTGAGTGATATCTAATTACAATTTGATAGCTAACCTAATCTAATCTCTTATCTCTCCCTAAGGGGAAAGGCCGCAACTTGCATACTGAGAGTGATTTTGAGAGATACAGGCATACTGCATAGTGTATACAGCCCCACGAGTCCACGACCGGTCGACCCCCACCTCTAGACTCTTCAGTCTTCACTCTAATCTTCTACAAATCCACACTTCGAAGTTCGATCGATCGACGACGGTCACGACGCCGACTGAGTAGGTTTTCTCTTCGTCCCAAATCCAAATTTACAAGGTGTGAGACCAATTTCTCTCTGAAATCTAGGTAATTTTTTGTTGTTTTTTGTTAATTATTTCTTTTGGGTGTTAAACTGTTAATGGAAGTCATTATACTGACTGAAGAAAAAATTTCTCCTTGTTTATTATTATTTTACAGTTGATTGTGTTTTTAGATGTACACTTTGAGTGTATGCATAAACTGATTTGATCATGCTGCTTTGAAATTCCTGATTTGATTGCTTGAACAAAGTCCATCTTTTAGGGATAATATCATGTGACTTGTGAGCATAAAAAGAATTATTTGATTTATTTGATAATAGCCAATGGACATCACATTACAATCTGATTTATTTGTGAAAAGAGGGTATGAATTATTTGATTTTGTAGATTACCCATGCTTGTATGTATGAGTGGCTTAATCCTCCACGAGCACGAACAGAACAAAGACAAAATTATAATAATAAAAGATTGGTAGACTAATTGCTTAATATAATGGTCGAATGCTATTAATTGCTTCATATCATCTATCTAAAAGCAAAACTTTGTAAAGGCAACAGGCATGATCAACTATATAAGCACATATATGTCTTGACTTTTCTAATGCAATATTCCATAATAGTTTATTAGTTTATAAGATAAATATTCAATACAAAGGAACTCTGCATAATATCTGTATTTTCTGTTTCCCATGTTAAGAGATAAAATTGTGTTGCTTGTTTTGGAGTTCGGCTATGCTTCCATTTCCAAGGGTTTTAGTATGAATAATCACAGAGATTGCTGGTTATACACCTTAGTTGTTGTTTCCCTTTCATTTCCAGTTTTACATAATGGGTAAAACTTTCTTTTCATGTGAGATTTTTTTTATGTGTTTTCTTGTTATGTATGGGTCAAGAACAGTTAGGTGTGTGACATATTTGGGGTATTTTAGCACTTATTATTGAGATAGCTATTTCATTATTATGAAAATTGAAAGCACAGTAAATATATAATGACAAATTTATAAATATATTTGCACAGGATGTCATGCCATTCTTGGACTGAGAAGATGAGATTGCAAGCATGTTTTGGAGCTTATTTTACAGAGCAGATGCAGTGAGGAGTGAGGAAACATTGACTTATTTCCTATGGGATTGCAAGCATGTTTTTCTTTAGCAGTGTTATCTTTAATCTTTCTTTTTCAACATTTGCATTGAGGAATGTATTAAGTTCAACCAATTATTATTTATATGTTAATCAATACTGAGAATATGAGATTTTAGCTGGTTGATTTACAGATTTTTTTAAAAAAAATAAAAAAAGCCCGCGGGCCGGGCCGGCCCAACACGGGCCGCTTATTTCTACCCCACCAAAACTCGGACCATTTTGCTCTACCACAGCCCACGAACCAATTGCTTAAGCAAGCCTACTGTTTGCTGCGCCCTATGGACCCCATTTCTTGACTGAAATTTGATTATAGCCTGTAAAATCGTCCGTAAGTGGATTTCGGTCAAGTTCTGCTTGGAATTTAGAAAAACTTAAAACTACAAGGTTGTAGAGAATTGAATTTCCTATGGAATGGACATAAGATTTGAATTTTTCTGATAAAAGGGCTATTTATTATGAATTATTGAAGTTCCGGAATAATTGATTATTGAAGATTTAAATATATTTTTTAATAAAAATGTTTTTTTTTCATTTTGTGGGCCTCACTAACATGTGCAAGGTCTTTGAATTCATTGGTAAAATGGGCGTTAGGAAATTTATATAAATTTATTATTATTTTATTAAATTTTACGCTTTTTTGCTTTTCTAAAGATTTTTCTATAAACAGTAAATTAGGTAAGAATTGAAAATCACACTAAAACTAAATATTTCTCTCTATATTATCGAGGCGTATTCTTGTGAGTATTTTTATAAGACCCCAACTTTTATGAATAAAGATGAATTTTCTATAATTATCATTTTTGAATATTATGGAATTAATTTGATATAATGTTATAGTTGTGGGTAATAATAGTTATAAATTTTGCAAAAGACGCAAGTTGTTATATAATATTCGATTGGTTTTAATATTCGCTTTTAACGGGGAATATTCGTATGCGACTAAGACAATCATTGATGGACCCCACAACGGAATTATTGTCGGATTGAGAAAACGACAAAAATATTTTGTCATATTTCATAAAAAAATCATTTTCTACTAACAATAATATAAAATAACAATTTTAATTTTAAAATTGTTCATTGTCGTTTTCCTATCAAGTCATTATTACTAAACTAACAATTTATAATTTTCAACGAATAACAAAATTAACAATTTTATTACTTTTAAAAACAAACATAAAACAAAATATTTGTTCAATACTTTCACTAATATAATAAATGAGTTTTTTTTTATGGGATAGAAGAAATATAAAATGATATTAAAATATTTCTTATCTCCATTTATACCATTGGTTCAATACTCACAGCATATGTTTTGTCGTATTTTACACGACTGTTGTATAATTAAGTTGTATTTGAATTTTGTACCATGTATTTGGCGACTCAAGATTGGTGATGTATACCTATTTTGGGGGCGTCACAGTTGGTATCAAAGCTTAGGGATATGATCCCTAGCTGAGATGTGAGACAAGAACTTGGAGGGGAGAGACGGAGAATTTCTTCGGCAGTATGACCTACCTAAGTTTATTTGGCATTTAATTGGTCCGTCAGAGTATATGGATAATATATTGCATGTCAATTAACCTTTGTTTTGTGGCAGTATTTGAAAATGGCATCCGAGAATGTTGAGATTAGCAATGGAGCATAGGAGACCGTTGAATCTCCACAGATCAATAATCGTGGATAATGTGCATTACGGAAGCGCGACAATCCTCAAGCAAACAACAACACCGACGGATGATGAACGATGGAATGTTCGGAGGCTTTATGCAATTCATGCAACATCGAGCAAAATGGCTCAGATAAAACGCAGTGGAAACACTCGCAACTCTCGAGACGGTCACCGCTAAGCGAGCTCAAGGAACTGGGACCACCGGAGTTTTTGAGAGCCAAAACCACTTAAAGGCGGAGATGTGGATAAAGTAGATCCGCAAGATATTTGATGTCTTGGGATGCTCCGAGGAAGCAAAAGGTTCCTTTGCCACCTTCGTATTTATGTGTAGAGCTGATTCTTGGTGGGAATCAGAAAACGTGACTCAACTTGCCGCATTGAAGATGACTTGGGAGAAGTTCCAAGAATTGTTCAAAGACAAGTAAATTCCGAAAAAGTATTTGTCACACGAAAGAGGTAGAGTTCATCGTTGAGCAAAACAACATGGCCGTGTCGCGAAGACGAAGCCCAAGTTTGCCGAGTTATCCTGGTTTATATCCCATTTGGTTGATAATGAGGAGAGAATGACGCTAATGTTTCTAAGAGGTTTGAAACCCGAGATACGTCAATATCTTATCTCTCATAAACCGTGTTTGTATTCGAGGATGTTGTTAATAGGGCTCGATTATTGGAGCGTGATAATGAGTTAACCCAACCAAAAGAAGCGGTAAACAAAATGATAATACTAGTAATAACGATCATCGAGCGGTGAAATAATAAGCGTGGAGGAATCAACATGCGTAAATGGTAACCACTTCGGTGGTAATCATGACCAAAACAATAAGAATGGACATTTCAAGAAGAGAGATTCAACAATGATGGAAAGACGTCAAGACCAAAGACCTTGCGTTGTTAAGGAAGGAGAACGACCACCTGTCATATGCTTCAAATGCAGAGGGAGGGACACATCATCAAATCAAGTAATGTCATTCAAAACATGTTATAATTGTGGAAGAGAAGGTTACCTAGCCCTATTTTGTCGCTCACCAAAGACAAGTTCACTAGGATGGAGGCACCAAAGGACGCCCTCGTAAAAGTCAAAGCCCGATAGTCTGAGGAGGCGTTTGTCGTGACCTCCCAGGAAAGCGAGAACCCGAACGAGGTCATCACGGTAAGCTTATCATAAACTCTAAATAAGTTTATACCTTATTTGATACCGGTTCTACCCATTCTTTTATTTCTCCTACTTGCGCTCAACGTTTAAATTTGACTTCGGAGAAATTAGACTTTGACTTATCTGTTGAAACTCCATTGGGAGAAACCTTCATTACATCCACTATTTATAAGTCTTGTTTGGTTCAAATCGGTACCTCACATTACCTGTCGATCTTATTTCATTGAAAATATTTGCATTTGACGTAATTCTAGGGATTAATTGGTTAACTACTCATCATGCAAAAATTAATTATTTTCGTAAGGTTGTTAGCTTTTATATTCCTAACCAACCTATTATGAGAATTCAAGCAACCAAACTATTAAAATCAATCACTGTCATCTCAAGTCATAAATCTATTCGTTTATTAAAAAACGGATGTTAAGCTTTTCTTAGCTCATGTCACGGATCTAAACAAAAATACGTCGAGTTTTGAATGATATTTCTATTGTTAATGAATTTCTGACGTATTCCCCTAAGAACTTCCTGGCCTACCCCTTAATGTGAAATTGAATTTTGTATCGACCTTGAACCCCAGACAAAACCCATTTCCAAAGCCCCATGTCGAATGGCTCTCTATTGAACTTGAGGAGTTAAAGACCCAACCGCAGGAATTGTTAAACATCGGTTTCATTCGTCCTGAAAGACGTCTCCTTGGGGTGCTCTCTGCTTACTATTCGTGAAGAAGAAAGATGGGAGTATGCGACTTTGTATTGATTAACGAGAATTGAACCATGTCACTATCAAAAATAGATATCCATTGCCTCGCATTGATGACATGTTTGACCAATACCAATAGCCAATTTTTTTTCAAATATTGATCTTCGTTCGGATATCACCAATTGAAGATTAGAACCCGATGACATTCCAAAGACGCCTTTTCGAAACTCGATGCACGGAATTATGAATTTCTAGTCATGTCTTTTGGATTAACTAATGCTCCTGCTGCCTTCATGGATATGATGAACCGAGTATTCAAGGAATATTTGGATCACTTTATGGTTGTCTTTATTGATGACATCATTATTTATTCCAAAAGCCGTGAAGATCATTAGCAACACTTGAGGCTGATACTTCAAAAGCTTCGTGAATTTAAGCTTTATGCCAAGTTGAAGAAATGCGAGTTACGGCTTGAGAAAGTAGCATTCCTTGGGCACGTGGTATCAAGTCATGGAATATCACATTGACCCAAAGAAAGATTGAAGCTATTCAAAGTTGAGAACAACTTAAATCGATGATCAAGAAGTCGTAGCTTTCTCGGCTTAGTTGGTTATTATCGGAGATTCGTAGAAGGGTTTTCTCTAAACGCTACTCCCTTAACTCAGCTGACTCGAAAAGATACAAAATTCGGTTGGAACGAGGAATGTGAGAAGAGTTTTCAATAACTCAGAGAATACTCATTTCAAAGACTGTTACGATAATACCATCGGCTTCGGAGGATTTGTCATCTACTGATTAGTGATGCTTGAGCAAAGGGTTAGGATGTGTTCTCATGCAACATGGGAAAGTCATAGCTTATGCCTCGACGACAACTCAAAGAATATGAGAAAGGAATTATCCTACTCATGATCTAGAGTTGGCGGATATTGTCTTCGCACTTAAAATTTGGAGGCATTACTTGTATGGGGAGAAAGTGGAGATCTTTACGGATCATAAAAGCCTCAAATATTTCTTCACTCAAAAGGAACTCAACATGCGACAATGACGTTGGCTTGAATCTGCTTGAAAGATTATGATCATACCATCCAATATCATCCTGGAAAAGCAAGCGTGGTAGGTGACGCGATTGAGTAGAAGATCATATCTTGGTCTGAGTGCGATATTGTCAACGAGAGGCCCATTTTGTATGACTTACAAAGGATGGAGATAGAGATAAAGACTCTAGGGACCCATGTGATGATGGCGAATATCTGAGTAGAACCCGACTTTAATCGATAAAGTTAAAAATTTGCTTTCGAGCTACTGGACACAGAGGCGATCGTATGAGGAAGAAAGTACAAGAAGGTGTTATCTTGAAAGCAAGAATCGATGAAGAAGGAATACTTGAGTCAACTCTAGACTTTGTGTTCTAACGATCCACGAGTTAAAGTATAAAATCATGATGGAGGGCGCATGACACACCGTTTGCAATCTATCTAGAGTACCAAAATGTATCATGATCTTCGACATACATTTTGGTAGGGCAATATGAAAAGAGAGATAGCGTTGTTTATCTCAAGGTGTTTAACTTGTCAACGAGTCAAGGCAGAGCATCAAGTACCAAAAGGTCCATTGCAACCACTTGAAATTCTAGAATGGAAGTGGGAGCACATTACCATGGATTTTGTTATAGGTCTTCCCAAGGTTTCTCAAGGCATAGATTCAATTTGGGTCATTGTTGATAGATTGACCAAGTCTGCTCATTTCTTACCAATACGAGAAACTTATACACTTGAACGTCTTGCTTGTATGTACATATACACTAGATTGTAAGATCGCATGGTATGCCAAGATCCATAGTTTCGATCGAGACCCAAGATTCACTTCACGATTTTGGGTTAGTTTACAAAAATCTATGAGGGCACGGATTTTATGATTTAGTTCGGCATATCATCCTCGAGACGGACGGACAATCGAGAGGACTATTCAAACTCTTGAAGATTTATTAAGACTACTGTGTCCTTGACTTCAAGGGAAGTTGGGACAAGTTCTTACCATTGGTGGAGTTTTCTTACAACAACAGCTTATCAAACAAGTATTGACATGGCTCCATTCGAGGCATTGTATGGAAGAAAGTATCGTTCTCAAAGATCTTTGGGATGAGGTGGGTGAAGCAACGTTGTTGGGACCGAGTTGAATGCGTATGACTACGAAAAAGATTCAAATGATCCGACAACGACGTATAAAAACCTCACAAGATCGACAAAAGAGTTATGCTGATCTTCATCGAAAGGACGTGGAATTCGATATTGGAGATCATGTGTTGTTACGTGTTGTTCCATGGAAAGGAGTTACGAGATTTGAAAAGAGAGAAAAGCTCAATCCTCGATTCATTGACCCATTTTAATTCTCGATCGAAAGTAGGGATCGTAGCCTATAGACTCGCTTTCTGCCAAGTATGTCTCGTGTTCATAACATTTTTCATATATCCATGTTACGTAAATATGTGAAAGACCCGAACCACATTATTGAGTTAGAACCCACGAAATAGCGGAGATATAACGTATGAAGGGTTCTGTTCAAATCTTGGATAAGAAGGAACATATTCTACGCTCCAAGGATATACTTCAAGTCAAAGTTTTATGGAGGAACCCACGATGTTAAGGAAATGACACGGGAGTTAGAATCAAAATGAAATCAAGGTATCCTTACCTCTTCGACATACCAGTCGTACCCTAATTTCGAGGCGAAAATTTCATAAGAAGGGAGATTGTAAGACCCCAACTTTTATGAATAAAGATGAATTTTCTATAATTATCATTTTTGAATATTATGGAATGAATTTGATATAATGTTATAGTTGTGGGTAATAGTTATAAATTTTGCAAAGTAATGAGTTTGTTATATAATATTATTCGATTGGTGGGGAATATTCGTTTTAACGGGGAATATTAAATGCGGCGACACAATCATTAATGGACCCCATGAACGGAATTATTATTTCGGATTGAGAAAACGACAAAATATTTTATGAAAATAACAAATGGAAGTTTTATTAAGACCCCAAATAATTAATAAATGAAATTTAATTTCCTCTAATTATTATTTTGAAATAGTAAGGGTTGATGTGATTAATGTGGATAGTTATGGGTAAAATCATGAATATTTCAAAATAAGCAGTGGTTATAAAATATTCATTGTTGTCAAGAATATTTAGTTTGGTGGTGGAATATTAAATGCTTGTCGGGGAATATTAAATGCGACCAGTAGCGACCATGTGTATGGGCCCATGTGAGCGATTGGAGGAAAAAAGCGACAAATATAAGTTGTTTAAAAATAACGGCGTAATTATTCTGGTTTACCTTTGTTGGAATACCGGTGGTTAAAACCACGATGTCTGGCGTTGTTGCTTGCGATGCACGCGGTATTATTGCACCAATTATTGACTCTTACGTGAAGAAGCCTTTACTTTCGATAATGGTTCTGATAATTCTTTATTCGATATTTTATTGGTTCGATAATTGTTGTGTTGATATTTTATATTCTTTGTTGTTTGATAATTGTCATTACTGCGGTATTTTTTTCATTATCGAAGCGATAATTCATATTATCTGAATAATATTATTAGATAACATTATTGGCAATGTCTAGAAAGTTACATCTAAGGAGAGGTTTGGTCACTAATTGCGGCGCCGATGAGAGAAATTCTTATTGGAAAGCCCTGCTTTCACAGGAGCTGCACAGGTTGTCGATATTGTGATTACATAATATTATTTGTGAATAATTAATTATTGATTCATATGATGAGGAAAATATTGATTTTATGTGGATATAGATGGAGAAAATTTTTAATGTGACAATTGTTGAAAATTGAAATTTTATCTTTTACGATAAAATAATTCATTTAAATATATATATATATATATATATATATATATATAATATAATAATGGTGATATTTTACAACGAATGTGGGATATATGAGTATCTGAGGAGGAAGAGTATTTTTGTTGCAATAAATGTTTAAAACATGTTAAACATGTCGGTTGGGACCCCATTTATTGGTGAAATTTGATTATAGCTTTGTAAAATCGCTTGGTTTTGTGGATTTGATCAATTTACATTTTGGAATTTGAAAAAACTTTCTTACGCAAAGTTGTAGAAATTGAATTTCCTATAAAAACTTCATGAGATTCAAATTTTTACGACAAAAGGGCTATTTATTGTGAATTATTGAAGTTAGGAGTTAAAATAATTGATTTTGGAAGTTTTAATTGTTTTAAATAACAAAAAAAATTTTTTTATATGTTGTGAGAGCCTCATTAATCACATGCTTAGGTGGCTGATTTGATTCCCCAAAGGATGGCGTAGAAATTTTTTATAAATATATTATTATATTAAATTTTACTAACTTTGGTGTTACTAGCGATTTCTATAAATAGGTCTTGGGTTAGAATTGAAAATCACACGAGAAGCTGAAGTTTTCTCTCTACTATATTATCGGCGTATTCTTGTGAGTATTTTGAGTATACTTTGAGTATTGCTATATCGGTGAAAGTTCAAGTTATAGCTTTATATCCGATATTCGGTTAAATCTTGTCTTTTTCAGGTAAAGGGATATTATTTTTTTTTTTTTAATGATATTATTTCTTGATATCATTATCTTTGAAATATTGATCTGAAGTTTTTATCAAATTTGGAACTTTTGGTGTCGAGATTCTTATTTACGTATCTGACCTTTATTCACGCGTTATCTGATCTTATTCACGAATCTGACCTTTATTCATCGAAAAAATGAAAATTTTCCTTTTAAGTCCAAAATATCTATTGTGGATACTAGTTTTGATTGTATCCATGTTTTGATCATTCTTGAATTTTACACCACTATGATTATTTTTGAGGTATTTTTGGGCGTGGATAAAACAAAGAATCTGAATCCTTAATCCTTAATCCTTGTCATTTTGTTTCCTTTGGATTCGTTTCTTTAAAAAAAAATTTTTTTCATCATCCTCGGTCTTAAATGATGATATTATTGAATATCTTTGGCACATGTAGTGCAAAGATGATTGATTTGATGAATATCTTTGGCTGTGTAGTGCAAAGATGAATGATTTCGATGAATATCTTTGGCGTAGTCTGAAGATGAGCAGTGTTTAGATGAACATGACCCAGTGGTGAATGTCCTTGGCACATAGTCTGAGGATGAATATATGATTCGGATATATATTGATTGATGTTACGAGGATAAAAATATTGATGATGGTTTTATTAAATTCATAGATATTAGTAGATTTCATCCTCTACGTAACTCTTACATGAATTAATATTTTCATTGCAGTATTGATTTAAAACTTGTTGTCTATTGTATTACATTAAATTTTTTTCCTGTTGAAGACTAACGATAATTTGTTGTATATTATCTTAGTCGTAATATTCTTCTTTGGCTAGTTGAGCTCACCCTTTTCCTTTTTTGTTCCCATTTTTCTTCTCGGGAGGCGAGAATGTAGCGAGTGCAGTCGGGGTATGGAATGATGGTTTTAGAGAGTTGTTTAGTAGTCCTCACCATTTTTGTAAAATAATGTATCAATAATTATGATGAGGATTTATTTGTATGTGGATATTGTTTAGATGGCAATATCGTATTTAAACTCACAGATTTCTTGTTGTTGTAATAATAAAGTTGTAGTTGTTTACATACATGTGTGTATTGATGACTCGAAATGGGTGATGTATACTATTTTGGGGGTGTCACGGTTGGTATCGAGCTTAGGGATATGATCTCTGGCGGAGATCGGGGAATAGAACTAGGAGGAGGCAGGTAAATCCTTGTTAGTGTGTCTACTACTAAGCTTATTTGATAGTTGGTCGATATATATAGGGATATTATGTGATATATTGATTTCCTTAATTAACCCTTGTTTTATGGCGTTTGAGAATGTCGTTGAGAATATTATGATGGAAATGAGGCCAGTGGAGCCTTTGTACTCACTGCAGCGAGGAGAAACGTCTGCAGCAATGGCAATGTTCTCACTGTGAACAACACCACTTGATCGAGACGATGAGCAGCCTTGATGTTTAGAAGCTTTTTGCGATTCATGCAAAAATCGAGACGAGGAGACTAAGTGTTCAAAACATAGGAGAAATGATAGCAATTCACGGGTTATCACGACCCAATGCGATTCGAAGTTGGGACCACGAAATTTAAGGAAAGCGGATCCGATCATGGCGAAACATGGGTCAAACAAATTACGAAGATATTCGATGTCTTGGGATGCGGAAGAACGAAGGTTCCATTCGCCACCTTTATGTTAAAAGTGGCGGCGAAGCGATTCTTGGTGAAGTGCGTGAAGCGTACCCATCCGGCCATTTCGGCGTGTCTTGGGAGACATTTGAAACTATTTAATGACAAATACTTTCACGAAAGTGTTAAATCGTATGAAGGAAGTGGAGTTTATTAGGCTGGAAGCGAAACAACATGGCGGTGTCTCGATGCGGCGAAGTTTGCGAGTTATCGAGTTTTGCACCTCATTTGGTGGAGAATGAGGAGCGTATGGCGGATGTTTACGAGAGGTTTGAAACCCGCGTCGTCGATATCTCATCTCTCGTAAATTTTCTCTCTATTAGGATGTTGTTAACGAGGCTCGATTGTTAGAAGCGAGATAACGAAATCGGTCGGCCAGAGTACCCTGATCGAGGATCATCTGGGAGATAGCGATCAACAAAACAACAATAACCGGTGGAGAAAGAAAAAGCGGACAAAAATGGTAACCACTCTGGTGGTAATCATAGCCGTGAAAATAGAAGAAGCGAGTCGGGAGGAGATTTTAAAAGAGAGATTCAACAACGACCGTGTGAAGGCAGCGATTGCCGGTGACAAGCTGGTTCGAGGAGGAGAAACGACCACCGGTCGTATCTTTATAAATCTTGGAAAGAGGACATATCGATCAAGCGCCCCTGAGCAGATTCGGTATCTTATAATTGTGGAAAGGAAGGACATATCGCTCGAGATTACCGCAGTAGCGAAAACCTAGTTCGGTGAGGACGGTGACTCGAAAATTATCCCGAAAAATCAAAAGTCAGCGGTTCTGGAAGGCGTTTGTTGTGGTGGTCAAAATCGAGGAACCCAAGCGAGGTGATCACGGGTAAAATATTTATAAATTCTTGTGAAGTTTATACTTTCTTGAATCTGGGTCTTTACCCGTTCATTATCTCTCTCTCTACTTGTGCTCAGCGTTTAAACTTGACTCAGGAGAAATTAGACTTTGACTTTATCTGTGGAAACTCAGTTAGGAGAAACTTTCATCACATCCACTTTGTTTATAAATCTTGTTTGATTCAAGTTGGCACCATCACTTACACATTGACCTTATCTCTTTAAAGATACTTGCTTTTGATGTGATTTTAGGGATTGATTGGTTAGCTACTCATCATACCAAAATTGATTGTTTTAAATAAGGTTGTTAGCTTTCGTATTCTAAACAACTTTGTTATGCAATTCAAACAACTAAACCATTAAAATCAATCAACATCATATCTAATCATAAAAGCTATTCGTTTATTAAAAAGCGGATGTCGAGCTTTCTTAGCCCATGTTATGGATTTGAATAAAGACCGTCAAATTTGAATAATATTCTGTTGTTATTGACTTTCTGGCGTATTTCTGAAGAACTTCCGATTACCCCCGAGCGTGAAGTTGAATTCTTTATTGACCTTGAACTGATACAAGCCCATTTCTAAAACCCATATCGAATGGCTCTATTGAACTTGAGGAGTTAAAGGTCAACTACGAGAGTTGTTGGACATCGGTTTCATTAAATCTAGTACATCTCCTTGGGGTCTCTGTTTTTATTAAATAAAGAAGAAAAGCGGGGGTATCGACTTTAATATTGATTATCGGGAATTGAACCATATCACTTTATCGAGAATAGGTATCCTCTACCGTATTGATGACTTGTTTGACCCGATTCTGAGAACCTGATTCTTTTCAAAAATCGATCTTAGATTACGGATATCATCGGTGAAGATTAGAAGCGAGGATATTCAAAGGCGCCTTTAGAACTTCGATGCGGGCATTATGAATTCTAGTCATGTCTTTTGGATTGACTAATGCCCTGCGACTTTCATGGATATGATGAGCCAAGTATTGAGGAATATTTGGATCGATTCGTTGTTGTCTTTATTGATGACATCCTCGTATATTCCAAAAGTCGTGAAGATCATGAGCACCGTTTGGCCTGATACTTCTGAAGGCTTCGTGAAAATAAGTTATATGCCAAGTTAAAAGAAATCGAGTTACGGCGAGGAAGTAGCATTTCTTGGGCGCGTCAGTGTCAAAACATGGAGTATCTGTTGACGGCGAAGATTGAAGCAATCTGAAGTTAGGAACAGCAAGAAGGCGGTGGTTGAAATCGTAACTTTACGGGTCTAGTGGTTATTATCGGAGATTAGTGGAAGGTTTTTCTCGAATCGCTTTACTCAGATTAACTTCGAGTTGACTCGGAAGGATACAAAATTCGTTTGGAGTGAAGAATCGAGAAGAGTTTCCAAGAGCTTAAGAGGAGACTTATTTGGCTTTGTTACAACAATACCATCTGGTTCGGATGGATTTGTTATCTCTGATGATCTTGAGCGAAGGGTTAGGATGTGTTCTCATGCGACATGGGAAAGTCATAGCTTATGCCTCATGACAACTTAAAGAATATGAGAGGAATTATCCTACTTTCGTGATCTAGAGTTAGCGGCCCGATCGTTTTTTATTTAAAGATCTGGAGCCTTATCTTTATGGGGAGAAAGTGGAGATATATTGAGACCATAAAAAGCCTTAAATATTTCTTCACTCAAAAAACTTAACATCTGGCGGCGACGTTGGCTCGAGTATTGAAGACTACGACCACCTTTATTGATACCATCTGGAAAAGCGAGCGTGGTAGTGGCGCGTTGAGTAGAAGATCATATCACGAGGAGCAGAGTGCGATGATGTCAAGTATCTGCGTAGAGCCCGACTTTAATAGAAAAAAGTTAAGGTTCTTCGAGCCATAGGCCGGAGGCGATCGTATGAAGAAAAATCTGAAGGTCTTTATTAGGGCGAGAATCGATGAAGAAGGAATACTTGAGTCCACTCTAGACTTTGTGTTCTAACGACTACGATTTGAAGTACAAGATTATGATGGAGCACCTGATACACACCATTTGCGATCCATCTGGAAGTCTTAAAATGTATATCGATCTTGACGTACATTTTGGTGGAACAATATGAAGAGAGAGATTGCAAAGTTTATCTCGACATGTTTAACTTGTCGGCGTGTAAAGGCGGAGCATCAGTGCCTAAGGACCATTGCAACCACTTGAGATTAGAAATGGAAGTGGGAACACATTACCATGGATTTAGTTCTGGGTCTTCCACGGTTTCTCAAGGCATAAATCTTTATTTGGGTTATTGTTGATAGATTAACCAAGTCTGCACATTTCTTGCCGTCTGGGAGACTTATTCTCTTGAGCGTCTTCTTTAGTATGTATGTAAATGAGATTGTGAGGTTGCATGGCATGCCGATATCTATAGTTTGGATCGTGACCCAATTCACTTCAAGATTTTGGGTTAGCTTGCAAAAAGCTATGGAGTGCAGTTCTGATTGATTCGGCATACCATCCTCGAAGCAGACGACAATCGAGAGGACTATTCAAACTCTTGAAGATTTATTAAGACTACGTGTCCTGAACTTGAGGCGATTAGGATAAGTATTTACCATTGGTGGAATTCTCCTACTGATAACGATTATCGAGCAAGTATAGGTGTGGCCCCATTGAAGCATTATATGGGCGAAAATGTATTCTCCGGTATGTTGGGATGAGGTGGGTGAAAC
This sequence comes from Panax ginseng, assembly GCA_020205605.1. Lineage (NCBI taxonomy): Eukaryota > Viridiplantae > Streptophyta > Magnoliopsida > Apiales > Araliaceae > Panax > Panax ginseng. The sequence continues at coordinate 126,669,668 of CM035144.1, forward strand.
AACATTGTTGGGACAGGAGTTGATGCGTATGATGACCGAAAAAGATCGAATGATTAGACAAGCGCATCTGAAAGCGGCGCAGGATCGACAAAAGAGTTATGCGGATCTTCGTGAAAGGGCGTGGAGTTTAGTATAGGGGATCATGTATTGTTGCGTGTTGCCCGTGGAAGGGAGTTATAAGATTTGGGAAGAGAGAAAAGCTCGATCCACGATTTATTGGTCCATTTCAAATTCTTGGCCAAGTAGGAAATGTAGCCTATAGACTCGCTTTACCTCAGTATGTCTAAATGTTCATAATGTGTTTCACATATCATACTTAAATAAATATGTGAAAGACCGAACCACGTTATTGAGTTAGAACAGGACGAGATAGTAGAAGAAGACTTAACGTATGAGGAGGTACTGTCGAGATCTTGGATAGGAAGGAGCATATCCTACATGCGAAGGTCGTACCACAAGTTAAAGTCTTGTGGAGGAACCGTCTTATAGAAGAAATGACACAGGAATTGGAAGCGGAAATGAAAGCGAGGTATCCTCATCTTTTGAAACACCGAGTGCGTATGTCGATTTAGAGGCGAAATTTCATAAGGAGGGAGGTTGTAAGACCCCAAATAATTAATAAATGAAATTTAATTTCCTCTAATTATTATTTTGAAATAGTAAGGGTTGATGTGATTAATGTGGATAGTTATGGGTAAAATCATGAAATATTTCAAAATAAGCAGTGGTTATAAAATATTCATTGTTGTGGGGAATATTAGTTTGGTGGTGGAATATTAAATGCTGTCGGGGAAATATTAAATGCGGCGATGTAGCGACCATGTGTGGGCCCCATGCTGAGCGATTGGAGGAAAAAGCGACAAATATAAGTTGTTTAAAAATAGCGGCGTAATTATTCTGGTTTACCTTTGTTGGAATACCGGTTGGTTAAAACCGATGTCTGGCGTTGTTGCTTGCGATGCTTTGCGGTATTGCACCAATTATTGACTCTTACGTGAAGGCCTTTACTTTCGATAATGGTTCTGATAATTCTTTATTCGATATTTTTTTTTGGTTCGATAATTGTTGTGTTGATATTTTATATTCTTTGTTGTTTGATAATTGTCATTCTGCGATTATTTTTTTCATTATCGAAGCGATAATTCATATTATCTGAATAATATTATTAGATAACATTATTGGCGATGTCTAGAAAGTTACATCTAAGGAGAGGTTTGGTCACTAATTGCTTGCGCAGATGAGGAGAAATTCTTATTGGAAAGCCCTGCTTTCTGCAGGAGCTGCACAGTTGTCGATATTGTGATTACATAATATTATTTGTGAATAATTAATTATTGATTCATATGATGAGGAAAATATTGATTTTATGTGGATATAGATGGAGAAAATTTTTAATGTGACAATTGTTGAAAATTGAAATTTTATCTTTTTACGATAAAATAATTCATTTAAATATATATATATATATATATATTTTTAATAATATAATAATGGTGATATTTTTACAACGAATGTGGGATATATGAGTATCTGAGGAGGAAGAGTATTTTTGTTGCAATAAATGTTTAAAACATGTTAAACATGTCGGTGGACCCCATTTATTGGTGAAATTTGATTATAGCTTTTAAAAAATCGCTTGTTTGTGGATTTGGTCAATTTACATTTGGAATTTGAAAAAACTTTCTTACTGCAAAGTTGTAGAAATTGAATTTCCTATAAAAACTTCATGAGATTCAAATTTTTACGACAAAAAGGGCTATTTATTGTGAATTATTGAAGTTAGGAGTTAAAATAATTGATTTTGGAAGTTTTAATTGTTTTAAAAATAACAAAAACGTTTTTTATATATGTTGTGAGCCTCATTAATCACATGCTTTGGGTGGTGATTCAGATTCCCAAAGGGATGGCGTAGAAATTTTTTATAAATATATTATTATTATATTAAATTTTACTTTTGGTGTTACTAGCGATTTCACATAAATAGGTCTTGGGTTAGAATTGAAAATCACACGAAAAGCTGAAGTTTTCTCTCTATATATATTATCGGCGTATTCTTGTGAGTATTTTGAGTATACTTTGAGTATTCTTTATCTGGGTGAAAGTTCAAGTTATAGCTTTATATCCGATATTCGGTTAAATCTTGTCTTTCAGAGGTAAGGGATATTATTTTTTTTAAATAATGATATTATTTCTTGATATCATTATCTTTGAAATATTGATCTGAAGTTTTTATCAAATTTGGAACTTTTGGTGTCGAGATTCTTATTTACGTATCTGACCTTTATTCACGTATCTGATCTTATTCACGAATCGACCTTTATTCATTGAAAAATGAAAATTTTCTTTTTTGTCCAAAATATCTATTGTGGATACTAGTTTTGATTGTATCCATGTTTTGATCATTCTTGAATTTTACACCACTATGATTATTTTTGAGGTATTTTTGGGCGTGGATAAAACAAAGTCTGAATCCTTAATCCTTAATCCTTGTCATTTTGTTTCCTTTGGATTCGTTTCTTTAAAAAAAATATTTTTTCATCATCCTCGGTCTTAAATGATGATATTATTGAATATCTTTGGCACATAGTGCAAAGATGATTGATTTCGATGAATATCTTTGGCTGTGGTCACAAAGATGAATGATTTCGATGAATATCTTTGGCGTAGTGCAAAGATGAGCAGTGTTTAGATGAACATGACCCATTGGTGAATGTCCTTGGCACATAGTCTGAGGATGAATATATGATTCGGATATATATTGATTGATGTTACGAGGGATAAAAATATTGATGATGGTTTTATTAAATTCATAGATATTAGTAGATTTCATCCTCTACGTAACTCTTACATGAATTAATATTTTTTCATTGCAGTATTGATTTAAAACTTGTTGTCTATTGTATTACATTAAATTTTTTCCTGTTGAAGACTAACGATAATTTGTTGTATATTATCTTAGTCATAATATTCTTCTTCTTGGGGCTAGTTGAGCTCACCCTTTTCCTTTTTGTTCCATTTTTCTTCTCGGGGAGGCGAGAATGTAGCGAGTGCAGTCGGGGTATGGAATGATGGTTTTAGAGAGTTGTTTAGTAGTCCTCACCATTTTGTAAAATAATGTATCAATAATTATGATGAGGATTTATTTGTATGTGGATATTGTTTAGATGGCAATATCGTATTTAAACTCACGATTTCTTGTTGTAATAATAAAGTTGTAGTTGTTTACATGCAGTGTATTGTGACTCGAAATGGGTGATGTATACCTATTTTGGGGGTTGATTTTCTTAATTAACCCTTGTTTTATGATAGTATTTGAGAATGTCGTGAGAATATTAACAATGGAAATGAGACCGTGGAGACGCTTTGTACTCACATGCAGCGAGAGGAAAGCGTTCAACAGTGGGCAATGTTCCTCCGTGAACAACACCACCTGATCGAGACGATGAGCAGCCTTGATGTTTAGAAGCTTTTTGCGATTCATGCAAAAATCGAATGAGGAGACTTCGTGTTCAAAACATAAGAGAAATGATAGCAATTCACGGGTTGTCACGACCAAGCGATTCAAAGAGTTTGGACCACGAAATTTAAGGAAAGCGAGATCCGATCATGGCGAAAACATGGGTCAAACAAATTACCAACATATTCGATGTCTTGGGATGCGCGAGAGGAATGAAGGTTCCATTCGCCACCTTTATGTTCCGTGGCGAAAGCGTACTACTGGTGGGAGTCGTGAAGCGTACCCATCCGGTACTTTTCGGCGTGTCTTGGGAGACATTTGAAACTATTTAATGACAAATACTTTCCTAAAAGTGTTAAATGCGTATGAAGGAAGTGGAGTTTATTAGGCGGAAGCGAGAACAACATGGCGGTGTCTCGATCGAGGCGAAGTTTGCGAGTTATCGAGTTTGCACCTCATTTGGTGGAGAATGAGGAGCGTTATGATCTGCGGATGTTTCGAGAGGTTTGAAACCCGGCATATGACGATCTCATCTCTCATAAATTTTCTCTCTATTCGGATGTTGTTAACGAGGCTCAATTGTTAGAAGCGAGATAACGAATACACGGTCAACCGAGGTACCCTGATCGAGGATCATCTAGGAGATAGCGATCAACAAAACAACAATAACCAGGTGGAGAAAGAAAAAGGCGGACAAAATGGTAACCACTCTGGTGGTAATCATAGCCATGAAAATAGAAGAAAGCGAGTCGGGAGGAGATTTTAAAAAGAGGAGATTCAACAACGACCATGTGAAGGCAGCGATGCAAAGAAAGAATCGGTTCCAGGAGGAGAATGACCATCGGTCGTATATCTTATAAATCTTGGGAAAGATGGACATATCGGTCAAACCGCCTACAACAGTTCCTGTATCTATAATTGTGGAAAGGAAGGACATATCGCTCGAGATTGCACGGTGGCGAAACCTAGTTCAATGAGGGACGGTGACTCGAATGACCGTCCCAAAAAATTAAAGTCAATTCAGTTCTGGAAGAAGCGTTTGTTGTGATTTCAAAAATGCGAGGAACCCAAACGAGGTGATCACGGGTAAGCTATTTATAAATTCTTGTGAAGTTTATACTTTACTGAATCTACCGTCTTTACCCATTCATTTATCTCTCCTATAACAGTGCTCAGCGTTTAAACTTGACTCTAGGAGAAATTAGACTTTGACTTATCTCGTGGAAACTCAGTTAGGAAAAACTTTCATCACATCCATCGCTTATAAATCTTGTTTGATTCAAGTTGGCACCATCACCTTACCTGCATTGACCTTATCTCTTTAAAGATACTTGCTTTTGATGTGATTTTAGGGATTGATTGGTTAACTACTCATCATGCCAAAATTGATTGTTTTCGTAAGGTTGTTAGCTTTCATATTCCTAAACAACCTGTTGTACGAATTCAAGCAACTAAACCATTGAAATCAATCACTGTCATAACTAATCATAAAACTATTCGTTCATAAGATTTGAATTTTTCTGATAAAAGGGCTATTTATTATGAATTATTGAAGTTCCGGAATAATTGATTATTGAAGTTTTAAATATATTTTTTAATAAAAATGTTTTTTTTTTCATTTTTGGGCCTCACTAACATGTGCAAAGTGCTTAATTCAGTTGGTAAAAATGGGCGTAGGAAATTTATATAAATTTATTATTATTTTATTAAATTTTCTGCTTTGGTGTTCTAAGCATTTTCCTATAAATAGGGTGCTTAGGTTAGAATTGAAAATCACACTAGAAACTAAATATTTCTCTCTCTATATTATCGAGCGTATTCTTGTGAGTATTTTTATAAGACCCCAACTTTTATGAATAAAGATGAATTTTCTATAATTATCATTTTTGAATATTATGGAATTAATTTGATATAATGTTATAGTTGTGGGTAATAGTTATAAATTTTGCAAAGTACGCAAGTTGTTATATAATATTCGATTGGTGGGAATATTCGTTTTAACATGGAATATTCATAATGACTACGACAATCATTAAGTGGACCCCGTAAAGGAATTATTGTTTGATTGAGAAAAACGACAAAAATATTTTATGAAAATAACGGCGAAAGTTTTATCGTTAATCGTTGAAACACTCTTGTTAAAGAAATGCGAGAATCTGCGTGGTTACATAGTAACAATACGGTATTGATTATTGATATTTACGTGAGAAGTCACTCGGTTTTGTTCAATTATTGCTTCATGAATTGTTGCATAGTATCTCGAGTTAATTGATTCAATTATTGTCGATATTTTATATATTATTAAATCAATAATTGAGACTGACGGTTATTAATATTATTATTTGTAATATTAACGATGTCTAGAAGTTACGCCAAGGAGATGTTTGGTCACCTAATCAAGGCGCCAATAGGGAGAAATCCTTATTGAAATCCCCTCTTTTCCGGGAACGACACAGTCGATTAATAGTGTGAATTATAATAATAATGATGAAGTTTTGTTTTATTAGTATTATTAATGTAATAAAATGAAAAAGCTTTTTATATAAAAAGAATACTTTTATAAAGTTATTCGTTTTATTAGACTATAAATAGAATATATTATATTCATTATGCATAGTGTTTTCATATAGTAAATTTTTTTTATATAAAATGAATACTTTTATAAAGTTATTCGCTTTTATTAGACTATAAATAGAATATATATTATATTTTATTATGCATAGTGTTTGCATAGTACTGCGTAGTATTTGTATAGTAAAATCTTTTATATAAAATAGAATACTTTTATAAAGTTATTAGTTTTATTAGATTATAAATAAAATATATTATATTTTATTTAAAAGATTTTGTTTTATTAGAATATTTTATAGTAAACCAATCTGAATCATCTGTTTTAAAGTAAATCAATACTGGACCGTTAGAATTGAATTACTATTCACCATTCTCCTATAAATAGAAAGCTCATTCCTTCATTATTTCTTACTTAATTCACTGAAACTCTGAAAAAGAAACTATAGAGAGAAAGAAGAAAAGTATTGTGCTACTTCACTACTTCCTATATCCAAATTTGTTCTAAGGTAAGTGGTATTATTTCTTTCGTATTCATGAAGAGAACTTCATTATTCCATTTTTTTTATTACATTGGAATAACTCAGATACGCTGTGATCTACCCTATCTTTGGGAGAAATTCTTCTGTTATTCCATTCTTTATCATTATGTTAGAATAACATGTCTATGCGAAGTACCGCATACATGGTGAAATTCTTCTGTTATTCCATTCTTAATTATTCTGTTGGAACATCTTGTCTGTGCGTTTACGTATGACCTGGTTCCGTTATTTATTATTCTGTTGGAACATCCTATCGGTGAAAATTTTGCCTGACCTGGTTCCGATATTTATTATTACGTTGGAATATCCATGCAATGCGTTCTGTACGACTGAGTTCCGATTATTTATTATTACGTTGGAATAACTTTTGTATGTGCGATCTATCGCGTGCTGATGATTTCTTTTGTTATTCCATTCTCTATTATACTCAGTTGGTTAAAGTTTTGACTTCTATACTCCATGAAATTAGTGGAATATCTTTGATATTTGCGCTTCATTCAGTATTTTTTTATGAAAATATTCTTCTGAGCATTCTTAAATTTTACTCTACAAAAAAGTATCATGTTGGCAATTTGGACGTTATTAGTTCCTGGATAAATTAATTCTTGAACTTGTTTTATTGAATTCTTATATCATTGTCATCATTCTCATGTTTATATTATATTGAAAGTCATCTGTGGCCTGTAGTGCATAGATGGACTTGGTATGATTATGACCGAGGATTATTCAATATAATCATGACCGTAATGTTACAAATGATGTGGTAAAATTTCTCATTGGCCCGTAGTGCATTGGCCAGACGATTGTTGGCATGATCATGACCATTGATGAATACACGAATATCCTTGGCGCGTGAGTGCATGGATAATTTGTGGTTGTGATCTAATGAATATCCTTGGCCGTAGTGCGAGGGGATGATGTGGATTATTTATTGTCGAGTCCCAGCGATAAAAGTGATGAAAACCTTTTAAATCATAAAAGATAGTAGATTTTATTCTCTCTTGACTCTTTTAATGGATTGCTTGCTCTCATGCAGCTTAAACTTGATGTTTGTTATATTGTATCGCTTTAACACCGTTGAAGGCTAACGATAATTTATTCAGTATTATCTTAGTCATAATATTTCTTCTCGGGCTAGTTGAGCTCACCTTTTTACTTTCATTGTTCTCTTCGAAAATGAGAACGTAGGCGAGGACTAATCGATGAAACGGAGTAACTCATCCGAGATAATACCATTAGTAGTCCTCACTATTATGTTAAGTAGTGTAATAATAAATGTAATGGTGACTCAATTGAGTGTGGATATTGTCTAGATGACAATATTTGTATTAAAACTCACAGCATATATTTTGTCGTATTTTACACGACTGTTGTATAATTAAGTTGTATTTGAATTTTCTACCATGTATTTGGCGACTCAAGATGGGTGATGTATACCTATTTTGGGGGCATTACAATTTTGATACTTTGAGCATTGCTATACGGTACAAGTTCTTTCAGCGTTATATCTGATATTCCAGCCAGAAGTACTATTCTTTCGAGGTAAGGGATGTTATTTTTTTTATAAATGATATTATTTCTTTCAATATCATTATGCCGAAATGTTGGTAAGATTTTTCTTGTAAAATTATTGTCTTTTAGTGTCGGGGTTACTATTCACGTATACAGTATTATTATTCACGTATACGACATTATTCATAAATACGGCACTATTCATAGAAAAATTAATTTTTTTCGTTTTTTGTCCAAAATATCTATTATGGATACTAGCTTTGATTGTATTCATGTTTTGATCATTCTTGAATTTTACTCCACTATGGTTATTTATGAAGTATTTTGAACTTGATCTGCTTAAAGTACGAATCCTTAATATTTGTTCTTTTGTTTCAATTGGATTCGCTTTTCTTTAAAATATTTTTCATCATACTCACCCCTAAATGATGATATTATTGAATATATTTGACACCAGAAGTGCAAAGATGGTTGAATTTCTTATGAATATCTTTAGCTTTAGTAGTGCAAAGATGTATAAAAGTGTTGAGATGAACATGACCAATCGATGAATATCTTTGGCCTGTAGTACAAAGATGAATATTTGATTTAAGATGTATATTGATTGATCTTATAGGGATAAAATATTGATGATGGATTTTAAAATCATAGAAGATAGTAGATTTCATTCTCTACGTAACTCTTCTAATGAATTGTTATTTTCACTGCGAATATTGATTTAAAACTTGTTGTCTATTGTATTCTATCAGATTTTTCCCTGTTGAGGACTAATGATAATTTGTTCTATATTATCTTAGTCATAATATTCTTTACTGAGCTAGTTGAGCTCACCCTTTTCTCTTTTTTCTATTTTTTTCTTCTCGGGAGGCGACAATGTAATGAACTACTAGTCGGGTAAATGGAATGAAGGTTCTGAAAAGTCGTTTTAGTAGTCCTCACTATTTTGTAAAATAAAGTGTATCAATAATTATAATGAGGACTTATTTGAGTGTTGATATTGTCTGTAAGACAATATTTATTTTAAAACTCACGGCTTTATGTGTTGTCGTATTTTGCACGACAATTGTAATAATAAAGTTGTAGTTATTTACGTACCACGTATTTGGCGACTTCGTAATGAGTGTTGTATACCTATTTTGGGGGCGCCACAACCAGTGTCATGCGTAATATAGCGATGTATGTGATATTCCAATGTAATAATAAATAATGGAACCAGGTCATCGTAATACACGCAGCATGGATATTCTAACAGAATAATAAAGAATGGAATAACAGAAGAATTTCACCATGTATAGGGTAGTCCGCGTATACAGGTTATTCCAACAATTTAATAAGAAAAGAATACAAAGGATTATTCACCGTATACGGTATTTCACATATACAAAGTTATTCCCATAATTTAATAAAAAGCGGTAAAAGGTTCCCTTTAGTCTTGTAAGATCAACAAGGATAGATGGTACCATTGTAAATAACAGAATTTAATGGCAATTATAAGAATAAAATTATATTATTGGTGGCATAGCCCAACCGGTAATATAATAATTGTTAACGCCAAATTTTGTATGCCTGACGAAATCACCAAAAAGCAATGAAATAAAATCATGGCTTAATGGTTGATGGAGTAGTTGATTATATCAAACTCACGAAATACATTCACACAAACATAAATAAAGACATATAAATATAAACACAAGAATTTACGTGGAAACCCAATTGAGAAAAAACCACGGAGAGAGAGAGTAATCCACTATAATAATATTGAGAGTACAAGATGTGTATATAGAAGGGGTACAAGTTGTGTATATGGAGAGTACAAGTTATGTATTTGTGTTGTATCTCTTGTGTGTGTTCTTTTTCAAATCCTAGCTTGTAGCCGTATATATAGAAGCCACCTCCCCCTGAATCCAACTAGGAGAAAGACTCCTTTTGTAGAATCACCTTATAACTGCTGAATCCAATTAGGATTTAGGACTCCTAATTAAATCTCCTTATCCCACCAAATAAGGAAACACAATCTTTCTTTAATAAGGACTGTCTCAATGCCAAAATATATATTATGGGTCAACACTAAATCTAGCCCATTATATAAATTGGGTTACACCTTGGCTAGACCCAAATAATCACACTCCAACAATAATAAATTGCAAGAATTTAATTTTACCATCTCAGTTGGTTAGAGCCTCGTGCTGATAACGTGTTATAAAACTTTAGCGAAGTGTATAAATATACTCTTATAATTGCTGCATAAATTTAGAGAGAATAAGCAAGAGAAAAGAGAGAGAGAGAAATTCTTCAGAGAATTCTTATTGATTTTTCCATCAGAATGAATCCTTTATATAGGAAGAAAAGAGGAGTCACGAGGAGAGGAGGAGAAGAAAAGGGGGATCACGGGTTGGGGGAAGGAAGGTTCCTTCCTTTGGAGGGAATCACATGCATTCTAACATTAATATCCTTTTTTAATAATTTTTATATTTATTTTAAGTTATAAGTTATTATAAGCCGAAAACCTTTCGTAACTTGTTTCAACTTAATTTTTAATTTATAAGTCAAATTGATACCGAACACTTTTAGTTATAAGTAATAACTTAAAATAACTTATAAGTCAACTTATATTTTAACTTGTAAGTCATTCCCAAACTTTTGATTTTACTACTACTCTCGAGTGCGTACTTGATAGTTTCTAGAAGATACAAAATTTTAAATGCAATTTAATTTTGGGTAAACTACAATTATATCCCTCAAAGTATCACTTGTATAAACTTTCTCATAAAATTTGGTTATACTCCACATCTCCTACTCCTAAAAGGCTTAAATATAATTTACTACCTTAAATTAATGGTCATATTTCACTTCGGTGATCCACCTTTCAATTTTGTCATTTAGATGATTGAACTATTATTTTTTCCACTTCGGTTTAATTTCTCTTAACACGTTATAAATTGTTGACGTGGCCCCCTAAGTGGGGCCTGAAAGTAGTATGCACACAAGCCAATCATGTTTGATGATAAAGCATATACTTTGTAACAATCTTATTCATTTATTAATAAAAATTATTAATTTATTAAAGGCTTATAATTATCTACATGATGCTGTTTTATAATATGTGATAAACTCATAGTTTTAAGCAATGCTTTTAGAATAATGATGATGATCATTCTAATGAGATCTAAATTCTTATAAAACTTAAAACTAAAATAGTTTCCTAAATTGGGAATTAGTGAATCCGGATAGATTGGTACATACGTTGCTTGCTCATTGGATGAGGATGATTGATCTCATGATCATTTGTGTGGAGACACTAAAGCAAGTATGTAGATGCTTATTGGAGAATAAGTTCACTGAACGTGGCTCGCTAAGGAATACCTAATGGAGTTTTACTTGCCTTTCAATAGGAATTCCTATAGTGATAGTAGTACAAGTGATCCTTGGACTTGAGGTCATCATAGTATCTTGTGTATGATAAGTTATACTTTGACTTATTCCTTAAGACCCTTAGGGTGTATCAAAAGGTATGCTTGGGTATAATAAGTTGTACATGGAGATAATGTATGATCAATAAAGAATCTACCGCTTATAGTAAAAGAAGAGAAATGTCTTATGCGATTCGATAAATGACAACCCAATAGTCCTTGGCCAAGGCAGAATGAAATTAGAAAAGAGTTTCTAATTTGTATTATTTGGTGTTGTGCATTTAAGAGTCGAAATACATATAATTAAATAAAATAAGACTCGACAGTAATTCCATGTCTTATATTTAATTGGGACATTGTATGGTGGAAGGATTGAATTGTACGGTAACTATTTACTTAAAGGTTCTTTTATGATTAATGTTAAAATCTATATTATCTGGAAAGTCGTTGATCGCTAGGGAAGCTTATCCCTATTGTAGAATAAATATTATTTATTTAAATAAATTAATAGTTTAATTTATTTATTTAAATAAGATTAGAATTATTCTAATTGATTTATTCACAACCGGTTTAATATGGAGAACCTAAAGGGTAACACCATAAAATGAAGAATAATTATTTAAGAAGTTAATGGCATAATCGTAATAATAATTTAAGTATATTTAATTTAATCTATTGTGATAGAATAAATTAAATATCTTAATATTATTATTTAATATTTTAGAAATATTAAATATAAATTAATAAGAGTAGTCTTATTATTATTATTACTATTATTGCTATTTAATTCCAAAAGGAGTTTAGGAATTAATTAATAAAAATACTCTCATTTATTCCTAATAAGATTAGGAGGCTAATTAATTAAAAGTTTAATTAATTATTTCTAATAAGATTAGGAGCCTAATTAATTAAAGGATTTTAATTAATTAAAATAAAACCAAATTCCTTAATTGTTAAGGAGGGTTGCCTACATCTATAAATAAGAGGAGTCTTATTATGGTGTGGTTGACACTTTCACAAAACACGTGAATACGTAATTCTAATAGTTGGGAGAGTACTCTTTTTTATGAGAGATAGAAAAACTAGGGTTTTGTCAAATACTCATCTTCTTGAATCTTTCTTCTTCCTTGGTGGATCACCTCTAGAGGCCAAACACTTGGGTAGCTAACATTGATCAAAGGAAGGAACCAAACCCGGTGGATTCAAGTTGAACACGAAATATTGGAGGTGAACTTGTACCTGAGGAAGCTCGAATCTTCAAGGGTATGATTCTTGTTCTTTATCTTTTCGTTTAATAATAATTGCACATAAAGGATGATCCGGGTTTATGGTTTGTAAAATTTTAAAACTCTGACTTTTCATGTTTCCGCTTATTTTATGCAATTTGATTGCGTTCATGAATATTACAAACTTAACAGGGCCATATCCAGCTGATGTGTATTTAAAAAATATTTTATTTACCATTCTGTTAATTTAAATTGTTTATGCAGGGGCAAAGTTGGTAAAACAACTTTTATTCCACACTAAAGCAAAATTCGTGTGTTTGCAACTAATGAATCTTAAAATTTATTTTTGAGCAGTTATCATAGGTACCTCAAAGCTAGAATTTGAAGATCAAAGATCGATCTTACTACAAATTTTCGTTAAGAAGCATGATCTAGTAATGAAGTTATATATCGAAATCTGGTTCTCTATTCTCTCTCATCTTTCATCCATGGTTATTTCTTCGATCATCGTTCATCCATGGTTATTAACAGATTATTTCTTCGATTGACCATGGTTCTGTTCATTGTTTATGATTTGGTGGTGATGGGTGGATGAGTAGAGGTGGTGGTGCACGTTCGTGACAATGGCAGATCTAATAATATGGTGGTAGATCTTGTATGATGGTTTATAATAGTGGTGTAATATGATATTAGGCTTGCGGTGACCGTGACATTTTTTCTTCTCAAAATCTATCTTTGGCAGTGACAATGGGCGATGGATGGTGGTGAAAATGGCGGATAGTGGTGTATGATGATGGATGGTAATAAAATTAAATGATGGTGTTGGTGGCGGATCTAATAATATGGTGGTAGATCTGGTATGGTGGAGATGGTGGCTACTGAGCGATCTTTGGCCATGATGGATTATCGACAATGTAAAGCGCGATAGACTCTGTGAAGATGGATATGGTGGAGGTGGTAGTTACGGAGGAGGAGGTCATTGGGAATATGGTGGCGGTGGTTATGGTTGTGGCCGAAGGGAATGCTAAGGCGGTTATGGTGCTGGTGGTGGCGGTCCATGTTATAATCGCTTTTGATGGTTTTTGCTTTTGATATTTTTGATTATTATTAATGTTTGATAGAAAGATGTTTGACAATTTTAGCCTTTAATATATCATAAATATTTAATTATTTTTTTTTTGTTGCGCATCAACTATGTCATACTTAGACAGTCACGTTAGCAATTTATGACGTGGCAGACCCAATTGAATGAAATTGGAAAAGAAATAATAGTTCAATCATCTAATTGACAAAATTGAAAGGTAGATCACCGAAGTGGAATATGACCTATAATTTAGGATAGTAAATTATATTTAAGCTTTCCTAAAACTATATTCTTTCTTTTCTGTCCCCGTTCTCAAATTTAGTTGTTGACCCACTTATCAACTCTAAATCAACCCACAAACCGACTCCAAGTCTGAGCAGAAGTCAATCAAAATAAAATGAAGATCATCGAGATCAGGAAATAAATAATCGGATACTCTGTATCTATCTAACACGCTATATGCCTACTCCGGAATGACATATAAGTTGATTTATAAGTTAATTTAATTAAGTCGTGACTTATAAGTAAATGTGTTCGGCATTTATTTTAATTATAAATTAAAACAACTTATGAAAATGTTCGGCTCATAATAACTTAAAAGTTAAAATAAATGTGATTACTAAAAATGACATTAATAAAAAGAGGGGAAAAATAGAAAATGCTCAACATAGACAATATATTTGGTCAAACTAACTTATTTTAATTTTGATTTAAAATTCAACTTATAAATCAAAAAATAAATAGTTATCAAACACCTTAATAGTGAAAAACAACTTATAAATTGGGTTGACCAACTTATAAGTTGTTCCTAAACAGGGTCATAATGTGTCTTGAGAAATAGATTACATTTGCACCTAAAATTCAAAGAGCCCTAAATTTGTTCCACCAAATTATAAGAGCCGAAATTAGAAAAAAAGAAGAAAAAAAATGGAACAAAATGAGGATACCAAAATTTCCTTTGCTTTGTCGTCAGTTTAGAGAAAAAGAAAAAACATAGAGAAGAAAGATAGAGAAGATAATATATTCGAGAGTAAATGGCAGTGTTTTAAAACTCGGATTGGACCTGTGGTCGGATCGGTAAAAATCGAAACCGGTCCAGTTTGGACCAATGACTCAGCTTTGGTCAAAATTCGGGTTGGTCCGTTAACCATCGATCCAACCAATGGCTTGGATTAATTGAGCGGTTTTAAATTTTTTTTTACCAAAAAATAATAATATTAAAATTAACCACTTTTATTAATATTGTAACTCATCGTTATTATATATTTTAGTTCATAAAAATGAGATTTTTAAATTTTTTATTAATTACTAATAATATATTTTTTTATATATTAATGATATCACTGGGTCAATAATGGTTCGACCACTGGTTAGATCAGTGACCCATCCACTCAATACTTTTTTCGGTTTGATGAACGGTCTAGTTATGAAAACCTTGATAAATGGGTATATAAATTATAAAAATACATTAAATACAGACTTTTTTGGTAACACGTGAACAATATGGCCATTTTTATGGTCCAAAATAAATTTATGATCAGTTCTACTTACTTTAATGTATTTGGACACTTCTATTATAAGTAATTATAAAATGAAAAACTGATAGTAAGTGGGATCCACCTCATGTGTACTCGACTAATATTAAGTGTCTTAATTTTTTGTCTCAAGTAATATAAGACTATTATATTTATTCAATACTGTATCATTTGAGACAGATTTAATATACAAAATAAAACCCTAAAATATATTAAGACTAATGGATAGTGCAAATATTTTGTCAATTACCATCTTATGTATAGTTGGTCCTAAAGGGCAAAAGGGTACTCCTAATAAATAAAATTAATATCTTATTGTATTTTTAATTTTTATTTTAAAAAAAATCTCTAGTACAATGAAGTAATTTTAAGGTATATTTTAATTATATGGGCTTAAGGAAGTATGGAAAAAGATCAAGAGATCAAGAGGGGAACTGGGAGAAAACATACAAGAAACATATCTTTTTAATCGCAAGAAGCTTGCTGAATTTTTTAGCGTGAGGTTGCACGGTAGAAAAAGAGATCTCTATCACTATATTATTAACTTTGGTATTCTTATGGTATATTTAGAAAGGTGTATTTAATAAAGATTTTTAAATACTTTTTTTAAGTGATAGATTTTCGTAGAGTTTTTGGAGTTTAATGACTTCTTAAATACTTTTAAAATTACTTTTAAAGGCTCTATGAAATAAATGAGATACTTTTATAGATTTTTTACCAAGATTTTGATAGACTTTTGTATACTTTTAATATATCTTGCAGCTTATATTAATTGTTAAAAAGTCAACAAATATCTTATATTTTAGATAAAATGAGTACGATATTAAATAATATTAAAATATATTGACAATGTCACAACCTAATTTGAAATAAAAGGCATTGTTAAAGTTAAATTATTAGATCATACCCAGTCTATTACAAGAAAATGTCATATTTCATAAAAAAATCATTTTCTACTAACAATAATATAAAATAACAATTTTAATTTTAAAATTGTTCATTGTCGTTTTCCTATCAAGTCATTATTACTAAACTAACAATTTATAATTTTCAACGAATAACAAAATTAACAATTTTATTACTTTTAAAAACAAACATAAAACAAAATATTTGTTCAATACTTTCACTAATATAATAAATGAGTTTTTTTTTATGGGATAGAAGAAATATAAAATGATATTAAAATATTTCTTATCTCCATTTATACCATTGGTTCTATTTTGGGATAAATAACCTTTTGGTCACTGTATTGGGGTCCGATTTTTAATGTGATTACCGAATTTTTTTTTTGTTACAATCGAATAACTGTACTCTCAAAAAGTTACAAAATGATCATTCCGTTCGATTTTCGTCCAAAAAATGGACGGAAATGCTGACTGTGCATATTGAGCCGTTATTTTTGCTGACGTGACCCGTTATTTTTGTTCATGTAAAGGTTAAAAATTTTCTTAAAGAAAATGTTACTCACAAGTCTCGAACTCTAGACCTCTCCAAATTAGAAACCTTATATTCTAACAAAAATCAGTATGTCAACTATCTACCATGCTTAAATTTATGTAATACTAATATTTAAACTAAGTAGCATCGTTTCTAGGAATTGTAATAATAATAATAATAATAATTGTAATAACTGTAATAACAATAATAATTATTGTAATAATCTGATGACCAAAAAGGGATAATACACTCGTAGTATTTCAATAATAATAATAATAATAATAATAAGGCTTAAATATGATTTACTATCCTAAACTACACAATTTTTTGTAATAAAAAAAACAGAATTTTTTTGTAATAATAATAAAAAAAAGCACAGTTTTTTTTAATAAAAAAAAACAAAGCAAAAAAAAAACGCACAAAAAAAATGCAGTTTAAAAAAAAAAAAAAAAAAACAACAACGCAAAAAACATAAAAAAAACGCAGCTTTTATGTAATTTGCAGTTTTTATTTTTGTTTATAATAAAATAAAAATGCAGTTTTTTGTAATTTGCAGCTTTTTTTTGTGTTTTGTTTTTTTATAAAAATCGTAATTTTTTTTAATAAAAATAAAAAAGCTGCATTTTATTATTACTAAAAAAAATAAAAATAAAAAAACTGCAGTTTTTTTATGCAGTTTTTTGTTTTTTTTTAATAAAAATAAAAAAACTGCAATTTTTTATGTAGTTTTTTGTTTTTTTTTTGCGCTTTTTTTAAACTGCATTTTTTTTAGTTTTTTTTTGTTGTGTGCGTTGTTTTTTTTTTTTTTTGCGTTGTTTGTTGTTTTTTATGTTTGGTTTTTTTTTTTCATTGTTTTTTGTTTTTTAAACCGCAATTTTTTTTGTTTTTTGCCTAAAAAATGTAAAAATAGTAACATTAATTTATGGATCCAAAGTTTGTAAGTTTTAATTATTTTAATCACGAACTTTGTTCCATTATATTACTACACTAACAAGAGGGTACATGGCAAGTTTCTGCAGGAGACATATGCATGGGACTTTGGAATAAAAAAAATATTGATACTTTTAACACATAATTAATGTAGAAGAGAATAAAAATAATAATAATTAAAATAATAATAATAATAATAATACTAACTAGCATCATTATTACAATTATATAAATTTAAGCATGGTAGATAGTTGGCACAATGATTTTTGTTAGAATATAAGGTTTCTAGTTTGGAGAGGTCTAGAGTTCGAGACTTGTGAGTAATATTTTCTTTAAGAAAATTTTAACCCTCACGTCGAAGAAAAATAATCTACTCAATATGCACGATCGAAAGATTTTTGTCAAATTTTAGACTAAAATCGAGCTGAATGACCATTTTGTAAGTTTTTTGAAGTACTAAGTTATTCGATTGTAACAAAAAAGTTTGATAACCACAATAAAAACCGGACCTAATCTGATGACCAAAAAAAAGTTTATCCCGTTCTATTTTGAACCCTTAAGGTTACTATCTCTTTTTAACCCTTCCTTATTTTTCTCTCTCCTCACCTGTTATAATAACTATCTTTTCTTTTAAAGTTTTTATTTTGAGAGAACTGAGGTAAAGAAAAAGAGAAAATGAGAAAGACATATATATATATATATATATATATATATATATATATTAACTTTTCTTTTCCTTTATCTTTTTTTCCTTTGTTTTTCTTCTTCCTTACTCAAATATTTAGAAGTATTTGGAATTCTTTAAAGACGAAGTCTGACTTTGGATATGAGTATCTCTTCTTCTAAAGTTTGTCAAATTCTACCATTTGATAGAAATTTAAAAAATCTATGACTTTTTGAATACCAAAATACTTTTATAGACGTTGTAAAAGTCTTAATTTAATACCATCTAACTTTTAAAAATATTACAAAAGTTGAAATTGAATACCAATAAACTTTTTAAATGTCTTGATTGAATACAACCAAACTTTTAAAGTTTTTAAAAGTCTTATTTGAAGACACCCTCTTTAATACTTGTAATAATTTGTTAATAGGATATCAAATACTTAAAATTTTAATTAGTAAAAAATATGAAGTTAGTGTTTATTGATATCTTATAATCGTAAATGATAAATTATTGATATAGTTGATGAGTGAGTTTCATATCCATGAATTAAGTGTGTTTGAGCTTAATCTTTTGGAAGTTTTTAAGTGTTTGTGTCTATTCATGCATGTTTTACTTTGTTTTGTAGGAATTAGTATAAAAGTTATTTGGATTGACGTTTGGGGTGGCTAGATTAGCATTTTTGTCTTGTCATTTACATAGCAGTCACTTTAGGGTCAATTTCATCATTGCTCCAGCCCTTATTTCGAAAAACTCAAAGAATAAAAGTTGTATATCTACGTCTTCTCTTTTCGGAACATCTTGAATCGTCAAAATCTAAGTTTGGACGAAGAAGTTATGGTCATTTTCTCAAAGGACGTCAAAATAGAAAATTTCATAATAGTGCTCAATGGGCGGCGCCAAATCTAGGCTATTTTAGCACCGATTATGTGACGGAGGAAAATTTTTCAATACATGAAAGCGTTGTCCGGTATACTTGAGTCTCAACTAGATCAAGTTGGGATGCATTTTTGAGCAAATTTTGATACTTGTTTTACTTCAAATTGGATTGGGTTTTCTCCTAAGCTAAAAATTGGACTTGTAACATATAAATACATGATGTGAGGCATAAAATATGGTAGATTAGATTAGATAAAACACTCCATTAGATTAGAACATAAACCCTAGTTTATATTGAATTGCCGGAGATTGAAGCAACTTGAGAATTATTGAAGATCAAAAGCAGCAACAAGAGGATAGCATCAGATTTGCAGACAACAGATTTTATTCTCCACTCTTCTATTTTTGTCTTTTAATGTTTATTCAATTTTGGATTCTAGACTTTAATTCAATAATAATAGACTAAATTATTGTTTAAGATTGCAACAAATCTTATTGCATAGTTTATTTTAATATGTTTATCTTTTAATTACTGTGATCTATTCTATGGATTGTCTATTACGATTGCGTATAATTATTTAATTGTCTAACTAACAATTATCATGATAATTTTTATGAATTCGGTAGATGAAATATAGATTTAGATTTGATCATAATAGCATGTGATTGTGTTTTCTGCATGGTATTGAAATTCTTGATTTGTGTTTATGATATGGATATGCCTTTACACCGCATGTAATCTGATAGGGAATATGTGCTTTAAAATCTTTTTAATTGTAATTCACATGCGAATATATTGAATTAGTTAATTAGAGTGTTTGATTCAATTCTATCAACTGTGGATTTAGATTAATATGTTTGTGATGCATCAGATGGTTATAAATACTAATAAATTCTTAATTAAGAATACAGAATAGTGAGCACAATTAATAAGAAGTGTTTTAATATAAGTGAAGTAATAACTGAAATTGTGATCTTAAATCTCCATAACCTGATTTTCATCTAGTGATAGTAGTAGTAGTTTAATTATATATTTTAATTTACAACATTAAATCGATTATTTAAATAAAATTAAGTTGGTTAAAAATTAATACTTAGTGATTTTTATTAAATAATTACTCGTGGAAACGATACTCTACTTTCATTTTATTATTTGTTGATCGTGTATACTTACACGCATATATTGTTTGTGAAATCGATCAACAATTATCTATAACGATTATGAGAGATTCTTGATTGTTGTTTATAGAAATTTTAATATTATAAGTTAAAAACAAATTATGTCTTCTGTTCGACTACTACTTATAAATTGGTATAAGTAATTTGTTACTATCAACGTATTCATTTGTGACTTATTTTTTAATTTATAAAATGATTTATAAGTCATTTTAAAGAAATAATAACATTTTGCTTATTTTAAAATAATTTATAAGTTATTTTAAAATAAGTAAGTTTGACCAAATATAAATACTTTGTTTTGTCCTTATTTTAATTATCTTTACAATTTATTTTAACTTATAAATCATTTTAGTCAAACACCTTTACAACTCATTTTAACTTAATTTTTACTTATAAGTAAAAATGATGTCAAACACTTTATTTATAAATCACAACTTAAAAAGAATTTATAAATTATTTTAAATTAATTTATAAATCATTTTAAAATAAGTAATTGCCGAACAGGTTATTTAAGAGTGTCCTACCGAAGACAGTGTTTGGAAACGAGGACAAGCTATAATAGGGCGGACCTCAATTGACCCCAATTTCACCTGACCATTGTCTAAGAGGAACACAAATATAATTTTAACCCCATCAAAATCAAGACTACTTTGTGCCATGGCTTCATCGTCGTCCGATCCCTACAACCAGTAAGTCTTGTAGACTATATTTATATAAATCTATCTATATCATCTGCATCATATATGTAAATCTGAAATTGAATGTGTGAAATTGTTTTTGAAGGGAGGTTGCAATTAGAAAACAAAGAAAATCAGCTCCGTTCAAGTTTTTGGTTCCTCTAGTTTACGCCCCTGTTCTTCCTCTCAGTAAGTTGCTATTTTTTCTTTTCAATTATTTAATTGCATAATTGTTGATTAAAATGATGTTTTTTCTACATTTGTTTTGTTTGTTAAACATTTTTTTACCTGGGTCTGTTTGGTTTTCAGTTCGGCTAACGCTGCGGCATAAACCGGTTCTGAGGGATCGTTTGTTCTTTGGTGTGTTGGTTGGGGCATTTGTTCATGGCTCTTACTTGGTGTATCCTTTTATTACCTTGACATATTATTGTTTCAAATTTCATTTTCATGTGAATTTGATTGAGGTGGAAGGTTAGTATTTAGGTAAAAATATAATGAATACAGAAAAATAGGACCAAGGATTGACACGGGTAGTCCCTGTCCTTAAGGTGTTTATTGCCCTTACCACTAAGGTTTGCTAAAGGCTACTAGCAATATACCTCTAGGATTTTATGTCAAAGCCTATGCTTGTTCTAAGTGATAGCAACTCACTATGAACCTCAATAAATGCTACTGTGAAAAGATGATAGAATGAAAAAGATGAAGACTATTCAGTTTCATAACTGAATTGTGAGTAAATAATCATTTATAAAATAAATGATATAATAATCACATATCAGTTTTGCATCCCATAATGATTAAACAAAAAACTGTTTAATCATTAATGAAGTTTATTAATCTGATTCAATGTTAAAAAGAGGCTCTTGACTCGGGCGAGACTCTTAGCGAAGTGCAAAGTGCGCCTAAAGCGCCAATGCGACTTTGCGACTCGAACCCGCACCACGGCCCCCGACGCCCAGGTCGCGGGACGCGGGCGCGGACGGGTGGTGCTTTGCACCACGTCATTGTGACCAACTCCAAGCCTTTCCTTTAGTACCACTAGTGAATTAAACTATTCTGCATATACTTATAAAATATTAAATAATTTTATTCTTACTCAATGTGGGACTTAAAGAAAATAGTTTTCTTAAACAACAATGAACCTTTTCATATTCTCCACTTTGGATACAATTAAAACACAATATATAATTCCTACTTGAATCATATATTACTCTCTATTAATCTCTTTGTAAAAGACTATCAAATGCACTTTTAATTTAATACAAATTCAATCAATTAATGGGTCTAAATTAATCCCCAAATTGATCAAAACTCATGTATTGAAAAGGTGCATTAACAAGTATTTAGCATTAAAGCTGCATCATCTTCTCATTAAAATTGAAATTTTAGTTTAACTTGATATTCGTGTAAGTAAGCTGCAATACTTGGCCTTTTGCACAAAATATAGAAGAGTAGTAAAACATGATTCAATGCGTATAGACCATAGAGTTGAGTAGTTGAAAAAGTTTTCAACAAGTTAGGGATCAGATCTGAGTAGGGTAGCTACTGGAAAGGCAGTGTTAATTTGAATTCACAATTTAGAATTCTTTTGTGTATCTGAATACAAAACTAAGAAGAATTTGTATGTCATTTTGCTGGACATATGAAAAAGGGGAAGGAACCAAATTGCATGTCGTTCTGAAATCTTATTCGTCAGAATTTAATAACAAGCTCAGGAAATTAAAGCTCAAATAGTTGATTTCTCATTTCTTAACAAAAGGAATTCAAATTTAAATTAGGTGATTCTTTTTATTTTCAGCCTTCAAATTGCCTTTGTTTTGTTTTTGTTTTGTTAATCTGTTTAAAGTAAAAGGGCAGAGTAGGGAACATTTGTGGGGACAAGATCATGTCTTTGACATCAATTATTTATTTTCTTAGTCTAAATATCAAATATCAGTCTCCACATTTTTATTTGGTTCTTGTGCACATTTTTCATCACCTTCTTACTTCGACTAGGACATGGAATACATGCATTAGGAGTTTCTATGTTAGGGTCCGTCCTCATGCAATGAAATATTGGGTCATAAATCTAAAGAATGATAAGCTAAGTGATGTCTTTGACCTTATTTTGTAGGATGCATACTTGTTGATTTAACCTCAACATTAGGACCACTGTATTGGATAGGTTTTCTCCTCTAGTTTATAGTCATTTAACTATTCTGATCATCTAGTCTTGTTTAACATCTGATACTGTTTCTCGGTTCATCTGAAGGCAAAGCTTTAATCTGCAACTCTCATTAAAGCCCCTATATTTCGCAATTAGTCATTATTTTATATGGGATTCTTTTTCAGCGTACCCCGACTAGCTTGGGATAAAAAGGTCTTGCTGAGTTGAGTTGAGTTTAGTAGAATTCTCGTTAAAGGGAACAATTACTAGTGTGTCCACACTTCTCCAAAAATAAATAAATATTACAAGAGAGTCCACTTCATGTGTTCGTATGTTAGGGGGATGGTGCAGAATGCCTGATTCTCAGTTCCCTGATAGTGCGATTCATTTATTTCTTAAATGATGACTCAAGTCAGTTCAGAATGTAGTTACTCTTACCTTTGATTTTGTGTGTGTTGAACTTTAGAGGAATCTATTGGACAACTTTCTAATCTTATTGTCTACCTCCAGGAACTAGGCAGTTTATATAATTATATTAAAAGGCATCTCAAGTTTGAAACTTTGTTCAATTTTATTTTTTCTTCTGCATTAAACTTTAATGCAACAGAAACTTCAACAACTCAATCTCTCCGGAAACG
The DNA here is from genome assembly GCA_020205605.1 of Panax ginseng. NCBI lineage: Eukaryota > Viridiplantae > Streptophyta > Magnoliopsida > Apiales > Araliaceae > Panax > Panax ginseng. Next base: position 126,693,552 of record CM035144.1, read on the forward strand.
GTAATGATTCATACTCTAGTTGGCCCTGTCAACTGGCCTGAGGGTTGCTTTGGAAATCATGCTTATACCAAAAGCTTATTCGCTTCCATTGACTAGAGATTGACTAGAGATGCATGTAGTGAAATAGTGCCCTTTCAGAGTTGTGGAGTGCTCCTCAAAATTTGAACTTTGAAGTTTTTATGGCCCAAGAGCTTAGGAAGGATACTTAGATGGACGTGAATCAGATATTATTGCTCGGTTGCGGTTAGTCCATTTGTTTGATCATACTCTGTCCTAATTAGATTAATTGATCACTTCTTTTAAATATTTAAGAGTATGATCGAGTGGAAAGAAGCACACTGGGAGATAAATGTATCATATATCTGCCTTTTATGTGTCTGCACTCTGCACTTAATTTTTTTTTTTTTTCTTTCTGAAAAGCCTAATTTTTCTTTCCCTAATTATGAACGCTAATATGTAAACCCTTTGCTTTCCACGTTGGAATCTAATCACCAAGTGACTACCTTAGTTACATGATGGTTAAAAGACTAGACATTCAGTTTCTTTGTTATGAGTTGTGCATAACTTGGTGCGTACCTGGTCATAGGACTTTAGATAACATTAGTTGTATATGTTTATCTAAACTTTTTTAGGCATACTTTTGTTTCTTATGATGATGTTTGTTGCCCGTCGAACTAGATACTAGTAGTTTTGATGGAAATGAGTCCATCCTTTGAAATCCTTTGCGACCTATATTGAAGTGTTAGGAGAGTTGTGACTTGCAAAAAATTAACTAGAGAAAAGGTTGATGTTGGAATTTAGATACATATGGTTTGAAGCACAGGTACAAATTATAGTATATCACACAAAGGGTCTGCCTGATGGCTTGTTGCAATGAGTCTGTAGCTTTCTGCTGAATCAATCAGCTGACTTTAGCCATAATAGTTAACCCCATTCGCAAAAATAAAATAAAAAAACTCCTTTTAATGATTTATATGCCTCATGAAATATTGATTTTTGGGTTGGGGGATGCAGATACACAATACTCGTGTAACAGCCTAAGTATGTATCTGACCTATTTATAATTGTTGGCACACAATCGATTATATTATATTGGTTTATGTTGTTTTTCCTTATTGAGATGTTTAGATCAGATCTATATGATGCCGAGAGCAAATGAACTGGCCAATCATGGATCAACAATCTACTTGGTTGATACATTTACCCGGTTGCATATGAGGATTCAGATTTAGATACAGCATCACTATTTATTGAAATTTGGGATGTAATTTTTGATGTGGATTGGTTTTAGTTGGATAATTATTTACTTCCAAGGTGCTCTTTAATTGTGACATTTTATCCTCGATGGAGGAGTTAGATATTTGGACCGTTAAAAGTCTTGGATTATATTATACTAATTTTTTATTTTTTATTTTTTAAAAGAGAGGCTTCAATATATATATACTAATTGTACATTTTGATATTGCCTCTAGCCTTGGAAGATTTTAAAAGGGAAAAAAGGCCTAAAAGAGAACAAACAACAGATATGAAATGTTTTATAAATTTTGGATTCTCGTCCATTTTCGTTTGTGGAGCTAAAAGATAACTAATTTCAAAATTATTTTAGTATTATAAAATGACACACTATCTATTTAAGTTTGTCCGTTATTATTACACAAATAAATTATTAATTTTATGGAACAAAAAATTAATTTAAAAAGCAATCGCAGTCATCAGTCACCGATCAACCGTTTCGGAATCCATTAATGCACTAAAAACTATTGCACCACGAAAACCAAACTTGATATATACACATTGATTGATTTTACTTTTAAGGAACCAAAATTGAAATTAAAAGTAAACAGAAAGTTTGATCTGATCGGTAGAAAACATAGGTAAAGTACTAAGGTCGTCGGAGACTCATACATCGGACCGGTCGGGGTAATCGAAAGCTAGCCGAGAGGCGATAGCTGAGTGATACATAGAGTCATGAAAAGCCGTGTCCTTGGTCATCATCCGAAGCTTTCTTGCCTTCTCCTCTGTGAAACTCCCCGGAGCAATCCGAGATCTCATCGGCATCGGTCCTAGATCCGAGTCCGGCTTGGCTTCAGCTTTGGCGGAGAGATCGTACTTGTTTTCGGAGTCAATGTAGTCCGGTTCGGAGGACCAGCTAAACAACGGGGTCCACCACTTAGATGACGAACTTTTCTGGCTTTGCGATTCAGGTTTCCGACTGCCTGGCGTCGCGCATGCTCGAACTCCGGTAGATTGGAAGGGTAGAAGGCCAGTAGCCATTTCTTATGGAAAAATTAGATAGATGTTCAGAAAGGTAGAGGACTGGTGTTGGTTAACGTTGCGAGTACTTCACGGCTAGTACTATTTGTGCTTGTCTAGGTATGTTAGGTCTAAAGTTAACAAATGGGGTTTTAAAGAGTAAGCGGATAAGATTGTAGTCGTGGCGCTTGACGCAATGCGTGGGTCAGTAGGTAATACCTGTGTGACTGTCCGTGAATAAATTAGAGCTGATTAAATTTACTATTAATTCTCTATTTTATTCCAGTTTTAAAAATCAGTGGGAGAGAGAATATAAAAACAAAAATTTTTGAAAATTAAATTATATTTAATTTTAATTCAAATGAACGTATTTATTGTGTACTAATTAATATAATATTATTTGTTATTATGTTTGTTACTTTTAAAATTTTAATATTTCATAAATTATCTTAAAAATAAAATATATTTATAATTTAATGGAGGGAGTAACACATCTCCTTCACCAACATTCATACTATAAGGAGCACTGGCGGAAAGGGGGAGGGGGAGGGGGATCTATCCCCGGTAGATCGGGGTTGGGGGCAGTGAATTAAAAGTATTTTACGTTATCAATATTTTTTATTTTTATTTTATTTTAAAATCAACTTTGTCAAAAATTTTATAATTAAAATTGTTTTATTTCAGCTATTCTGCCTTTTGCCAAACAACCTTGCGTAACAATAATAGTAGTTGTGTAGTTAAAATCAATAACGGTGTGATATACTACTACTATATAAGTTGTCTTATAACATTAACTGCTAGGGTCATAAAAAAAATTACTAAAATAAAAAATAACTTACAAAATGATGTAGTAATAATTTGTTATTCAATTATTAGAGCATTCATAGCAGTTTTCCTAATTAACTTTCTATCCCTAGTCATATTTTAGATGAGTATGTCAAGTGGTAATAATAAATTACAACCAACCAACCACATTATATTGTTTAGGTTAATTGATGAAATGTTTGAATAATTGAATTGATGAATGCTGAAATTATTATGAAATGTTTAAATTGATGAAATTATTGATTAGCAATTGATATTTTTATTTATACTTGATTATGGATAAATACTTGATTGATGGTGAAGAAATTGAGAGTAATTCCGAAGCAAATAGTGATTTTGACTTCGTTTTCTTTTCCTCGATTGATCTGTTTCTATATTAAGACCAATAACCTTAACTCCGCTAATATACTTTCTATTTTTTTCAATTTGGGTCAAAATCAAACCCATGGACCTTAACTTCGCTTCCTCGCCGCTGCAACTTATACGTCGTTGCTCCGTACCTCCGGTAACCGCCATCAAATTTTGTCCCTCCCCCCTCAAATTTTATTCTGGTTCCGTCACTGATAAGGAGTATGATATTTAGATGAGTTTATTATTTGTCTTGGATGAGACATTAATTAAATACAGAAAGTACAATAAAAAATTTATTTTGTAAAATATGTTTCCTTATCTTGAAAAGCAATCAATAAATTTGATATATTCGGACTTTTTAACACTCCAAACACATTGACAAATATACGGGAGTTGTTAGCATAAAATTTATTTTTAGGTAAATTGGTTAATTGATTAATAGATTGCTGACACACAGACGAGATTCTATGTGTGTCAGTATTTTATTAGTTAATTGACTAACATATCAAAAAATAAATATTATGTTAACCGGATCCCAAATACACTTATTTTTTAAAACACATGCATTTTTTCCCCTACAATTTATGTATTCAAACATAGAGAGAATTGGAGCCTTATTGAAATCAGTTATCATGAAGTTAACTTCATATTAAGTTGATCAGTTGATCAATACAGTACTGACATATAAAAAAAAAATTACATCTCATTTACGTGTTGATATTATATTAATTAATCAAAATTAACTGTATGTTAAACACTTCCACCAATATTCAACCCACAAACAAACAAACAAGAAAAAGGTCCCCCTTTAAACGAGTTAAAACCATATTGCGCACACTGTTTAGTCACGTGACGCCCCGCGGGATAGAAACCAAAACAAGTACTTAAACTTCTCTTTCTTTCAAAGAAGGTTAGAGACACGTATTATACATAAAAATTGTACATAAACAATACAATTTATTGATAAATAATACATAAGTTCTATTTTTTGTACACAATTTTTTATATACAATTTGTTTACATAATATTATTCTTTTCTTTTATATATATATATATATATATATATATATATATATATATACATACATATTCAACTATAGGGATTGACATTAACTTAAATTTTCTTAAGTGAAAAAAATTTCATCTCTTTCTTTAGTTTTGAAATAACTTTTCAAAAACAAATATCATATCAGGAGAATAAAAAAGACAGAATGAAAGGTTTATTTATTTATTTTTATTGCTAATTTGAAATTAAAATCTTAATTGAGTTGGTACTATTAAGATTTAAGAAAGAGGTTCAAACTCTAACCAACAAATAGTCGAACAGTTCGTCTTTTAACACTGGGATATTCCTACAACCTCAAAAAATGGGAATGGGCGGAAGCTTTACCTTGGTAGGTAGGCTTCATAAAATGGGCCCATAACCATAATATCAAAATTATTTAATCTCCACTCACAATAATATCCTTTAAACAAAATAATTTTAACTATTAGTATTTCACTTAAAATAAATACAATTCTTTTCACTAAATATATATACATTCTCTAGCGAACTAAAAAGACAAATCAAATATAACGATTTATTTTCGATATACAACAACATTTATTCAAATCGTCATGCATGCTATGTTATTATCACTTTTGTATGTTAAAGCGATAGAAAAAATCGTCCATAACAATTATTAACAATTTAGATTAATAAGGAGACCAGACCGTTTGCTAGAATAACTAGCGAACTGGATTAATGAGAAAGTCGGATGAGTATACCCCCAATTGAAGCCCAAGTCAAATAAATTTTTTAAATGGTTTTCAATGTGCAGTAATGTCCTTGATTTGAGGTTAGACATACATGGACGAAATTGTGCTTGGGCTGGAGGGGGCCATTTCCCCCCAAGATTTGAGAATTTTATAAGGCCCAGTTGTTTGAGGTCTGACCCAATTGATGTAGGTTAACTCTAATCTATTATGTTCAGACACAAGGTTTGTCCCCAAAATCCAAATCAGCAAATCCCTCTATCTCTGCTCCGTGGTGTCTCCCTCCTCGTCCTCAGGACAGCTTCGGTCATCCCTGCCATGCCATTTCATTTTCATCCAAAAACTATGTAAGCTCTTTTATCTTTTTTTTTTCACTCACACAATTAATTATAAAGGAATTGAAACTTTTAACAACTTTCTCCCAGTATATTGATGATAATTTGTGATTCTCCATAATATTCACCTCTTCTTTAAATATTTTACATAAAAAGGGAGATCCATAGTTGTAGTTGTTTCTTTTATAAGGTTTCTGAGCTATCCATCAGGGGTTAATGATGATTCCTTGAATAATTATCAAAATCCCTTTGTTCTCAAGTTTGCTTCTTTACATTAGAAATCAAACCATCATTTGTTAGGCTTGAGCTAGAGAAATTAAACACACAATGACACAATACTAATGGCCACAGTTCGTGATTTGAAAGAAGGTCTCTTTGATATGTTTTAAAAGATTTTATTTTTTTGCTGGGAAAGTAAATTCTATTATTATATTATTTTTGTTTTAATAAAAATATGTTTTATAATGGTGAAATTTTAATTTTTAGTGATAAATATATATTATGTTGTTAAAAAAATTGTTGGTTTTTGTCCTTGTAGACATATATATTACCAGTTACTAGAATCCATTTCCAAGTAACATAGGAACCACCTGGAGAAATGGAAAGAAATTCCTCACTGGTGCAATGCAATCATGTGCCTCGTAAGGAATTGAACAGATGATAAAGTTTTATTATTGTTACGAAATTTACACATTTATTTCATTGTTAAAAGTGTTTTAACTTTTTATTTACCAAAAAGAAGAAAGTCATAACATGTCTATGAAAAGAGAAGGAAGTTTGCAAGGAATAATAACCCACAATATAATAATGCCAAAAAAGAGTCAGAGAACCAAAGTTATATTTAATATTTGAGTTAATATTAGAAACTAAGCAATTAATGTTTACTTAAAATTATTAAACAATTTATATTAAGGAATACAAATAATTCTCTTATATAAAGTGCTTGAATTCATACTTGAGTCGAATATAATTTTGTAAATTTTGCTCAGATTGAATTTGACTCATTTTATTATACTCAAATTCGACTCGACTCATTTTTAATCATACTTGCGAGATTTACGAATAAGAACTAGATATAATGTAAAAAAAAAACACTCAATCAACAATGTATTTCATAATTCAAAAAATTATATAAGATTTATAAAATTATATATTACTACTACATTATTACTTTTAAAATTACAAGACCATTGATTACATAAGATTCATAAAATTATATGTTAGTACATTATTACTTTTAAAATTACAATACCACTTATTACACTTGCATCAATTTCAAAACCAGTTTTCTTCAATTCAATACAACAGTTAATAATAATATTGTTATGTTCTTACCCTTAAAAATAATAGTATTTGTTTAATTTAAAAATGACTATTAGGTAATGATTTGGTGATATTGATACAACTACATATAACATCATTTGATTCAAATATGGTCCCTAATTATTTATTTTTTTGTCTTCACATGATAGTCTAAACAAGCGGTTATATTTTTTTATATAAGAAATTAGTTGCATATGTAAAACAAAATGAAAATTTTATATTAAGAAAATATTTAAATGAAACAAATTGTCATTAAAAAAAATAATACTCTCTCAGCTTCAAAATACATGATCAAATTTTATTTATTTTAATGAATTTAAAATATTGATAAAATAAGTTAGTAGTATATGACATTCATTCATGAATGGAAGAAATATGATTTCATTAATATTTGAGGAAATCACTTAACTATGATATCTCTTCCATTTGAGTTCAAACTGAGATTAGAGTTCTATTCCAAAATCAGGGTGGTCTGTAACCATTATTAGAAAAATAAGACTTTTACCGTTTGAAAATTCAAATTATAGGATCAAATTTTAATTTTCAAAATTAAATTGAGATATTTTATAATTTAAAATTTGATTAATTTATAAAACTTTTAAAAATAACAAATTTTGTAATTAATACCACTATTCAAATAGTTTACATTTTTCTTAATTGTAAAATTTAAAATTAAAATAATTATATCAATTTTAACTTCAACTTCAAAAAATTAATATTGAAGTTCAAGTGTAAGGATTAAATAATGTAATTACTAATAATACATAATTTATAATTTTATAATTATATACTATTTATTCGAGTATACTCGATACTATAAAAGATCGTGCTCGGATACTGAATTAAAATTCCGACTTATTTAGATATCAAATCCCAAACCGGATTTCGAACCGGATGATTGTAAGCTGCCACAATTTGTTGTTTCCATTGGGTTTAATAATTTGGTATTTATTAAAATAAATTAACGGCGAAATGGAAAACGAACCCGGCTGATCCAGGAAGAATTTTATATAAGCCAAAAATTTCAAAACCAAATATTCAAAAAACAATTATTCGCAATGAATGCCTGTAGGGCCCAAACAATGTTCAAGGGGGGAAAAGCCTTAACAAGAGATCCAATTCATATAACTTTTGTAGTTCTGAGCACCTCTCCACAAATAATTCACTTATTATTAACCACAGAAGATTATATTTGAATCAAGACCAATTGCATTGCAGCATAAGAAATGATATGTATTTAGGGCATTGTACGCTGGTAGAGGGGTAATGCTCCCAATGTTTCACGTTCTCCTCTCTCCCTCTTTACCTGCAAAAAGAGAAACAAGCCAAATGTAGGAAACCACCCCAAAGGACTAGATATATAGTGGTAAAAATCTATAAATCTCCTAGAATCTTTCATAGGATGAGAGAAAAAAAAAGGCATATAGAAGGTCCTCCCAATAAATTTAGTTTACATCATTTTTCTATGTGAATTATGCTAGCCAGAGGTCACCATCGCCTCCATAGATTCTCAGAGAGAGAGAGAGAAAGAGAGGCGTAAAGACATGTCAGAGCAAAATAGTTACATTGTAACAAGTTTAGACCTTGACGGTGTGAGTGAGGTTGAATGAACAATGGGACACAATATATTAATGGGTTCTTGTAGTTTTACGTTATTTTGTCGTATTTGATGTAATTTGATCACAAGGACTTGTATAAAACCACAAGGACCACATCAGGCCATGCAAGAGAAAAAACTGAATCTGAAATTACACTTGTATTGTAAAGGAAATTAAACTATTACATTTGTAAACAAAAAATAAAATCAACAGGTCCAAACGAACATGAAACTCAAGTAGTAGGGGAAAAATTAACAGATAAGAATGTGAATAAAAAAGAAACAAGAGGAAACTGCCCCCATTTGGTTTGTCGCATGGGAGTGGAGAAGAGACAAATGGAAGAACAAAAATGGTCCAAGTCCAGTATTTCCAATATTCAACAGGTAATGGGAAGTAACGAGACGAATTTCAGAAACGCCTACTTTAATGCCCTCTCATTCAAAGCTTCTCGACAAAAGATGCAAGAAGACCATAGAAAGTAAATGTGATGGAAAAGTGAGGGAAGAGAAGAGGTAGAAGATAAACTATGACAATGGCAATCTCGTCATATAAGCTCCATCAATAGATGCTTACTACAAAAGTTAAAGAGTGCACATTTTCTTACACAATAATATCTAGATTAATAAAACAAATCATATGTGAGTTAAATTTATACTTTAACTCCTTCAAATTTAACAAATTTACTTACTAAAAAAAGGAACTAATGCAGAAGGGTCTAGGACGGAAGTTGTACTTGATCTAGGCATGACTATTGCACAGTTGCTTCTCACTTTCTCAGTTCCTTATCAATAACTAGGAGTTATTGGCATCAGGCTCGAGTGGTGTACCCTGGTAACCAGTGCACACACTACTTGTGCGCTCTTATTCTTTTGATAACTATGCAGCAATAGGAAATGAGTAGGTTACGTAGGTCAAGGCATGATTTTAGGAGATTTGGATGTCAACAAAATTTTAAAGGGGATGTATATCACGTGTTCAACCGGGGTATAATGTTTGCGGAATTTGGATGCAAGGGTGAGGGACCACAAAATTAAAGGTACTAATAATTATATTTATATTTGTAAGAAATTTATTCTGTAACTATATTATTACTAGATAATAACTATTTAGACTGTTAATTATTGAAATTTGAGTGAGTTACGTTATCTCTCTTTGTCTGAGGATGTGAGTAATGTTTGGGAAGTGACCTCAAGACATCGTGCGGAGTGGCCGATTCTCTATGAAGATAGGCAAAAATCTATCTTTCCATTAGTTTTCATCTTTCTACTTGACGTCTTGTTAGTCTGTATCAAAGGCTATTTTATGGAATTTGTAATTTGGTATCCTAATAGTCCCCAATTGTCCACAAGATATAGGAGTACTGCTTCCCTTTATATAGTAGCATATATTATATAAATCCATCATCCATTAGCATAACATAAGTATCACACAGCCGTAATTGGTGCGTCCTTCATTTACAAGGCTCATGTAGGAAGTGCATGACACTGAAAGTACTAGTATCTACAGATCATACTCAAAACTGATTCTATTATTGATGAAGTGCTTGACAGATAGCAATTCAAAAGATGGTTCAAAAAATCAATTTCAAATAAGACAAAATGTACAAAAGAACAAAACATGCAACCAAGAGAAAACGAAGAAAATAAAAAAGAAAAGTTGAAAACCCAGTTTCTCAAAAGCACTCACCAGGGCCAGCATATCTTTAAGATAGCTCCTAAATGGTGTCTGCATTGCCTGCATACAAATAACAGACAAAAATAAGCTTAATAAATAATTTACAAGATACAAGTATTTCATATGTCTAGCTAGTTCTTAATGAAATTCTTATCCAGATTACCTCAACTCCAAGTCACCAATTCTATGCATGTCTGAACACCACTCTGTTGGATATACTTTCAGAAATTTCGATATCAATTATATTGCTAAAGTCTAGTTTAAAGAGAGGTTGACAAAGCTCTAAAATGTTTTAAGTTTTTAGTTTCTTTTTCCTATCGTTTCCATCTGCTCTTTCCAGACTAGATGACAAAAAAGTCCTGCTTATGGTTTTCCAAATTCTCAAATTACAATTTGAACCCGAACAGGTTTCACTTCATCACTCTAAAATCTAAACACAAATATGCATACATAAATTAAGGTAATCAATACATATATAGAGAGAACACCTGCAGATCTTCGGGAAGATACTCGTGTTTCATGGAGAGATCCATGGCACGCAACAACCGCTGGTTTCTGGCATCAACGATTTCACGAGGCAAACGTTTAAGCGCTTCCTTGATGTCCAAATCTTCATACGGATCATACAGATCCTCGAATCTCAACCCTAATTTTTACCAAATTCAACATCCAAACACAAAAATCATCACTAAAATTTGTCTTGCTGTAAATATATAGAGACATAAATGGGGAAAAAAGGAAGGTTAATTACCGAATTTGCGGAGACTTTTAGAGACAGAGTTTTTGTGCATAGCTGCGAGAAAGTTCTTTGAAGGATTCAACAATAGCGCCATATTCGATTGATTTCACTTCTCTAATCTCTCTTGTTCGTCAATATCCCAAGCTCTCGTCGCTCGAAGGTTACCGGCCTCCACCCTATACAAAAACCTAATAAGCGCCGTCCGTTTTGGTTAAATACACTAAAAATCTACTCGATGATTTTACCTTTTAAAACCATTCCAAATGCTGTGTTTTTTTCTTTTTTTGGGCTTAATTCTGTGTTGTGTTGGTCGGATTACTTGTTTTTTTTTTAAAAGAAAATTTCTTTTTTGGAAGAATTAAGAGTAAGTGTAGTAAAAATTTTAAAGGTAAATATTTTTTTATATTATTTTTTTATCATCATAGTAAGTATAAGAAAAATACTTACGCCTTTGATATACATATATACACACTCCTAATAATTCGTGCAAAACACCGATAAATTTAAAAATAATTTATCAAGTAATTTTATATATAATATTTTTGAACGATATTTTAATTCAAAAGTTATTTTTTATCTTTACTCAATTTTTAATAACAAATGATACATTGTACCTTTAATAATAAATATGTATTAAAATTTTGTACTGAATATTATAACTTTTGAACTTTAAAATTGATAATATTAAAATTTATGACCAAGAAGTCTTTGGGATGGTGTTCCCTCAAATCTGATTAAAGCTACCACACATGGAAATCGATTCGGTTAGTTAAACCAGTTACTTCTTGGCACAAAGTAGTTTGGCAGTCTTTACATGTTCCTTGGTTCTTCTTTATTTTGTGGCTTGTCTGTCTTAAAAAACTTAAAACTTGATCCTAGGTGCTTTTTAATGATTATATTAACTTGGGCTTTTGAATTATTATAGCATAATCCACATTTATTTTTTCATATTTAATACACCTAAACAAATTTTAATTGCATTACAAAAACAAATATGAACAACTTAGTTCTTAACTTGGGTTGGTAGGTCTATAAACACAAGCAAATTTGAATTCAATATTTAAATTTATTTATTTTAAAAATTAAACTTGAATAAGTAAACATTTAGATTAAATGTGATAAAAACTAATTGTATAAAAACATTTACTCTTTTATTCTTTTTTATCTCATGTATTCTTTTTTATTCTTTTATTTGATTGTACCAATAAATGTTTAGGATGTATTAACGAGTGTTTATTGTTTATTAACGAGTTTTAGGATTTATGTATTAACGAGTGTTTATGTATGGTTTATTAATCTTATCTAAATCCTAAACACATATTAATATATAAACCCTAAATCTTAGTTGACAAATCATAAATTCTAGTTAATAAATCCTAAATTTTAATTAATTAATAAACTCTAAATCTTAGTTAATAAACTTTAAATATTTATTCGTCAATTTAAACTCTTATTTTTATTAGCGTCTGCTACTATTAGTAACGGATGATATGTATTTTTTTTACCACCCCTATTAATAATAGCATATACCGATTTTCAATTTTTAATTATAACAGTTATTTTATGTTTTCAAAATGGTATAGATAGTATATGACTTATAAAAATTCATAACAAATACTACATAGTATTGCAAATGAACCCAGAATCTGTATTTGAAAAGCAAGCTTTTGGAAATGGAAACGAGCTGACTAAAATTTTGAACTGAAAATGGATTCCAAACGAATGATCCAATTTGATTAGTAAATCTGGAGCTGGCCATATCATTATCAACCAACAACAATATTATTCGAAGCTTCACAGTTTAACTCACTTTCTTTTTTCAGGACAAGCCCATTTCCATCCTTTTGGGATAATAATTCCTTCCTTTAAAAATTATAGATACATTACATTCTAAAACCATATTTTTTAAGAAATTTTTTTTTTTTTCAAAATATATTATTATTTATAAATTTTATATATATACTCCCTCCGTCCCGTAGTCCCATGTTAAATGTCTATTTTCCTTTAATAACCAAACTTTTACACATTTTTTCCTATTATACTCTTAACATTAAATATCTCATACTTTTCTTATTCTAATTTTCTCTCTATAATTAATGACATATTATTATGAGTAATTTTGTCATTTCATTTTTTTTTTTAATATGCGTAAAAAGTCTACCGGAATTTTTATCCTGGGACGGAGGGAGTATTATTGTTGTAGACCGTAGAGTATTATAGCATATACTTGGCCCAGATTTCTGCACCCTTCCATATATTTTGGAAATGTCAGCCCATTAGCTATAATCTAAGAAAATGGGGATGAAGACCCATAACTAAATTTGTCCCAAATTTGGATTCCCCACCCCCACCCCAACCCAACCCAACCCAATCCAACCCAACCCAAATTTATGTAGTATTTCTTCTCCCTGTTTGAGATTTTTTTATTATATGATTATTATTTTTCATGATCTCTCCATAGAGAAGGTTTGGTTTGTATTAATCGATAAAGAATCTAGTTAGATTCGAGTGTGAGTTATCACGACGATCAACTTTTCGTTGTTTGCATTAAAAAATTACGCAAGTTATTTATTTTTGTGTTATTTTTATAAATATATATGTTTTCAAGTTTTGCGTTTCAATTTGGGATGGGAGGAGGTATTATATTGCGTGTAGTGTTTTTGAAATTCGATACATTTATGCGTGAAAAATATTCCTTGTTCTTTTTTAGGGCTTTATCAAAAAAATAATGTTTCTTTAATTTAAAATGAAAAGCATTTATAAGGAAATACAAATAAACTCCATAAAAAATGATTCACATAACAAATTGACTATAAAAATGGCCTTCTGAAATAGTATGATTATTGCTTCTTTTTAAGCAAAAAATAAAAAGAATAATTTTCAGGTCAACTGTTTACACGTGTACAATAAGGGAGATAATTTTTTTATAAAGAAATTTAAAAACAAAAGAATCAACCTGAATAATATTTAAGATAATTTTAATTCTTAACTCTGTAGTTGATATTTTATTACTCCTATTTGATACTCTTTCCGTTCCAAAATAAATGTTTTAATTTTTTTTTAGGATATTCTAAAATAAATATCTTATTTTTATATTCGTAATTATATTTATCTTATTCTTCTTCTTATACCCTCATAAATATTTAATATACTTATTAGAAATGTGAGAGTTACAAAAAAAATACCTAGAAAATTAAATGACATGTGAAAGATTAATTATTAGGGTCATAGAAAAAAAAATTATTAGGATAATAGAAAACTGAAAAAATAATTATTAAGGTCATAGAAAAATAATTATTGTAGTCAAAAAAATAAAAAAAATTCTTCAATTAATAAATAATTAAAAAAGATAATTTAGGTAAAAAAAATTATTAATTAATGTGTTCAAATTAATTAAGATGTTTATTTTAAAACGAATGGAGTATATTATTAAGTGGGTCCGTCTCTACCCTCTAGCCTCTAGGCAGGGTTTAAGAAAAAAGTTGACAAAGCGGCGGAAAATATCTGCCCGTGATTAAGAAAGAGATTATTTTTTTTTCTTATAAATATAGAAAACACCACAATTATTGGTAATTAAAAAGTAAAAATTATTAAAAGTGGATGTATAGGTCCGTGGAAATGTCATTTTTGTGATATTTTAAAATAAGTTGGCTATACGGCTATACCTATACGTTCGGCTTGAATGGAATAAATAAATGGCAATGTGGTGGCATGCACTAATTGCAGATTCTTACTATAGTAGTACTCGTATTTTCCAAGTTTATTGAAAATTGGGACGTAATGAATTTCTGTTTGATTAATTGATTGATCCTTCTTTCTTTCTCTTTGTAGAAATATAAGTAGGTTTTCGATGAGAGATCTGAATATCATGAAATTAATTTTATAATAAATTAGTCAATTAATCAATACAGTGTTTACACACAGAAAAATTATTTTCCGACGTACGTGTGACACTGTATTAATTAATTAATTAACTTCATATTAATCATTCTCTCTAATGGGTTTGAGACTAGTAAGAGTCACTAAACATGGGATCCTCATACTCCACAAAGCAGTTGGTTTTTAATGGTTTGGTCTAGTATTTGTATAATAAAAAAAATTATAATTATATAATAAACTCTTTAATTACTTTTATATCAATGCAATTAATTTATATTATAAATTTATTCAAATAAACCGCACAAAATCAATTGTCTGATGTCCAGATAAAGTAGGCGTCTAAAATTAAAAATCAAATGGCTATATGGCAGGTCAAGCTTTAGGCCGCATATGGATCCAGTTATCACCATTAAATGTTGCCATTTACAGGTGCAAGTGGTTTCTTTGGACAATAATGCAATTAATAATAATGGATAGTTTTGGACATGTATGCTAATTTAAAATAGAATATACTAGGAAATCGAGAGGGGCTGGGCTAGGTTAAGTTAGGCTTTGGCTAGTTCATCTGTGACGCTCCCAAAATAGATATATATCATTTATTTTAAGTTGTCAATATATGGTACAGAAACAACTACAACTTTATTATTACAACAGTAAAATTGTGAGTTTGAATACAAATATTATCTTCTCGACAATATCTATACTTAAATAAATCCTCATCACATTTATTGATACATTATTTTATAAAAATGGTGAGGACTACTAAACAACTCTCTCTAACTTTCATTCCATACCCCGACTCGTACTTCGCTATATTCTCGCCTCCCAGAAGAAAAATGGAACAAAAAGAAAAGGGTGAAATTCAACTAAATTTAAGAGAAGATATTATGACTAAGATAATATACAACAAATTATCGTTAGTCTCAATGAGGGAAAAATCTAATAGAATACAATAGACAACAAATTTTAAATCAATATTCGCAATGAATAATAATTCATTGTAAGAAGAGTTAGGTAGAAATGCAAACTACTATCTTCATGTATGAAATTTAAAAGTTCATCGCTCATCTTTTATCCCTATAACATCAATCAATATATATCTGGAATCAAATATTCATCTTTGCATTACAGGCCAAAGATATTCATCAATATTAATTGTAAAATTGCAACAGTCAGGCTATTTCTTAATTACTAAGCATTGAGGCAGCGCGTCTAATAGTACTATAAAGGAACCGAGAGAAGTACTAGTACAATTATTTTTTAATACAATTCTAAAAAGTCATTTATATTATGAAATTAAAAGAATAGTAGTCAGATGGTAGTAGTAAATTGTAAGAAGTGAAGGGTGGGGTGGACAAGTAAAACAAAATTAGACTTTTGGTGTGAGACAGTTGTTTCAATATGTCCATGTCCGTCTCCATGTTCATGCATAGAAGATCAACTTGTTCACAATCATGAATTGGAATCCTTAGTCCACAAATCACACCCCATTTGAAAATGTTGGACCACTGTATTCTCAATGTGCCCAATAACGTCTACAGTTATACTACTATTACTACTACTACTACTATTTCTCTCTCTCTCTCTCTCTCTCTCTACATTTAATTTGGTATAAGTACAACTTAAGTTTTCCATCTAATTTGAATTAATTCTCTTTCGGCTCCTTAATTGCCCCATGCATGATATTAATTTTTCGTCATGAATGATGTATATAGCTAGCTCGTCTAGTTTGGAAAAATTCATATCCACCATTCACAAAATAATATTCAGAATTCCGGAGTTTATAAGCCTAGACTATTGCTTAAGTTCATATATAAAAAAAGATTGTAATTACATAATTTTTTAAAAATTAAATAAATTCATATCAATTTTGTGCATGAAAATATTTTATATTGAATTTTTTTTATTAAAAAAAAAAAGTCTTTACCGGCCTATATTTTAGAGTGAGATGTATTAAGTTCACGAGAAAGAGAAGGAGGAGGAGGATAACGTTTGAATGATAAGATCATTCATTTCTTTATCCTTGAAAAATTTAAGAAGGGAAGGGGAGAGGGAGAGGGAGAGGGAGAGGGAGAGGGAGATAAGATATTCTATTTTCTTCCAAATTGGTACTATTTGGTAGGGTAAGGAATGGAAATGACAATGACCCTCTAAAAGATCTCGTGAAACTATTTCCTTTTCAATGTAGTAGTAGTATTTTACAACTTTAATTAATTTTAAATTTTGTAAAATGGAGAGGGTATAATGATAATTAATGTTTATCTAGATTCCCGTCCCTTTCTCCCTTCTTTCCTTCATTCTTAATCTAAACACAACTATGCATGGAAGTCGGCAAGTAAGACCATGTTTGTTTTGGTCTGAATAAGGTTGAATGCCACTGAATCTGAGCGATTCAGTCATTCAGACTGTTTGTCATTTTTTAATATTTGAATGGTCCAATTTCTTCTTCACCAAACCCCAAACAAAAATAATTAAAGATTTCCGGAACACATCACACATGCATTTTAAAGTCAAAAAGTTCTTTGTATTGCCAACTTTTCTGTTTTTTGGTCTTAGTAAAGATTTATTTTCAAACTAAGTGATCCATCGATCTCTAGCTTGACCTTGATGAAGGTGAGATGCAACTACATGCTGCAGGTCCTTGGCACCTAATTTTGCATGTTTTATAATTTAGTTTTTGCTAGAAATTAGTAATTCTATGCCTAGACTTATTATAGCTCCACTATATATATATATATATATATATATATATATATATATATATATATACACTGATCATTATTAATTCTGTTAGATATTTAATTAGGTAATTTAGTTAATTAGATAACAGCTTATCTTGTTTCTTGTCGTTGTTTTAATATCAGGCGTGTCTACTTAGCAAATCATTACTCCATAAAGTAATCTATTAGTACTCCTCAAAAGAACAATAAAAAATATATAAGTTTTACACATTAAAAAAAAAATAAAAGTAGAGAAAATAGAGTAATTAATTAAAGTTTCAAATTTTTTCTAATTCATAAACTGATAAGTTATTTTTATTTTTTATACTATTAGACCCTACTAAATAACATTATTACCACTCATTTTATATATTTTATTTCATTCTTTTAAATAAAAATTATAAAAATATTTTTCTGTCCTCAATCTCTTTATGATTAACACTTGCCTCTGCTCTCTTTATTAATTACTATTTCACTTTATTTTTGGATGTAACACTCGTAGATTATATATTCACATTATATTACTGTCTAATTACGCTAGCTAATGTGAGTACCCCTACGGCCTAATTATACCTTTCTTCCCATGCCACTGATTATAAATTAATTAATACTACTACTATAACTATAATTTTCAGCCAAACAGTCTTTAAACAAGGAATCCAACCAACCATATACTATTATGTTAGTAGAACGCAATATCATGTGTCAAAAAATGATTAGGTTTACGTGTTTTAACTAATTATCATCATCATTATTAAGTATTTCTGCTTTAATTTATGGTCAGTTTTCACATTCTGTGGTAAAAGAATCAACCAGCACCGTGGGCAATAAATCAAACTTTGTGCCTACGATGGCTTTTTAAGCATATACTATTATTTTATATATATTCAATGTTCCTCATTTTTAAAATTTTCATAAATAATGATTAAGCTGGAGACATATCATATCACACTAGTAATAATTTTGTAAACACATTTAAACATAATTTTTTAACAAAAGCAACTTTAGTTTCAAGCTTTACATTAAAAAATAAGTATAGTGTCATAAGAAAATCATAGTTTCACCCACTTTTTTTTTTCTTTTTTTTTTTAAATATAAATAACATATACCCTTCAAAATTTTGAAGAATTTTTCTTACAATTTGTTTTGAAATTTCCTCATCATTTATTAAATTAGTCGACAAATTAAATAAAACAATAATTCTGATGTCTGAATTTAAATTATATAAATGTCCATTTAGTCAGAAAATAAGACGAGGAGAGTACGCATTCTGTAGTTCATATAATGACGTAGTTAGAATCGAGTTATTCTTGGTAAAGGTACACTTTCTTCCGATAGCATTGTGTTTCCAAATGAAATTAGTCAAGCACAAATTAAGGGCTAAACCCGTAAACGAGCTAAACAATTCGAACTCGACTCGAAAAAATACGAACAAAATTCGATCGCATTTGTTAATAATATGATCCAAATCTGAGCATTAAAAATAGTTCGAATAAAAATATGAGTAGAATTTGAGCAAAGTTATACTCGACTCGTTTAAAATTCAAACTACTCGAATTCCTGATTGTGATTCGATACATACTTGATTGATACATATTCGATTAGATACTCGATACGTTCTCTTATAATATATACAAATTTAAATCAAATTAGGATAATTAATTAATTTTTTTTTATTTTTATTTTTAATTTTAATTATGATTTTATATTTGTAAAGTATAATAGTAAATATATTTTCTCATTTCTAAGTAAAATAACAAAATTTATTTATTATAAAACTAGTTATTATGTGAATACTCGAATTCGAGTTTGAATTTGAAGCTCGTGAGTAGTTTGAATATAATTCGATCCGAGTCGGATCGAATTCGAGTAATAAATATTCGAGACGAGTCGAATCTGAGTAGAAATTTTCAAATACAATTCGAATTCGAGTACAAATTTATCATTTCGAGTCGAATTCGAGCAGCTCTCTATCCATTTCGGTTCGATTCGTTTACATCCTTACAAAGTGCTAGCCTAGCCTACCTTGTAAGACCCCGAATTTTATGAAATAAAAGTATTCAATTTTTTTTATAATTACAATTCAAAGAAATGGTTAAATTGATAAAAAGTTAAAGTTAAGGGTGATATATGAAATTTTTTCAAAATACGCATGAAGTATTATAAAATATTCATCATTGTTTGGAGAATATTCGCTTAATGTAGAATATTCTTTTTAATCGGGAATATCCGTATTTACTACAGCCACAGACCTTTGTGTGGGTCCCATAACGGAAAGCGATTGGATGAAGAAAATGACAAATATAAGTTGTTTAGAAATGACCAGGCAGTAGTTGTTACTGCAATTAATCTTCGTTAAAATACTCGATGGTTAAAACACAAGAAGATTACTCGTATTGCACCAATTATTGATTCTTACGTAAAGAAGACACTACTCAATAATTGTTACGTAATTACCGCTCAATATTTTATTTTATTGATTCAATAATTGCCGTGATTGATATTTTATATTACATTGTTGTTTCAATAATTGTCACTACACAAGATTTTCCATTATCTATAATAATTCATATTATTTGAATAATATTATTAGATAGCATTATTGGCAATGTCTAGAAAGTTCTGCTCAAGGAGAGGTTTGGTCACCTAATCAAGCCAAGAAGTAAGGAGAAATTCTTATTGAAAGCCCCTCTTCTTTGAAACCTAGCGCTAAATAATAATATTGTGATTATGTAATATTATTTGTGAATAATTAATTATTAATTTTATGATGAGAAAATATTCATTTTATGTGGATATAGATGGAGAAAATTTTTAATGTGACAATTGTTAAAAATTAATATTTTATCTTTTTCTCGATAAAATAATTCATTTAAATATATTATTAGATTTTTTAATAATATAATAATGGTGATATTTTTATAGTGAATGTGGGATATATGAAGTATATGAGGAGGAGGAGTATTTTTTACCAAAATGTTTAAAACATGTTAAACATGTCTGTGGACCCCATTTCTTAACTAAAATTTGATTATAAACAGAAAATCGTCTGCTTGTGAATTTCGGTCAATTTTGTTTGGAATTTGGAAAAACTTTCTTCTGCAAAGTTGTAGAGAATTTAATTTCCTATAAAACTCATGAGATTCAATTTTCAATAAAAGGGCTATTTATTATGAATTATTGAAGTTCAAGTCTCAAATAATTGATTTTTGGAAGTTTAAAATATTTAAAGTGTGAAAACGTTTTTTGTTTTGTGGGCAGCCCTAGCATGTGCTTATTAAGCTAAAATCAGATTTCTAGAGGCGTAGGAATCTTGATTTATATATTATTATTAAATTAAATTTTCTGCTTTGGTATTCTAAGCATTTTCCTATAAATAGAGTGCTTAGGTTATAATTGAAAATCACACCAGAAACTGAAGTTTTTTCTCTCTATATTATCGAGCGTATTCTTGTGAGTATTTTGAGTATACTTTGAGTATTGCTATACGGTGCAAGTTCGATCAGCATTATTTCAGTCAGAGGTACTGCTCTTTTGAGGTAAGGGATAATAAGGGATTTTAAGGGTTATTATTTCAAAATTCTTCTGAACCTTCAAAAATTCTGAAAAAAATTTGAAATGATAATTTGATGAGTTTTGTTGATTGTGTACAAAAATGGCAATTTTTGGATGTATAGATTAAGAGTTATGAATTTTATGAGGAAAGACTATTTTAAAAGAAAACTCTTATAACTCCTTGTGGTTAATTCCAAAATTGATGAAATTTTTATTGGGAGTACATCTATATAATATCAGTATATCGTGTAAATTTCAGAATTTTGGATAAAAGTACAATTTATGATAAATGTTTAAATATTCTATGGTTTTGGCCATGTGAAAAATAAGAATGACTTTTAAAAATTTTGAGAAAATATATGTTTAATATAGGACTATATCTGCTAAATTCGGAAAAGAAATATTTTGGGCCGATTTGTTATTTTTCATGAAAATGGACTAGTTATGAGTAAATGAATTAAATATGTTATGTGAAGTAAGAAAATTCAAAATAGGATTTTATGGCTTTAGAATCCTACATGAGGTATATGCTGATTTTTGATGAGGATTTTGGTTATTGGTGATGAAATCTTATGAGTTTGGCATTTTAGAATGATTAAATGCATTATTTAGTAAAGTGTAAACAATTAAAATAAATTATTTATAAGCTTCAAAAATATTATTCTTTCAATATCATTATACCAAAATATTGGTATGAATTTTATTGTAAAATTTCTACCTTTTGAGTCTGTTTATTATTCATGAGATACTATTCACGAGTTACTTATTTATGAGTTCTTATTCACGGTTACTTATTCATGATTCTTACTATTCATGAAAAAATTGTTTTTTTTTAAACCAAATTATAGTTGATTTATGAATATTACTCTTGAGATTAAAACTATATATTGATTATATTGATTTTATTATCATATATAACATTTTATAACCTCGATGTTGAAATTCTCTTTCACCTGTGTAAAGATGGGTAGATTATTGGTATGATCATGACTAGGGTTCTCTTTGGCGAAGGTGAAAAGTTGAATTGTGGTTCCAGTATGATCATGACCATTGAATTTATAATTGAATATCTTTAGCTTAAGTGCAAAGGTGAATTGATCAACATGGTTATAATTATTGTTTATATAAATTCCCGAAATGATCATATATTTCTTTGAGATATTAATATATTTGGCTCGTAATGCAAATATGAACTGCTGAGGAATATCTTTGGTCGTAGTGCAAAGATGAATCATTGATGAATATCTTTGGGTCGTAGTGCAAAAGATGACTGTTGTTGAATATCTTTGGCACCAGAGTGCAAAGATGAATCATTGATGAATATCTTTGGCCGTGGTGCAAAAAGATGAATTTATTAGTATGATTATGAATTGAGAACTATGATTTGGTATAACCATGATCTTTGATATTTCGTAAAACAAGTGATGAAAATTATCTTCGCCTGAATGAGAAAAGGAATTTAGAACAATAATTACGATTATGAGTTATACATGTGATTGTGGATGTGAATTGTTGATTGATGTTACTGGGTAAAACATCATTGGTGGACTTTTAACATGGAGAAGATAATAGACTTTATATGTATTTGACTCTTCTAATGGATCGCTTTCGTCTACCGCAACTATGGTTGAAAAGTTTTATCATCTACCATATGTTCTAAATCTCCGATTTATTATTTGTTGAAGGCTATTGATAATTTATTTATCTTTAGTCATGATATTCTTTATCGAAGTTAGTTGTGTTTCACCCTTTTGCTTCACAATTCCTTTCGTAATAAAAGTGTAAATTGGGTCGAGCGAGGAATAACAAGGGAATAGAACGGTGGTCTATAAATGTTGAGGGTGAGGTGAATTTAACTTGAAGGGTGTTTTGCCACTTATCATACAAGATGTTCAATGACATACAACCTCGTGTCATCATAAGAGAGCAGGTCAGTGCTATCCACTTCTTGAGTATATCTACCAAAGACTATCTATATGATCTTGGAGTCTATTTGAAATATAACTCTCGATTAGAGACAGTGGAGATAATGATATGTCGAGAAGACTCGCCATCGGGAAGAATATGATAGTAATCTTCTTGTTTTTTTCTTTGGGGTCTATTAGGTCAACCAAGGATAATTGCGTGGCCATATGATATCTATAATAACCTGACGCACGACCTCCCATGTAAAAAGGTTTCTTGAGCACTTCCCAAAGATTCTAATTTCTAAAACAGCTTTTTGACTATACCTTTATGTAAGGTGTCACCGTGAGGTGTTGTCCACTGTTGAGACATGTGTCACATTTGGTATATATTTGTATCCAAACTCACAAGATATGTGTTGTTGTATTTTATTTGCATACAATTGTTGTAATAAAGTTGTAATTGTTTTCCACCATGTATTTGGCGACTCAGAATGGGTTGGATTGAATGAACCTATTTTGGGGTCGTTACATACCTAGGGTGTCTCAAGACTCTCAACTCTCAAGTTTCATTTTTGGCTATATTTATTTATTTGGATGGCCCCAACATAGGACTACTTTTAGAGCTCTTCTAGGTAGATATGAAAATTGGACATGAATGAATTTGAATTTTAGTTATTTGTATTTTTATCAACCATTGGGGTCAAAATATAAATAAGTGAAATTCAAATATTCTCATATCTAATTTCTATGTCCACGTATAATTTTTGCTACTTTTATAAAGCCTGAAAATTCAATAAAATGAATAATAAAAAAATACAATTCAAAACTTCTTCCATCCGATGAGTAGAATGTTAATGCTCCAAAATTCATCTACTCGTTCAATCACCAAACATCGAGTTAATTCTTGCACAGAAAATAGGGAAAACACACTGAAGAACCTAACGGTTGGGGCCATCGAGGAATAACTCCAGTATCAGAATAAATGTTAACAATGAAAGCACGTTAATGATTTAATGTTTGTGATAGACAAATTGTTTTTACGTGTGAATTATGGTACAACCATATATTTATAGTTTTTACACATCACCTCATCAATCCCCTCGCCGAATAGGAATAAAATTCCTTATTACGTCAATTATCATTTATAGTTAAAACTCAATCTCCTCAAACATGGAAAGTCGAAATCAATTCAAATTA
This sequence comes from Panax ginseng, assembly GCA_020205605.1. Classification (NCBI taxonomy): domain Eukaryota; kingdom Viridiplantae; phylum Streptophyta; class Magnoliopsida; order Apiales; family Araliaceae; genus Panax; species Panax ginseng. The sequence continues at coordinate 126,717,663 of CM035144.1, forward strand.
TTCTCATAAAAATAAAAAGTTAAATAAAATCAGAATTGTAGATTCTTTAACAATCATGACTGTAATATCTCGCTACGTGGAAACATTTCGTTACGTTGGATATATCCCATCCAATCAACGGGGCCTATAAAATCATGTACTAACATAAGAAAATTAAAAATACAACTCAAAACGTCTTCCATCCGATTATAGTCATCTCAGCTATTAGGCTCATTCTATTTATAAATTAATGGCCCAACCCTAAGAACCTTCAAAAGCCATTATTTCTAAAAGGAAATAATTTAAATTAAAATATTATCATTATTAATTAATCAATGAAATCTACAAAACTACAGCGCTATGAGGCTATTAACACAATTATGTTATTCCCATTTTGTTTATTTTAGATACTAGTTAATTGAGGAAATTCTAAAATTCAAATTTAGGAGTGCCCATGTGGGTACCCTAGTTTGGGTAGTAAAATACAATAATAATAATAATAATAATAATAATAATAATAATAATAATAATAATAATAAACATACGGAAACTTCAAGCCTGCAATATTGTCCTTATTTTTATAAGCTAGTTGGGTGTAGTCTATAAATTGGTCTATATATATATATATATATAATCCCACTAATGAAGGCATCCCCTGTAGGAGAATGTTCAGGACTACTAATTTTGAAATTTCCCCTTTTGGCAAATAGGAGTTGCAATACAATCCAATGTGAATCTAAATTAATGAGATTAATCTTACCCTTTAAAGGAAAGTTGGTAATGCAAGTGTTGACTTTTTTACTACTAAAATCATAAATCAAATGCGTGTGTTCTTCCTCTCAATTCTTATTTTATTTTTATATAAAGAAAAATATTTGTAAATGTAAGCGTTGACTTTTATACTTTAATCATAAGTCAAATGAGTGTGTGTTTGCACTTCATCATCTTTTCTTCTTTATTCTTTCTTATATTTCCACAAATTCATACGATAACTTCCATATTTTCATGAATAAATATTTTTATTTTAAGCATATAACGTGTAAATTGACGAACCACCTTCTTACTTAAAAGATTAACTTATCAAGTTAAAGTTATATCATACATATTTATTAATTCATCTATATTTTTAAATTTATAATTAAATTTATAAGATATGATATTCATGTGAAATATCTCAACAATATAATTATTCATAAAAATATACCCCAGCTATTTAACGAATGATATTTTTCAAGTGTATAATGCAACATAACTTAGTAGTGACAAAGAAAATATTTATTAGAAGTAATATTTATTTTTTTCAACGTATAAATATAAGACTTTTTGTTCTATTATTTATTTATTATCATTAACATATTAAATAAAAGATATATATAGTAATTAATTTTTTTATTGAATTTATATTTTGTATGTGTTAAAAAGTATGTAAACCAAACCACTAAACAAAGTGACATTATCTTCTGCGAACTACGAGTCTTGTTATATAATAATTATATTATTATTATTATTATTATTTTTAATTGGATATAGTATTTAATTTTATTATTAGAATATATAATTAAAAAAATATGGTTGGTGGTTGTTTAATATGATACTAATATATTAATTATAATAAAAATAAATTAATATCGTGTAAGATGATGTTATAAGAAAACGATTCATTCAAAAATATGTTATTTACATAATAATATATCACTAATTATTAATGAGCAGTTAAATAAATTTAAAAATTATACAATAATAATTCATCTATTCATATAATTAAAATAATATAATATTCATATTAAATTAGTGATTCATCTATTTACGTATTAATATATATATTTATCTACATTATAAAAACATTTTATTTAAACTCAAACAAACTTTAAAAAAGTCAATGATATTACATTAATAGATTATCTTGCTAAAATTTCATATTGAAGGACTAAATTTTTTAATTTTATATATTTTAAAATGTGAATAGATAGATAAGACACAAAATAATACATTTTCTTTTTTTGAACCTCATATCGTGAGAAAGTACAATATATATAAAGTGAATTGATATTTTTAAAAGAGAAATTGATATTTTCACAAGACGTTCCTCACATAAATAGTAAACGGGATACAAAATTTTATAATGAGTATGATCAACTTTCTTATTTAAATTTACGATAAATCTGGAATTGTCCATAAAAAAAAAATTGTAATACGCCAATGGAGGAATATATATATATATATATATATATATATATATATATATAAGACCCCGATTTTTTTTTAAATAAAATAGAATTTTTTTTATTTTGAAATAGTAGAGATTGATTTGATTAATGTGGTTAGTTATGGGTGAAATGCGCAAATATTTTAAATAAGCAAATGGTTTTAAAATATTCATTTTATCGGAGAATATTCATTTAATTAAGTGAAATATTCTTACCGCTTGTGAATATTCGACATGACGGTATCGTACTTTAATGTGGGCCCTATAACGGAAAGCGATTGGAGGAAGAAAACGACAAGAATAAGTTGTTTATAAATAACAGTAAGTTGTTACTGAATTAATCTTTGTTAGGATACCCGTGGTTAAACACAATAAAGATACGGTATTGCGCACCAATTATTGATTCTTACGTAAGAATGCACTACTCAATATTTGTTACAGTAATTATTGTTCAATATTTTATTTTATTGATTCAATAATTGCTACATTGATAGTTTATATTATTTTTATTTCAATAATTGTCACTACACAGTATTTTCATTATCAGATCAATAATTCATATTATTGTTATAATATTATTAGATAATATTATTGGCAATGTCTAGAAAGTTCTGTCTAAGGAGAGGTTTGGTCATCTAATTGCGCGCCAGTAAGGAGAAATTCTTATTGGAAAGCCCCCTCTTTCCTGAGAACTACCTGGTTGTCAGTATTGTGATTTTGTAATATTATTTATGAATAATTAATTATTGATTTATATGATAAGGAAAATATTCATTTTATATGAATATAGATGGGGAAAATTTTTAATGTGAAAATTATTGAAAAATTATTATTTTATCTTTTCTGATAAATAATTCATTTAAATATATTATTATATTTTAATAATATAATAATGGTGATATTTTTACAATGAATGTGGGATATATGAGTATACGAGGAGGAAGAGTATTTTTGTTGCATTAAATGATTAACACATATTTTATGTGTCGGTGGACCCCATTTCTTGACTGAAATTTGATTATAGTCTGCAAAATCACTCGTTTGTGGATTTCGGTTAATTTCTGTTTGGAATTTAGAAAAATTTTCTTCTGCAAAGTTGTAGAGAATGAAATTTCCTATGAAAAGAACATGTGGTTCAAATTTTTCTGACAAAAAAGCTATTTATTATGAATTATTGAAGTTCCGAAGTTTCGAAATAATTGATTTTTGGAAGTTTTATTTATTTTTATCAAGGAAAACTTTTTTCATTTGAGGGCACATGTTAATGGTTGAATCAATTTTGTGAGGTGTGCTAAGGAAATTAAGAAAAGTATATTATTATTTTATTAAATTTTCTGCTTTGGTGTTCTAAGCAATTTCCTATAAATAGGTGCTTGGGTTAAATTGAAAATCACACCTTAAATCTAAATCTCTCTTTCTCTCGATATATTGAGCGATTCTTATGAGTATTTTTGATACCTTGAGTGTTGCTATACTAAGACAAGTTCCTTCAAAGATTATATCTAGTATTCCCATCCGTCAGAAAGAGGTCTTTTCGAGGTAAAGAATATTATTATTTTAAAATGATATTATTTCTTTCAATATCATTATACCGGAATATTGGTAAGATTTTTCTTGTGAAATTCGATCTTTTATGTCGAGTTTCTTATTCGCGAAGTTACTTATTCACGAAGCATGATAATTTTTCTTATGAAATTCTTGTCTTTTTAGTGTTTGAGTTACTTATTCACGTGATACTCATGACTATTCACTTTAAAATTAAATTTTCGCTTTTTTATCCAAGATATCTATTATGGATACTAGCTTTGATTGTATCCATGTTTTGATCATTCTTGAATTTTACTTCACTATGATTATTTATGAAGTATTTTTGAACCTCGGTTTGGTTAAAGTAAGAATCCTTAATATTTGTTCTTTTGTTTCAACCGGATTCATTTTACAGAAAAATTTTTCATCATCCTCATTCTAAAATGATAACATGTTGTTGAACATCTTTGGCACGTAATGCAAAAAATGGTTGATTTTATTATGAATATCTTTGGCTGTAATGTAAAGATGTACAAAAGCGTTGAGATGAACATGGTCGATTGATGAATATCTTTTGGCACTTAGTAGTGCAAAGATGTATGCAGTGTTGAGATAAATATGACCGACTGATGAATATCTTTGGCCTGTAGTGCAAAGATGAATATTAATTGATGTTACAGGGATAAAAAGAATAGTGTATCAATAATTGTAATAAGGACTTTATTGGGTATGGATATTGTCTAGAAGACAATATTTGTATTTAAACTCACATTATATATGTTGTCGTATTTTGCACGACAAATGTATTAATAAAGTTGTAGTTATTTCTGTACCATGTATTTGGCGACTCAAAATGGGTTGGATGGAATGGACCTATTTTGGGGGCGCCACAATTAATATCGAGCTTAGGGATATGATATCAATGGAGATCCGGGAATAGAACTAGGAGGGGAGAGACGAAAATCCTTCACAAGTGTGTCCTACCTAAGCTTATTTGTTTGTTGTCGAGTGTATAGGGATATTATGTGATATGTTGATTTCTTTAATTAACCCTTGTTTTATGGCGATTTTGAGAATGTCGACCGAGAATGTTAACAATGGAGTAAATGAGACCGTGGAGACGCATTATGATTTCACCAATGAGGAAAACGTCAAAGAAGTCGACAAATGTTCCTCCCGTGAACAACGACAATTGGCGAGATGATGAACGACGGGATGTTTATAAGCTTTTTGCGCTTCATGCCAAATCGATTTAGGAGACCGTGTTCAAAATACAAGTGGAAATGAAAGCAACGCAGCTTTATGTCAAATAGCAAGCGATTTAAGAGTTGGGACCACCGAGTGCAGGGAAAACCGGATCCGATTAAGGCAGAGACATGGGTCAAACAAATTACCAAGATATTCGATGTCTTGGGATGCACGGAGGAACAGAAGGTTCCATTCGCTACTTTTATGTTCAGTAATGAGTGACATCTTGGAATCATGAAGCGTACCCATCCAGCTGCACTCAGCATGTCTTGGAAAACGTTTCAGAAACTGTTCAATGACAAGTACTTTTCTGAAAGTATTCGTCGTATGAAGGAAGTGAAGTTCATTAAACTGGAACAAAATAACATGACGGTGTCCTAAATGCGAGGCGAAGTTCATAGAGTTATTCGTGTCAGACCTCATTTGGTGGAGAATGAGGAACGTATGGCGGATGTTTCGAGAGGTTTGAAACCCGGCATACGTCAATATCTCATTTCTTATAAATTTTCTATATTCGATGTTGTGAATGTGGCTCAATTATTAGAAGCGAGATAATGAGTCTGCTCAACTAAAGCGACCTACAACTCGATGATAATCGTCAGGTGACAACGGCCATCTAACAATCATAACCATCTCGGAGGAAATTATCATGCCGTAAATGGTAACCAATTCGGTGGTAATCATGGCCAAGATAATAGAAGAAATAATTCAAGAAGAGAAGATTTAACGATGACGGGAAGACGTCGGCAGCATCACCAACACCAACAACAAATTCTAGGGGGGAGAATTTTGCCAGCTAGATGTTATAGATGCGCGAGAGGAGGACATATAAGTCCAAATAGGTTTCTGACCTTCCAAGGTATGTTATAATTATGGAAAGGAAGGTCACATAGCTCGATTTTGTCTATAAGCGAAATCAAGTCCAAATTGGGATGGTGGCACCAAAGCGAGATCTTAGACAAAACAAAGTCAACAGTTCCTGGAAAAGCGTTTGTCGTGACTGGTCAAAATGCGAAGAACCCGAACGAAGGTATTACGGATTAGTTAATTATAAATTCTTGCGAAGTTTATACCTTACTAGATACCGGTTCTACCAATTCTTTTATCTCTCTTACTTACGCTCAACGTTTGAACTTGATTACAGAGAAATTAGACTTTGACTTATCTGTGGAGACTCCGTTAGGAGAAACTTTCGTTACATCCGCTACTTATAAATTTTGTTTGATCCAAGTTGGCACCATCACATTACCTGTTGATCTTATCTCTTTAAAGATACTTGCTTTTGATGTGATTTTAGGGATTGATTGGTTAACTACTCATCATTCCAAAATTGATTGCTTTTCAATAAGGTTGTTAGTTTTCATATTCCTAAGAAACCCATTATTCAATTCAAGCAACCAAACCATTGAAGTCAAACTCTTTCATATCAAGCCATAAAGCCATTCGTTTATTGAAAAACGGATGTCAAGCTTTCTTAGCCATGTCATGGACTTGAAGAAAAATACGTCAGATTTGAATGATATTTACATTGTTAGTGAATTTCTCGACGTATTTCTTGAAGAATTTCTTAGCCTACTCCAGGGCGTGATATTGAATTTGTATCGACTTTAAATCTGGTACAAAACCCATTTCTAAAATCTCATATCGAATGGCTCCTATTGAACTTCAGGAGTTAAAAACCCCAACTGTAGAAGTTGGTACTCGAACCTTTATATGGTGCCTTCCTTTGTATAATGCATTGAAGCCAGACTCTCTGTAGGGGATGCCATATTCGTGCGGTAGTAAACTGATAGGTGTCATTGTGACGTGTTATCCAAGATTGGGATATGAGTTATAGTTGAGAGCAACCTAAGTTAGTAATCGAAATACATAGCTTTTTAGGCTTAGTTGGTTATTATCGGAGATTCGTGGAAAGATTTTTTTAAATCTCTACTCCATTAACCCAGCTGACTCGTAGAGATACAAAATTCGAATGGAGCAAGGAATGTGGGAAGAGCTTCGAAGAACTCAAGAGGAGACTCATTTCGGCACATGTTCTGACCATACCATCCTGGAAAAGCGAACGTGGTAGCTGACGTATTGAGTAGAAGATTGTATACGAGTACGAGTGCGATATTGTCAAAACCCATTTCATATAACTTACAAATAATAGAGATGGAGATGAAAACTCTAGGTACCCACGTGATGATATACGAGTATAATCGACTTTAATCGATAAAGTTAAAAGTCATTATTTACACAATCGAGAAATATGAATTTGAAGAAGGAGGTGCAAGAAATTGTTATTTCAAAAGCGAGAATCGGTGATGTGAGGAATGTAAGACCCTCAAATTTTTTTAAATAAAAAGGAATTTCCTTTATTTATTATTTTGAAATAGTAAGGGTTGATGTGATTAATGTGGATAGTTATGGGTAAAATACGCAAATATTTTAAATAAGCAAAGTGGTGATATAATATTCATTATCATTTTGGAGAATATTCATTTGGTCGTTGGAATATTAAATCGCTTCAGGGAATATTCGATTTACGACGTAGCCATGTGTGGGCCCCATAACGAAAGCGATTGGAGGAAGAAAACGACAAAAATAAGTTGTTTAAAAATAACTACAGTAGTTGTTACTGCTTTACATCGTTGAATACTCTTGCGGTTAAAACATACTAATACTGTCGTTGTTGAAGAAGATACCAGTATTGCACCAATTATTGATTCTTACGTAAGAAGGCACTACTCAATAATGGTTACAGAATTACCGTCTCATTCGATATTTTATTTTATTGATTCAATAATTCTCATGTTGATATTTTATATTCAACATTGTTTCAATAATTATCATTACACAAGATTTTTTTCATTATCGAACCAATAATTCATATTATCCAATAATATTATTAGATAACATTATTGGCAATGTCTAGAAAGTTCGCATCTAAGGAGAGGTTTGGTCACCTAATTGCGCGCCAAGAAGAGAAATTATTATTGAAAGCCCCTCTTTCCTGAACCTACTGGTTGTCAATATTGTGATTCTGTAATATTATTTGTGAATAATTAATTATTGATTCATATGATGAGGAAAATATTGATTTTATGTGGATATAGACGGAGAAAATTTTTATAGTGACAATTGTTGAAAATTAATATTTTTTTTTCGATAAAATAATTCATTTAAATATATTATTTTAATAATATATTAACGATGATATTTTACGATGAATGTGGGATATATGAGTATATGTGGAGGAGGAGTATTTTTGTTACCAAAAATGTTAAAACATGTTAAACATGTTTGTGGACCCCATTTATTAATTGAAATTTGATTATAAACTTGTAAAATCGCCTGCGTTTGTGGATTTCGGTCCATTTCGCTTTGGAATTTGGAAAACTTTCTTCTCGCAAAGTTGTAGAGAATTGAATTTCCTATAAAAACTCACAAGATTCAAATTTTCTGATAAAAGGGCTATTTATTATGAATTATTGAAGTTCTAAAGTCAAAAGAATTGATTTTTGGAAGTTTTAATTATTTATTATATAAAAAACGTTTTTTATTAGTTTCTCTGTAAGGTGGCATGTGAGAAATGCTAAGTGGCTGAAATCAAACTCTAGAATGAGTGCGTGGGAATTGTTATATAATATATTAATATTATATTAAATTTTCTACTTTGGTGTTCTAAGCAATTTCCTATAAATAGGTCTTGGGTTAGAATTGAAAATCACACCGTAAACTCAAGTTTTCTCTCTATATTATCGGCGTATTCTTGTGAGTATTTTGAGTATACTTTGAGTATTGCTATACGGTGCAAGTTCAAGTCATAGCCTATATCCTGGTGTTTCAACTAGTAAGTCTGTCTTTCGAGGTAAGGATGTTATTTTCTTCTCAAATGATATTATTTCTTCAATATCATTATCTTTGAAATATTAGTTGGAACTTTTATCAAATTTGGAACTTTTTCATGTTCTGGGGTTACTTATTCATGAGCTACTTATTCACGAAGTTACTATTCATTTAAGTACTATTCACGAAGTCGTGAAGATGTTTTTTTGAAATTTCTATCTTTTGGTGTCTTGAATTACTATTCACGATACTAAGACTATTCACGATACTTGACTATTCACGAATACAACCTATTCACCTAAAAATGAAATTTCTTCTTTTGTCCAAAATATCTATTATGGATACTAAACTTTGATTGTATCCATGTTTCGATCATTCTTGAATTTTACACCACTATGATTATTTTTGAGGTATTTTTGGACGGATAAAACAAAGTACGAATCCTTAATCCTTAATCCTTGTCATTATTCAATCGGATTCGCTTTTTAAAAATATTTTCATCATCCTCGGTCTTAAATGATGATATTATGGAATATCTTTGGCCCAGTAGTAAGAAGATGAATGATTTATGATGAATATCTTTGGCCCAGAAGTGCAAAGATGAATGATTTCGATGAATATCTTTGGCCCAGAAGTGCAAAGATGAATGATTTCTCGATGAATATCTTTGGCCAGTAGTGCAAAGATGAACAGTGTTTAGATGAACATGACTAATCGTGAATGTCTTCGCTCAGTAGTGCAAGGATGAATATTTGATCTCGAGATATATATTGATTGATGTTACAGGATAAAAATAGACGATGAACTTTAAAATTCATACATGTAAGATAGTAGTTTGCATTCTCTACTTAACTCTTCTAATGAATTATTATTTCACTGCGAATATTGATTTAAAACTTGTTTATTTATTGTATTCTATTACATTTTTCCTGTTGAAGACTAACGATAATTTTGTTGTATATTATCTTAGTCATAATATTCTTTATCGGGCTAATGAGCTCACCCTTTTCCTTTTTGTTCTATTTTTCTTCTCGTGAGACGAGAATGTAAGTAAAGACCAATGTGGGTATGGAATGAAGGTTCTGTAGAGAGTTGTTTAGTAGTCCTCACCATTTTGTAAAATAATGTATCAATAATTATGATGGGGATTTATTTGCGTGTGGATATTGCTTTGCACGCGACAATATCCGTATTCAAACTCACAAATGATGATTGTCAGATTTTTGCACGACAAATGTATTAATAAAGTTGTAGTTATTTCGCATCACGTATTTGGCGACTCGTAATGGGTTGGATGAAATGGACCTATTTTGGGGCGCCACGGTTGGTATCGTCGAGCTTAGGATATGATCTCTGGCGGAGATCTAGAATAGAACTAGGAGGAGAGAGACGAGTAAATCCTTCGCTAGTGTGTCCTACCTAAGCTTATTTGATAGTTGGTCATATATAGGGATATTATGTGATATATTGATTTCCTTAATTAACCCTTGTTTTATGATGATGATTTGAGAATGTCGAATCGAGAATATTAACAATGGAAATGAGACCGTGGAGACGCTCAGACTCACCAACGAGGAGAACGCGTCTGCAACAGTGGGCAATGTTCCTCCCGTGAACAACACCACCGAAAGCGATGATGAACGAGGGATATTTAAAAGCTTTTGCGGTTCTCATGCAAAATCGCATTTGGGGAGACTCGTGTTCAAAACATAGGAGAAATGATAGCAATTCACGGGTTGTCACATTGCAAGCCAGCTCAAAGAGTTGGGACCACTGCATTTAAGTGGAAAGCGGATCCGATCATGGCGTAAACATGGGTCAAGTAAATTACCAAGATATTCGATGTCTTGGGATGCACAGAGAACAGAAGGTTCCATTCGCCACTTTATGTTCCGTGGCGAGGCAGACTCATCGGTGGAGTCTCATGAAGCGCACCCATCCACCCGCCCAAGGCATGTCTCGGGAGACGTTTGAAGCTATTTAATGACAAATACTTTCCCGAAAGTGTTCGGCGTATATGAAGGAAGTGGAGTTTATTAGGACGGAGCGAAACAACATGGACCGTATCTCAAAGATGAGGCGAAGTTTCATGAGTTGTCGGTTTCGCACCTCATTTGGTGGAAAATGAGGAACGAATGACGTGATATGTTTCGAGGGGTCTAAAACCCGAGATTCGACAATATCTTATCTCTCATAAATTTTTTATATTCAGATGTTGTAAAATGTGGCTCAATTATTAGAAAAGCGTGATAACGAGTATGTTTCAACCGAGGACCACAACGGTGGTCATATTTCGGATGCTAGATCATCAAAACGATGATAACCAATGGGGAAAAATAAATGCGGACAAAGGCGGTAACCACTCGGGTGGTAATCGTGGCCCATGATAATAGGAGAGGTGACTCAAGTGGACATTTCAAGAAGAGAGGTTCAACAATAACCATGTGAAGACGTCGGCCAAAGCAAGAATCGGTTCCAAGGAGGTGAACGACCACCCCATTATATGCTTTATAAATCACGGAAAGAGGGACATATCGATCAAATCGCCTAACAGCCTGTATGCTATAATTGTGGAAAGGAAGGACATATAGCTCGAGAGTGTCTGATGAGCGAAACCAAGTCCAATGGGATGGTGACTCAAAAGGATGTCCCGTAAAAGTCAAAGTCAATGGTTCCTAGAGAGCGTTTGTCGTGGCCATTCAAATCGAGAACCCGAACGAGTTTAACACGGGTTAGTTAATTATAAATTCTTATGAAGTTTATACCTTACTAGATACCCTGTTCTACCCATTCTTTTATCTCTCTTCTTCTTTACTACTCAACGTTTGAACTTGACTATGGAGAAATTAGACTTTGACCTATCTGTGGAGACTCTCGTTAAGAGAAACTTTTATTACATCCGTTGTTTAGAAATCTTGCTTGATTCAGTTGGCACTATCACATTACCCGTTAACCTTATTGCTATAAAGATATTTGCTTTTGATGTGATTTTAGGATTGATTGGTCAACCACTCATCATGCCAAAATTGATTGCTTTTGTAAGGTTGTTAGTTTTCATATTCCTAAGAACTTTGTTATTCAATTTAAAGAACCAAACCATTGAAGTCAAACTTTTTATATCAAGTCAGAAATTCATTCGTTTATTGAAAAACGAATGTCAAGTTTTCTTAGTCCATGTTATGGATTTGAATAAAGACACGCCGATTGAATAATATTCCTGTTGTTATTGATTTTTTCGACGATTTCAAAGAATTTCTCGGCTTACTTCAGAGCGTGATATTGAATTTGTATCGACTTTGAATCCCAGACAAAACCCATTTCTAAAATTTCATATCGAATGGCTCCTATTGAACTTCGTGAGTTAAAACCCAATCAGTAGAAGTTGATACCGAGCCTTTATCCGGTGACTTCCTTTTTGTGGAATGCACCGCCGCATTCTCCGTAGGGACACCATATTAGATGCGATAGTAAGAACCGATGGTGTCATTGTAACGTCTTATCCAAGATTGGGATGTGAGTCACAGCTTGAGAACAACCTAAGTTGGTAATCAAAATATGTAGCTTTCTAGGCTTAGTTGGTTATTATCGGAGATTCGTTGAAGGATATTCTCGAATCGCTATTCCATTAACGCAAATTGACTCGTAGAGATACAAAATTCGAATGGAGCAAAGAATGTGGGAAGAGCTTCAAGAACTCAAGAGAGACTCATTTCAAAGACATGTTCTCGACCATACCATCCCCGAAAAGCGAACGTGGTAGGTGGCGTGTTGAGTAGAAGATCGTATACAAATCACGAAGATGATATCATCAAAACTAATTTCAGATAATTTACAAATAATAGAGATGGAGATGAAAACTCTAGGTACCCACGTGATGATATACGAGTATAATCGACTTTAATCGATAAAGTTAAAGTCGCTTCAAGCTACACACCGAGCCGATGAATTTGAAGAAGGAGGTGCAAAGAAGTTGTTATTTCAAAAGCGAGAATCGGTGAGGTGAGGAAAACTCAAACCTTCGATTTATTAATCCATTTGAAATTCTCGATCGAATAGAACTATGGCCTATAGACTGCTTTTACCGCCAAGTATGACACGTGTTCATAAAGTTTTTCACGATCGATGTTACGTAAATATGTGGACGACCCAAACCACGTCATTGAGTTAGAACTCAGGACAAGATAAATCAAGACTTAACGTCACGAGGAGGTACTGTCCAAGATCTTGGATAGGAAGAAACACGTCCCATGTCTGCGGTTATACCACAAGTTAAAGTTTTGTGGAGAAACCATGCTTATTAAGGAAATAACACGGGAGTTGGAAGCGAAAATGAAAGCGAGGTATTTTCATCTTTTGAAACACCAGTATCGTCACGTCAATTTCGAGGACGAAATTTCATAAGGAGGGAGGTTGTAGACCTCAAATTTTTTAAATAAAAGGAATTTCCTTTATTTATTATTTTGAAATAGTAAGGGTTGATGTGATTAATGTGGATAGTTATGGGTAAAATACGCAAATATTTTAAATAAGCAAGTGGTGATATAATATTCATTATTGTTTGGAGAATATTCGTTTGGTCGTGGAATATTAAATCTTTGTCGGGAATATTCGCATGCTTACCTGCAGTAGCCATGTGTGGGCCCTCATAACGGAAGCGATTGGAGGAAGAAAAACGACAAAAATAAGTTGTTTAAAAATAACTACAGTAGTTATTCTGGTTTACACTTTTGTTGGAATACCCGTTGGTTAAAACACACTAATACGCGTTGTTGAACAAGAAGACACCAGATTGCACCAATTATTGATTCTTACATAAGAAGGCACTACTCAATAATGGTTACGATAATTACTGCTCAAAGATTTTTTATTTTATTGATTCAATAATTCTTTGCGTTGATATTTTATATTCTTTGTTGTTTCAATAATTGTCATTACACAAGATATTTTTATTATCGAACCAATAATTCATATTATCTCAATAATATTATTAGATAACATTATTGGCAATGTCTAGAAAGTTCTGCATCTAAGGAGAGGTTTGGTCACCTAATTGCATGCTACAAGAAGTGAGAAATTCTTATTGAAAGCCCCTGCTTTCCGGAACCGTGCAGTTGTCAATATTGTGATTCTCATAATATTATTTGTGAATAATTAATTATTGATTCATATGATGAGGAAAATATTGATTTTATGTGGATATAGACGGAGAAAATTTTTATAGTGACAATTGTTGAAAATTAATATATATTTTTTTTTTTTTGATAAAATAATTCATTTAAATATATTATTTTAATAATATATTAACGATGATATTTTTACGATGAATGTGGGATATATGAGTATATGTGGAGGAAGAGTATTTTTGTTACCAAAATGTTAAAACATGTTAAACATGCTCAATGGACCCCATTTATTGAATGAAATTTGATTATAGCTTGTAAAATCGCCTGTTTGTGGATTTCGGTCAATTTCATTTTTGGAATTTGGAAAAACTTTCTTCTTACTAGTTATAGAGAATTGAATTTCCTATAAAAACTCGCAAGATTCAAATTTTCGATAAAAGGGCTATTTATTATGAATTATTGAAGTTCTAAAGCTCAAAAAGAATTGATTTTTGGAAGTTTTAATTATTTATTATATAAAAAACGCGTTTTTATTAGTTTTTCTCTGAAGGTGGCATGTGAGAAATGCTAAGTGGTATGAAATCAAACTCTAGAATGAGTGCGTAGGAATTGTTATATAATATATTAATATTATATTAAATTTTCTACTTTTTGGGTGTTCTAAGCAATTTCCTATAAATAGGTCTTGGGTTAGAATTGAAAATCACACCGTAAATCAAGTTTTCTCTCTATATTATCGAGTTTATTCTTGTGAGTATTTTGAGTATACTTTGAGTATTGCTATACGATGCAAGTTCAAGTCATAGCCTATATCCTGTTTTTAACCAAAGATCTTTGTCTTTCGAGGTAAGGGATGTTATTTTCTTCTCAAATGATATTATTTCTTCAATATCATTATCTTTGAAATATTGGTTGGAACTTTTTATCAAATTTGGAACTTTTTCATGTCTGGGTTACTATTCATGAGTTATTATTCACGAGTTACTATTCACGAGTACTATTCACGAAGCGTGAAGATGTTTTTTGTGAAATTTCTATCTTTTGGTGTGGAATTACTATTCACGATACTAAAGCCTATTCACGATACTGAGACTATTCACGAATCTGACAAAGACTATTCACCGAAAAATGAAATTTCTTCTTTTTGTCCAAAATATCTATTATGGATACTACTTGATTGATTGATCCATGTTTTGATCATTCTTGAATTTTACACCACTATGATTATTTTTGAGGTATTTTTGGACGTGGATAAAACAAAGTACGAATCCTTAATCCTTAATCCTTGTCATTATTCAATCGGATTCGTTTCTTTAAAAATATTTTCATCATCCTCGGTTTAAATGATGATATTATGGAATATCTTTGGCCCGTAGTAGTGCAAAGATGAATGATTTATGATGAATATCTTTGGCCTCAGAGTGCAAAGATGAATGATTTCGATGAATATCTTTGGCTGTAGTGCAAAATGAATGATTTCGATGAATATCTTTGGCCCGTAGTGCAAAGATGAAACAGTGTTTAGATGAACACTGACCAATCAAAGTGAATGTCCTCGGCACTCAGTGCAAGGATGAATATTTGATCTCGAGATATATATTGATTGATGTTACAGGGATAAAATAGACGATGAACTTTAAAATTCATACATAGAAGATAGTAGTTTGCATTCTCTACTTAACTCTTCTAATGAATTATTATTTCATTGCGAATATTGATTTAAAACTTGTTGTCTATTGTATTCTATTACATTTTTCCTCGTTGAAGACTAACGATAATTTTGTTGTATATTATCTTAGTCATAATATTCTTTTATTGGGCTAATCGAGCTCACCCTTTTCCTTTTTGTTCCATTTTTCTTCTCGGGAGAGCGAGAATGTAGCGAAACTACTTAGTCGGGGTATGGAATGAAGGTTATAGAGAAAGTTGTTTAGTAGTCCTCACAATTTTTGTAAAATAATGTATCAATAATTATGATGGGGATTTATTTGCGTGTGGATATTGTCTAGACGACAATATCTGTATTCAAACTCACAGTATGTATTGTCGTATTTTGCACGACAAATGTATTAATAAAGTTGTAGTTATTTCTATACCATGTATTTGGCGACTCAGAATGGGTTGGATGGAATGGACCTATTTTGGGGGCGTCACAAGGAAAGCTCAAACCTTCGATTTATTAATCCATTTGAAATTCTCGATCGAATAGGAACTGTGGCCTATAGACTCGTTTTACCGCCAAGTATGTCGCGTGTCTATAATGTTTTTTTACGTACCGATGTTACGTAAATATGTGGACGACCCGAACCACGTTATTGAGTTAGAAACGGACGAGATAACCGAAGACTTAACGTACGAGGAGGCACCTGTCAAGATCTTGGATAGGAAGGAACATGTCCTACGCACGAAGGTCATACCACAAGTTAAAGTTTTGTGGAGAAACCATGTTATAGAGGAAATGACCTGGGAGTTGGAAACGGAAATGAAAGCGAGGTATCTTCACCTTTTCGAAACACCAGGTACGTACGTCAATTTCGAGGATGAAATTTCATAAGGAGGAGAGGTTGTAAGACCCCGATTTTTTTTAAATAAAATAGAATTTCCTTTATTTTGAAATAGTAGGGGTTGATTTGATTAATGTGGTTAGTTATGGGTGAAATGCGCAAATATTTTAAACAAGTAAGTGGTTTTAAAATATTCATTTTATCGGAGAATATTCATTTGGTCGTGGAATATTCTTACTGGTTTTAAAATATTCATTTTATCGGAGAATATTCATTTGGTCGTGGAATATTCTTACTGTCGGGGAATATTCGTGCGGCAATACGCGAAAATTGTGTGTGGGCCCTATAACTGGAAGCGATTGGAAGAAGAAAACGATGTTAAATAAGTTGTTTATAAATAACTTGCGTAGTTATTACCAATAATCTTTGTTGGGATACCCAAAGGGTTAAAACACGAAGAATTACGGTGCACCAATTATTGATTCTTACGTAGAAAGGCACTACTCAATAATTTATTCATGAATTATCGCTTCAATATTTTATTTTATTGATTCAATAATTATTACGCTGATAGTTTATATTATTGTTGTTTCAATAATTATCATTTGCATGATATTTTCATTATCGGATCAATAATTCATATTATTATTATAATATTATTAGATAATATTATTGGCAATGTCTAGAAAGTTCGCTTCAAGGAGAGGTTTGGTCATCTAATCAAGGCGCCAAAGAAGAAAAATTCTTATTGAAAGCCCTCTTTCCTGGAACCGCTTTGGTTGTCGATATTGTGATTCGTAAATATAATTTATAAATAATTAATTATTGATTTATATGATAAGAAAAATATTCATTTTATGTGGATATAGATGGAGAAAATTTTAATGTGACAATTGTTAAAAATTGTTATTTTATCTTTTCGATAAATAATTCATTTAAATATATTATTATATTTTAATAATATAATAATGGTGATATTTTTACAATGAATGTGGGATATATGAGTATACGAGGAAGAAGAGTATTTTTGTTGCATTAAATGATTAACACATGTTTTGTGTGTCGGTGGACCCCATTTTTTTTTACTGAAATTTGATTATAGCCTGTAAAATCACTCGTTTGTGGATTTCGATCAATTTCTGTTTGGAATTTAGAAAAACTTTCTTCTGCAAAGTTGTAGAGAATGAAATTTCCTATGAAAAGAACATGTGGTTCAAAATTTTCTGATAAAAGGGTTATTTATCATGAATTATTGAAGCTCCGAAGTTCCGAATAATTGATTTTTGGAAGTTTTATTTATTTTTATCAAGGAAAACTTTTTTTCCATTTGAGTGGCACATGTTAATGGTTGAATCAGCTGGTGAGGTGTGCTAAGGAAATTAAGAAAAGTATATTATTATTTTATTAAATTTTCTGCTTTGGTGTTCTAAGCAATTTCCTATAAATAGGGTGCTTAGGTTAAATTGAAAATCACACCAAAAACTGAAATCTTCTCTCTTTCTCTCTCGATATATTGAGCGTATTCTTATGAGTATTTTGATACCTTGAGTGTTGTTATACGGTGCAAGTTCCCTTCAGCACTATATCTAGTATTCCCGTCAGGAGTACCGTCTTTTCGAGGTAAAGAATATTATTATTTTTAAAATGATATTATTATTCTTTCAATATCATTATACCGAAATATTGGTAAGATTTTTCTTGTGAAATTCTGATCTTTTTATGTCAGAGTTACTATTCACGAGTTACTATTCTTGAGTTACTATTCACGAATTATGATAATTTTTCTTGTGAAATTCTTGTCTTTTAGTGTTCTGGAGTTCTTATTCACGTATACTAAGACTATTCATTTAATACGACACTATTCACGTAAAAATTAAATTTTCATTTTTGTCCAAGATATCTATTATGGATACTAGCTTTGATTGTATCCATGTTTTTGATCATTCTTGAATTTTACTTTACTATGATTATTTATGAAGTATTTTTGAACTCGGTTTGGTTAAAGTACAATCCTTAATATTTGTTCTTTTGTTTCACCGGATTCATTTTCTCAGTAAAATATTTTTCATCATCCTCGATCTAAATGATGACATGTTGTTGAACATCTTTGGCACAGTAATGTAAAGATGGTTGATTTTATTATGAATATCTTTGGCCCGTAGTGCAAAGAGATGCACAGTGTTGAGATGAACATGAATCGATCGATGAATATCTTTGGCTTTGTAGGCAAAGATGATATACGTATTGAGATAAATATGATCGATGATGAATATATTTGGCTCAGAAAGTGCAAAGATGAATATTGATTGATGTTACAGGAGGATAAAATATTGATGATGGATTTTTAAATTCATAGATGATAGTAGATTTCATTCTCTACTTAACTCTTCTAATGAATTGTTGTTTTCGCTGTAGTTGTTGATCTAAAACTTGTTGTTTATTGTATTCTATTAGATTTTTTTCTGTTGAAGACTAACGATAATTTATTGTACATTATCTTAGTCATAATATTCTTTACTGGGCTAGTTGAGCTCACCCTTTTCTTTTTTGTTCAATTTTTTTCTCAGGAGTTGAGAATATAACGGGAACTAGTCGGGATGTGGAGTGAAGGTTCAAGATAGTTGTTTTAGTAGTCCTCACTATTCTATAAAATAGTGTATCAATAATTATAATGAAGACTTTATAGGGTATGGATATTGTCTAAAAGATAATATTTATATTTAAACTCACAGTATATATGTTGTCGTATTTTGTACGATAAATATATTAATAAAGTTGTAGTTGTTTCTGTACTATATATTTGGCGACTCAAAATGGATTGAATAGAATGGACCTATTTTGAAGGCGTCACAATATATATATATATATATATATATATATATATATATATATATATATAAGTCCATCTTAATGGTGAAAATCAAACTTGAAACGTAGTAAAATTTTAGAATCTCAATTTAACTATCAAGCTAAGATTCCATCGACTTATTTGGGATTCTATTAACTTACACGTGCGAACAATTTTTTAAAAACAAAAAATTAAATATTTAAAAAGATAATGGTATGATATGAATAGTTCAATTTAGTTAAAATTACACGAAATACATAAAATGCTAAAAAATATGTACTAACAAAATTATATTAAGAGTATATTTGTGATTGTTTAAAATGTGATTAATAATTCTGATAATAATCGAAGTTAAAAAGTAAAAGACGAGTGGTAAATAAAAATGAAAAACTGTTTGGTATGAATTTTTTTGTTAATTATAAATTATTAAGAAGGAATGTTTTGAAAAGTAAAGATGGATATTATATAGAATTATTAAAATAAATAAGGACAAATAAATTAGTAATAATATATTTGGTCAAATTTGATTAATTAGATTTGACAAATAACCAAAGCTTCAAATTAAAACTTTTAATTATTTTCATAAAAATATTAAAAATAGGTTACCAAATATAAATACTTTATTTTTAAAAATAAATTATAAACAAATTTAACCGATTCAAACACCCTTTAAAAGCAATAATCTCTCCTCCTCTCTCACTTGATATACTTCATCTGTTTCTTAATATAAGTCGTTTTAGAAAAATATTTTTATTCCTAAATATAAATCGTTTGGGAATTTCAAGTAAGCATTAATTGCTTAGTTTTCAATATTAACCCAAGTAATAAATATAACTTTGGTTCTCTTACTATTTTTTGCCCAATAAATAACACTCTATTTTTCCAATACAAGGGTAATATAGACAATTGATAGTATATTTAATGTTTTATAATCATTTCCTTAATACTTGTGCATAATTCTAAAATGACCTATATTAAATAACGGAGAGAGTAATAGGTATTTATTTTAAATTAAATTAATGATCTGGTCAAAAGAAGAAATTGTTCTACAACTTTTAATTTTCTTGGGAACAACTATTCTAAATACCGTCAATTTTGAAGATGAATTCCAAAAAATTATTGTACTCCATGCATTCCACCAAAAATTGTAGATAAAATAGAAACTTTAAGTTAATTTTTAAAAAATTGTGTTATTTTTTCAAATTTTAAATTCATAACCAATAAAAAAAATAATTGACTTGGTACAAGAAACTTTATTTATTGTAAACTACGAAAAAACCATACTTTTGATCTCCTATTAATTAAGGGATATTTCTAATTAATTTTGGCTAGAGATTATGAAAATTTATAGAATAAATCATCAAAATCTTCTGGGAAAATAATATATGAAAATAAATAAAATTTCTATCGGTAATTAAATGAAATTAAATAATAAAATAACTAATAATATTCGACATAAAATAAAAATAAAATCCTTATGCCCTTTAAGTTATTTTACTCATTCTCCTCCTCCTAAAACTAGCTTTCTAAAATTAATACCACAAAGTCTCTCTTGGTCCTACTATATTTATTAGGTGAAAATTATTTCATTTTAAAGGTTGTTCCACAACATTACGTCAACAAAAAAGGATTTAATTATTATTTTTTGACCCTAAAATTATTTACTCCTTCCGTACTAAAAATTGGAGATATATGAACTTAAATCAATTTGTAAATTCTAAAAATTCAAAATCAATAAAAATTTATTTAATTATACTATGAACAAAATTAAATATTCTATACGTATGATTAAAGATAATATATTATTATTATTTTATATAAATTGAGTTAACCCATTAATTTATATCTAAAGAATTGATATTTTGATAATTTCCCAAGTTCCTCTCAGATGAATAATATTCCGTCCCACGATAAAAGTTCTGGTTGATTTTTTGAACATATTAAAAAAGAGAATAAAATAATAAAAAATTTCATATTTAAATTCTCATTTAATTGCATAGTTTTCTATACATTACTAGTGATACTCCATAAATATGCATAGAGAATATAAATATAACAATTAATAATAAAAGTATTATAGATAAATTATTGTAAAAAATAGATCATTTAAGGTAAGTAGACATTTAACATGAAATTACCTGAAATAATAATAAAGACTTTTATCCCGAGATAGAGGAAATAAGTAGGATCCACCTCACGTAAAAGATTACCTTATAAAACTATCAAATTTATTTATAAAAATATCCATTTTTTATATTTACTTTATTTGTTGAGGTGAAGGGCAAAAGCGAGAGGCTTCTTGAAAGCAAAGTCTATAGGGAAAATGAAAATAAGAGCCGCTTGACTCTCATGTACCCTATATATATGAGCATGTTACATGTATAGGGAGAGACAAATAAATAAAGAGGGATATACTATAGAGAGAGAGAGAGAGAGAGAGAGAGAAATAGTCATGTACTTGTAATTATATGTATATATGGTGTAGTTTGTAATAGAAATCAAGGGAGAGAAGGAAAAATGGCGAGTATGAGTAGCAGGAATAGTACTTACAACATTAACAAAGGCGGAATTGGGATGTTTCGGGTATCTATGTGCGGCGGTGCACAGGAGATTGAACAGATGTCCAGAGACGGCAGCCATTACAGTCTCACCACCGGAATTCTTCCTTCCCTCGGTGCTAGAAGCAACCGCCGTGTCCAGCTCAGCAGATTTATTATTTCCCCTTATGACCGCCGTTACAGGTATATATCTATATCCATCTATCCATATACACACTATATATGTATACACAATTACACGCAGCGTGTATTACGTGTTTATTCACTACTGGTTATGTTTACCGTATATGTTTGTTAATATGTCTATTTGACATTTGTCATCTGGCCTTTTGTTTAGTGTTTTGGTTTTTTCTTCTCTGGTCAATGTGGGGGACTCGTATTTCCAGAAGTTATATTCAAGCTCATAGATTCATTGACAATAACACAAGATTATTATAGCTTTTTCTTGCGTGATTAACTTAATAACATAATTTTTTTTGTTCTCTCTTTGATTCCTTTGCTATTTCTTGGATTTTTTTTGTATGTCCTGGTATGGCCGTATGGGTATCTTGTAAACAACGATATATATAGGAAATTGATATTATTATAAATTATTGATTTTAGTTCTTTTGTTTACATTGATGTTTCTTTTTTCTTTTTTCTTTTTTCTTTTTTCTTTTTTAACTTTAACCCACCTTGAATTGCATTAGATTTTCTTTTCACTTTTTGACAATGTTCTGTTTTTGTTGGAATCTTGAATCTTTCCATGTGAAAACTGTTCTGGGGTTAAAAGTGTTTGTTTATGAGTGCATTTTATATGTCAAAAGTGTTTTTGTTTTTATTTTTGTTTATGCTAGTATTTTTATTTGGGTTAATTATTTTTGTGAGTTGATTGTTGTTTCTGAGTCTTCTGGTTTTCTCTATATTTTTCAAAGCTACTCTTTTCCTTTTCCTATATTCAGATTTCCTTCTGGTTTATATTGGCTTTAGAATTTTCCTGTCCTTGAGTCTGTTCCTTATTTTTGGTCGGCCTTTCTAAAGGGATCATTATTATGTTGGGCTATTACCTATAAAGTACTTTGCTACTTTTCCCTTTTGATGTTCTTTATTATTTTCTATATTATTTTTATTTTTACTAAATTACATTGTACTCTATGACAATGTTTTATCTTATGGGTTATGTCTGGTGTGTAAAAAACTTGTAACAATTCAACCACAACTATTTCTAATCGAAGGCTTTGTGTAATTTCTAACTACTCCACTAGGGAACACTTTCAGTTCTGAAGCTCCCACCTCAATTTTTCCTGCAATGACCTTTGGAGATTTTTTTGTTCTTATTATTCTTGATAGGAAAAATAGAAAATGATAATCAGAAATTGAAGTGCCACATGACTAAAAGTATTCAAAACAATGTGTATACAAGTTGCACAAGTTCATCTTGAAGATTATTGCAGTGATATACTATGTGATACTATCTTACCGAAAATACAATTGAATTTTTTTAATATAATTTTATTTTGAATTATCACATTCTATGTTTGTCTGTCATGTTCAATGTATTTTTTTTCAATGTTACTGTGAAAGAGGTTGCATAAATCTTCTCATCCTTCTATTAAACAAGCATATTTTTGTCAAAGTTTAGCACATAGTAACATAAATTTTGCAGGTCCTGGGAGACTTTTCTGGTTGTTCTGGTTATCTACACTGCTTGGGTGTCCCCATTTGAGTTTGGTTTCCTTGACAAACCACAGGGACCACTCTCTGTCGCTGATAATGTTGTCAACGGATTCTTTGCAATTGATATTATACTCACCTTCTTTGTAGCTTACCTTGATAGAAATACATACCTTCTTGTTGATGACCGAAAGCAAATTGCTTGGAAGTATGCAAGTACTTGGCTGGCATTTGATGTCATATCCACAATCCCTTCTGAACTTGCTCGGAAGATATCCCCGTCACCTCTCCGAGCATATGGTCTATTTAACATGCTCAGACTCTGGCGTCTCCGTAGAGTCAGTGCCCTCTTTGCCAGGTTTGTTTCTTCTTATAGCTTTTCGTAAGGAATAATGTTACAGACATCTGTTTAGAACTATTTTATTGTTCTTGTGCGTAATCCTCTGTTTTATATTTAAACAGATTGGAGAAAGATAGGAATTTCAATTATTTCTGGGTTCGATGTGCCAAGCTTATTTGTGTAAGTACTATTTTTTATGTCAGTCCTTAGGCTACTTAAAATGAATCTAGTAATGAATCTTAAGTGAATCATCCTGGTTGTTTTTGGGGTCCCTTTACAGGTTACCCTTTTTGCAGTTCATTGTTCTGCCTGCTTCTATTATCTTCTAGCTGCTCGTTATCATGACCCCTTGAAGACTTGGATTGGGGCATCTATGAATGACTTCCTCACACAGAGCTTGTGGATTCGCTATGTGACCTCAATGTACTGGTCCATTACGACTCTCACAACAGTTGGGTATGGTGACTTGCATGCTCAGAATACAAGGGAAATGATCTTTGACATATTCTACATGCTCTTCAATCTCGGACTGACAGCATATTTGATAGGAAACATGACCAACTTGGTTGTCCACGGTACAAGTAAAACCAGACAATTTGTAAGTACATTCTTAGTTATCATTCTAACGCTACAGTTTTACTGTGAAGCCCAATGTCTAATAGTTGTAACACTCTTGCTTTTACATGATATCTCAAATCTTAATGTAGTTTCAACTTTTTTTGACAGAGGGATACCATTCAAGCTGCATCTAGTTTTGCTCACAGGAATCAACTTCCGGTTCGCCTGCAAGATCAGATGCTTGCACACTTGTGCTTGAAGTTTAGAACAGACTCAGAGGGACTACAGCAGCAAGAGACTCTTGATACTCTCCCAAAAGCTATCCGCTCAAGCATTTCACATTTTCTTTTCTACTATCTTGTGGATAAAGTTTACTTGTTCAGGGGAGTGTCCAACGACTTGCTCTTCCAGCTGGTAATTTTACTACGAATTTTCACGTCTTTCTGTACTGAAGAATTTTTTTGTCACACTAATACCCTGTATATGCTGAAGGTTTCGGAGATGAAAGCAGAATACTTTCCACCAAAGGAAGACGTCATCTTGCAGAATGAAGCACCCACAGATTTCTACATACTTGTTACAGGAGCAGTGGTGAGTTCTGAACTACTACTTCTCAAGATTTTGTCTTCATAATTCCAATAGTATTTTTTATGGGGTTTAAACTTTCTTGCTTCTAATGTTTTCTTTGTCAAAAAATGGCTTTGATTTACTTCACAGGAGCTGCTGGTTCTCAAAAATGGTGCTGAACAGGCAAGTATTATTAGATATTTTGGCATAGCATTCTTTGTTCCCTAGATACTTCACTCAATGCTTTGGACATGACGGTTGTTCTCAGTTTTTATGTTACGAAAAATGCTGACAGAATTTATGGTTATATAATTTCAGGTTATCGGAGAGGCAAATGCTGGTGAGCTTTGCGGTGAGATTGGGGTTCTTTGTTATAGGCCTCAGCTCTTCACAGTGCGTACTAAGAGACTAAGCCAGCTATTACGACTGAACCGGACCACATTTTTTAATATTATTCAGGCCAATGTTGGCGACGGGACCATTATCATGAATAATCTCCTCCAAGTATGTATTTAACTTCCCAAAAACAGCTTCATGAATTCTTTTGTTAAAATAGCACTGCCCCCAAAACAGTGTTTTTATTAGTTTCCCTTGTTTGATGGTGGCAGCATTTGAAGGAGCAGAAGGATCCTATTATGGAGGGAGTTTTACTGGAGACAGAGCACATGCTAGCTAGGGGTAGAATGGACCTGCCTCTCAGCTTATGCTTTGCTACACTTAGAGGAGATGACTTGCTGTTAAATCAATTGCTTAAACGTGGTCTAGATCCAAATGAATCAGACAACAACAATAGGACAGCTCTGGTATGTTGCGACTTTTCTTTTACATAAAATTTTACCCTTTTTCAGTATGTAATTATTATTATTATTTTACTGGAATTTCATTATTATTATATATATAATTTCAGCACATAGCTGCTTCCAAAGGAAATGAAAACTGCGTGCTACTCTTACTGGATTACGAGGCAGATCCCAATAGTAGAGGTATTTATACTCCATAACTGTATGCATGACAAATGTCAATAGTGTTCAAAACAAGTATAAATGAAAAGTTCATGCATTTCAAACAAACTTCCAGATAAAGAATTTACTTATTCATCTGCAACCCACTAGGATCTATCATAGTCGAAAATTGATTCTTTCATATATTTATGCACACTAAATACTATAGCTGACCCTTGCAATTTAATTATTCAAACAAACTTTAATTTCTCCTACTCCACTAGTTTGTCTTTCATTACATATCAACGATGGTTTCTTATGTGTTGACATTTGTGGGTTGTGATATATAGCCTTAAATGTCACTCTCACTGACATAACTAAGTGATGAAGTTTTTGAGTCTAAGTCACCCTGACAAAAGAAAGACAACAACATTCTATACTGAAGGAACACATACCCTCAATACAAATCTATGAGGAACAAACTTTTTATCCGTCATCTCATATTACAAATTGATTAATGTTGTCATCTGTTCTAGTTCCTACTTTTCCTTATTTAGTTATTTTCCCTATCAGCTTGGTATTCCAAATTTAGAATGTCTTCGTATCAACTATTTTGGGTTTTAGATATCGTTCAAGAAAAAGAAAGCAAAATCTTTGTGGAAGTCTTTAGTTGACCTTGTCACGTTCTTATCCACAAAATTCATTCCATGCCTGGACATCATCCCTGGAGGATCGCATGTACATTCCATTTAATGAGTTGACTTTCCATATATATGAAGTTCTTTCTCATGGCTTCATAGTTTAGAATATATCTAGTATACTAATAGTCGGTGCATCACATTATTTAATTTATGGTAACATGTCACTGTTATTTATCTTATTTAGATCAACAATACTGTTGCCCTTTTGTCAACTACAAGACGTGCCCCATCTTTTAGTTCATTAATCTTTCTGCCATATATTATACTATTATTGCCTTCATACCCACTTCATAAGTACTGGTCGGTTAGAACACCATATTTTAAACAATTAACTTATTGTTTTATCTATCTACGTAAACAGATTCAGATGGGAGTGTACCACTATGGGAGGCTATAATGCCTAACCATGTACCAGTGATCAAACTACTGACAGATAATGGTGCTACTCTATCTTCTGGTGACGTGGGACAATTTGCTTGTTTTGCTGCTGAACAAAATAACTTTCAACTGCTCAAGGAAATTGTTCGCCATGGAGGGGACGTTACACTTGCCAAAAACAATGGATCGACTGCCCTCCATTTTGCAGTTTGCGAGGGTAACATTGAAATGGTCAAATTCCTTTTGGACCAAGGAGCTGATGTTGATAAAACTGATGACCATGGTTGGACCCCAATTGACCTAGCTGACCAGCAAGGACATGAAGATATCAAACTTCTTTTTCAATCCCACCCAAAACATACCCAAACGCAATATGCTGTTCCAGTCCCCGAGGAGGAAAAGCATGGAGTTCGTTTTCTTGGGAGATTTAAAAGTGAGCCAGCGATCAGTCCCGTCTCCCAGACTCATGAAGGAGACGGAGGAGGGTCATTGGGACGATCACGTACTAGGCGTCGGGGTGGCAACTTTCATAATTCGTTATTCGGGATCATGTCATCCGCTAATACTGGGGATAATGACTTGCTTTTATCTGTAAATCAGAATATAAGTGCGGCAAATGGCAGAAATTATGCTGCTAGGGTGACAGTTAGTTGTCCCGAGAAGGGAGATGTTACGGGAAAGCTTGTGCTACTTCCACAGAGCTTCCAACAGTTACTTGAGATTGGTAGCAAAAAATATGGGTTCTTGCCTAGAAAAGTAGTAATCAAAGATGGAGCTGAAATCGAGGAAATAGAGTTAATTAGGGACGGTGATCATCTAGTTTTTGTTAGTGACAGTACAGTCGAGGAACATAATAAATTGGACAGTTGAGATAAGAAATGCATCCAATATTACTGTAAGCGAGTTCCTTCTACTGGTAACTAACTTTAGAATGAAGGGATCAATCTTGTAGTACACAAATCTTTGAAAACCGAAGAATGCAGCGGCTTCGACAAACCAATGTGTGCCTCCCTCCGCCAAATCTGTATTGGAAAGTACTAAGGCCACCATTCAAGTGAAGCTTTCACTTTTTTCATTATGCATTCCGCAAGTAAACGGAGGCAAACCAGTTGAGGTATAATTATCTAATCGTACAAATATAAAAAAAAAAATATATGAGAATACGTAAAATTTTATTTAATTTGAAGTTATGAATCAACAACTTTATAACAATTAAAATTAAAAGATATTTATATACATGTTATTTACACTACTATAAAAATGAATATGTTCATTACATTCGTATTTAATTATTAAAGCCGAGCGGTGAACTTCTTCTAATACAAATTATAAATCATGAGTACGCCTAAATTTAATTAGAATTATTATGTTAGCTAACTATTTTATAAACATTGGGTTGGTTAAAGTTTAAATTTATATTTTTAAAATGAAAAATAAGTTCAAACTAAATAACAATATTTTAATCCATTTTCATTTTCATGTAATCAAATTTTAGAGAGGGAGTGTAATTCAATTTTAGAGAGAGAAAATGTAATCAAATTTTAGAGAAAGTGTAATAAGATTTTAGAGAGGAAATGTAATCAAATTTTAGAGGGACAATATAATCAAATTTTAGAAAGGGAGAGAGGAAGTTTAAAGAACATCAGAAATAAAACATTAGAGATATTGTATAAAAAAATTTATAGAGAAAATCTAAAATTTTGAGTGTATAAAAATTTGTAGAGGAAAAATGTATAAATATTATTGACAAAAGGTGAAAGAATATAAAAATTAAATATCATAACTAATTTATTTAATTGGACCGTAAACTTGAAATTTGAGATATGAGCCTATATTATATGATTTCAAAACACACAACTCATTAAAAATAACTAATATAATAAAACCATAACTAAATTTTATAAACCAAAACTAACTCATAACTATATTTTATCATACCTATATGCAGCCTAAAGGCAGTGTTTCTGGTAGATCTACTTGGTAAGACCAACTTGGTGAAAGGCATGTAATATTATTACTCAGGATAGTCGCATTGTATTTTAAAATACTCGTGAAGTTCTTGGCTTGCAGAGTCCATCAGAATATAAAAATTGGGGAATAATCTTGCAGTTACACAAGACAAGACAATATGTAGAGCAAGAACTACCAGAGTAATGCCAGTCCTGGATTGAAATAGGCATCTTTTCACATTGACACCCATACAAAACTAACAGTGACCTAGAAAAAAGACTGCATTCAACAGATATGAGCATATATACAACTGCTAATATATTACTTAAATCTATTTTCTCAAGATTCTGCTCTTGACAAGGTTCAAACTTTGTGGTGATGACATAAAGAAAAACATGAAATATTTTACAACTTTTACATCTTGGTAGATAATTAAGACCGAAGTTGAAGACAGCTTACAAACAACACCAATTCCCTCCTTAGAGAAGCTTAAGCATTTTCAAATGCATTTCATGTTCTAGGTCCAGTTTTGGAGGAGAGTAACAGCCATGGAGATCCTCCACTACATACTCCTGGAAGATGGTTAAAGAATAAACCTTACTAATTATTGAAAGAAGTAGAAAAAGAACAAAATGACCACACACTTCTAAGGTGATAATTTATGCACCACTGAAACCACCAACTGACCAGGTTCTCTTTTCTGTGCAATATACTATCAAAAAATAGTACACAGATTGCTGAAAATGGAAATTATATTGCTTAAAGCACAACATAGCATCAAATGTTCAGTTAAATTCTGCACTATTTACGCAAACAAGAGTAAATAGCCTCACTAATACCAATTTAGGATGAGACAGACCAACTTAATTGCTTGTTTATATTATTATATCATCAAAAAATATATGCTTTTCTACTAAGAAGATGACCCATCACCTGTGTGAGTTCCTTCTTGGTGAGGATGTGGTAGTGTCTCTGCCAGATCCTTTGGATGGCCATAGTGGCAGCAAGGAATCCATATGCAATGCCAAGAATGGCAAAGATAACTACACAAACAATAACGAGTACAAAGCATGCTTCCATTGATGCAGGGAAACAATCTAAGATACCCCATCCATAACAGCAGTTCTGGCAGCCAGCCACGCGGGGGTCATTGGTAAGAGAGCAGCAATGCAGTACAAGCCCTAAGAATCCAACTAGCACAAAGAAGCCCAGCACTCCTGGAAAATATATACCCATGGTCAGATCATAGAATATTTATCATGCTTCAAGTTTTGCAAGGGAAAAACCAGCAGCAACAAAGCCTGAGATGGCTTCAAGTCTACAACCAATGAATTTATAAGATATGAAAACAAAGCTACCATCGTTCAGCTTGCAGTGATATTATATCAAATGAAATACAAAAAATGAGGGGGGAAGTTAATGGCCACTAAACAGCTCCCAGTAGCAGATACACAAGTGGTAAGTCGCATAATAGAAAATGCTGTAGCATTTTGGAAAGGAAAAAGAAGTGATTCCTCTCACGGGATTGACTATTGAGAGCACCGAAAATACATGTACAGGCCTGTATGCAGTAGCAAAAAATTCATTTCCCAGCTAAACTCTTGGTGTAGTTCTACCAGATATCTGGTATATAATCCCAACTACAAAAAAGTTTAAGGGTTGAGGAGGCTATAACCTAGAGAGAGAGATAATAAGCGAGGCACATGCCACACATTCACCATTTCCAGTTCGAGGGTCCTTCTAGCCTCTTAAAAAGCTTGACTCAGTATCTAATTTTACAAGTAAAGATACTAGTATTTAATTGAAACATAATTTCAAAGCATAATATGACTAACCATGCACACCGGGTAATCATGTAGTAAACTAAGTGCAAGGAGATCATTACCTTTGCAGAGTATTAAAACAATGACCTATTCCTTTCAAACTTATCACTTTAATCAGTACCACTTGAGCTTGAAAACAATTAGCAGCATCCATAGCACCATGTCACGAATTTATGTTTTCCCCAATTGGAAGCCTAAGAATGACTTGAGGATATGTGTAACATTTGGAAGACCCATCTCTTTTTTTATAACAGAACATGAACATACTGCATCAAACTTTATGGAGAGTAGAGGAAGAGAAAACAGTGACAGAGAAAAAAAATATCATCAACAAAGTCACTCTTGGAAGACCAACTGGCCAACTATGTCCTTCAGCATTTCACACGTCCCATTCATATTGTGCTTCAATTCTTTGGAATGGAAAAATGACTTTAGAATTTACAACTTAAAAAAAATGCACCCTCAATATTAATCACGTTCTCATTATTTGCAGGCAGTTTCTCTATCTCTCCCCTATCCCCTGTTGTTTATCAGATATAACAACAGCTCAAGGTTTACCTATACAGTAGTAGAATGGTATGGGATGCCTTGACAGTATACGATCCCAACTATCACTGAATGAATTCTTGAAAGTTCCATTTTTGTCCAAGAGGTATGCAGAGCAAGCAATCACAGCAACCACCTACAAACAGGAGGTCACCTCTTATAAATGGAACAATAAGGAGTGGCCATCAGATACAGATAACATTAAATTATACAAGAAGTGTGCCTAAATTTATAAATCCACAAAAAAGATTTCCTGCCTAAAACATTGAGAAGAATCGAACCTATGACATAATATTGCTTTAAAATCTTCTACAAAGCATATACACAAAATGACTTAAATAAAGCACAGCAAGTTTATGTGGATTCATCTCCTTGCAATATTAATATGAAGAACTAAAATAATAAAGCTAACTGCATATTGATTCTTCCCCCCCTAACTAACGCAGGAGCTAATAAATGTCTCCCCACCCACAGAACCTCCCAATTGTGAATTTATTTGAAGACATAATTAAAGTAGGCAAAGACAACGACTCCACTGCAAAGGAAGTCTACAAAACATGCAATAATCTGATAAGATTAGAGGGCCAACCAGTCCATATCAGAATAATAAGTCTGACAATTCATTCACAACACAGAATAATCCAACTTCAAAAGCATTGGGTCCCGCAACTAAGAAAATAGAAAATTTTAAGAAAAAGGACATGAAATTTTAGACAAAAAAATCATGTTTCGCCAGCAAATGTACATATATCTAAAAGAATACGTTCCTGAGAAATATTTTTTTGAAACAAACTATACTCAGTTTGTACAGCCAGAAATACAAGGAATACATCTCTGGCGACAAAGATTCGAAATTTTATTTTAGAATACGTTCCTGAGAAGTTTTTTAATGAAACAAGCAGAAGCGAACTATACTCACAGTTTGTACAGCCAGAAATACAAGGAATACATCTCTGGCCACAAAGAGTCGAAATTTTATTTTGCGCCAAGAGTTATCCCCCAACTCTGCTACTCGAAGATGAAACTGAGCTTTGCAAGTCGTACAATGAGAGAAAGAAAATCCTTCCTACTTTAAATAAGAAATATATCAACAAGAATATTCTACTAGGAATTTTAGGGTTAGTATTTATCAATAGCATCAAGTGCAAGTAATGACTCTAACCTTCACTGAACGCCAGTGATCAAGGCACATGCGATGCACAAACTGCTGGGTTCCTTTGCACATGCAGGGGGATATCAATTCACCATCTACGGAAAAAGTTACAAAACAGTTGGACTAATTAATCAGATATGATGCAGAAGTAACATCAAACAGAACACAAATCCACACTACAAGTCCCCAGTATAGTTTGTATTTGAAGCAATAAGTGTGCTTACAGGTATTCCATAATAATTTAATTCAAATAAATCCCATCATCATTTATTTTGAGTTGGAATAAAAGAACATATCTCACATACTTAATTACTCATGTAAATGTGCATAATACATTATATACTCATTTTCCCAATAACAACGGGGAGGAAGGGGGAGGGAAAGGGTGAGGGTGAGGGTGAGGGTGAGGTGAGGGTGAGGGTGAGGGTGAGGTGGGGGCTGGGGGGGGAGAGAATCAACCTTGAGGGGGAGGAAAGACGATTTATTGATCCACTGAGAGTAATTGAAAAGATTCTCTAGAAGATTAAATTAAAAAACTACTACATGTCAAGTTCTGTTTCCATATAAGAGAATAGAATTAATGAATTTGGTGGAGAACACATTTCAGCTATCCTAGTTATCTTATGAAAGAAAATCCTTTTGTTGCAGCAAAGGAGCAGCCTTGCAGTCATGGTGTATACCACAGCCCACTAACTGTTGTGGCACGTAGAGATTTATAACATATCCCGCTGAACGATATAACTACTTATAAAGTTTTGTATACACACATTAATTAAAAATACAAAAAGGTTTTGTTTAGTAAAAGAAAATAATGAGATTAAAACATAAAGTGATGAAGAGAAAATTTATAGCGGGTGTTATTTATCTAGTCTAGACAATATTTAGTTACAGGAAACTTTAGTTCAATTTGATGTGGAAGTGGTGTTGGTGTAAATACAAAATTATCTACAATAGGCTAACATTTGCAAAATACGTGTAGAATTACCCATGAATAGAAGATTATCCTTGGTTGGGAAACATTTGCAAAAATACATACGTGTAGAATGACCCATGAATAGAATATCATCTATGGTTGGGAAACATTTGCAAAATACGTGTCGAACGATCCACGGATAGAAAATTATCTACGGTCGGGAAACATTTGCAAAACAAGTGTAGAATGACCAATGAATAGAAAATTATCTATGGTAGGAAAACATTTATAGAATACGTGTAAAATGCCCCACGAATAGATAGGGTTAGGAAACATAAACAGAACATGTGTAAAATGACCCATGAACAAAAAAAAATATCTGCGGTCGGGAAACATTTGCAAAACACATGTAGAATGACTCACGAATAGAAAATTATTGTTGGCTGGGAATCATCT
Source organism: Panax ginseng (assembly GCA_020205605.1). Classification (NCBI taxonomy): domain Eukaryota; kingdom Viridiplantae; phylum Streptophyta; class Magnoliopsida; order Apiales; family Araliaceae; genus Panax; species Panax ginseng. Next base: position 126,751,466 of record CM035144.1, read on the forward strand.
GCAAAACACGTGTAAAATGACCCACGAATAAGAAATTGTCTATGGTTGGGAAACATTTGCAGAACACGTGTAAAATGTCTGACAAAAAGAAAACTATTTGTGGTTGGGATACGTTAATAAATCTTGTGTCACACTTCTTCGTACTAAATCCTTCGCTTCCATAAAAGAGTTCTACTTTCCATTTCTAGACATCCACGTTGAAAATGATGGTACCAGATCAGATGTTCACATAAGATGTAAACTGGTCCAGTGAGTGTATTTTAGTCAATTTTTCGACAAAAGTTTGCTTTTAAATGTGTACTCCAATTGTCAGATACTCGGACAGTTGGTGTATTTTAGTCAATTTTCCGACAAAAGTTTGCTTTTAAATGTGTACTCCAATTGTCGGATTCTCGGACAGCGACTGTATTTTAGTCAAATTTCCGACAAAAAATTGCTTTTGAATGTGTACTCCAATTGTTGGATAGAGGGAGCATAAAAACAACACAATAATCTCAATAATAAATTAGGGTCTGATCTAAAACCACAGTCTACCCCAATTTTATCCAAGAGAAATCAACCACAGCACAACAAGTGGGTGACTTTGACAACTATCATGAATGCCTAGTATTCAAACCCTTACAAGTATCAATACACGCGAAACTAGAACATTCCAAGTATAAAACCCTAAAAAAATTCAAACATGGAGGGAACTTGACACAATATTTTTCTAAAAGCAAGGAAACCAAATTCAATCAGAATGAAAAACAAAAAACAAGGAATTCACCATCTTCACCGTCACACTCGAGGCAAATTCGACAAACAGCAATGGAACCAGCTTCAACGTCATCCTCTTCCTCTACTATCTCACTCGAACTGGATACAACAGAATGGTGATTGTGAAGCAGAGGAACAGAGTCTTTAGGGCTTCGACCACCTAATGGCTCCAACTGCAGTTCACCACTCATCTTGCAGTATTTCTCGGAATATCTGCAAAAAAAAAAACCTCGAATTTGATACTCTGTATTACAACTAGATAATAAATAAGCTAATCGAACACGCAATACCCTAGATAACTGCAAAAACTTAAGCTCATTCCATTCCATAAAAAATACCATTAGAAAACAATTAAATCCTGCTTAACTCACAAGAATCAGATAAAATACATGTATGCATCCATTCTATTTAAATATAAATATAATGTACCTTGGTCCTTGTATTTGCAGAGAGAGGAAATTATGAATGGCGTGAAAGAGGAAGATGGTGTTGTTGTGACACTGGAAATAGTAACGACGAAGAACGGAAGGAGATGTGTTTGAGTGGCACGTGACGGGTCGGTTGACGTGGAGCTGAAGACGGGCGGATAAGCTCAATACAAATACAAACCTATTTTGGCTTTTCCATTCGGTGGAGCGGTGGGCGCATAATATGGGCTTATGGATTCATCTTTTTTGAATAGAATACTGGGTTGGGTCATGGATGTGCTAGGGTCCTAAAGAAACAGAAAAATACTCGGTACATTAGGCTAAGTAAATGGGCTCTTTGGCTAATATTGGCTTAAAGCCCTACTAACATGGTTGCTGGCAAGGAATTAAATAAATAAATTTGCTTGGAAACGTGGATATTTGGAGAGAGACCCTATTTTCTCTGTTTCTTTGTGTCTCTTCACTTAAATTTTGACACCTAATCTCTTATTTAATATTAATTAACTTCTTATTTAACATTAATTAACTTTAAAATTAAATAAAAAGTTAGGTGTCAAAATTTAAATGGAGGGACACAAGGGGGACAGAAAAAATAAAAACAGAAGATCTGCTCTCGGATATTGGAGAGAGAATTCGTCAATGGGATCGAAATGCGAGTTAATGCATTTTTATGTCAAAGATCTTGAGTAGGGTTATTCAATAGCCCGTCTTAATCTTAGATAGATTTTGGGCCTATTTGCTTAGCAACGCTTACTTTCTAGTAGTTTAAGAGTAATTTTGATACGTATAAAACTTGCTCTTAAACTGCTGTAAATCTTGCTCTAGAACGCGGTTTTGCCCTACATTGTAACACCCCCTTTTGTCCTTTTTAAGCTTTATTTTTATTCAAATAATTACCATTTTTTGCTGATTATTTTAAAATAATTATCACTCTTTTAAAAGTTTACAAAGTAGTATCATTGTAGACTTTTGAGATACAAACTCATGTTTATGTTGAAGTTAAAAGTAACCAAAATTCTTTTGTATAAATTCTATTTTTGTTGAACAACATTTATTACCTCATCGAGTTTTGGTTGATCTCGTAACCTAAAAAAGTCAAGTTGTGAGGCCCACAAATATGTATGTCTGTATGTGATTTTTTTTTGTTATAATAGCAATATTTTAATTATTATTGTTGTTACAGGTATTTCATAATAATTTTAAAATGACTTGTATAAGTTAAAATTTAAAATGACTTATAAGTCATTTTAAGTGGTGACTTATAAACAAGAATGGCCCGAATCAGATCACGTATATTATCTTATTACTCATTACCCTTTTTAATGACGGATCCTGCGACGATTAATATATAATAATGGTCGTTTATACTTTTAGCGACGTTATATGTTATACGTCGCTAAAAGATATATTTACGACAGTATGATCGAAACCGCCGCCAAATCGTCCGGGTCATCATTAAAGGGGGTGAAAGACGGGTGAGTAAGATAAATGGTACGACTGATCCTTACTCTAAACAAGAGTGTTAGACACCCTTTTAACTTATAAGTTAAAATTTAAATTAAAATAAAATATGAAAGTATTTGACTAAAAAATGACTTGTAAGTTAAAATAAGATGTAAAAACTATTAAAAAAAAAGGCAAAACAGTCATTATATTTGGTCAAACTTACTTATTTTAAAATGACTTATAAGTCATTTTTTATTAAGTCAGAATTTGTTACTTATCAAAAATGACTTGAAAGTCAAAATATAAGTCACCCAAAACACTTCAACAATAAAAAAAAACAACTTATAAATTAATTTGAACAACTTATAAGTTGTTGCCAAACAAATTCACTAATAAACAACAAATGATATACCACTACTACGTGTCTCAAAGTGATATACTAATAAACAACAAATCTATCTATTATATATACTAAATCACAATACATGACACAATATATTGACATCTATCATTCTAAAATATCAACACCTGTCCATTCTAATTACTACTTCTAATTACCCTTTACACATGCCCATCTAATATAAAACCTAAATTTATTTCCCAAATTTTCCTAAATATGGCAACTAAATTAATTCAAATTCATTCAAAAGGCGAAGAAGACTCGATCCAAAGGATAAACATCCTGTATATTGCTGAAGAGCTGATTTTCACCATTTGGTTTAGTTACAGATTCTCTATTTTAATCAATCTCTCTCTCCTCCATTCTCAGACTCATCAAAACATGTGTTACGGTTTACATCGATTGCCATCAAAAGCTCCTTCTCGGGCGGTGGAGGATCTGGGTCTCCATTTAGCTGAGATCGAGGCACGGCTAGAACGAGCCAGGGTTCGAGAGGCAGGTTCAAATTACCAAATTGGAGACGAAAATGAAGAGATCTTCGGAGAACTACACGAACGACGCTTTATCGAGCAACAACAATTATTTATCGGTCTCCTCTCTTCTCCGGTACCCAAAATCTAGCCCTCAACCCCCTTCTGAAAAAAGCAAAAAGAAAAAGGTTAGTTCGTACAATCCCCATTTCCCCTCAATTTTGGATGCTCTAAATCCCCTAATAGTTACGGTTTATACTCACTCTCAATTGCTACGATTTTTGACAAACTGTCGAAATGCTCCCAAATCGTCGTCTCGCAATCAATATCAACAAATCACGGCGACCCAGATTAGTAAAAAGAAAAAGGTTAGTTCGTACAATCCTCATTTCCCCTCAATTTTTGATGCAAGTAATTGGATTCCATATAGTGGTGATTGTTTATTTCCTATTGCATAAAAAACAATTTGTTGCTGACGGGGTATTCAGAGCTAAGCTAAACAAAGTTCTGATGAGAGAGCTGGCGGAGGATGGATTAATCAAACAGTAATCAGTTAGTTATTGAGAGAGCTACCGATTTTCAAGTAAGTTTTCCTTTTGCAATTCTTTTGTTTGATATAATTATGTTTACTGTTGGTATACGAATTATTACTGCTGTAGATCTGTTGTATTTCGTATTTTATTTTTGGCTGCGATGAAGTAATCAGTTAGTTATGAAAATATGTTCAGCTGGACTTTAGATAAATTAGATGCCTTTGTTATCTCTTAATTCACTACTATAAATCTAAAGTTTTAATTATCCTTTGTAATTAAAATATATCAACTATTTTGATATTATCCCCATTTATTTTTATATTATCCTTAATTTATTTATTATAATCCCCTAAGTCACTACTAGAAATCTAAACAATTTTTAGATTTATGTCAACAATTTTGATATTATCCTTTGTAATTTAATTTTGATATTATCTTTTATAATTTAATTAGAGTATGATTGTTTTTTGTTTTTAATGGCTCTGCTTTCATTATTGTTGTTATTTGTAACGGATTATGATTATTATTTGATTGTTGTGCGTTCAAATCATCTCATTTCTTGTGAGCTAATACTCCCTCAGTCCCAAAATTACTGATACATTTTTAAAGTGATGCCCCTGATTAATATTAGGGGAGAATTTAGGAGTGATGTTAAATATGATAGTGAATACATAATGACAAGATTAGGAATATCATTGCACTTTATAGTTCTAAAATAAAAATGTATCTTAACTTTAGGAATAGATTAAAAAGTTATCTCTAATTTTGTGAAAGAGAGGGAGTAATACCTATTAGCAATTGATAACTATTCCCCTCAATTCCAAAATGAAATAAAGATCACTCTTAAAAGTCGATTCTTTTTGTAATAAATTGTCATCTTCTATTTTATTATAGGTAATATTATACCTGATGTATCCTGTTAAACAAAAAGATGGTAATATTATGGTCATACCATCATGATGTTGGTTGATACATCTTCTTAGATTCTTTGAAGCATGATCTTCATTAGTAACACCATTCAATATAGTTTAGTTTGAAAGTTGTACTTCAGACAACCATTTGAAAATAGATGTCCTCTCTGAAGTTTGTATTTCTTTTTTGTTATTCTAATTTTTCTGTCTACAGAGTTGATACTGCTTGGGTTCATATCTCTCCTCCTTATAGCTACCTCAAGCATTATATCCAATATTACAATAATGCATTTGCTCCATGAAGTTGAGGAGGATAATGAGGATAATGCTTCCCAGAAGCGTAAACTTTTGATGACTTTTATTCTTCCTCACTCATCTAGGAGGGTGTTGAATACCCTAAATCGTATTTGCAAAAACGCATACGCCATTTCTTTTATTTACCGCTTTCATTCTTTAATTTATCTCGGATAGTTTTTCATCCGCAATTTTACGCTTTCATGTCCTGGATCACCGACAATTTTAAAATTATTTTTATTGCATAGGATTATGAGCCATTTGTATCATATGAAGGACTTGAAAGAATCGCATTCTGCTTCATCTTTGTTATGGCAATTACACATAAATCTTATAGTCATGCTTAACAATGTCACTGGCAATTGTGAAGGTTAATCACTTTATTGTAGTTATACTCACCTATTTAATATGTTTGCTTATTATGATATGGATCTTTTATTGGTGGAAGACCTCCATAATATTTTCCAAAAGAAAAACTGTACTACCTCTTTCCTGCAAAGAATGTTACAATTGGTGTTTTTATCAAAATTTAAAAGTCATTAATAGCCAAGAAGGTAGCTAATGAAGAATTTCCAGTATTACCGTTAAAATACTCCAACATAACATATGTACTTGTACTTACAGCTGGCCCAATAAAAAAGTCCCTTTTGACTTTTGATAGAATGACTAATCTTAGGACAAAAAATGACAAAACTGTGACATGATTTACAGGACTTGCCTGATTTTGGGGTTTCTGTTTTTCTTTTACTTTATTGGTTTTGTCTATGCAACTTGGTCTGCCTTAAAAAAATATTATTGTTCATGTTGATCTGCTTCTCGGATTTGTTTATTTTTTATTTTTCTTTCTGGATTTTGCGAGATTTGGTGACTGAAGGTGCTTCAAATGACTAATTGCAATTTAGAGCCTTTTAGTTGATGAGAATCAGTAAGAAAATTAGGCAGATCTTTATTTGTCATGTTGTTTTTCTTTTAAGTTTAAAGAAAGCTCTGTGAAAAAGAGAGACAATAGTACACTTCTATAAAGGATTTGTCAATGATTAGTTCACGTGGTTCTCCAAAAATGACGGCATCTGCATTCAATTTGGTTATATATCACTTTTTAACCATTTGATTGGTTAAAGTGATGGGAAAATGGTGTGTGCAAAGTGCAACACCCATTTTGAATAATTTTTATAGTCGACAAAGACAAAAAAGGCATTAGATCCACAATTACTGATGTGATCTAATCGTTTAGGTCCACAATGGTTTAGAATGTTTAGGACGAGACTTGAGCTTCTATGTTTTAGATAAGCTTCTTTTTATTTGTGCATGGGTTATGAAGTTGGTTCCAAGTACCCGATGAAGAGCTACTGAAATTACGAATATATATATATATATATATATATATATATATATATATATATATATATATATATATATACTATAAAGTTCTACAAACCAACAAATGTTGATACTAAATTAATCTTGCTTGCTTTAATTCATAATATTTTCCACTTAATTCCTTTGCAGTTCATCCACAGTGAGGAGGTGAAAGCAGAGCTGAGTATTGTTGAAAGCTTAACAGAAGAGAAAATAGACGCCGTTTTGCAAAGGTTTCTAAAAGATTTTAAGGATGATAAGTTGAAGGCTAATGGTTGGCCACTTACAGCAGCTGCCTACAAAGTTTCAAAAATAGAGCAGAGGAATTTTTTAAGGGTTTAGATCCAATTATGAGTTCAAAGCATGGTTGACAGTTATTATCTCGTTTACGTAATAATCACATATTCTCTTTGATGGAAGAAATACGTTTTTTCTTAGTTTTCTGGAAGAGGACAATTGGTCTCCTGATAATATATTTTAGTTGTCTTGCATGTTAGAGCCCTGGAGATTCTTCTTCAAGGTCTTTGTGGTGTTCATAGAGAACGGTTAGGGATCCATGAATTGTGCCTAAAAAGTGGTCCAAACCTTGGTAATTTTTCCTCATCTTAATGTTGAATTTTGTTGCAAAGATGAACAATATGATAACGCTTATGTACACATGCATGCCCAATGATATGCCCATGTTAAACACCTATTCATGAGTTAAATTATTGTTGTCTGATGACATTCAGGTTCTGTAGCTTCAGAGGTCCGACTCTTTGTGATCTTGAGCTGCCCGAGCCTACTTGGTAAGTGATGGAGTTCTTCTTGTAAAGTTCATTGATATATACTGTAAATTATGGTTGAAACTGCTGAAAGTTGTTGTGTAGAGACATTCACATATATGGGGTGCAATGAGAGGTGTTGGTCTTGAACAAATTTCGATTCTTGTGAGGGATCATGGTAGAAAGCAAAGCAAGCAATAACGTTCTCCGTTTATTCTATGCACTTGGCTAAAAGTTAGACCATGAAATGTTGAGAGTTGGAATTTTATTTTCATTTTCAAAGAGGTGCTCGATTCTTATCACGATCTCTTCTTTGTTAATAAGATGATACAATTGCATCGATTGATGATCTTTGTCTTTATTCTATGCATACAATTTGGTTGAAGTGACTCGCCTCCCAGCATCGTCCCGAGAATTACACTAAAGTAGTTATTCTTTGTCGTCATTTTGTGAATTTCTTGCACCGTAAGTGTTACATTTCATGTTATTTTTATTTCTTATGTTTTTGTTTTTTTTATACAAATGACATTCGATTAGCTCAAATCTTGGGGTTCGCGTAATAGTTGGGTCATGGGCCGGTTTATATGGTCTAACGAATAATCATCCCATAATCCATGCATGTCTAAGGTCTTGAGGATACACTGAACTTTGGATATAGAGGTAGATTTAATGGATAATGTAACTATTCCAGCCTGCAGGAATGTTAAAGAATTGATAATGCATTGAGAGAGATTTTTGTCACAAGATTTTGAATTATTGCTTATTACGACGTGCCTCGTAGTTTTGCGGTGACACATGATGTTCTGCCCCCTTCGCGGGTGCCGGGAACATCACGTCATCACCGCAAAACTATGAGGCCCATCGCAATAAGCAATAATTCAAAATCTTGTGACAAAAATCTGAAATAATGTGTGCTTGAAATAATGTTTGAGGCACTCAAGCACCGTGCTGAGGAGTGTGTGCTTGATGAGAGTAGCCATGGTTTGGACCATGATCTTATTTATTATGAGCAGGGCTTGCTCATTCTTTCCACAACATGCCTTATCTTCTAATTCCTCTTGTTTGTGACTCACGCAAATAAATAACAATGGTTATTATTATTGCGATGTTGATAATTATGGCGCTGTTTGTGACGCCCCCAAAATAGGTATACATCACCTATTCTGAGTCGTCAAATACATGGTACAAAATACAAATACAATCTTTAAAATACAACAAGAGAACTGTGAGTTTTAATACAAATACTGTCTTCTAGACAATATCCACTCTCAGAATAAGTCCTCATTACATTTATTGTCACACTATTTAACGTAATAGTGAGGACTACTAATACACCATCTAGGACCATCACTCCGCTTTCCTCGACTCGTCTCAACCACGTTCTCATTTTCACAAGAGAATAAAAGTGAAAAGAAAAGGGTGAGCTCAACTAACCCAAGAAGAAATATTATGACTAAGATAATGCAAAATAAATTATCATTAGTCCTCAACAATTAAAACCGATAAAATACAATAGACATCAAGTTTAATCTGCAGCGGAACATGCAATCCATTAAAAGAGTCAAGTAGAGAATAAAATCTATTATCTTTTATGATTTAAAAGGTTTTCATCACTTTTATCGGCGAGACTCGAATTTAATATAATCCACATAATCCTCTGCACTACGGCCAAGGATATTCATTAGGGTCACGACCACAAATTATCCATGCACTACGCCAACCAATGATATTTGTGTATTCATCAATGGTCATGATCATGCCAACAATCATCCATCAATGCACTACGGCCAATGAGGATTTTACCACATCATTTGTAACATTATGGTCATGATTATCACCGAATAATCCTCGGTTATAATCATACCAAGTCCATCTATGCACTACAAATACACGATGACTTTCAACATAATATAAACATGAGGATGATGACAATGATATAAGAATTCAATAAAACAAGTTCACGAATTAATTTGTCCAGAACCAATAACGTCCCTAATTGTCAACACGATACTTCTTTGTAGAGTAAAATTCAAGAATGCTCGTAAGAATATTTCCATGAAAAGATCTTCGGATGAAGCTTAAATATCAAGAATATTCCACTAATTTCATGGAGTATAGAAGTCAAAACTTTAACCAACCGAGTATATTAAAGAATGGAATAACAAAAGAAATCACCACGCATGCGGTATTGATGACAGACAAAGTTATTCCAACAGTAATAATAAATAACGGAACCAGTCGGTGTAAATTAAGACCGAAGCGTGATGTTCCAATGTAATAATAAAGAATGGAATAACAACAGAAATCACCATGTATGCGATTGTGCATAGACGAGTTATTCAAAGCGAATAATAATAATAAATATTAACGGAATCAGTCCGTAAGAAAGCGCAACGACGGGATATTCCAATGTAATAATAAAGATAACCAGTCCTACAGAAAAGCGTCTGAGAGATGATGTTTCAATGTAATAATAACGAATAGAATAACAACGAAAATCACCAAGTATAGGGTAGATCACAGATATATCAAAGTTATTCCAACGTAATAATAAAGATGGAATAATAGAAGTTCTCTTCATGAATACAAAAGAAATAATACCCCTTACCGTAAAAGAAACTTGATATCGGAGTAGTGAAGTAGTAGAATACTCTTTTTCTTTCTCTCTATAATTTCTCTCTAGAGTTTCAGTGAATTCGTAAGAAAATAATGAAGGAATGAGCTTCTATTTATAGAAAAATGGACTGCATAGTAACCAATCCATGAACGGTCCAGATCGATTTACTTTAATCTGACGGTCCATATTTAAAGCAAAATCTTTTAAATAAAATATAATATATTCTATTTATAATCTAATAAAACGAATAACTTTATAAAAGATTTTACTATGCAAATACTATGCAGACACTATGCAAATACTATGCATAATAAAATATAATATATTCTAATTATTGTTTAATAAAACAGATAACTTTATAAAAGTATTTTGTTTTATATAAAAAGATTTTACTATTAGCCTAATAAAACGAATAACTTTATAAAAGTATTACATTTTTATATAAAAAGTTTTTACATTTTTATTACGTTAATAATATGAATAAAACAAAACTTTGTCATCATATAAAATATCGACAATAATTGAATCAAACCGAGTGACTTCTCACATAAGCATTAATAATCAATACCGTGTCTTCTTATGCAACCACGCCAGACATCGCATCTTTACTACCGAGTAGTTCAACAAAGATCAACGGTAAAACTTCCGCCGTTATTTTTCATAAAAATATTTTTGTCATTTTCTCAATCCGACAATAATTCTGTTGTGGGGTCCACCAATGATTGTGCCGTCGTACGAATATTCCCTGTTAAAACGAATATTCCCTGACCAATCGAATATAATATGACAACTTGCATACTTTGCCAAATTTGTAAATATTACCCACAACTATTATATCAAATTCATTCCATAATATTCAAAAATGATATTTATAGAAAAATCATCTATATTCATAAAAACTGGGGTTTTACACTGTTACATATTCTGCTACAGATGAGGATGAGCATTGGTCTTACTGTTGTGCTTGAGATATGTCTTGGCATTTGCACACCAAAAAGATTTCATTCAGATTGTTCGTTTTTCGTTTGAGGTCGTTTGTTTCTATTTTTGTATTTACTTTTGTTCATTTCTTCTTAGTTCAAGAAAAATAATATGTAAGAAGTAGATGGTTATTTGTATTTGCAGAGAGATAAGTTGGAGCTTGGCCGGATTAGTCTAATGAATATTCGGTTTCGAGTATCCTCTTTTCTGTAGTCATCTTATCTTCTTTGCTATAATAGACTTTTTGTATTCTTCCTGTTAAAACTTACTTGTCAGCTTTGTTCTTACTTTACATTCTTTTCTAAATGCATGTTACCATGCTATATGGATGTTTCGTTAATGGTGGCCTTTTGAATTTGTTTTGTTCCAACTAATCATAATCATATGCACATAATGGGCCTTGCTTATTGACATAAACTTATCATAATCCTATGCACATAGTGGGGCTTGCTTATTGACATAAACTGACTACTGGGTGGTGATATGTACTAATTGTTTTTTAATAATCATGTCCTTAAAATGAAAAACAATGATGTGTGATTTATTTGATCAGTAGAGGGGTAATAATATGGTGAGATACATACTCTACCTGGAGTTGGAGCAGTTTTTTATGGTTTATGAGCAAAGTAGTTGAACTTAGCAATATTGACGTTTATTTATAAATAGTAAAGAGAAGAGAAAAGATTAAAAGGGGCTTACGATGTTATCAATTAATAGATTCGATGTAGTGAGTACAATGATGTATTTATACTAATCCTAGGCCCCAAAAAAATTAAAAGACCAACCTATTATTGATAACATACATTGTGCGCCATGGTTGATGACCACGACTCCCGACCATTACTACAGGAATGATAATCTGAAAACTAATAAAATGCCACTTATGTATTTATATTCGAGACCCAAATGCCGGACTAAAGTCATCACCGAATACACTTAGCGGTAAAAGCTACTTTACATTAAGTAAGATCTTATTGGGTATATTGTTTTCCGACTTGAAAATGACATAAATTTTTCTTGATCAGAATATTCAAAAGGGAGAGTATTCCCAATTAAATAGCGAACATATTCCATTAATTAAACTTGTGGGTTTTTTTTTAATTTTTTTATGAAATACATACAAAAAATTGTAATATTAAGATATTTTTTAAACCTTCGCATACCCTTTTCTTCTCTTTTTATTATGGATTGTAAAAAGTTAAGTTGAGACAGATCTTTCTTTGCAGTAAACAAAATAGGAAAATAAATCAGTTGACTACACTTTGGTCAAGAAAAAAAATATAAAAAGGGAAGAGTAGAAAAAATAATTTGTCCACAAGTTGAGGTCACTTACTTTGCCACTATCTTAAAAGCAATAGTCACATACATATAGTGTAATGCACAAACCGATAAACTATTACCACTACCCCCTATAATGTATATTCATTTGTTTTTCTGTGTAAAATTTGATCATCGCACAATAACATACTATCTTCTTATTATATTTTAATTTATTAGTTGTACGTACACATTTATTATTAAAAATTTGAATAATCCCGCCGCAACACGCGAATTTATATCTAGTGATAGAACTAATTAACTCTCTATTTTTTAATTTATATATTTTTTGACGCCTCAAAGTGATATTGATAATCTTAAATCAATTAGTGAATTTAATTTTATTATTAAAAAATATTGAAATGCTGGCCGGTGATTTATGTTAAGGTCATGTTTTTGAAGTTCTTATTTATAGAGGTGATTTATTTTATGACAAATGTAAAATAGTAATTTAATAAACGATATATAATATATATATAAAAATTTTAAAAAAAAACAAAAAAAAACTCTCCCATTCTTGTGGCTTGTTCAATTTGGGTTACTCGAATTTGGTTTGAGAGATGATCAATAGAGTATATCAAAAAAAAAAAAAATGGTGAGAAATTATGATGATTTAGATACTTAGCATTATTATCAACCATGTTGGTATTGAGAATAGATCCTCTATCCTCAATTTCTGTGTTCTTTTGTGTCATTTTATTTAAATTTTGATATTTAGTCTCTTACTTAATATTAATTAATTCTAAAATTAAATAAAAAGACATGTGTCAAAATTTAAGTGGGGAGACACAAAAGAGACAAAAAAATTGGGGACATGGGATCTGCTCAAGTTGGTATTAGGTAGGTGACTTTGCTACTAAACAGAATGAAAGGCAACCAACCAACTTCACCTTTGAAATTTTAGAATTGCGCGTACAAACATTTTCACCATTTTTTTTGTCTCTACTTTGCATAAAAAAAACATTCAAAATAGCCACCCCACATTTCCTCCACTACTTAATTTGCCTAATTATACCCTGCATAAACCAACAACCTTAGTATCACAAAAAGGTTTAACAATGCCTATTAAGGCATAACTAAAAAATTAAAAATTAAATGATAGTAATAACAATATAAGCTAAAGATTTGGCAAAAGGAGGTTTGGGCTTTTGCCAATTCTCCAAAAAAAAAAAAAAAAAAAAAAGTAGAAAACCCATAATTGGCCAAGTAAAATTTAAAACTACCAAATTAATTAAGTACTACAAGAACATAACCTAATTACTAGAAATTAGAAGAAAATAAATAACTTAGCGTTGATGGATGAAGCTGTAGAGTCTGCAAAAGTCCCGAAAGCCGTCTCCGACAAAACCACGGTGGTGCCGCTAGTGGAAGTGGCATTGGGGGCATAATCCACAAATGGTTTGGTCAACAACACAAGTACCAGGTGTTGTGGCACTTATACACCTTGCCAAATATCGTCTCCCGCATATTAATTGTCCCATATTCCATCACCTGCCGCTGCAAACAGGTTGTTCGACGGAAACTGTGTCGGATCACTATCATAACATAACAAATTGTTGCTATTTCCAAAAATAGTGCTAGTAAGAGATTAATCAAGGCTGCTGGCTAGCGCAACTTAGTTTTTGTATTATAGATGGATAAGACTCGTATTAAAGAGTGCATGTATATATAATTAAAGACAAAACTGCAAACGTTTTATGTCATATATGTATTTATGTATGTATGTATGTATACTTACGTGTATATGGGGGACTATATTGAGCAGCAGCTGTGCCGACATCGGCACTAGAGAGACGACAAAGATCGGTGGTGAGGAAGAAGAAGAAGATGAAGTATGTTGGCCATTGGAGTAATGAATGTGGCTCAAAAGTCTTGGACATGTTGGAAATATGGAAGAAGAGTTTGAGAAGGATGTATTTTTGAACAAAAGATTGTGGGTGTATAATATTATTCCCAAGACTTTGGAGTATTTAACTTGAATCAACTTATCCAATGTATATATTAATATCATTATTGGAACTTGGAAATTACTACTTCATATTTTTATCATTGCCACATCATTGATTCTTGTCGAGATTGGGCATACAAATTCCAACCGACAATCATTTTTCGTTTTAAAAAAACTTCGAAACCAGACCTAATGACAGTAGTGTGCACATCAACTGTAATGGCGGCTTCATTCGATATAAATAATTCACTACTGCAATTGCAAATTTGCAATTCTAGGGCCCATAGGTAAACAACGTCTATTAGTTTCTTACCCACTTACGCCATTTTGACATTCAGCATAGTTTGGTAAACATAAGATTCAAAATACAACTAAATCAGATGGCGAGTAACAGATCAGTCTTACTAATTTACCAGCCTATTGTTTTCCAACTAATAACTCATCAAGCCTTGATCATAAAAAAGTCTTCAAGTTACTAACTATAATCTTATCATGATCAAATCCGGTTAATGCCAACCAATCATATGGACAAACAGACACTTGGCAGCACCAACAATTTAAAGCACCGAACCTGAAGGAATTGTTTCACTTGGCACAAATGAGGAAACGCTATGGACAACTATTGATCAAGAGCCAAAGAAAGACCACAATAGAACAATAAATAGAATACAAATTTAAAATAAGTTGGAAAAACAACAGATTCATTGTGCAAATACACTTTGCTAACAACATAACATTGTCTATGGTTGGTCAGTAACACGAGTGTGTCAAGGGATCCAACTGCAACCTTTGGCATGAGTTGTTGACAAGCGTGACAGAACAATTAGAACTCCATAAACTACGAATACATAAATTAGACATTGTGTTGAAGCAACACTAAAAGGATGCCAACTACTTCCACAGCTTCCGAAGAGACATGTTTTTCTCGGTGTCCTTCTTCATTACCTTGGCCACAGCCATCTCAAAATCCTCCTGCGTTACATGGACCCTCCTCTCCCTCAAAGCAAACATCCCTGCTTCCGTGCACACTGCCTGGAAACAGAAGCAAGGGAAAATTTAGTACTAAAATTTAAATGCAACAACATAGGCATGAAATATCAATCCAACTACTGCCATTTAATTTGGGTCAATCAAAAATGGAAATTTAGACATTTAGTATGGGACGGAAGAAGCACTAGTATTATAAACAATATGGACTCTGCAAGGTAATAGAATGATGCATCTAGCATGAAAAGTTCAGGAACACCATTAACATTACATCAAGAGCATACATAAAACAATATACCAACAAATAGGGGAAGATGCCTAAGTAATAGGGCTGATAATGTAACTGAACATGTAAAGTAGGTCTAGAATTCCTTAATTTCATTAGGATAAAATTGCATCCAGTATACATGTATTAAGAAATGCAACTAGATTGGTTACATATCTTACACGGCTCTATACAGACAAAATTCATCAATTTTCTTACTGTAAGTTAAAAAGGTAATTTAGAAGTAACTTTTAAGCAAGCAACATATATATTATCCTACGTGTTGTTTTTGCTCGGAAACTATTTTGTGTGCTTTTTTTTTTTTTTTGGGGGGGGGGGGGGGGTGGGGGGTGGGGGGTGGGGGGGGGGGTATAAACTCGTCCTTTGCAATGTCGTAAAAATCCCCACGTAGACGTTAGACAGTCCTCTACCGTCTCGATTTGGCTGAGCGCCTAAGCCCTTGCGTAGCCTGAGCCCCTGCGTAGGTAGAATCAAACCTCTACTTTGAAACTCTTAATACTTGAAATGAATTTCTTAAGCCTTAAAAAAGATTGTTTTTGTGGGAATGCTTCATGATTTTTTTTTTAAAAATTGCATCTACTACATATTTTGTATAGTATAATAAGTATGCACAATAGAAAAATAAATAAATAAGACTTCCTAAGAAAACACCTAATCCGTCTAGGCACCTCCTAGGAAGACGCCTAGGAACTAAGCGGCCCCTCCTCCGCCTAAGTCTGCCTAATGATTTTTAGAACACTGGTCCTTCGTAAGTTATTTATGTAATGAAGGAATAAATGCCCACCAATAGATATAGAAGAATTGCCAAGAACAACATCATCAATTAAGAGCAAAACATACCTTCAGCTCTGCGCCTGAAGCACCATTCATCTTTTCAGCAATTTTCTTCAAATCAATGCCACGCATTAAATTCATTTTTCTTGAATGAATTTTCAAGATATCCCACCGAGACTGTAGAATTAAATAAACATAAATCAGTATGAAACAAGCTTAATCACTTAACCATGGATCTAATGAACCAACATAAAAAGATAATCGTGTCGCAAAAGCTGTCAACATTGCAAAGGTATAGATCACATAAGCAAATCATCTCATAACAAGTTATAATCATGTATTCGCCATGTAAGTATGAGAAGACAATAACTTCCTTTTTTTCCTTCTAAAATGATGAGATTATCATTTATATGAGAATACAAGAACTTTCTTTTTATTCTTCTAAACTGATTAGACGAGACTATTACACAATGAAATTATCATTTACATGAAACTTGGTATTATAACTCAAATCTTGATAGTTTTAAATTGAGAAGAATTAGAGTGAGTTATTTAAAATTCAGTATTATATTTATTTTTTGTTATTTGTTTCATTAATTAGTGCAAAAGAGATATCATTAAGATAGTACTCTTTCAACAAGGAGCTATTAATTATTTGTCCAAGAAAAATAGTCAGAACGGCTAGGGACAGGTAATCATGTGACTTCGTCATTTTTCTTTTACAAAACGCCAAATTAATGGCTAACAGACAGCTTCTACCAAGGAAAATACCAACATTAACATGCAAATTTATTTTTGATAATGAACATTACCATACATTTATAAAAGATGGATGGAAGATGAAACAAAATAAGACTGGCTAAGGAATAACCTCGATAAATATTTTCCCAACATTAACATACACTGATGTTGTTTACCACCATCATTCTTTCTTCCTGTATGCATATTGCCTCATGGTAAGACAACCATTCAACTGATAAGGAATACACACGATAGCAATACTCATCAAGTGAAAACAAGTCTATAATATGGTATAGATGATATAGGAACTATATATATATATATATATATTGACTGTGCAAGCATGTAATTTGCTTGGATTATTACTTCTCTGCCTGTGAGGAATGCTATTTTGGAAGGTTAAAAAAGAATCTCTTTATTGATTCTCCAATTTGGTAATCTGAAGATAGAAAACCATAATGATTCCAAACTTCACTTCAATAGTCTCAGGCCTTTCAAACTGATGTTTGTTAACTTACACTCCCAAACTCTTATTTTAATATGGTTTTGGGGTTTTACTTGGGGGTTGTGGGGGAAGACTGTGATTACTATTATAACTGAACTCTTTACCTCTTCATTGGGATTTGGAAACTCAATCTTCCTATCAATCCGACCAGGTCTGAGAAGGGCTTGATCCAGAATATCAATACGGTTCGTGGCCATCAAAACCTGAGCATTGTAAATGTGATGAATCAAACGAGAAATAAAACCTGAAAACTACGCTGTTTGTTACCCAGTTCCATGAAGCTAAAAAATACCTTGATCTTGTTTGATGCTTCAAATCCATCCAATTGGTTGAGAAGCTCCAACATTGTTCGCTGCACCTCACTATCACCATTGCCACTTCCAGATTCCATTCGAGCAGATCCAATACTGTCGATTTCGTCCATAAATATGATAGATGGAGCATGTTCCCTGTGAAACATTAAGTAAGCAGAAAGCAGAGAAATAAGATGTTATATAATTCTAAAACAAAAAAAAAAAGAATTAACAAAAGAACATATCAGCCAGAAGCCTTTTGAGCATATAATTCCAAAAAAAAATACAATGCCACTCTTTCTTATTATGTGCTACACCATTATGTACTCAAGACAACAGAAATTATATGTCTTGTAAAAGATCTCTTTAAATAAAAATGGTTTTTCAGGTGTCCTTTTCTACAAGATGCACTTTAGGTCAACAAACCGCAACGAAGCACGAGAAACATAATAAACTTGTTTCACATATTTAGATACCTAGAACACACTATTCTGTAATATTTCAACCTGGGATTCTAGAAACCTACTTTGTCCTACCATTTTTAAGGTTTTTCTTTTGGCAGACAAAGAGCTTGGTATATTGAACTATCCAGAAAACTGCTCAATAGATAATTAAATTGACTTTCCAGTGATTGGACTAAATCATAGTGTCAAACAAAGGGTTCAAACACACCTGGCCATAACAAAAAGTTCTCTAACCATTCGAGAGCCTTCTCCAATATATTTTTGCACCAATTCAGAGCCAGAAACCCTGATAAATGTACAATCAGTATGATGAGCCACTGCCCTGGCTAATAATGTCTTTCCAGTACCAGGTGGTCCATAAAGTAAGACTCCCTATAGAAAGAGATAGGCAAATAGAAATTTGGAAATTAAAAAAATTGAATATATATGTGTATCTATATATACAGAGAGAGAGATAAGGTGAGTTGACCTACAACAAAGCTTACCTATGGCACGATTCCATCTAATGCAACTGTGGCCGTCCATAGCGGGAGCAAACGGTCTAGATTTTAACAAAATTAGTGCCTTCCGGAGGTTAGACCAGGTTTCCAAGCCTCTAAAATACAGAAGAAGCGCTAATTTTTAAAATCTTTGTTGTTGAGATATGCTATGGATGGTGGGAGATGGACTATGATGGAATAATAAGCCTTGCTATGGATCACTTCTAATAAGCCTTGGATCACTTCCCTTAAATAGCATTCTTTCATTAAAACTACGCTTTTTGGAGGGACGCGCGTGGCATAATACATATATATATATATATATATATATATATATATATTTATACACTCCCTCATATATCCTCAAAAAATATACACTCCTCCGTCCTCAAAAAAATGTCCAAAGTACATATTTCACAAATTAAGAAAACTGAAGTAGAAGAAAGATAATAAAATAAGTTCCACTTTTATCTATAGTGGACCCCATGTAACTATCTAATCAATCTTTGTTTTCTAAACTTAGTAGACCATATTTAAGTATACTTTTGAGGTAATTAATCTTTAAGCATATTTAAATTTGACTTGTGTACTTTTAGACATTCTTTCGTGGACAAAAAATTTGTACTTCAAGCACGCTTTTGAGGACGGAGGGAGTATATAAATATATAATAGAGAGATTTTTAAGAGATTTAGGAGTACTTGTATGTAAGAACTACATAAGTTGATAGCGTACCTTAGGTTGAGCAATTCCAAGACTCTCAAATAATTCAGGATGTTTAATTGGAAGTTCAATGACCTGAAATAATGATAGAACGAGTTGAACTCTCACACACAAACACACAAAAAAAAAAAAAAAAACCATTTGTAAGATACTTTAACCTTCAGGTCCCCTGATAAACTATAGAAATGTCCAAAAGCAACTATGGAGCAACACCAATAGCAAAAAGGTTAGGAGCCAACCTCCTTTATCTCTTTAATTTGCTGGTCAAGGCCACCAATCATGTCATATGTAGAATCAGGAACTTTTTCAACTTTCATAAGATTGACCAAGGGATCTACTTTGCTAGGCAAAACCAAATGAAGAACGTAGCTGTCATTGCGGAGGGCAACTCTGGTTGATGGAGTGATCTTTGTGATATCAATGTTTTTGTCAATATCAACAACATATTTTCCCTCTGGATGAACCTGGAGGAGGAAAAGAAAGAGCTAAGATTTAAATTCTACAAAAAGAATTGAATAAATGGTTGGTTAGGTTATAGATTATAGGAATAAAAAATAGGACGAACAAACTTTTACAAGCTTTTGAGATGGAGTTCAGGAAAAGAAAGAAAAAGCTAACTAATGTATCAATCTATTTTTTAGTATAGTTTAATATTAAGCCAACATCATACCAAAATCAACACAAAAATGTTTAACTTCAAATGGTTGAGAAGGATTGTTTTCTGTTCTATTCAAACTTCAGAATGGGAGTTTAAAATTTTCATTTTTTAATATCTTGGAAAAGAACAAACAACAGATACCAAAGCCCTAATTTCAGAATCTTTTTTTTTCCTTTTATTTTGTTTTTGTGTGTGTGTAAGTAGAGGGCAAAGGGGGTTTTCCCATCATTTGGCTATTGGACAAAGGAATTTTATTGCAGCCATAAGTTAGGGAGAGAGCTAAGAGAAGAGAGAAACAAATAAAGAGAATGGGAGAGTGATGATAATATGATAGAAATGCCAAACTTCCCCAATACCATATAAGCAAAATTTACTCAAAAGTAACCCAAATTGTAGGTAAAACTATAAAACCACTTACTTTAACCAGGACTTTTGATTTCCCCATTACTTTAACAACTTCACCAACATATGATCCAGGCTCCTGAAGCAGCTGGAGCTCTTCCTTAAGCATCCTCACTATCCAAATTGATTACCGATACAAATCAATATTTGAAATTATAAATCATAAAAATGTTAAGTGACTGAAGAAATCAAATATGAGGATTATAACTGATTAGGTGCAACCAGAAACAAACTAACAGACATTGGCTAACTAACATCATGGATTTGTTTCACAGTAAGTGCAAAACTTGGTACATTAATTTAGAATCCTCCAAGGCTAATACAACCCCTATCAATAGATCAGCAAATAGCTTAATCAACAATGTTACCCCTAAATAACATGATCCCTCTCAAATTGTAAACGCAAACTTATATTGGAAAGAATCAACAAACGGAGCCATTTCGGAACTTAAAAATTAAAAGATTTTATATTCACGTGTAAATACATTGAAATTCTATACACACTTTCCCCTTTTATTTAACATAACTCAATCACTGAAATACAAGGTAAAACACCAAAAAAAACCTTTCAAGCAGTTTTATTGTGAATACAAGAAAATATGAACTCTGTAGTAAGGACAAGCTAAAACCTACGGAAAACTTCTAAAAAATTATTCAATGCTAACCTGCTACATCCACGCCTTCACTTCTTTTGAGGATTTTTTATGACACTTGGAGGGATATCAGTACTAGTATAAACAAATTACATACTCAACATCAATAAATATCTCTTAGAATATCATGAAAGCTCAATATATGGATAAGAATACAAGTCTCCTAATAAGGAGGAAAGAACGTCCCCAAATAAGGAGGAAAAATATCCCACAATAAGGACTCACACAACTAGTAATAATATAACCTCAGACCTAAAAAACAACGCCCCAAAGAGGGAATCACGCATGTACATGGAGTTTACCAAAGGCTTGGGAGAAAAACAAGAAGGATCTCCCAAGAAATTAGCAAGAAAAACCCGGGGGTGACCCAAAAAATCCATACTAAGCTCGCAACCCAAAATCCTAAAAGTCAATGAACAATAGACCTTTTAAGTGAACAATTCAGTAGTTTTTGTGAAAACAACTTTATCTTTTTTTTTCATTTTCCTTTTTTTCCCTTCAAGGAAAACAACATGAGAACTCCTCCATAAACCTAGTACTACTTACTTTTAACCCACTTAAATTTAAATTCGGGTGGGATCCGGTGCCCAAGTGCTTGTATGATCACGACTATATTTTAATTTAAGAATCACAATTTCTTCACAAATGACCCGACAAAACATCTTCTTCTAACAGAGTAATGGTAGTTTAACCGGCTAACAATGTATTTTGTGAACTATTGTAATTGTCTAAAGCCTATTCAACTTTATCTCCCAATTTGAAAGTAACAATGTTTATCAAACAGCATTTTGATACACCAAGTTTTAGATGAATGACAATCCTATGCAAATTGGATCACGGATAAATAGACTTACATTTTGATGATAGTTGAATTGAAGCATGTCCAGTTGAGTTAAAAAATTAAAGAAAATTATATTGCAGGTCCAACCCTATGCCCAAGAATAATGGCGGATCTTCTTCCACATCATTCCATACAGCTACAGCAAGAGGTGCGATTAAATAAACTTTATTCTGTTATCCCTCTTAACTGTAATTAAAACCATTTAATCAATCTTTTTTATTGTTATTTTTTTTTTGTGGTTAAACTGGAACTCCATATTATTTAATCAGTATTACTGATCAGTAGTAATAGAATTATTATACAAGGCACGGACACTCTGATAATATTTACATTATTTACATGTATTAATTATAAAATTATTTTTAAATAAAAAAAGTAAAGAATTCCTACATAGATACCTACCGATGAGTTAATTGCTACAAAAAGAGGGGGAGGGGGCACTGGACAGGGCGCAAAAACACACTTATAGCATTGAAATCTACTGAAAATTACAATATATAACTCTAAATGCCGAAGCAACTATTATATGCTGAAGCGGAATCTGATGATAAAGTGGAAACAACAATATCAATTGAAGAGCAAAATATCAAAATCAAGGTTAGGACTGAGCTTAAAATAAACAAAAAATTAGAGAAAAATAAATTGAAAAGAAACCTCTGGAATTAAGGTCATTGCGTTGGGCTTCGAGGCGATTGAGATTGTGAGTCTTTTGGCGAACCTGGAGCTGAAGATCGTGGATGTGTTGGAGATAGTATTGCTTCAATCCTTCGCCTTGTTTCGCCATCGATTTCGCTGAACAACTCTCTTCCCTCGCTAATTCGCTTCGCTTCTTCTCGATATCTGCCGTCGCCATCTTTTTCTTTCTTTTTCTTCTTCTTCTCCTCTATCTGGAAGAAGGATTTTGATGAGAGAGAAAACTGAAGAATAGCTAGCTTGCTTGGACAATAAGTTCAGACGGAGGCCTTGGTCATTTTAACGGGCTTTTTATTTTTCCAATAAAATGAGCAAACAGTTTGGTAGATCAGACAAACGGGCCGGATTGACCCAAACGGGTCGGGTTATAATCAGGCTGGGTTATTGGTGGGTTAGATCAAAACGGTCTAATTTTTAGTGGGCTAAAAAAGTGAAGTCAAAAAGCCCGTATTTTGACGTGCAGGTCGAGCCGGCCCGCAGGCTTAGAGTGATTTATGATCAAATTTTGATGCATTTATAGATCGAGTGTGACGCTCCTAAAATAGGTATACATCACCTATTCTGAGTCGTCAAATAAATGGTACAGAATACAAATACAATTTTAAATATACAATATGAACTGTGAGTTTTCATACAAATATTGTCTTCTAGACAGTATTCAAATTCAAAATAAGTCCTCAATACATTTATTAACACACTATTTCATAGAATAGTGAGGACTACTAATGTTATTATCCGGATCACCACCTGTTCTCAAACTAGTCTCTGCTATGTTCTCATTTTCTCATTAGAAGAGAACAATGAAAGTAAAAGGGTGAGCTCAACTAGCCCAAGAAAAATATTATGACTAAGATAATGCAAAATAAATTATCGTTAGCCTTCAACATGTTAAACCGATACAATATAACAAACATCAAGTTTAAGCTGCGCAGCTGAATAAGCAATCCATTAAAAAGAGTCAAGTGAGAATAAAATCTACTATCTTTTATGATTTAAAAATGTTTTCATCACTTTTATCGGCTTTGAGACTAGAAGCTTTAATAAATAATCCACATCATCCCCCACTTCTACATAAGGGATAATCATTAGTATCACGCCCATAAATTATCCATTGCACTACGGGCCAAGGATATTCGTGTATTCATCAATGGTCAGCGATCATGCCAAAACCCGCTTCATCAATGCACTCACGGCCAATGAGGGACTTTTACCACATCATTTGTAACATTACGATTACATGATTATCTGGAATTAATCCCGTGTCATAATCATACCAAGCCCATCTATACGCACTACAAAAGCCACAGATAACTTTTAACATAATATAAACATGAGGATGATGACAATGGTATAAGAATTCAATAAAACAAGTTCAAGAATTAATTTATCCAGAACTAATAACGTCCAAATTGTCGACATGATCTTCGCTTTGTGAGGTAAAACTCAAGAATATTCGGAAGAATATTTTCATGAAAAGATCTTTGGATGAAGCGCAAATATCGAGGATATTCCACTAATTTTATGGAGTATAAAAGCCAAAACTTTAACCAACCGATTATAATAAAGAATGGAATAACAAAAGAAATCACCGACGTACGATGATCAGATGCAAATGCAGACGAGGTTATTCTAACGGAATAATAAATAACGGAACGAGTGTCGCGAAATTACATGCCAAGCGAGATATTCCAACATAATAATAAAGAATGAAATAACAATGAAATCACCATGCATGCGATGTAATCCATGCAGACGGTTATTCCAGCGTAATAATAATTAATGGAACGAACGCAGCACGTCGTAATACGATATAGGATATTTCAACAAAATAATAAATAATCTAATTCAAACCGGTCAATGCGTAATACTTGCATGATGCCGATGTTCCACGAGAATAATAAAGAATGGAATAACGAAAGAATTTCACCACGTATGCGATCTTGGATGTAGGCAAGTTATTCCAACATAATGATAAAGAATGGAATAACGAAGAATTTCACCAAGTATAGGGTAGCTTGGCACGTATCTGAAGTTATTCCAATGAATAATAAAGAATGGAATAACAGAAGTTCTCTTCATGAATACGAAAGAAATAATACCTCTTACCTTAGAAAAAACTGGATATAGGAGTAGTGAAGTAGCATAATACTTTTCTTCTTTCTCTCTATATTTTCTCTCTCCATAGTTTCAGTGAATTCGTAAGAAATAATGAAGGAATGGGCTTCTATTTATAGGAGAATGGACTGAATAGTAACTAATTCATGAACGATCTAGATTGATTTACTTTTGAATGGATGATTATATTGATTTACTTATGCATTATAAATAAAATATTCTAATAAAATAAAATCTTTTAAATAAAATATAATATATTCTATTTATAATCTAATAAAATGAATAATTTTATAAAAGTATTTTGTTTTATATAAAAATATTTTACTATCTGAAAACACTTATCTGAACCTTATCTGAAACAAAGATGCATAATAAAATATAATATATTCTAATTATTGTCTAATAAAATAAATAACTTTATAAAAGTATTTTATTTTATATAAAAAAGATTTTACTATGCAAAACACACATACGAGCACTATGCAAATACTATGTATAATAAAATATAATATATTCTAATTATTGTCTAATAAAACAAATAACTTTATAAAAGTATTATGTTTTATATTAAAAATTTTACATTTTATTACATTAATAATACTAATAAAATAAAATTTATATATATAATAAATATATATATAAAACTTAGTGACTTCATAAAAAGACACATCAATATATTTAATAATATTTATCATTATTATTATAATTCACAATATTAATCGACCGAATTCGTTCCCGGAAAGATGGGACTTTACAATAAGGATTTCTCCCTATTGGCGCCGCAATTAGGTGACCAAACCTCTCATTGGCGAAACTTACAGACATCGTTAATATTGCGAATAATAATATTAATAACTCATCATCTCAATTATTGATTTAATAATATATAAAATATCGACAATAATTGAATCAAATAACATGAGATCTTATGCAACAATTCTTGTAAGCAATAATTGAACAAAAGCGAGTGACTTTCACGTAAGCATTAATAATCAATCTGTGTGTCTTCTTATGCGACCACGCCAGATATCGTACTTTTAACAATCGGTGTTTCAACGAGTTAACAGTAAAACTTTCGCCGTTATTTTCATAAAATATTTTTGTCATTTTTCAAATGGCAATAATTCCGTTGTGGGGTCCACCGATGATTGTCTTGGTCGTCTGGATATTCCCGATAAAAAGAATATTCCCAACCAATCAATATTATATAACAACTTGCATACATTTCAAAATTTATAAATATTACCCACAATTATAACATTATCTCAAATCCACACCATAATTTAAAAAAAAATATTTCGAGAAAATTAAATCTTTATTCGTAAAATTTGAGATTTTACAATCTCCCCTCCTTATGAAATTTCGCCCTCGAAATTTACGTACCTACCTGGTATGTTGAAGAGATGAGGATACCTTGACTTCATTTCAGATTATAACTCTTGAGGTATAACCTTTGAGTGTTGAATACGATCCTTCTTATCCAATATTTTAACACGTATCTCCTCATACGTTAAATCTTCTGCTATCTCATCTAATTTTAATTCAATAATGTGGTTCGAGTCGTCCACATATTTATGTAACATCGATACGTGAAAAACGTTATGAACATGCGACATACTTGGCAGTAAAACGAGTCTATAAGCCACAGTTCCTACTTAATCGAGGATTTCAAATGGACCAATTAACTCGAGGGTTGAGATAACGCCTTCTTAAACCTTTTTTTCACATTCATCAGTTCCGGGTGTGTAGCTTGAGTGGCCTTTAACTTTATCGATTAAAGTCGATTCTACTCGTATATTCATTATCATCATGTAGGTCCCTAGAGTCTTTAACTCTATCTTCATCATTTGTAAGTTATACGAAATGAGTTTTTGTGTTAACAACATCGTACTCGTAAACGCATACGATCTTCTACTCAACGTGTCACTTACCATGTTCGCTCTTCTATAATGATATTGAATGGTACGATCGTAATCTTCAACAACTCGAGCCAACGTCTTTGGCACATTATACGTTCTTTTTGGTTGAAGAAATATTTAAGGGTTTTAGAAATGGGTTTTGTACTGGGGTCAATACAAAATTCGATTTCACGCTTTAGGGGTAGGCTAAGAAGTCTTCAAGAATACGTCAGGAAATTTATTAACAATAGAAATATCATTTAAAACTGTGACTCTCATCCAAGACTTGGATAGTACGTCACATTGATATCTATCAACTTGCCACCGTTATTCACGACGTCCCCTACGGATAATCTGCGGCTTTCTAAGGTCCATTACAAGAGAAGTTACCCGTGAAAGGCTCGGGGCTATTTACTTATGGCTTGATATAACAGTGATTAACTTTAGTGGTTTGGTTGCTTGAATTCGCATAACAGGTTGGTTAAGAATATAAAAGCTAACAACCTTACGAAAAGCATGATGAGTAGTTAGCCAATCGATTTCTAAAATCACATCAAATGCAAGTATTTTCTAAGAGATAAGATCGACAGGTAACGTGAAAGTGTCAATTTGAATCAAACAAGATTTATAAACAATGGAGGTAACGAAGGTTTCTCTTAACGAAGTTTCAACAGATAAGTCAAAGTCTAATTTCTCAGGAGTCAAATTTAAACGTTATAAAGCGCAAGCAAGAGAGATAAAAGAATAGGTAAAACCGGTATCGAATAAGGTATAGACTTCATAAACGTTTATGATTAACTTACCCGTGATAACTTCGTTCGGGTTCCTCGACAAACGCTCTCACTTAAACTATCGGCTTTGACTTGTCTGAGACATCCTTTGGCATCATTATCCCAGTTGGACTTGACTTCACTACACGAAAAAATCGAGCTAGGTGACCTTCTCTTCCGCAATTGAAACACGCTTTTGATTGTTGCGTCTTTGTTTGGACGGATGTGTCCCTCTGTCCGCATTTGAAACATCTGACCGGTGGTCGTTCTCCTTCCTAACAATAGTAATGGTCTTTGACGTCTTTCCATCATTGTTAAATCTTCTCTTCTTGAAATTTCCACTCCTATTATCTTGGTCATTATTACCACCGAAGTGGTTACCATTCTTGGCATGATAATTTCCCCCACAATGGTTATCATTGTTCCAGATGGTAATTGCCACCGCAGATGCGATTATTATCGTGTTGTTGGTTGTCGCTTTTGGTTGTGTTGACTCATTATCGCGCTCTAATAACTGAGCCTTATTCACAACATCTGAATATAAACAAAGTTTGTGAGAAATGATGTAACGCCCCCAAAATAGGTATACATCACCCATCTTGGGTCGTCAAATACATGGTACAAAATACAAATAAAAACTTAATAACACAACTGTATAGTGTAACATACTGACAAAAACATAAACGAGAGTTTAAACAAGAATATTGCCTTACAGACAATATCCATTCTCAATGGAGTCTTCATAGAGCGATTATACAAACTCAATTTCAGGTCCTCATTACATTTATTATCACACTATTTAATAGAATAGTGAGGACTACTAATCTTATCATCCGAATTTGTCAATCTTCTCTCGACTGGTCCCAAATTTATATTCTCATTTCTGAAGAGAATAAAGTGAAGAAAGGGTGAGCTCAACTAGCCCAATAAGAAATATTATGACTAAGATAATGCGAGAATAAATTATCATTAGTCCTCAACAATGTTAAACCGATAAAATACAATAGACATCAAGTTTAATTGCGGTGAACAACGAATCCATTAAAAGAGTCAAGTAAAGAATAAAATCTACTATCTTTTATGATTTAAAACATTTTCATCAATTTTTATAGTTGAGACTCAGCTTAATAAATAATCAACATCATCCTGCCTTTCTACGGCCAAGGATATTCATTAGGGTCACGACCACAAATTATCCATTACCTTCTGGGCGAAGGATATTCGGTATTATTCATCAATGGTCATGATCATACCAACAACCATCCATCAATGCACTACGAATTCAATGAGGACTTTTACCACATTATTTGTAACATTACGGTCATGATTATCTGAAGAATAATCCTCAATTATAATCATACCAAGTCCATCTATGCACTACAAACGCCACGATGACTTTCAAAAAAATATAAACATGAGGATGATGAAAATGCTATAAGAATTCAATAAAACAAGTTCACGAATTAAATTATCCGAAAACTAATAACGTCCAAATTTGTCAACATGATACTTCTTTGAGAGTAAAATTCAAGAATGCTTAGAAGAATATTTTCATGAAAAGATCTTTGGATGAAGTCAAATATCAAGGATATTCCACTAATTTCATTGAGTATAAAGTCAAAACTTTAACCAACCGAGTATAATAAATAATGGAATAACAAAAGAAATCACCGTACGCACGCGATTTGGCATATGACGCAGTTATTTCAACGAGAATAATAAATAATGAATCGGGTTCTATGTAAAACACAATCGAGGATATTCTAACGAGAATAATAAAGATGGAACGAGTTGATTGTAAAACACACGAGACGGGATATTCCAACCAATAATAAAGAATGGAATAACATAAAGGATTTCACCAAGTATAGGGTATACTGGTGTATATAGGTTATGTATAGGGTATTGTCTGCGTATCTGAGTTATTCAACAGAATAATAAAGAATGGAATAACAGAAGTTCTCTTCATGAATAAGAAGAATAACACCCTTTACGGCACAACAAATAATATCCCTTACTTAGTAAAAACCTTTGGATATTGAAGTAGTGAAGTGGCGAACACTTTTTCTTCTTTCTCTCTATAATTTCTCTCTAGTAGTTTCAAAATTGAATTAAAAGAAATAATGAAGGAATGAGCTTCTATTTATAGAAAAAGCGAGAGTGGCTCTTGGTCTTAACGAAAAGGTCAAAAATGACTCTTGGTAATATTGAAGAGACAACTACTATTTGCGAAGGGGTAATTAACTCTTGGAACACCGAAGAGACAAATAACTCTTGGTAATATTGAAGAGACAACTACTATTTGTGAAGGGGTAATTAACTCTTGGAACACCAAAGAGGCAAATAACTTTTGGTAATATTAAAGAGACAACTACTATTTACGAAGGGGTAATTAACTCTAGGAAAATTGAAAGGGCAAGTTACTATTAAAATTTTAAATCAATGATCCATATTGATTTACTATTATAATTTCAACCAATGGTCTAAAAAAATTAGCACATCTCCTCATGGAATAATATTGTACCCAAATACCCGAATGCACAATACTAGAGTAAATAGTAATCAGGTGAATAGTAACTCATAAATAGTAACTCGTGAATAGTAACTCGTAAAAAGTAACTCATGAATAGTAACTCGTGAATAGTAACTCCGACACAAAAAGTGCCCCGAATACCCGATTGAACAATATAACCTCCTGACATCAATTATTATCGAAATAAATGACGATTCTCACTAACACAAATATTTCAACACAATGGAACTATCAAATTCATCTTTAATCAACACGAACTTATCCATCATTAATATCATAACTCACAATATTTAACAACCAGGTTGTTCCCAAGAAAGAGGGGGCTTTCCAATAAAGATTTCTCCCTATTGGCGCGTAATTAGGTGACCAAACCTCTCCTTGACAGAACTTCTAGACATTGTAAATATTACAATTTAATAATATGAATAACTTTATCGTCTCAATTATTGATTTAATAAAATAACATATTATGCACATGATACTGTGACAATAATTGAATCAATAATATGAGAGATATGATCGTGATTCTTTGTAAAGAATAATGCGGTATAAGCGAGTGACTTATCACGTAAGCATCAATAATCAATACTGTATGTCTACTTATGCAATAACGCGTATTCTTTGTACTTTTACTACTTGGGTAGTTCAACGATATTAACGGTAAAACCTCCGTAGTTATTTTCATAAAATATTTTGTTATTTTCTAACTTCTGACATTAAGCTTCCGTTATGGGGTCCACCAATGATTGTGCTTGTCGTTTAATATTTCCCCATGAATATTCCCTGACCAATCGAATATTTATAACAACTTGCATACTTTGTAAAATTTTCAAATTCTACCCACAACTATAACACTATCTCAAATCCACACCATAATATTAAAAAAAATATTTCGAGAAATTTAAATCTTTATTTATAAAATCTGGGGTCTCACAAATGAGGTATTGATGTATTTCGGGTTTCAAACCTTGCAGAAATATTCGCGTCATTCTCTCCTCATTATCTACCAAATGGGATGCAAACCGGGATAACTCCACAAACTTAGCCTCGTACTGCAACACGGTCATATTGTTTTGCTCCAGCTTGATGAATTCCACCTCTTTCATATGACGAATACTTTCAGGAAAGTACTTGTCGTTGAACATCTCTTGGAACTTCTCCCAAGACATCTTGAGTGCGTCAGGCTCGGTACATTTTACAAATTCCCACCAGTAATCTGCCTCTTCACGCAACATAAAGGTGGCAAAGGGAACCTTTTGCTCCTCGGAGCATCCCAAGACATCAAATATCTTGGTGATCTGCTTTAACCACGTCTCCGCCTTAAGTGGTTCTGGCTTTCCCAAAAACTCTGGTGGTCTCAACTCCTTGAACTGTTTAGCGGTGACCAACCATGGGTTGCCATTGTTTCCACCTCCATTTTGAACAGGAGTCTCTCTCGCCTGATGTTGCATGAATTACATAAAGCCTCTGAACATCTCATCGTTCATCATCTGATCGATGTTCTTATTACCTGAGGATTATTGTCTTCCTGTTGCACATTATCTTGGGTATTGATCGTTGGTGACTCAACGGTCTCATGTGCTTCATTGCAGATCTCAACATTTTCAGAAGCCATTTTCAAACACTGTCACAAAACAAGGGTTAATTGACATATCACATATTATCCCTATACTTTCGTGAGCCAATTAAATACCAAATAAACTTAGGTAGGTCATACTAGCAAAGAATTCCCGTCTCTCCCTCCTAGTTCTTGTCTCACATCTCAGCCAGGGATCATATCCCTAAGCTTTGATACCAACTATGACTCGCATCTAAGACTTGGATAACACCTCACAATGATACCTATCAACTTGCCACCGTTACTCACTGCGTCTCCTA
This sequence comes from Panax ginseng, assembly GCA_020205605.1. NCBI lineage: Eukaryota > Viridiplantae > Streptophyta > Magnoliopsida > Apiales > Araliaceae > Panax > Panax ginseng. The sequence continues at coordinate 126,783,381 of CM035144.1, forward strand.
TGGAAAGTCTGGCTTCGGTGCATTCCAAGCCTTAGAAGTCACCAGATAAAGGCTCGGGGCTCTTTTCTATGGCTTTGATACCAACTGTGATGCCTCCAAAATAGGTATACATCACCTATTTTGAGTTTCCAAATACATGGTACAGAATACATATACAATCTTAAATATAAAATATGAGCTGTGAGTTTTAATACAAATATTGTCTTCTAGACAGTATTCAAACTCAAAATAAGTCCTCAATACATTTATTAACACACTATTTCATAGAATAGTGAGGACTACTAATCTTATCATACGGACCAGTCACTCCGTTCTCCTCCGATTAGTCCTACTACGTTCTCATTTCACAGAGAGAACAATGAAAGTAAAAGGGTGAGCTCAACTAGCCCGGAAGAAATATTATGACTAAGATAATGCGAGAATAAATTATCGTTAGCCTTGATAGTGTTAAACCGATACAATATAACAAACATCAAGTTTAAGCTAGCGGAACAAGCAATCCATTAAAAGAGTCAAGTAGAAAATAAAATCTACTATCTTTTATGATTTAAAAAGATTTTTCATTACTTTTATCGCTGAGATTCGGCTTAATAAATAATCCACATCATCCCTGCACTATGACCAAGGATAATCATTAGTATCACGACCATAAATTATCCATGCACTACGGGCCAATGATATTCGTGTATTCATCAATAGTCATGATCATGCCAAAAACTGTCCATCAATGCACTACGGGTCAATGAGGACTTTTACCACATCATTTATAACATTACGGTCATGATTATACCGATTAATCCCATGTCATAATCATACCAAGTCCATCTATGCACTACAGGACACAAATAACTTTCAACATAATATAAACATGAGGATGATAACAATGATATAAGAATTCAATAAAACAAGTTCAAGAATTAATTTATCCAGGAACTAATAACGTCCAAATTGTCTACATGATACTGCTTTGTGAGGTAAAACTCAAGAATTCTCAGAAGAATATTTTCATGAAAATATACTGGATGAAGCGCAAATATCAAGAACATTCCACTAATTTCATAGAGTATAAAAGCCAAAACTTTAACCAACTGATTATAATAAAGAATGGAATAACAAAAGAAATCACCAGACATGCGATGGACCGCACAGACAGGTTATTCCAACAGAATAATAAATAACGGAACCAGTGAAAGTAGTATGCACACAAGCCAATCATGTTTGATGATAAAACATATACTTTGTAACAATCTTATTCATTTATTAATAAAAAGTATTAATTTATTAAAGGCTTTTAATTATCTACGTGATCTTTGTTTTATAATATGTGATAAACTCATAGTTTTAAGCAATGCTTTTAGAATAATGATGATGATCATTCTAATGAGATCTAAATTCTTAGAAAGCTTAAAACTAAAATAGTTCCTGTCGTTGGATTACTAAATTGGGGATTAGTGAATCCGGATAGATTGGTACATACGTTCTTCTTTCGTTAGATGAGGATGATTGATCTCATGATCATTTGTGTGGAACACTTAAAGCAAGTATCGCAGTGCTTATTAGAAAATAAGTTCAATTTGAGCGTTGGCTCATTAAGGAATACTAATGGAGTTTTACTTGCTTGTCAATAGGAATTCTTGTAGTGAAAGGGAGTCTGAATGATCCTTAGACTTGAGATCATCATAGTATCTTGTGTATGATGAGTTATACTTTGACTTATTCTTTAAGACCCTTAGGGTATATCAAAGGGTATGCTTTGGTATAATAAGTTGTATGCATGGAGATAATGTATGATCAATAAAGAATCTACCACTTCAGTAAAAGAGAAATGTCTATGTGATTAGATAAATGACAACCCAAGATTTTCTTGGCGAGCAAAAATGAAATTAGAAATGAGTTTCTAATTTGCATTATTTGGTGTTATGCATTTAAGGATCGAAATACATATAATTAAATAAAATAAGACTTGACAGTAATTCCATGTCTTATATTTAATTGGGACATTGTATGGTGGAAAGATTGAATTGTACGGTAACTATTTACTCAAAGATTCTTTTATGATTAATGTTGAAATCTATATTATCTGAAAAGTCATTGATCGCTAGGGAGACTTATTCCTATTGTAGAATAAATATTATTTATTTAAATAAATTAATAATTTAATTTATTTATTTAAATAAGATTAGAATTGTTCTAATTGATTTATTCATAACCGGTTTAATATGGAGAACCTAAAGGGTCACTCCATAAAAAGAAGAATAATTATTTAAGAAGCTAATGGTATAATCGTAATAATAAGTTAAGTGTATTTAATTTAATCTATGGTGATAGAATAAATTAAATAGCTTAATATTTATTATTTAATATTTTGGAAATATTAAATATAAATTAATAAGAGGAGTCTTATTATTATTATTACTATTATTATTATTTAATTTCTAAAGGAGTTTGAGAATTAATTAATAAAAGTACTCTCAAATATCCTAATATGAATAGGAGGAAAATTAATTAAAAGAGTTTAATTAATTATCCCTAATAAGATTAGGGAGCTTAATTAATTAAATAAAACTCAATTCTTTAATTGTTAAGGAGGGTTGCCTACATCTATAAATAAAAGGAGTCTTATTATAGGTGAGTTAGTTGACACTTTCGCAACACGTGAATACGTGATTCCAATTGTTGGAGAGTACGCTCTTTTTCTATGAGATAGAAAAACTAGGGTTTTGCCAAACACCCATCTTCTTGAATCTTTATTTTTTTTTTTGGTGGATCACCTCTAGAGGCCAAACACTTGGGTGGCTAACGTTGATCAAAGGAAGAAACCAAACCCGGTGGATTCAAGTTGAACACGAAAAGGATTGGAGGTGAACTTGTACCTGAGGAAGCTCAGATATTCAACAGTGTGATTTTTATTCTTTATCTTTTCGTTAAATTAATAATTGCGCATAAAGGATGATCCGGGTATATAGTTTATAAAATTTTAAACTTTGTTTTTTACACGTTTCCGCTTATTTTATGCAATTTGATTGCGTTCATGAATATTACAAACCTAACAGTGGCATCAGAGCCAAACCTTTATGTGAATTATTAATTATTTTAATTTGATATGTGCTTAGAACAATTTAATTGGGCATAATTTTGTTGTATAAAAATTATTTATTTTTAAAAAAAGGGCCGAAATAAATTTCCTTATATATATGATATATACCGTTATTCCGAAAATAAATTTGCAAAGCCTGTTGGAAATAAATTTTTCGGAAGTCTTTGGAAATTTCGTGAAGCCTGTTTAAATACCGTAATTCATATATATGATAAATATTTGAATGCTCAAGGGAACATGTTATATATAACCGAAATCAGGCCACGTGAATCTGATTCACCTAAATCATAAATGATATATGCTTACTTAAGTTAATATAATATATTACTTAAGTTAATATTATATATATTATGATCCTGCAGGATTTTTAAGAATCATGTGAAGGTGATTTATATATTTTATATAATATATTACTTAAGTTCACGTGAATTATTGATTCTTTGCACGAGGTGACCACGTGGTTAATAAAAATATTATAATATATAATATTTTTAATTATTTTATTATTAAAATAAAATATTTATTTTAATCTTAAAATAAAAGGTTTATTTTAATATTAAAATTAGATTTCATGATAACTAATTAGAGTTGGAATTGGATTCCATGCTAACTAATTGGAGTTGAAATTGGATTCTATATTTTTCCTAAAATAAATGAGTTTATTTGTGAATAGTAAAGTGAATCCACCTTTCCTTAAATAAAGGAATTTATTTAGATATGAAATAAGATTTTATATTATTCAAAATAAAAGAGTTTATTTGTGAATAGAAAAGAGAATCTGTGTTTCCTTTAATAAGGAGTTTTTTTTTACTTGGAATTGGATTCCATAATTAATTAAAATAAAGGAGTTTATTTTGATTAAAGATTTTGATTAAAATAAAATAGTTTATTTTATTCAAAATTAGATAAATTAAAATAAAATAGTTTTATTTTGATTTAAATTTGGATTAAAATAAAGGAGTTTATTTTAATTCAAAATTAGATTTTATACTAACTAAATTTGCCCATTAAATGATATCAATATATATATATATATATATATATATATATATTGAATGTTTATTATTCATGAGATGAATGTTATTTATTAATGCATATGGTGATGTGTATGATAATAAATGGGATTGATTATGGACTATTGACCAATGTGATTGAATTTTATTTTAGTTGGATGCATGAATGTATGAGTTTTATTAAACGGGGTCTGCGTACCTCGTTTTCTATAATTTTTTTCTTAATGTAAATTCTATCTCCCTCCTATGTACTTCCCCTTGACTGTTGATCAAGGTTTCTATTTATTTTAAATAGTTTTGTAATAGAAATAGTTAGAATTAATTTTGAGAAATTAGAGATCAAGGGGCAAGGAGCGCTTAAAGACCCATTTGTAATGGAGCCCGAGTTTAAATGTAATAGTTATATTTAAATATTAATTCTTGCACCCCTAGGGTTTGACCTTTTGGTTCACTTGGTGGCTCTAGTGAACCAAACTAGAATAAAAATCTATAATCAATCCAGGTAGAATATAGTATTCTATTTATGCATGTTTATACTATATATATTATATATTATGCAAACATGCTTCGCATGTTAATTAATATGACGCGTATTTTATATATATATGTGCATGCGCACTAAACAAGATGAGACAATTTAATAACAAATCCCTCAAATATTTTATATTAAGTCCTAAGCATTCAAAGATATTTAGAATATCGAACGTCGCCTTCTAGCATGATAAAATTAATAGAGCATTAAATATTTAATATGAGTTTGTTGTGTTACCACAAGGCAAGTATTAAGTATTTAAGATGTTAATTTATCATATTTGATGCTTATAAAGAAAATTGAACAATATTATTTTGTTGTGTCACCACAAGGACAATATTTTTCTTTTTTGAATATTTAGAGTGCTAGGTTGGACTTAACTTGGATCATTTTAGTTCGGATGTGCACACACTTGACCATTATGATCTAAAAGGCAAAATACAAGGAGTTGCATAGTTGATGTAATTGACAAGAGTTGTTTATCTATTTATTTATATATAGTTTGTTGTGTCACCACAAGGCTATATACATTTGAAATGAGATCCTTATTCTCACTAGCATATCTTTAATTAGATATTCTTAAACTATATATATTGAGGTAATATAATTTGAAGAAAATAGTGGGAGATACCAATTTAAAACAAGACCTAATTTATTTTGGTAATTAATAAAAGAATGTATGCTAAAATGTTGTTAATTATAAATTCATTTACGAAATTTTACAATGTCTAAATTACTATCATCAACGAAACATATTAGATGTTAATTAATCTGGATCAATTACTCGGATTGATTAAGGAATTTGAGAAAAGTTCTCACGGTTGAAAAGCTATCTTATATCCTTAATACGCCTATCCATGCAATGGTTGCAGACAATGCCTCTGAGGAAGAGATTGTTACTTTTAGAAAGTGACAAGATGATGCACGATTAACTCGATGCATCATTCTCGTATCCATGAAGAGTAACGTCTTGTTGTCGACAAGATAAAACTATGGATCTTTCTTACTATATTCCTGCACATCAAGTAGTTGATGGTGGGGAAAGTAAGACTGATAGATATCAGATATCTAAGGAGCTCTTCCGATCTAAAATGACCAATGACACTACAGTATAAATAAAAGTCCTAAATATTATCAATTTAATTGATCAATTAGGACAACAGGTTTTGTCATGGACGGAGAGTTGAGCCAAGATTTGATCTTGCACTCACTCCCGGACTCCTTTCACAATTATTGTGAATTTTTCATATGAACAAGCTAGATATCTGCCTAGCTGATTTGCTTAACATGTTGAAAAATGTTGAGAGTCACTTTCCAACCAAGAAAGACCATGTCTTCTTGGTAGGGGCCAAAATGATCTTCGGAAAGAAGAACGATTCAAAGAAAGGTAAATTGAAAAGCAAAAACAAAGGATAATAAGAACAAAACGACACGGATAACAAAGGAGTTTGCTTCCACTGCAATAAGCTTGGACAACGAAAGAAATCTGCGAGAAGCATCTTGCGAGAGGCTAACCAAAGAATCTTAGTGAAGTTTTGATTACAAATACAATTTGTTCATGATTTAACATAAATTTTCTTTAAGTCGAGGTTCTACTTGGGTATTGGATACTGAAGCTTTGGTTATCATAAATAAAGATTTATGAAGGAACCAAGCGAGTAGAAAGCTAAACAAAGATAAGTAATCCTATGTGTGGAAATGAAGCGAAAGGTTCTTTGCATTAGCCATAGAAACTTATAGTTTAGCATTGCCTACTGAGGCAAATCTATTAAGTCGATAAGTTGTTATTGTATTCTAGTTCTTGTTAGAAACATTATTTCTATTTTGTTGTTGGACAATGAAATCTTTGGTATTATATTTAAGAACAATTGTTGTTCTATATATAATAATAATGTTTTGTATAGAACTGGAATATTACTTAATGGATTTTACATACTTAACTTACGTGAAAATAATTTTGCAAATTGAACAAATTAGTTTAAGAAAAAGAGATGATCATTCAAAGAGTTGAATGTGTGTATTTGTTGAAATACAAGTGTGAATTATTTGAAAGGTTCAAAGAATTCAGAAGTGAAACAAATTGGCAAAGTATTAAGATTCTTTGATTAGATCAAGGAATAAATACTTGTTGAATAAGTTTCTAAATCATCTCAAATGGTTTTCTCATAATGGACGCCTCCTGATACGCAATAATTGATTAATGTATCTGAAAGAAAAAATTGTACCTTGTTGGACATGGTGCGGTCCATAATAATTTTACCGACATTCCAGTATCCTTTTAGGATAATGTCCTAGAAATGGCTGCATGTCTACGGAAATGGTAACCTTAAAATCCGGCCCCAAGACTCCATAAAGTTATGGACAGGGAGGATTCCTAATCTTAAGTATGTTAAGATAAGGGGTTGTCCAACTTATGTGAAAAGGTTTTCAAAGGATAAGCTTGGGACAAGATTTGACAAATAGATTTGTGGGACATCCTAAAGTAAGTTTAGGGTATATGTTCTATAATTCTACTTAGCAAAAGGTGTTTGTTGCGAAACACGCTACCTTCTAAGATAAAGGTGTTTATCATTGAAGAAGCTAGTGGGAGGATAATAGATCTTGAAGAGTTCAAGAACCACAAAATACTATAAGTCAAATAAGAGGAATCATAGATAGACTGTATTGTACCTTGGCAAAATCAATTATAAATGCGGAATAATGCAAGAAGATACCAAGGAGGTATGGATTCATCATAGATGATGATGATGAGGTATACATTATAGAAGATGATGATCCAGAGTTACATACAATGAGGTAAAAGTTCTAGTGTGTATAAAAGGGTCAGTGGGAGCGTCGTGAAATTTCTTGTATTATATGTTGATATATTACGGATAAGGAATGACATATTAATGCTACAATCAGTAAAGATAAAGTTGTCTAAACATTCCTCCACGAATGATTTAGGAAGAGTATCGTTATTGGGGATACAAATCTATATAGATAGATTTAATAAGATGCTCGACTTAACCCAAAGAACGTATATTCATTTCATGCTAAAGTTGTTTAGCATGACAAACTCTAAGAGATGTCTCATGTTGATGAGCCATGGAGTGTATCTCTCTAAATAGTCTCCAAAGACTCCAAAAAGAGAGATCGCATGAGTAACTATCATGTATACAATGAAATGTATGAGACCTGATGTTGATCAGTCATATTCTGGAGAAGTTCACTATGAGTAAGTGAAAAACATCTTAAAGTACTTAACCGGCACTAAGGATGTGATTAAAATTTATGGCGAGTCTAAATTAAAACTAGAGGGCTTAACAGACTCAAGTTTTTCAGACAGACCAAGACAACAGAAAATCCACTTTAAGGTAAAGCGCTACCTTTAGTAGTGGTGCAGTGAATTGGAAAGGTTCCAAACAGCAAAGAGTTGCTGATTTAGTGATGAAGACAAAGTATATAGCTATAAATGAAGCTGCAAGTTGATTGTTTGGATGAAAAGTTCATTACAGAACTAGGAATAGTTCCTAAGTCTCATCTTGGATCTAAACATGTGTTGTGGCACTTTTATTTGATTATAGGAAACATTGAAAGATGGAAAATCACTATAGAGATAGTGGACTCTCAAGAACAACATTACATATCCATTAACTAAAGCTTATCCAATAGTAGGATAATCGTCACTTAGAGAAGAAGCGTATGAGATACCATGACGATTGGCTTTAGTGCAAGTGGGAGATTGAAAGTAGTATGCATACAAGCCAATCATTTTTGATGATAAAGCATATACTTTGTAACAATCTTATTCATTTATTAATAAAAAGTATTAATTTATTAAAGGCTTTTAATTATCTACATGATCTTTGTTTTATAATATGTGATAAACCCATAGTTTTTAAGCAATGCTTTTAGAATAATGATGATGATCATTCTAATGAGATCTAAATTCTTAAAAAGCTTAAAACTAAAATAGTTCCCAATCGTTGGATTACTAAATTGGGGATAAGTGAATCCGGGATAGATTGAGTACATACGTTCTTTGCTTTCGTTAGATGAGAATGATTAATCTCATGATCATTTGTGTGGAGACACTAAAGCAAGTATGTAGGTCTTTATTTGAGAATAAGTTCACTTTGAGCATTGGCTCATTAAGGAATACCTAATGGAGTTTTACTTGCATGTCGATAGGAATTCCTCAGTAGAAAGTAGTCTGAGTGATCCTTAGACTTGAGATCATCGTAGTATCTTGTGTATGATGAGTTATACTTTGACTTATTCTTTAAGACCCTTAGGGTATATCAAAGGGTATCTTTGGTATAATAAGTTGTACATGGAGATAATGTATGATCAATAAAGAATCTACCACTTCTAGTAAAGAGAAGAAATGTCCTATGTGATTAGATAAATGACAACCCAGTACTCTTTGGCAATGCAAAAATGAAATTAGAAAGGAGTTTCTAATTTGCATTATTTGGTGTTATGCATTTAAGGATCGAAATACATATAATTAAATAAAATAAGACTTGTGAAAGAATTCCATATCTTATATTTAATTGGGACATTGTATGGTGGAAAGATTGAATTGTCATGATAACTATTTACTCAAAGATTCTTTTATGATTAATGTTGAAATCAATATTATCTGGAAAGTCGTTGATCATTGGAGAGCTTATCCTATTGTAGAATAAATATTATTTCTTTAAATAAATTAATAATTTAATTTATTTATTTAAATAAGATTAGAATTATTCTAATTGATTTATTCACAATAGGTTTAATATGGAGAACCTAAAAGGTCACACCATAAAAGGAAGAATAATTATTTAAGAAGTTAATGGCATAATCGTAATAATAAGTTAAGTGTATTTAATTTAATCTATGGTGATAGAATAAATTAAATAGCTTAATATTATTATTAAATATTTTGAAAATATTAAATATAAATTAATAAGAGGAGTCTTATTATTATTCTTACTATTATTATTATTTAATTCCTAAAGGAGTTTGGAAATTAATTAATAAAAGTACTCTCAAATATCCTAATAGGATTAGGAGGAAAATTATTTAAAAGTGTTTAATTAATTATCCCTAATAAGATTAGAGAGCTTAATTAATTAAATAAAACTCAATTCCTTAACAGGTAAGGTGATGGTGCCAACTTGGATCAAACAAGATTTATAAACAATGGATGTAATGAAAGTTTCTCCTAATGGAGTCTCCACAGATAAATCAAAATCTAATTTCTCCGGAGTCAAGTTTAAACATTGAGCACAAGTAGGAGAGATAAATGAATGGGTAGCAGAGGTGTCGAGTAAGGTATAAATTTAGCAAGAATTAATGATTAGCTTACCTGATCACCTCGTTTGGGTTCCTCGCATTTTGACCCGATCCACGACAAACGCTTCTTCCGAGAACAGTTGACTTTGACTTTTACAGGGACGACCTTTTGAGTCACCGTCCCCCTGGACTTGGTTTCATGATCGTCTGATCTCGGGCGATATGTCATTCCTTTCCACAATTATAACATACCTTGAAGCTGTTGTGGACGGTTTGGGTTGATATATCCCTCTTTTTTCACATTTATAAGCGTCTGACCGGTGGTCGCTCTCTCCTCCTTAGAACCGATTCTTTGTTGGCCGACGTCTTCAATTGGTCATTGTTGAATCTCCTCTTCTTGAAATCCTCCGGCTTCGCTTCTTCTATTCCATGGTAGTGATTACCACCGTAGTGGTTACCATTTTTGTCCGTCTTCTTTTTTCTCCATTTGGTTATCGTTGTTATGCGATCGCTATCTTGATATGATCCACAGTTATAGTCCCTCGGTTGAGCGTGCTTCGTTATCTCGCTCTAACAATTGAGCCACATTAACAACATCCGAATAGAGAAAAAATGAGAAATGAGATCTTGGCGTATCTGGGTTTCAACCTCTCAAAAACATCCGCGTTATCGTTCCTCATTCTCCACTGAAAATGAGGTGCAAACACGGACATTTCTGCAAACTTTGCCTCGTCTTTGGGACACCGCCGTATTATTTTGTTCCATCTAATAAACTCCACTTCCTTCATATGACGAATACTTTCGAGGAAAGATTGTCGTTGAACAATTTCTGAAATGTCTCCCGTGACATCTTTGAGTGCGGTGGATGGTACGCTGACCTGATTCCCACCATGTCTGCTACGTTCTGGAACATAAAGGTGGCGAATGGAACCTTCATTCTTAGTGCATCCCAAGATATCAAATATCTTGGTAATTTGTTTGACCCATTTTTCGCCTTAATCGGATCCGGCTTTCCCGAGTGCAGTGGTCCCAACTCTTTGAAGCTAACGGTGTGACAAATCGTGCGTTATTATCATTTCCACTTTGTGGTTTGTGCGTCTCGCTCTCCTTATGCGATTTTGCATGAATCGCAAAAAGCTTACAAACATCCGTCATTCATCATCTTGCTTTCGATGGCGTTGTTCACGGAGGAACATTGCCATCACTTTTGCTTCTTCTCCGTTGGTGAGTCTGAGCGTCTCCACGGTCTTTATTTACTCCATTGTTAACATTCTCGTCGACATTCTCAAATCTTGCCATAAAACAAGGGTTAATTAAAAAATCATATATCACATAATATCCCTATATCTTGACCAACTAACAAATAAGCTTAGGTAGGACACACTTGGCGAAGGATTTACTCGTCTCTCCTCCTCAGTTACATTCCCCGATCTCCGCCAAGAGATCGTATCCTAAAGCTCGATACCAGTTGTGGCGCCCCAAAATAGATATACATCACCCATTCCCATTAAATGTCGATAACATGGTACAAAAACAACTACATCTTTATTAATATAACTTTCATAAATCTGTGAGTTTAAATACAAATATTGTCATCTGACAATATACATACCAAACTAAATCCTCATCACAATTATTGATACATTATTATACAAAATGGTGAGGACTACTAAACAACTTCTAGCATCATCATTCCATTTTCCCGACTAGTCTTTCATACATTCTCGCCTCTGAGAAGAAAAATGGAACAACAAGGAAAAGGGTGAGCTCATTAGCCCGATAAAGAATATTATGACTAAGATAATATAGAACAAATTATCGTTAGTCTTCAACGGGGAAAAATCGATAAAACTACAATAGAGCAACAAGTTTTAGATCAATATTCATGGTGAAATAATAATTCATAGAAGAGTTACGTAGAGAATGAAATCTACTATAATCTATGAATTTAACGGTCCATCATCAATATTTTATCCCTGTAACATCAATCAATATTCATCTTTGCACTACAGGCCAAAGATATTCATCAGTCGGTCATGTTCATCTCAACACCTGTACATCTTTGCACTACGGGCCAAAGATATTCATAATAAAATCAACCATCTTTTGCTTCTGTTTCAAAGATATTGGTAACATCATCATTTAGGATGAGGATGATGAAAATAATTTTAAAGAAAACGAATCCGATTGAAACAAAAGAACAAGTATTATGGATTATTCGTCTTTTAAACAATCCGAGTTCAAAATACTTCATAAATAATCATCTTGAAGTAAAATTCAAGAATGATCAAAACATGGATACAATCAAAGCTAGTATCTATAATAGATATTTTGGACGAAAAGGAAAAATTTCTTTTTTTCGATGAATAGTCTTAATGTCGTGAATAGTCTGGTATCGTGAATAAGACTCAGACACAAAAGTTCTAAATTTGATTAAAAGCGTTCGAAACCAATATTTCGGCATAATGATATTGAAGAAAATAATATCATTTTTAAAAAATAACATCCTTACCTCGAAGGCAAGATTTAGTTGAAACATCGAGTATATAGGCTATGACTTTTGCCGTATAGCAACACTCAAAAGTATACTCACAAGAATACGCTCAATATATTGAGAGAGAAGAGAGAAGTTTTCGATTTACGGTGTGATTTTCAATTCTACTTTTAAAGCACCTATTTATAGGAAAATGCTTAGAACACCAAAAGTAGAAAATTTAATAAAATATTAATATATATTATAAATTTCCTTAGCCCACCTTTTGATGATCTCGAATTCACACATTGATAACACATGTGAGCCCACTAATTGTACAAAAATGTTTTTCTCAAAATAATTAACTAAAACTCCCAAAATCAATTATTTCATAACATTGGAACTTGAATAATTCATAATAAATAGCCCTTTTATCGGAAAATTCAATCTCACTTATTTTTATAGAAATTCAATTCTCTACAACTTTTAGGAAGAAAGTTTTTTCAAATTCCAAGCAAAATTGGCCAAAAATCCTGAAACAGACGATTTTACAAAGTATGCTCAAATTTCTATTCGATAATTGTGTCCACCAACACACAAAACATGTGTTAAACATTTAATGCCACAAAAAATACTCTTCCTCCTCATATACTCATATATCCCACATTCATTGTAAAAATATCACTTGATTAATATATTATTAAAATAATATATTTAAATGAATTATTTTATCGAGAAAAAGATAAAAGATTAATTTTCAACAATTGTCACATTAAAATTTTCTCCATCTATATCCTCATAAAATCAATATTTTCCTCATCATATAAATCAATAATTAATTATTCATAAATAATATTACGAGAATCACATTATTGACAACGACGGCGGTTCCTCAGGGATAGAGGGGCTTTCCATAAGGATCTCTCCTACTAAAGCGCATGATTAGATGACCAAAACCTCTCCTTGAAATGAACTTTCTAGACATTGCCAATAATGTTATCTAATAATATTATTCATATAATATGAATTATTGCTCAGATAATAGAAAATCTTTATGCGTTGACAATTATTAAAACAATGAATAATATCAACGTAGCAATTATTGAATCAATAAAATATAATATTGAGCAAGTAATTACTATAACAATTATTATTGAGTAGTGTCTTCTTACGTAAGAATCAATAATTGGTGCAATCTGGTGTGATCTTGTGTTTTAACCAATAAGGGTTCCCACGATATTAGCAGTAGCAACTACTGTGATTATTTATAACCAACTTATTCTTGCTGTTTTCTTCGTTCGATACGCTTTTACATTATAGGGCCCACACAGGCTTGCTTGTCAGTCGTCACGAATATTCTCCGGCGATCTGAATATTCCACGACCAAACGAATATTCCGTCAACAATGAATGATTTAAAACCACTTTAGCTTGTTTGAATTAATTTTGCATTTTACCCATAACTTACCACATTAATCAAATCAACCCTTCTATTCCAAAATAATAAATAGAGGAAATTTTAATTTTATTAATAATAAGTTGGGGTCTTACATATAGGGTAACTTGGGCCGGCGTATCTGAGTTATTCAACGAAATAATAAAGAATGAAATAACGATTCTCTTACGTGAATCTGAAAGAAATAATACCCTTACCTTAGAAAGCTGGATATAGGAGTAGTGAAGTAGCGAATACTTTTCTTGCTTTCTCTCTCTATAGTTTCTCTACAGAGTTTACGTGAATTCATAAGAAATAATGAAGGAATGAGCTTACATTTATAGGAGAATGAATCTGAATAATAACTAATTCATGAGCGATCCAGATTGATTTACTTTTGAGCAGACGGTCCATATTGATTTACTATGCAAATTATAAATAAAATATTCTAATAAAACAAAATCTTTTAAATAAAATATAATATATTCTATTTATAATCTAATAAAACGAATAACTTTATAAAAGTATTACATTTTATATAAAAAGATTTTACTATACAAAATACTATCACGAGAGCCTTTATACTGAATAGTATGCGTAATAAAATATAATATATTCTAATTATTGTCTAATAAAATAAATAACTTTATAATAGTATTTTGTTTTATATAAAAGATTTTACTATATAAAACACTATGCGAGACCTTATGCAAATACTATGCGTAATAAAATATAATATATTACAATTATTGTCTAATAAAACAAATAACTTTATAAAAGTATTACATTTTATATAAAAAGCTTTTTACATTTTATTACATTAATAATACTAATAAAATAAAATTTATATATATAATAAATATATATATAAACTTAGTGACTTCATAAAAGACACCTCAATATATTTAACAACATTTATCATCATTATTATAATTCACAATATTAATCGACCGAATTCGTTCCCGAGTAAGAGGGCTTTACAATAAGTATTTCTTCCTATTGATTGTAATTAGGTGACCAAACCTCTCATGGCGGAACTTACTGACATCGTTAATATTCTTAATAATAATATTAATAACTCATCATCTTAATTATTGATTTAATAATATATAAAATATAAACAATAATTGAATCGAATAACGTGAGATCTTATCAACAATTCTTTAGCAATAATTGAACAAAAGCGGAGTGACTTCTCACGTAAGCATCAATAATCAATCTGGTGTCTTCTTATACGACCCACGCGTATTCTTTGTACTTTTAACACCAAGGTGTTTCAACGATTAACAGTAAAACTTTCATTTGTTATTTTTATAAAATATTTTTGTCGTTTTCTCAATCCGACAATAATTCTGTTGTAGGGTCCACCAATAATTGTGTCATCGTACGGATATTTCCAACAAAAAGAATATTCCTCGACCAATCGAATATTATATAACAACTTGCATACATTTCAAAATTTATAAATATTACCCACAATTATAACATTATCTCAAATCCACACCATAATTTTTAAAAAAATGTTTCGAGAAAATTAAATCTTTATTCGTAAAATTTGGGGTTTTACATCGAGTCTAAATGGGTTAGTTATTATTGTCGGGTTGGTCGTTGGCGAATGAAAGTCGAAAATGGGTCGAGTTTTGATGAAATTTGAAAAATGAAGCCCAAAGCTTGCGTTTTGATGGTATGCCGCAAAATGACTCAGCAGACTTTCTGGGACGATTTTTGCCAGGTCTATAGTTCGGGCTCGATTCATATCCACTTGATAAAAAGTTTGATTCGAGCTCGTCTAAAAAATAAATGAGTCAAATATGAACAAATTTAAAATTTCAATAATTTACTCGAACCTTCTTACGTTATAATTTTCTATTGATACTCGGATCATAATCGTTCAAAAAGTTCAAACTACTCGGGCTCGATTCGAGATCGTGCTCGACTCATAGATAAACGAGCTCCAATGATTAATGACATATTATTATGGACAATTTTGTTATTTCATTATTCTACTTAATATGAGTGAAAAATTTATTAAGATTTTTATTTAGGACGAATGGAGTACTTGATAAATTTTGTGAACTAAATTTGAACAATTCAATACTCGATTCAACTCGGTTCATTTACACCCTTAATCATTAAATGTCAATCGTCTATTCCTGATCCTTTTTTTTAAATATTAAGTTGAATTATAATTACAAAATTTATTAATAAATAACAATTATAACTTATTAATACACAAAAATTATAAAAAATATTCATTTATTATACATCATTTCAAAAAAATAATATTAATAATATTTATTTTTTAACAATTAAAAAATCGATATAAATATTTACAATATATATCACTTTTCAAACTATTATACTACATTCAGCCATCCTTTGCTTAAAGAACTAGTACTATTTTTCTTGTTGATTATTTCCCAAAATACTAAGATTTATGTGGTACTCATGGCACATGTCAATATGTTTGAATCCGACACTTGACATTATATTTATAGGGGTTAAATAGTTTAAGTTAACTTTGACTTCTTATTCTAGTAGATTGACTACTATTTAAATATGATAATTGTTATTATAAGGAATCTTATTCCTATTCGGAAATAGAAGCCGTACACATAATGACAATTTGTCTAACTTACGCAATAAAATATGAATGTGTATATATTGTTTACTTTTTAATCATGTACATATTCTAATATACCCCTAACGGCTGACGGATCCGACCGTCAGGTTTCTCAATATTATTCATTTTTTATACAGGTTTTAGCTTGTTATTTAGTAATTTGACGATCTAACGGATCTTAATCTCGTCGGCCCCAGTGGTCAGGCTTTTAAATATGTTTGTCCATTTTTTTGCAGGATTTTGACTCGTTATTTGGTGATTTTGGAGTTAACAAATAGTATTAAAAATGGTTATTAGTTAACATTTGTATACATAAGAGTATCATATAAATGATAAAAAATTTTAAAGCCTTCATTTTGAAAATATAATATAATTTTATAATTAAATACATCAAAATTTTTACGATATTAACAACCGATCAAACTTCATAAAAGAATAAGAAATAAACTACCATTAAAAAAACATCCAAACAATAATTAAACATGAGACTCAGATAATTAGATATTACTTAACATTTAAAAAAAATAAAAACTAATTTATATAAACTCTATAATTTATCGAGGCACGCCTCATAATATAATCGAGTCAAATTTTCTTAGTTATCATTTATATTACATTTTAACAAATTTTCTTTAGAATATATATATATATATATATATATATATATATATATATATATAAAAAGGATCAGGAGCTTACCTTTATTATGTTTACCCACCTTACCTATAAAAGCCGTGTCTTACTAATTTCTCTCTCCTCGCTCAAACAGAACGCGGCTTATTTTCTCCCCCCTTATTTCTCTCATCTGAAAGGAACGCGAACTATCGATTCCATCTTCATCCGATAAATTGATTCGGTCGACCCTTCCCTCATCCGAAGCGATCACTGCAAAACAAGAGAAGCGTTCCAAATCGATAGTTCGCTGCACAACTGCTATCACTTAGTGTTCCAAATCTGAAGCCCTAATCCTGGTATGTCTCCAATTTTTAAACTTTTGTGTAGACCCAATTCTTGATAATGAAATTCAGGGAGGTCTGGGTATTCCAAAACAAGCCCTAATCCTGTGTGTTCTCTCTCATTTTCAGACAAAGCAAGCCCCTTTCCCTCATCTGATTCGGTCGAAAAGAACGAAGCTGTGTTCGATTTTTTCCCCTGCCACTGACCCGAATCAGTTCAAGCAACCCTAGATAAGCTTTTAAGGTGCGATTTCTTGTGGGTTTTCATTTTAATTTTTACGTAATTCTAATTTTAGTCACAATTTGTTGTATATTTACATAAAGAAATTTATTTGTTGATTAGAGTTTTGGACTATGTTTTTTGGCTGGTGTGTTCTTCAAATGGGGGTATTTGAAGCTATGGGTTTCAGTTGTTTTGGTGCATTTGATTCCTATAAACATATTAACATGTTTAAGAAATATTTGGGCTTCCCTTTTTGGGGAAATATTTGGGTTTCTACTAAATTACTGTGACTACCGTGACACTATTTTCCATATTATCAGTATTTTTAACAATGACTCAGTTCCTGGGGGTTTGCTTCATTGCTTGTTGTAGTATGTAATCAATGACTCAGTTCTTTTTAATTTTTTTTATCATGTGTGGACAGGATTTTTAGTTAGATGTCAAATATTGCAAAAAAAAATTACAGTTTTGTTATGCAGGCATAGTCATGAAAAATGTTTTAGATGTCAAATATTGCAAAATCTTGCTCACTGTATATATGTAAAATTTCAGGTTCATGTTAACAAGATCTTTGAAAAGAACATCCTGTTGTTTGTTGGTTCTGAAAGAGTCCAGTCAACCCTAAGCTTTTTACCTGAACTCTTGGGATGGTACAAAGAAATTAAAAACAGAGATAAAAACTTTGAGACCAAGACAAAGCCACATTTAATGATGTCCTCTGAGAAATGTCGTGGATTACTATTCCATTTAGATTCAAGCACCGGCTTAGTGACATGCTTAAGGATGTGAAGTACTTTTTTTACGACTGTTGCTATCTTATAGACTTGGGAAGAAATGGCGGAATTGTCAGTAAAGATGCAGTAAAACATTTGAGAAGCCGTGGAGCTGATGCCTATCCCTTCACCGATGAAGACCTTTTGGAAGATGTTAAATTAGAACTAGGACATATGCAATGCTTCTGTATCATGTTTATTCAAATTAATCTGCTTGTGCACCAAAATACAGTTACAGTTTGTTTGTTGTGATAGAATGTGCAACAAGGAAACAGAGGTTGTCTGAATTTCTGTGTTTATTTTTTCCAAAGTACTTATATGTGAAGTAATCATAATAATGAAAAATATTAATAATATATTTTTTTACAAGAAGTTATTTGTGTGTATCTTCTTGCTCACAGTGTAAAGTACTAGCAAGTGAAACCCTTAATTTTAAAAAAAAATATTTATGCCACTTATTTACAATTGTTAAAGACGACAAATCTATATAATACATAAAAGCTTTAAAAAAGTATTTTTTTTCAAATTGCTTATTAGATTTCTTCAAATAAATACATTTTTCTATATCAATTACTGGATTAACTGCGTACGTAAACTAAAAATAGACTATGATAAAATAAAATTGACACATGATAAAATTGATATTTAGAGACTATGAAAAATGTTTGGATAAAATTGACACACCCTGTAAGCATCAGAAAGAAACATTGAGCACAACTGCCTTATATGTCATACTGGCTCACAACAAACTGATAACATTGAGCACAACTGCCCAGTCAAAAATAATGAACTTTGACTTCCCAGAATAGCCAATGATAAAATTGACATCTAGATACTATGATAAAATTGACACTTGTGTACTTTCAACATCTAGATACTATGATAAAATTGCCACTTGTGTACTGCTGTAGTTTTCCACCTCCTGTAGCTTTGGATACAAAGTATTGAAAGTTTATCTCATTGAACTGCCTTCAGTCTTGCTGCCTTCAGTCTTTTGTGTAACAACTGATTGCCTGACATGAAATATGATCTATCAGCCATAAAATCGAAGGACATAACACTAAGTGATAGCAGTTGTGCAGTGACAAAGTGATAGCATTTGCGCTGAAATAGAGTGATAGCTAAAGTGACAAAGTGATAGTAGTTGTGCTGAAACAGAGTGATAGCTAAAGTGACAAAGTGATAGCAGTTGTGCTGAAACAAAGTGATAAAAATTAGATGAAGTAGTTGCTGCACCATCTCTACTTGAAAGGTTACTTACACCAATATACAAGTAGCAACTTAATAAAATGGCCTCTACCCACACATGACATCCCAGCAAAATAAACACACAGAAACTAATCTACATGTAAACAAATCATTACTTGACAAAACTAAATACAATAGCTCAAATGCTAGTAGAAACAAAATCACAATGCAATCGGCTCGAATTAGTATGCAGAATTACCTCGAATTTAGATTTCATGATTCACATATCAATCTCAGTAGCATCATCATTATCTACACTTGGAGCCTGAGTAGCATCATCATTTGATACTCCAATTCTACATGTAAACAAATATTAAAGTCAATTTTAAAATAATAGCAAAGTCAAAATACACAAACTTGCTTACAGATTATTAAGCTTCGGATAGTTTCTTTTATCGTGTGTCACACCAACTTCTCCACATGCATGACAACATCTACTCTTGGCACTTTTTGTTTTCCCCAAAGCCCTTTCTTTGCCACCCTTTAGCCTTTTGCCACACCCTTTTGCTCGCATGTGGTTTGGCTCAATATAACTATGTTCATGTGTAGAAGTCATGTTAACTGACTTGGATACACTAATTCCACCACAATCCATTTCCTTGTTTCTTTCGGAATCAGGTTTTCCAATAATTTGCTTTCATATCCATTATCTAGACATTCTTTTACAAAATTTGTGGCTTTTTCATTTGTGAGAGCACTATCAATCAAATTTAAAGAACGTTGAATCAATTGACTCCGCAGGAGTAAGTATGACTTGTCATCTTTTATCGCCACACCATTATCATCAATTACACTTATTGATTTTACTATCTTTGTCCATCTCGATAAAATGTATTTTGTAGGCAACTTGTCAAGATCATGATACTTATTCAAGTAAGCTAGTACATGCCGACATAGGATTCCCAAACTATCAAATTTTTTGCAAGTGCATGTAGCATAATCCCAAGATTTGTCATAATGGATTTCTCTTACATTACACTTGTTGACATTCCTTCGACAAATCTTATATACATGGTAGTTGACATCCTCTTTCATAAGTTCAAACTTATAATTCAAAGACTCACATAACTCGTCTTCAAATTTATAATACATAGAATATGTATAAATGTCCACCATTTGACTTAAGAAATGATTGGCAATTTTCATTCTTGGGTCTCTCAATCAAATCTTTGTTATCCGATTCCAACTCTACATGTCGTTGATGTTGAAGGCCTCGACCAAATTGAATCATAAAATCCACTAATGAATTTCCTTTAAAACAAATCTTTTAAAAACGCATGAGAACTCTCCGCTTTCGTTGGCTACTTGACATGCGCCACCGAGAAAACATGATTCACGTGTGCGGGTGCCCATCTACAACGGATGTCATACATTGATTGTAGCCATTTATTAATGTAATGACCCACTTTTCTCCAACAACTCCACCCAAGTAGAGTCAAACTTTTCCACAGTCTCTAAATTCCAAATGCAATCTGCAAACTCTTTATAATAAGCACTGTATTTTGCTGAGTCAATCTTCTCTGAAAATTTGGTTAAAATGTGCCAACTACAATACCTATGAAATGTCTTAGGAAGGATATGTGAAATGGCGTTTGTCATAGCCGGATCCTGATCAGTGATAATCATCTTAGGTGCATCACCTGGCATTGCATCCAAAAAACACTTGAAAAGCCAAACAAAAGTATCTATGGTTTCATCACTTAAGAAAGCACAACCAAATACAATAGTTTGACCATGGTTATTAACCCCCATTAGTGGTGCAAATATCATTCCGTAACGATTAGTGTTGTCAGACGTGGTATCAAAATGACAACATAGCCATAAAATCTATAAGCCCGCCTCGAAGTTGCATCGACCCAAAAACAACGAGTAATCCTTTTTCATCGTCTCAGATCAATTATAAAGGTGAATGCATGATTTTTCCGTTGTTCTAACTTCAAGTACTCATTCAATATATCGCCATCTTGTCCCTTGACTCATTATGATTGTCTCTTTCAAAGTTATATAAATCTCGTTAAGGTCTGTTAGATATTTTCAATCCCCACTTTGCTTCAAGGAAGTTGTATTATTGGCATTGTGGTATATTTACCATGCCAAGTTGTTGACTCAAACATTTTGGGCAACTGACACATTCTACTGTCTTGATCGTATGTGATGTCTCTTATGTGGGTTGATGATGGGTGATAATGGCCCTCTTGATTATGGTTACTACATACAAGTCATTTCTTTTAACCACCACAATTCTTGTACTACAACCTTCTTTACGAGATCCACGTTTTCTTTTTGCATCCACATTGGCTAAAAGTTTGCCCTTTCCTTGCTTATAACAGACATACTCCTTCCTCACAATCTCACCGCTTCCTTCTTTTTTTTTTCAGTATGCTTTCGCACACTAAAACCAGCATGTACTGCATACGTATTGTAAAAAGTTTGAACGTCCTCTAATGTTTGAAATTCTTGACCTAGCTTAGGCGTAAATTCATCGGCTACTTGAGGATAGTAGACAACAGATTTATCATTGTTCACATCCAACCCCTCTTCAATCAAGTCATCCCTCTCTATCTCCATTTCAAAATTGTAAATACAATCTAAATTCATTTCTGCATTATCCCCACAACTATCAATTTCATGGTTCATAGCATCCATAATAAACAACAATCAAGTACCTGATATAGAAAAAATCCACTGTCATAACATCCACCGTATTATCAGTATCAGAATTTGATTTAAAAAAAATACCAGCTTATAGTAAGGTATAAACTATGATCCTCTATTTTGTAGAAGTAAAACAAAGTTAGATCAAGAAATGAATGGCGATAAGAGAAGATAAAAAAAAGACAGAAAAAAGGCAATATACTAATTTAATATGCCTCACCTATAGAAAGTGAAAGTTCTATGTTTTTACAAAACTATCTAAACACAACTTACACCATGTACAAGATATTGATCATATTAGAAGGAGGGGGTGTTTAAGACACTACTGTAGTGATGTAGCATATTAACTCAAAATGAATAATGCAAATCTAAAGATGAATAGTTCCATCTACGTACTATACACAAATTGGGTCATTCTATCAAGTGCAGAGACCTCCCTGGATTTCATTATCAAGAATTGGGTCTACACAAAAGTTTAAAAATTGGAGACATACCGAGGATTAGGGCTTGATTTGGAACATTAAGTGATAGCAATTGTCAAAATGACTATCGATTTGGAACGCTTCTTTTTTTTGCAATGATCGCTTGAATGAGGAAAGGGTCAATAGAATCAATTCTACCTGATGAAGATGGAATTGATAGTTCGCGTTCATTTCGGATGAGAGAAATAAGGGGAAAAATAAGCCTCGCGTTACATTTGAAAGCGATGAGAGAGAAATTAGTAAGACCACGACTTTTATAGGTAAGTGGGTAAGCATAATAAAGGGTAAGCTCTTATCCTTACTATATATATATATATATATATATATATATATATTAAAATGTGTAGATAATTAGGTGTATATTCATTAAAATAGTTCCACAATAATTATGCATTATTTTATACAAATTGGAACAAAAATAAGTTATAAAATAATATTTAAATTGTAAATTGTTATATGGAAATTTAGCTGATTAATTATAAATGATTTAAAAGACTATAATATTGCAGTAGTTTCCTTGTGTATTTTTTGTTGGTAAATGTTTTTTATTGTGTAATTAAAGGAACATAATATCATATAATTGTCAGCTTTTACATTCCAACTCAGTTGAACTTGTAACATTTTTAAGCAATAAATATGTTATTTTTTTGCTTACACAAAATTTTATAGGATGAATTACATATTCTATTACATTTTTAAAAATAATTACAACAATAGTCCACTCATAATTTTTTTACACAACTAATACACTTTCATATTTATTTATAATATTTGTGCAATTAAGATTCCTTAATTTAGGGAATTAGTATTCAATTAGAATTCCTTAATTTAGGGATTAGTTATACCCATGACTTTTTCTTTCTCTCTCATCTATAACAAGCTGCGGATTTAGTCATCACCATTCTTCTTCATTCAGCGTATTCTCTCTCTCTCTCTATATATATATATATATATATATATATATATATATATATATATATTTTTCTTTCATCCTCGACTAAATCGGTTTTGATTACGAACTGGAAAAAGAATGTGAGATGGCAATTTATCATCAACCAATGTTAATCTTTGAATCGCGGATGAGGCACAGGATCTGAAAGGATGGAAGAGTTTAGAATGTCATGTGGCGGCGGAAGTATAATTAAGAGAATGACATCAAAAGAGGAGTGCCACTTCTCTGCTGCGATTTCACCAATTCCGTTTACCCTTTTGCCCATCTGTTTATACTCGACTCAGATGGCTCCATTACTCGTCGACGGTAGGAATCCTAATAGCGCATCGATCCTAACCACAATTCCCGATCCTCACCAAAGACATTACTATCAACAAATCAAACAATCGTGGATCCGTATCTTCTCATACTGATAATGGAAACACTTGATTCCACCTACTCCGATAACTTACCTTTCATCGTTTACTTCCATGATGGCGGTGGATATGAATACTGGATGATGGTAACCAAACCTTCATACCAAGGTAACTAAACCGTATGTATTAAAGTAACCAATCAACCTCCACACTTTAATTTTTTTTTTTTAGTGCAGTTGGTTACCAAACCTTCGAATCGAGTAAGCAAACCTTCAGTATCAAGGTAACAAAACCTTCATACCAAAGTAACTAATTCACATCCACACCGCAGCTTTTTTTTAGTGCGATTGGTAGCCAAACCTTGAGACAAGGTAACCAATTCAATTTTATTAAGTTACCAACTTCGTTTGAATGTGATGCAGTTGGTAGCCAACCATTCATACAAAGTTAACCATTTTATTATTTATGAGCAACAAAATAGTTATAAATTTTTTTTTCAGAACATTAATAGTTACATCTATTTATTTTTAAATTTTTTGTAGGGCGAATCTTCTTCTTATTCTCATTGGCGTTTTGGACAACGGAGATTCAATGGCGTATGTATGCGGTGTAGTGCGGTGGACTATTATTTCAAAGTGTATGTGAGGGAGATGAAGATTTGAATTTGAATATTTAAATTTGAATTATTATTTTGAATTTGAATTTATTTTTGTTGTTAGATCCAAATATTTGAATTTGAATTATTAATTATGGCAGTTATTTGTCCTTGATTTTAGGTTTCCTTATTAATGTGAATTGTACTATTTTTGTAATATGTACAATCTTTTTGTAATTATTTAATTGATATATTTTTTTTGTAATTACTTTCTATTTATTGTATACTTACATAAAGAACCCAATTTTATATCTCCCTTTTCGGCTAATTTAATCTATCCATATGGGTTGGATTACAAATTTATAGAGCTGGACCAAGAGCCGAGAGGTTTACTTGGAAAGCCCAGAAGATACTCCCCGAAAAAAGAAAATATTTAACAACTCATTCATAACCAGCCAGCTTCGTTGCGCCTGCCGCCTAGCCCGAGAGAGACGGTGTTCTCATAATTTCATATCCCATTCCAGTTTAGTTTCTCAATAAATTCCATTTTCCAAAAACCTTGATTCAGGGCTAGGAGGTGTGAAATCTGCAATTTTCCCACCCGTGTTATATATACAGCCATATACATTTACATACAATACAAAAAAAAAGAAGAGACTCGTCTGTAATTTTGATCACAAATCGTTTTCGAGCGTTTACAAATTCTCAATTTTAATGATTTTCTACTAAATAAATCAGTATAAAACTAGGGTTCGGTTTTATTTCCTGAACTTGAACTGTGTGGTGCGATTCAATTTAGTTGTAAGAATTTAGCTCAGTTTTTTAGGGTTTTTATTGGAAATTTTGAGGAATGGAGAAGAAGAGAGTTGCAGTGCCATTGGTGTGCCATGGCCATTCGCGGCCAGTTGTGGATTTGTTCTACAGCCCAGTCACTCCAGATGGCTACTTTCTAATTAGTGCCAGCAAGGGTACGCATTTATACTAATTAATTACCAATTTTCTCTTGAATTCATGAAAGACGAAGATTTGATCTTTATACCTGATACACATAAAAACTTATATATGAAAGAGTTTTTGTGTACTAGTTTTGACATGTAAGTGAGCTTTCTGTTGGGCTGAATTGATATTTGCATAGGGTTGGCATTCTTGTGTGGTTTTAAGTTGTAAACTAAACATATTTATAGTTAATCTGCATTTTCCTTCTTTGGATTTTGGAGTTGGATTGTTATATTTGGAGTTCTCTTTAAATGAGATCATTTTAGACAATAATTTATTTATACAGTGATTTATGGATGGAGTTCTATGAGGTTTATAAACATTCGTATTAGTTTAATCATTTTACTTATTCGGAGTTTTCTTTAATAAGATAGTTTTAGATAACAATTTATTTATAGTTATATATGGGAGTTCTTTGAGGTTTATAAACATTAGTACTAGTTTAACATATTTACTGAAGTATGATGTTTCCAACTAGCTATTAAATAATCCTTAAAATTTTGTATTCCAGATTCCAATCCGATGCTCAGAAATGGCGAGACCGGAGACTGGGTTGGAACATTTGAAGGACATAAAGGTGCAGTTTGGAGTTGCTGCTTAGACACAAATGCTTTACGTGCTGCATCTGGTTCCGCTGACTTCACTGCGTATGTTCCGATGCCAAAAATGAACAACTAACACATTTACGCACAAGTAAAAACAAACTTTTGTTGGGAGGTTGGAGTGGAATACTTTATCTAAACATACTGAAAAAGAAGAATACATATAATTAGTTTGTTTACTGTCGTATGTTCCCTATTACATGGTACTTAAGGTATAGTCTTTTTTAGTTTCTTGGATAAATGTTAAGGTTGACCCTTTTACTAATACAGAGATTTAAATTTAAAAAGTTCATATTATATTATTGATTAAAATTTCAAGGTTTGTATAAGTTCTGTGGCTTTTTTTTGAAGTTTTGACTAAAGCATATTCTGTATTACATTTTCCGAGGATGTGTCTTCATTTATCGAAATCATAAACTCTATTCTTTGCACACTTGCAGTTGTTACCTAAATTTAGGCAAGTTATTTGAATTCATTTAGTATATCTAACAGTTAGTTGCTTCCTAGCTGGTTTATATCTAATAGATTTTAGGAAGTCCTTATTCCACATTGCCTTCACATTGCGTCTTATATATATATTACCAAAATTTTCCCTCCTCTTAATGCTCATGTTGACACTGTGAGAATAGGCATGGATGTGGGTCAGGGATGTGGATATGACTGGCAGACAAGGAGGAAAAAATGAAGATAAAGAAAAGTATCATAAATACCTTTGTGATCTGTCAATTTCCATTAAATATTTGCGTCGCTAAAGCTTTAATCATGCTCTGGTTAGTTTTTTAGATAATGAAAGGGGATATTGTAATTGAAGCCAGGACGGAGGCTAGGGTTTTGTGATCTGGGTTGGTGTTGAGGACCTTGAGCTAATAATGGGTTCATTTCATCTAAACCTAATGTTTGCTTATTTGCTCAATACCTCATACCATATATAGTTTTAATCACTAAACTTGAAGTATAACCGTGTCATTCCAAGTATTTAGAGGACTTTCATTTCTTAAACGTTTTTCAAATAAATTTTGAGCTTTTTCTTAAAAAGGGTCACTCACATTTAAATTATGCATTTTTTATCCCCTACCATTAGTGCATTACACTGCCACATTAGTTCATACATGGATACGTTAGAGCCTTACCAATATTTTTGGTGGTAGGGAATCTAACATATAGGTCCATTTAATATAGTTGCCAACTTAGTAACATGGTGAGTCAAGATATAAGTTCATTTTCATGTTTCACTAGTTACTATACTTCTGGGTTGTTGGCTATCCCACAAAAAGAAATCTCATTTGTCTTCATTTATCTTTGACTGAGAGTGGTACTTCATTGTTTTTTTTGTTTTTGTATTTTCTTTCTTTCTTTAAATATTTATCAATTTGCATAGATTGACATATTTTTGTGTGTAACAAATGCTAATGCAGGAAAATTTGGGATGCATTAACAGGAGATGTACTGCACTCATTTGAGCACAAGCACATTGTTCGAGCCTGTGCCTTTTCAGAGGTACATGTCCGCTGTCCCAGGCTCGAATATAACATGCAATACCATGATTTTATTAAACAAATGAGTCCTCAATTGAACACAAGACTCCATATTATCATGAATCCTATTGCACATAATTAGGGTGTACATTTGGTCTACCTTTTCCCTTTCTGAGTGCAATGATTTTCTATAATTTTTAGAGAGATGGTTTTAGTTGACTGCGCCTATTGTTGTTTAGATGTGTTTGTATTTGTTACTTGCGGCAATTAATTGGTTGGTATGAGCACAAATGTTGTTTGGGCCATAAGTTGTCCTGATATCATGATGCGTATGGGGGATGACTAACTGCACGTGTTGGGAGGATTAGTTGGGTGATCTGCCATGCACAAATGACTTTTTGTCGCAGCAAGGGATAATAAAAAAAAGAAAAGAAAAACTAATGGTAGCTTGGTTATTGTGTGATTTAAGTGTTGCATTGCTCATTTTGATTGGTATTACTTACCATTTAACTTTATAATCTGGCTCATACAATTTTAAAATCTTCCATAGAGGACACCTGTTTTTCTTATAGTACTTATATGTAGTTCTCATTTAATTTTTAATCTATCTGCGACAGGATACTCAATTTCTACTTACTGGAGGAGTTGAGAAGATTCTTCGTATATATGATTTGAATCGTCCTGATGCACCTCCTAGAGAAGTGGACAAGTCTCCTGGCTCTGTCAGAACTGCTGCTTGGTTCCACAGTGATCAAACAATATTAAGTTCTTGTACTGATATGGGTGGAGTCAGGTAGGCTTGGCCTTATGCACCTATGGATTTTACTAGAATTAATGTTTTTAATTCTTTTATTCATATTGACTTGTGTTCTTCTATGTAAGGAATGTGGTTACTTGGTGCCTTTGACTGAATTGTTCTTTAGTATTTTCTGAGCAAGCTCTATTGTCGTCTCATATTACTTTTTTTCTTAGTATGAAGATACCATTGTCTTTTTTTCTTTTGCTAGTTTGAAACATAATTTAAACACACACACCCAACCTTAGCCATTGCCAAGGTTCGAAACCCCAACCTCTTGGTACACAACGATGAGGATAACTAGCATTGGGCCATGACCCTTTAGCTAATATACCATTATCATCTTAGGTTATTAATTTATACTTTAATTCATTAAGCAGTTGGAACTCTTAGCCACAAGAGGGTTGGATTTGAATGAGAACAGAGATACCAGAGACTTATGATAGAATAAATTACAGAAAACAAGGTTCCACACTTAATGTTGCCATCGTAATATTTACATGAATAAGAATAATTAGATATATTCATGAACAAAACTGGCATTTAATAATTTGAGTGTAATAAACAGTGATCAATGTTCAGGATTTGGTGGGTTTAACTGGAAATATATCTGTTGGAATTCCTTATTGAATAGCTATGGTAATATCTGGACTTTGAGGTTCTTTTTCTTTATAACCTGTATACCCTAAAGGCTAAAGAAACAACTTCATGATAGTTCACATTTTCTTATTGGTTTCTGGTAAGCAGACATTCTTGACAAGTAATATTGGGCAGGACTTTCGCTCCAGTCTCCAAAGTCCAAATACCACCCTTGCCTCTTTCTGGTAACTATGTATGTTGTTATTGTAGTTATCGAAATATTTGGTTGCTTTGTGATTTGGTGTTGTTTGAGCTTCAAAATTATTGGATACAGCTTCATGATGGGAACTTTTTTGATCACTTTCTTAATACTACATGCATTTATATATTTGTATGGCAGGATTATGTTACACAGTGCATGCTCTATATACTAATGATACACAAAGAAAAAGGAAACTGCAAACATAAATAGATTATGACATTGGAAATTATTTGGTCAACTGTGCGTTATAATGTTTCTTCTCATTCAGAAGAATTTCTCTTTAAAAGACACCACCCTTCACAGTAAAATTAAAATTTTCTTTTTAATTAAGTTGTTATTGAGTTTGTTCATCAATTTACACCTGGGCTTCTCCATAAATCTCAATGTCCTGGCTCCACATTGCCAACAGTTGAAGGCCTTGGTTTGTCAAATTCATTATCAGAGGCACTCCTGTTTCTTTAATGTTAACTAGATATGTTTAATGTTTACTAGATATAGCCATATCTTTCCTCGTCTTATATAAGAACTATGAGAAATTTATTTCAGGTATTGCCTAGGGATTTAGGCTTCTCTTGACCTTTGTTAATTTTACCTGCCTTTACAGATTATGGGACATAAGAACTGGTAACATAGTTCGCACGCTTGAGACTAAATCACCGGTGACTAGTGCTGAAGTGAGTCAAGATGGTCGATATATAACAACTGCCAATGGGTTTAGTGTTAAGTTTTGGGATGCAAATTAGTAAGTTCCGGCCTTCATTAGCATGCTTTGTTGCTAGGATTGCATGCTTGTTTCCTAATATATATTCTTTTTATTTTATTGTTTCTAGTTTTGGATTGGTCAAGAGCTACAACATGCCATGCACTGTAGAATCAGCTTCATTGGAACCAAATTATGGAGTCAAGTTTGTTGCTGGGGGAGAAGACATGTGGATTCATGTATTTGATTTCCATACTGGTGAAGAGATTGGTATGTGTTGCAAAATAGTACTCTGTCCGAAATTTTGGTCCTATTCGAAACTTTACTTTCATTACAGATTTTAAGATGTTTTTGAGTAATGCATTTAGAAATTATATGTTCCATAATTTGTTTTTCCAAAAATATTGTTTAGCATTTAAAGTTAAATTTAGCTATGATGGGAATCGTTACTTTTGAACAGGAATTAATTAGAGACTTACAACTGCGAATATCCTTTTGGAGATTCTCTTAGGAGGGTGGTTTTACCGAGGCCACGTGACATTTTGATTGGATAATCGACCTTTTAAATCTGAAATACCCTGTTTTTAGATTGGTTTTACATTTTGTTTGATCTTATTGTCATCACAGCGTTATTTGGAGTATAATGTTAGTTTTCACTTGGATGCAGCATGTAATAAGGGTCACCATGGTCCAGTGCACTGCGTTCGATTCTCACCAGGAGGGGACTCATATGCCTCGGGATCTGAGGATGGCACTAATATACAACAATTAGAAAGTAATTACAAAAATAAAACACACAAAAAACATAATTACAAAAATAAAACAACACAATATAAAGTTGCTAAAATCAACGTATATCGTCGGGTTATACACTTTTCTATTCTGACAACTAGCAGCTCTAAATTCAAACAATTGAGATCCAAAATTCAAGCAAGCTGAGATTCAAACAATAAAAATCCAAATCTTACATCGCGTCACACATACGAGATCGGAGAAAGGCGAAACTTTTTGTCATGACGACATATTTGAGATCATGAAATAGCATACAAAATCAACAGACAACTTCAAGTTCGATGTGCGAAACCTGATCGAGCGGCGGTGATTGTTGAATACAAAATCGCACAGACAACCGATACAAATCGAATCTTTGAGGTATGTGAGATTAAAATTCATATACATATAGTTACCTATAGTTTACTGAATTCTATATTGATTACCTTTCTTAAGTTTTTCACACTTAAAATGGTTCTTACAAATTCTATAACGATTGGATGATTCATTGATATGTTTTTTATTATGGTTACTAAATATATATAAATTGATTCTTGATAATTGTGTATTTGTTTGCTAAATAATGTTTATTTGATGGCTTTATAATTTTTAAATGAGTTTGGTTACCTTCATGGGCTGTTGGTTTCTCTCTAATGTTGTCTTGATTCTTGAATAACATTATAATATCTAATGTTGTTTTGATTCTTTGTCTAATGATGTCTTGATTCTTGTCTAATCTTTGTCTTGATTCTTTGTGTAACAATATATTGATTCTTAATTAATCTTTGATTAGGATTCTTGTGTAACATTATAATGAATTCTTGATTAATGTTGAGTTAGTTCTTGTGTAACATTATAATGATTCTTGAATATTTGATTCTTGTCTAATCTTTGTCTTGAATTCTTGTGTAACAATATATTGATTCTTGATTAATCTTGATTCGATTCTTGTGTAACATTATATAGTTTCTTGAATATTGTTGAGTTGGTTCTTTGTGTAAAATTATAATGGTTATTGCATAATATTCTTGAAACAATGTTGACTTGGTTATTGAAAATAATGACTTGGTTACTTATTAAATACATTTGTTACCTTCCTACTTATTTGTTGGATCTTTAAGTACATATTGATGTTTTTATATTGATATTTTTTATATTGTTTGTTTTTCTTTGTAAAATGCATATCGAATATGTTTTATGTTATGGATCTTAAGTAAATATATATTTGATTCTTGTTTATTATTGATTTGATTGTTGTATAATGTTTATTTGCTTGCTTTATAATTTTAAAGTTTATTTCTTTGATGTTTTTATAACGATTATTTATTAAATTATTTACTCTATTTTTACAATCTTTGGTTGGTTATTAAAAATGATAACTTGTTCTTGACTAATTTTTATTTGATTCTTGATTAACATTATCTTTGATTCTTGTCTAATCTTTGTCTTGTTCTTGACAATTACTGTTTTGATTCTTGCAAAACATTAAAATGTCTATTACTATCTTAATTCTTGACTAATGTTGCCTTGAGTTCTTTGCATAAAATTACTAAATAATGTTGAATTGATTCTTGTTAATGCTTATATAGTTCTTATGTAACATTATTTTGATTCTTGACTAATCTTGACTTAACTTCTTGTGTAAAACTATAATGATTCTTGACTAATCTTGACTTGATTCTTGTGTAAAATTATAATGCTAACTTGGTTCTTGATTGAATGTTGACTTGGTTACTTTGGTTTACAATTTAAAATGGATTTGATTCTTGATTATATTCTTGACTTGGTTACTTTGGTTATTACTTTGATTATATTTGTTACACTTATTTACTAATTATAATCTTGACTTGGTTACTTTGGTTTACAATCTAAAGTGGATTTGAGTTCTTGAATAATGTTGTCATGACTAATGTATAATGTCATTGTATTGGATGTTACTTATTGACTACATTGTATTGGTTCATGGACTAATAGTAACCAATACACCAAATTGATGTTTGGACTAATAGTAACCAATACACCTTTAAGTACATATTGATATTTTTTATATTATTTGTTTTTCTTTGTAAAATCTTTGTCAAATATGTTTTATGTTATGGATCTTAAGTAAATATATGTTGAGTTCTTGTCTAATCTGGATTTGGTTAGTTTATAATCTTTGACTTGTTCTTGTGTAATATTACCATAGTTCTTACATAATATTCTTGTGTTTTATCTTGATTTTTTATATTGATGGTTCTTGATTAACTACATTGGTTACCTTTATACACTGTTAGTCTTTAATTTGTAACAAAGTCATTCTTGATTATTTTGGTTGTAAAATGAATGTAAAAATATTTTTATAATCTTGGCTACTAATTACATATATCTTGATTCTTTGTATAATATGTATTTAGAATCTTTGAAAGGTGTTTATTTGGTTACTCTATAATAATGTTATTGAGTTTTATAATTGTTTATTTTATATTGGTAGTTACTTATTGACTACATTGGTTAACTTCATACAAGCTGTTAAATATTGGTTGTTGTATCTTATTTAATTAGTTCTGATTATAATGTTTATTTGGTTGCGGTGACAATTTGGCAATTTTTGTCAAGTTTGGAGTGTCGGATTTTGGCATTTTGAGCCTAATTTCATTGGAAGCGAATTCACGATCAAAAGTCACTAGCTTCTTTGAGTGAGCGCATGGTTTTTTAATTGAATTCCATCATTTAGCCCTTCAAATTTGCATGTAAAAATTTGGTTTATTTTACTTGTTACTAATATTATGTAATTTGATTCTTTATCTAATATTGATTTGGTTACTTTATAATGTTTATTCGGTTGTTAGACAATGGAGGTAGCGATAACCAATACAACAAATCTAATTGTTTACTGAGAATATATAATTGTTTCTTGTTAGTAACCATTAACCACATGGTTGGTAACATTTTTGATGGTGTCTGATAACCAAAATTGATTTTGATTAATATTTTTATTTTGATTCCATCATGAGTTATCAATATAAAGTAAACATATACAAGCTTTATAACGGTCTTGATCTGAGCTTATAACGATCTTGATACAAACTTATAATTATCTGAGTTCTTAACAAGCTAGTAACTATCTATGATAATTATCTGATTCTTATAAAACTTGTAGATAAATAGGACACTCACACATGTACATTTAACAATTAATGTTTGTCACGATACAAGCTTGTAACTATCTGATTACTAATAAAAGTAACCATAATGTAACATAATAAAGCGATAACCATATAATTATATGATAGTAACGAGAACATGTTTTAATGGTAGCCAAAAGCGAAACATCATGTAATGAAACTTCGGTTTAAGCAATCCATGTATACTATAACCATAATGTAACATAATAAAAGCAGTAACCATATAATTATATGATAGTAACCATAACGAGTTTTAATGGTAACCAAAGCGAAACATCATATAATGAAACCCGATTTAAGCGATCCATGTATACTAAACAATTACATATTAGCGAAATAAAAAAAATAAAAGTATCAAAATCCCACATTGAGGACACAATAATAGTAGCCAAACCATAAAATAACGATAACAAAACATAATAAAGTAACCAAATAGTTATATAAATGTAACGAACATGTAAGATGTGTTTGTGGAAATGGAAGTAGAAATAGAATAGCATAAACCTTGTAGAATATATTTGAAGGAATTTACAAAATAATACATCAATGTATACTAAGCAAATACATGGTTTATTATGACTTGGGTTTATTATTTACAAAATAATACATCCACAAACTAATGATGCCTTAAACTTCTTCAAGTTGTCTTGGGTTCAATTTCTTGGTAATAATGTCGGGGACTTCCATGTCACACCAATATATAACTTTTCGATGAATTTTCTCTTGCATTCCCCATAGTAAAGATTCCATAGCTATGAAATAAAAAAAATCAGATTTACGGTCATTAGTAACGAGATATAAACAATATTTATATCATAAGCAGTTTACCAAACAAATAATGGTATCAAATCATAAGCTAACGATAACAAAAAATATATACTAATGAAGTAACCAAGCAGGTTATATTGTAACTAGAACAACAAAAAACAATAAGCAAAATCCCAACTCGAGAAACAAAAATGGAATCCAAATCGAAACTAACGATAACAAAAAACATACTAAATAAGTAACCAAATATTTATATGATAGTAACAAAAAATATTTTAATGGTAACCAATACATAAACAACATATACACCAAAATCGGTTTAATCGACCATGTATACTAAGCAAATAAATGGTAACCATAACATAAAAAAGTAACAAAATACCAAATCAAGGTAAAAACATGGTATCCAGAATCTCAAGCTAACGATAACCAAAACATAATGCGAAAGTAACCAAATAGTTATATGATAGTATCATTTTTTTTTGTTGGCGTATCTACAACGTAAGCATTACATCAAGCCCCCATAAATTAATCTAGTATCTTAAACAACATGTAGTCGGACTCGGTTTAGTCGATCAATGTATCTTAAGCAAATACATTTGTAACCAAACAACATATAAAAGTAACCAAAACAACATATAAAAGTAACCAAAATCCCAATTGAGGAAAAAAGAATGGTATCCAAATCATAAGCTAACAGTAACAAAAAATATACTAATGCGATAACAAGCGGTTTATATGTTAGTAACCAAAAATAATGTACATGTGAGAATTACATAATGTACGTATTAGAATAAAAATAACGATAACCAAAATCCCACATCGAGGGCACAATAATAGTAGCCAAACCATAAAAGTATGATAACTAAAACAAAATAAAAAGTAACAAAAACATAATGCGAAAGTAACTAAGCAGGTTATATGATAGTAACAACTAACAAAATTTAAATTAACACACCTTTAAAAATTATATGATAATAGAAACGACATGTATGAACAACACAGAATCAACAAGTCAACAAAAGTAAATTAAAAAATAATTAAAAATAATTAACTAATTAATTTACATACCAAAAAAAGAAGACTAATCGATAGAAAAAAAATGAAATATTAGTAGAAATATAAAAAATAAAAATAAAAATAAAAATATCAGCCCTAATTAATAGAAAAAAAGAAGACTAATTAATTAATGATGAAGATGAAGAAAAAGAAGAAATACCAGTAGAAATACCAATACAAAAAGAAGAAGAAATATCAGTAGATTAAGAAATATTAGATGAAAAAATATCAGTAGATGAAGAAATACCCGATGTAGATGAAGAAGAGAGGCGATGACGAGTTGAGAGAGAAGGCTGGTGTTCTTGGCGGCGACAATGACGGAAGAAGAGGGCGACGACAGTGGATTCGAGATGAGAGAGAGTAGTAAGGGAGAGAAAGTAGTAAGGAGAAAAAAGCAAAGGGGCGGTAATTTCACGAGAATAACTCCCATTTTCGGTATGAAAAATAAGGAAGAAGAAGAAGAAGATTTCATGCGTGCGGAGAGAAGAAGAAGAAGAATAAGAAGAAGAAAAAAGAAGAAGAAGAAAAAGAAAAAGAAGAAGATTTTAGAGAGAGAAATACTAGAACAAAGGATATGGGAGTTGGGAGAAAAAGAAGGAAGAAGAAGAAGAAGAAGAAGATTTAGCGTTTAAAAAAAAAAAAGTCACCCGGTTGTCCATATTTCGTACTAATAAATGTATTAATACTAATCCCATTAAATTAAGGAATCCTAATTAAATTTTTGTTATTATTGTAAATAAATATGGAAAAATGTAATATTTTTGTAATTATTTTATAGGTGTATGATTTTTGTAATTATTTCTAAAAAGTACTAATAAATATAATTCTCCCAAATTGGGATGCCGTGATGAATTGGGATACCATCAGCCTTCGTGTCCTCATATCCGATAACTCAATCGGATGACTCGACCCGAGCTTTCGAGAGTCGGCTTTGATATCATATGAAACAACTCGGGTTAAATTATCAGCCTTCGTGTCCTCATATCCGGTAACTCAATCGGATGACTTGACCCGAGCTTTCGAGAGTCGGCTTTGATACCATATGAAACAACTCGGGTTAAATCCCGAGTCTGGAACAAATGAAATACATCAAAATAAGACTTCAAAACCAAAGACCAATAATATCTTCTTCGTTATCTTAGCTTCTACCATGTGCTTCACCCAAAAAGTCACACTCAAGATATCTATTATAGAAATTTATTCCTTTATACACATGATAAATTTTTTCCATATCTTTCACGTGACCAAAAGTATTACATACGACATAATTTGTATACAATCAATTTTATACTATTTTCATAGAGTCAAGTGTTACGTGTTGGTATACTTGAAAAATGTATATGTATAATGTTAAACGCTCAGGTTAAATAATATTTGAATTTGAGATTTTATGAAATTTCAAAAAATAAGAGTTTATTTTCTTATGTGGGGGTGTTCTAAAAGATTCTTATGTTCAAGTAATTTTTATATGAATAATAATTACATGAGATATACAAAAATTTATTTTTTGTATTGAGAAGTATTTCTTAATATTCTTATGTAGAAGTAATTTTTATAGGAACATTTGTCACATAAAATATTAATTAACCTAAAATTTATTTTAAGTAGTGAGCATAATATTGTGAAGTGAAATATTCAATGAGATTTCAATTATTTAAAAGTGTGGGGGTGATTCTTTAAGATTTTTTTTTATGTACTAAATTTAGCCTTTGAACTATTTGGAGCATAATTTTATTTATGTAAGAAAAAAATAAGGCTTATGAATTTATTGTTGCGAAATTCAATTTGATTGTGTAGTCCTATGAAATGAAAGTCTTTGAAACACAAACTTTTGAATAATATTGAAATGTGAACTTATTTCACTTAATTAATTTTCTAATGTACTACAAAGTTATAAGCTTAACCTATAAAGAACATTTGGTGAAGGAAATTAATATAATAATTTGGTAAATAAAATATCTATTTTATTAGCCTAAATATGATCCAAATTATTTATAGTGATTGAGCTCAGTAGTGAGAGTGAAAATAAGTTATAAATATTAAAATTGATACATATTAGGTGATAATATATATGTATGTGTATGTTTACTTTGAGATTCTAAATTCATTGCATATGAATAAGTGATTTGATACCGATGATTATTTTACTTTGAAAGTAAAAATAATTTTCAAGGTTTTAAGACAAGAGAGTATAAACTATTTTAACATTTTATATAACACTAATTATGATATTACTCCAACTCAAGTTTTCAATAAATTTGATGGAGGGAGTATATTATGAATGAACACGATAATTTAATCTTTTTGATTGAGAGGTTAAGGTGTAAACTAATTATGTACTTGTGATTTAAACCGAGAACTAATATTTCACTTTTCTCTTATTTATCAGATATATAATTATTTATGTGTTTACACTAACAATATAATTTTATAAACTTGTGATAGTTTTTGTGTATATTAATGATATGTTGATCATTTTACATAATATTGTTAAGGGTTAAGTTCAGATAACCACCTAGGGTTTAAGCGGTTTTCCACTTAACCACCTGTAGTAAGTAAAACTACATTTAAACACCCAACTTTTTGAATTAAAGTGAAAACGTCACATTTTTCATCCAATTTAACTGTGCGTATATGTCACACGCCAAAAACATGTGAAATTTTTTTTTAACAATTTAAAAAAGACTAAAATACCCCCATTCCTCTCGTTTTCTTCTCCTCTCCGATCAAACGTCAGTCTTTCCCTTTATCTCTGATTAGGGCAAGCTCTTCTCTCCTCTCGACTCCCTCCCCCTCGATGGCCACCGAAGCTACTCCTTCTCCTCTGTCACGCCTCAACTCCGATCACCACCCCATCCTTCAATCACGCCTCAACTCTAAACCCTAACATAGCTTGTTGCTCAAGAGAGAGAAAGATAGTACCTTTAAGGCTCCAATCTGAAAGCGTGGATTTATCGGATCGAAAATTGGAAAAGGGGTGGATTTATCCGAAATGGGCGAAATTGAGTTCCAATCGATTTGAGGGAAATGGATGGTTTAGAGGGTTTTGGACTGAGATTGAAAGCAGAGGAGAGCGGCGGAGTCCCCAACATTACTGAGGAAGAAGAGGGCGACGACGGTAGCAGGCTTGACAAGGATTTACCATTTTTTGTTTATTCTACTTGCTGTTTTCGTCATCACTTTTACTGAACTTGCTATTTTTTACCTTTTTAACTGTTTGTTGATCTCTCTAAATTCTTTATAATTTCTTGATTTATATCTTGTTTCACCCACATTCTCGTAATGGGTATGTTCTATTTGTTTTTGTTTTTTTCTGCAAATTGTGATGGGGGCAGATCAATGGTTTGCCTTGCAATTTTATTCATTGCTTGTGCTAATTGTATGTTTTTGTCTGTTGGGTCTTGCTTAGAATGGAGTGAGGGGGTTGATGTTGGATATGTATGACTTCGAGAACGATATCTGGCTATGTCATTCGCTTCGTGGGCAGTGTTTCAACTGTGACGAAAATGGTCCAAGAGAACCATCGGTTATTAGTTTTCACTTCTGACTCTTCAAAGGAAGCTGCAGGGCAAGGAATTGCTTATCAGTGGAGGTACATGGTGGAAAACGAGCGTAAGTGTTATAGATTTGTGATGTATTTTTTTCGCATGTTCTGTGTTTTCTTCGTTCGTAATTGGTTTCAGCTGGAGATGGCGGTGTGGTACAAGGCTCCTGCCCAAATAGAAAGGAATCAAAGCCGCTTAATTCAAAAAGTGCTTCCCTTTTTCTACATAATTATTTTCCTACCATCCCAGTTCAGTCTGAAGCTTGTAAAGAGCATTCAGCTTCGCTTGTTAATTTGGTTGGAACCTGTTATAAATCAGCAGGGAATGTGATGCCGAACTTCTTGGCAGTGAACTTTTACATGGTATTGGAAATTTTTGACTAGCAACAGAGGAAAATTATATGAATATGTGACTAGATTAAATTGTGAATTGTAAACTTTTGCAGAGGAGTGATGGAGGATTGAGGAGCTATGCAAGCTTCATTACGAGGAATTTATTATTGCAGTTGATGAACTCTGAGGTGTCCTAGTTGATGCTGAAGAGCTGAAAAATTTACTCTGTTTCGCTGCATTTGAGTTGAT
The DNA here is from genome assembly GCA_020205605.1 of Panax ginseng. Taxonomy (NCBI): domain Eukaryota; kingdom Viridiplantae; phylum Streptophyta; class Magnoliopsida; order Apiales; family Araliaceae; genus Panax; species Panax ginseng. The sequence goes on from CM035144.1 coordinate 126,823,356, forward strand.
TAAGGTGTTTACTCTGTTTTTGGTTCACTTTGAGAGTGATAAATTTGAGATGCTCAAGAACATGATTTTATAATGTAGACATTGATGATGTTAAGGGGGTGATTTTGATATCCCTATTTGCATTTTGGGAATTAATATGAGCTCTTGTTTTTTGTTTGTTAGAAAAACAGAGAGAGAGAGATGAACAAGTAGATATGTTTTTTCTTCCCTCGCATATCCCAGCATGTGTCCTTTATATATAAGGAGGGTAATTAAGTCTTTATCTAACTTAAGTAACAAAGTTATGACAGAAAACAGTTTTTTACTTTAACTCAAAAAGTTGGGGGTTTAAATGTAGCTTTACTGACTACAGATGGTTAAGTGGGAAATCACTTAAACCCCAGGTGGTCATCTGAACTTAACCCTATTGTTAATGTAAACAAATTTAAGATATATTTATTTTTTGTCTTTATGTTGAAAGACTTATAAATAGATATTATCTTATTATCATGTGAAAACATAGTTTTCAACTAAATCAATTTAATTGTAACGATGAGCTATACTGAACTAAGTTTGATAACATTGAGATTAAAGAATTTAATAATTCTTTAATAGTGGTGGCACATTGAAAGTTAATTCTAATATAACTATTGTAAATCAAGTACATGTACACATGTGCTCATTAATCGAATCAAGGACATTTTGTAGAGGGGTGAAAATACATTAATAAAAAAATTTATTTATCGACGCTTGGAGTGTTTTTTTTCAAATTTATTTTGCCCAATTATAGTATTTCACAACATCCTATTCCAACCTCATCAACCTTTGAATTGTGAGTCTAATGACTTTAAATATATATATATATATATATATATATATATATATATATATATATATATTAATTAATTTATTCCAATTATGGGACTATTAATCGGACTTTAAAGTTTTTAGTCAACTGATTAGCTATTTTTATGGATAAATTATAAATTATAATATTATATATTCAAAACCTTATATTGTGGTTCTGGTCATCTTCCTTAGAGAGAACTAAGAGGAGCCACTCAAAGCAAGAAAATGAATTAAGTTATTCTCATTTACAAAAAATTGATACCAAGGTATGATTAAATCAGTAAGACAAATGACTGCAATATTAATTAATTAATTATCAAACTTATTTAACATTATTTTATCTTATAATAATATTATTAATTTATTATAAGTGGAAGGGCATGAAGAAGCAAATGAATTAATACCATTTCATAACAAAGATCAAATTTAACTAATATTAACATGCTTCGATTTAGGGTTGTAAATCATATGACCTTAGATGAACCCCTAGTTCGTAATTCATGTATGCATTACTAAAGTAGAGCCTTTATTTGATATGCAATGTGCGAGATTAAATATTACCTACAATTTTAGCTTAATATACTAGTAGTTTAAAATTGGTTTCTTGTTAGATTTCTGAATGTTTCAAAAGATCCATAAATGTCACTTATATTATTAACAAGGGAAATTATAAATTCACAAGTAGGTGAATTTTAACGTATTATTTTGTGGTTGAGTAAAAAACAAATGAATACTTCTCATTTCACTATTTAAATATAATATTATCTTGTGAAGGAAGCTTGATAGATTATGGTGTTTATCAAAACATTGATTGTGGCCTAATCTGAAGCCTTCTATTTTATTATATTGTGTTAGTGTATCAAGTACAAATTGTTAATCTTGGATTCATTGTTGTTTGTGATCTTGAAAAAGTAAAAAAATATTTACAAGTAGGTGAATATATATATTCTTTTATTTTTATAAGTAGGTGGATCTATTATTACCCTTAGTAAGGGAAATAATTTACTTGGAGCAACAAGTAATACTATTATTTTATATGATGTAGAAAGCAAATAGAATCACAATTTGTTGTTAAAACATTAAATTGTGTCCACTTCTAAAATTGCTTAGTTCATTATGTTGTGATAATGAAATTGTTTTTGTATAGAGCATATGAGATTACCTTTAATGACAAGTCTTGACATGTTGGTCATAGACATAATTTTTGTTAGACAACTGAAACAAGTAGGTATCATAATATTTGTCTACGAGGAAGTCGAGTGACGACTTGACTTATCTTGTTACTAAAACCCTAACGAGAGCTTAGTAAGTTTAACTACTTGTGATATGGAACTTAAACCACTTGGAGTCAGGGGTGGTGGGAACCCAACTTATTTCTAGGTTACCCCTAGTTTATGTAGTCTAAGATAGTAACATCCGTTGCATGATCGAGGTTGAATTATACTCTTAACAAAGTTGTTGTGTTCTTAGTAACGAAAATACATGTGATACACTTTGCCTATATGAACTAGAAGCGGAGACGCTTCTTATAGAGGGTTGTGGTTTACTCTCTTAGAGGTTCATGAAACAAGATATTGCACATGACCATTGTAGCGCAATACTTTAAGAATATTCACTGTGGTATGAGGATTTTGTGTGTGTAATAATTCTGGTCATTTCAGTTAGGAGTAGAGGTTCATTTTGTATGAGGATTTTTCTTTGTGGTTTGACTTTGAGAAGGTTCAATGTTTTTCACATCTTCTGGCTTCTTTTATGCACACATACCTTAGAGTTGTTTGATAGAATATTTTTTGGGAAAAATATAATTTTTCCAAACAAGTGGGAGATTGTTAGAATTGCACTTTATTCTATATTTTGGAGACTTAATTATTGTTAAGTTTGGGCTTGGATAAAACCTATTAGTTGACATAATTTAAGTAAATATAAATGTATAATTTATTTCCCTAATTGTGGAGAATAAGAGAGAACTTCATTTGATTTGTGGCTATAGCTCAACATTTAATAAGGTGCAAAATTATTTGATAAAACTAATTCTTCCTTGTCCCATTTAATAGTAAAGAGTAATAGATACTTTATAAGTACAAATTGTGTAGTCTTATTTTATTTAGGAACAAAAGAAAAATAGTGAGAACTATTCAAATTCTATTTAATTATTAATCTATCTAATAAAATACTGATTTTGAATTTTCTGCTCACCCTAATAAATCATCTGGGCCGTCCAAAGTTTGGGATAAATCTCATCGTTGATGTAGTGCTAGAGGCACGGCTAGTTATTACTAATGTGTAACTTACATAATTAGTACTAATAAATGTAGTTAAATATAATTCAATAGTTGTAATGTGTAACTTACAATATATATATATATATATATATATATATATATATATATATATATATATATGTTGATATATACATAAGATAAAGATATATGCATGCAATATACATAAGGACACATAAGAAAGTACTATGCACTTGGAATAATTTTTCTTTTCGTCTAGAACAATTGTGAATTGCTATCACAAGTTTGTTTAATTTTGAAGTTTGACATATATCATGAAGTTATATCGTCTACAAAACTACAACTCATAGCCGAACGTAGTGGGAACAATAAAAACCTCAAGGACAGGGATCGTTTCACATGTTATGTCTTCTACTACGATTTTAATTCTATAAAACTAAGGTTCTAACATATTTATTGTGTGATTTTGTTAACTGCAGTTTCCTGTTGGCCGTATTCATCGTTTACTTGAGCAAAGGACCACGGCAAATGGGAGAGTCGGAGCTCTATTCTGCAGCTATCTCAGACTACTTGACTGCTGAGGTGTTGGAGCTAGCTGGCAATGGAAGCAAGGATCTAAAGGTGAAAAGAATGACGCCAAGGCATTTGCAGCTTGCAATTCGAGGTGATGAAGAACTTAATACCCTGATCAAAGGAACCATTGCCGGCGGAGGTGTGATTCCTCACATCCACAAGTCACTCATCAACAAATCATCAAAGGAGTAATGCGCTCATGGGAACCATAGCTTTAGACTATTTTCGCATTACACCTGACGTGGTTACCATTTGTTCTATGAAAGACTGACATTGTAGGAATATTCAATTATCTAGGTTCTCATTTAGTTGCAACCGACGGTTTTTATTCCAATAGTATTGATTGAGAATGTGTTTGGCTGATTACTTCTGCAATCTCATTTCTACATTATCATTTTTTGCAATACCATCCCAGCTAAAAAGCAAAAACAAAAATTACTACACGCAATTTAACAAAGGAATTCTAATACGACTGATATTTGTTATGTTTAAGGAATTCTAATGCTACTGCTATTTGTTATCTTCTTCATCTTGAACAGTTTCCTCCCAACTTGTGTAGCGAGAAACAGCAATTGTTCTGACTTTGGCAAAACGTTGACATGTACTTTGCAATGACTAATTAAGAGCAACAACTCCAGCCTCAAGGAGTAGTTCTAAATGGAGGAACTTTGCAATATGCAAAGCAGCAAACAAACTACGTCTAATAGTGCACCCAAATTTCTAGACGTACAAATTACCAACTCAATAAAATAGAAATTACAAAGAACATGCAAAAACCGTTAGGTTTTCTATTCTTTTGTCTCCGGTATGTTCCTTTACAACTATGGAAATGTAGATATTCTGAATCTTTTGCAGATGGAAACTAATATCTTGCCATGTTTTCTTACCGTACTCCCATGATCCTAATTCAGCCAAAGGAATCTTCTCACAGTAATTTCAAGATTGGGAGTCGAGATTTGATGAAGAGATGGTGTTGGTACATATTAATCCAGTTTGGACTCCTCCAGCCATATAAGCACTTCATTCCTCTACAAGTCAAAAAACCACAAAACATATGCAGTCTAATAATAGTAAACTAAGATGCAAATAGGTCTACTCTTTTTTTTCTAATCTAAATTTATTTTTATTATTATAAGAAAAGGGTAAGACTGGAAATAGCATAAAGAGTAAGGTGAATGCGAGGATAAGGGTAAACATACGCAAGTTTTTGGCAAGAAGAATCACAACAGATATTTATTGTTTCATCATTAATCCTTCTCAACCTATTAAGATCTTTGTCAAACATAATAAAGAACATCAAACGTGAACATCAACTCATTTTTGCCAACACTCCACTAAAAGAAAAAGGAAAAAACTATTCAGATGAACATTTGATAAAATTCCAAGTTTGACAAACAAAGGCATAATTAGATTTGTATGCTTACCATCATAAAGCTCCATGTTCGTCCAGGGTTGTTGTAGCGAGCAAGCAAACAATCTAGTTTGGGCTTGAGACCATCTCTTAAAAGACTGGACCGGAGTGATTTCTTTTCTCACTTGCAACATCTTCAGTAGGCTTTCCACTAAACTTGGATACTGCAGCTATACCTCCTTCGACTTTCCTCAAGCTAATTGCCTTTTGATTGGGATCTGGCAAACTGGTTAGAATATATACTTTATTGTTCAATCTCATACCATGAAATAAATTCTATTCTATAAGGGGTAAATCCCTCTTTGCAACTATTATGTGATGGAAAGGAGCCAGAAACATCTTTGGTAAGAAACCTGTTCATGTCTTTGTCTGATGGAAGAACTATTTGGATGGACGCTTTCCCCATAGTTGAATTCTTCCCAAATATGTACCACCTATATAGGTCAAACTACAGAAGATATTATCTGAACCAAAATATAAAAGCAACAGATACTATTACAATACATAAATGAACTGGCTTCTAAAAACTCACCCAGAAACAGTATTAAACCCAGTTGAGCCAGCCAGTTTATCACCATCTGTTTCAACCACTATGAATGGGGAGTACTTCCTCACCTGTAGTTTCACTTGGAAATTCAATCAACCCTATTATGGTATGTTTACATTTTCTTGAAAAGTTATGAAGAATATGCGCCACCTTTAGATATACACAAGTTCTTAAGCTCGTCAACCTAATTAGTGGTCAAAAATAGCAGATTGGCACACTAAGATATCGACAGAATTGTAAGGTTGCAATCAAGAGCAGATGCCAGTGAGAATGCAAGAAACAGTGTAACTACTGCTAAGATACCCACATTAACAAACAAATAAGTTGTATATTACTATGAATAAATGCTGCTTAGTAGCATTTCAAACTGTCAGGAAGATTGAACACGATACGAAAATTTAGAAGGCAACTCTATTTGCAAGCTTCATATACATTATTTAAATTAAGAAATATGTATAGACGTGATGGTAGTACACAGATGCACAATTTGAAGAATGCCACAAGAATTATGAAAAGACTAACAAACCTCATAAGTGGCAGTCCTTTTCAGAATCTGATATTTGGGCGTCTCCAAATCTGGAGTCTTGTAAATCCGCAGCTGCCACATATTATAATATGCATATTAGAACATAGTCATCACCATACATTGGATTATGCATGCTCAATTCTGACCTTCAAGGGATGGATGTACCTGCTTCATTACATCCCATAGTTCTTCAAGAGAAAAAAATAGTCATTTTCTCGATAGAATCCCAATAGTCCTGCAATAGTACATATATGTAATGTAATTAACGAGTGAGAGAGACAGAGGCAGTGAGGGGGTCAGTCATTAGATCTCTACAATATTTTGATTTCACGGGAGAGGAAAATCCTACCGCATGGCTGCAAAACTTCCCAGTCTCCGGATTGATGCCCATCACAGAAGTGCCGGTAAATATCAGTTCTGGTTTCCAAGGCAAAAGAATGAACCTCATTACCATTGTCCACCTTGTAGTTATTTCATAAGGTCCTGTCTACAGCAACTCAATCAGTCATGGAAACAAAACACAGGCTGAATATCATTTCAAAGAGATATTAGGAATTAGCAACATATAAATACTGATATGCGCTGAAATTCAAATGTAATTCTGCGGCAAGGCAGCATCATAAAAGAGAATATAGCAAAATATCCCACTTATAAAAAAAATTAAATTTCATTTTCTTGAGCTCAAATTATGACAGAGAGAAGGATACCGGTTTGACCCAGTGCAACTGAAAATCAGGGGTGAAGATCTTCTTCAACATTGCAATGTTAAACAAATATCCAGTAATGGTCTCGTGTTTGGCGATGGGGTCCCGATACTTTACATGTTCACCGTACGCCGTCCGGTCAATCCCCTGATCATCAAACAGATGTGGAAGATCCTCATACAAGAAGTCAACCAACCGTTTCACGTCGACTGTTGATTTTGACGGGATCTGTTCCACCAAGCTCATTCTAACCGCCCACTTGGAACTGCTATTTTCAGTTTTACTTTCTACTACGGAGGAGCTTCTTCCAGTTTTGAATTGTTTTGAAGGGGAGAGAGAAATGAAAGTGGGTCTGCTTATGGTGGGTCGCCGGGAACTGAGAAAACGGTCGGACACTGGCCGAAAAATGGGGACAGAAAGGCATGCGGTGGCCATTTTGTCCTGAAAGAAATTAAATGAATGGTTACTCCGTTTTGGTTTTGGGGGGAAAAGTAGAGTATTTAAATCTTACCCATAATGGTTGGTTACCATTAGGGGTGTTCATCGATAAATTACTGTACCAAACCGATCCAAACCAGACCAGTTACCGAATCCACCAGAAACTGGATACCGATACCGGTTAGACCGGTATATCAGACCGATTAGCCGGTCCGGAACCGGTTCAGTACCGGTTTTTACCTAATTTTGTACCGGTTGTGGTATCATATATATTTTTCCTTTATCTTAACCCACTAAATTAAATCTAATACTACATAAATTTTAAGCAAGATGAGATGGTAGTGTAATCCATTACAACATCACCCAAGTTGTAATCAAACAACAAAACTAGCAGCAGCAGCCATCAGGCGAGTAGCAAATTACAAGTACCTATTAGTCTATTACAAATTAAAGATTAACATGAAACTTGAAAGATTGACAACAGCAGCAGCATTAAGCAGCCCAGCACAGTAGCAAACTAGCAGCAACCCAGCACCAGCAGTAGCAGAGTCACAGGCCACAGCAGCAAGCCAAACTGAGTATCAAGATTATATGGTCAATGCAGATATGGGAACCAAGATTATTTAATTATCCAACTTCAAATCAACTTCAAGTCATCACAAAAAAGTGCATCAACTACATATAATGATGCTGTACATGCACCCTTACTGCCCAAGAGAATGATGTTGGTGCTACTGCTCTATACTCACTCAGATTTAACACCTTGTCACACACATCAAGTACTATTCACCCGGAGTACTATTCATGATAAAAATTGATTCATTTTCGGTCCAAATTATTTTTGGTATAATATTATTCTTGAATTTTACTCCACAAAACAGTATCATGTTGACAATTTGGACGTTATTGATTTCTGGATAAATTAAATTATAAATCTTTAAAATTTATTCTTTGAACTTGTTTTATTGAATTCTTACATTATTGTCATCATCCTCGTGTTTATATTATGTTGAAAATCATCTGTGGCCTGTAGTGCATAGATGGACTTGGTATGATTATGATCAGAGATTATTCGGTATAATCATGACCGTAATGTTACAAATGATGTGGTAAAAGTCCTTATTAGCCCGTAGTGCATTGATGGACAATTTTTGGTATGATTATGACCATGAATTCTCTTCGGCCAAGAGTGCAAAAATGAATTGTTTTATAGCATGATCATGACCGTTGATGAAAACACGATTATCTTTGGCCCGTAGTGCATGGATAATTCGTGGTCGTGATACTAAAGAATATCCTTGGCCCGTAGTGCATGGGTGATTCGATGATGTGGATTATTTATTAAGCTGAGTCTCAGCGATAAAATTGATGATAAATCTTTTAAATCATAGAAGATAGTATATTTTATGCGCTACTTGACTCTTCTAATGTATTGTTTATTCCGCTGCAGTTGTTGATTTAAAACTTGTTGTCTATTATATTCTATCAGTTGTTATATTGTTGAAGGCTAAGGATAATTTATTCTGCATTATCTTAGTCATAATATTTCTTACTGAGCTAGTTGAGCTCACCCTTTTTTTCGTTGTGCATATCCTACATATTCAAACCACTTGACATTTGTGGGTGGGTAAGACATGGGACTAACAATTAACTGCATTTGGATAGATAGAGGAAGAAATCTATACAGGTATAAAGGGTAGACACAAAAAGAATTCAGCATATCACAGGAATCCTCTTCACCAAAAAAGGGAATAATATTAGGCAAAACCAATTACTAATACACTGCATCAACTACAGATACTATATCAATCCAATGCAAGTATGAGCGTATAAATAAAAGCCAAATCTGTGACTTGTCAATCATTGAATATAACATTTAGGTCGTGCAATAGTCAGGATTCAGGACACGAGCTCTTCATATATATGTTTATAAATACATGTAAACAAGCAATTAAATAATCTAGCAGAGCTGTGTAAATACCAATTTTGTGCATAATGATCAAAGTAATTCCAACTTTGGTCATGACTAGATCATTATCAGAATTACACAGCTCATGGTATTTAAACATGGTCATGGTATTTACGTCACTGGCTAGGCCTTTTTTTAACCATTCTGATATATATAAACTGAACACTCAATTGGACTGGCTTTTGTATTTCATAACGAACTGTTTGGATGTTGTACTGCAGATTATTTCTTTAGGTACCACCTGCTTACACGAAATGCGTGCTAGAATTACACAGCTCATGGTATTTAAATATTTCTCTGTTCTTTAAGCTTTATTAACTAGCAGGCTTCATATATTAACTTCTTATAAGATAATATTAGCAGAAAGCCTTTCCTGCAACATACTAATCGACATACTAACAAACAAACCACCAAGAAAAAAAAAACTAAACAGTAAACACCCATATATGAGATATAAACTAATCGACATAAGTAGAGAACAATCCATTCACAAAATCTCAAAAAAAACACAGATAATATACCATATGAGCCGATCCCACCACCAATTAGAAAAATTACCTAAGAAAAACTGAAGTTGGAGTTGGAGTCTGTAGTTGGAGACAACAATGCAGAGAAGACTGAAGACTGAAGAGAAACGAGAGGATCAGAGGTTTGGCCGGTGGGGAAGATGGATCGGAGATGGAGAGAAAGCTTCGAGATGGTCTGAGATGGAGAGAAATGTTCGAGATAGAGACTTGGAGAGAGTGAGATACTGTACTCTGTACTCTCTAGAGTGAAAGATATTAATTACAATGAGTCTTGGCAAACATGAATATTGAACCGAAATATTAAATATATATATATTTTTTTTACTTGTGATTCTTAAAAAATATATATTACTTATTTTAATAGGAATTTTTATAAAATATGATATTTTAGATATAATTTAGATATATATACAAAATTATATAGATCATTATACAATTTTATTTTTATATATGTATCTAAATTACACTTAAAATATTATATTTTATAAAAATTTCTGTTAGAATAAATAAAATACATTTTTTGAGAGACAAATAAAAAAATTAAAAATGTCCAATATTCCTATTCAATAAACATGTCTATGTAGAAAGGACTCTATTATTTAAGACAATCAAAAAGTCGAAAAGAAAAATAATAATTAGCTAACCGGTACAATGGCTCGGTTCGGTCATTCCTTACCGTTTTCGGTACCTAGCATCCGGTATTTATAAGTTAAATTTATCAAAATTGTACTGTTCATTATTTGTACCGGTTCAAATCGGTCCAATTTAAACAAAAAACCAAAAAAATCAAAGTATTTTTTTTTTGATCACCCCTAGTTACCATTCATTTCAGTTTTGGACACCAATAGAAATGATATTTCTATTCCTTTAAATTATCATTCACTTCTAAAATTATCCTTAAAATTTATTTTTTGTCAGTTGAATTCTTAAAGTGATATTTTGTGTCAATTTCGTTCTTTTTTCCGAATTTTAATTAGTTTTAAAATTAATTTTAATTCAATTTCACTAATTTGTGCCGGTCGGGTCAAAATTTGGGCAGGTTTAAGTGAAATTGGAAAAAAGAACCAAATTAAAACAAAATGTAACTAATATCTTGCCATGTTTTCTTACCGTACTTCCAGATTAGTAATTTCAAGATTGGGAGTCGAGATTGATGAAGAGATGGTGTTGGTACATATTAATCCAGTTTGAACTCCTCCAACCATATAAGCACTTCATTCCTCTACAAGTCCAAAAACCACAAAACATATGCAGTCTAATATTAGTAACTAAGATGCAAATAGGTCTACTCTTTTTTTTTTCTAATCTAAATTTATTTTTATTATTATAAGAAAAGGGTAAGATTGGAAATAGCATAAAGAGTAAGGTGAATGCGAGGATAAGGGAAAACATAAGCAAGCTTTTGGCAAGAAGAATCACAACGGATATTTATAGTTTCATCATTAATCCTTCGCCCTATTAAGAACTTTGTCAAGCATAATAAAGAACATCAAACGTGAACATCAACTCATATTTGCCAACACTACACTAAAAGCAAGAGAAAAATTGATATTTTTAAAAGAAAAATTGATATTTTCACAAGACTTCACTCATATCATTGTGAGTCCCGTTTACTATTCATGTGAGGGAGGTGAAGATATCAATTTCCTAAGATTGACAAACAAAGGCATAATAAGACTTGTATGCTTACCATCATAAAGCTCCATGTTCGTCCAGGGTCGTTGTAGCGAGCAAGCAAACAACCCAGTTTGGGCTTGAGACCATCTCTTAAAAGACTGGACCGGAGTGATTTCTCTTTCTTACTTGCAACATCTTCACTAGGCTTTCCACTAAACTTGGATACTGCAGCTATACCTCCTCCTACTTTCCTCAAGTTAATTGCCTTTTGATTGGGATCTGGCAAACTGGTTAGAATATATACTTATTGTTCAATCTCATACCATGAAATAAATTCTATTCTATAGGGGTAAATCCCTCTTTGCAACTATTATGTGATGGAAAGGAGCCAGAAACATCTTTGGTAAGAAACTCACCTGTTCATGTCTTTGTCTGATGGAAGAACTATTTGGATGGACACTTTTGACCTCTCATCATCAAATGCTTGAGTAAAGACAGGGGTAGTCATGGGTATTTTCTCCATAGTTGAATTCTTCCCAAATATGTACCTATATATAGGTCAAACTCAAACTACAGAAGATATTATCTGAACCAAAAATATAAAAGCAACAGATACTATTACAATACATAAATGAACTGGCTTCTAAAAACTCACCCAGCAACAGTATTAAACCCAGTTGAGCCGGCCAGTTTGTCACCATCTGTTTCAACCACTATGAATGGGGGGAGTACCTTCTCACCTGTAGTTTCACTTGGAAATTCAATCAACCCTATTATGGTATGTTTACATTTTCTTGAAAAGTTATGAAGAATATGCGCCACCTTTAGATATACACAAGTTCTTAAGCTCGTCAACCTAATTAGTGGTCAAAAATAGCAGATTGGCACACTAAGATATCGACAGAATTGTAAGGTTGCAATCAAGAGCAGATGGCAGTGAGAATGCAAGAAACAGTGTAACTACTGCTAAGATACCCACATTAACAAACAAATAAGTTGTATATTACTATGAATAAATGCTGCTTAGTAGCATTTCAAACTGTCAGGAAGATTGAACACGATATGAAAATTTAGAAGGCAACTCTATTTGCAAGCTTCATATACATTATTTAAATTAAGAAATATGTATAGACGTGATGGTAGTACACAGATGCACAATTTGAAGAATGCCACAAGAATTATGAAAAGACTAACAAACCTCATAAGTGGCAGTTCTTTTCAGAATCTGATATTTGGGCGTCTCCAAATCTGGAGTCTTGTAAATCCGCAGCTGCCACATATTATAATATGCATATTAGAACATAGTCATCACCATACATTGGATTATGCATGCTCAATTCTGACCTTCAAGGGGATGGATGTACCTGCTTCATTACATCCCATAGCCCTTCAAGAGAAAAATAGTCATTTTTCTCGATAGAATCCCAATAGTCCTGCAATAGTACATATATGTAATGTAATTAACGAGTGAGAGAGACAGAGGCAGTGAGGGGGTCAGTCATTAGATCTCTACAATATTTTGATTTCACGGGAGAGGAAAATCCTACCGCATGGCTGCAAAACTTCCCAGTCTCCGGATTGATGCCCATCACAGAAGTGCCGGTAAATATCAGTTCTGGTTTCCAAGGCAAAAGAACGAACCTCATTACCATTGTCCACCTTGTAGTTATTTCATAAGGTCCTGTCTACAGCAACTCAATCAGTCATGGAAACTAAACACAGGCCGAATATCATTTCAAAGAGGCATATTAGGAATTACAAACATGACTATAAATACTAATATGCGCTGAAATTCAAATGTAATTCTGCGGCAAGCCATCATCATAAAAGAGAATATAGCAAAATATCCCACTAATAAAAAAAATAATTTTTTTAAGGTCCCAAATTTAATTTAATTTTCTTGAGCTCAAATTTTGACAGAGAGAAGCTGAAGCATACCGGTTTGACCCAGTGCAACAGAAAATCAGGGGTGAAGATCTTCTTCAACAATGCAATGTTAAAGAGATATCCACTAATGGTGTCGTGTTTGGTGATGGGGTCCCGAAACTTTACACGTTCATCGTACGCTGTCCGGTCAATTCCCTGATCCTCAAACAGATGTGGAAGATCCTCATACAAGAAGTCAACCAACCGTTTCACGTCGACCGTTGATTTTGGCGGGCTCTGTTCCACCAAGCTCATTCTAACTGCCCAGTTGGAATTGCTTTTTTCAGTTTTACTTTCTACTACGGAGGAGCTTCTTCTAGTTTTGTATTGTTTTGAAGGAGAGAGAGAAATGAAAGCGGGTCTGCTTGTGGTGGGTCGCCGGGAACTGAGAAAACGGTCGGACACTGGCCGGAAAATGGGGTCAGAAAGGCGCGCGGTTGCCATTTTGTCCTGAAAGAAATTAAATGAATGGTTATTCCGTTTTGGTTTTGGAGGGGCAAAGCAGGGTATTTAAATCTTACCCATGATGGTTGGTTATCATTCATTTCATGGACATGGTTAAATTACACTTCTATACCTCTAAGTTATTACTCATTTATAAAATTATCTTTAAAGTTTATTTTTATTCAATTGAATTTTGAAAAGTGATATTTTGTGTCAATTTCATTCTTTTTTACTAGTTTCACTTAAAGTTTTAAAATTAATTATAATTTTTAATTCAATTTCACTAATTTGGGTTGGACTGGGTGGGAAATTTTTTTTGTGGATTTAAGTGAAACTGGGAAAACGAAATAGAATTGATATAAAATGTCACTTTAAAAACTGAACTAATGAAAAATAAATTGTAGGGACGACTTTAAAAGTGAGTGACAACTTGAAGGGACAAAAATGTCATTCAGCCTTATTATTAGTTGCAGCTCAATTTTCCATTTATTTTGTATTTTTTTTTCAAATTAATTTTATTTTTGTGTTAAATAAAGAAATCAATAGTTTCATAAAATGAATAAATTAGGAGTATGAAAAAGTAAAAAACTAGTTAGCAAAGTCATGTTTCGTGTATATTTAATTATATAAAAATGTAAAAGAGTATAAATTTACAAATAAAAATGTCAGACAAGGTAAATAATCTTAGATAGATGCAAGCATATGATAAATACTTCTTATATATATAAGGTAATGTACATTGATAGTGCTAGAAAATAAATCATAAGTTTCAAACACGGAACATTAATCAGTATTCATTTCTTGGAATTAAATTCTTCTCTTAATTAATTTGTTGCAGCTTTTAACTGTTGGATAATATTTTCGTCCACTTGGAGGCTCTTGGCAAGAAGATCCACAGGGAGCTGAGGTTCGGTAGAAAACATGACAGTGTCCATCAATGTGGCTCCTGGGTTATTGCTATTAAAGAATACAAGGGCCACGGCGGTAGCATTTCCTTTTCCAACGTTTAACTGGAAATGGATCAGCCCAAATGGGACAACAAAAACATCACCCTTCTTCAGGATCTTGCTAAAGAGCCGATGCTCCGGCCCAGAAGTCACAAAACCGGCTTCTAGAGTGCCTTGTAGAACATAAACCAATTCGACTGCCCGTGGGTGAAAGTGAGGAGAGTTAATATCCGATGGCTCAAATGTTAAGAGAGTCAATTGAAGGCCCAAGGTATTGAGGCCTGGTAATGTTACAACTACGGCTACTGGGATTGGTCCGCCTTTGAAGAAATCGTTATCCTCAACTTTCTTTGGGTCTTTACAAGGCCATGGCCCGCCAAGTAGCACTGCCACAAGCATGATCATGATTATAAACATGATGAAAATGTAGTAATTAAATTTCCACAAAAAAATAAAAATAAAAATTAGCTGGGTACGTAAACACAAAAATTTACTAATGGATAATCAATTTAGGTAAGATACAATACAAACTGCATTAAAATAAAGACCAAAAATTAGCAAGACCCATTTTATGAAACAAAAGATATATATATATATATATATATATATATATATATATATATATATATATATATATATGTGTGTGTGTGTGTGTGTGTGTGTGTGTGTGTGTGTGTGTGAATTCGTACGCGTGCTATTGAAATCAGCGACACAAAAATCTTGGAGAGGAGGAGGCTGTAGTTGTGCGATTGATGAAATGGTGCATATTGCCAGAATTATGACTAGTAGTAGTACGACCATATATTTGTGGCTACCCATATTAATTTGATAACTTAATTTTCAGATATCCAAGTTAGTTAATTAGTAGGATCGAGTGAGGGTATATATAAAAATGTAAGAAGCTAGTGGTGATGCATCTTTGATCACTTCAATTATGTACTTATAGAGATATAATTGCCGTCTCGTGTTTGTCTTTATGTCGTACGTTGTGGATCCAATCCACTTGCTCTAATCCAAAAATTAGAGCATATATATATATATATATATATATATGATTAAAAATAAATAATGATTAATTAGTTTAATTTATAAAAATATATAATGACAAAAGTCATTAATTCCATGACAGTCGATGGAAGATGGAATATAAACTATGGCTGACACTAACAGGCATAAAAGAGATCCAAGAAATTACTCAAAACAGGCTCCATCTCCAAATATATCCTAAGCCTCCCAATATTAATTAATTCCAAATACATAATTTTCCTCCTCACTATATTTTTATTTTAAGGCTTTAGCATTTCAGACATGATTAATTCTTCTCTTCTGGGCCTTTAATTAATGATCTTTGTTTTCATTAATTATACTCTCGAAATTGTGATGATAAAGTTGAGAATATTGTTTCATTTAATTTGTAGTATCATCAAAAGATATACTAGTATATACTTAATTCTCGTTTTTGGGGAATAAAAAAATTGTCAAGTTAATCAGACCATATAATTAAGCATTAATTACTATAAATAGTGCTATTTTGGTACGTATTTGTTCTTGTGCATGCTTTAGGATCAAGAGTTAGAAGCAGTAGTCGTATGCTCCTTTGAGAATGGGTCTCATGTAGATATAGGGCAAGTTCCTTTACTATATATATATATATATATATATATATATATATATATATATATATATATATATATATATATATATATATGTAATAATCCATCAAGATAATAACTCCTTAACAATATAATTAAGCTCTTTTCTGATTTAGTGATTTTAGGAAAGGGATCAGGTAATTAGGATTAATTTAAGACATAAGGACAAACATGATTAGACGGCAATATATTCTCTCTCTATAAGTACATACTTCAAGTGAAGGTTCGATGTTTCACCAGTTCATATTATGTTAAATAAATAAGCTTCTTACATTTTTATTCCCTAGCTACTAATTAACCGAGAGCTAGATACCTGAAATATTTTTAATTTGTTATCTAAGGCCGTCTTAATCAATTTAGTTAAGATTATTTTTAATAAAACAACCTAGTTTTGTATAAATTTTAAAATTATAATTTTTAATTTTTAGTAAAACTCAAAAATAAAAAAACTTAATTTTAAGGGTTAAAATTACGTTATTTTGTTAAGTTGTTTGTTTTAACCTAACTTAACTAAAGGCCAAAGACATTACCTCTTGAGAACTTTTGCGTTGCTGATTTCAATACCACAAGAGTACGTACTGGAAATCGATCCGTATACACCTTTCGGAAAATCAATAAGACCTTGCTAGCTAGGTAGCGTTAGGTATGCTAGTTGTTGCGCCAACTAGGCATCCACATGGCATATTTTGCCACACACCACGCACACTTGTCAAGCGTTATGGCACGCCTCTCCACGAGCCATCTATATCCTCCAATTGAGCTAGCTTTCATATATACCTTCAGCTTAGTGCCTCATGGCTTGATATATACTTGGTGGCTAATATATATCCTTTACATTCTCCTTTTGCATGCTTCAATTCTGCCAATATATTGAAAGAAAAAAATATACTTATATATATCTTTCAAAGATGCTTAGTAATTTGTGGTGCCAGGCCGTGGTGAACTATGAATGTTTAAGCAGTACTCATACTAATCCATTTTGTGAGCATCTAATATTCATGGAAGGAGATGGGGGCTATGACAATTATGCCCCGCCGGTTGCATCCATAGAAGGTGATGGAGACGACAAAGACGACGACGATGATGATGGTGATTATGCTCCAGCTGCTTAATTGAACCACATGATGATTATTATTATCTCATCAAACCCTAGTTCCAAAACCTAAAACCCTAAAAGTTTTAAATATATACTCTGCAGTTAGCAGATCGATATATAGTTAGTTAGGCAGTGAATACTTCTATCCTTGATATATAGCAAAAGCAATCCCAAACAGATCATATATATATATATATATATATATATATATATATATATATATATATATAGGTTTGTGTATATTGATTAATATACTAATTATTTCTAGTTAGTATGTTATGTATATGATATATCTTGATATGATTAAGTAACATGATTACCATTTTTCTGTGACTTGTATGTTACGTTTCACCAAATTAATTAAGTGAAAAAGTTTGACGTCAGTAGTCAACCCATATTGCTGTTAGCTACTTTCATATTAGAATATTTAATCATTAATTTTTAAGTTTAATTAATACTCTAGTTATAGGAGTATAAGTACTTAGCATAGCAACTATTAGCTAGACAGGGAAAAGCTATAACGTATTACTGCCGTGAAAAGGGATGAATTTGCATTTGCATGTACGTTTTCCATGGTCGTCACCTACCTTTGTAATCAATACCTATATTTAAATTGATGGATCGAACCTCAATAATAAGTTAATAATTAATGTTATTCAACCGGGTTGACTTGATAGTGTTTAATGTTATATTTAATTATTTGATGGGTCAATTATTTGAAATTTTAATTTGTCAATTTTTTTTTTTTTTGCATTAGTAAGACATCCATTTCTGTTCATTTTTTTCAAGTATCATGAGTGCATCTAATTATAATCATATTTAGTCATTAGCTGGTGTGATTTTATATACAAATTAATTTAATACTTAATTTAGTTGTGTTTATAATTATTTATATCACAAATCTCATTAGTGATTGATCCCTATATATAGATTTTATGAATATATAAACCAAGGAATTTAATATCTAATACAGTACTTTCATACATATAAAATTTGGTTATAATATTAAAGCAAATTATTCAATTGTTTTGAAATAAAAATCCATTTAACAGTATAACAAAACTTATTTAATTTGATGCTATTGGTCAGATTATTAAAAAATATATATACTATATATAACTACACTAACTAAATTTGCTGTTCGTTAATTTGGATATATACCATCGCGACCTAACCGTTATTAACAAAAAAAAAACAAAAATTCAAATTAAATATATAGGCGTGCTAATTAATTCTCTTATAGTCCAAGTTTGAAAATGGAAAAAACACGAGACAAAATTATGTAGGACAAACTATCAAGATGCTCTAGCAAGATTCTTTAGTAGCCATTACTTGATAATACACCCCACCCCACCCCACCCCCCCACCCCACCCCAAAAAAGAGTTCCAATTTGATACTAGTTAATTTATTAAATTCTAAATTAAATTCAAATTGCAAAGTAAAATTATTTTAATTTTTAGAATAACAACGTAGTTAATAATACGTATGTACTCCCTCCCTCCGTTTTAAATTATTCGATCAATTATTGTTTTTTGAAAATTAATTTGAAATCTTTTCAAACTTAAAAAAAATTGAGATTACTAATTAAAGATTATAAAACAATAAAACTTACAATGAGTAATACTTTTTAGATAGTTTACAAAATTTATCTGATTAAAAATTTAAAGAAACTATACCAATTTTGAGTTTAAAAATCTCTTAAATTGACTTTAAAAGTCAACAATATTGATCAAATAAAATGGAATGGAGGTAATACTTTTTAAGTAAATAATTTATAAGATTAACTATTACATTAATCAAAATCAAAAAAATTCTTATTATCAAATGAGTATTTTTTGTGAAACAGAGATAGTATATATACTCAACATACATGCATCCATATATTAGTCTCTTCTACCAGAAAAGATAGGTGAATATATATCGACCAGTGTATGTTATATGAAATTGTAACATACATAATTCCTCCTAAAAATTTTGCGACTATTTTTGAGTATAAATTAATCTTGCGAGAGCTAGAGACTTTAATTTGAAAATATTTTTTTTTTTTTTAGGATTTGTACTTAAAATTAGATTTTAAAACTAAACTAGTTAGTGGCCTTACTCGGGAATTTTTTTATTGAAAGAATTATACGTAAAAGCTAAGCCACTCACCACTTGGTACTCATACCACTAATTAATTACACGTATATATACAATTACTGAGATGTCACCGAATTTTCTACGTGGCTGAGCCACATCACGTCACAGATGTTACCAACATTGTTTGATCCACACAGCCCAAATATCACTCCACACTTGTCTTGTGTCTGACTTGTGCCAAAACAACTTCCTTACTTCTCCCTAATGCCATATATATATGCCCTTCACCACTCCCAGTCGAACTCAATCCAGACCATAAAAAACCCTAGTTTTTCAGGCAAACACCAGTCCTCCATTTGTTTGTGTTTTTTCACATTCACTAGATATATATTTCCGAAAGAGAAAATGTCTCTACTTTCTAGGACCGCTGGATTATGGTGCAGGAGGCGTGCTGAGGGAGATGACGACGATGGATATGACTATGCCCCTGCTGCAGGAGGCGGCGATGATGACGATGGAGATTACGACTACGCCCCTGCAGCATCCTTGGAGGGGGACGATGACGATGATGGCGGCTATGATTATGCTCCAGCTGCATGATTAATTATATTTTTGGACGAAAAAAAAAGAATAGAATTAGAACAAAAAAAGAAAAGAATAAAAAAATTAAAATTTTTCTTTTATTTTTTCTGAGTTTTAATATAATAGAAAATTTAATTTTTTTTTCTTTTGTTTGCTTTTTTGAGTCCAATGAAAAGAAAAAAGAATATCACTTTTATAAATTTACCTTTTTATTAATTATAACCATTTAACTATGTATGAATAAAAATATGCAAGATAAATTTAATAAAAATATCAAAATTACAAATATATAAGTTGTTACCTAATGTAAATTATTTATGTTGATTGCTACCATATTTCCTATTCTCTATGTTCATGGCTCATAGTTGAATGTAACATTGTACCTTGTAATGTATTTATATATGAAATTCTAACTAGCTGTTAGTACAGGTACAATCTTCATTGTTTAATTTTGACATAATTCTTGTGGAACCTTGAGATTTTGAGGGAATATTACTGCAATCATGTAACACCTCATACTGGCATGATAATATATTTTTTTTGATGTGGATTTTTTTTGCATACATTTGATATTGTTTAATTTAGATTTAGAAAACAATGATGGTTTGACTTCTTTTTCATTCAATTAATCAAGCAACAAGAATATTTTTGTTCAACCACATTGCAACTGAATGATTTAAATACAACAAGGTTTTATTGTCCATGAAAACGAATTAAAATTAGGAGTTGCAATGACCATATTTAGAATGGTACAAAAATAGTTCATTTATTTCCACACAATTTATGTAGAACAAACAACGTAAAAAAAAAAATCATATTTATGAGTCCACTTTGGACCTATAGAGATATATTTAACGAGTATATTGTTTCATTCTCGACGATTTTTTTTAATCTTGCACTTTTTTTATTTTTGCTGGTTCTCAATTTTAAAGTTCATGAATGAGTGAATAATTAAAAAAAATTAAGAAAAC
Organism: Panax ginseng; assembly: GCA_020205605.1. NCBI lineage: Eukaryota > Viridiplantae > Streptophyta > Magnoliopsida > Apiales > Araliaceae > Panax > Panax ginseng. The sequence goes on from CM035144.1 coordinate 126,844,434, forward strand.
AAAGAACTATGTGCTTATCAAATCTACTCACTTGTTAATAAGGACAAGATATAGATTGTATGAGCATGTGAGGTTATCTACATCTCAGTGCAGGTAAATAAAAATTTCGTGTCATCCCTATCCATACATACCATGAGTTTATTGTAAAATGCAAATTTAAATCTCATGTTACCCTTTTAATATGGGATGCAAATTCTAATTCTCATAACTCTCAATTGTATAGTATATGTTACGTAATTTTTTTTTATAATATTACTTTGACATATTAGAGGAAACTAAAACGATAGATATTAGGACTTTGTAAGTGTATGTTTAATTGCAATCTACTATTTAAGATTTAGAAAATAGAATCATTATACAAATTATAACTTATTCCATATGAAGTCTTCACAAGAAAATTACAACAAAAAGTCGATATTCAAGACAATGTAAAGCAGATAAGCAAAGACATATACCTGAATCGTTCGCGGTATTCTTAGAACTCATTCGCGGTAACAAAGAAATAGTTCGTGCCAAGTCTCTTTCTTTTTATCGACTTAGGTTTAATAAATAAAATTAAATTGGGGACATGTGTTGTAATTTAAAATTTATTATATTGAAAGTTGAGAATAATATGAGAATTATAAAAATATTACTTATTCCAAAAAAATTCCGTCCAAATCAGGCCAATTTTGGACGAAAAATTTTGACGAAAAAAGTGGTCAAGTTTTATATCCATTTTTTTTCTTTTCTGTTTATTAAAAAACTTAGAAACATAAGAATTAGAAAGAAAACTTAAATTTTTCGTCTATTTTTTTTTTCTGTCTATTTTAAAACTCAGAAACAAAGTGTTAAAACTGACAATAATATCTAACACAGATATAGGTGAAAAAAGAAGAAAATGACATGTGCGCTACTGAGTTGTAGACCAAATCTCATAATTGATCCCAAATTTTTGTGTAGGTTATGACTTTACACCAAGTATTACTCGAAGGCTGTTGATGATGATGAATAAAGTTTATAAACAGTGTACACATTTAATTAGAACTCTATTATGGGATTAATTAGAGATAAACTTCCTTTGAATATGTTGAGTCATCTAAAGTAATCATATATCAGGATTCAGGGATGATGTCATGTATCAAGGTTTTGTTTATTATGTAGTGGAGTATATATTTATTTGAAATGAGTGCAAATGTGCTCTGTCGTTTGCTTGTTCTTTCATTATATACGCACGTACGTACATTTAGAAGTTAAATTTGATGAGAATATTGTTTAGCTGTCTTCTACTCTAATTAATTCCAGAAGCGTTAGGCATGAGATAGCTCAAATTAGATTAGTACTTCTCTACAGAATTTTAAACCCATAACCAATTTGACTAGAGGTGTTTATCAGGATACTCACCATGCCAGTGCTTCTATTTCTCAAGAATAATAAAGAGTGCACCTTGATCTATTTTATCCATCTAACATGAAGCTGATAATCTATATAATAATGGTGAAGTTGTGTTCCCTTTATAAGTCTGTAAAAAATGTATGTCAAAGAATAAGGTCCCAAATAATTAGAGATTATGATCTGACTTTGCCTCTCAGTTGACATTCATTAGAAAAAAATTATTCTAAACCACATACAAGCTAACAACTGCACTAACCAATTCTTGCTTGCAATGTTCCACGTGTCATATGAAGAGATGATGAGTCCCTATATGGCTATATTACCCTTACAAACAACAAATGTACCATGCATAGCCAATTGGCTAGTGTGCACAATACTAAAATAACCACTTGTAGCCCACAAAAGCAAAGACATATATATGTCGACACTTTGAGTTTTCATTTTCATCACAAAGAAGAAAGATCTGAAATCTGACCCAACCATCACCCAAGAGATGCTTTACCACTCACCACTAGCTACTTGATATTTACCTATATATGCGTACTTCTACATTTATATATGCTGACATGTTAATTTAATTTCCTATGTGCCTAGACCACATATTACAGAATGTCTACAACATCCGGTTATGCACACACTGCAGCCATTACTCCACACTTCTCTTTTGGCTGACTTGTGCCAGAACTAGTCTAACGCCTTCTCTTACCATTATATAATAACCATATAGCCTCTCACTGCATTTAAATTTCAAACTCACTCTAATTAAATCCCTACTTTTCCCATCTTCTAGCTAGCTAGTCCAAGCCCTAATTGTCACATTTTTTCAAATCAGTTATATTTCATTTTTATACTGATCGATATTTCCATAAAAATGGCCTTCATTTCCAAAACCATTAGCGCATGGTGCAAGAGGCATGCAGATGGATATAATTATACCCCGGCAGCATGTATTAATCGAGACGGAGATGATGATGGAGATTACTATAATGCTGCTGTGGCATCCTTGGAAGGGGATGACCACGACGACGGTGGATATGATTATGCTCCAGCAGCATGAATTATATACATTGCAGGTGAATTATTAAATGTTCAGGACAAGGTGACTTCAAAGTTGGCCTTCAAAAGGGCGGAGGGGAACTTCAAAACCTCTTACTACTCAGTTATAAGTTATAGAGTTCAAAAAATTCTAAATTGCATGTTATGGTGATATTAAGTGTGACGCCCTCAAAATAGGTATACATCACCTATTCTGAGTCGCCAAATATATGGTACAGAATACAAAAACAATCTTAATTATACAACAAAAGAGCTGTGAGTTTAAATACAAATACTGTCTTTTAGATAATATCCATTCTCAGAATAAGTCCTCATTACAATTCTTGTCACACTATTTAACAGAATAGTGAGGACTACTAGCTAATACTATCATCCAGAACCATCACTCCGCTTCCCAGACTCAAATCAAATTTACATTCTCATTTCAAGAAGAATAAAAGAAAAAAGGGTGAACTAACTAGCCAAGAAAATATTATGACTAAGATAATGCAGATTAAATTATCATTAGTCATCAATGAATTAAACCGATAAAATACAATAGACATCCGGTTTAATCTGCTGACGGAACATACGAATCCATTAAAAGAAATCAGTGGAGAATAAAATCTACTATCTTTTATGATTTAAAAGGTTTTTCATCACTTTTATCGGCGAGACTCGGCTTAATAAATAATCCACATCATTCTGCTTTTCGACCAATGATATTCATTAGGGTCACGACCATAAATTATTCATGCACTACGGGCCAAGGATATTTGTGTATTCATCGATAATCATGATCATGCCAACAATCGTCCATCAATGCACTACGGGCGATGAGGACTTTTATTACATCATTTGTAACATTACGGTTATGATTACATCGAATAATCCTGGTCATAATAATACCAAGTCCATCTATGCACTTACAGAATACAGATGACTTTCAAAAAAATATAAACATGAGGATGATGACAATGATATAAGAATTCAATAAAACAAGTTCACGAATTAATTTATTCAAGAACTAATAACGTCCAATTGTCGACATGATCTTTTGCTTTTGTAGAGTAAAATTCAAGAATGCTCGGAAGAATATTTACATGAAGATCTTGAAGCACAAATATCAAGGATATTCCACTAATTTCATGGAGTATAGAAGTCAAAACTTTAACCAATTTGGTATAATAAAGAATGGAATAAGAAAAGAAATCACCGTGCGTGCACGATGCTTGGCATAGGCAATTATTCAAGTGAATAATAAATAACGAAACCAAAAGTAATGTCGCACTTGCGGGATATTCAACGAATAATAAAGAATAGAATAACAACGAAATCACCGTAAATGCGGTCTTGCTTGTAGGACGAGGTTATTCTAACGAGAATAATAAATAACGGAATCGGTCCTGCGTAAAAAAAATGCACAAACGAGGATATTCCAATAGAATAATAAAAACGGAACCCGTCCCAAGCGTAAAGCGCCTGAACAAGATGTTCCAACAGAATAATAAAAAGGCGAACCCAGTCCCAGAAAAGCCTTGTGACAGGATGTTACAATAGAATAATAAAGAATGGAGTAACAATGAAAATCACCAAGTATAGGGGTGGCAGCGTACAAAGAGTTATTCCAACGAGAATAATAAAGATGGAATAATAGAAGTTCTCTTCATGAATACAAAAGAAATAATACCCTTATCGTAAAAGCTGGTTATATGAAAAGAAAGGTAGCAAACTTCTCTTCTTTCTCTCTATAATTTTCTCTCTACTGAGTTTCAATTGAATTAAGTAAGAAATAATGAAGGAATGAGCTTATTTATAAAAAATGGATTGCGTAATAACTAATTCTGAGCAGTCCAGATTGATTTACTTTAATCGGACGGTCCGTATTTAAAAGCAAAATCTTTTAAATAAAATATAATATATATAATAATAATAACAATCACAGATACTCCCCAATAATTCAATTCTTACGACAATTTTTCTTTCCTTCTCATGAGACGAAACATGAAGCTGGAAGGTCCGCAGATTGATTAAGCGGACCTCAATTTCAAGATTCCTTGCAATCTATCTATTTATATATATAAATATATATAATCCCGACAAATGCTAATTCCCCCTCCCACACAAATTGACTAACTTACACACCCACTTATATATATATATATATATATATATATATATATATATATATATATATATATATATATAAAGTAAAAGCGAGATAACTTTCCACCGACAGTTTTGAAAAATGGTTAAATGGGGTCCATAAAATATGCCAAAATTCACAACAAATCTTGTGGCAATAATTAAGCAAAAGCGAGTGACTTCTCACGTAAGATCAATAATCAATCTGCAGGTACTTCTTGTATCGACCACATAGCGTATTCTTCGCATCTTTTCTTCCAAGTAGTTCAATGAATTATAATGACAAAACTTAATACATTATTTTCATAAAATATTTTTTTTGTCGTTTTCTCAATCCAACAATAATTTCAGTTGTAGGGGTCACTTTGATGATTGTCTTCAGTAAATGCGGATATTCTCCGACAAAAAGAATATTTCCCGACCAATCGAATATAATATGATAACTTGCATACTTTGCAAAATTTGCAAATATTACCCACAACTATAACATTATATTAAATTCATTCCATAATATTCAAAAATGATAATTATAGAAAAATCATCTTTATTCAAAAAGTTGAGGTCTTACATTAAGGGCCAAAAAATAGTCTAGGGTTTGGTGCTGATGGGACCTACTTTAATATGTTGGATTTAATTAGAGAGCCACCTTAGAAATTCTGATGGAATTAGAGATATGCATCTTAGCTATCTTAATCACCATTCAATTTAGTGAAATAATGGTAGTCATCGATGGTTACTATTTCCAGATAATTTGTTAGAGCTTTATGCAGGATGTGGTATATATATGTTGTTATATATGATATGTTGTCTTCTTGTCCTTTTGTTACAGGAACAATTAGATTTTTGAAGAGAATGTTGGGTTGTCTTCTAATCTTATAATTTAGTGGGATAGTATAATTAATCCAAACTAATGAAGTGGCCTATTGGGAACCAAATATCCTCATCCAATTCTGAGCAAGAATTCTTAGAGGCTAGCTTTAAGTTGTTCTTGAGGGAAAAAGAAATCAAGTGTAGTAAGACTTCTTCTGCTGGGAGCACCATTGAGTACTAGTTCACAAAGAATATGTGCAGCCTAATCTTTGGTGGGTTTGAATCTTGGCTCACTATATAACAAACTTGAAGTTGGTCCCAAGCAGAACAAAAGGTTCTTATGTTCATATATCCAAAGTTCCCCCGTAAAAATGTTGAAGAAGAATTGAGATCTCTTTTAGCAAGAAGCTGTTCGCTAGAATTATATAATGCGGCCTACATTGATCCTAGGTCTACAGTCTACACTAAGCTAAGGTTAATAACTATATAGAGGTTCGCATGTTTCATTTTTTTGAACAACCTTCTTGAAGTACAGTTGCAAAAATCTAGAAGATACAAGAATTCCAGTTATAAAAACATTAAGAAAGGATTTCAACTCCTATCACAAAAAATAGAAATTAGTTCCACATTTGTTACTTGCCACATACTTGTGTGGGTATCTATTTCCATTTCCCAATAATAATATTGATATATACTTGTTAACGCCAAGATCTTTCCACGCGCCTCAATCACGTAACACGCGTCTATATCCTCGCTTACGATAAAGAAACACGACAACACCAAAAGCTTGACGACCGATCGTGGGGGATACCTCCCGTGAGAGAGTCGATCTGACGATCATGAGGTTAACAATGGAAGATAAAATCTCTAGTGTATTGAGAGAGAGAATTATCAGTTGTTAGTGTGTGTACCTTTTTCTTGAAGACTTCGCTTGTTATGTTATGCTCTCTGGCAGGTTCTTTACCGCCACCTCCTCCCGACCACACCCCGATCCGATGGTTTCTGCTGATTGGGTAGAGTCACCCACTACCTACCTGATCACTTTGTTTCTACTGGCCAATTGGCCCAAGAATCTCATCCACATTAATGCATGGCGAGATCTGATAGTCATTGTCATTTTTTTTTTTATCATTACACATCGAAGATGGAGATATTTAATATCTAATGGATTCACCAACTAATCAGGCCACGTCTTATAAGGACTCAACAGGAATAAGATGGTGACTAAGCCCAATAACTTTTAGGACCCAATAGTGGAGACCCAATGGACTAACCAAATAAATAAGCCTAACCCATTCGGCCCAATAGGAGAAATATCATGATCCAACATTGCCCCCTAATTTTTATTAAACAGACTGTTTAATAGGAAACTATAAACGATCTATGATATGAAAAATTTAATAGGATCAAAAGAGGCCTAAATTGACATCTACCAAGGCCCAAACGGTAAAAAATCAAAATAATAAGGTAGGTAGGTTGAAGCAACCGAAGCCCAATCTGAAAACTGAATGATAAATATCTAAAAATTTGGAGCAAGACGCTACCCCTTCGAATTCCTCATCATTACGGAAATTAAATGTCTTGCCTTCGTAATTTGTGCAATCTGTCGATATAGAAGTAAATTTCCCAAAATTGGCGGTTTTACTGCTTGATTTGAAATTAGAATACGCGTGAGCTTTGATTTCTCCCTCCAAACTCTCTTTCTTCTGCTGCAAGTCTCGACAATGGTGACCCTAAATTCCAACCAAAGTTCTCCTCTCTGTGTAACCCCAATCACAACTGTCCCACCTAGCCCTAACCCCACTGAAGAAGTTTCGGGCCCAAACCCTAAGGCCTCAAGTCCAAGTAAGAAATCCCTACCTCCGAAATCTCTTCCTAACCCCTCTGAATTTTTCAAGAACAAAGACAAATATCCCCATGCCAACACTCTTTCTGCTGCTTACGAGATTGAATTGCGAAAGATTAAAGCTCGTTATCATATCCCAAACACCCATTTAATAAGAGCCCCCAAGCACGATGAGAGAAGATGTACCAACGTCCGGATGGATGGGCCACTTTGTTAAATGACCTTTACTTGAAAGGGGGTTCATTTCCTCTTCACATTTTCTTGGTTACCTCCTAGGTTCATTGGTGTTGGATTAAGCCCAAGCGTTCCAAACTCATACATCCACATCTTAGCGTTCATAGCTTTCTGCCATGAATTAGGCGTTAAACCCATCCTTAATTTCTTCTTTACCATTTACAGGGTTGCCCAGTCTAGAGAGAAAGGGTTTAAGGTTTTAGGCAAACAAGCACCGAAGGCGGGTGAAAAGTTTGAGAGGCATTCTTTGATAAACACTCCTTCGAGCAATAGGGGATGGCACGAGAAATGGTTTTTTATCAAAGGACACGAAATTGCTCATTCTGGAACTGCTTCTTGACGAAAAAGTGTGCGATTTTGGCGATCTCTCGACGAAAGAGTGAGCGAGATGATAGAGCTTTTGGGAATTTCCCCTTTGGAAGAATGGAAACATGGACTTCTCTCAAACGAGCATGGATTTATGATCGTAAAGCGTAAGTCTTAGAACTACTTTTGTGCGTATTTACGTGAAATCTTTAATAACATTGGCCTGATTTGTCGTTGCATAATCCACTTACAAAAATAAAATTCATTCTTGGCTGACGCGATCGCGTCGCTAATGAACCCTATTGCCGTCGTGAATGAGGTCATTAAGCGACGGCATCCGTCGCCACTCACTACCGTCGTCGTATGGTTCGTTGCCCGACCTCCGTAAACAAATGGTCGACAAGTTGGTCATTAAGCGAGACAGGTCATTCTTGAAGCGACTACAAAGTCGCCAATGACTTCATTCTTGACGACTGCATGGTAAAATCACAATTCCCCGTCGCCAATGACCCACTTTAAAAAAATAATAAAATTGCAAAATTCCCCTGTTCATTTACATATACATTGTACCTGTTATAAACTAAGAAAAATAAATAATGACAATATACGCATATCAATAACAATCATATCTTTTACTATCAACAATTAATATAATTAGATACCAAACTCAAATCTGTACAACTCAAAAGCTAAATACATACATGAAAGTCAAAATATAAATATAAACAACTACTGCCCAAGATCAGGAATCTCTGTCTCATCGCCGGTCCCATCCTCCATAGTCTCATCAGCATCAGCTCGGAGATCATCACCATCTCCTCCACGAACATCACCTGTGCCGCCATCTCCACCTCCACGAGTCTCATCAACAAGACCCTACAAAATTAAAATATTAATAACGGAGTCCCCAAAATAGATCATATTTATATTATTTTAGTTTGTGTTCTATGTTGTTGTTCGGTTTACATGAAACAGGCAATAACTCTGGTCTCATTATATGTCGGAATCGAAAATCGATTATAACTTCGTGTCTCAATACCTACAGCGTGTCTTTGTGTGTGTGTTTGTGTGGCGTTCGGAGGGACGATGCGGGTTTCGGGCTCTTTTTCGGCTTTTTGGCTAAGTGTTGTTCAGTTTCGCAAACAGGGCGATAACTCGGTCTCCGTATGTCGAATCGAGTAATCGTGCGTTATAGTTGTAATGTGCTAATACCTCACAGCGGTCTTTGTGTGTGTGTGTGTTGTGTGTGGCGTTAAATGCAGACGATCACGGGTTTTAGGCTCTTTTCGGCTTTTTGCCTAAGCACTTGTTCATTTAGCAAACTAAGCGATAACTCTTCTCCATATATCGGAATCGAGTACCGTCGGTTATAACGCAGCGTTCTAATACCTACGGTGCTATGTGCGTGTTTATGCGTTGCGAGCCAGACGATCACGGGTTTCGGGCTCTTTTTCGCTTTTTGCCTAAGTGTTGTTTAGTTTATAAAACAGCAGGCGATAACTCGGTCTCCGTATGTCGGAATCGAAAATCACCGTCAATGGTAATCGTGCCTAATACCTCTGTGATCTTGTGTGTGTGTTTTGCGTATGCGTTGAATGACGATCACGGGTTTGGGCTCTTTTTCGACTTTTTGGCTAAGTGTTGTTCGGTTTATGGCCCAACCAGCGATAACTTTCGGTCTCCGTATGTCGAATCGAGTACCGTCGGTTATACGTAGCGTGCCTAATACCCACTGCCAGTCTTTGTGTGTGTGTTTGCGTGGCGTTGAGACCAGACGATGCGGGTTTGAACTCTTTTCGGCTTTTTGCCTAAGTGTTATTCGATTTATGAACTAAGCGATAACTTCGGTCTCCGTATGTCGAGAATCAAATGCACCGTCGGTTATACTAACGCTGCCTAATACCTCTCACGCCAGTCTTGTGTGTGTGTGTGTTTGCGTGGCGTTGAACGAACGATCACGAGTTTCGAGCTCTTTTTCGGCTTTTTGCTAAAATGTCTTGTTTCGATTTTGCAAACTAAGCGATAACTTTCGGTCTCCGTATGTCAAAATCGAAAATCTGCGTCGGTTATAACGTGTTCAATACCCACGCCGATCGCATGTGTGTGTTTTCGCGTGGCGTTCGGAGGACGGAGACGATGCGGGTTTCGGGCTCTTTTTCGGCTTTTTTGACTAAGTGTTGTTCGATTTGTGACAGAATGATAACTTTCGGTCTCCGTATCGTCGGAATTGAGTACCGTCGGTTATAACGCGTGCCTAATACCTCGCGGTCTTTGTGTGTGTGTTTGCGTGGCGTTGGACCAGACGATCGCGGGTTTCGAGCTCTTTTTCGCATTTTGCCTAAGTGTTGTTCGATTTATGAACTAAAGCGATAACTTCGGTCTCCGATGTCGGAATCGAGTACTGCGTCAGTTAACGCATACCTAATACACGCGGTCTTTGTGTGTGTGTTTGCGTGGCGTTGACCGATGATAATCTGAGTTTGGGCTCTTTTGACTTTTTGCCTAAGTGTTGTTCGATTTATGAAACTAGGTGATAACTTCGGTCTCCGTATGTCGAATCGAAATCTGTCGTTATAACGCTGTGTCTAATACCTCCAGCGGTGCTATGTGTGTGTTTGCGTTGCGTTGAGACCAGACGATCACGGGTTTCGGGCTCTTTTCGGCTTTTTGGCTAAGTGTTGTTCAGTTTCGCAAACTAGGCGATAACTCGGTCTCCGTATGTCGAAATCGAGTACCGTCAGTTGTAACGCTGCCTAATACCCTACGCAGTGTTGTGTGTGTGTTTGCGTGATGCTCGTTGACCAATGATGCGGTTTCGGATCTTTTTCGACTTTTTGCCTAAGTGTTGTTCAGTTTATGAACTAGGCGATAACTCGGTCTCCGTATGTCGGAATCGAGTACCGTCAATTGTAACGCGTGCCTAATACCTATGCGGTGATGTGTGTGTGTTTGCGTGGCGTTGATACGGACGTCTGGGTTTTGAGCTCTTTTTGGCTTTTGTGTGTGTATAATGGTGTTAGGGTTTTATCTTATGTTTATCTAAGCAATACAATTACAAATTACATTAATTAAATAAGAAATACAGAATTTAATTGTTTTTACCGTCGAATATGTGGTGGGAAGATGTCACAAGACAATCGCACACACGCGATGGCCTCCTCCTCCGTATTTACACCCATGAGATCGCCAACGACAAATTAGGGATCGACAGAGCCGTGGACAACCTCCCCGAGCTAATCCGATATATCCGGCCATGCGTGATGGTGCGCTCGATCGCACAACACCGCTTCGACATGCACCCTCTATGATCCGCCGGAAGAAGTCATCTGGATAATGAAGGGCCGGCTACCGATCCACTCGCACCACTACCTCCAGCTGGGTGGGCGCTGTCGAGATCTCAGAAGTAGGACTAGGGTGTAAGCCGACATGGGAATGCCCACAACTCTACCCTTCTTTCGGGCCCCTCAGAGCCTGCAGCCTACCCTCTATCTCCTCGTCTCACACGTGTAGACTCGCCTTCACCGGAGTGTCACCTCTCCGGCCGCCCGCCACTTCAAGATCTTCAACTGTCACGACAAAAAACATATTAGTGGATGATACGCAAAGTATAAAATGAAATAATATAAAAGAATATCCGAATTTTAAATACATATTAAATAAGAGCATTAAATAACTTACAAAGAATGCGCTCACCTCAGTGAGATATAACCATCATCACCTTTCTTTTCGTATGTGCCACCAAAACTCCAAGCCGGAGGGTGCATGCTTTAAACTCACCTCAAGTCTCTCCCAGACAGTCAGACGATCGAGACCCAGTGCAAGCAAGAGAGACGACTCATTGTCGGGCAAATTAACGTCAGTGCCGACATCTTCTTGAAGGTCTCGCCATTCCCAAATGCCGCATCCCGTCCCACACCGCAGTTAGATATGAAATCTGCCGACATCCTTAAGTGTCTCGCCCATCACCCATCTTCGTCTGGGCCTTTTTTCTTCCAAATAGAGACCCACTTGTGCTAATTCATCTCTAGGTATCTCAGTAAATAGGCCATGCCATGGGCTTCCCGCCTGCCCTCAAAACGATAATATCTCTCAAGACATTACACATTAAGAAGTTTAGTAGACAACATAAATCAAAGAGATAACATAAATCAAAGAGGTAACAAAGATATTCAAATGTCTAATAAAACTAGCATATATGAATGATTGGCATCCTACCTTAAATTCAAAGAATAATCAATCGACGCAGACGATCATCCACATCTCGCCCACCTCATCCACTTCAAGCTTGAGAATCGGTCATGACGATCCTAAGCAACGTGTTCCTCAAGGCGTATGCCAAGGATACTACAATTGAAATTGCAAATTACAAAGAATATATAAGAACTAAATACTTATATTATAGTAATATTATATAGATTATGAAATTACCTATGAGTCCCAACACGACATATAAGAGGCGCTGGGGATTCCCTAAATAGCCACGTAATAGTCCTCATGAGGCTCACGCCGATCACCCATGTATTGAAATACATCAATATTTATATAAACGAATATAATGTCAATACAATATAAAATAAAAAATAATAAGGTGTATCCCAATAACATATATAATTATACCGACGATCCCGCCGATCATCACGCTGTAGAATCTCCACTACCTTCACGACCGACGCACGCCCACCACGATCGCCGTGGTGGTGTGCTAATATATATGTATGTGATACATCAATAACTAAAAGAATGCAACATACAAGAAAAGAGGGATAACATAGAGGATAACATACATACAATTAAAAGAATGCAACATAAATAGAACCTAAAAGTTACAAAGATAAATAAGAACCTAAAAGGATACAATTAAAAGAATGCAACATAAATAGTAACCTAAAAGGATACAAATAAATAAATAATAACCTAAACCGACACAAATAAGACATACTCCTAAAATAACTCAACACCTTATTTAGTAGATTAATATAAGTCAAGATAATGATTGCACTACTACAAACTATTACATTTGAATACAACTAAAATGACACAAATAAGACATACTCCTAATCATTTATATCGTCAAAGCCATCAATATCGTAATCGCCATCTTCGAAAGCAAAGAGATCTTCACTATCGTTGTCATCACCATCTTCGCTGCCTTCAACGATTTCTTCAATTATATTTACCTCCTCAACAACATCATCTTCACTTTCGACAAATGATAACATCATCCTCTTCTTCACTAGACTCACTAATAATTGTCACATCAAGAGTGTGACACTAAGTAGACTCGACTCAGAAAGGTTCATCGTCTGACGAGGAGTCAGGCCTTGAAAACCACGGCTTTGGTGGTTATAACAAAGATGCCATGGGCTTGCAGGAGTCTTAACACTCCGCCAGAAGACACACCGTGTCGCTTGACTTGCTAAAATAAAAGGCTCGGCCCATACCACTCATCACCTTAGTTTTGACTTAACATTAACAAATACCCGTTCCCGAATTTTTATCTACTTTAACTCCATTCTAACATCAAACCAATGACAATCAAGCAAACTAATTCTTTATGACCCCAATATTTGAGAACGATAACTTCTAGCAATCGTCCATACCACCATCCCAAATGTTATCGTAGTAGCCTACCTTTCACCACAACACCAGAATCAATGTAAGTTTACTTTCCCCAATATCGCAACACTTAAATCAGAATCATTGACAATGCAATATGTATAAGTATCTACAGATCTTTCGGGGTCATTTCATTATAAGCTTTAGTCGATTGTCGCCTAACTCATCCGTGAGGACCTAATGTACATTAACACAACATATTCTAAAGTTAATTACGCCTATAAGAATAAGTCTATGATGGTAGATTCATCAACGCTTAAAGGTTAGACTTATATGATCCTTAAACCATCGCACAAATTCTCCATTTCAAATTTTGCAAATCCTCGTCCGATATACTCTTGATTCGCTTCACGATTTCAACATCATATCGACCGCAAATACGCTTATATACTCAATGTGTTTGGAAAGGAACTCGACACAATTACACCAGTGCATATATAGTTATGACTACTTACTTAATGTATGGCGCTACTTCATTCATGTTGACAAGTGCATATAATGTGGCAAAAGATACTCACTATCTATTAAGAATCGCTTTTTTACCGCCGAATGGGCGACAGACAGATGACTAAAGGCGCTTAATTCTCCATTTTCCTCGTATGCAATAAAATGATTCCGACGTAAGTTTTCAGGCTTCAGATGAACATTCTACCAAAGTACAACGAGCGTAAATTAACAAGTTCCTCCATAACATAATCTTTTCAAAGAATCGACCCTCTACACTGCCTCTATTCTTCACCTTTTGCTTTAGACGTCGATATACCTATGTGATATATAGATTAACAAAAAATAATGAACATTTTACCGTATTAAAAAACATTAATGTCATTACCTCTCGAATGGATACATCCATCTATATTGTACGGACCGCCAAACTTAGCTTCGTATGGCAAGTGAATAGTAAATGCTCCATCAATCAAAAAACGATGGAGGAAGATCATTTCTAACTTGCACATTATTTCCACTATCTCGCATCTCCATTTTATCTATGTCTTTGACCAAGTCCGCCAAGCATAGATCTCTCAAGAAATTAGAAAGCTCACTGCTGCTTCAACCACACGCTTTGCAATAAGTCGATAAATGCCACAGGATCACTTCGCATGAATACGTGATAATCATGACTTTTGAGACCTCAAACTTCAAATTTCTTCAACTTTACAACACCTTGCTATATTCAAGAATATCCATCCGGAGCTTCAAATTAATCGATCCAATTACATATCAATATCAACTGCTCCCGTCAAAGTATATTCAACTTTTAGGCATTACCGCCTTACTACCCTCCCGACATGTACCCACAAATCTTCCCTAATGTTCATTTCACCAAATCAAGCCTCGACTTGTTGTCATTCCTTTTGTTCTACCAATGGCATCTATGATCAGATAAAAAATATTATCAACACGTTTTTTCTCAAGATGATCGGATCTAAACAATGACGGATGCAGAGTGTAGCCCAATAAAGGTGTCAAAGAACATGGATCTGTGTGTCCAACCAGAACCTTACCGTAACTATAAGCTCGCTTAATCTGCGATTCTTCCCCGAGGTGGAAACTTCAAATGACTAATCCAACTCAACACCGCCGACCCGTAAAGACGCCAGTACTTGACGCTTTCTCTCGCTTTTCGATTAAATTGTCTACTCATCCGTCGATAACGATGTTCAATCGGCAAAAAACCGTCTGGATGTTGCGAAGAAACTCATTTTCCCCCATGTTTGAGCCGCATGCCTTTTTAATCGACCCTACGCACACGGACATGATAAGCCCCCATGAGTCGACCATCCGCCGATCATTCCTAACGCCGAAAGTCATTTATTGTCCACAAGAAAGTCGCCTCATGTCAAAGTTCTCGCTTAAGAGATACATCATAAGTTTGAACCCCTTTTTCCCACAACATCTTCAACTCATCAACTAACTACCGAGGTATACATCGATGTCTTTACTCTGACTCTTATCACCCGAATCAAGAAAGGCATGAACATGTAGGGATCTTTCACGCACATCGGGCGGAGGAGGTTATACACACCACAATAATCACCGCCAAGTTGAGTAGGGCTTTATGTAAGGCCTGCTAAACGGATTAAACCCATCCGTAGCAAGTCCAAGCCTAACATCATGCGAACCTCTTCAAAGAAACGAGGGGTGCTTGTTATCAAAATTTTTCCACTCAAGCCCATCTCGCCAAAGGCCACCGACCTTCGACTATGTCCCGTAGAGTGCCACCTCATATCCTCTACAGATGTATTGACATGAACAACCGCACGAAGCCTCGGCAATGGGAAAGTAACGTAAGATCTTTCTCAAGACGCCTTTTCCCTTTTTCATACTGCTCACATGATTCTACTTGTACCACAAATATCACACGACCTCTTTATCTTTATCGACATCACCGTAATACAACATACAAATATTCTCACAAGCATCAATCTTCATACCCTAGATCGAGCCTTTTTTCCATTTTCTTCACATCATAGTACGACTTCCAGAACTTATCACCTCGCAGTAAACACTCTTCACAATGCTTAATAGCTCATTAAAACCTCTCTCATATACCACGCTCATTCTCAAGTGTAAAAACTTAGTCACAAAGCAGATAAGACGGTGTTTTTTTCGTGTCATCATACAAAGGTGTCACCGCTCATGCAATAACTCATAGAAACCCTTAGCCCCATCATTCTATTTCTTGCTCGACGCCATCGCCATCCCCGCCTCGTCAGATTCCACTCGAAAAGTACGAACCAAAGCCTTTCACTATCATGTTAGATATACCAAAGTTTTCGCCACCTCCGATTCCTGCTCGATTCATGTTCATCCAACCAGTTTCCCCATGATAGATCCATGTCGATAACCCCGCTTGAACCCATACGCAAATAAGTCGCATACATGACATCACTCTTTCCTTCCACATTTCATTCACACACCTCTTACAAGGACATCCGATCTCATCGCCACGACTTGCTTTCAAACGCCAAGTTGAGAAACCGCTCAACCCCACTACGATACTCGTAGCTAAGCCCACTCCTATCAAGCATACCCTACGCTCCATCCAACTTCGATCAATGTATATCTCGACAAACCGTCTCTGCTATATATATGGAAAGTTAGACAAACACAATCAAGTCTCCAAGTTAATGTATATGCAAGCTTATGAGTTTCCTAACTTCATCTCCCACTCTAACGGGTCAGCTTATCCCATTCCTGATGTGTCATTTCATCGATGTTAACAACTTGAACACATCTTTACATTTTTAATTTTCTAAGAAGATTTCCCCATGGTCTTCAAGTACACGAAATAGACTAACACATCGTAGTCTAAATATGCACCAAGAACATCAAGAGATATATACCGACCAAAATTCAAAAATATAAAGACGTGTTCAAGTCGTTAACACCGACCTAAGTGAGATCGAACATACAAGAACAAATTCCAAAATCGGATTATTTGAGATTCACTCCTACTAAGTGAATCTCAAACGGGTTTCTAAGCTTCCTAAACTATATGACAATATATATATATATGAAAGAAATTGAAGTATCCACTTAATAGTAATTATGATAAATTAAGAAGATTATGTCATTTTATAATTGTAAAAAATTGACAATGTCAACTATAAAAGAATGTGTTCCAACATATTTTATTTTTAGCAAATATAATCAAAAACACTTGACATAATACATGTAGACAAATACAGAGCTCAAGGACATAATTATATACAAACTAAGCCCCAACAAAGGATGAATGTTAATAACTATAGAGGTTCAATGTTTTATTTTTTCCCTTCAACAAATTCTAGAAAACTGCACTGTAAGTTTCAACATCTAATAGTTGAGCTAGAACAAGAGTTATAATTACGTAAGCTTTTGAACTACCTTCAAGAAGACAAATGCTTAAATGAATTTGGAAAATCTAGAATATACAAGAATCCATATACACTAATGACTTTAAGTACTTTTGATCAACAAAGGATTTTTGTATGATAATATTGATGCATACAACAAGAGACACCAATAAACAGAGTTCATTTAATCATGTCTCAAAATATTATAAACCCAAGCATGTGTAAAAGAAAAGAGAATCATTATAAACCCTAAATATTATGGAAGGCCCTCTAATCAAGCAAATTATACTTGTATAAAAGTAGTTCTTTTCTTTTTCAAATCACATAAATAATATAGCTTTATATATAACACAAAACTACGTATAATTAACCCAAGTGTTATTTATATATACGCCATAATATAGCTTAATTAATATGATAATACATGCCTTTTGTTGAACTTACAGAAAGTTTACACACTTGAAATCATGTAAAAAATGACTGAAAATTATTGTTCATATATATTACTGCATATATACGTAGTAAAGTTATAACTAATCAATCACTTGAAATCATATCTTATCACAATGAACCACTATTTCATGGCTTTAAAGACAATTATTAAATAAAGGAAATAGAAAAGGAAAACTTTGAGCAAAGCTTTCATATGGAAAAACCATATACCAGCTTTACATACACTAAATGGAAGAACAAACTAAACTATTTCAAGTATCAGATTATATAATATCATACCCACATCAAGTTCATCTATTCAACCCACTTAAACAACCCCCAATGTGAAATCAAAGCTAACATCGATAGAATTTTATGTTCATAATAGAGCAATAAATAATGTTCAAGAGCTATTTAGAGAAGAAACATTACCTTTAAGAAGAACAAAGAAGCTTGACTAATCTCCACGGTGAACAATGGCGAGGAAGAGGGAGAAGTAATAAGAAAGGAGGGAGGAAAGGGGCGAATCATAGTGAGATAATGGAGTCAAATGGGTGCAATCAATCGAGGATTCCAACCTAGTTAAACCAACCGAGTCTTCAATCGAGAGGAAACGAGCGAATTGAGAGGGAAATGAGAAAATCTCGCATTTACGATGGAAAAGGAACAAAAAAAGACGTTGCATGTCATGAACTGTGGTTCTAAAATATATTACTCATTCTCGACGCAGATGCCGCGCGCCGAGTCCCGTCGCCATTATTATGTCATTCACGACGGCAATTCTGCCGCTTTTTATTTTTATGTCCGCCGCCAATGCTTTTTCCTCTCCACCGCCAAATTTTCGCACCTATTTTTCCTGGGGAAAAGTTATTATCGACGAGATTTTTCTCACACCTCCCCGAACCTACTCTAACCAGGAAAGTCTGTTTAACATACCACTACACGAACGGGCAAAAGTCCTTCGTATCAAGAAATTGAAGACCAAAATCACCCCCTTAACTGCTGATGACCTCCGAGTTCCTTCCTCATCGACCGACATTCCTCCAACCTTCCCCACTGAAATTCAAGTATCAGATGATAACGAGCCGATCGAAATAACCCCCACACTCTCGCAAAAAGGAAGAACGATCGAGATAGTCACCCAGGCTCATCTTCTGTCCCTTCACCAGCTCAGGGCCCTATTCCCCGCCGATCACCTTCCCCGAAAACATATATATGGATCCATCACCATCTCATGATCAAACCATGCCTTCCCCACAAGCTGCCGCCATCTACCGAAGTTTCAAATGATGCTATGGCATCCCCAACCATGTGGCCTCGGTTTGACGCCAATTTCCCCTTTCAACTGTTCGATGCTTTCGTCCGGGAAACCGACGATCACCGATTCGGTAACAGTTTGAACGAGGATCTATTTAGGGAAGGGATGAGCTATCTGGCGAAGGTGAATGGTTTTCTCTTAGTTTCTGTATTTATCTTTACACTTAGATATTTGAGATTGATCAAACAATGTTGAACATATGTAGGCAAATGCTGTATTCGGACGTTTACGTCCAAGGTCTGTTGAAACTGAAGCCAAAGAGGTGGCTATAAGACAAGAAAATGTCACCCTGAAATCGACATTGGCCCGAGAGAGATGGCAACATGAAGCTGTCCTCCATACTAATGAGGGTCTTCGAAAGGAGTTGCCCTGACCAAGAAGAGGTGAAACGCTTCAACAAGAACCTGGTTAACCAAGGCCAATCTCCAAGAGATTGTCAAGATGAATGTTGACTTGGTTCAAAGGAATGAAATAAGAATAGGGAAAATTAAAGAGCTAAAAATCTGGCTAAATTGTTCGAGAAACTGGAACTAGCAGAAACTCGTCATCTGAATAGGTGTCAGAAGCTTGAAGAAGAAATTCGGGAGCTCCGAGCTCTTCAGGATCTTGGGCCTCCTCTTACCGATGATCTTCGCAAGCAGATCTGTGAAGAGTATCGGAAATCAGATGAGATTAATGGAGAAATCATGAAGATATACTCTGAGGGTTATGAGCTCTGTCGAAGTCGTGGCAAGAAAAAGCTAGTATCAGCCAAGGTAGACCCAGTCCTGCTCGACTCTTCAGATGGCGAGGATAATACCTGAATATGCTTGTTCTGCTTTACTCTGATTTTTAGGATTTTATGTGGAAGCTATCTATCCTTTTGTACTTGGTGGGATATTATGAATAGTTAATTGTGAATGAAATTTCGCTTTTCTTTAACACGACTCTGTTTAATTCGTTTCTTGTCAATAATTCAAAGATCAATCAATCAAGTTGAATAAGTGTCTTTTGAACTTGACTTAAATTGTGAATCGATAAGGCATATAACAATTAAGTTAAGAAATGACATGAATCAATTCAATGAATCGAAATGAATGAACCAAACTCAACACTTGAACAAAATAAAGTAATGTATACTTATCATTTCCGAAGTGTGAGACAGGTCATGTATAAGGTGAATTCGACTGATCCTCTTTGCACCATCAAGATCTTGTTTACCACTCGGGGTAAAACAAGTATATAAGGACATTTGTTTACCACTCGGGGTAAAACAAATTCATAAGGACACACCTGACAATAAGGCTGCCATCGAATGGCCAACGAGTCCGACCATACCTCCTTACTTCGGTGCATTTTGTTTACCACTCGCGGTAAAGCAAAATGAAAAGGACTATAGAATTTGTTTACTACTCGCGGTGAAACAAACCCACGAGGACACTCCTGCCGAAGAGGCTACCATCGAATGGTCAGCAAGTCCACCCCGTCCTCCTTACACCGATGAAGTTTGCCTACCACGAAGGGCCTGACAAATTCATAAGGACCACTTGCCAAAAAGGCTACCATCGAATGGTCACGAGTCCCCGGCCCCTCCTTACACCATTGTGAATTTAGGGCCAATAGGAAAAAGATCAATTTGTGAAAAAGTGAATCTTTTATTGATGACGATCCAACATTTACAGACTTCCGATAAACTGACTCGATCTCTACTGAAAATATTTCCGAAGCCTGCCAGCATGCCAAGTATTCTTGATTTTGGATCCGTCCAATGCCTTCAACCGATAAGTTTCTGGCTTCGGTACTTCAATTACTTCGTACGGCCCTTCCTAGTTCGGCATCATCTTTCCCATGTTCTGTGGCGTAGATGCTTTGACTTCTCTGAGGACGAAGTCCCCCACTTCAAATCTGTGAAGCTTTACCCCCTTATTGTAATGCTTGGCTACTCTCCGTTGATATGCTGCTAGTTTGATCAAAGCCACCTCTCTTGCTTCTTCTAACAGATCCCAGTTGACCTTCAGTCCTTCTTCATTATAGATCTCTTTGAATCGATTAACCCAAGACTTGAGATCCAATCTCGACCGGGACTAAGCGCATCGCACCATAGGCCAACTGAAGGTGAATCCTCATGTGGTAGTCTTGATGTAGTCCGATAAGCCCATAACACGCTGAGAAGCTCCTCTGGCCATCTTGCTCGACCTACTCCTATGTCTGTCACCATCTCGACCTCGAGAACCAACGACAATAAGTGCCATCTTCGATGCCTCAGGAGTTCTGCTCCTCGATCTCCTTCTTGTCCATGAGAATGACCTTGGAGACATGCATTTTAATGTTCCGCCCTTCCCTCGTCATTGTTGTACCTCCTTATGCTCTGCTACGCCTCTGATCGACATAAGTAGAGACGCCTCGCCTTTCGGGACGGCCATCCAAAGCATCTCAGACAAATATATCTTCTCTCTCGCCTGTAAGGACCTCTAAAGCTTTATCTTCGCCTCATCTCGCCATCTTCGCCAACTTGGCAGTTTTGTCATCTCGACCACTTCGGTGGTGAGTTTTAGGTGGAGAACCCTCTACCTGCCTCCGATCCCGATCACGATCTTTATCATCAAGAACACTAACCTCCGTCTGCTCTCGCCATGAGCTCTCCTGGACGAGAACCCTTGGAATCACGTTTGGGCGGTCTTTCACCTCTCATGAAAGCACTCTTCAAGGATCCGAGACAATCCTTAACAGAAATGTGTTGGACAGATGAGCTTACAGCCCTCAGCTGTCCTTCCGGTGTATCTTCTCTACTCCTCACCATCTTCCGAAGTAATTGAAAAACTCAATGACATTAGAACACATCCCTCCTTCTAGCGCCAATGTTAACGCCAAGATCTTTTCACGCACCTCAATCACGTAACACGCGTCTATATCCTCGCGATAAGAAACACGATAACACCAAAAGCTTCGACGGCCAAACCGGGGGGATAACTTCCGGCGTAAGAGTCAAGACAAAGCGATCACAAGGTTAACAATGGAGGATAAAATCTCTAGTGTATTGAGAGAGAGAGAATTATCGATTGTTAGTGTGTGTACCTTTTCTTGAAGACTTCACAGCATGTTATGTTCTTCTAGCCTTTGCCATCGTGTCACCCATTACCTCCGACACGTTTCGATCGATGGTTTCACCGACCGGATACAACACCCACTACCAGAAGTTCTCGTTGCATCACGCCTACCATCCAAAAATCTCATCCACATTAATGCACGGGCGAGATACAATAATCAATCATTATATTTTTTTATTATTATCGGTCCAAAGATGGAGATATTTAATATCTAATGGGTCACCCCACTAATCCTAATGGCCTTATAAGGACTCAACAGAATAAGATGGTGACTAAGCCTCAATAACTTTTAGACCCAATAGTGGAGACCCAATAGACTAACCAAATAAATAAAAGTTCAACCTATTCTTACCTACGATAAGAGAAATATCATGACCCAACAATACTAATGACTTGAAGTACTTTAATTTGATCAACAAAGGATTTTTGTACGATGCGATGCAATGTTAGACATATGTTTATGACTACTACTTCAATAAGCACCATACATATGAATCTCAAATTGAAAAAGATGCGGATAGTTGGTCACTTCATTTCAAGTGCTAAAGCATAGTAGCATACCACAATACACAAGAGTTCATTTAGAATCACGTTGTATACACAATAATTTTCTTAATTATATTTTAATATCAATGTGTAAGCCTTCAATAGATTGTGTTGATTACTGATATCAAAGCGTATATAGCACAAGCGTAAGTCCAACCTTGTACTGTTAGCAATGTACTCCATCTGCTATACTATCTATATATGTTGTAACATTTTCATAAAACTACCTTCAGAGCCAGTGCAACGTAAAAGCTCTTATACCTCATTTTCTCAAGAACTTCAAATTGAATAGCCCCACCCTCTTGCTCCAACCATCTACCTAATCTTCAAGCATCCATTAGCATGGAACTCTCAAATCTCCGTCCATCTCTTTCATAGATCATACTGACCTTGTAAATTACGTGCTTTAATTTCTCAGTTTTTAGACTTTCCCATCATAAAATCATTGAGTTTCCATTTTGTCTTCTTCAATACCTGACAACAATATGTTATTCAAGATAAAATGTCTTTGGTATCAGAGTGAGATGCATCTCACTCCAACTAGAAACTCACAGACATTGTCATTAACCTCAATAGAACTGCACCCAGGCTCCTTCCTGATTCCCAGAGCTTTCATTTTCTTTCTCACTTCATTACATCTTCCCATCCGTCAGCAGATGCATAGATATGCCAGAAGAATTTGAACACAGGAATTCTCAGATTCAATATTTACAACCTGTTTGGCAAGACATTCACCCATATCACCATAGATTCTATAAGAACTAATTAAAGCATTGTAAAGTGGAACTACAATCTTGTTATTTCCATTAGGCATATTTTCCATTAATTCTCTCCCTCATTTAACAATCACGAGTGGCCAAGAAAGTCTATCAGGCATCCATAATTTTAATTATGGTTCAATCTGATGTCTTTGTCATGCCAAAAATGCTGATAGCCTTCCTCTACCAATCCTCCATGATTACACATAGTCAAAACACCAACAAAGGTGATATAATCTGGTTTAAACACAGGTTATTTCATGTCTGAAAACATCTCAAGTGCTTTGCTGGTGCTCACATTCACAGCAACTGAGCAGATGAGGTCCATGAAGCTGTACCTTTAACTGGACTTCTCTCAAACAAAAGCCTAGCTTCATCACCGCAATTCACATACCCACACACCATACTTGTCCAACAGATAACATTTTTCTCGACATTACATAAAAAATTCTCCAGGTTCATGTAGACATCCACATTTAGAATACATATCCAACAGTGAATTTACAATTATAGTGGTAAATCCAAGTTCACAAGCAACATAACTGCTGTGGATATACCTGCTGAATTCCAATTTCTTCAATGCCATACAAGCAGAAAGAGTGCTTTCAACACTGGGTTCATCGGGTCTCCTTAATACTTCCCTCTTCTTGCATCCCCAACAGCGTCCTCAGATATCTTAACCTAACATACCCACAAAATAAATACTCCAAGTCTCTTGGGCATTTCATCAAATAGCTTCTTCAAACTCCATGAAAACCCAATTCACCACTTATGCCCATAAGTTAATTACAGACATAACAATCAAATTCAACCCATATTTCACAACAAACCCATGAATCTTTTCCCCCTACCAAAACCTTCCTTAAATAAACAACTGAATTCAAACAAAAAGATAGCTTTTTTTCTGACGCAACTACTCTTTGTTTACGCTTTTATCATCCCATTATAGATGAATAAAGTCGGGATTTTGATGTAATCAAAGATTTACTCAGCGCGATGTAATTTTCCAAGGGATGGGTGTGACCGTCGTCTTTTTTCGGGGATATCGATTCAGATTCCGAAGAGCTGTTTTTTTTATTTGTTTCAGTTCTATCATGGATTGCAGGTGAGTCTTTGCCAAGTGAGTGGTTGTTGTGAATTGAAGTGATCTTCTATTCTTCTGTAGGAAATGGCGGGAACTGGACTTGATGAGAGAGAGAAAACTGTGCTGACCGGTCATCTGATAGTCGGATACTAACGCTTTCTGCCTATCTTTGGAGTTGCGAACGAAAAAAAGAAAATAACGGAGAAATGTTCCCCTCCTTTGCACATTCCATTCAATTGATCTTTGTTAATAATAATTAAAATATATTAAAAAATAATTAGGAAAAAATATATGCTATGGCCTATGGCGATGGTTTTTGGGTTATAGCGACGGTGTGTTATAATTATTCTGGGCTACAACGACGGGTGAACTGTCGCCATAGTCCAAAAAATCCGTCGTCATAGCCCGACATAACCCAAATAATTAACAATATTAAGATCAATGTTATCAAACATTAAAATTATTAAAAATATTTTCAGCTATTAAAATTTTGATAAAAACATTCACATGCTTGTTAAATGATGAATAAATATCAAATTACATTTATTTTAAAAACAATTATACTACTCAATATTATAAATTAATTAATTGATATTGACTTTAATTATACATGGACGAAACCATAAAATTTTTCCTTAAAAGGTCAATATATACACCATAAGGTCATGAATAATTTAGTGGGTTTTCGGACATTGCCCTTAGTCTAAATTTTGTAGATAATTTTATATTTTTTGGTTAAGATTTTTTTTTTGTATATGATACACAAAGTAAAGAAAAGAGGCTATAAAATTTGATATTTGTATAATAATACTAAAAAAATGGGAAGAGTTATTGTATGAACTTGCTCGAATTTCAAATTGACTTGAAGAAAAATTAAAATTAGTCTCGGAGTATAGGAAGTATCTTTTTATATTATTTTTTTTCAAAAACTATTATATATACTTTGTTTTTTTAATAAATTTTGGGGGTTTAAAATAAAAATATCAAAATTTTATAAGCTTAAAAAAATTTCTAAATTTTTAGAGTATCCCGAGCTCCGGACCCTAAGCTCCAACAGTTCCTTATACTATCTAAAACTATAAAAATATGATAAATTGAATAAAATTAGAGTAAATGTGTAATGGAGGTGACTAACTAAAAAAATTAATTAATAATTATAATACAAAAATTATTTATAAATTTTATTTCATGTTGGTATTGAAATTATAACAGATTTTTAATATATATTTACATTACTATTTTCTTTTATATATATATATTTACATTACTATTTGACCTTTATGTTAATTTTAACAAATATGATCAAGTATTTAATGAATCCTATCAAACCTTACTATTGATGTTTATCCCCAAATCAAAATATTGGAAGACTTTTTTTATAGACACAAAGGATTTACTTGTTATTAATATAGTCTAGTCTCGTTGTTCTTTAAATCCCTTATTTCATTCCGATAATTTAATGAATCATGCCAATACAGAGGAAATAGCTTATTTTAATTTTAAAGATATATTTGAGGAATAGACTATCTGATCTTAAATAATATAAAGAAAGACATTTGTAGGAAGCCCAAAAATAGCCTAATAATAAATGTTTTTCTTTTTATTATTTAAGATCACATAGTCTATTCCTCGAATATTACTTTAAAATTAAATTATAATAATAATATAGGTTTTGAAAGAAAAAAAAAAGGACAAATGTCAGCAGCAAGTGTAAATGATGCATAATAAATGTGTGCGAATTTCTTCTTTTTAATTTATCTCAAAATTATGTAGATTTGTCCGGCGATCTCAATCTAAATAATTAATTCCGGAAAACATTGACTTGGAACCTCCGCTCCGCTCCGCGCCATTGGATTCCATTATCAATACGGTCGGGTCGCCTCGCCTCGCCTCGCTTTGATTCATCACACCGTACTCTGAAACTTGACACAAAGCTGTATGCATCTTCATTACTAGGACCCCCAAGTTTCAGGCTTTCAGCCACGATCACGTGCCCAGGTTCTTTCTTACTAATTCATCTGTCGGTGATATTTCTTTGCACAGTAGGGTCTCAATCTACTCTTTCTTCGTATCTACGTTATTTTACCACCACGTTTACCCTATTAATTTGGTGTATACTACTTGCAATCTTTTCCCAATTTTAAGCATCAGCTCAATCTTAATTGCAACGAGGTCATTATTATAATATGATCTATCCATTTCAGATCCCAAACAATATATATCACTCTCTGCAGCTCACTTTCACTTGAGAGAAAAGGAAACCCTAGAAACCAAATCATAAGCTTCGGCTTTAATGTCGATTGGGTTTCAATATGTTCTCTTGCATCAACATCAGGCCATTGATCCCCAAATCTGAATTCCTTGTGAAATCACTGTTAAATTAGACTTCTGTTCCTATCCAGTTTAGTCCCGAATTTAGCAGATCAACTCCTTAGCAGCTTAGCTCTTTCCAAAATTCTACTGTCAAATACGAGGAGAGTTTAGCGAGGCAGAAAAAAAAAGAACGATTAGAAACCAATCACAAAAGCAATGGCTTCTATTAGATTTGATGCTGCGAAACAACACTATGCAACAAGTAGTCTTGTAATTGGTTATGCTCTATGTTCGAGCTTACTTGCAGTGATAAATAAGTTTGCCATTACCAAATTCAACTACCCTGGTCTTCTCACTGCGTTACAGTACCTCACTTCAGCTCTAGGTGTTTGGGTTTTAGGCAAATTGGGGTTGTTGCATCACGATCCGTTCATACTTGAGACTGCAAAGAAATTCATGCCTGCTGCAATTGTTTTCTACCTCGCCATCTTTACAAATACGAATTTGCTTCGTCATGCCAATGTAGATACATTTATAGTGTTCAGATCATTGACTCCCCTTTTGGTTGCCATTGCTGATACTGCTTTTAGAAAGCAACCGTGTCCTTCAAAGCTTACATTTTTGGCGCTGTTGATTATTTTGGGGGGTGCTGTTGGGTATGTTGCCACAGATTCCGGTTTTACGCTCACCGCGTATTCATGGGCATTAGCTTATTTGGTCACAATCACCACTGAGATGGTTTACATCAAACACATGGTGACGAATCTTGGTCTGAGCACTTGGGGTTTTGTGTACTACAATAACTTGTTGTCATTGATGATGGCTCCGTTGTTTTGGATTGCTACGGGGGAGTATGCCGATGTCTTCACTGCTGTCGGATCGAATTCTGGAAATTTGTTTAATCTTGTAGCGTTTTCTGCAGTATCTTTGTCTTGTGTGTTTGGGTTGCTCATCAGTTTCTTTGGGTTTGCTGCCCGGAAGGCAATCTCTGCCACTGCGTTCACTGTGACTGGTGTGGTTAACAAGTTCCTCACAGTTGCAATCAATGTGATGATTTGGGATAAGCACGCTACTCCGTTTGGATTGGTCTGCCTCCTTGTGACACTTGCAGGAGGTGTTCTATACCAGCAGTCAGTTACTGGAGCTAGTAATGCTGCATCACAGCGCGAGTCCACAGTATCTAAGCAGATGGACGTCAAAAGTGACGGTGATGATTATGCAGGTAAGGATGAAGGAAAAGGCATATCTGGTAAATTTTCTGGTGTATGAGCATTTTTTACTTTCTTTGGCCATGATGAAGAGGCTACTTATGCCTACTATAGTGACATGGCAATCTATCCTTTATAGCCATTCAGATGTAGTTCTTTTCTGAAATTTGATTTTGCACTTTATTTTAGGTTGCTTTTATTCACACTTCATGATAGTATAAATTTTGTTGTCAGGCTACCTTTCTTTTTGTGAGTTACCCACTACCTTTCTGGAAAAAGACACACTGACAAGACTTCCATATTTGATGAGTGAATATCCAATTTCATATTCAATGTAACTGAATTTGTGCCTCGATTATTTTAATTAATGGTCTGCTGGACCTCTTGGTATCTTAGGACGAGGAGGTATAACTCTGATTCTTTAACAATTTTTTAAGTTGAGGAATAACCTCTTAAACAAAAGATTAAAACTTGCCTGTGAAACTTGCCTGTGATGAATTTTGCTTCAAGGCCTGCAGCAAGTGAAATATTTCTAATTATATAGATATTTTAATCTAGTGCAGAGATTGAATGCATCACCTGCTTCATTAGCTTTGACTATTTTACAGTAAGACTTTCAATGTTCCACAACCTCTTGTGAACACACGAGATCTTGTAATGCTTGATTGCTATACAAGTCTTGAAATAGAATGGTCTCTTGAAGTATCTTTAATTGCTTAGGTCGAATCCTTGCACCCAAAAGGAGAACAACGAATGATCTTTTATTAACTTATAGTTGTTGCATTGAGATTTCTTCTTATCATTCTGCTGATTAGGATAAAATTGATATCGCTGGTGTCTTTTTATTTTCTTTTATCCAAAATAATAATTCCCTTTCATTTTATCTACTTTGTTTAATCTTCCATCATAACAATGCATTGGAGTGGATCTTTTGTCTATCACATGTCAGTCAATTTTAGTAAGTCTGGTCATTTTCTTTTCTCTATTTCTTTTTTTATCCGTTTGTTCTCACTCTTCTGGTTGATTAAGACAATGTTCCAAAATTTTCCTACAATTCTTTTTTCGTTTCTCACTGTTCCATCCATGTAATGGATCATGCCTTCAATACTTGAGAAATAATTTTCTGTTGTATCATCTTCGATATTTTCTAAACTATTTCAGCTTACGGTGAAATGTTTAGATGTTTTCGAGTTGTATTGCAGAAAACATGATCTTTAGATTAGTAGAATATGAAACTTTAACCAAGCTAGTTGTAGGTTTTTTTTTGTTTTTTTTTTTTTTTTTTTTTTTGGGGGAGGGGGGTACTATCTAGTTGTAGGTTGAAAGTTGAAACCTAGTGTTTTGCTAAATATTTGTTGGATACCCTGTTCGGTAGTCAGAGAGGAAATTGTTCGCCCGTAAATCTATATAAATTAGACTACTGAGAATCCTTTTCAGATAAATGCAGAAACTTTGCTACAAGTCTTGTGTGCTTAGTTTTTGTGGTGTAGCTCGTCTTTGTTGTTTTGTCTATAAATTTTTAATAAATCACTCAACTTTGATTGTGTGCCGATATTGGTGAATTTGTCTTCTTCATTACTTTAAGAGCTCCTCCTGTTTGCGAGGTCTTGCGTGCATGTCCAATACCATTCCATTGTGATGAAGTTGATGAATAGACAAGCTGCACAAATTGAAATTGCAGAAGGGAAATTGAATATGGCACTGGAAGCCATTTCTCTGACTCTGGTGTTTGAGCGTGGGGAAAGTTGAGTTAGATGGAACTGATTGATTCCCCATCTTACCAGAGTGATTAGCAGTCTTTATCTGATAGAGAACAAAATTGTTTTCATATCAAGATTAAGTACAGTGGATTGGATTCCTGTATAATGTCAACTAAATTAAAACATTGTCTTGTCATTCTTTTCTTGGGGATAAGTTTAGCTAGTTCAAAGATTAGAAGATCCGTTTATTCAGCATTTTACTTGAATAATTCTCCTGATAGACCTTTGAACTGCATTTTGGAGGGAAGACGGAATTTTTTTTATAATTAAATTCAATCACAATATTTGTAAAACTCCCAATTATAGGATAGGATAGGATAGGATAGGATACAAGTAAGTATCTATATAGGGAGGAAAGAAAGTCTCACATTAAAAAAGGAAATAAAATCTCATAAAAGTAGTGTTAAATTAAAAAATTGTTTTAGCTTATCTTTTATAGTTCTCACGTTGGTTATTACATAATACTAATAAAGAAGAAGGAAAAACTTAAGAGAACTAATGAGAATTGAACATGGATGGGTCATTAATTAGGTCCCAAGGTTTTAGAATTAATTAATTAATAGACTTCACAAGACAAGTTGGGATAGTAGCATAGGAGTAATTTAAAACAATTAAAGGGCTAATATGTAGGTGTCTAGTTGCAATATACGACGTTGTTCAGTTTGGAAGTAGGGAATGAGAAGAAATTGAATAGAAACTATACACAAGTGGAATAGATAATTAAAAATTTCTTATCATTTTTAATTTGCATGCTTCTGTTTCTCTAAAATTAAATTAGGGACAATTATATATTCTATTACATTTTTAAAAATAATTACAACAATAGTGTCCTCATAAAAATTTTACACAACTAATACACTTCCATATTTATTTACAATATTAGTGCAATACTTAATTACAAAAAGAGTATAATCTTATCCCTTTAATTATGCACACGATTTTCTCCCTCATCTCTCTCACAATTTTCTCCCCATCTCTCCCACGATTTTCTCTCACTCCATTTCTGTTTCCCTTCTTCTTCTCCTCCCTCCCTCCGCCTCCTCCTCCTCTTGTCCAACCCCTCCCCTTCCTCCCGCCTCCCCTCCTCCCCTCCTCCCTTCCTCCCGCCTCCACCTCCTCCCGTCACTCCCTCCCCACTCCCTCCCCACTCCCTCCCTCTCCTCCCGCCCCTTTCTCCTCCTACCGCCTCCTCCTCCCACTCCCACTCCCACTCCCACTCCCACTTCTTTCTCCCTTTGCCTTCCCCCTCCTCCTCCTCACGCCTCCCTTTCTCCTCCCCTCTTCCCCGCCTCCTTTCTCCTCCACCCTTCTCTCCCCACACCCCACGCCCCCCACGCCCCACCCCTCCTCCTCCCGCCTCCTCTTTGATCCTCCGCCTCCCCACCGCCACCCCATCCCATCCTTTATTTTCACCCTAGAATAAAATCTTCCGATAAGGTAACCAATTTAGTTTTATTAGGTTACTAATTTATTTTGGATGTGATACTGATTTGGTAATCAAACTTCATGTAGTTGGTTACCAAATCATTTGATAAGGTAACCAATTCAGCTTTTATTAGCTTACTAATATATTTTGAATGTGATGCATTTGGTAACTAAAAATTTATGCAGCTTGGTTACTAAACCTTCCGATAAGGTAACCAATTTAGTTTTATTAGGTTACTAATTTATTTTGATGTGATGCGATTTGGTAACCAAATTTCATATAGTTGGTTACCAAACCATTCGATAAGATAACCAATTCAGCTTTTTATTTGATTACCAATTTTATTTTAAATGTGATGCGATTACTAGTCAAAATTAGATAAAGGTAACTATTTCAATTTTGTGGGTAACTAAATCGTCAAAAGAAATTCGTAATAAGAACTCTATGCATATGCGGCGATGTGTGGCTAAGCGGCAATGATGATATGGCGAGAGAGAGGATGATGAACATTAGCTCCTTCATAATTTTTAATTTTTAATTTTCTCATTTTGATTTGAATTTTGAAATATGGATTTGAAATTGTTGTTAGAGACAAGATTTGAATTTGAATTTGAATTATTAGTTATCCTTGATTTTAGGTTTCTTTATTAATGTGAATTGTACTATTTTTTGTAATATGAGTCCTAATTACACTCTTTTTGTAATTATTTAGTTGATGCACTTTTTTTGTAATTACTTTCTATTTGTTGTATACTTATGTAAAGGACCCATTAAATTATGGGTAATAGTTATTTTCTTTTTTCCTTTTGTCTCTGGCCTGGGAATTTTTCAATTAATCCATTGACAATGGCGGCAAGACGATGATCCTCCAAGTCCATTGTTAGGCCCACATGGCGCAAATTTTGTGGCGGAGATCCCGTATACGAATAGAATTACTACCTGGGCTGGGCTAGGTCTGCTGCATACACAACTCGGGTACCACCGTCCATCAACTGTTGGAAATTTTCCACATTCTTAATATTCGGAAGAAAAATATTACCCTTTTTCGTTTTAAGATAAAAAGAGTAGTCTATTATAAATCAAGATTATGAAAATAATATATTTTTGTTTATTTTTTTAGTAACAATTTCACGTATTAATAAAATTTTCAATTGTAATTCGGCCTAAATTATTACTTCAAGTGCATCGGTTTTTTTAGTTGGTTGGTTATTCAAAGCCCAGACCAGCTTCGAAGAAATTGACCACCTTATTCGCTTAAAAGCCCAATTATGCTGCTGTTCTTTTGGAGTGAGGCCCCGATCTGTATTAAGATATACGATGTGGTTCATTGGGCTATTTAAATTTAGGTCTGGTAGTCTACTCTGGGCTGGACAGACAAGTATAATTGACGTGAAGATTAATTATTTAATATGAAGGGTCTAATTTTTATAAATGATAAATATAAAAATTCATCTACACAAACACAAAGTCTATGACAAATTTTAATATATATATATAAATTATTAGTCAAATTAGAAATTTCATTTTTATTTTATTTTAATAGTTGAGGTTAAATTTTAGGTTCTTACCACTTAGGAACAAAGTGTAAAAAATAGAAAATATGTCAAAATATATATGGGTAATGATCCATAATATGTATTTATTATGAATCAAAACAATCTTTATCTGTTCAATATAGAAACCAACGACCAAAATTAGAACTAAAAAATTCACGGCATCCGCTATTATTACGGTAATATTCACATCATTCGCTATGAACGTTAAAAATACATGGTATGACCTGAACGATAGAGATGATATATGCTCATTTTTAATCCATAATAAATACATTATATGAATGATTCCCTTATATATATTCTTTTATTTTAAACATAGATTATTAATAATTAAATTTTTCACACACCTAAATAATATTTCAAATTTCAAGCTATAAAATATAGTAATTATTTTATTTGTTGAATAATTTATATAACATAGTAACTCTGAATTTTAGTAGTATTGCAGAAATAGGAATGTAGGTTTAAAATGAAAAGCAAAAATAAAAAGTAGTATATTGTAATATTGCAGACTGCCGTTGTTTTGTCCTTTTGCCCGGCCCGTCTGCCAAACTATTTACTCGGTGTTGCTTCCTGCTGCTGATGTTAATTGGAATTGGAAAATGACGATCGACGATGAGAATTCGGTGTACGTCGGTGGCCTTCCATACGACGCTACCGAGGATAGCATTCGTAAGGCCTTCGATTTCTACGGTCGAGTTGTTGCTGTCAAGGTATATTTGTTAGGGTTTTTGCTTGGTTATTATCTCTAGTAAATAAGCGGTTATTTGATGGCTCCTTTAATTGCGGAGAATAATTAGGATATTGGTGTTAAAATTAGGGAACCTTGAACGGAAATATGTTATGCAACTTAGTTGGAATACCATTATATTTGTGTCTTGTATATGTATTTTTTCCCCTTTCTGATTCGAAGTAGTAATAAGATTAGCTTATGAAAGAGAAACATCCTTGTGGTTAGGCTGAGCATTACTATTCTTTGTTGTGATCAGCATGGATTCTTTCATTGTTTTCTGCAAGAAGTTATCTTTACCCCTTAGGCATCTGTACTGGTTATTTGGTGAACTGAAGAGTAGGATCTACACATATCCCTAGTTTGTGTGCAGAAGATAGCAAGACTCCATTACTAAAGTGTACTTATGTTTTTGGCTTCCAGATTGTCAATGACCGTGCAGTTGGGGGAAAATGCTATGGGTTTGTTACTTTCACAAATCCCAGGTCTGCTATTAATGCCATCAGTGACATGGACGGAAAGGTCTCTCTCTCTCTCTCTGAAATATACTTTTCTTGTACTTTTACATGTAACGAGGAAGGAATCCTCTACAATACTTGTGCAGGAAGAAAAAGTATGTTTTGGTTTTCCTTTATCTTTTTGTTTTACTGTTTAGTTTTTTAATTCTCTAAGACATTTGATAGTGGAACTTTGAATTAGAGAATTGATGGGCGAGTAGTAAAAGTGAATGAAGTGAAGACCAGAAGTGGGAGGTCAAATTTCAGTCGTGACAGTTTTAGACATAATTCTGAAAGAGGCATGGATTGGGATAGGGGAAGAGATCGAGAAAGAGATTATGATAGGGATCGATACCGTGATCGACACAGAGAACGGTCTGTAGATCGTGATCAAGATAGGGAAAGGGGATATGACCGTACACGCGATCATGATCGGACAAGGGATCATTTTGCGGATAGAGATAGGGTTCGAGACCAAGATAGAGATATGAAGGACATTGAGCCAGAACATGACAGGAACCGTGACCTGGATCGAGATAGAGATTGGAATTCAGACCAGGATCAAGAGAGGGAGTTTGAGCGAACTAAAAGTCACCATAGAAATGGAGAGAAGGACAAGGATCAGATTTCTAAATCACTGAATGGGTAAGATAGAATTCTCTTCATTGCATGCTGCTTGTGATTATTTATTGGTTGTGTGGTTTTCTCACTGTTGGCATTTAGTGTTCACTGTTCTTCATGGACATCTTGCCTGTACAAGTTGTAGAAACCGTTCACATTTTACAGCAAAGCAGATTTCACGTTGTCTTTGGTGTTATTTATTATCCCTCCGTTCTAAAATATAGGTCAATGTTGACTTAAGTCAACTTAAAACATTTTCAACTTCAATAATGATATGAATCTATTTAATTTTAGTAAATATAATTACAAATATTATAAATTATTGAAAAAGCACGGCTAGTTACAAGATTTATTGTTATCACGATTTATGCTATATATTTGATTTTGGGTAGTTACAACTTTCTCGTGATGGAGAAATTTTGCTAAAATTTTGTCAACCACAGTGACCTCAGGGTTAATAATCTTATGGATCACCATCAGCTCAACTTTAGGAAATTACATATTTTTATGCAAATGTATTTTCTTTTACTTGGCCATTCTTCATGTTTTCCTTGTGTAGTTCTGATGCTAATGACCGTCGTAGCAGAGAGCTTTTATCAGAATCAAGTGATGGCGACAACAATCAGGTAGAACCGTGGAGGTTTCATTTAATGCAGGAAAAGCATTACTGGTACCGCTTATCTTAGATTTTTTTCCCCTATTATAGTATCAGGTGGATAAACAACTGGATATTTCAACTCAAAAGCTTGGAGAACTTCAAAAGGAGGTTTGCCTTCTTTTCAGATTCCAAAATCATTATGCTTTATAATTCGTAGGATTTTTGGTTTGTCAGGATTGTTCATCTTCTAGGCTCTTAAATATGCTCCCTTGAATTTAAAATGTGAATGGTTACTTAGTGTGACCTATTCCAGTAAATTGACCGATAGTGCTTGATCTTGCTCCCTTAACGGGCTATTATGATACAATTGTGTGTAGTGAAGCCAAATGAACATTATATAGTTGTAACTTAAACCGGGAATTTACTGTACGAAATCCTGTTTCTCAGCATTTGATGTATGATGTTTCTGGAAATTCCCAAATGAGAAAGATACAACAATATAATACAGCCAAAAAGCAGAGCCTAAAACATCACGACAAGCAACTACTGACAATCTAGGAAATTTTAACACAATGATGCTGAATTTATTTTCACTCAAAGACAAATGTTACAAGGAGATTTGAAGGACTTCTGCCTCTTCATAGATATTTTAGTGTTGCTTTTTATTTTTTATTTGATTTTAAGTTGATTCTCCTGTTCCTTTTATTTTTTAATGTTATTCCTACTGTTCCTTTTCCCCCATAATTATTTCTCCAATAGCTGCCATCATTTCATCTCCTTGTTCATCCATAGGTAGAGCATCAAAACCACAAGGGGTTTGTTGCCCTGCATGCAGATCTCCTTTCATATCTCTCTGTTGTTCAGAAATAATAATAGATGTAAAGAGAGAGAAAAAAAGAGGAGAGGGAATTTGATGGATTGTATGGATAAGGAAGATGGAGTGTTGGTGGTTGTATTAGATTAAGGAAGCAAGTTAAAGGGCCTGCTAGCTATCTATCAAAATCTGTCTCTTTCTTCTTCTTCTACAAGGGGAAGAAAGAAAGAATGGCAACATAAAAGCATCTGGAGGATTTAGGGTTTTCTCTATCAAACAGTACAACTAGTAATAATACATAATCAAAGAAAGCGACATCTCTACACTACTAATCTAATCTACTATATACTTTATAGTAAAATTGTTAAACAATTAAGTAGTGTATTACATATATACAGCCTGTATATTATACAATGATAATAACAACAGAAATTATTAACTTTGAAGTAATATAAAATCTACAAGATGATTACTAAGAATATATATCTGTAGTGATTATTATTGTGAATTATTCGGCCATGGAAAATGAAATGAATAAGGGAAGGAGTAGTTAAGCAAAGAGAAGACAAAGTAGCATTAAGTGTCAACCATTGTGATAAATTTCACATTCAAAAAATGAAGTATGAAATAAACATCAGTTTTTGAATTAACCTTGGTAGCTTTTAACGTTTGGGCCATGGCGGCCAGTTATCCTAAGATCATAGAAGCAATGAAAGATAGGCTAGAAAAAAGAAAAATTCTTCCCCAGGGCAGGCCCTGAGTTGGATTCTGCCAAATAGACTTAGTTGCTTGGAGTCCTAAGAAAATTTTTACATCTTTTTGCTACTATTGGCACTAAATCAGCTATTCAGTCTCAACATGACTTATCTGCATTTGGTGACAACTAACATTTCATTGCATTGCCCAGATTTCGAAGATGGAAGAACTAGTAGAAGAGAAAGGGGAAGTTGTTTTGAAATTGCAGGAGAAATCTCAGGTTATGTTCATTTTGATTAGTTGCAACCTTGGAACATCACGAAGAATTTCAGTCTTAGCGTCTCTATTTATTTGTTGGTTATTTTTGAATTATTTGTTGAATAAGATCCTTATAATGTTTATTTCTAATTGAAAATTGGTTAGTGCTTTCAGAATTTGGAGGATGCATTATCAATGGCAAAAAATCTCACTTCACATCGTCAGATGCAACTGACCAAGGTAATTATTATGAATTCTTTTGCACTTCAGAATTCTGTTATGAGATTTCTTGGAGATGAACTTGGATTTTTCTATATTTTGCAGCTGCATAAATGTTTTCTGCATATGAAAGAATATAGTGAAAGGCTGAAAAATTCTGAACAAGAACTTCAGGTTAGTCTTTCAATATGTTTTATGCTTGTTAATATGGAAGCCAACAATTTCGTCATTTTTCAAAATTCTTCTTGAATCCTCATTACATGAGAGATTGTGTTAGCATCTACTAGGCGTGTAATATAGTTGAAGCTATTGCTTATCAGTGTCATAAGATGAAGAGATTCAAAATATTCATTAAAAATGGATATGTAGACCTTTCTTTTAGCTAATACATGCACAATTGCACACGGTAGTGTATTTGCAGTTGTGTTGTCGGTGACTATTGGGTGTATGTGTTTTGAATTGACATTGTTTTGAGGTGGTTTGCATTTAGTTTTTTACCAAGAAATTTTTATCTGTAAATATTATGATGAGTGGCTTTTAGTGAGCAGGTTCATCAAGTCAGGTTGTAGGCTAGTAATCTCAAGTTGACTTGTACACCTTTCTCCTTGCAGTCTCTTGTTGATACGACGATGATAGAGATAGAGTACGGTGATGATGTGGGTGTTAGGAATGGGGTTCTGGCTAATGGGAATGCTCAGTACCACCAGTAGGTCTGCTTTTTTGCTTGCATTTAATAGGTGTGTTTGTAACTTCTCCAATTCCCTTTAATTCTGGGTACACAGGTGTCCATTTTAATGTAATATGTATTTCCTACTAATTTTAATACTTTTTAAAAGATCTCATTTTGTTCAATCCTTGATAGACTTATTATTAATCCACATGTTTAAACCAATGGAATGAGAAAATCATTGGTTAAGTTGAGATAATAGCCTCTGAAAACAATTTTTTTATCTGATACTATTGAAGCCTGGAAAAGTTGTTGGAAAATATAAAGCAACTGTATAGTTAATTGCTCACCTTTTAGAAGTGTATATGCCATGGTGGCATAGGCTCCTATAAAACCATAATGTCTGCAGGCCAAACTAACAAATCATCTCCAATGTAATAATATAACAGATCAACCCATACATCTGAAACTTTACAAAAGCCCAACCACCACATTCGAAAAACAAACACAACAAACCTTAAACTAGCCAAGCACAGTAAACCTTACCCCGAACAAGCATAGTACTTTATGCCGAGCGGTAAGGTCAGAAACAACTGTAAAGTGTAAACACATCCCTTTTCTGACCAATGTTTCAGCATAAGCAAGCTACTCTTACTATCCATGACAATTGCGCATTGAAGCCAGCTTATACGGATTCTAAATTTATTTCTAAATTTAACCTAATTCTTCGGCTAATATATATACGGATTTTTTCTTTATCTTTCTTCTCCTTGCGTAAGTAAGACCACTCGGGGTATTGGGATTTGTTTCAACCCTCCAACATACATGCTCAGCTTAATAGGATGGAAGTTCCATTTCACTACCAGTCGTAGCAGCATTTGCATGTTCAATATTCTGTCAATCTGGTGGACGACACCAGGTGAGTTTAGTGAGTGCGGTCATTATCTATAAAACCAAGGGCAAATCTGTCAACTTCACGAAACCAAAAAACATACCACTGGACGCCAAAGACCATGTAATCCAATCTTTAGTTTTACGAAACGTACAAATGGTAATGGATACAAAACAAATCCTCACTTTTCCCTTATGCCCTTTTTATCCTCTTTGTTAGCTAACTCAGACTACCGAGTTGGTAATAGCAATAGAAAAGCCTAAAACTAACCTTAACGCTAATCACCTAAAACTTGAGAGTGATGTCACTTTCATTGCTCTCTTCACCATCCTCCCTGATCACTAACCCCTTTCTCTCTCCTCCATTCTCCCCGCCGCTGTCAGCCTTCCAGCTACTGCTCTCGGAATTACCATCTTCTATGTTCTCGGACCGGTCCCCGGTGTTACCCCTGATGTCAGACTCCGGCGAGCTGTGGGTCTGGGGGGAGCTGGGTTTGTACATGTGGAGATGGTGGTGCAGGGTATGGTGGTGCAACTGGTGGGCAGCTTGGGCTTGTGGTGGCATGGCTGCAGAATAATATTCTTGGGGAATTGGATAGTGTTGAGAGGCTGCATGATGAGTACTAGGGTGTGCACCGTAGATGGTGGGTGCGCCACCATGATGGGCGGCTGCTGCTGCAGTGGCGTACTCCGGTGGGACCCATATACCTCCTAAAACCACAAGCTGAGGTGCTGGAGTGCCTGCAGCTTGTGGGCTTGGACTCGGTCTTCTCGTGTGAAGTCTATACTTCTGCATACATAGTACATAAAGGAACAAACATTATTCCCAAGGCATCAGTGTTGGTTATAGTTTGTACTACGTACTACAACATATGAGAATATGCAGAGTTCAGTTGTCCTGCAGTTTTGGTACAGCTTTCATGCATGCCTGCATGTATATATAAATATATAGAGAGAGAAACAGAGAGAGAAGATCAGGGATACAGTACTATACCTGCAAATGGCTTTTAACTTCATCATTGGTCAAGCCATCAACCTTCATTAGCTCCCTGATTTGTTTTGGGGTGGCTACTGCAATCATTATACGCAGAAAAGATTAGCCGGGTGTTAATTAAGTATACAATAACATCATAATATCAAAAATGAAATGATGGTTCTTTTAGAAGGAAATAATATTTACGCTTGGAATTAATAAGTTAAATTACAAAACAGCCTCTCACATGTACAATTCAAAGCAAATGATGGAATATATATTCTATATATAAGGGACTCGTAAGGTAAACATTATTTCTGTTTTTCAAAGACAATAATCAGCTTGATGTAAATATTATTATTCCAATAGTTTACCTTGAGAACCACCTAACATCTGAAGAGCATTGACAAAGCGTCGGTGCAAGTCCGGCGACCAACACCGCCTCGCCTTCCTATGAGTTTGTGAACTATTGGTGGTGGTGGTTTGTGAATCTGCCGGAACTGCAGTTGGTCCTTTTCCTTGGTCTATTCCCATCCCCACAGCGCCACCTTTGCTAGGATTCTCTCTCCTTGAACAAGACATTCCGTTATCATTTTCCGTGCATAGTTTCTCATCTTCAATCTCTTTATCAGCTGCTGATGAAAGAGCCAATTCAGAAAGAGCGCGTAAAGGGCTTGGACAGGAGTTTCTTTCTTTGAGAATGGAAGAAAAGCTCCACCGTTCCTCTGTTTGGCATCTAAACCTAGCTTGGGACTAACAACAGAACCAATATCAGTACTCTCTTTTAGAGAAGGTATTAATGTTGGTGATTGTTGTTTGATTCCATCATTTGTTTGGCTCCATAGTTGGGCAGAAGTCATCCAGTTAGCCTTATCAGACATGTTTGGTGTCTTTTCTGATCCATCAGAGCATGATTGTTTTAGTGGTATGAATTCTTCAAGAACTGGTCTTGTCCCGGCTTGATTTGCACGGAATGTCTGTAGCTGTTGCCTTGATGTCTCCATGGCTGATTAAACCCCGATGAAACGTGTTAAATTTTTGAATACTAAAAGTTAACTGGAAAGAGATATATGGTAGATATTTGTAATACGAAAATGTTGTTTTTTTCTTCAGAGATAAGAAGAATTTTGACTAGAGTTGTTGGCTTTTCTTCATTAAAATGATAAATTTTAGGATGCATGTTAGTGTGATAATTTAGCTATCTAGTGTGAATACTAAGAAACTATGATATGAAAGAATTAAACAAAGTAACCCACATGAAAAGCTATATATTTCTTGCTTCTATGAATGTCAAAAGATAAAAAAGGGAAGATTAAAAAAGCTTAGACACTATTGCAGAACATGAATATCCAGTGTTGTTTAACATATATGTATAGTAAAATAGCTAGGTATCTTTTTGAATCTCAAAGCTAGCTAGGTTGATGCATCGATGATTCTAAATGTAAATCGATCGAAAATGAAAGGATTAATGGTAGATCATATATATATAGGGTATATACCATTGGTGAGAAGTTGCATGCAAAGGGGAAGTTCGCGCTTGAAGGCATCAATCTTGAGGCGTTCTTCTTCAAGGCGAGAAAGGAAATCTTCAAGCTTTTGAGTTTGGTCATGAGTAATATTAAAATTACTCTGCTCTCCAAATGATTTGAGAAGCGTAGAATAGGTATTCATGTGGGGTTTGCAATCAAGGGTTAGTTCTGAGGAGGGGGAAGCCATCATATCTAGCTATTACGTACTGATAAATTATTAGTAAATGTTCATGCGGTACGTATATGTGGGAACAAATTAAGAAGAGCAAAGAAATTAAGATGGGGGTGGTCTCAGCTCTTCAAGGGATTAATGTTGTTTGTGAACACAAGGAGGATCGAGTGAGGGATGGTCTTCTTTTTAGGGGCGAGTTCGAGGGAGAATAAAGCAGGGTTTTGGAGAGAGAGAAAAGAAAAATTAAAGCAAGTTGTGATAAAGAAGGATGGTAACTTCTAGCAAAGACCAAACCCCAAAAAGCTACAAATTATACTAATGCGCGAGGTGAGAGGGTGCCCCAAAATTAAGAAGGAATCAAGTTATCTATAGAGAGAGAGACAGAGAAGGAAGGGGGAGGGAATTTCTGACACCTGAGGCTCATGTGCTTTTAAAGATATATATAGAGAGGGAGTTTTGTTTCAGAACCTTTGGGGATAGTCTTTGTACGAATTCAAATTCGCAAACATAAAAGATGATTCTTCTTCTTCTCCTCCCTCTCCCTAGAGTTCTTTCTTCTTTACTTTTAACTTTTTAAATTAGTATTTTTTTTCATATTTTTTAATTTTTATACAACATTCATTTCTGTAGTGACTGTCAATATTATGCCACAGACTTGCCACAAAAGTTCCATTTGGCTTAATGGGTTTCTTATATATATATATATATATATATATATATATATATATATATATATATATATGATATATCATGTACATAATGTGTACCCTTGGCATGCATCAAATGCCTAAAATTTATTCAAAACAAGAAGAGAATATTGGCATATATGGCACATGATATATTAATGAGTAAAAGTTGGAGAGTAGTTAATTAGTATGAAATTAATTTTGGTCAATTGACCAATACAATATTGACACGTAAATATGGGGTGATTTTTCTCTGCGTATCAGTATCAGCACTATATTAATCAATTGACTAACTTATCATAAAGTTAATTTCATAATAAACTGACATTAAAAGTTATGATCATCTAACAACAAAGTTAAAAAAAAAAGTACAGGTTTGGATGGATATAATCAATGGCTGACTGATTTTGTATGCCTAATTTAATTAATGGGACACGTATATATACGGTTTAGTGGTACCTGATGAGAGTGTCCTTTCTTTCTTACCAAAGTTATTCTATATATCTTATTTAATAAATGATTCGAATATGATTAATTAATACAATAGAAAAGAGGCATATCCTAATTCATCCATATTCAAATAGGGAGGACATATTCAAATGTTGATTAGTATATATCAAACCACGCACCATGCAACTTTCTTTTTTGGTTTCAAAAGTTGCATAATTGTTCTACAATTGAGAGAAAGAAAACAGAATATCTAATCTGAAAAATGAGACATTCATTTTAGAGAATATATAATATTTGCCTCTAAGGAAGGAATATCTGAGTTCTAATTCTACGACTCTAAATTAAGGGAACACACACACACACACAGCCATGAAAGTTATAAAGCTGAAATTAAAACAAGCCATTTCTCTGGCCCGCCCTAAAAGAATAATAAAGGAGCTTAAGGGATGGGAGAATCTTCTAATTAATTATGCTACTAGCTTTAGTGAAGTGGGAAGGAAGGTAAGAAGATTCTCTCTACATGCATTTTTTCTACTAGGGTTTCGAACCTCGAACAAAATTTCGGATGTGGGTCAGGATCCATGCATCATGACCAAAAGTTGTTAATTTGAAGACCAAAATTCCAACCACAGTATCTTCTCTTTCTATTGAATAATTTTGGTATATATATAATTATATATATATATACGACTTTATTTTGCACACATATAGTACGCTACTCCTACTATTTACATTTGGTTATAGGGTTTATATAATTGTAGTCTATATATGAGAATTGTAACGTCAGTCTCCATATAATTCACAACCCAAAGATTGAACTCTGAATTGTTAAGCTATCAAAAAAAATACATAAATTATTTTTTATATAAAATCATTGAATTTGCAAATAATTGTCAAAATATCCTAAATTTGACTATATGTATAAGTTTTGATATGTTTGCTAATTAATTAAGGTGTACATATGAGCTAGTCAATTTTATTTTATTTTTGGCATTTTTAACAATTATTTGTAGTTCACAGATTTTCGCACAAAAAAAAAATTAGTTTGCTTATTTTTTGATAAGTTGATAAGAATTCAATTTATTTTGGTTCATTATGTAATGTGTGTATATTTTTCTCATCACTTGTATCTATGTTTTACTTTTAAAAAATATGGAGTGCATATCATAATTAATTTATCACAACATCCTCTAAAATATAAGTGAAACCATATGATTAGGGCCGTTCTTGAGTATGAGCATGAGGGTCGATCGCCAGTGACCCAAATTTTATATATATATATAGAGAGAGAGAGAGTAAAAATCAAGAATATTCATTTTATTTAGCATTCTTTCTTAAATAACACTCTTTTATTAAAACGACGTCGTTTTGAAGGTTCTTAAAAGAGAGTGGTCTACTTGCTTTCCTTTTATTTATAAAAATACCACCCGCGCTCCCACTTGTTTTTTAAAAGAATCTCCAAAACGATGTCGTTTTAATAAATGAGTGTTATTTAAGGAGGAATGCTAGATAAGAAGAATGTTTTCCTTGCTATATATATAGGGAAATGATCCATGAAAAACGTTAGTTCTGAGCACTAACTGTTATTCAGCCGTCCAAAATTAGAGTGAATGACTGAGATGAGGGCCTAACCGCTACTCCCTCTAGTGGCCAGCCAAATTCTTTTATGTTGGTCGCTACTCCTTCTAGCGGCCAGTCAAAATACGGTTAATTACTGATTATATATCTTAATACATACTACTTATTAATTAGTAAAATAAAATAATAAAAAATTATAAGGATAATCAGTAATTATCCTTATACTTATTAATAAAATAAGTATTTGTAAAACCCCAACTTTTATGAATAAAGATGAATTTTTATAAATATCATTTTTGAATATTATGGAATTAATTTGATATAATATTATAGTTGTGGGTATTATTTTTAAATTTTGCAAAATCTGCAATTTGTTATATAATATTCGATTGGTGGGGAATATTCGTTTTAACAGGGAATATTAAATGCGACGACACAATCATTAGTGGACCCCACAACGAAATTATTATTTGGATTGAGAAAATGACAAAATATTTTATG
Organism: Panax ginseng; assembly: GCA_020205605.1. Classification (NCBI taxonomy): domain Eukaryota; kingdom Viridiplantae; phylum Streptophyta; class Magnoliopsida; order Apiales; family Araliaceae; genus Panax; species Panax ginseng. Next base: position 126,889,006 of record CM035144.1, read on the forward strand.
AAAATAACGGCGGAAGTTTCACCGTTAAGCTGTTGAAATACCCCGGTGTTAAAAATGCGATAATACACGTGGTTATATAAGAAGCACACTGTATTGATTATTGATCTTACATGAGAAGTCACTCGGTTTTATTCAATTATTACTCGATAATTCTTGCGTAGTATCACACGTTATTTGATTCAATTATTGTCGATATTTTATATATTATTAAATTAATAATTGAGATTTATGATGTTATTAATATTATTATTTACAATATTAACGATGCACAGAAGTTACATCGAAAGAGAGGTTTAGTCACCTAATTGCATACGCCGAATAGAAAAAATCCTTATTGAAAAGCCTCCTCTTTCACTCGGAACGACACAGTCGATTAATGTTGTGAATTATAATAATGATGATAAATGTTGTTAAAAATATTGAGGTGATTTTTATGAAGTTTTTCTTATTTTATGGACCCCCATTTAACCATTTTTCAAAATAATCGGTAAAAGATTATTCAATATATAATAAATGGTGGGGCCCACATGTGATGATGACATACTGGTGGGAGGGGAACACGTGGGGCCATGTGTGGAAGAAAAAAAATGAAAGGGGTTGGATTTTGAATTCACGGGTGGGAGGATTTTCAAATAATGATGAGTGATTAGAAAAAAATTGGTCATCCGTGATATTCGCAAGGCGTCCGTGAGTTTTTAACTGAAATCCTACTGTTGCATCCGTGATTTTTCAAATAGTATCCTTTCTATTCTCCTATAAATAGGATGTTTAGTTAGAATAAATCACACCGAAATTCAAAAATTCTCTATAATCTTGAGTGTTTTTCTTTTAGTTTAAGAAGATTTGGCGTAGTCAGAAGTTTTTCTTAAAGAATATCCTCGCCTACCAAATTTTCGGAATACTCTTCTTTTACTAGTGAGGAGTATTATTTCTTTTGTATTCATAAAGAGAACTTACATTATTACATTATTTATTATTCATTGGAATAACTTTTGATACGTGGGCTACCCTATACTTGGTGAAATTCTTACATTATTCCAATTTTTATTATTACATTGGAATATCCTCGTGTCAGGCGTTCACGCCTGGACACAATTCTGTCTTTATTATTACATTGAAATATCGTATACATGCGTTTTACGTGGACTGGTTCCGCTCTTTATTATTCTCATTGGAATATCCCGCATGCATGCGTTTCTGGCCGGACTGGTTTCGTTTTTTATTATTCTATTGGAACATCCAGCCGGTGCAAATTTTATGCGACTGGTTCCGTTATTTATTATTATGTTGGAATAACTTTTATACATGTCAAGACCGCATGCGTGCGTGGTGATTCTTTTGTTATTCCATTTTTTATTATACTCGGTTGATTAAAGTTTTGACTTATATACTCAATGAAATTAGTGGAATATCCTTGATATTTAAGCTTCATCCAAAGATCTTTTCATGGAAATATTCTTCTAAGCATTCTTGAATTTTACTTTACAAAAAGTATCGTGTTGACAATTTGAGCGTTATTAGTGTTTGGATAAATTAATTCTTGAACTTGTTTTATTGAACTCTTATATCATTGTCATCATCCTCATGTTTATATTTTGTTGAAAGTCATCTGCAGCGGCACGTGGTGCATAGATGGACTTGGTATGATTATGACCGAGGATTATTCGGTGTAATCATGGTAGTAATATTACAAAATGATGTGGTAAAAGTCCTCATTGGCGTGGTGCATTGATGGACGATTGTTGGCATGATCATGACTATTAATGAATACACGAATATCCTTGGCGTAGTGCATGGATAATTTGTGGTTGTGATACTAATGAATATCCTCGGCGTAGTAGTGCGGGGATGATGTGGATTATTTATTAAAAGTGAGTCCAGTGATAAAAGTGATGAAAAACCTTTTAAATCATAAAAGATAGTAGATTATATTCTCTACTTGACTCTTTTAATAGATTGCATATTCATTGCAGATTAAACTTGATGTCTATTGTATTTTATCGGTTTAACACTTTGTTGAAGACTAATAATAATTTATTACGCATTATCTTAGTCATAATATTTCTTCTTTGGGCTAGTTGAGCTCACCCTTTCTTTCACCGTTCTCTTCAAATGAAAACGTAGCCGGGACTAGTCGGGGAACGGAGTGACGGTCCAAATGATAGTATTAGTAGTCCTCACTATTCTATTAAATAATATGACAATAAATGTAATGAGGACTTATTCTGAGAGTGGATATTGTCTAGAAGACAATAATTGTATTAAAACTCACAGCTCTTGTTGTATATTAAAGATTGTATTTGTATTCTGTACCATGTATTTGACGACTCAGAATAGGTGATATATACCTATTTTTGGGGGCGTCACAGTATTTATAAGGATAATTATTTGAGTTAGAATGTAATATACATTCAATCACTATTTCTTATTTATAATTAAAAATCATAAGACGATAATCAGTAATTATCCTTATAAATACTTATTTTATTAATAAGTATAAGGTTAAATATAAGGATAATTACTAATTATCCTTATAATTTTATTATTTTATTTTACTAATTAATAAGTAGTATGTATAATTAAGCCAAATTTTTTATGTTGGCTCTCTCTACTCTCTTTTAATGGCCACGGTCAAATTGAGTAGATGTCAACATAAAAGAATTTACTGGTCGCCAGTAGAGAAGTAATGATCGGGACCTCATCTCGATTATTCACTCTCTAATTTTGGACGATCGCATAACAATTAGTTAAAATAAAGTGCTTAACTAACGTTTTTCATGGATCATTATATATATATATATATATATATATATATATGTGTGTGTGTGTGTGTGTGTGTGTGTGTGTGAAAATATAATGATATAGGTATACAATTGATCCTGTATTTCTTAAGAAACATCAAATTCGTAGAAAGAAGCAATTTGATGGGAATTCCAGTGATGAAACGACACAATCTGCTGAAGAATATTTTAAATTAATTATTTTATTTTTCTAGTTGATATTGTAAAATTAAACATTTGAAAATGGTTTTGAATCCTTATATATATGATCCAAAAGCATTAAGAATACTGGATGATATAAGATTGAAAAAACGTTGTGTTAATCTTGAAAAGGCTTTGAAACATGACAAATTTTCTGATGTTGATTTAAATTATTTGTTTTTAGAATTGCAAGTACTACAAGTGATATTGTCAAGAGAAATAAAGTCAACCATTAAAATTCTGGAGTTTATAAAAAATTTGGATTGTTTTCCTAATTTCTCAATTGCTTACAGAGTATTACTAACTATTCATGTGACATTGACATATGTTGAAAAAAAAAAATCAAAGTTGAAATTGTTAAAAATTACTTGCGGTTGAATATGATACAAGAAATGTTAAATGGGAATTGACAACCATGTGTATCGAAAAGGATATGCTGGACAAGCTTAATTTTGAACATTTGATTGAAAATTTGGCCTCTAAAAATATTAGAAGAAATATCTTTAAATGAATGTATTCTCATATATTTTGTTGTAGTCGAACTTCTCATATATTTTGTTATAGTCGAAGTTCTCATATATTTTATTGTAGTCGAAATATTAAATTTTAAGTTTTGAAAATGTATTTTTTTTAATACAACTTAATACTTTTTATTTACTTATTTTTATTTTTTTTATGAAAACAATATTTCAAAAAGAGTCTTTTGATCACTTTTCAGCATGGGTTACTGTAAAATTTCAAGAACGGCCCTGCATATGATAAATAATGATTCGGATCAACCCGTTTGCATGAAGTGCATATGGCTATGGATGAGAAAATGCATTTTCTGTTTTAGAAGCTTAGCAGAGTGAAAATGCATCGAAGTCCTCAATAGCTTGGGGAAACATGACAGAGAGGAGGATGAGAAGTGCATGCAATGATGATGATCGCTTTCTTCTATAATCTGTCTTCTCCTACAAGACTCCAACCCTTGACTTTTCGTCAGATTCCTCTCCCTAAAATGTAGTAGTCATTTTTTTAATATATATAAATATATATATATATATATAGGATTCCATCCGCAAATCTTTTTTTGGCCTATTAAATTTTATTTTATTTTTATTTTTTGTTCCTGTCGAAATTTTAACAGACCAAAAAAAGAGTTGCTCCACAGCAACCGATTGCTATGAATGGAACCCCTATATATATATATATATTCTTATGCTCTTTCTCTCTCTATATGTATATGTTTTGCATTGCATGGCAGAGATTCTCTTGGTGAAAGGTTTTGTGATATTAATTCTTCATATATATCGTCCTTGTGAATATCCCTTTTGTCTGGTGCCAATATATATAAAAAGAATATTCCCTCTCTCCCTCCCTATTACTACTAGAATTAATTCTATCGTGCATAATTATTATGAAAAATCGAGACCGAAATATGCCTTTTGTTGAATTTCATCCAGATATCATTTTCCAAATAATCAACAGATTAAATATCCCGAATATAATTCTGTAGGATAGGAGGCGTACTCTACGTGCTAACTTGGATCCAATATTTATTAGCCCATAAGCAGGGGCAGATTCAAAAAAATTTCCTCCAAATTTTAACTATTTTTTTTGTTAAAATTAAATAAATAAAACTTGAACTACTTATAATATTAATTAATTATAATAATATTTACAAATTAAAATAAATATTCATAATCTAAACTAAAAAAGAAATTTTAAATAAAAAATATTTAGATACAATTTAAAATACAAAAGTAGAATGAATCTACGTATGTCTGTATTTGTATTTAGAATATGAATGAATTTTTTTTCCCCCTCCAAATTTAACTCTTCTATTAATCTATCATCTTAAATTTATTCACTTACATATTTGTTCATACCTATACCTAAAAAAAAATCCAACAGGGACAGCTACTTATGCTGTCCCCTTAATCGATCCGCCCCTGCCCATAAGGAATTAACATTAATGTACCCAATGGGAACCAGTCATATATATATATATATATATATATATATATATATATATACTCCCTTTTTAGCTGAATCTCAACAATTGTCTGAATTAATTCTAATATCAACTTACACTTACCTCCGGAATATCAACTCACACTTACCTCTTCCGGTCCATGTTAACGGCCAACGGGCACGTTGAGTTTATTAGGCTCAAATATGACACTTCTGACTTTTTACATTATTTTTGTGTATGTTGTATAATTAAGATTCGTCGGAAATACATTGAAGTTAATACAACAGACCGTGTATGTTAAATTAAATCCAACTAATTGATGTAAGGAAATTGTTATTGAGAAAAGTGTGTGATTTACCACACAAATCTTTGGTACGAGTAAAATAATTGAAACTCAAGTTTCTATTGGATGGGCTAGATGGCAATAATATCTCTAATTATTAGGTTAAGAGTATATATATATACACATAACTGTGTAGTACAGTCGCTTATAGCAATGGTTTTTTAAACTATAGCTAAATATAGTCTTCGACCACATCAGCAGTTTGCCAAAAAAACCGTCGTTATAGTTATTTTGGTTTATGACAACGAGTGAACCGTCGTTATAATCAAAAAAATTGACATAAACGACTATGTAGTATTACATAATTGTGTATATACATATAGCTTTTATATACTATTATATATATATATATATATATATATATATATATATATATATATGTGTGTGTGTGTGTGTGTGTGTGTGTTTGCGCATGTGCGTGTGTTTATTATGTATATATATGACAGCTGGAGATCTTGAATTTGTAAATTGTTTTCAATTTTCCTCACCATAATAATACTTCATCGGTCCTAAAAGAATGAGAAAGGTATAATTTATACATATATTAAAAAAAAAAGTTTTAAATTTATTTTTAATGGCTTCAAAAATTATATAAAAATAATCATTTTAAGATTTTTATACTAATAAACTTTATCTCATATTTTTGGAAATTTTTTTTTTTTTTTTGTCAAAAGGACGTTGGGAATACGAAATATCTACTTAAATCAGATTCTTGTCATGTGTGATACGTAGAAAGTAGTTGTATTTGTTTTGGAGTGGGCCAAAAGCTGGTCAGAAGAAGCATATTTTTGATAGAGTACTTTCTAGAAGCCCATCCATCACATGAGTTCTGTCTGAAATAGAAGCCCAAGTCAGGACCACTATCAGTAAATAACAAATTATTCCCCTATTTCGCATGTCTTTTCCATATTTAAAAAGTCTTTTTTGTCAAATATCAAAAAGACAAATAAGTACTACTAATTAGGAGTGAGTAAAAAACGGATAAAACCGAAATATCGAACCGAACCGAAATTTTTTAACCGAATTATTTCGATTTTTCGGTTTTTTTTACAATTTCGGTTATATCCGAATTATTATTCACTATTCGATTCTGATTTGGTTTGGAAAAAGCGGGTTATTCGAATTGTCAAGAATAACTTAGAACCTTACTTATTAAAAATTAATTTTATAATAATATTATTATCGATATCTCACTAATCTCGATTTATAATAATATTATAAATCTACTTGTCCGCCATTATGCATAAATTACAACGATAATTGGTTTTTCCGAATTACCAAAATTACAATTCGATAATTCGGATTCGATAATTCGGTTATTGTTAAATTTGGTTATTAGTTCGGATAGCAAAATCATCATTATTTCGGTTTTCAGTTATAACCGAATAACTTATTCGGTTCGGTTATAACCGAATGATCACCCCTACTACTAATATAGTTGTAATATCATGTCTGCGCTAGCACTGTATCCTTATTATCTTCTTAAAATGATGAACAAGGTTGAATTAATTAAGGGATATGTTTAATACATATATAGCATTGCTAAGTAGAAATTTGAGAAGTAATACTATAGAGACAAATTATTTTATAAAATTTTATATATAAATTGTTTTAATATAGTCTTCGATCACATCAGCAGTTTGTAAAATATTTGTAGAATAATTTGTGTTTCTAGCATTATTCTTATTTGAGATCGATGCATGCAGATGATAATTAAAACAGATTATTATTAATTAATTAATTCAATCTTAACAGCTCAATTATATATATATATATATGGACAATATAGTGTGGGATTGAAGAATTCATCGATCAACTAGACAACTAGCTAGAACTTGACACATATTTAGCTTATTCTTAATTGTTAATTAATGATGTTATAATAATGTTGATATTATGTTAATTGGAACCCCCGGCCGGTAGATCTCCCAGCTTTTATGTACGTACGTATAATGAATGACACTCTAATTAATCATTTATGTAATATATATTTTCTAGCAAGGCCTCATTTTAATTCACCAAAAAAATAAAATAAATTTTGTAAATAAGATTAATATATTTGTACGTGAAATTAAAAGAGTATTAATTAATTAAACTTATTTTCAAAAGCACGTACAGGTGGTATATATACACACACATTAACCTAATTTTAGTATCATCCATATCATACTAACATGCATGCATGGAGAATATATAATTGCATGTGCTTTAGGAAAGGCAAAGATATATACTAATTAGAATAATCGACAAAGTTAGTAGCTATAGCTATATCAAAATTATATATGTGGGATTCTATTCTTCTTTATCCAATCCGACTACTAAGACTAATTGATTTTATCCTAAATAAAAAAATTCAAAATTCAAACGCTAAAGTAAGCTAAAAAGGATGGTCTTTATTTATTTTATATTACATGAAAATATTCTTAATTATAGGCTTTACGGAAAGCAATAGGAGGTGCATTTACTGGCTGTAAGGTTTGCTTCAAAGAATCATAAACCGGCAATCATATATATATATATATATATATATATATATATATATATATATATATATATATATATATAATTATTAATTATTAATTATTATAAGAAAAAAAATAATATATTTGTTGTTTCTTAATTTATTTAAGGATCAATGTTTGTTTGATTTGGTAGAACATGATTATACATCCCTCACAACTTAATTTGTTTAGTCATATCCACTATTGGTAGTTTGGGGATTAGTCGTCATTATTATAGATACTTATGCTTTAATTTATTTATTTATACATAAAAATAATATTTCAATATATATATATATATATATATATATATATATATATATATATTATGCCTTTTGATGTGTTAAAGTGATTTTTCTAAGCGAAATAAAAATAAATAAATAAAACGTGGTATTATTTTGTTATTTCTTTCAAATTTACTATAAAAGAAAAGAAAAGAAAAAAGATGATTTAAAACTCTATTAATTACAATTAAGTTTGACTTAAAGAAAAAGTATTATAAAAGCATAGAGCATATCTCAAGTAGGCAGGAGAGTGAGAAAGTGGGAAAATGGAATTAGAATCAGTTGGGTCGGCCTCTTAGGAAAAGGTAAGAGCTTCATAAAAAAGATTGGATTTTGTGTTGGTGAAGACAGGGATTTTTTATTTTTATTTTTATTTTTATTTTTATTTTTATTTTTTAAAAAAAGATGAGTTTTATGCACTATAATTGGACATAGTTTAAATGTTTACTAGTGTCAACTAAAGGTTCAGAATCATTCATATACCCAATCTCATCCCCAGAAAATGAGTCGCTATTCGCATTAGTATCAGTTTCTAACTACTAATTCTTTCTTTATGCTCCATTGCTATCAGTACTCTGTTCATGATTAGACTAAAAGGTCTAAGCTCATCAAATTTTGAATGGTTAAATTTCTTTTTAATTTTAACAGTAAAAATACTTTTAATGATTATATTTTGTCAAATATATTGATCTTAACGCCTTTGTTACTAAAATATCACAAGTGAGTTGGAGTCTCACGTCGAAAAAATAATAAAAAATGAATTAAGGACTAATAATACATTAATGGACACAAGATCTAATGACTTAAACTTTTAGGTCAAGTTGGGTTCCAAAACATGTGTCAGTGATTGCCTTGTATGTGCTCACGTGACATGCGGGCTTCTCGATTTTTCCCCAAACAACTGGTATCAAAGTTACAAAAAAATTGATCTCGGGTCAGTGAACTTCTTCAAAAAGACACAATGGTGTTTCAGAAATTAATTAAATCTGAACAACCTCTTCAAAAGTTACGCGATGAATGTTGAATTCTCTATGCTCTTGATGGTTATGTTGAATTATCTATGGGTTTAACCGAGAATTGGTTCCGAAGGTGGTTAGTTGAGAATTGGTGTGTTCAAGTGAGTGAAATGCTCTTGATGTGGTGAACACTTGTAGGAGGGACATTGTTAGGATATTACAAATGAGTTCAAGTCCAGAACTCGTGAGAGTGAATGACTAATAATATACATGAATGAACACAAGATCTAATGATTTAAGCTTGTGGGTCAAGTTTGATTTCAAACATATATGTTAATGTCTTGTATATGTGCTCTTGATTCTCACAACAATTATGAATTATCTACTACTCCTTCCATCCTCCAAAAGATGACTAAAAGAACTTTTTTTTTGTCTTTCAAATGGATAAGTTAAGATACATAAAGTAAAGAGTAAATATGTCATTTAGTGGGATCCACTAGTATAAAAAAATTAAAAAAAATCATCTTTTATGTAATTTTATGGGGACACTAAGGATAAATTTAAAATTGTTTTTATTCTCCTTCACTCACTTTTTTTTTAATTTATGTGAAAAATGTACTCTAATAATTCTTTTGAAAATCAAAAAACTATATAATATACTTGAATAATTACTAGTAAAAGTTAATTTATGGCAAGTATTTAATCACTTTAATTAATATCCAATATTATACCCTTTGCTTTGCTTGCTTCGATCTCTAGAAACTCCACTTGAAATCAGATTAGGACTTCATGACAATCAAAAGCATTAAGATTTGCTAGCTCCAACATTTGTTTGCTTCTCTAGATCAAGCATTTCTGTGCTCGAGCTCTTAAAGATGTTCAATTAATTCTCATTTGTTCAATTAAACGTTTTTAATTGAAAAAAGAGAGTAAAATATGTGTTTTATTTTTGTTCAGTGCATATTAAATTTATCTAGAATATGTTTTGATATATTTATGTTTAATATAAGTGCTATACAAAAGTAAAATATGTGCTACCTTAGTCTAAAAATAAAACTCATATATATTTTCCAATTAATTTTTTTTGAATATTAATGCGTACATTTAACACGGTTGTCTAATTATTAAAGCATAATGCTAGAGACACAAACTATTTTACAAACTGCTTATGTGGCATATTCCACCTCAACATATTGTGTGGGCCCGAAGAGTACATTGAAACAATTTGTTCATCAATATATTGAGGTGGAATATGTCACATTAATAATTTGTAAAATAGTTTGTGTATGTAGTATTACTCATTATTAAAAATATCTTCCAATCACCAAATTCTAAATAAGAGAATAGTTGGTTGCATGAGTACGGAGTATTATTAGGGCTGGAAACTTTTGGTAAAGCCCAAGTAGGGACTCTATTTAGGTGATTGGGCCTTCGGCAGTTAATAGTCCGTTATGGGTTTAATTATACTAACCCAATTTGTTTGCGCCAGTTGATACTAACCTTAACTGTTGGGCCCCAGTTGATACTTGATAGTTGATAAGGCTTTTAGATTGATGATCCAGATTTCAGTGTTGAAGGGCTTACCATTTATGCATCATAGGCCTGACAACACAACTCAAAATTAAATGGGTCCATTTAGATTAACTATAATTATTTGGGTTAATTAATTATTTTCAACCCATATTAAAAAAAATAGACTTAAACCGGATATCAAAAAAACAAAAACAAAAACCGTGCATCTTTCTTTTCGTTATTGTGTGACAACACATTGTTATCCAGAGTATTCATTCAATGTGTTGTTGTTTTCTGATTGGTCCCTTTTCTATATATCTCTTCATTTATTTTCCTCTTCCTTTACATATACACTAATATTATTATAATAGAACAAAACATTTTTATGTATTGAAATGGTAATGGATTTAAAAATTAAACAATTTCAAATTGGCGTTTGGTTCATGGTTTTATAATTTTTATTTTGTCATATTCAAGTTTTAAGTTGAACCGTAACGGTTATGACCCCTATAAAAGTATTTTGGTTCTGTCACTGTAGGTGAGTAGTGTTATTTTTAAGAATAATACTAGAGACACAAATTATTCTATAAATATTTTATAAACTGTTGATGTGGCATACTTTACCTCAGCATATTGTGTGAGGTCGAAGACTACATTGAAATAATTTGTTAATCAATATACTGAGATGAAGTATCCCACATTAGCAGTTTGTAAAATAGTTTGTGTCCGTAGCATTATCCTATTTTTAATTGCTTTGATTTTGCTCGTACTTTTCTGAATTTTTTGATATATTCTGTCTAATGAAAGTAATCGTAATGAAGATCCAATTCTGGTGTCGGCTTTATATTTTACAATCAGATTAGTTAAGTATACAAATTTTGGCAATTAGACATGATGATGTTAATTATGATTTTGTTGCTAATGATGGTTCAACAGTTTGAATGCAAATTATTTGATGAATTTTAAGTTTTTCCACACATTATTATATAAAATAAAATGTAATTTAATTTCAAAATTTTAATTACATGCGGTATGATCAGGTTGAAAAGCAGTGTGGTTCCGTTCTGTCATCCGCTTCTGAGTTGAAGCCTGACAATAACAGAGGTGATACTATAAGAAATGATCGAGCTCTCCTTCTTGAATGGAGACTGGAATCAGGAGCCGGGTGGATCACCATTGATGCCATTTGATGACAGTGACATGCCAAGGAACAGTTCAGCTTCTAACTCACCTTTCAAATTGGTTTCTTTCTGGCTTATGAATGTAGATCGATCCAGTTTGACGATTTGAAAATGCAGTTAGTGTCAGTGGCATTATATATGCATATAGGGTTAACTAGAAGTATCCCGTTCTCAGACAGGCCATTTGAATGGGACCCAAAGTTTGACCTGAAACCCGGGAAGTCCTGCCTTACAATTTTCTTTGAAGGGATTTATGTTGAATCAAAGAAGAATGGAGGCCAGGGACCGCTTTATGTGTATGTGTATGTGTATGTTGGGGAATGCAATGTTGCCAAATTCAAGTCAACTTACAAATTATTGGGAATCTGTGAATGAATGTAGTTGTAGTATTATGTCCCAACATGATGATCAAATTGTGCTTGTTCTACACTATCCCAAGGCCTTAAGTTTGACGTCAAGAGGTATCAAGGGAGAATTAAGAAGTTTAAATGAGAAACAGAGTTGTACATACTTTGATAAGGTTCCGGTTCATATATCTTCTCAGTTGGGTCATCACTCAAAGTACCAAACTGGATCAGAAGCTAGCACTGCTGTCAAAAGCTTGCATGCCATTTCCTTGTGTAGACAACCTGGTGGCTGAAGATGTGATGTTCGTGGCTTTCATAACTTCATTGATTCACAATAACGCAAACCTTGAAGGAGGAGTGGATTGTTTGATCGATCGAGGTTAAAATAAAATAAAATTTAACCAAATAGAAGGATGGAACGAGGAAGATCCCTTCTATTTTAAGACAGTAACAGTACATAAATATTTACTTTAGTCATGTTTTGGTGTCGCTCGTTAAGATTCTCCTGCTGCTGAGTTCATAGTAAAGGCTTTCTTTTAGTTGAGAAGAAAATGGTAATTACATTTTTATTTTCCACATATTATTGTAGTAGTAGTGTTTATATTAATTAATGAGAAAAAAGAGAATCAAATGAATGGTGAAACAGTTAAAATATGCGTTTGCCGGGAGTCGAACCCGGGTCTATTGCTTGGAAGGCAATTATCCTAACCGTTGGACTACAAACGCTTGTCTTGTAAGAAGCTACTGTGCTGCCTGCTGACACTGTTGTTTTAAAAGAAAGTGATAGAAAAAGCGAAAAGAGTAGTGCTTGGCTGGGTTGAGGTTTGGGTTTGGCTAGGAATTGAAGGAATCCAAACTAGACTGGACTGGACCACCTTTCTCTTATGCAACTAAAGAAGCCAATTCCCATTGCAGACTAAAGAAAATAAACCCCTTCTTCCCAACTATATATATATATATGTTACTATTACATAACATTTAAATCCACAGCCCAGCCAAGCCACTGCATTATTTCATCAGCTTTTGCTTCGACTCTGATTCACCTTAATTTCCGTTTCTCGGTTATATATATGTTGTAAAGAATAATTTTATGCTATGCTATCTCAGGTCATGTATAACTGTTAATACATAATAACCTATGCACTTAAAATTATTCACAAAATGTTATATGTACATATATTATGATTATTCATGTATTGCTTTTCAATTGTAATTCTATCCTCTTTTTTGTGTACAGTTGATATTTAATTGTAGATTTTACTTCTTATTTTTTATTCTTTTTTTACTGTGTGTGTGTATAATTGGTGTGAGTAGTATTAAATTATTAATCTAGTAAATAAGGTGAACAAAGTACGACTTCTCTCTGTAAGGCCCCAAGCCGGACGGACGGACGGACGGCCAGCCTGTTATAAAAGAACAAAACATGTCAAGCTTCGCTTCACTTACCCACAAATCAATACAAACACAATCACATCCGGTCCATCAGAATACTGTCTTTAGGCCACATGCCTCGCCCATCGGCCTTCTCTGCCATGGACCTACGCACATCCTACCTCCGCGTGGCTCCGTTTCATAATGTCTACATAAAAGTCTCCCAAGAGTCTTTTTTTTTTTTTTTATCCAATTATATATTAATATTTTAAAATTTTAAATAATACTACATCTGTTCCTAAAAGATTGTCGTTTAAGGTTTTTTCACATTGATTAAGAAAGTATCATTTACCAACTAAAATTTGTTTGAAATTTCATCACTACCCCTTATGGGAAGTTGAAAACTATTAATACGAGAAAAATAATTTCTTGAGACAATAAGAGAAGGTAGGGGTAATATATGAAAGTAAATTTACTCCTTGATGTATGCATCTCTCTCTAATAATTTTAAAATAAATAATAATCTAATTTATATTATTTTTATAACATAAGAAATTAAAAAATTTATTAACAAATTTATGATTAAAAAGGCGTATTAAGGGTATATATATATAATATTGTTACTTGTTATATTAATAATATTGTAACTAAATACATGTTTTACGTATGCAATTGCTTCCCCCGAAACCTGTTAAATTATTTTAAACATCATAATATTTTGACCCACTGAATATAAATCCACTGAGTTATTATATTTGATCTTTAATACTAATTAATCCGTGCATGTTTATATATTTAAAAGTAAAATAAAGATATGGTATAAAAAATAAATTCAAAAGTGTGGCTGATTGGTTTTCTATAAAAGGATGTTGCCTGTAATGCTCGGTTTCAAAAATAGTCTCATCTGTAAATTCATTCGCAACCTTATAAATATTAAAAATGTGTTTTATTCATGTTTATTATTGAAATAATAAAATCATTAACTTAGTAATAATAAAATACATAAAATTATAATTAATGACAAATTTGAGGAAACCTCAAAACAATCGTCAATTAAAAGATAATTCTTTTTTGGGGGGGAAATTGACAAATACAATCCTTTTTCCAAACTTTCGACTATAAAAATAATTCCAAATTCATTTCAAAAAGCAAAAATGAAACCAACCTAACTACTAAAAAAATAAACAAACAGAATGGTCCAATTCCAAATTATATGCACAGTTTAAGTGGACGGGTGTGGTGTGAGTGTGACACTGACACTACGAGGTGGGGTCCGGAACCCAGTCGGAGTGGGATCCTCTGGAGGGATCATTCGACGACTGTCGTAATCTGTCATCCGTCTCAGTCCTATTCATATTCATATCCTCAATCATCCTTACAACCTCCTGCATTGCCGGCCGTTGATCCGGCACAATGGCAACGCAGGCCATCGCAATTTGCAGCAGCTGCACCAACTCCTCTTCAATGTTGTCGTACCTCATCAGCTCTGAATCGAAAACCTCCGCCGTCCATTCTTCACTGACCACCGACTGAATCCACCTCGGCAAATCTATCCCCTCATCGCCCAATGAGGCCTGATTAGGCGCTTTTCCGGTCAGTAATTCCAACAACAGAACTCCGAAACTGTATACGTCAGACTTGAAGGTGACTTTCCGGGTCTCGATCATCTCCGGCGCACGATAACCGGCGACGCGGTGGCTGGGAGAGCCTGACTCGTCGAAGAGTGAGTTTAGCCCGAAGTCGGATACGGCGGCGGCGTGGTTGTTATGGTGGCGGATGAGGATGTTGGACGATTTGATGTTGCCATGGACAACCCTTCCGGACACGTGTAGGTGAGCCAGACCTCTTGCAGCGCTCGTTGCTATTCTCATTCGGCTGTCCCAGTCTAGTGGCGGACGGCCTGATCCTCTGCTACCTACAACAATAACCACCAGTACACTTGGAGATAGAAAATTTAATAATAAGAGTTGGTAGAGTGTAACACATGTCATTCAGTAATAATTTCTTTTATAAAAGGACAAGCTGAATATAGATGACCTTTGAGTCGGTAGTGTAAATTCACCAAAAACATATTTGCAAGTGTAGCTTTACCGTCTCCTAAATGGATGGAGGGATTAATGTGAATAAGGAATTTTTTTTAAAAAATAATAATAATATTAAATTGTTTAGGGGAAGTTTCTTGGCTCTTGCTCTATCATCGTTCAAAAAGCAGGCTAAAGCGACAAGCATGCCATTAGGAAATCATGTTTGTTTGTTTAGATTTAAATATTATATTCGTTCTTAAAAAATTATCGTTTAAGATTTTTATATATAAATTAAAAAAATTATTTAATATTATTATTTAATATTTAAAATTTCATCATTATCCTTTTATAAAAAATTAAAAACTATTAATACAAAGGAAAGAATTTATTGGGACAATGAGAGAAGGTAGGGGTGATATAGGAAAGTAAATAATTTATTCTACAATAAAGTTATAAACGACAAATAAATTGAATAATTTTTTTTTATAAAACGACAATCTTTTAAGAACGGAGGGGAGTATTATTTAATCGCACTAGTATTAAACTAACAATATTTATACATTTATATTAATAAGATAAAACTCATTTTTAATTTGGACAAAAAAACACAAGGACGGTTCACATTTATTATAATTGATTTGAGTGGGAAACACAAAGACAATTTAGATTCGTTCTAATTAATTTGGACAAAAAAAGGGTGGTAAGAGAAGAAAGATGAGAGAAAATAAAAATGAGATTGTTAAAACAAAGAGAGAAGATTTTATTATGTTGTATTAATTTTTAATATAACAAATAGAAATAAGATTCAGGTTGGGTAAAGGAAGGAGTACTGTACACTTGCAAAATATGAAGTATCATACTATATATAAAAATAGAATACACTTATTTTAATTTTTCTCTTCAAAATAAAAAAATTTCCCTCCAAAAAAAAAATTGACACATTTTTTTCCCCAAAATCATCTAATGTACTTTTACACGTTTAATAAAAAAAAAACTTTTAATTTCTTTTATATCATTGTCCATTTAACAATAAAAATTATTTAATTTAAATTTCCTTGCATCGCACAGGTTCAATAATTACTAGTACTTGATATAAAATCATACCCAGACCCCTCACAATTATTACAATGAAATGTCTTGGCGGACAGGTTTTATGACAGGTTTTATGGATAGGAATATTGGACCGGTTAATTTTTTTTTATTTTTTTTTTTGTGATTTTTAAAAAATATATAGTATTTATTTTAATTGAAATTTTTATAAAATATAGTATTTTTAAGTGTAATTTAAATACATATATAATATAATATTGAACAGTCAAACACCTAAAAATACTATATTCTGTAAAAAGTTCAATTAAAATAAATACTATATAATTTTTAAAAATTACAAAAAATAAAAATAAAAATCAACCGGTCCAATATTCCTGTCCCGAAAAGCTGTCCATGTAAAACTACTCTTATTACAAACGAGAATGTCAGAATAAAGACTCTTTAGTCTTTACAGTCTTACCTACCTGCCCACTCTTGCAGGCAACGGTTAAGTTGAAATAATTTTTCAACTAGTCTTGGGCGACCGGATTTTGAGAACCGGTCATGCAATCGATAATTTTTTTTTACGACTCTGAAATAATTAATATAATTTATTAAAATTTTATAAAATTTAATAATTTAAATGTTATTTAGATATATATAAAAATAATATTGTACAGTCTGTATAACATTATTTTTTTTATATATCCAAATAACACCTAAATTACTAAATTTTGTAAAAATTTCAATTCCAATAAATTATATTAACTGTTTGGGAGTTATAAAAAAAATTATATCAGTTCGTTAGACCGGTTTTGATTGATCAACATTTTCTGTGTATAATGAATCAAAAAAATTATATATTCTTAGTAAATTTGATTTTAATTTCACCATAACGGAATTTCTGTTGCACATGTGGGGTTACAAAAATTATTTTATGATACACCAAGAAAACCAGAACACTCTAATTGGTTACCCTCTTTAATTTTAAGGGGAATGATATTGCTACTGTTTTTTTTGGGGAGTGATTAGTATGAAATTTATTTTTAATTAAGTTGGTCAATTGACCAATAGAGTGTTGACACGTAGATAAACAGACGAAACTTATGTGTCTCAATATTTTATTGATCAATTAACCAACTTATCAACAAATAAACTTCATTTTAACCGGATCGTTTTTTCACAAACTTTTCCTTTAGCATTTTCCTATTTTCCTTCATACTTTAAAAGTAATAATACCATAATCTGACGAAACTGCAAAATTCAAGAATTTCCATGTCCATAACAGCTAAGCTTCATTCTTGGAAAAATTTTATCCATAAACAAGTCCTCAATTATAGAATTGGGTAATATAACTAAACAAATCATGACTCATGCAATGAAGAAAGCCAAATTTATACATACCATGGAGAAGAGCAGATAAGCTACCAGCAGCCATGTAATCTGAAACAAGCAATTTCTCATCTTTTGAGAAGTAAAAAGCTCTCAGGGGCACCACATTATCATGATTTATTTTCCCCAAAGCCTGCATTTGCAATTCGAATTCTTTTTCAGTCAAAGCTACTTCTTTCAATCTCTTTACCACCACAGCCGTTCCCTCCTCCAGCACCGCCTTGTACGACGTCCCTACACTTCCTTTCCCTAAAACCTCCGCCGAAGCCCTCAACAAATCCTCCAAATCAAAATTATAAACCCCACCATTAACAAACACCAACTTATTTCTCCGTCCTCCCCCTCCTCCTCCTCTTTCCCCTGACACACCGGCAATATCATCTTTGGACGAAGAAGTTCCTGCCTCCGCCGCCGCTGACCGCGTACCTACCGCCGGCTTTGGTTGCCTCGGAGGCTGATTCTCTTGCCTTCTTTTCATCAAACAGATGATTAAACATAGTAGAAGAAGTAAGAGAATTACGGCGCCACCGACTGCGATGGCTATAATGACTGCTTTGGATAATTTTTTGTGAGATGGGTTTTGTTTTGGTGGGGGAAAAGGTGATGGGGCGGGTGAAGGGAAGAACGGACACTGCTGCAATGGGCCGCCGCAGAGATTAATGTTTCCGGCGAATGCTGATAATGGGAATATGGTTAGTGATGTTGGGATTAAACCGCTGAGATGATTGTTGGACACATTGAAGTCCACTAAGCCTGGTGGATTTATGCTGGGGAGGGGACCAGAGAAATTGTTGTTTTCCATGAATAGTCTGGTTAAGCGGGTGAGATTATTGACGGATAATGGGATTTTTCCGGTGAAGTTGTTGGTGGAGATATCTAAACGAGTCAATCGAGTTAACTCGGGTAGACTCGGGGGAAACTGGCCGGAGAGTTGGTTGTTTTGTAGGTAGAGACTGCGGAGGAATTTGAGGTTGGAGAAGTCGGCGGGAAGTTGGCCGGTGAGTCGGTTGGCGCGGAGGCTGAGGACTCGGAGCTGAGTCAGGTTTCCGAGTGTATTGGGTGGAATCGGGCCCACAAGACCAATGCCCGGGAGCCGGATAATGTACACGTAGGATTGATTC
Source organism: Panax ginseng (assembly GCA_020205605.1). NCBI lineage: Eukaryota > Viridiplantae > Streptophyta > Magnoliopsida > Apiales > Araliaceae > Panax > Panax ginseng. Next base: position 126,908,005 of record CM035144.1, read on the forward strand.
GGGTCGCATTCGACGCCGACCCAGTTGCAAGCTGAGTCTGACTGGTTCCATTGGAGGCGATTTGCGTGGGGGATTTGCGAGATGAAAGCAAGGAGCGCTTGCTTGTCCTGAGTCGGCTCCGAGTTGACACTCTGAATCTGTTGCAGCAGAAGCGAAGAAGTCAGGTACAATATTACATAAACAACAAATATACCCCGATCAGTTCCGGAGAACAGCACTCCCATTGATTTCTGTTTAATAATTGAAAGAATTAAGAGTTTTTTTTTTAATTTTTATTTGTGGGATTGGAATGGAGGTTGCTGGTGGACGGATCCAAAAGTAGTTTTCCGGCTAGAAGCCATTAGAGAGAATTGGTAGTGTTTGTTTAGGACATTTTTGTTTGGGATGAGGAGATAGAAAGTGAAGGGTGATTTGGTTTGGTTTGCAAGGAAGGAGAGCGTATATTATAAGCTTATGACGATGGCAAAAGAAAAGGAAAAAGAAGCTTTTTACTGAGAGAGAGAGAGAGTAATAATAATGTGGAATTTTAAAAAAAATGACAGTGTAGAATTGACTAATTAATTCATTAGCTAGCCAGATCTTCAAATTAAATATTATAGTAATAATCAAATTAATTCATTAGCTAGCCAGATCTTCAAAAAAATTTTAATGTAATAATTTAAATATTATAGTAATAATGATATTAACAAATGTGACTGGATTCTTATTTGATTTGTGTTGCAATTATAAATTTCTCACGTTACATTATAAATTATGTTTATTTTATTAAAAATGAGGTTTATAATGAAAATTCAAAGTCCATTACAAAAAGAATCCTAACAACAAATTCACAGTCAAATGGCTACATAATCGTGCAATCATGTTGTTTTTGCCTTTTGTAAGGATCTTACGAGCTACGGAGGATGTAATTAAAATGACAAACTCTTTTTCTCTTTTCTTTTTTAAAATACTTAAAACATTAAGACTTTCCTATATTCAGGAATTAAATAAATTATATTTTCAAGAAATTATGAGGGAAGAAAAGTGCTATTAATTAAGTCCTTTTACACCGTGTCTTTCAATTTAATTTGAAGAGAAAAAAAAAATGAAGGAAAATGAAAAAAAAAATGGTGTCTTTGAGTTCTTTAATATAAGAGAAAAGAAAATAAAGTTAAGGAAAGTGGTGTTTTTGAATTTTAATTAGAGAATAAAAGAAAAAAAATTTAGAAAAAGTGAGTGCATTTTGAGTTAAAAAATTTATTCTTAAGTTTTTTTCTCTTTCCTTCTCTTCTTTAACTATTTTTTATTATTATTTTTTACGACTAAAAAAATTCCACACAAGGTGTTAGCGTGATAGAAATAGTAAGAACTTAGGGGCTGTTTGTTTAGGACTGAATGACTGAATCGATCAGTCATTCAATATGTTTGTTTTGAAAAAAAATTGTAAGACCCCGAAATTTTTTTAAAATAAAAAAGAATTTCCTTTATTTATTATTTTGAAATAGTAAGGATGAATTTGATTAATGTGGATAGTTATGGGTAAAATGCGCAAATATTTTAAATAAGTAAGTGGTGATAAAATATTCATTGTTGTTTGAGAATATTCGTTTGGTAAATGGAATATTAAATGCTGTCGGGGAATATTAAATGCTGACAGCTTGATCTTTTGTGGGCCCTATAACAGAAAAGCGATTGGATGAAAAAAAGCGATAAATATAAGTTGTTTATAAATAATCTTGGAAGTAGTTATTCTTTATTATCTTGTTGGAATACACGTGGTTAAAACACACTAATACGCGTTGTTGAAAGCGATTAGACACCAGTATTGCACCAATTATTGATTCTTACGTAAGAATGCACTACTCAATAATGGTTACGATAATTCTTTATTCGATATTTTATTTTATTGATTTAATAATTGCTGCGTTGATATTTTATATTCTTTGTTGTTTGATAATTGTCATTACACGATATTTTCATTATCAAAGCAATAATTCATATTATCTGAATAATATTATTAGATAACATTATTGGCAATGTCTAAAAAGTTACGTCTTAAGGAGAGGTTTGGTCACCTAATTGCTTTGTAAGAAGGAGAAATTCTTATTGAAAAGCCCTCTTCTCTCAGAACCTACCGGTTGTCGTGATTGTGATTCTGTAATATTATTCGTGAATAATTAATTATTGATTTATATGATGAGAAAAATATTGATTTTATGTGGATATAGATGGAGAAAATTTTAATGTGACAATTGTTGAAAATTGAAATTTTATCTTTTCCCGATAAAATAATTCATTTAAATATATTATTATATTTTAATAATATAATAATGATGATATTTTTACGATGAATGTGGGATATATGAGTATATGTGGAGGAGAGTATTTTTGTTACCAAAAATATTTAAAGCATGTTTTATGTGTCGGTGGACCCCATTTCTTGATTTGAAATTTGATTATAACTTTTAAAATCGCTTGGTTTGTGGATTTGACCAATTTCATTTGGAATTTAGAAAAACTTCCTTCCGCAAAGTTGTAGAGAATTGAATTTCCTATAAAAAGTCGCAAGATTCGAATTTTCGATAAAAGGGCTATTTATTATGAATTATTGAAGTTCAAGTTCCAAAATAATTGATTTTGGAAGTTTAAAATATTTTTAATTACAAAAACGTTTTTTTCATTTTTGAAACTCATTTAACATGTGATTAGGAGGCTAAATTCAGATTGTTAGTGTATAAGTATGTAGTTGTGGAAAAATTATAATATTAATTTATTAAATTTTCTACTTTTGGTGTTTCTAAGCATTTTTCTATAAATAAAGTCTTTTGGGTTAGAATTGAAAATCACACCCGAAACTGAAGTTTTCTCTCTCTATATTATCGAAATGTATTCTTGTGAGTATTTTGAGTATACTTTGAGTATTGCTATACGGTCTGAGTTTCAAGTCATAGCTTATATCCTGTGTTTATTTAAATCTTTTGTCTTTCGAGGTAAGGGATGTTATTTTCTTCTCAAATGATATTATTTCTTCAATATCATTATCTTTGAAATATTGGTTAGAATTTTTATCAAATTTAGAACTTTTTCATGTCGGGTTACTTATTCATGAGTTCTTATTCACGAGTAACTATTCACGAAAGTACTATTCACGAAGCGTAAAGATGTTTTTTTGTGAAATTTCTATCTTTTGGTGTTTGAGTTACTATTCACGATATCACGACACTATTCACGTATACTGACCTTATTCACGAATAAGGCACTATTCAATGAAAAATGAAATTTCTTCTTTTTGTCCAAAATATCTTACATGGATACTTAGCCTTGATTGTATCCATGTTTTGATCATTCTTGAATTTTACTCCACTCGATTACTTATGAAGTATTTTTGAACTTGGATTGTTTAAAATACTTAATCCTTAATATTTGTTCTTTTATTTCACCGGATTCGCTTTTTAAAATATTTTTCATCATCCTCGGGTCCCTAAATGATGATATTCTTGAATATCTTTGGCCCAGTAGTGCAGAGATGAATGATTTCTTGATGAATATATTTGGCCGTAGTGCAAAGATAGCATGCAGTGTTTAGATGAACATAACTAACTCGATGAATATCTTTAGCTTTGTAGTGCAAAGATGAATATTTGATTCCGATATATATTGATTGATGTTACGAGGGATAAAATATCGACGATGAACTTTTAAATTCATATATAGAAGATAGTAGTTTGTATTCTCTACTTAACTTTCAATGAATTGTTGTTTCATTATAGCTTGTTGATTTAAAAGCTGGTTGTCTATTGTATTCTATTAGATTTTTCCTGTTGAAGACTAACGATAATTTGTTGTATATTATCTTAGTCATAATGTTCTTCTTTGGCTAGTTGAAACTACCATTTTCTTTTTTGTTCCATTTTTCTTTTTAGGAGGTGAATGAATGTAGTGTACTAATGGGGTATGGAAATGAAGGTTCTAGAGAGAGTTGTTTAGTAGTCCTCACCATTTTTATAAAATAATGTATCAATAATTATGATGGGATTTATTTGGATATGTATATTATCTGAAGACAATAATTGTATTTAAACTCACAATATATATGTTGTCGTATTTTTACGACAAATGTATTAATAAAGTTGTAGTTATTTCGCACCATGTATTTGGCGACTTCGAGAATGGGTTGGATGGAATGGACCTATTTTGGGGCGTCACAAAAATCGCCTTAATGGTGAATCGATTTGACCATTCGAGACGCATTTATTCAATGAATGGTTTAGTGTTATATTTTTTGTTGAATGAGCTAAATGAAGACCTAATGAAGTTTTTTTTTAAATACAATATTAACTATTATATTAAGTAATATTAAATAAATTTACAATAATTTTAAATTTTTTTTAAAAGGGTATGTTACTTAGATATTTTAAATATTTTAATTATCAAACAACTTTTTTCATTCAAATTCATATTTAGATTCATTTAATTTTTATTAAACACTCCCTTAATTTCTATCAAGTGTTTAAAAACTTTAGGGTATGCATTTAAAAAAAATAAAAATTTAGAGGATATTATTTGAGAGAGGAAATTAAAAAACAAATGGGGGTTTGCATACATATGGCACAGTCATTGATTTGGGTGGCTGGCAATGTCCGGTTTAGACGGAGACTAGTGAGATATAAATTTGTTGAAAGAATGCTATTATAACATAAAAAAAATTACATAATATTTATATAGACGTATGCATATTATGAACTTCCGCGTAATATATAAGACTCTTAGTATATGTAGTGTATATAAATATTATATAATTTTTTTTATGTGATAGTAATTTGTTATCCAAATGGTACAAACCTGTCAAGTCATTACAATAAAATTAAATATATTAGTAGTAATTGTTTTCTTTAGTGCCAGACCATATTTTTGCATAAATATTATACATTTTGTAGTTTATTTTATTGATTGGATAGGATTATCTTAAAAAAAATTAATTTTTGCTAATTTTTGACTAAAATTAAATGCGTACACTACTTGATCACTGTCAAAATTTGAGCCTAAAGTTGAGTTAAAGCTTTTGTAAGAACCCAATTTTTTTTTTAATAAAGATGATTTTTTTATAAATATTATTTTTGAATATTATGAAATGAATTTGATATAACGTTATAGTTGTAAGGTAATATTTATAAATTTTGCTAAGTATGCACGAGTTCATTATAAAATATTCGATTGGTGGGGAATATTCTTTTTGTCGGAATATTAAATATAACCAACACAATCATTGGTGGACTCCACAATGGAATTATTGTCGGTTTGAGAAAACGATAAAAATATTTTATAAATAACGGTGGAGGTGTTATTGTTAAAACTGTTGAACTACCCGGTAGTAAAAGTGAAAGAATATCTGGCGTGGTTGCATAGTAGCACACTGTATTGATTATTGATGTTTACGTGAAAGTCACTCATTTATACTCAATTATTGCTACAAAGAATTCTACGATCATATCTATCATATTATTGATTCGATTATTGTCACAGTATCATTTGCATTATATGTTATATTATTAAATCAATAATTGAGACGACAAAGTTATTCATATTATTAAATTGCAATATTTACAATGTCTGAAGTTACGCTCAAGGAGAGATTTGGTCACTAATTAACGTCGATAGGGAGAAATTCTTATTGAAAGCCCTCTTTCCCAGGAACAACCAGTTGCTAAATATTGTGAGTTATAATATTAATGATGAATAAGTTCGTGTTGATTAATGATGAATTTGATAGTTTTATTGTGTTGGGATTATTTGTGTTAGTAGAAATCGACATCTATTCCGATGATAATTGATGTCCGGAGGTTATATTGTTCAATCCGTATTCGGGGAACTTTTTGTGTCGTAATCTTATTCACGAGTTACTATTCATGAGTTACTTATTTACGAGTTACTATTCACCCGATTACTATTCACTCTAGTATTGTGCATTCGGATATTTGGGTACAATATTATTCCATGAGGAGATGTCTTAATTTTTCGAATTTGTTGGTTGAAGTTATATTAAGACATCAATATGGACCATTGGTGAAAAGTTATAATAGTGAATCAATATAGATCGTTTGGTTTAAAGTTTTAATAAGAAATCGGTATGGATCGTTGCTTTAAGTTTTAATAGTAAATAAATCAACCGTCCGCTTAAAAATGTAAATCAATCTGGACCGCTCGTAAATTAGTTACTTATTCAATCTATTCTTCTATAAATGAAGCTCATTCCTTCATTATTTCTTACGAATTCAATGAAACTCTAGAGAGAAATTATAGAGAGAAAGAAGAAGAGTATTCTCGCTACTTCTTCTTCTTGATATCCGTTGTCTTTTCTGGTAAGGGGTGTTATTCTTTCTTATTCATGAAGAGAACTTACATTATTCCATTCTTTATTATTACTGTTAGAATAACTTTGATATCTGTGACACCCTATACTTGGTGAAATCCTTATGTTATTCTATTCTTTATTATTATTCATTGGAATATCTTGTCATGCATGCTTTTACGCTAACCTTATTCCGTCTTTATTATTCCGATGGAATAACTTTGTATCACGCCGACTCCCTATACTTGGTGAAATCCTTATGTTATTCCATTCTTTATTATTACATTGGAATATCCTCATGCATGCGTTTCTTTGGGACACAGTTAAAATGTTTTATTATTCTCAGTCGAAATATCCTCGTCTGTATGCGTTTCATGGGACTGAGTTCCATATTTATTATTACATTGGAATAACTTTTGCTGTCTTTATCTATCACGTATGGTGATTTTTTTTGTTATTCCATTCCTTATTATACTCAGTTGGTTAAAGTTTTGACTTCTATACTCCATGAAATTAGTGGAATATCATTGATATTTGCGCTTCATCCAGTATCTTTTCATGAAAATATTATTTTGAGCATTCTTAAATTTTACTCTACAAAGAAGTATCATGTTGACAATTTGGACATTATTAGTTCTTGGATAAACTAATTCTTGAACTTGTTTTATTGAATTCTTATATCATTGTCATCATCCTCATGTTTATATTTTTAAAGTCATCTGTGGCCTGTAGTGCATAGATGATTTTGGTATGATTACGACGAGGATTATTCTCAGATAATCATGGCCAGTAATGTTACAAATGATGTGGTAAAAGTTCTCATTGGCCCGTAGTGCATTGATGGATGATTGTTGGCATGATTATGACCATTGATGAATACACGAATATCCTTGGCCCGTGTGGTATGGATAATTTGTGGTCGTGACCTAATGAATATCCTCGGCCGTAGTGCGAGGATGATGTGGATTATTATTAATTGTTCGAGTCTCAACGATGAAAGTGATGAAAAACCTTTTAAATCATAAAAGATAGTAGATTTTATTCTCTACTGACTCTTTTTAATGGATTGCTTATTAAGCGAGGACTAGTCGAGAACGGGTGATGGTCCGGATGATAGATTAGTAGTCCTCACTATTACATTAAATAGTGTGACAATAAATGTAATGAGAACTTATTCGAGAGTGGATGGATTTATGCAGAAGATAATATTTGTATTAAAACTCACGACTTTCTTGTTGTATATTAAAGATTGTATTTGTATTACACTCAAGACTACGATCTCGACGACCCAAAATGGGTGATGTATACCTATTTTGGGGGCGTCACAGTTTTAATGTTCCCATGCCTTCTTTTCCTTTCCACCAACTCGTCATCCCTTGATATTGATGGTAACAATAGGTTGCTAGGCCTAGGTACATATGAATATTTTTATACCATTATAATTAGGATCCAGTTATTATGAAATTAATTTAATGATAAATTGATTAATATAGTGTTGACACGTAAAGAGAGATCACCTCCTGATATGCGTATTGATATTATATTAATTATTTAATCAAAATTAACTTCATACTAATCACAACCCTATAATTGTATTATACTATTGTGTTTGTTGAACCATAAACTGACCAAGGACTAATATGAAGTTCCAAATGTTTAATTGGAGTTTCCCTCTTTGTTCATCTGGGTAGTTGGTTTTATATTCTTTAATTTATGTGTCGTGGTTTTAGCTTTGCTTATTTTCTTGTTTATCTTTTTCTACATAAAGATTACTACTATATATATAAAGGCTATAATTATGGGAAGGAACCAAAAATGAAAGAAATTTATGTAGAGGAGCTTTCCATAATGGGTAACAATTAGTACAACTTACAACTCGGAAAATATACTAACCAATAATCGTTATATATTGGAAGAAACGGATTAAGTTATCATGAAATTAAATTTATGATAAATTGATCAATTGAATAATATAGTACTGATACGCAGAAGAAGATCATCTCTCGGTCTGCGTTTCGATATTGAATTAGTCAATTATTCAAAATTAACTTCATGTTAATCACTCCCGAAAAAATAATCTCATTATACTACTGTTATAAATTAGACGAGTCAATTTTAATTATTTTAAAATTTAAATTTGACATAAATTCATTTAGTTTATATCAATACAATTATTAATATTATAAATTATCAAAAAAATAATACTAGTTATAAAATTTTATGTTTTCAAAACTTATTTAAAGTATGTCAATTTTAAATTTTAAAATATTTCAAATATTAAACTTATAATTCAAAATGAATAGAGTATTAAAGATATATTTTTTAAAAAATTATTATTATAATAAATTTGAGAACACTGTGTGTCATAAACGTATCTCATCTCTATTTCTCTTCTTTTCAATTTGCCTCAGTCGTATATATTATTTGTAATAGTAACTATACAATGTTTTCAATAATAAGATTACAATAAAGTGATTAATTTTGTTAAACAATTTAGAATCATTAGGGAAAAAAATCATCATTCAAAATTAATAATAATTTTGAGAATTTTACCTTTAAGAACATAAATTGATGTCATTGAATTTTAAGAAATTAATCATTCAAATCTCAATCACTGAGTCTCATATTACTTTTACGTCCTTTTTTTTTGGGGAATATAATTTTTTTTTTGAAAGCTCCACTTTTTGGAGAATACAAAATAATTTCATAATTAAGTATATCATTATTACAATATCAATAACTAATCAAATATCAATAACCAATCAAAACATCACCAAAGTATAGGAAGAAACAAACACCTGAAATATTTATAAATTCCATGATAATTTAGCTTAAATTATTAAAAAAAATTATGAATTAATTTGTGATTTGAAAAAACTATTAGGAGTCTATATATAATGTAATTATTGATTATATTACTATTTCAATCAAATAAATACAGGTCCTACATATGCAACGTAAAAGTAAAAAATTACTCACAGGGAACCCAAACCCGAACTTTTTTAATTATCTATTTTGTCATAGAAATTAAGGAATAGAATCATTCATAGTTTCTGTTTGACTATAATCAATTTCTCGTTGACTAATGGTCAGTTTCCAGATGTCTTAAGCTTCTCAATTCTCATTCTGCGTGATTGGCGAAAATGAATTTTATATACTTCAATATTATCTGTTGTCTTCAATTCAATTTCAGGGACCAAAAACTAGTATTGATTAATTTAGTAGATAAGTAGCTTTGTTCAGTTAGATCATAACTCTCCCTTTGTCAACCTGACTAGACCTGATAACCGAGTGGATTTGGACCAAACGGGCCGGAAGAGTGGCGAATTGAGCCAAAAATGCTTGAGTTTTACTGTGATAAAGATCTGCACTCCAAAGCTCGGCCCGTCCGCCACGAGTCGGGACTGCCTGCAGGTCAAGATCAATTCGTGTTTATTTTATGCTATTTTTTATAATTCGACCCAAACAGACCGGACGGATGGCGAGCAGGGCCAAAAATACCCGAATTTTAATAGACTAAAATTCTGCAACCCAAAATCCGGCCTGTGGCGTGGGGGCTTGGGCTTGATTTGCCAAGTCTCAACCTCTATCTCATTTTTTTGACTTGTCACCGGATCAAAACGGTTTTGGTTTAGGAGCAAAATTATGGTGTAAAATGTAAATGAGTATATTTTATCCATCCTATCATGAAAAAAAAATCAGGACTAATATTTTATTTAATACACTTAAAAAGTGTTTTATTTAGTCCAATTAATTTATTTTACAACTAGTCATCAGCATGCGTCATGTGCGATTGCACAATCCGACCTTAACTCTCAATTCTCAACAAATAAATTTTTTAAGTCTATTTCTTAATTTTTCAAAACATTTTGAATCACTACAATCGAAGTACGAAAGAGATATGTACATATTACTAAAGGACATCGAAATTGTCCTGCACAACCACTATTATGGCGCGGGGTGCACCGTTCTAAGCCTATGGTCGGCGCAAGCAGCGCCAGTCCTGCAGAAAATTATTTCAAGTTTTTAACATTTTCAGCTTCGGACAATTTCAACGCACCTACTTTGAAAACATCATAATTTGTTCTTCCGATATCGGAATGAGCTTGTTTTTACGTCATTTTTTTCTTTGTAACATCCTCCGATGAAATAATTTTCAAGGTTCTCTAACTTATTGGAAATTTGGCTCAAAAACCCTTCGATATTTACCGAATGACGTTTTCAACTTGGGAAACTTCATTAATTGCTTATCCAAAGTCGGACTAAAGAATAAAACTTGTAATTTGATAAAAAATATCATTTTCTGTATTGGGGGAGTATTGTCTTTACTGGAAAGATTTGGAACCAAAAATCAAAAGATTTGGATCAAGTATTTCCTTTTGCCGTTTTAATCAACTCGGATGACTCAGATATTAGACGGACAAAACCAAAACTCGTCCTGATTAAACAGGACTAGAAATCGGTTTTCATGCTCTTAATATTTTACTACATATTGATACGAGTCGGCGTGATACTGGTATGTGATCAAATTGGTTGTTTGTTCCGAAAAGTTTAAACATCACCTAAAAAGAAAACTTTCTGTAATCATAACCGAAGAATCTTTCACACGGCGAAGATAGTAAAGAATCTTCCCGCCATGGAGCGCGAAAAAATGTAAGTATCTTTTAACTTATAATTTCGTCTTCTTTGTGAACGTTACTCATTCGCGCTTCCATTATATTTGTTTGATTTTTTGGTTATTTTGGCGTTAATCTTTTTTGTGATTAGATTTTGGTTCTAAGTTTGCGTTATACTTTTGGGTTTTTTCAGACGCCGTAATACCGAAAAAAGAAAAGTGGGTTTACACTAATTCATATAGGGTTTATGTTTTATGTATTTTTCGCATATGGGTAGTTTCTTGTTGTGGTTGATGGTATTCTTACATATTACTTGCATGTTACACATATATTGTATTTTTCGTTTCATGTAACACTAGGCTTTTTGGTGGATTTGTGTCCCAATTTTGGGTTCTTGGTCTCTGACATTGATGGGTTTTGCCAAGGTCTTTTTGGTTTAAGAAATATTTCAATCTATTGCATTATTCTTATTTCTTCGCTGGGTCTATTTCGGGGTTTGCTGTGAGTGATGCATTTTCCATGTTCAAGAATGTTTTTTCTTCTCCTTCTCTGCTTCTCTGGGTTCTTTTGTTATTGTGATTCAATTTTTGATTATTTTCTCTCTTGATTAGTGGGTGTGGGTTTTAGGTGTAACCCTTTGAGATTGTTTGTCCTACCATTTTCATTTGAATTATGTTATCACGAGGTTTAAGAGTATTTTATTCTTGTTTTGTTGAAAAATAGTTTGGATGCTTATATACATGATTATCTTGTGAAGAGGAAATACAATGCTACCTCAAAAGACATTTCAAGCTGAAGCAGCAGTATCCACCAACATCAACGGTGAGATAGATTTTAAAATCCAGGCAAAACAGGGTTGAAGTGCTTTCTAGCTTTGCAATTGATGCTCCGGGTGGTTTTCTCTTTGAATGGTGGGCAGTCTTTTGGGATGTATTTGTTGCTAGGATCAGGCCGCAAGTCCCAGGTGTTGTATCTTATAATGAGGTGCGGTTATGGATGTATTTGCGAGTTTCTTTTCTTTTCTTTTCTTTTTGGGGGTGGGGGTGGGGGTGGGGGTGGGGTGGGGGGGGGTGTTTAATTAAGTGTAATTAGTAGTTCCAATTGATGTCTTGCTTTATGTATGTGTTCATTTAAGCGCTTACAAGACATAAATCTATATCCTACTTGGGCATTTTTGATGTGGTATACTTTTTTTGCCGCCTAGCTCTATGTAGTCTTCATAAACTATGCTGAATATCATATTATAATAACTCTTGGGACTTAATAGCAATAGATTTAATACATATGCGTTCTTATTTTGTTATCAATTACTAAAAGAATGAGCACTATGATGTCCATTGCACTCATCAAAGGAAACCATCGAAATAAAGATGAAGTTGTTTGTATCACTTTAATAATTTGCGTAGCAAGTTCATAATCAATTTTAGTTGTTATACTTATTTTACCATGGGAAAGAGTGTTTTTCTTCTTCTTTTTTTTAATATAAAAAAAAATAAAAAAAATAAGAAATCGAAGTTACTCTTTTATTGTATGATCGGTACCGTTTCATTTTTATTGGATCACAATGAGATTTCAGAAATTAATTTTTTGACTTTTCTCTGAAGCATGATAGAATTTTATTTTTATAATTTTTGTAGTTATACAGGAAATTTGAAGGTCACAACTATAAGGAAAAAAGCTAGTAAATTAATAAAATTGTGTAAATATGAAGGATATGTGGACCATGATTTGCTTGGAATACTTCTTTTCATGATTTCATTGTTAGTGTAAAGTCATTTTAGATTTTAGCTTATGATTTTATGGTTCTGAGTGTGGCAGGCTCAAATTGTCCAAGAACAGGAGAAGCAACAACAATGGTACCAAAAATCTGTGCTGCAGCAGCAGCAAGTAGAATATGACCACTTACAAAGGGAAATTCAAAAGCAGCTGCAGCTGCTGCAGCAAAGAGAGGACACCCAACCTCAACATCGAACTGCCAGTGTCATTCGTGCAAGGCAACAACGGATTTCAGATTTTTCACACACGAAGATGTATCAGGAAGTTTTAAGGCTTCCATTTCCAAATGATCCTTTAAATGATGCAAATATGATGGTATTCATTACATCAATGATATTCTAAGCAGTTGGCTTTTATTATTATTATTATATTTTTTTTATCATGATTCTCTCTGTACTTGACATGCAATATAAATCTTTATAGCCAAGGTTTGGAGACAATATGAGTCACATTTTGGATTCAAATCATGCCATAACACTGGAATCACTCGCAGTCCAGTCAAGGTGTCTCTTTATACTGATCCAGTTATTTTATTTTTTCTCTTTTCTGTTTTACTTCCTGAGCAAACAATAGCTTTGGCCTGTCACTAATGTTTGATCATGTTGTACTTTATTTAACTGCCCTCCCCCCAGGTATGCACCATATGCTACATCTGGGGGCATTTCAGGTAGTCTTCATCCATCCAAAAATGAAGGGTTTAACAATTTGCCTTTGAGGGGATGGCCATTAATGGTAAGTTTTACAATTTTAGTTATGGGTGTGCATTCTTATATACAAAATTCCATGACATACAACATTACATTGTGCATACTTTATCTAAAAATACCATTTTCTAGAAATTGTCTTGGATTTTTTTTTTTTTTGCAAAAAGTTTATGATTTCATTCCATTAGAGTGACATGCTATGAGTAGGGACTGTATAAATCCAAGAGTAAGCTTCTATATAGAGTTTAATGATTTAGATCATGTCTTTTAATAGTGGTTAACTATTCAACGGTAATGCAAGTTGTTAAACATGATATATATGAAATGAATTGGATGATACATTAAAGGAAAAACCAACAGATGACCCATTCAACTTGGCACATTTTAAGGATTTGCCGACTGATATTTAATAAGATGCAATTGGGTCATTGAACTAGTTAACTTTATAATTGGAACATTTCGTTAAAAAGGTTGATTGGACGTCAAATTGGTTCATCTATTTTCATACTAACCAATTCGACGTCCGGTCAATCCTTTTAACAGAATGTTCCAATTATAAAATTTTATATAGTTCAATGATCCGCTTGCAATTTTTTAAAGATCAGTGAATGGGCCATTTGTGGGTTTTGCGGAACTTTTGCCAATATTTAATCAACTTGAGTTTTGTTGGAAATCCTCCATCTTGTGTATTAGGCCCCACTGTACTGAAAACAACCAATAAATTCTTAGTTTTTGTGAACAATATTTCCTAGTTTTGCTTCCATACTTGGCTAGTTAAGGGACCTTTTAGTTGTGGGGTCCTAAAATGATAGATTCCACAGCACGCTTGCGTGAGGTGGTCGTCGCCTGGATCTTTTATAGCACAGTTGTTGGGTGAATTGCTCGCAACACCTTAACCACTCGCGCCTATATGTGAGCGGTAATCTTGGTACAATTGCTCGCGTTTGGAAATATCGTTGAATGGACACCTGCACACTCTTGACCCCTCGCTTATATTGAAGCTATAATCTCTGCATAAATCGATTTATTGATGTGGTAGAAGACGCCACACACAACAATGAATTGTTGTATGATAAGTTAAATTGAATCTCAAAGAAGTTGTAAGACCCCAATTTTTTATAAATAAAATTGAATTTCTTCTAATTATTATTTTGAATAATAAGGTGTTAATTTTATATAATGCTTTGGTTATGGGTGAAATGTGCAAATTTTACACCGTCTTTTGAGTAAGAATTTCTACTTGAATAGTGGTACAATAAGATGCAATGTTTTCAGAGCTTGCTGCCCATTAATATTGAAGAGATTCTTAAACTAGGGGTAACTAGTATGTACCCACTGGGGCTCCAGCCAGAGGGTTTCAGATGATAGGTCTGGGAATGCATGTCACTGTTTATACTCATGGTTTGTCTTGATCTGTTGGAGTACACCCCTGTGTTGATGTTGTGATTGTCATATGTTCTGATGAAATTTAGAATGACTAGTCCAAAAACTAACAATGAAAAAAAAATTCAGGATAAAGGTAGTTTGTTTCGGCCTTCCGTGTAAGAATGCTTTGGGGTTGTTTTTCTTTCACAGGGTAAGACCAGCATCACCGGCAAAAGTGTCGAGGCCATCTGAACTGCAAAGTGACAGAGAATGACATTTTGAATGCCAAAATTCAGATTCCATGGACTCCTTGGCAGTGGAAACCAAAGATTACAAAAGAAACCTTAGCATATCTGTGTTGCTTTCAAAGCCAATTTTAGCTCTGCAGTTCAACTGTCTAAAGATGCAGGTTGAATCTCCAGTTGTAGTTTCTCAAAACTCACAGAACTCGTAGAAAAAATTGATTGTGTTCTTCCCCCCCACCCCATTTTGCTAACATATACTTTCTGCAAGCTGTTGGAATTGCTGCTATGTAATACCCTCCTTCCCAAAGGGAAAGGATGTCACGCAGGAACTTAACAAATACAGTCCTGTATTAATTTCAAAATAGATTGAATGCTACCGTCATAAAAAATCTGATTTGACATTGGGGTTGAATACCATAATTTCCGAGTGATAAATTTTCCTTGCCGCGTTAGGAAATCGTGCAATTACTGCGTGACTAAGAGATTCGCATAAACCAAATAGGAACCAAATTCGTGGTTGTCAAGTATTTTACTAAATCCATGTAATCACATATATATGTTGATTTCCGTTAAGATCTGATGGCCCCACGTGACATATATATATTGATTTCCCATATGAATGTTAATTATTCGAACGGGCCCACATCTTTTTTTAATTTATGCTTCCCATTCATGCTGCTGAATTGATTTGTCCTTGATTGTGAGATTGGACTTTAATTTGGGCTTGTATCAAATTGACTCATACTTGTGTCTCATGCTCTTTAGCCTTCTCTTTGGGTTTCCTTGCTTTAGCTTCAACTCAAACACTTTGGATCAATCCATTGAGATCTTGTTTGAACCTCTTAATTCTAGCTTTGCTTGACTCTTGTTTGAGTGTCCACGCATGCCATGTCCTCATCATAAAGTACGACCTGCATGCACGGAAACTTTACTTGTGCTTTTCCAATTATCAGGGTGAACATCGACCTAGACTTCTTCAGCTGCAACAGCCTCGGATGCAGTCCCCTCAAGCCTTGCACCAATTTCAGTTACAGAGACGATATATGCTTCAAGCAGAGCAAAAATTACCATTGTCGTTTGTTAACAATTCGGAGAGTAAAAAAGTAGGGATGCTTATGATCAGATTGTGGGCAGTGGGAAGGATGGCATAATTTCTGCTTGTGATTCAGTTTCCAGTGGTCGATCTTTGGTGCAAGTTGGGCATCCTGTTTTGTCTTGTGGAGATATAGATATGCTTCTCAAGGTTCCATATTTTTTATAGTTACTACTGAATTTGTTTATAATTCTGTCTGCTGCTCAATTTTTTAGAAGTTTCAAGCTTCTTTTCCATGAGGAAGCCTTACTTTTGTTGTTGGGAATTTTTTGATGCAGCAGCAACAAATGCAGAGCAGTCATGAATATCAGCAACAATATCGATGGGGTGCACTTCTCAATAAACAATCACAAACTTCAAACTACCACATTCACAAGCAAGATAACATGATTGGTGCTGGCAGCAGTGCGGCGGGAGGTAGCTTGTCAAACACCACTAGAGGAAATGATCAGGTTTGCTAGTTGCCATTGTTATTACAGTCATTGGGGTTGCTGATGTCGAACATAAGCTATTTAATCATTGATTCTAGAAAATTGCAAAATAACATGTGCCTTTTCATGATTGTGTTCTTTTCTTTTATGAAATCTGCTATACATTGCGAAAGTTTTCAGCCGAATATAATTGCGACGTATGTGCATACATGGGATAAGTAGGAATTAAGAAGGTTCCCATTTTAATTTATTATATCTTATCGCATACACTTTCACGTTAGTCGCAATCCAACCTCATCAAATATTTGTCAACATGTATATCATTTTTCTTCTTTCATACATTATCTACTGTATTCATGATGAAAGTTGATCACCAGAATCATTGTTTAAGAATATGAATTTATCCCAACTTCTTTCAATATATATATATATATATATATATATATATATATATATATATATATATATATATTTATAATTTTCTAGACATCCAAATTCAAATTTATTAAATTCGATTTTGTTTGCTCATTCAAGGCTTCAAAAAATCGAACTGGGCAAAAGAGAAAGCGTCCGATATCATCTTCAGGTTCTGACAATAGTGTCAGAACGGGAAGTACAATTAAACCATCCCCAAGTTTAGCATCATCAATACCCTCATCACGCACAATAGGGGATGTGTTATCAACGCCTACTTTGCCACATAGCGAAGGATTTTCTCAGCCTTCATGTATGTTTGGTAATAATGGTGGTGGAACACTTGGTTCAGCAGCAAATCAATCGGTGAGAACTTCTTAACTACCAAAACTATCTTTCAATGGGAAGCAATTAATAAGAAGTTTGTTCTTATAAACACCATTGCATTATGCTGCTGTTTGTGAGAGAGAAGCCATTGCTAAGTTTCTTGTAAAGGAAAATGCTGACACAGATGTTCACATGTTTAATTAATAATTCACAAGTTTCCCAATTTTCTGTTCACACTAGTCAATGATTTCATTAATTTTTTAACAGCTTGGAATTGCACATGTTTAATTTTTTGTAGAATCTGACTACAAGATTATGGTACATTTGTTGTTTTGTCCATGTCTTCAACTCAAAGTCATTATTTTTCGTAATATTTAGTTTTGAATGTTTTCAGTGCTCAAAGTCAAATTGTCCTGATTAAATTGAAATGTCCTAGATATAAGGCTAGCACTTAGCATACTTTAAGGAAATATTTTCATCACCAAATGGATATATTGATTTGCAGGGTCAGATGGAGTGTTTTGTAAGTGATCGATCTTTAGATGACAAAGTTGATACTTTTTTATCTAACGATGATGCAGTTCGTGGGGTAGATACAAGTGAAGGTATAACTAATTCCATTTTCTTTCTGTTGGGTATATTGCTCCTATTTTGAATTGAGGGCATTATGATTTATTGTTATATAATTAGGTTCAACGTTCTCGAAAGTTGGGAGCATCCATGCAAATCAAGTTGATTGTTGTCACCTGTCATCAGATGGAAAACTGCTTGTGACAGGTGGGAATGATAAAAAGGTGAGGGGGTGTATTATTGCACAGAAGAATAAATAACTCTGAGGAAAAGAATTTCTGGTTCTAATATAATTGTATTTCCTGATTTCCTTTAATTACATACTCCATCCGTTCCAAAATTAGAGCTGCATTTCTAAAATGTCGACTTTTAAGGATAGTTTTATATTCTCAAATGTACCTCTGATATTAACTAAGAATTTTGTAGTGGCAGCCTGATCATGAATTCATGATAGAATTAATAGTAAAAAAATAATGGCAAATTAGGAGCAGTATGTCATTTTATTGTTGTCCTAAAATAGAAAATGTATCTTAAATTTTGGAACGTACTAAAAAGGAAAATGTATCTTAATTTTAGAACCCTAAGAATTTTGTTTTTGAATGAATGATTCCTATCTAATTTTTTTTCAATAAAATCTAAATTTAGGTTCAGATTTCATTTGTATGTTTTTGGGGGCTTATTTTTGTGAGTCATGTGAGTAACATGGTAATAGGAATTATTTGATATTCCAAACAACTTTGATGGTGAATCCCCAAAACTTGGAATCCGGATACCTTCAAAGAAAACCCACTTACCCCAAAGCAATTATATTGACCTCTCCGTTTGGCAATTTGATGGTGCAGGCTTACTTATGGTGCACAGACTTGATGGAACAGAAGTGCATGTTTGAAGAACATTCTCATGCAATTACTGATGCTCGTTTCTCACCAACCATGCCATGGCTTGCTACATCTTCACTTGACAAAACTGTCAGGGTTTGGGATGTCAGAAATGTTAGTTAACATGTTATCTCTTTTGCATGAGTCAAATTGATATTGCTAGTGGAAGTAATAATTTGTTTAGACATGCTAACTGATCAAACATCTGCACTACATTTTTTTTTAAACAAAACTATCAGGGTTACGTTGTATATATTATACACATGTAGATGTGATGTTGAAATTTACTTGTGGTGACATGTTCATATTCATTAAGCATTAATTATAATCTAATGCATTATCGATAACAATGCTTTGATTTATGGTAATTTGTCAATATTGTCGAGACGCTCTGATTTTATCAATGATATGCGACTTATATACTGTTTTTCTAGTTCACTGTCACGACTTCTATACTTTCATTTTTGTTACTTGAAACTGTTCTTTTAAGAAAAAAGTGTGCTCTCGTATAGGGTAATGGAAGCGTAACATGTAGGCAGTTCACCATAGTAATTATCAAATAAATGCTGGTGGATTGTTGTTGAAATTGTCCCTATATATTGAGTTGAGGGTGCTGTGTTGTTGATTTAAAAATATGACTTACAGGTGAATAATTAATGGTTGCTTATTATGATGATATTCTTGCTGGGGCTGGGGTTTGAAATGGGGTCAATGGGGCAAAGTGGTAATCACAATGTCTGGCAATGCTTCTTTGGGTGTGCTTTAATTCCTCATTCTAAATCTCATTGAACACTTTCTTAACTGGGTATGTGACTCATTTATGCAGCCGGGTTACTCGCTACACGCACTTTAGTTGGACATTCTGGCTCTGTGATGTCGCTGGACTTTCATCCAAAAGGAGGAGATCTGATATGCTCTTCTGATGGCAAAAATGAGATTCGGTACTGGAGCATCAATAAAGGTGGTTGTGCTAGAGTATTACAGGTACAAGCCGGAGACCGTTTATACTTATATGGCCTTCAAAATTTTTTATGTCAAGACTGTTAATTTCATAGTGTTTTCTGGGATTGAGTATATTACTTTCCCAATTGTTGGGGTAGTTCAACCCAGGTGAGGTTCCAGCCTTGTTTTGGAAGGTATATTGCAGCTGTTGTAGGAAGTAGCATATCGATAGTGGATGTAGAGACTGCTCAAACTTGTGGAAATCCATTGAAGGTGGGGGGTCTACACCATAATTTTCATTTAATACTAGTCTATATTTCTTGAGTATAATTACTATGGCGAGCATACCTTCTTCTTGTTTGAATAATTGAATGGTATGTTTATGAGCCAAAAGCTTGTATATTCTGCTTGTTGGCTGTGTTAGAGAGTATAAAAAAGATGATAATATGCCTGTTGAGTTAAGCTTGTGCAACTACTTGAGAACTTTTCAACACTCGACTTCATTTGAGGCTAACACTCTGGAGGCCCGCCGAAGACATTACTTGATCAATTTGTTGGGGGTGCCTGATAGTTCTTGGGCTCAACTTTTCAGTCTTCACATTTGAACACCAATGTGGGGATTATGTCAACTCACATGTTTCCCTTTCCACTTACCAGGTTGTAAAACATAGGAAAGGAGTAGTGTGGGGTGGGGTGGGGTGGGGGGGTATATAATTTGGGAATCTCTCTTTATAATGCACAATTTATGAGGATCGACATTTGAATAAATCATAGCGATATCTTTGCCATCTGAAGCCTTTTGCATATCTAACACAACATTATTCCAATTAGTAGATCTGAAATTACAAAACTTAGTTGGGATTGCAAATCAAATGTTTTCATGACTTACTTTCTACGTTAATATTCCTAATTGGACACTTCTATTTTATGGCAAAACACATGAAACAAAAAAGTGTTGACTAACTTTGTGGATTTTTTTTGATTTTACCTTGCGTGGTTATCATGTAGAGGCATACTTAAGCGTCTGATCTGTTTCTTGGGATTTTTCTCGGCGAGCTTACGGCATCTACGAGTGAAGACACGGTTAGAGTTTGGAAAATTGGTTACGAAGCGCACGGCGTGATTGCATTTGTGAATTAAACTTCTCGGCCAAAAAAGTTCATTGTTGTGTTTTCATCCTCATTACCCTTCTTTTGTTGGTGATTGGGTTGCTCTCGAGGCGAGTCCATATCTGTTATACTTAACGATTACATGCTTCTGCTTAATTACTTTCTACATAACTAGAAACTTAAACTTCGTGAACTAGGATTTTATTACGCTATTATAATTCTTTACGGATGCACGAAACTTTATAGGAGCTTTTAAGTTTGAGTCCTTACTGCAGCGACCCGACCGATGGGCAACCGCCAATTTTTTTTTGTATCGTATATAAAAAGCAATTTCATTTTGTATATGTATCAAATCCCACCTAAATCAACTGCGTTACAGCAAAAATTCGGTTGAAATAAATCTTATACATTTTTTGGAAGGCGATAGGAAAATAAATAAATTTGGCTAGTCATTAGATGGTCGCCATGCTTATTGGGATTAACTTTAATTATTGTTTTAAGTTTATTTCATTTGAGAATTCAGGTGCACTTTTGAATAAAAAAACTAGTACTTGTATTTCCACTTATCCATGATCTTGATCACATTTGTTGATTTGACTTGTGTGGGTTTGAGTCTGGAGCTTTGGAACATTGCCCCGAAACAAAATGATGAGTCCGGTCGAAAGAAGCGATTTGTCTTTTGTATTCTTCACGCACTTTAGTTGGACATTACGGCTCTGTGATGTCATTTGGACTTTCATCGAAAGGAGGAGATCGATATGCTCTCTTGATGGCAAAAATGAGATTGATCTTTGGAGCATCGATAAAAAGGTGGTTGTCTTTAGAGTATTACAATGCAATGGGAGGCGTTTATACTTATATGGCCTTCAAAATTTTTTATGTCAAGGTATTAATTTAATAGTGTTTTGGGATTGAGTATATTACATTTCCCGATTGTTGGGGTAGTTCAACCGGTGAGGTTCCACCTTGTTTTGGAAGGTATATTCACATTTGTTGTAGGAAGTAGCATATCGATAGTGGATGTAGAGCTGCTTCGAACTTGTGGAAATCCATTGAAGGTGAAATCTACACCATAATTTTCATTTAATACTAGTCTATATTTCTTGAGTATAATTACTATAAATGAGCGTACCTTCTTCTTTGTTTGAATAATTGAATGGTATGTTTATGAGCAGCTTGTATATCGCTTGTTGGTACGTGTTAGAGAGTATAAAAAAGATGATAATATACTGTTGAGTTAAGCATGTGCAACTACTTGAGAACTTTTCAACACTCAACTTCATTTGAGGCTAACACTTTCTGGAGCACTGCCGATATTACTTGATCGATTTGTTGGGGTGCTGATAGTTCTTGGGCTCGACTTTTCGGTCTTCACATTTGAACACGATGTGGGGATTATGTCAACTCACATGTTTCCACTTTCCACTTACCGGGTTGTAAAACATAGGAAAGGAGTAGTGTGGGTGGGGGTGGGGTGGGGGGGTATATAATTTGGGAATCTCTCTTTATAATGCACAATTTATGAGGATCGACATTTGAATAAATCATAGCGTTATCTTTGCCATCTCTGAAGCCTTTTGCATATCTAAAGACATTACATTCAATTAGTAGATCTGAATTACAAAACTTAGTTGGGATTTGCAAATCAAATGTTTTGCAGCTTACTTTGCACATTAATATTCCTAATTGGACACTTCTATTTTATGGCAAAACACGCGAAACAAAAAAGTGTTGACTAACTTTGTGGATTTCTTTTTGATTTTACCTTGCGTGGTTATCATGTAGAGGCATGCACTAAGCGTCTGATCTGTTTCTTGGGATTTTTACGGCGAAGCTTCGGCATCTCCGGTGAAGACACAGTTAGAGTTTGGAAAAATTGGTTACAGGGCACGACGTGATTGCATTTGTGAATTAAGCTTCCGGCCAAAAAGTTCATTTGTTGTGTTTTTCATCCTCATTACCCTTCTTTGTTGGTGATTGGGCTCAACTGCCGAGGCGAGTCCATGTCTGCTTAACTTAACGATTACATGCTCTGCTTAATTACTTTCTACATAACTAGAAACTTAAACTTTCGTGAACTAGGATTTTATTACGCTATTATAATTCTTTTCACCGGATGCAAAACTTTATAGGAGCTTTTAAGTTTGAGTCCTTACTCTGGCGACCAAGCCGGTGGCAACCGACGAATTTTTTTGTATACATGTACAAAAATACATTTTGTATATGTATCAAATTACACCTAAATCATTTGCGTTACGTAAAAATTCGGTTGAAATAAATCACATACATTTTTGGAAGGCGATAGGAAAAATAAATAAATTTGGCTAGTCATTTAGGCTGGTAGCATATTGGCCTAAGTTAACTTTAGAATTATTGTTTTAAGTTTATTTCATTTGAGAATTGAGTGCACTTTTGAATAAAAACTAGTACTTGTATTTCCACTTATCCATGATCTTTGATCTGTTTGTTGATTTGACTTGTGTGGGTTTGGTCTCTGGAGCTTTGGAACATTGCGAAACAAAATGATGAAGTCCGGTCGAAAGAAAGCGATTTGTGCTTTGCTTATTCATGCACTTTAGTTGGACATTACGGCTCTGTGATGTCGCCGGACTTTCGTCCAAAAGGAGGAGATCGATATACTCTTACGATGGCAAAAATGAGATTGATCTTGGAGCATCGATAAAGGTGGTTGTCTTCAGAGTATTACAGTTGCAATAGGAGGCGCTTATACTTATATGGCCTTCAAATTTTTTATGTCGGGTATTAATTTCATAGTGTTTTCTGGGATTGAGTATATTCTGTTTCCCAATTGTTCAGGGTAGTTCAACCCAGGTGAGGTTCCAGCCTTGTTTTGGAAGGTATATTGCAGCTGTTGTAGGAAGTAGCATATCGATAGTGGATGTAGAGACTGCTCAAACTTGTGGAAATCCATTGAAGGTGGGGGGTCTACACCATAATTTTCATTTAATACTAGTCTATATTTCTTGAGTATAATTACTATGGCGAGCATACCTTCTTCTTGTTTGAATAATTGAATGGTATGTTTATGAGCCAAAAGCTTGTATATTCTGCTTGTTGGTACGTGTTAGAGAGTATAAAAAGATGATAATATACTGTTGAGTTAAACATGCAAACTACTTCTTGAGAACTTTTCAACACTCGACTCATTTGAGGCTAACACTCTGGAGGCTGCCAAGATATTACTTGATCGATTTGTTGGGGGTGCTGATAGTTCTTGGGCTCAACTTTTGGTCTTCACATTTGAACTCGATGTGGGGATTATGTCGACTCACGTGTTTCCTTTCCTTACCAAAGTTGTAAAACATAGGAAAGGAGTAGTGGGGGGTGGGGTGGGGGGTATATAATTTGGGAATCTCTCTTTATAATGCACAATTTATGAGGATCGACATTTGAATAAATCATAGCGATATCTTTGCCATCTGAAGCCTTTTGCATATCCTAAAGACAACATTACATTCCAATTAGTAGATCAAATTACAAAACTTAGTTGGAATTTGCAAATCAAATGTTTTCATGACTTACTTTCACATTAATATTCCTAATTGGACACTTTTTTTATGGCGAAACACGCCGAAACAAAAAAGTGTTGACTAACTTTGTGGATTTCTTTTTGATTTTACCTTGCGTGGTTATCATGTGAGAAGCGTGCACTAAGCGTCTGAATCTGTTTCTTTGGGATTTTTACGGAAACTTAACGGCATCTACGAGTGAAGACACAGTTAGAGTTTGGAAAATTGGTTCGGGACACGCGGCGTGATTGCATTTGTGAATTAAACTTCTCGGCGAAAAAGTTCATTGTTGTGTTTTCATCCTCATTACCCTTCTTTGTTGGTGATTGGTTGCTGCTCTCCGAGCGAGTCCATATGTCTGTTGCTTAACGATTACATATATAACTTAATTACTTTACTACATAACTAAAACTTAAACTTCGTGAACTAGGATTTTATTCTGTTATTATAATTCTTTACGGATGCACCGAAACTTTATAGGAGCTTTTAAGTTTGAGTCCTTCTCCTGGCGACCAAGCCCCGTGGCAACCGACGATTTTTTTGTATCATACATATAAACGATACATTTTGTATATGTATCAAATTACACCTAAATCAACGTGATTACAGTAAAATTCGGTTGAAATAAATCTATACATTTTTTGGAAGAGGCGATAGGAAAAATAAATAAATTTGGCTAGTCATTGGTAGTGCTTGTTGGCCAGGATTAACTAGAATTATTGTTTTAAGTTTATTTCATTTGAGAATTGAGTGCACTTTTGAATAAAAAACTAGTACTTGTATTTCCATATCCGTGATCTTTGATCATTTATTGATTTGACTTGTGTGGGTTTGGTCTGGAGCTTTGGAACATTGCCCGAACAAAATGATGAGTCGGTCGAAAGAAAGCGATTTGTCTTTTTTGACTTATTCTGGCGCTTTAGTTGGACGACATTCGCTGTGATGTCATTTGGACTTTCATCCAAAAGGAGGAGATCGATATGCTCTTGATGGCAAAAATGAGATTGATCTTTGGAGCATCAATAAAGGTGGTTGTCTTTAGAGTATTACAGTGTCTGTGGGAGCCCAGTTTATACTTATATGGCCTTCAAAATTTTTATGTCGAAGTATTAATTTATAGTGTTTTTAAGGGATTGAGTATATTACATTTCCCGATTGTTCGAGGTAGTTCAACCGGTGAGGTTCAACCTTGTTTTGGAAGGTATATTGCAATTGTTGTAGGAAGTAAGCATATCGATAGTGGATGTAGAAATTGCTTTCGAACTTGTGGAAATCCATTGAAGGTGGGGGAATTACACACCATAATTTTCATTTAATACTAGTCTATATTTCTTGAGTATAATTACTTATGGCGGCGTACCTTCTTCTTGTTTGAATAATTGAATGGTATGTTTATGAGCCAAAAACTTGTATATTCTAACTTTTGGTACGTGTTAGAGTATAAAAAGATGATAATATACTGTTGAGTTAAGCATGCGACTACTTGAGAACTTTTCAACACTCGACTCATTTGAGGCTAACACTCACGGAGGCTGCCGATATTACTTGATCGATTTGTTGGGGTGCTGATAGTTCTTGGGCTCACTTTTCGATCTTCACATTTGAACACCAATGTGGGGATTATGTCGACTCACATGTTTCCTTTCCACTTACCAGGTTGTAAAACATGAGGAAAGGAGTAGTGTGGAGTGGGGTGGGGTGGGGGGGGTATATAATTTGGGAATCTCTCTTTATAATGCACTGATTTATGAGGATCGACATTTGAATAAATCATAGCAGTATCTTTTGCCATCTTTGAAGCCTTTTGCATATCCTAACCTGAACATTACATTCGATTAGTAGATCTGAATTACAAAACTTAGTTGGGATTGCAAATCAAATGTTTTGCAGCTTACTTTTACATTAATATTCCTAATTGGACACTTCTATTTTTATGGCAAAACACGCGAAACAAAAAAAGTGTTGACTAACTTTGTGGATTTCTTTTGATTTTACTTGCGTGGTTATCATGTAGAGAGGCATGCACTAAGCGTCATATCTGTTCTTTTGGGATTTTTTGGCGAGCTTACGGCATCTCCGAGTGAAGACACAGTTAGAGTTTGGAAAATTGGTTACCGGGGCACGACGTGATTGCATTTGTGAATTAAGCTTCTCGCCAAAAAGTTTATTGTTGTGTTTTCATCCTCATTACCCTTCTTTTGTTGGTGATTGGGTACCGAGAGGCAAGTCCATGTCTGTTAACGATTCTATGCTCTGCTTAATTACTTTACTACATAACTAGAAACTTAAACTCGTGAACTAGGATTTTATTACTATTATTATAATTCTTTTCACCGGATGCCCGAAACTTTATAGGAGCTTTTAAGTTTGAGTCCTTCTTGCGGCGACACCCGAATGGCGGCCGAACGATTTTTTTTAGATACATGTACAAAATAAATTACTGTTTGTATATGTATCCAAATTACACCTAAATCATTTGCGTTACGTAAAAATTCGGTTGAAATAAATCTTATACATTTTTGGAAGGCGATAGGAAAAATAAATAAATTTGGCTAGTCATTGGGCCCAGTGTAATTGCATTGGGATTAACTTTAAATTATTGTTTTAAGTTTATTTCATTTGAGAATTGGTGCACTTTTGAATAAAAACTAGTACTTGTATTTCCACTTATCCGTGATCTTTGATCATTTGTTGATTTGACTTGTGTGGGTTTCGATCTGGGAGCTTTGGAACATTGCCGAGAACAAAATGATGAGTCCGATCGAAAAAGCGATTTGTCTTTTTATTACTCGCACTTTAGTTGGACATTACGGCTCTGTGATGTCGCTTGGACTTTCATCCAAAGGAGGAGATCGATATCTTCTTGATGGCAAAAATGAGATTGATCTTTGGAGCATCAATAAAGGTGGTTGTGCTAGAGTATTACAGGTACAAGCCGGAGACCGTTTATACTTATATGGCCTTCAAAATTTTTTATGTCAAGACTGTTAATTTCATAGTGTTTTCTGGGATTGAGTATATTCTGTTTCCCAATTGTTCAGGGTAGTTCAACCCAGGTGAGGTTCCAGCCTTGTTTTGGAAGGTATATTGCAGCTGTTGTAGGAAGTAGCATATCGATAGTGGATGTAGAGACTGCTCAAACTTGTGGAAATCCATTGAAGGTGGGGGGTCTACACCATAATTTTCATTTAATACTAGTCTATATTTCTTGAGTATAATTACTATGGCGAGCATACCTTCTTCTTGTTTGAATAATTGAATGGTATGTTTATGAGCCAAAAGCTTGTATATTCTAACTTTGTTGGTGTGTTAGAGTAGTAAAAAAGATGATAATATACTGTTGAGTTAAGCAGGTGCAACTACTTGAGAACTTTTCAACACTCAACTCATTTGAAATTAACACTCTGGAGCCCGCCAAAGATTACTTGATCAATTTGTTGGGGGTGCCTGATAGTTCTTGGGCTCAACTTTTCGGTCTTCACATTTGAACTCGATGTGGGGATTATGTCGACTCACGTGTTTCCTTTCCCTTACCGGGTTGTAAAACATAGGAAAGGA
The DNA here is from genome assembly GCA_020205605.1 of Panax ginseng. NCBI lineage: Eukaryota > Viridiplantae > Streptophyta > Magnoliopsida > Apiales > Araliaceae > Panax > Panax ginseng. The sequence goes on from CM035144.1 coordinate 126,935,891, forward strand.
GTAGTAGGGAGAATTGGGGTGGGGGGGTATATAATTTAGGAATCTCTTTATAATGCACAATTTATGAGGATCAACATTTGAATAAATCATAGCGATATCTTGCCATCTCTAAAAGCCTTTTGCATATCTAAAGACAACATTCTATTCCAATTAGTAGATCTGAATTACAAAACTTAGTTGGAATTGCAAATCAAATGTTTTGCGCGACTTACTTTTACATTAATATTCCTAATTGGACACTTCTATTTTACGGCAAAACACGCGAAACAAAAAAGTGTTGACTAACTTTGTGGATTTCTTTTTGATTTTACCTTGCGTGGTTATCATGTAGGCGTGCACTAAGCGTCTAATCTGTTCTTTGGGATTTTTCGGCGAGCTTACGCATCTCTCGAGTGAAGACACAGTTAGAGTTTGGAAAATTGGTTGGGCACGACGCGTGATTGCATTTGTGAATTAAAAGCTTCTCGGCGAAAAGTTCATTGTTGTGTTTTTCATCCTCATTACCGCTTCTTTGTTGGTGATTGGGTACAACTCCTGAGGCAAGTCCATATCTGTTGCTTAACGATTCTATGCTACCTCGCTTAATTACTTTACTACATAACTAGAAACTTAAACTCGTGAACTAGGATTTTATTACTGCTATTATAATTCTTTACCGGATGCTCAAACTTTATAGGAGCTTTTAAGTTTGAGTCCTTACTGCAGCGACCCGATGGCAATCCGACGATTTTTTTGTATACGTATCGTATAAAATACATTTTTTGTATATGTATCCAAATTACACCTAAATCAACTTGCGCGTTTCTGTAAAAATTCCGGTTGAAATAAATCTTATACATTTTTTGGAAGGCGATAGGAAAAATAAATAAATTTGGCTAGTCATTGGGCTGATGGTGCATTTAATTAAAGTTAACTTTAAATTATTGTTTTAAGTTTATTTCATTTGAGAATTCAGTGCACTTTTGAATAAAAACTAGTACTTGTATTTCCACTTATCCGTGATCTTTGATCATTTGTTGATTTGACTTGTGTGGGTTTGATCTACGAGCTTTGGAACATTGCCCGAACAAAATGATGAGTCCATCGAAAAGCGATTTGTCTTTTTTTAACTCGCACTTTAGTTGGACATTACGGCTCTGTGATGTCGCCCGGACTTTCATCCAAAAGGAGGAGATCGATATCTTCTTGATGGCAAAAATGAGATTGATCTTTGGAGCATCAATAAAGGTGGTTGTCTTTAGAGTATTACAGGTCTAATAGTGAGGCGTTTATACTTATATGGCCTTCAAAATTTTTTATGTCAAGACCATTAATTTCATATAGTGTTTTTACGGGATTGAGTATATTCTGCTTCCCGATTGTTGGGGTAGTTGAACCCAGTGTGAGGTTCCAACTTGTTTTGGAAGGTATATCGTATTTTGTTGTAGGAAGTAGCATATCGATAGTGGATGTAGAGACTGCTCAAACTTGTGGAAATCCATTGAAGGTGGGGGGTCTACACCATAATTTTCATTTAATACTAGTCTATATTTCTTGAGTATAATTACTATGGCGAGCATACCTTCTTCTTGTTTGAATAATTGAATGGTATGTTTATGAGCCAAAAGCTTGTATATTCTGCTTGTTGGCTGTGTTAGAGAGTATAAAAAAGATGATAATATGCCTGTTGAGTTAAGCTTGTGCAACTACTTGAGAACTTTTCAACACTCAACTCGCTGAGGCTAACACTCTGGAGGCCTGCCAGTATTACTTGATCAATTTGTTGGGGGTGCCTGATAGTTCTTGGGCTCAACTTTTCAGTCTTCACATTTGAACTCCAATGTGGGGATTATGTCAACTCACATGTTTCCCTTTCCCTTACCAGGTTGTAAAACATAGGAAAGGAGTAGTGGGGGTGGGGGTGGGGGGGTATATAATTTGGGAATCTCTCTTTATAATGCACAATTTATGAGGATCAACATTTGAATAAATCATAGCGGTATCTTTGCCATCTTACAAGCCTTTTGCATATCCTAAAGACAACATTCTATTCCAATTAGTAGATCTGAATTACAAAACTTAGTTGGGATTGCCAAATCAAATGTTTTGCGACTTACTTTCACATTAATATTCCTAATTGGACACTTCTATTTTATGGCAAAACACGCCAAACAAAAAAAGTGTTGACTAACTTTGTGGATTTCTTTTTGATTTTACTTGCGTGGTTATCATGTGAGGCGTGCACTAAACGTCTAATCTGTTTCTTTGGGATTTTTCTCGGCGAGCTTACGGCATCTCTCGAGTGAAGACACAGTTAGAGTTTGGAAAATTGGTTACGGGGCACGACGTGATTGCATTTGTGAATTAAGCTTCTCGGCGAAAAGTTCCGGCTGTTGTGTTTTTCATCCTCATTACCCTTCTTTTGTTGGTGATTGGGGTGCTTCTCGAGCAAGTCCATGTCTGTTAACTTAACGATTCTATGCTCGCTTAATTACTTTACTACATAACTAGAAACTTAAACTTCGTGAACTAGGATTTTATTACGCTTATTATAATTCTTTACGGATGCACGAAACTTTATAGGAGCTTTTAAGTTTGAGTCCTTCTGCAGGCGACCGGCCCGGTGGCAATAAACGATTTTTTTTTTGTATACATGTATAAAGCAATACATTTTGTATATGTATCCAAATCCCACCTAAATCATTGCGATTTACAGTAAAAATTCGGTTGAAATAAATCTATACATTTTTGGAAGGGTAATAGGAAAAATAAATAAATTTGGCTAGTCATTGGGCGTCGCCATATTTGGCTAAGATTAACTAGAATTATTGTTTTAAGTTTATTTCATTTGAGAATTGAAGTGCACTTTTGAATAAAAAACTAGTACTTGTATTTCCACTTATCCATGATCTTTGATCATTGTTGATTTGACTTGTGTGGGTTTCATCTACGGAGCTTTGGAACATTGCCCGGAACAAAATGATGAGTCCAGATCGAAGAAGCGATTTGTCTTTGCTTATTCACGCACTTTAGTTGGACATTACATTCTGTGATGTCATTTGGACTTTCATCCAAAAGGAGGAGATCGATATGCTCTTGATGGCAAAAATGAGATTCAGATCTTTGGAGCATCAATAAAGGTGGTTGTCTTTAGAGTATTACAGTCTAATGGGAGACCGTTTATACTTATATGGCCTTCAAAATTTTTTATGTCAAGACTGTTAATTTCATAGTGTTTTACGGATTGAGTATATTACATTTCCCAATTGTTCGAGGTAGTTCAACCCGGTGAGGTTCCACCTTGTTTTGGAAGGTATATCGGCGTTTGTTGTAGGAAGTAAAGATATCGATAGTGGATGTAGAAGCGCTTTCGAAACTTGTGGAAATCCATTGAAGGTGGGGGTCTACACCATAATTTTCATTTAATACTAGTCTATATTTCTTGAGTATAATTACTATAATGAAGCATACCTTCTTCTTGTTTGAATAATTGAATGGTATGTTTATGAGCCAAAAGCTTATATTCTCGCTTGTTGGTACATGTTAGAGTATAAAAGATGATAATATGCTGCTGAGTTAAGCATGCAACTACTTGAGAACTTTTCAACACTCGACTCATTTGAGGCTAACACTCTCTGGAGGCCTGCCAAGATATTACTTGATCGATTTGTTGGGGGTGCTGATAGTTCTTGGGCTCAACTTTTCGGTCTTCATTTGAACTCGATGTGGGATTATGTCAACTCACATGTTTCCTTTCCTTTACCAGGTTGTAAAACATAGGAAAGGAGTAGTGGGGGTGGGGTGGGGGGGTATATAATTTGGGAATCTCTCTTTATAATGCACAATTTATGAGGATCAACATTTGAATAAATCATAGCGATGCCTTTGCCATCTGAAAGCCTTTTGCATATCCTAAAGCCTGACATTCTATTCCATTAGTAGATCAAATTACAAAACTTAGTTGGGATTGCAATCAAATGTTTTGCAACTTTTTCTACACATTAATATTCCTAATTGGACACTTCTATTTTATGGCAAAACACGCTAAAACAAAAAAGTGTTGATTAACTTTGTGGATTTCTTTTGATTTTACTTGCGTGGTTATCATGTAGAAGCGTACACTAAAACGCGTCTGATCATTTCTTTGGGATTTTTCCGGCGAAACTTCGGCATCTCCGGTGAAGACACGGTTAGAGTTTGGAAAATTGGTTACAGGGGCACGACGTGATTGCATTTGTGAATTAAACCTTCTACCGAAAAAGTTCCATTGTTGTGTTTTCATCCTCATTACCCTTCTTTGTTGGTGATTGGGCTGCTTCGAGCGAGTCCATATATCACGCTGCTTAACGATTCTATGCTCGCTTAATTACTTTACTACATAACTAGAAACTTAAACTCGTGAACTGAACTAGGATTTTATTACTTTATTATAATTCTTTACCGGATGCCCAAACTTTATAGGAGCTTTTAAGTTTGAGTCCTTCCTGCAGCGACCGGCCCGATGGCCGGCCGACGATTTTTTTTGTATACATGTACAAAAAGCAATTTCTTTTTGTATATGTATCAAATTACACCTAAATCACTTGCGTTACGTAAAAATTCCGGTTGAAATAAATACTATACATTTTTTGAAGAAGCGATAGGAAAAATAAATAAATTTACATCTAGTCATTGGTAGTGCTTGCATGGCCGATTAACTAGAATTATTGTTTTAAGTTTATTTCATTTGAGAATTGGTGCACTTTTGAATAAAAACTAGTACTTGTATTTCCACTTATCCGTGATCTTGATCAAATTTGTTGATTTGACTTGTGTGGGTTTCACTGGAGCTTTGGAACATTGCCCGAACAAAATGATGAGTCCAGGTCGAAGAAGCGATTTGTCTTTTTTATTCTACGCACTTTAGTTGGACATTCGGCTCTGTGATGTCGTTTGGACTTTCATCCAAAAGGAGGAGATCGATATGCTCTTGATGGCAAAAATGAGATTCGATGATCTTGGAGCATCAATAAAGGTGGTTGTCTTTGAGAGTATTACAGTGCAATGGGAGACCGTTTATACTTATATGGCCTTCAAAATTTTTTATGTCAAGATCCCATTAATTTCATAGTGTTTTTACGGGATTGAGTATATTCTGCTTCCCCGATTGTTCGGGGTAGTTCAACCCAAAGTGAGGTTCCAAACTTTGTTTTGGAAGGTATATTGCAGCTGTTGTAGGAAGTAGCATATCGATAGTGGATGTAGAGACTGCTCAAACTTGTGGAAATCCATTGAAGGTGGGGGGTCTACACCATAATTTTCATTTAATACTAGTCTATATTTCTTGAGTATAATTACTATATGGCGTACCTTCTTCTTGTTTGAATAATTGAATGGTATGTTTATGAGCCAAAAGCTTGTATATTCTGCTTGTTGGCTGTGTTAGAGAGTATAAAAAAGATGATAATATGCCTGTTGAGTTAAGCTTGTGCAACTACTTGAGAACTTTTCAACACTCAACTCGCTGAGGCTAACACTCTGGAGGCTGCCGGATATTACTTGATCGATTTGTTGGGGTGCCTGATAGTTCTTGGGCTCAACTTTTCGATCTTCACATTTGAACTCGAATGTGGGGATTATGTCGACTCACGTGTTTCCCTTTCCACTTACCAGGTTGTAAAACATAGGAAAGGAGTAGTGGGGGGGGGGGGGTGGGGTGGGGGGGGTATATAATTTGGGAATCTCTCTTTATAATGCACAATTTATGAGGATCGACATTTGAATAAATCATAGCAGGTATCTTTGCCATCATCAAGCCTTTTGCATATCCTAAAGATGACATTCTATTCCAATTAGTAGATCAAATTACAAAACTTAGTTGGAATTGCAAATCAAATGTTTTGCGACTTACTTTCTGCATTAATATTCCTAATTGGACACTTACATTTTATGGCAAAACACGCCAAACAAAAAGTGTTGACTAACTTTGTGGATTTCTTTTTGATTTTACTTGCGTGGTTATCATGTAGAGGCGTGCCTTAAACGTCTAATCTGTTTCTTTGGGATTTTTCCTACGAGCGAGCTTCTCGGCATCTACGGTGAAGACACGGTTAGAGTTTGGAAAATTGGTTACGGGGCACGACGTGATTGCATTTGTGAATTAAAACTTCTCGGCCAAAAAGTTCATTTGTTGTGTTTTTCATCCTCATTACCCTTCTTTGTTGGTGATTGGGCAGCTCTCCGAGGCAAGTCCATATCTGCTGCTTAACGCGATTACATGCTTTCGCTTAATTACTTTACTACATAACTAAAACTTAAACTCGTGAACTAGGATTTTATTACGCTTATTATAATTCTTTACCGGATGCCCGAAACTTTATAGAGCTTTTAAGTTTGAGTCCTTCTGCCAGCGACCCGACCCGGTGGCAACCCAAACGATTTTTTTGTGTATCGTGTAAAAAACAATACATGTTTTGTATATGTATCCAAATACACCTAAATCAACGTGCGTTACGTAAAAATTCCGGTTGAAATAAATACTATACATTTTTTGGAAGAAGCGATAGGAAAAATAAATAAATTTGGTTAGTCAGACTATTTATCGCCATTCCTACGATTAACTTTAAATTATTGTTTTAAGTTTATTTCATTTGAGAATTCAAAGCACTTTTGAATAAAAACTAGTACTTGTATTTCCACTTATCCACGATCTTTGATCAAATGTTGATTTGACTTGTGTGGGTTTCATCTGGAGCTTTGGAACATTGCCTGTAACAAAATGATGAGTCCAAATAAAGAAGCGATTTGTCTTTGCTTAACCACGCACTTTAGTTGGACATTACGGCTCTGTGATGTCATTGGACTTTCATCCAAAAGGAGGAGATCGATATGCTTTCTTACGATGGCAAAAATGAGATTGATCTTTGGAGCATCAATAAAGGTGGTTGTCTTTAGAGTATTACAGTACTGCAATAGGAGACCGTTTATACTTATATGGCCTTCAAAATTTTTTATGTCAAGATTAATTTCATAGTGTTTTACGGGATTGAGTATATTCATTTCCCCGATTGTTCGCAATGAAGTTCAACCCGGTGAGGTTCCACCTTGTTTTGGAAGGTATATTACAATTTTGTTGTAGGAAGTATATCGATAGTGGATGTAGAGATCGTCGAACTTGTGGAAATCCATTGAAGGTGGGGTCTACACCATAATTTTCATTTAATACTAGTCTATATTTCTTGAGTATAATTACTATGGCGTACCTACCTTCTTCTTGTTCAATAATTGAATGGTATGTTTATGAGCCAAAAGCTTGTATATTACTCTCTTTGTTGGGTGTGTTGTAGAAGTATAAAAAGATGATAATATGCTGTTGAGTTAAGCATGCAAACTCTTTGAGAACTTTTCAACACTCAACTCATTTGAGGCTAACACTCTGGAGGCACCGCCAAGACACTTGATCAATTTGTTGGGGTGCCCGATAGTTCTTGGGCTCAACTTTTTCACTTCACATTTGAACTCCAATGTGGGGATTATGTCAACTCACATGTTTCCCTTTCCCTTACCAGGTTGTAAAACATAGGAAAGGAGTAGTGGGGGTGGGGTGGGGGGGGGGGGTATATAATTTGGGAATCTCTCTTTATAATGCACAATTTATGAGGATCAACATTTGAATAAATCATAGCAGTATGCTGCCATACTGAAGCCTTTTGCATATCCTAGCACAACATTCTATTCCAATTAGTAGATGCAAATTACAAAACTTAGTTGGAATTTGCATGAATCAAATGTTTTTGCGACTTACTTTGCACATTAATATTCCTAATTGGACACTTCTATTTTATGGCAAAACACGCGAAACAAAAAAGTGTTGACTAACTTTGTGGATTTCTTTTTGATTTTACCTTGCGTGGTTATCATGTAGAGGCATGCACTAAACGTACAATCTGTTTGCTGGGATTTTTCTGGCGAGCTTCTGGCATCTCTGAGTGAAGACCTGGTTAGAGTTTGGAAAATTGGTTCTGGGGCACGACGTGATTGCATTTGTGAATTAAGCTTCTCGGCCAAAAAGTTTCGCTGTTGTGTTTTTCATCCTCATTACCCTTCTTTGTTGGTGATTGGCTGCTCTCAGGCAAGTCCATGTCTGTTATAACGCGATTACTATGCTCTGCTTAATTACTTTCTTACATAACTAGAAACTTAAACTCGTGAACTAGGATTTTATTCGCTTATTATAATTCTTTACCGGATGCCCGAAACTTTATAGGAGCTTTTAAGTTTGAGTCCTTCTCTACAGCGACCCGGCCGGTGGTAACCGCCCATTAATTTTTTTTGTATCGTGTATAAAAGCAATTACTGTTTTGTATATGTATCCAAATTACACCTAAATCACTGCATTCTGTAAAAATTCCGGTTGAAATAAATACTATACATTTTTTGGAAGGGCAATAGGAAAAATAAATAAATTTGGCTAGTCATTGATTTTGGTCGCCACCGCTTGAGTTAACTTTAAATTATTGTTTTAAGTTTATTTCATTTGAGAATTCAAAGCACTTTTGAATAAAAACTAGTACTTGTATTTCCACTTATCCACGATCTTGATCACATTTGTTGATTTGACTTGTGTGGGTTTCATCTACGGAGCTTTGGAACATTGCCCGAACAAAATGATGAGTCCAACAAAAGAAGCGATTTGTCTTTTGCTTAACCACGCACTTTAGTTGGACATTACGGCTCTGTGATGTCATTGGACTTTCATCCAAAAGGAGGAGATCGATATGCTCTTCCGATGGCAAAAATGAGATTGATCTTTGGAGCATCAATAAAGGTGGTTGTCTTTAGAGTATTACAGTGCAATGGGAGACCGTTTATACTTATATGGCCTTCAAAATTTTTTTATGTCAAGACCATTAATTTACAGTGTTTTACGGGATTGGTATATTCTGCTTCCCAATTGTTCGGTAGTTCAACCCGGTGAGGTTCCACCTTGTTTTTTGGAAGGTATATTACATAATTGTTGTAGGAAGTAGCATATCGATAGTGGATGTAGAGACTGCTCAAACTTGTGGAAATCCATTGAAGGTGGGGGGTCTACACCATAATTTTCATTTAATACTAGTCTATATTTCTTGAGTATAATTACTATGGCGAGCATACCTTCTTCTTGTTTGAATAATTGAATGGTATGTTTATGAGCCAAAAGCTTGTATATTCTGCTTGTTGGCTGTGTTAGAGAGTATAAAAAAGATGATAATATGCCTGTTGAGTTAAGCTTGTGCAACTACTTGAGAACTTTTCAACACTCAACTCATTTGAGGCTAACACTTTCTGAGGCCCGCTGCCAGATATTACTTGATCAATTTGTTGGGGGTGCCTGATAGTTCTTGGGCTCAACTTTTCAGTCTTCACATTTGAACTCCAATGTGGGGATTATGTCAACTCACATGTTTCCCTTTCCCTTACCAGGTTGTAAAACATAGGAAAGGAGTAGTGGGGGGGGGGGGGGGGTATATAATTTGGGAATCTCTCTTTATAATGCACAATTTATGAGGATCAACATTTGAATAAATCATAGCAGTATGCTGCCATACTGAAGCCTTTTGCATATCCTAGCACAACATTCTATTCCAATTAGTAGATGCAAATTACAAAACTTAGTTGGGACTGCAAATCAAATGTTTTGCAGCTTACTTTGCACATTAATATTCCTAATTGGACACTTCTATTTTATGGCAAAACACGCGAAACAAAAAAGTGTTGACTAACTTTGTGGATTTCTTTTTGATTTTACCTTGCGTGGTTATCATGTAGAGGCATGCACTAAACGCGTCTGATCATTTCTTTGGGATTTTTAAGGCGAGCTTACGGCATCTCCGAGTGAAGACACAAGTTAGAGTTTGGAAAATTGGTTACGGGGCACGGCGTGATTGCATTTGTGAATTAAACTTCTCACCAAAAAGTTCCATTGTTGTGTTTTTCATCCTCATTACCCTTCTTTGTTGGTGATTGGGTTGCTTTCGAGCAAGTCCATGTATCTGTTATTTAACGATTCTATGCTCCTCGCTTAATTACTTTACTACATAACTAGAAACTTAAACTCGTGAACTAGGATTTTATTACGCTTATTATAATTACTTACCGGATGCTGAAACTTTATAGGAGCTTTTAAGTTTGAGTCCTTCTCTGCAGCGATTGACCGATGGCAATAAACGATTTTTTTTTTATATACGTGTACAAAATGTAAATTTCATTTTGTATATGTATCCAAATTACACCTAAATCAACGCGATTACTCGTAAAAATTCGGTTGAAATAAATACTATACATTTTTGGAAGGCGATAGGAAAAATAAATAAATTTGGCTAGTCATTTATCGGTCGCCATCGCCTGAGTTAACCTAGAATTATTGTTTTAAGTTTATTTCATTTGAGAATTGAGTGCACTTTTGAATAAAAAACTAGTACTTGTATTTCCACTTATCCACGATCTTGATGCAAATTTGCTTGATTTGACTTGTGTGGGTTTCATCTACGGAGCTTTGGAACATTGCCCGAAACAAAATGATGAGTCCAAATAAAAAGCGATTTGTGCTTTTGCTTAACTACGCACTTTAGTTGGACATTCTGGCTCTGTGATGTCGTTGGACTTTCATCCAAAGGAGGAGATCCGATATGCTCTTACGATGGCAAAAATGAGATTGATCTTTGAAAGCATCAATAAAGGTGGTTGTCTTTAGAGTATTACAGTGCAATTTTAGACCGTTTATACTTATATGGCCTTCAAAATTTTTTATGTCAAGACTGTTAATTTCATAGTGTTTTCTGGGATTGAGTATATTCTGTTTCCCAATTGTTCAGGGTAGTTCAACCCAGGTGAGGTTCCAGCCTTGTTTTGGAAGGTATATTCTGCAATTTGTTGTAGGAAGTAGCATATCGATAGTGGATGTAGAGACTGCTCAAACTTGTGGAAATCCATTGAAGGTGGGGGGTCTACACCATAATTTTCATTTAATACTAGTCTATATTTCTTGAGTATAATTACTATGGCGAGCATACCTTCTTCTTGTTTGAATAATTGAATGGTATGTTTATGAGCCAAAAGCTTGTATATTACTTTGTTGGTACATGTTAGAGAGTATAAAAAGATGATAATATGCTGCTGAGTTAAAACTTCAAGCAACTACTTGAGAACTTTTCAACACTCAACTCATTGAGGCTAACACTGCTACGGAGGCACCAAGATATTACTTGATCAATTTGTTGGGGGTGCCTGATAGTTCTTGGGCTCAACTTTTCAGTCTTCACATTTGAACTCCAATGTGGGGATTATGTCAACTCACATGTTTCCCTTTCCCTTACCAGGTTGTAAAACATAGGAAAGCGAGTAGTAGTGGGGTGGGGGGGGGGTATATAATTTGGGAATCTCTCTTTATAATGCACAATTTATGAGGATCAACATTTGAATAAATCATAGCGATATCTTTGCCATCTTGAAGCCTTTTGCATATCCTAGCACAACATTCTATTCCAATTAGTAGATGCAAATTACAAAACTTAGTTGGGACTGCAAATCAAATGTTTTGCAGCTTACTTTGCACATTAATATTCCTAATTGGACACTTCTATTTTATGGCAAAACACGCGAAACAAAAAAGTGTTGACTAACTTTGTGGATTTCTTTTTGATTTTACCTTGCGTGGTTATCATGTAGAGGCATGCACTAAACGTACAATCTGTTTGCTGGGATTTTTCTGGCGAGCTTCTGGCATCTCTGAGTGAAGACCTGGTTAGAGTTTGGAAAATTGGTTCTGGGGCACGACGTGATTGCATTTGTGAATTAAGCTTCTCGGCCAAAAAGTTCCGCTGTTGTGTTTTTCATCCTCATTACCCTTCTTTGTTGGTGATTGGCTGCTCTCAGGCAAGTCCATGTCTGTTGCTTAACGATTCTATGCTCTGCTTAATTACTTTACTACATAACTAGAAACTTAAACTCGTGAACTAGGATTTTATTACGCTATTATAGTTACTTACCAGATGCCTGAAACTTTATAGGAGCTTTTAAGTTTGAGTCCTTCTCTGGCGACCAGCCAGTGGCAACCGGCCAATTTTTTTTTGTATACATGTACAAAACAGCCCTGTTTTGTATATGTATCCAAATTACACCTAAATCACTGCATTCTGTAAAAATTCCGGTTGAAATAAATACTATACATTTTTTGGAAGGGCAATAGGAAAAATAAATAAATTTGGCTAGTCGCTAGACTGGTCGCCACTGGCCGGTTAGCCTAGAATTATTGTTTTAAGTTTATTTCATTTGAGAATTCAGGTGCACTTTTGAATAAAAAACTAGTACTTGTATTTCCCTTATCCATGATGCTGATGCAGCTGTTGATTTGACTTGTGTGGGTTTCAGTCTCTGGAGCTTTGGAACATTGCCCAGAACAAAATGATGAGTCCAGTCAAAGAAGCAATTTGTGCTTTAGCTGTATCAGAGATGACTGGTTTGGTAGCTTCAGCTTCGGAGGACAATGATGTCAAGATGTGGAAGTGGACCTGATACACCTATTACGCTGGTGCTACAATTTGTCCATATACATCCATCCATCCAATACCTCCAGTTTAAGCTGCTTGTCTCTAACATATACATTGACCGATTCAGTAAATATATATACATACAGTTGCAGTTTTCTTACCTAACACATGACAACATACATATCCCTTTGAATCTTAAAAGGTTGCATACATCAAAGGTAAGTTGTACAGAAGTTTGTAGAGACTGAAATTAAAGAAGTTGTGTCAAATTTGTTATCTAGTTTCTATTCATATTTTGTTGGATATGAATTAAATGCCATGTCTGATTTTCCTTTCCTGGGAGGTTCTTGATTTTAACCATTCTGGCTTTGGGCTTGGATTATTTTCTGCCTTAACAGGTTAGGATAGGATAGGATAGGATAGGAGGCTCAACGAATCTCTTCTCCTTTTGTTAAATCTTTCATCAGAAAACAAATGGTTACATATCTTTATTAGTATTATTATTATTATTTCTAAAGCCTTATCAATGTATAATTAAGATGTTGTGCAATGTTTATGTGGTGAATAATTGACGAGAACTATCGAGATGTTGTATAGAAGATTTGGGAAATGGAGGGGGAGTTGATGGTTTGGAGGTTTTGCTTAGCCAGTGGGTGGAATAAGCATTGTGTTTGGTAATCAATTTGTTCTAGTAGAAGAGGATTTGGAATTTTATGCATGAGATTAATCTGTTGGCATAATACTGATCCAATCTCTCACAGGTTTCTTGAACTAGACCGACTCCCTTTCATATTTATTTGAGGATCAAAATTTTCATTGAAAACTATTGTTATAAAAGTTTCGACTATTTTTCTAGTCTTTTCTTGAACTACTATTTTTCTCTTGTAAAAAGCTCAAAAGTAAATTGATATTTTCACATGAAAATTGTCTACCGTCACTATGCAATTTTTCATGTAAAAATATTAAAAAGTTATGTGAAAATATCAATTTTCAGCTCAAAAATATATTACTTAGATAATATATAAGTATTGTGCAAAAGAGCATCATAGTTAAACTTTATCTAAATTTACTTTAGTAATAATAATTGAATAAGTCTAGACAGACTGGTTTATTAGACCGGGAAATTGGTTATTTTTATTTTATTTTATTTTTTTTTGCTTGTGATTCAAAAAATATATAATATTTATTTCAACAGAAATTTTTATAAAATATAATTTTTTAGGTATAATTTGGATACATATACAAAAACAGAGTTATACAGTCTGTATAATTTTGTTTTTGTATATGTATTCAAATTATACCTAAAACATTATATTTTATAAAAATTCTTGTTGAAATAAATACTATACATTTTTTGATAGTCACAAGCAAAAAAAAAATAAAAAAAAATGAAAATGTCTAATAAAAATGTCCATGTAGAAGGACTCATAATAATAACATGTAATTAAGTAATCAGAACTAGGTTTGTGTTTTGAAAGTCTAAATATATATGTATGTATAATTATTAACCTTAAAATTGTGAAATTAAATATAAACACAAATGATGGAGGATATTCATCTCATCTATCGAGAGGAAGTAGTATTATTGCAGTACTTGTTGCCGGACCGGACCGGACCACACTACATTTTATTGTTGCTTGGTTGACACATCTCTTTTAATACTTTTTATTTTATTTTTCCAATTCAAATATACGTTATCTCTGACCCTAAACCTAAATTAATTTTAAAAAAGTAAATTTCAACACTATACTTTAAAAGAGAAAATAATATATTATACAATAAATTAGGAAAAGAAAAGAAGGTAGTAGGAGCAGGAGGAAACTTGATTTTATATGAAAACTAATTTTATGTTAAATATAAATTGACGTGCATCAATAAAATATTACTCATTTTGTATTAAAATATATCCGTATTAATATAAATTTATTTAACTTTTAGTATTTATTTATAATAATTTAAATAAAGAGAGGAGAAGGTGAGAAAGAGAGTGGGGTCCAACAGGGGAAAAAGAGATGTAACCTCACACTGACATGCTGCACGGCACACAGTCTGAGTCAGTGAACACTGAACAATAATAGTAAGGTAGAGTCTCCATCACTCCTCGCCGTATTCCCGGACTACCTTTCATCTCGTCGGTCCCACCCGATTAACGTAAAAATACATCCTTCGTTTTTAAATAAATTATTATGATAATTTTATATATTTTTATAATTTATAATCTTTTCAATTGGATGATAAGTTGAATATATAGATAAAAAAACATTATTATATATTTTATGAATATTTAATTATCTCTTTTTCTAATTTTTCTTCCTTTGTTTTTCCTTCACACCCACTAGTTGATGTAGTATTTAATATTTATAACTTTTTAAATATCCAAACTCTCCGCTTTCCATAAATTCCTTGTCACATAAATAGTAATTGATTTTTCCACATTTTCATTGAAAAAACCCATATTTCAGTCACACCTCCACACTTTTATTGAAATTATTTGGGTCAAAATTTTGTGATCAAAACAAATTTAAGATCAAATCTTGAATCTTAAATCTGAATCCGAATCAAATTTATCTAAATAAAATTTTAGACTATTAAGTCAATAGTATCTTCTTAGAAGATCTTAACCCACACTCATCTCAAAGATCATGAGGCAAAATTAGGAGGTCCAAGGGAGTCAATCATACGACCCCCACCCTGAAATCTTCGGGGATTTTATGCTTTCCTTTCCTCTTTTTTTTATGTATTTTATTTTCTCTTTTACCTTTCTCTTATTTTTGTTTTATCATCAAAGTGAGACAAAAAAATATGATAACAATTCTCTCTGTAAACTAATTAAAAATAAAAAGCTAAATAAATAAAATAATTTTTTTTGGATCCCATTATAGTGACCTTAAGTTCACTATAGTTCTATCCTATTAAGATTATTAAATCTCTCTTTTATTTTTTTTTGTGTGCTGAAATTCCTTCTTTCAAGTTATAATTAAACCATAATATTATAATATAAGGTTTTGAATATATAATATTATAATTTATAATTTATCTATAAAAGTAATTAATCAGTTGACTAAAAATTTCAAAGTCATTAAACTCGCAACTTAAAAATTGACAAGAGTTAGAATAGAATGTTGTGAAATACTGTAATTGGGCAAAATGAATTTGAAAGAAGCACTAAAAATTTCAAAGTCTGATTAATAATCTAATAGTTCGAGAAATATATATATATATATATATATATATATATATATATATATATATATATATATATATATAATAGTTGACAAGAGTTAGAATAGAATGTTGTGAAATACTATAATTGGACAAATTAAATTTGAAAAAAGCACTCTAAATATTATTAAATAATTTTTTTATTGATATATTTTGACACTCCTAAAAATATTTTGGTTCCGTCATTATATATATTAATAATTTTTTTTATATTTTTTGACGTGGGATTAAAATGTTACTTCCATACTTTAGTTTGGTCAATTATTTTAAGTTTGTTTCAGCTCATGTATTTATAATTATATATGTAAATGGATGCGGGAGTATCTAGATCTATCTGCTTCCAAATGGTGGTGTAGATTCCCCACTCCACCCCATCCCACCCCACCCCAAAAAACAACATTCTCTACTACGTGTAGAGAAAGAGTGTAGAGAAAGAGGGGGAGGTAGGGGACTAGGAGAGCAGCTACTCTATCGGGTTAGTATGAAGTTTATTTTTAAATAAGTTGGTCAATTAATTAATAAAATATTGACATATATAGAGTCTCGTTTGCGTGTCAGCACTCTATTGATCAATTTACCAATTTACTTAAAAATAAACTTCATGCTAACCAATTTTCTTTGTTTTACACGTTTCTCTTGTGTTTTTTATTTAAAGTTTTGACATTTGACTTTTTATTTAATTTTAAATTTAATTGATATTAAAAATTTAAATAAACGACACAAAATGACATATAAATTGAGAACAGATTATCTACTATCGGGGCTTTTGTGATGTGAGAGTAAGTTTAGTCATTGACCTTTTCTTCTCGACATATTTTTGTGAGAAAAGTGGTTAATATAAAATTAATTTTAATTAATTGAGTAATATAATATCGATACACATGCGAAAAATAATTTTTTTATGCGTGCTAATATTGTATTAGTCAATTAATCAACTTATTATAAAATTAATTTCATAAACGTCGAATCTTTTTAAAATATTACTATATCATACGAGAATAGTGAACTTGATAAAAAATGCGCTTCATGTTAACCGAGTCTATATCATACCATGCCAATACTACTTTAATTGATGGAGTTATTTTTAGTCGGTGGTTATAACCAACACAATAGTAAATCATCCATTAATTACATTATTTTTCAAGATTCTTTTGTTACTATTATAATAATATTTATATTATCAAGTCATTTTAATCGATTCATAGTCGATGGTCCAAATTTGATGATTTAGTCATTCAAAAGTTTATTTTTTTTATTTTCATACATTCTTAATCATAAAATTTAGTATGTCCTCTTGACTCAACATCTCAAAAATGAAGTTTTATTTTTTAAAAAATTTAACACACATTTACTATCAAATATACAATATATTGATTGTCACAAAGCATTGAGTAAAAATAAAAAAAAAACTTTTGAATTATTGAGTCATGAGACTGCTAAGTTGACTTAAAATTAACTAGAATATCGTTCAAATATATCACATTTAAAATTTACCTAATAAGTTAACTATAAACTTATTTACAGAACAAAAGTTATTAAGCTTATTAATTCATTAATATCAACATGAAATATTGAGATTCGATTATGGAGTGAACTTTATGGTAAATTCATTTTATATCAAATACAATACTGACACATAAATGAGAGAAATCTAATAGTAATATTCTATTTTATCACTTTTCATTTAATTTTAATTTTATCCTCCTGGTTTCTCTTTGCCTTTGGACATAGTCCAGTCAATTCCAGCCTCGTTTCTTTTATTATTTTCTTCCTCCTCATCCATTTTTTTCTTTCTGTTTCATTACTCTATTTATCTAGTCAGGTATCAGATTCTCTCTCTAGGCTGTTTGAGTCTGCATTATACTAATAAGAAATCAAACGCTTAATGGGTCGAAGATGATGAAGCATCCCGGTTTACCACAACACAACTGTGAGTCTTTTTCTTCTTTTTACCCACCAATTTTCTAAAATATCTTTTCACTTCCGATTTTGTGCTTTATGTACTTGTACACTTAAGCTGGGTTCTTCTCTATAGTCTAACTGCTGTTGAAATTCAGAGGTATGGCTGTGAGTAAAGAGTGTTTCTTTTCTGATCACTAACTTGTTGTAAACTGATAATTTCAATTGCGCTTCAATAATGGCGCTTGTACAAGGAGATTTTAACTGAGCTAACCCCATTTGCTTTTTGGTAAGTTTAATTTGATTTCTTCTGTTATACACTACTCCATGATTTACTACTTGCATGCTTAAACTTAAGTTATTTATGTTTATCATCTTAGTTGTGCATCTTTTAATGTTTACGGGGTGGGTTATTAATTAATTGATCACGTGTTATTACCTGTTAGACATTTATGAAATGACATATGGGTCACTGAATTTTGGGTTATTCAATTAGGAGTATGATTTGAACTGCCATATGTTCGTTTCCTCTCTTCCCGAAAGAAGGCCCTGGAATCTTTAAGAATCTAGTGCTAAAGATTTTGTCTGTGTCCATTTATTAATTATTTACTATTTTTCCTTTAATTTTGTCTGGAATCTTTAAAAGAAGCATGCTAGTGGTCTCTAAATCAACCTTGTATATTTTGACATAGATGTTTTACTGTTTTTAGTAAGGTTAGCTCTACGTGTTTTGTGCTCCTTCTCTCTGAAAAAAGATAGTACCAATTTCAATGGAAATTGCAAAGATAGTACGACTCTTTCCAAGAAGAGGAAGAGTATAATAATGATTTTGGAATATGTAAGGATCTGAGAATCGAATTCGAACTCAACCTGAGCTAATTACTACAGAATTTATAGATAGAAGAAGAAGATTCAGATGGAGGAGTGGGGGAAGATGTAGACAGAGTTAGAAATTGAGTGGGAAATAAAGTTCACTTTATTTCCACAATTACAATACACATGAAATTTTCCCCAGGACTCAATAAGCATGTTGGATCACTTCCTTACCTAAAAGGTTAACCTATTAGGTTGATGTTCCACCATACTTATTAACCCATCTATACTCTTGAATTTATCCAATGTGGGATTCATGTGAAATATCCCAACACATTGAACCAAAACTTCAACAACTGCAACATTTTTCTTCTTAACCAGCTTTGTATCCAATATAGCTAGTGGTTCTACCAAGAATTAACCCTGAGCATCCAAATAAGGAAGATCTACAGAACTGAAACAGTTGGAGCCAATTTTCTTCTTGAGGAGGGACACATGGAAAACAGGATGAACTCTAACATGTAAGGGTAATTGGAGTCGATAAGCAACAATCCCAATTTTTTCTAGTATAGGAAAGGGACCAAAATATTTTGGGGTTAATTTACCAAGAGCATTTTGGGATAGTGTAGACTACTCGTAGGGCTTAATTTTCAGATATACCAGGTCACCAACTACAAATGATCTTTCACTTCTTGCTTTATTTGCATAATGCTTCAACTTGGATTGAGCAATTACTAAGTTGTGTTTAAGAAGACGAAGGGTTTGAGTTCTATCTTTACAAAAGGCCCTAGTCGTAGAATCATAGATTTAACCAAATTGATTAAAGTTGAGATGTGGAGGTTTATAGCAATACAAGGCCTCAAAAGGAATGGTTTTTAGCCCACTGTGGTAATGAGTGTTGTACCATCACTCTGCCAATGGAAGCCAAGTAAGCCAATGTTTAGGCCTTAGAGAACATGCACCTCAAATAACATTCCAAAACTTGATTGAGCCTTTCAATCTGTCCATCAGATTGTGGGTGGTATCAGATTGTGGGTGGTATGCAGAACTTAAATGGAGTTTGGTACCAACCAACTTGAAAAGTGACTACCAAAACAAGCTAACAAAGATTTTATCTCTATCAGAGACAACGGTAGAGGGAAACCTATCAGAGTCAATGGTAGAGGGAAACCCATGAAGCTTGTAGATGTTATTGATGTATACTTAGGTTAGCTCTTGAGCAGTGAAAGGATGATGAAGAGGTATAAAATGGCCATACTTAGCAAGCCTATCTACCACCACCTATACAATTGTATAGCCTTTAGATTGTGGTAATCCTTCAATGAAGTTCATGGATATATCAATCCATGGTCCTTCTGGTATAGGCAAGGGCTGTGGCAACCTTGGTAAAGCCTTAGTTTCACGTTTCTGTTTTTGACAAGTATCACACTCCTGGACAAATCTGGTAACATCAGCCTTCATAGTGGTCCAAAAGAAATAATTGCTAAGCCTCTCATAAGTCCCTTTTATTCTAGAATGACCCCCCATAAGAGAATCATGAAATTCAGTCAACAAATTGGTTCTGAAAGGAAGATCTGGCCCAATCACTAACCTATCTTGGAATCTAAGTCTGCCATGCTGGAAAGTATAACCAGGAAATGATTTTAGATCTACCTGCAGCTGAATAATCATGTCCTTTAATCCATATCTGATTCCCAAGTCTGAGCTATTTCTGTGATCCAGTGGGGAATAACTGTAGAAATGACAGCACAATTGTAATCCTTTTCCAAATTGTCAGCCTGTCAATCTGCAACCACATTCTCTATTCCCTTTTTATACACTATCTCATAGTCTAATCCCATTAATTTAGTAATCCACTTTTGTTGGTTAGTAGTAGTTACTCTTTGATCCAAAATGGTACTTTAAGCTATGGTGATCAGTTTTAACGAGTACCTTGTTGCCAAGCAAGTAGTGCCTTCATTTAATAGTATCATAGATTATTGCCATCAACTCTTTTTCATAAGTGGACCATCCCAAGTGTTTTGTAGCTATAGCCTTACAGAGGTAGGCTATTGGTTTGCCTTGCTGCATCAATATGGCTCCTATACCAGTATGAGAAGCATCAATCTGTAAAACAAATGACATTTTAAAATCAGGCATGGCTAACACAGGAGCCTTAACCATAACTTCTTTAAGTGCCAAGAAAGCTTGGGTAGCCCCTTCATGTCTCTGAAATTTGTCGTTCCTCATCAATTTAGTCAGTGGTTTGCTAATCAAGCCATAATTCTGAATAAATTTTCTGTAGTATCATGTCAAGCCCAAAAAACCTCTCAAGCTTTTAATGTTGGTAAGTAGGGGCTACTTGGTCATACAATTGATCTTGTCAGAGACCATGGGTTGATTAGTGACATGTCCCAAATATTGAATTTTCTCAATTCCAAATTCACTCTTACTCCTCATGGCAAAAAGTGAATTATCCTTAAAAAGTTGCAAGGTTAACTTCAAATGTTCAAGTGTTCTTCATAGGTTCTGCTGTAGATCAAGATGTCATCAAAGAAAACTAGAATGAACTTTCTAAGATATGGCTTGAATATTTGATTCATCAATGATTGAAAGGTAGCTGGTGCATTAGTGAGTCCAAATGACATCACCAAAAATTCAAAATATCTTGTAGGTGTTCTGAATGCAGTTTTAGGAATGTCTGGAGTATGAACTTTAATTTGGTGGTAACCAAATATAAGGTCTAGTTTAGAATACCACCTGGATCCAGATCCATATAGCTCATCCAACAATTCATCAATGGATGGAATTGGAAATTTGTCCTTGACTGTCATTTCATTCAAGGATCTATAATCCACACACATCCTTCAAGAGCCATCATGTTTCTTTACCAATAGTACTGGAAAAGCATATGTTGTTACTTGGCTGTATCACCCCAGAGGCCAGCATCTCACTGACAATCTTTTCAATTTTTTCCTTTTGCACATATGGATGCCTGTAGGGTCTCAAATTGATAGGTTGGCTGCCTTCCTTCAAGTTAATGTGGTGATCATGAAATCTGTTAGGAGGTAGAACTTTTGGTTATTGGAAGACTGTTGAATATGACTGTAATACTTCCTCCAGCTGCCAGTAGGACTGGTTCTTCTCCTTACTGACCCCAATCACATGATCTGATTCCCTAACGTCAGTTCTTTGATTCTTTGTGAAGAATCCTGAACCATGCCAAAAAGATATCCAAAATAGCCATGAGTTGTAGTATTCAGGGTTTGTTTGAACTCTCCATAAGACATGAGCTGTATAGTAGGATTATCATATCGTATTGTCCTTGTAAAACCACTGCCTTATCTTCTTTGTTAAAGGAAAGCTACAGTTGATCAAAATCAAATGTTGCTGGATTGTAGTTTCTCAAGCATTGTACACCTAATACTGCATCAATTCCCCCTAATGGCAGAATTCTAAAATCAGTAGTAAAGGACTCCCCCTGCACTGACCATATGAATGACATACACTCCAAGAAACTAGTGACTTTAAAACCATCAGCTACAGAAACTGATACAGGTTTTGTATCCTTGCAACACAGCCTTAACTGTCCTAGCTGCTTGGGGGTCCAAAAACTTGTTAGTACATTAAGATTCTTAGCACTTTCCCATTAGCCATTCCCATAATCCTTATAGTATTATTGACATTATGCCCAGACAAGGCATGAAGTGTGATATGGGCTTCCTGTTGCTCAACAGCCCTTCCATCATCTTCTAACTCATCATCCTCACAACACTCCTCATTGTCACACTCCTTGTTATCTTCATTGGATGGTATTATCATGAAAAACTATGGTTTTCGGCATTAGTGTCGCACCGTATAAGGCTCATCACAGGAGAAACATAGTTTCTTCCTCTTATTTTCAGCAATCTGCTCCCTGGTTAAACCCCTAATAGGTAGTGATCTTCCCACCTCCATGCTTGGAAAACCAGCAGACTATATGAAAGCAAAACCTCCTTCAATAGTTTTAGTGTTAGACATATGACTGGCCTTTTGATAACCCCCATCGCTGATTTGATTCCCAATCTACTCCTCTTTAACCAAGCCTCCAACTTAGCTTTCCCCACTCTGGCTAGCCTGATCAAGTCCTTTAAAGTAATGATTTTGGACTCTTGAATACCTAATCTGATTTCCTCCTTTAGGCCTCCCATAAAGCAGTCCATAAAAAATGACTCATTCAGCACAGGGTTCCTTGACAATGACCAGCTCTTTAACTCTTCGAATTTCTTCCTATATTCATCTACGAATCCCATTTTCTGCAGATTTTTTAGTTGTTTGAGGTTCAGGGCTGAATCTAGCAATAATTTATTCAATAAATCCCTCCCAAGTTAATTCAGCTCCTACATGTATAAATCCAGAATACATTTCTTCAGCCTCACCTTCTAAATTCATAGTAGCTAATATTTTCTTTTGATTTCAGCAACCACATGATGAGAAAACAACTTATTACATTTTCGAATCTAGGATCTAGGATTAATTCCATCGAACTTAGGGAATTCAAACATGATGGTTTTGAATATATTATTGTTAGACTTCCCATTAGTGGAATCAATGTCAAATGATCCCAAAACAGAAGTACCTGGTGTGACCTGTGACTGAGGTAATCTAACAGAGAGGAGAGCTTTGAATCCTTTCATCAATTGCTCCATCTTCTGCTCAATTTTATCCTCAAAGTCCTGCTTGAGGCTGGCAACTGATTCCTGCAATTGAGTCCTGAACTATTGAAATGAATTTTGCTCAGTAACTTGACCTTCCAGATTGCTGAGTCGCTGGTTGTTGGTTGCCATGAGTGGATCGAGTGAGCTTTGATACCAAATTGTAAGGATCTGAGAATCGAAGTCCTTACTGAACTCAACCTTAGCTAATTACAACAGAATTTATAGATCGAAGAAGAAGTTTCAGAAGGAGGAGGAAGCAATTTGGGGGAAGATGTAGACAGAGTTAGAAATTGAGAGAGAAATAAAGTTCACTTTATCATTCATGCCTTCCACAGTTACAATCTGGTACTATATATTTGCTTAGATCATGCCTAACTCAGCAGCAAAATACACATGAACTGCTTAACAGAAATGACTATAGTAGCCTTACTAATACAAGAGGAAAGACAATATTAACCCTGATATAACTAACTAATTATAACAGCATATCAGCAGCAATCACTTGTTTAATTCTATCATGGAAGCATCCTTACAACTAATTGGTGATTGGCACGAAAGAAGCATGCATTTTTCTTTCGCTAACTGTACCCTAATTTCAAGGTTTGTACAAAAAGTTGAAACTATTATGCCTAAATCTCCTAATATAAAGGCACAAACGTTTTGCATGTTTCTTGCTATAATCTCAGTTGTATCTAGTTCCAACTGATACTAGGATGGAGATTGTGTTTCCTTTGTAAAATAGAGAATAATTAATTTTCAAAGTTAGCTAATATATAAGGTAAACATTCCTTTGATATCCTATATGGAAAATTTAACCATAATTCTTAATTAGTTGTTCATTCTTATATCTATAATTAAATTATCTGATATCTGATAGTAGAAAGGGAAAATCAATCACTTGGTATAAATGATCAAACTGTGAAGTCTCTGTCTATTTTAATCAACTTGGAAAAATTATCCTTAACTGAAATCCACAAAAAATGTTGAATATCGTAGCGCACAATGGTAATTAAGATGATAATTTAGTAATGATACGGCACATGATTCTGTTGCTTATTTCTTTTTCTGAATTCATTCTTTATCGGAAGTTTTTTTTTTCTGTTTTATGATGCAATATTGATTATTTATGATCTTAAATCAACAATGGTTTTTAGTATGTGGTTGTCCATATTTGTGCCATTTTCTAGGCAAAATAATAATTAATATTTTAATTTTTCAATATATAAGAAGGCATTGCATATTTAGCTTCTGAGTTAATTTATTCTTACCCAGTTGTTGAATGTAGAGTGATATTTTGATCTCTATTGTGTTTTCGCCAGATACATTATGACAAGTTTTGGGCAATGGGAGGTGATTTTCTCAACAGGAAATGAAGGAGAGGCAGCGGTGGCGTGCTGAAGAGGATACTCTGTTACGTGCATATGTGAAACAATATGGCCCAACAGAGTGGCACCTTGTGTCGCAGCGCATGAACATACCTCTCAATAGAGATGCTAAATCCTGCTTGGAAAGGTGGAAGAACTACCTCAAACCTGGCATAAAAAAGGGATCCCTCAGTGAAGCCGAGCAATGCCTTGTCATCCGTCTTCAGGCCAAACACGGGAATAAATGGAAGAAAATTGCTGCTGAAGTCCCTGGCCGAACTGCCAAGAGATTGGGTAAATGGTGGGAAGTGTTTAAAGAGAAACAGCAGAGAGAACAAAAGGAGAATAACAAGATTATAGACCCTATAGAGGACAGCAAATACGACCAAATCTTAGAGACATTTGCTGAGAAGCTAGTGAAAGAGCGTCCTCCCCAAGTATTCATGGGTACTTCTAATGGGGGATTTCTTCACTCTGACCCACCTGCTCCTCCCCCGCCAATTATGCTTCCTGCATGGCTTTCTAATACAGGTGCCCCTTCTAATATAAGACCAACCTCCCCTTCAGTAACACTTAGTCTCTCTCCCTCAACTGCGCCGCTCCCATCTTCAGTGGCATGGCTACAGCCCGAGAGGGTACCTGACAATACCCCTCTTAACTTGGGCAGTTTACCATCTCACGCAGCACCTGCACGCAGAGAGAATATGCTTTTTTCTGATCTGGTTGAATGTTGCAAGGAATTGGAAGAAGGGCATCATGCTTGGGCAGCACTGAGGAAGGAAGCAGCTTGGAGGTTGAAAAGGGTGGAGCTGCAACTGGAGTCAGAGAAGATGTGCCGAAGGAAGGAGAAAATGGAGGAGATTGAAGCAAAGGTGAAAGCTCTTAGAGAAGAGCAGAAGGTTACCCTGGAGAGGATTGAAGCTGAATACAGGGAACAGTTGGGTGGATTGAGAAGGGATGCCGAAGCCAAGGAGCAGAAGTTTGCTGAGCAGTGGACTGCAAAGCACTTACGTCTTGTTAAGTTTCTTGAGCAGATGGGAAGTCATCGGCCTTGATGAGCCTAACGGATGGTAATTAAGCTCTTGTCGTCTAAGAGTCCAGTTTAGTCCTTGGCAGGTCTGGCCTCTTAACTTTGGCTCCTTCTCTGCTTTACCTTTATTCTCATTCTAGATCTCTTTGCTTAACCATTTGTCTGTTCTCTAGGGATAATTTATAATAGATGCTTAATGAGTATCTTTCTTGGTAGAAAACAACAATTATCTAACTGAGTAATTTTTTATTATTTTATTTCAGGAAATATCATATATGTATGTATGTGTATATACATGTATTTGTGGTTGTTCTGGCTTTGTAAACAACGTAATACTCAAATTGTCCTAATTACTCCAAGGTCATTTATTGACAATGGTGCTAGCTGACCTGACCATGCATGTCAATTTAGGAAGAACCTATAAGCCTCATTACATCAATGACTAAATCTAAATTTTATGCTTCTTAGTTCTTCTGCTTGCTTGCTTTAAACCATTTTATACGTACAATTTTATGTAGTTTAATTTGATTTCATCATCAGTCTTAAATAATTATTAGTTAAGAAACTCAGGTGCCTCCTTGAACCACTCCAAAAAACATGTGTGTGGACGGCAGAACTCGGTGTTTAATAAGATTAGAAGGAACTGACTGAACTGATCAAAAGTTATAAATTAATCTTAAGCTAACCTAGTCGTTATTACTTTGATTTGATCAAACTCAACAACTTCCTTACGCCACCAAAAGAATGAATACATACCACTTTAATTAATTTGTCATATATATTTCCTAGGGGAATTAAGTAGGTTTATATACTCTCTCCAAAAATTTAGAAACCCTGGTTAGTTTATATATCACTTAACTTGCTTATTAATTAAAGATGAAGTTCTAATAATACTATTTGATTATTTAAGATTTTATCATTACTAGCTAAACGAGGCTTCCCTCCCAATAAAATAATAATAAAAAAAAACCGGGTTTCAAGCATATATATAGAATCTGATTAAATTTAAGCTAGAATATATAAGTAAAACTTGGTGAGATTAAATTTATTATACTAGCTAGTAATTTGGCATCCTATATATAAACTTGCAGCTGTTAATTTTATATATTTATATATATATATATATATATATATATATATATATATATATATATATATATATATATATATATATATCAATCCTTGATCGATCGACCCAGTATAATTATTTTTGCTAACATTAGAAACTGGCATTTCAAAAACTCAAATGGCTCAACTATCATACGATATTATGTTCATTTTAGTGACAAATTTTTCACTTTTTTTTTTTTTTAACCTGTTCCAATCATGTCAAATAAAAAAAATAAAGACAATTAAGTTCACAGTTTCTTTTTCTTTTCTTACAGAAATGCGCAACTCAAACAATTTTTTCTTAGCAACCCACAACATATAAAGTCCGGGATCCCTGACTGGATCTGAACTCTCTCTCTCTCTATATATATATATAATGATTATTTTAATTTTAGCAACTGCATGATTTAATTACTACTTTGTCTACATGTTACATATAACTGAGAAACTAGAAACTATAATTTCCAATCAATTATTTCATTTGTTCCAAAAAAGAGAGTACCTATTTAATTTGTTAGAAAAATAAAATTGTTTTACCAAAATACTCCTTTTTCTTTTCTTTTTGTTGATCATGGTAGTATAATATAAAATGACACCATATTGATTTTGAGTTTTACTTCACAATTTTGTTATTGTGCATGTCACCCACGACTACACTTGCACAATTTTTTTTTAAATGATAAACATAGAAACAAAACAAAATATATTCTCAATGCATGTTTGAAAATTTAAAAAATAGAAAATTTGTTTATTTATTTATTTTTGAAATCTTTTTTCTCCCTCAAAATAATTAAAATTTATCAAAGGATAGTTTCTAAAGCAAGGAAACAATAGTCATTTTCCCAACAGTACTAAATCAAATCAACGATAGTTTCTAAAGCAATTATAAAGGGAAATTGGTGTTTGACTCCTTAGGGTCCTTTGATATATATATATATATATATATAACTTTCTCAACTTGTAGCACGCACCAATTAAATATTTATGGCATAAATAAAAGTAGAGATGATTAGCAGCTAAAGGAACCGAAGCCTATATATATGTTCTACATGCTTACAAACTTGCTGTCCAATTATTTGAGAGACCAGCTTGATCAATTGATAAAACATACCATTTAAGTTTACCAAAAGAAGTTTTTATCGAGGTGTGTTTTCGATTCATCAAATATAATCAATATAATTTCATAATCAATTACATTTATCATTATTATAATTATATCAAGAACTAATCAAATCTCGCTAAAGGAGGAAGAAATAAACTAACAATCAAATCTCTCATAAAGAGGGAACAAATTAAACTTCTCGTAATAAAATAAATAAATTCACCTAAGTGAAAATCGAACCTAAGACCTAAAGGTCATAATACCTCGATCTTAACCACTAATTTTATTAATTATTAGACATGGACCTAAAAAAAACCTATTTGGGTCACTAAATATTGTTTGGAACTAGAACTTGAAATCAATATATATATATATATATTGAGACAACGTAAGACAGTAGAGAGAATAAAAACAATCACATGAATTGAAATTATGAACTTTGCAATCATAAGAATTCACAAAGTGTGGGATAAATTGACTAAATAGCCGAAGTATTTCATAAACTAGAATAATAATAATAATGAGAGTTCTTCTTAATTACATCAGCCTTGTACCATATTTATACTAGTAAAAGGAATCCTAATCTTAAGAGAAAATAACAAATTGATTTGAAATCAAAATTTACCCACTACTACAAAACAGTAAATAGACAACGCGAAAAAACGTTGTGATTTCAGTCAGAAAAATGTTGTGGTTAAGGGTGTCATCTATTTGACACCCTTACACAACGTTTTTAAAACGTTGTAGTTAAGCATAATACACAACGTTTTTTAGGAAAAAAAAATTGTAGATTTATTTTTTTAAAATTAGCAGATGCTTAAAAACGTTATAGAAGGTATGATTCCACAATATTTTTTGGATAAAAATGTTGTTTACTATATCAGACAACGTTTAGGCACATTTACACAACATTTTTAAAATGTTGTAGATTAAAAAAAAAGAAAAAAAAAGTTGGTGGTTCACCTACATTACCAATGCACCTGCAATACGCTAATGCCATGATATATAGCTAAAAGGAGCACAAGAAATAATGCAACTTCCACCACTTGAATAGAATAACAGTGCTCAAAATCCAATAAAAAGATAATATTTTGTCCAATCCTAGACTTCCAAACCATAATATCAAATTTAAAAAAAACATCCAACAGCAAGTAAATGACAATGCTATGTTTCACTTGAGCAACAAAATTGCATAACCACTCCAACAAGAATTACACAAACAAGTTGGGCCTAGACGCCTTGTATGTTGTCTTCAGCTTTCTAGTTGGTGGCCTAACCTTCTTAAACACCAATGAAAACTTGATTTTGGAGTTGTGGAATTGCTTGGTGCTCTCCCTCTTGCAGAACTTGGCAGGGATGGTCGCTGTCTTAATGATCTGGATGCAGTGATAGCAGACTCTGTGGCGAGAAGCCATCTCAGTGTACATCTGCTCAACAGTAATGCTAGATGTTACATAACATCTGCTCAACAGTAAGCATGTAATCAGCTGGATCCACCTTAAATAACTTCCTAAGAGTCCTGAAAGCATATTGGTTGTAAATCATCAGGTATTAATCTCATTAATAGTGCATAAGATGTACAAAGCCTGCAATCAGGAACAAAGGAACAATGTCTTCCCATTAAAAATCACATATATGTACTTTAGCTTGAATGGATTACAGAGCTTGCTAAAAAAAATAATCTTAGTGTTTTTTGTTCCAAAAAGGAAGGATAGTACACAAAATGTTGTGGGATTTCTTCCAAGATTTTTCTTTAGGTTATTCATACTAAAAAAACATACCATTGACCACACGATCAAACTAAAACATACACACGACATGGCATACACACAAGCAAATGAATGACACATACACATGCGAGAAACACAATTGTACACACTTGACAAATGATAATTTAATATACTGTGGAATTAAATGTCAAAAAGTTTACCTGAAAACCAATGGGAAGTAATCCTTCCACTTAAAATCACATGACGACTGGTGAGGTGGCGTATGCTTGGATCCCTCTGGAGGAAATTTGGTCCATATTTTTTCATTGGTATCAAAATTTGGCAGCCCAACAGGTGACACAGAAAGCAACAGTACCTTTCTCTGGCTTCTCTTATATAATATAATGACTGATGATATTAATAACCACAAATATCAGGAAAAATAGAGAAGCAATAACACAAAAAAGATGTAAGAACTTACTTGGTTTGTAATATCATACACAATAATTGCAGCTGCAGCTCCTCTATAGTACATCGGAGCTAAGCTATGATATCTCTCTTGACCAGCAGTATCCCATATTTCAAATTTTACAGTTGCATCATTTACAGCCACTGTTTGTGAGAAAAAGGCAGCACCTATAGTTGATTCCTAAGGGATGACATAAAACGAGTCAAATCCACAAAAGGTGTAGTAGTCACGGCTGTTGAAGTCTGTGCAGCAACAACCTCCAAAATAGATCTTGATTCCCGTTGCTCTAAAGTCTCCCCAAAATAAATCCTGATGTTTTCAACATGTCTTTTTCCTTTGCCAACCTTTCATTCTGTCACACCGTCATTATGATCTGAAAGGCGTGGCAGAAATATAAAACATCATGAGTATATCAAACTTTTACCTCAAAGGTCTAGTGATGAATTAATGGGTATTTGAAGATAACAAAAGCAACATGTAACATACATTGTTTCAGCCAAGCCAATTAGCACAGTCGAGGTCAATCTTTTGAAATGGTACACTGGCATCTACTAGCAGTAGTACTGTAACCAAAGTTTCTCTATTTAAAAAGTATCCTTTGGTGAATGAAGACCAATCCAGACTAAAAGCACAAACAACTATTACATTTCTTTCTCACAAGCAAAAGAAACAGAACACTAAATCCAGACTAACTTGTACTCGTGCGAAGCTTCAAATATATTTCATCTGAACTCTTGCTTAAAACTTTACTAAGTCTATCCTGTAAAGAATGTTTAAGGGCATCTATAATAAACCAAAAGAGCATAACATAACAAATCAGGGTGTCACAAGAGGATCAATACATCAACAATTTATAGAAAAAAATTATTCATGGTGGAGTCTGTTTGTTGTAAACAAATGGTTTGCTCGCAAGTATAAGGCCTCACTTGCAAAAACTTGTTGAGATTTACTATGAATCTGCAAAACAATTGAACTTCAACTTGAGAAAAAGAAAAAGGAATGGTCTCAAAACCATACTGTCTTCTTAGATAGTCCAGATAGTGCAAATATTTTAATAATGTTAGACTGAATTGAAAACCAGCAAAAATGAACATTTTTCTAATGTTGGACTCAAAGCAGCAAAAATGAATAATTGAATAATGTTAGACTCTCAATGATTTTTTTCAGTCACCCTTTTCTTGTATTTGGAATTGATGTTAATTCTATTTTAACATATCAATCTTAAACAATGAACACTAATTGGGAAAATGGCATGAAACACAACATTAGAACTAGTAATTTCTTTAATCACCCAATATTCTAAATAGCTAAATCAATTACTATAGCCTATCTAAAAGCCACACACTGTAGCAATCACACAGTATATCCAACCCCTGCAGCAGACACGTCCAGATATGATTACAAGGTTGTATATCCACAGTATACATCAACAAAATCTAATTACCAGGTTTGGGTTACAAAGCTCATCAATGTCAGCTCTATTCATACTATAAAAGGGCATAATAACTTTTGGAATTACTAAATTTTAAACTCACAGTGACTTTAGCAGAAGGATAATTGTCTGCAAGATATCTTGTGCTCACTCCAACAGAGTATCCAACATCAAGAATGTCTCTGATCATGATATTTCCTGAATACTGCTTATGATGTTGTTCAATTGCCTGAAGCCAATTTCCATGAACTATTTGATTTGCTTCATCTAATGAAGAAGCATCAGGTATTGCTCATCTCGCCAGTGACATAGTTTCAGCCTCGTTTTTTGCTGCAGCCTACAGTGAGTACAATATTGAAAAGATTATATTGCTTTCCAAAATTGTAATGTATAATTTACACCACAGTAGAGCAGTAAGTAAAGAAAAATATGTCAGCAGTGTTCGAGTTCTTCAACCCAAAACTTCCTGAAATGCATTTGGTTGGTTGGTAAAACAAAGACGAAAATGAAGCGTTGCGTTTCTGCAGGCAACAAAATTTTAGTCTCAAAACCAAAACTTAGGACTGAGAAGAACCTTATAATACTTGATAACAATCACAAGATGACAAGACTAACATAAAGATAACAAAAGTAATCTAGCTTACCTAAACAACAAAAAAATAAGAAAATATAAACTGTTATATATGTAAATTACAAGTTGAAATAAACAGGTTTCCCCTTGCCACAAAGCAATGTGAAAACACAGATCACCTTAGTAGTATAAATTTAACCAGTCACATGTCAACACCGATAGTTGTAGAATTAAAATTTCATACATACACATTAAAAGCAAGATACAACAATAAATGACAACACAAGCATCAAATGCCCATCTCTAATCCTACTTTCAGAACAAAGGACAGCAAGCATTTTGACAAATTTAGTGGAAGAAAAAATATTTACCAGCCAAGAAAGGTTTCCCTCATCATATGCATGGAAAGGATTAAGATAATCTGTTAAAAAAAAGTCACAAAGTCAATTATCTGATTTCAATGGTGAAATGGTATATGAAATGTAAACATACCCACAATTAAAGCAAGCGAATTCGAATATACACAAGCTCCATATAGAACAATCCAGTTAAAATGTTTCATCCAAAAATTCAATAGCACCTGTAAATGCAAACGTACATATATTGCAAACCATAAAAATATCAGACAATAATAGGTTTATGGAAAACAAAATTTCCTGTAATGCACATAGCTTTCCTTCTGTGCCATAAATATACTATCAGAACTTGTATTTAAATAGTTCCAACCTCAGTGGATAGTTCTCAATTCTGACAGCACTTTCTAACTTTTCTAATGTTCATAGACACTGACCATAACATTAGACCAGACTAACTAAAAATACTTTTATTTTATAAAGTGGAAAACAACCATGATTAAGAGAAAACAATGTCACCGAGTAATAGTCCATAACTAAAAGAATAAAATACTGTGCAACTGAAAGTATGCAGAGAAAGAACAGCACTAGAGAGGCACTTCATAGACAATTCCAAGTTCCTTTTCTGCATTGAGGATAAGGTTAGGTCTTACCTCTACCTTAATAATGGCGGGGTTCATCCAAGATGATACCTTTTTGAAATTTAACAAAATTTCACCTCTGGAGAATTAATTGTGGACAACTAAATTGGGACAGGATGAAAAAATCAAGACAAAATTAATGTAAAGCCATAATCTAAAGCAAAATTGGACAAAATGAATAATGATACAAAAATCATTTAATAAGATTAAAAGGGTGAAAAGAAAAACCTCAAGGGCGTGTTTGAACCGTTTATAATTTTTCAACTCACGGATGATGTCCTGAAGCTCTTGTTTCCGGATCTCTCTTCCTTCCCGGACCCATTGATCGAGAACTGGCACAACTGAAATACTAGGGTCACCGATTGGCGATATCCTTTTGTAGAGTGATTCGGGTAGTAACCCGTTTAGGGTTTGTGTTGTGCTGAAGAAATTGTGTAAGTTTTTTCCATAAGCAGGATTTTGGCGTGAACCCAGTAAGCTAGAAAGATAATAAATAAAAAATGTCGAAATAGATAAGCGAAACTTGAGAGAGCTTACAAGAAACTGGTGATAGGTGTTTCTTGAGCAGGTATGGAGAGCTTCAGTTGCTTAAGTGGCTTCATGCTCTTCATGATTCTAGCCTCCTTTTAGGGTTTCTTCGAGACGATTTATGACTTATGTCCAGCTCCTCCTAGGGTTGATCCCGTATAATTCTGGAACAAATCCAAAGAGATGAAGAAAAAATCTAGCCCCAAAACAGAAGAAAAAATAAAGAGAAAAAATGAAAGAGACAAGGAAAACTGAAGAGAGCAACAAAACTGAACTTACTAGCACAGACAAAACTTTATCTTTTAATTTTAAGTTTTCACTTAAGGCCGGTTTTTTGCTCCGTGTTTTTAGAATAGATAACGTTTATTTTTTAAAAACGTTATGTATTTAAAACTAAAAAAATACCCTTTTAAATAGATAATATTTTTTATATATATCTATAATATTTTTTTAAAAAACGTTGTAAAAAAAAATACCACAACATTTTTTATAAAAATATTATGATTTAAATGTTGTCTATTTACTTGTTTGTAGTAGTGAGCTAAAAAGATTTCTAATTACAATAGAATTGAAAAACTTCCTAAAATTACTAAATAATAATTAAAACTACCTTATTACTAATTAATAAGTAAAAATACATCAAATATTTAAATTGTTCATATATATCAAAACATAAATTATATCGAATCTTGACAGATAACTCTTCCAGTGTCATTCCCCTTTCTTGGAGAAAATTCGACCTCGAATTTTAATGAAGTAATATCAAGGCCCAATCGCTAGACATTCATAATATTCTTTGTACCATGTATTCACGATGTTGTTTCTCAAAGAAATTTTTTGAAGTAATCAAAGCCTTTGTATTAACCTGCACTTGCAACAAATGATTAAGAATGATGAAATCAAAAATTTTCAAGTTGTCGAATACAAGATTATGAACAATCTCATAATCATTCTCAATTTTTACAATGTCCATATCCTTATGTCGCCTTGACTCCAAATCATGATCTTCTTCAACCACTAAGCTTTGTTCATGATCTTTAACGATAACCCCTGCTTCAACCTCCTCCTTCATGTTTCCACTCTCTCTACTTTAAAGAACAAACCACATGACTAAGAAGTAAAACTGACGGGGCTACAACTTTCTTGAAATTATTTCATGCTGGCTATGGTTTTCTTGCAACACCTTCTACCTTCATTGCAAGACCCCAACTTTTATGAATAAAGATTTAATTTTCTCTAAATATCATTTTGAGTAATAAGGTGTGGATTTGTTATAATGT
The DNA here is from genome assembly GCA_020205605.1 of Panax ginseng. NCBI lineage: Eukaryota > Viridiplantae > Streptophyta > Magnoliopsida > Apiales > Araliaceae > Panax > Panax ginseng. Next base: position 126,970,578 of record CM035144.1, read on the forward strand.
TATAGTTGTGAGTAATAATTATAAATTTTGCAAAGTAAGCAAGTTGTCATAAAATATTCGATTGATCAGGGAATATTCGTATGACGACACAATCATTGGTGGACCTCACAATAAAATTATTGTCGAAGTTAGAAAACGACAGAAATATCTTTTTATAAAAATAACGGCGAAAGTTTTACCGTTAACTGTTGAAATACCCGGTGATAAAAGTACAGTAATACACATGGTTGCATAGTAGCACATGGTATTGTACAGTATCTTTGATTATTGACGCTTACGTGAGAAGTCATTCAGTTTTACTCAATTATTGCAATATATAATTGTTGTTGCATAGTATTTCATATTATTGATTCAATTATTGTCACAGTATCATTTGCACAATATTTTATATTATTAAATCAATAATTGAGACGACAAAGTTATTCATATTATTATTTGCATTATTGACAATGTCTAGAAAGTTTTGTCGAGAAAAGGGGTTTGGTCACCTAATTGCGCGCTAATAAGGAGAAATCCTTATCGGAAAGCCCCATTTTCTGGGAATGATCTGGTTGTTAATATTGTGAGTTATAATATTAATGATAAATAAATGTTGTTAAAAATATGTTTTGTGAAGCCAAGTGAGTTGACATAAATCGAGGGGTTTTTATTGAAGTATTTGTGTAAATTTTGCTTATTACATGGACCCCCACTTACTCATATTTTTCAAAATAATTGGTAAAAAATTATTCAGTATATATATATATATATATATATATGTTTATGTGTAAAATGTGTGTGTGTGAATATATATATATATATATATATATATATATATATATATATATATATTTATATAAAATATATTATATTTTTTTTAATTGCATAGTACTGCATAATGCAACATAATGCTGTTTAGTAAAAATCATGTGAAATTTTAAAATTTCGCCCATGAAAATTTTTGTCTGTGATTCCTTACTGTGCACCCGTGAATTTTCCTAAATAGTATCATTCCATTCTCTTATAAATAGGTGCTTAGTTTAGAATTGAAAATCACACCAGAATCAGTACAAGTTTTCTTTAAGAATATCCCCGCCATACCAGTTAGAAATACTTTCCTTTAAGGTAAATGATATTATTTTTGTTCAATATTCGTAAGAAATAATATTTTCTTCCATACTCTGTAGTATATAAGTAATATTTTTTCGTTTTAGATTCCGAATTCTACACTCATTTTGTGAAAGTATTGATTCTATACTCCTTGAAATTAGTAGAATATCTTTAAAATTTGCGCTTCATTTAGTATCATTTCACAGGAATATTTTTCTGAACATTCTTGTTAAATTTTGATCTTTTCATACCGGGGTACTATTCATGGGGTACTATTTCTGAAGTACTATTCACGGGATACTATTCACTCAGGTACTATTCACCCGGGGTACTATTCATAACAAAAATTAATTTTTTTTCTGTCCAAATTATTTTTGATACAATATTATTCTTGAATTTTACTCCACAAAGCAGTTATCGTGTTGACAATTTGGACATTATTGAATTATGGATAAATTAAATTATAAATCTTTAAAATTTATCCTTGCTCTCATTTAATTGAATTCTTATATCATTATTGTGACGCCCCCAAAATAGGTATACCTCACCCATCTTGAGTCGCCAGATACATGGTACAAAATGTAAATACAATCTTAATTATACAACAGTAGTGCAAAATGCGACGACATATATACTGTGAGTTTTAATACAAATATTGTAACGTATATAATACGACAATATTCATACTCAAATTAATACATGCCATATAAAGTACAGCAGCAAATATTTCAAGTCTCTAAAGGGACACAAGAAGATTTATATTCTCTTCATTTTATGGGTGCACTTTTGACGCTTTCGTGGTTCCAAGTTCTCATCACCCTATTGTTGTTCACCAAAATCAATTATTAAGTGACGTATAAAATACGACACACACATCTTAGGTCCTCAATACAATTATATATTGCATGTCATGCCATAGTTGTAAGACCCCAACTTATTATAAATAAAATTGAATTTTCTCTATTCATTATTCTAAATTAATAAGGTGTTAATTTGATATAATGCTTTGATTATGGGTGAAATGTGCAAATTTTATAAAATAAGCAAGTGGTTATAAAATATTCATTTTTGTCGGGGAATATTCTTTTGGTCGTGGAATATTCTTTTTGTCGGAGAATATTCGTACGACGGCGCAACCATTCGTGGGGCTCATAACAAAATAACTGTCGGATGAAAAAAACTACAAAGTATGAGTTTTTATAAATAACGATGTAGTTGTTACCGTTAACACTGTTGGAATACCTGGTGGTTAAAATACGATGTCTGGCGTGGTTGCACAAAGAAGATACCTCAGATGCATGCATATTGTTGAATTATTGATTCGTAAGTAAGAAGACACTACTTCGATAATTATTACGATGAATTCTTTATTCAATATTTTATTTTATTGATTCAATAATTGCTGCGTTGATAGTTTATATTATTGTTGTTTTAATAATTATCATTGCATAGTATTTCCCATTATCAGATCAATAATTCATATTATTTGAATAATATTATTAGATAGCATTATTGTCAATGTCTAGAAAGTTCTTTCATGGAGAGGTTTGGTCACCTAATTGCGCGCCAGTAAGGAAAAATTCTTATTGGAAAGCTCCCTCTTTCTTGGGAACTGTTTGGTTGTTATAAGTGTGATTTTGTAATATTATTTGTGAATAATTAATTATTAATTTATATGATAAGGAAATATTTATTTGATGATGGATTTATTTATTTTATATGGTTATAAATGAAGGAATTAATGTTGAGGTGTTTTATCAGTATTCTGTCGCAGGGGAAGTATTAAAAATCACCCGTTTGTGGATTTTGGATATTTTCTGTTCGGAATTTGGAAAAACTCAAAGCTACAAAGTTGTAGAGAATTCAATTTCAGGCAGAATGGATATAAAATTCATATTTTCCTGATAAACGGGCTATTTTCTATGAATTATTGAAGTTTTGGAAAATAAAATAAATTTTATTAAATTTATGGGTGGGACCCACTTTTGGTTTTTCAAGCATGTGGGCTGTTATTATTTTTTAGATTTGGCTGGCTTGGTTGGTGAAGGTGTGCGTAGGAAGTTTGAAAAGAAATAATATTAATTTATTATTTTAGTCTCCTATGACGTTCTAGCATTTTCCTATAAATAGACGCTTAGTTAGAATTGAAAATCACACCAGAAACAAGTTTTCTTTCTCTCTATATTATCGAGCGTATTTTTGTGAGTATTTTGATACTTTAAGAGTTGCTGTTCGGTACAAGTTTCCTTCGACTTTCTATCCGATATTCCGATCAGAAGTAGCGTTATTTTGAGGTAAGGGATGTTATTTTCTTCTCAAATGATATTATTTTTTTCAATATCATTATGCTGAAATATTGGTGAACTTTTAATCAAATTTGGAACTTTTTGTGTCGGGGTTACTATTCACGAATACGGCACTATTCACGAATACGACACTATTTACCGAAAAATGAAAATTTTCTTTTTTGTCCAAGATGTCTATTTTGGCTACTATCTTTGATTGTATCCATGTTTTGATCGTTATTTTTGAATTCTGCTTCACGATCGGTTATTATGAAGTATTATTGATTTTGGATAAACTGTTATACAAATCCCTAATATTTGTCCTTATGTCTCACTGGATTGTTTTCTTTAAAATATTTTTCATCATCCTCAGTCTTAAATGATGATATTACTGAATATCTTTAGCCTGTAGTGCAAAGATGAATGATTAATTGATGAATATCTTTGGCACGTAGTGCAAAGATGAACAGGTGTTGAGATGAACATGACCAACTGGTGATACAAATAAATATCTTTGGCCTGTAGTGCAAAGATGAATATTTGATTAAAGATGTATGTTGATTGTTGTTACATGGATAAAATATTGATGATAAACTTTTAAATCTTAGAAGATAGTATAATTCATTCTCTACGTGACTCTTCTAATGGATTCTTTATTTCAACCGCAGATTGTTGATCTAAAACTTGTTGTCTATTATATTCTATCAGATTTTTCCCTGTTAAAAACTAATGATAATTTGTTGTATATTATCTTAGTCATAACATTCTTTACTGGGCTAGTTGAGCTCACCCTTTTTCCTTTTGTTCCATTTTTCTTCCCAGGAGGTGAGAACATAGCAGGATCGAGTCGGGATATGGAGTGATGGTTCTAGAAAGATATTTTAGCGATCCTCACTATTTTCCTAAAAAATAGTGTATGAATAATTATAATGAGGACTTATTTGAGTGTGGATATTGTCTACAAAGATTATATTTGTATTTAAATTCAAAGTTTATGTTGTCGTATTTTGCCATTTTGACAATTGTATCATTGAAATTGTAGTTTGCTTTCGTACCATGTATTTTGTGACTCGAAATGGGTGTTATATACCTATTTTGGGGCGTCACAATTAAGATCGTCGAGCTTAGGGATATGGTCTCCGCGGAGATCGGGGAATAGAACTAGGAGGGAGAGATGAGTAAATCCTTTCACAGTGTGTCCTATCTAAGCTTATGTGTTGGCTCATCATAATATAGAATATTATGTGATATGTTAATTTGTTTAATTAACCCTTGTTTTATGGCAATATTTAAGAATGGTCACGAGAACATTAACAATGGAGTGTATGAGGCGTGGAACAACCTTTAGTCACAAACCAGAGAACGCAGCAACAGGAAGGCAATATTCCTCCAGAAACAACACTTTCCGAGCAAACGATGAATGATGGAATATTTAGGAGCTTTTTGCGCTTCATACAAAATCGCATTTGAGGAGACTCGTGTACAAAATACTGGTGAAAATGATGGCAACGCTGCCATGCATCATTACAAATGCAAGCGCCTCAAGGAGTTGGGACCACCAAATTTACGGGAAAGCCGATCCGATTAAGGTGAAAACGTGGGTCAAGCAAATTACCAAGATATTCGATGTCTTGGGATGCGGAGGAGGAATAGAAGGTTCCATTCGCCACCTTTATGTTCCGTGGAGAGGCAGACATTCTTGGTGGAAATCAGGAAGGCGTACCAACCATTGCGACTCAACATGTCTTGGGAAAGATTTCAGAATCGTTTAATGACAAGTACTTTTTCGAAAGTATTTGTCATATGAAGGAGGTAGAGTTTATTAGATCGAATGAGAACAACATGGCGGTGTCTCAATACGAGGCGAAGTTCGCGAGTTATCCAGTTTTCACCTCATTTGGTAGAAAATGAGGAACGATGATGCGGATGTTTCGAGAGGTCTAAAACCCGAGATTCGTCAATACCTTATCTCTCATAAATTTTCTCTCAGATTCGGATGTTGTCAATGTGGCTCAATTATTAGAGCGAGATAGTGAGTATACTCAATCGAGGACCATAACCGTGGTCATACCTATGTGATAACGATCATCGAACGATGATAATCGGAGGAGGAAAAATACTTGACAAAGCGGTAACCACTACGGGTGGTAATCGTGGCCATGATAATAGGAGATGTGAGTCAAGTGGAAATTTGAAAGAAGAGATTCAACAATGACGGAAGACATCAAAGACCAAAGACCAAAGACCAACAACAAATTCTAGGGAGGAGATCGACCACCGCTAGATGTTACAAATGCGGAAAGAGGGACATATCACCTCAAATCATCCACAACAATCCAAGGTATGTTATAACTGTGGAAAGGAGGGCCATATAGCTCGAGACTACTCTGTAGCAAAACCAAGTTCAGCAGGTATAGTGACTCCAAAGGCTGTCCCGGATAAGTCAAAATCAGCGGTTCCTGGAAGAACGTTTGTCATAACTGGACAAAACGTGAGGAACCCGAACGAGGTGATCACGGGTAAGCTAATCTTGAATTCTTGCGAAGTTTATACCTTACTAGATACCGGTTCTACCCATTCTTTTATCTCTCCTGCTTGTGCTCAACATTTAAACTTGACTCCGGAGAAATTGGACTTTGATTTATCTGTTGAAACTCCGTTGGGTGAAACCTTCGTTACATCTACAATTTATATATCTTGCTTGATCCAAGTTGGCACTATCACATTACCTGTTGATCTTATCTCTTTAAAGATACTTGCTTTTGATGTGATTTTAGGAATTGATTGGTTAACCACTCATAATGCCAAAATTAATTATTTTTGTAAGGTTGTTAGTTTTCATATTCTTAACCAACCTGTCATACGAATTCAAATAACTAAACCACTAAAATCAGTCACTGTCATATCAAGCCACAAAGCTATTCGTTTATTGAAAAATGGATGCCAAGCTTTCTTAGCCCATGTTATGGATTTGAATAAAGACAAGTCAGATTTGGATAATATTTTGTTGTTAGAGAATTTCCTGATGTATTTCCTGAAGAACTTCCCGATCTACCCCCAGAACGTGATGTTGAATTCTTTATTGATCTTGAACCGGGTACAAAACCCATTTCTAAAACCCCATATCGAATGGCTCCTATTGAACTTCAGGAGTTAAAATTCCAACTACAGGAGTTATTAGACATCGATTTCATTCATCCTAGTACATTTCCTTGGGGTGCTCCTGTTTTATTCGTAAAGAAGAAAGACGGGAGTATGCGACTTTGTATTGACTACCGAGAATTAAACCATGTCACCATCAAGAATAGGTATCCATTACCTCGCATTGATGACCTATTCGACCAGTTGCAAGGAGCAAAATTCTTTTTAAAGATCGATCTTCGTTCTGGATATCATCAGCTGAAGATTAAAACTGAGGATATTACAAAGACTGCCTTCAGAACTCGGTACGGGTATTATAAATTCTTAGTCATGTCTTTTGGATTGACTAATGCTCCTGCTGCTTTCATGGATATGATGAACCAAGTATTCAAGGAATATTTGGATCAGTTCTTTGTTGTCTTTATTGATGACATCCTCATCTATTCCAAAAGCCGTGAAGATCATGAGCACCATTTGAAGCTGATACTTGAAAGGCTTCGTGAAAACAAGCTATATGCCAAGCTGAAGAAATGAGAGTTTTGGCTTGAGGAAGTAGCATTTCTTGGGCACGTGGTGTCAAAACATGGAGTATCTGTTAACCTGACGAAGATTGAAGTAATACAATTGGGAGCAACCGAAGTCGGTGACCGAAGTACGCATCTTTCTGGGCTTAGCTGGTTATTATCTGAGATTCGTGGAAGAATTTTCTCGAATCGCTACTCCGTTAACTCAGCTGACTCGGAAAGATACAAAATTCGTATGGAGCGAGGAATGCGAGAAGAGTTTCCAAGAGCTCAAGAGGAGACTCATTTCGGCACCTGTTCTGGCAATACCATCTGGTTTGGATGGATTTGTCATCTATAATGATGCTTCAGGCAAAGGGTTAAGATGTGTTCTCATGCAATATGGGAAAGTCATAGCCTATGCCTCGCGACAACTCAAAGAATATGAGATGAATTATCCTACTCATGATCTAGAGTTGGCAGCAGTCGTATTCGCGTTGAAGATATGGAGACACTACTTGTATGGGGAGAAAGTGGAGATTTATACGGACCATAAAAGCCTCAAATATTTCTTCACCCAAAAAGAACTCAACACGCGAGAACGACGTTGGCTTGAGCTGTTGAAAGATTACGATCACACTATTCAATATCATCCCGGAAAGCGAACGTAGTAGCTGATGCATTGAGTAGAAGATCATATGCAAGTACGAGTGAGATATTGTCAACGCAAAGGCCCATTTTGTATGACTTGCAAATGATGGAGATAGATTTAAAGACTCCAGGGACCCACGTGATGATGGCGAATATCTGAGTAGAACCGACTTTAATCGATAAAGTTAAAGCCGCTCAAGCTACGGACACAAACGACGCGTATGAAGAAGAAAGTGCAAGAAGGAGAGCTATTCCGGAAGCGAAGAATCGATGAAGAAGGAATACTTCGAGTTAACTCTAGACTTTGCGTTCCTAACGATTCTGACTTGAATCATAGAATCATGATGGAGGCACACAACACCCCGTTTACAATCCATCCTGGGAGTACCAAAATGTATCATGATATTCGACATACATTTTGGTGGAACAATATGAAGAGAGAGATCGCAAAGTTTATCTCGAGGTGTTTAACGTGTCAGCGAGTAAAGGCGGAGCATCAAGTGCCAAAAGGTCCATTGCAACCACTTGAGATTCCAGAATGGAAGTGGGAACACATTACCATGGATTTCATTGCAGGTCTTCCCAAAGTTTCGCAAGGCATAGATGTGATTTGGGTTATTGTTGATAGATTAACCAAGTCTTCTCATTTCTTACCGATACGAGAAACTTATTCCCTTAATCGTCTTGCTCGTATGTACGTGAATGAGATTGTAAGATTGCATGACATGCCAGTATCCATAGTTTCGGATCGTGATCCAAGATTCACTTCATGATTTTGGGTTAGCTTGCAGAAAGCTATGGGCATGGATTTACGATTCAGTTTGGCATATCATCCTCAAACGGACGGACAATCAGAGAGGACTATTCAAACTATTGAAGATCTATTAAGACTCTGTGACCTAGACTTCAAAGGGAGTTGGGATAAGTATAGGCATGGCTCCTACAACAACAGTTGTGGTGGAATTCTCCTACAACAACAGTTATCAAGCAAGTATAGGCATGGCTCCATTTGAGGCGTTGTATGGACGAAAGTGTCGTTCTCCAGTATGCTGGGACGAGGTGGGTGAAGAAACTTTGTTGGGACCGGAATTGGTACGCATGACTACAGAAAAGATCCGAATGATTCGACAATGTATTCAAACCTCACAAGATCGACAAAAGAGTTATGCTGATCTTCATCGAAAGGACGTGGAATTTAATATTGGGGATCATGTACTATTACGTATTGCTCCATGGAAGGGAATTACAAGATTTGGAAAGAGAGGAAAGCTCAATCCAAGGTTTGTTGGTCCATTTGAGATTCTTGACTGAATAGAAAATGTGGTCTATAGACTCGCATTACCTCCAAGTATGTCTCGTGTTCACAATGTTTTCCACATATTTATGCTTCAGAAAATATGAAAGACCCGAACCATATTATTGAGTTAAAACCAGACGAGATAGCCAGAAGATTTAACGTCACGAGAGTATGTACCGTTAAAATCTTGGATAGAAAGAACATGTCCTACGCACCAAGGTTATACCACAAGTTAAGGTTTTGTGGAGGAACCATGCTATTAAAGAAATGACCTGGGAGTTAGAATCAGAAATGAAAATGAGGTACCCTTACCGCTCAAACACTGTGTATCGTCGCCAATTTCGAGGATCTAAATTTTATAAGGAGAGGAGGTTGTAAGACCCAACTTATTATAAATAAAATTGAATTTTCTCTATTCATTATTCTAAATTAATAAGGTGTTAATTTTATATAATGCTTTGATTATGGGTGAAATGTGCAAATTTTACAAAATAAGCAAGTGGTTATAAAATATTCATTTTTGTTGGGAAATATTCTTTTTGGTCGTGGAATATTCTTTTTGGCTTCTGGAATATTCGTATGGCCCATGACCGTCATTCGTGGGGCTCATATATGTAATAACCGCTTTGATGAAGAAAATGACAAAGTATGAGTTTTTATAAATAATTTGCGTAGTTGTTGCCGTTAACACTTTGTTGGAATACACGTGGTTAAAATAAAATGTAATACGCGTGGTTTTGCACAAAGTACATACCAGATTGCATGATATTGTTGAATTATTGATTCGTAAGTAATAAGCCACTACTCAATAATTGTTACAAGAGTTCTTTATCAATATTTTATTTTATTGATTCAATAATTCGCTGCGTTGATAGTTTATATTATTGTTGTTTTAATAATTATCATTGACGAAGATTTCCCATTATCGGATCAATAATTCATATTATTTGAATAATATTATTAGATAGCATTATTGTCAATGTCTAGAAAGTTACTGTCATGGAGAGGTTTGGTCACCTAATTGCGGCGCTAGGTATGAGAAAAATTCTTATTGAAAAGCTCCTCTTTCGGGAACCTGCTTGGTTGTTATAAGTGTGATTTTGTAATATTATTTGTGAATAATTAATTATTAATTTATATGATAAGGAAATATTTATTTGATGATGGATTTATTTATTTTATATGGTTATAAATGAAGGAATTAATGTTGAGGTGTTTATCATCGATTACATCATAGGGAAGTATTAAAAATCACCCGCTTTGGGATTTTGGATATTTTCTGCTCTCGAATTTGAAAACTCAAAGCTAAGCTAGTTGTTGTAGAATTCAATTTCAGTGAATGGATATAAAATTCATATTTTCCCGATAAACGGGCTATTTTCTATGAATTATTGAAGTTTTGGAAAATAAAATAAATTTTATTAAATTTATGGGTGGGACCCACTTTTGGTTTTTTTCAAGCATGTGGTCATTATTATTTTTAGATTTGGCTGGCTTGGTTGGTGAAGGTGTGCGTAGGAAGTTTGAAAAGAAATAATATTAATTTATTATTTTAGTCTCCTATGACGTTCTAGCATTTTCCTATAAATAGACGCTTATGTTAGAATTAAAAATCACACGAAACAAAGTTTTCTTTCTCTCTATATTATCGAAATATATTTTGTGAGTATTTTGATACTTTAAGAGTTCTTTGTTAATGATAAGTTTCCTTCGACTTTCTATCCGATATTCCGATCAGAAGTAGCGTTATTTTGAGGTAAGGGATGTTATTTTCTTCTCAAATGATATTATTTTTTTCAATATCATTATGCTGAAATATTGGTGAACTTTTAATCAAATTTGGAACTTTTTGTGTCGGGGTTACTATTCACGAATCTACGGACTATTCATTCACGAATCGACCTATTATTCTACCTAAAAATGAAAATTTTCATTTTTGTCCAAGATGTCTATTTTGGCTACTATCTTTGATTGTATCCATGTTTTGATCGTTATTTTTGAATTCTGCTTCACGATCGGTTATTATGAAGTATTATTGATTTTGGATAAACTGTTATACAAATCCCTAATATTTGTCCTTATGTCTCACTGGATTGTTTTCTTTAAAATATTTTTCATCATCCTCAGTCTTAAATGATGATATTACTGAATATCTTTAGCCTGTAGTGCAAATATGAATGATTAATTGATGAATATCTTTGGCACGTAGTGCAAAGATGAACAGGTGTTGAGATGAACATGACCAACCCATGATACAATAAATATCTTTGGCCCAGTAGTGCAAAGATGAATATTTGATTAAAGATGTATGTTGATTGTTGTTACATGGATAAAATATTGATGATAAACTTTTAAATCTTAGAAGATAGTATAATTCATTCTCTACGTTGACTCTTCTAATGGATTCTTTGCAAGCCATAACAGTTGTTGATCTAAAACTTGTTGTCTATTATATTCTATCGATTTTTCCTCGTTAAAAACTAATGATAATTTGTTGTATATTATCTTAGTCATAACATTCTTTACTGGGCTAGTTGAGCTCACCCTTTTTCCTTTTGTTCCATTTTTCTTCCCGGGAGGTGAGAACATAGCAGGATCGAGTCGGGGTATGGAGTGATGGTTCTAGAAAGATATTTTAACAGTCCTCACTATTTTCTGTAAAATAATGTATGAATAATTGTAATGAGGACTTATTTGAGTGTGGATATTGTCTAGAAGACTCACAGTTTATGTTGTCGTATTTTTCACGACAATTGTATTATTGAAGTTGTAGTTTGCTTTTTGTACCATGTATTTGGCGACTCAGAATGGGTGTTGTATACCTATTTTGGGGGCGTCACAATAGTAAGGACTACTAATGCTATCATCTGGACCGTTACCCATTCTCCTATTTAGTCCCAAATTTATATTCTCATTTCACAAGAGAACAATAAAAGAAAGAGTGTGCTCAACTAGCCTAGTAAGAAATATTATGACTAAGATAATGCAAAATAAATTGTACATAGCCTTCAACAATGTTAAACTGATAAAATACAATAGACATCAAGTTTAACTGCAGCGGAATAAGTAATCCATTAGAAGAGTCAAGTAAAGCGTGATATCTACTATCTTCTATGATTTAAAAATATTCTCATCAATTTTTATCGCTGAGACTCAGCTTAATAAATAAACCACATCATCAAGTCATCCCTGCACTACGGGCCAAGGATATTCATTAAATCATCAATGATCATGACTATACCGAATAATTCCCAAGTCATAATCATACCAAAAAGCCCATCAATGCACTTCATGTGCCACCGAGGACTTTTACAACATCATTTATGACATTACGGTCATGATTATACTTAGAATGATCTCTGGTCATAATCATACCAAGTCCATCTACGCACGTAAAGCGAAGATGACTTTCATCACAATATAAGCACGAGGATGATGACAATGATATAAACATTAATCAAACAAAAATAAGAATAAATATTAAAGTCTTTAAATTTATCCAAATATTATCAATCACTTAATAAACTCATCATCTAATATTATTAATATTATAACAATATTTTAATCACTTCTTAAACTAATAAACAATTTATTTCAATTGTTTATACTTTACCAAATAATGCATTTAATCATTCAAAAATGCCATACTCATAAAAATACATTATCAATGATCAAATCCCTCATCAAAAATCTGCACATACCCTATATAGGATTCCCAAGCCATAAAATTCTATTTTCCAATTTCGTTACTTCACATAACATATTTAACTCATATGTTTGTAACTAAACCATTTTTATGAAAAATTACCAAATCAACTTATTATTTTTCTATCCTTTGTCCAAATATATATATATACATATGTTTCATACACAACAAGTATTTTTTTTTATAATTTTTCAACTCCCTTAAGTATTTTTCAAAAATCAATTTCTAATTAATTCCTTAAGAAATTAGCTACCTCAAGTTTAACTCCGAAATTCCCAAATCTTGGCGTGATCTTACACATGTTAACGTGAGCTTCCAGCTTTAAATTTTATGGTCATTGGAGTTATAGAACTCCTCAAGTTATAGCGCTTTTTCATTCGAAAAAACGTAATATTAAAATAGTCATAACTTGCTCATTTTAAGTCAGAATGAGCTCATTTTTGGACAGTAGGTACTTTATACCATATATTTTCATGTCCCAAAAGGCCAGAATTTATTTCACAAACTAAGTAGCCAAAAATGCCTTTTAAATTTCTGGGCAGTAGCTTTTTGGTACTTTGCAGTTTTTGACTCCTTTGCTAAAATCAGTCCACACGAAAATTTATAACACCTTTTCCAGTGATTGCACTTGGATAAGTTAGAAAACTCATAGATCTAACTCTAGAACTTGACCACACTCGAAAATTCAAAATATAATAGGAGATATGGTCAATTGAATTTCATGTTTCATTTTCACCAAAATCTGATTTTCAACCCTTTGTGATTTCTAAGAAACTTTCATGTTTTCACATAATAACCAAAATAACTCATCATAACACTTACTAATACTACATATACCCATAATTTTCATCAATCCAATGCTTTTATTATGACTTTCATCATAATCCACGTAAATAGATCATTTCTATAATTTAATAAGGAATGAATACAAAGGATCATTCACCATGCATGTGATAATCCACATGATAAAAGTTATTCCAATGTAATAATAAAAATGGAAGAAATGAAGAATTCACCATGCGTGCGATAGATCGCATGACGAGTTATTCCCATGAATAATAATAAATAATGAAACCAGTCACGCCAGAAATGCACGCATGTGATATTCAAGCGTAATAATAAAGAATGGAACCAGTCATGCGTAAACGCATTTATGTGATATTCCGACGAATAATATAGAATCGGAACTGTGTCAAAGTAAATTACATCGACGTGACATTCCAATGTAATAATAAAGAATGGAACAACAACAGAATTTCACTATGTATGCGAGATTGGCATGTATAGGTTATTCCAAAGCAGAATAATAAAGAATGAAATAACAACGAAATCACCATGCATCGATAGATCAATACGAGCATGGGTTATTCTAACAGAATAATAAATAATGGAACCAGTCAAAGTAATATACGACCGACAGGATATTCCAACAGAATAATAAAGAATGGAATAATGTAAGAATTTCACCATGTATGCGGTACATTGGATAAGATAAGTTATTCCAAAGAGAATAATAAAGAATGAAATAACAATAGTTCTCTTCATGAACACGAAAGAAATAATACCCACTACGAAAGACAACAAATAATATCTCTTACCTTGTAGAAAAGAAAGATCTTTTACTGACTTGTTAAGGCGGGGATATACTTGAAGAAAACTTGCACTACGCTCAAAGCTTTCTTAAACTCTAAAGAAATATACTCAAGATTATATAAGAGAATTCTCTGAATTTCTGGTGTGATTTCAATTCTAACTAAGCATCCTATTTATAGAAAAAATAGAAAGGATACTATGAAATAATATATATATATATATATATATATATTTTTATTTAAAATCTAATAAAACAATTAACTTTATAAAAGTATTCTGCTTTATATAAAAAGATTTTACTATCGCAAAACACTACGCAAAGACTACGCATAATAAAATATAATATATTCTAATTATTGTCTAATAAAATAAATAACTTTATAAAAGTATTCTGCTTTATATAAAAAGATTTTACTATGCAAAACATTATGCAAGTACTTATGCAAATACTATGCATAATAAAATATAATATATTCTAATTATTGTCTAATAAAATAAATAACTTTATATAAAAGTATTTTGTTTTATATAAAAATATTTTACTATACAAAATACTACGCATAATAGAATATAATATATTCTATTTATAGTCTAATAAAACAAATAACTTTATAAAAGTATTCATTTTTATATAAAAAGCTTTTCTGCTTTATTACATTAATAATACTAATAAAACAAAATTTATATATATATATATATATATATATATATATATATATATATAAACTTCCGTGACTTTAAAAAACACCTCAATATATTTAACAACATTTATCATCATTATTATAATTCACAATATTAATCGACTGTGTCGTTCCTGCAAAAAGAGGGGCTTTCCAATAAGGATTTCTCCCTATTGGCGTGCAATTAGGTGACCAAACCTCTCTCGGCGTAACTTCTGACATCGTTAATATTGCAAATAATAATATTAATAACTTTGTTATCTCAATTATTGATTTAATAATATATAAAATATCGACAATAATTATATCAAATAACGTGAGATACTATGCAACAATTATCAGAGCAATAATTGAACAAAATTGAGTGACTTCTCACGTAAGCATCAATAATCAATACCGCGTAATGCGACTATGCAACCACGCCAGACATCAGATTTTTAACACCGGTGTTTCAATGAGTTAATGGTAAAAACTTCCGCCGTTATTTGCCTAAAAATATTTTTGTCGCTTTCTCAATCCGATAATAATTCCGTTAGGGGTCCACTTAATGATGTGTTGAGTCGTATAAATATTCCTTGTTAAAATGAATATTCCCCGACCAACCGAATATTATATAACAGTTTGCATACTTTGTAAAATTTATAAATATTACCCACAATTATAACATTATAACAAATCCACACTATAATAAAAAAAAATATTTCGAGAATATTTAAATCTTTATTCATAAAATTTGGGGTCTTACAATTGTCATCATCCTCATGCTTATATTGTGATGAAAGTTATCTTTGGCCCGTAGTGCATAGATGGACTGTTGATTGGTATGATTATGACTATGTATTGGTATAATCATGACCTGTAATATTACAAATGATGTGATAAAAGTCCCCATTGGCCCGTAGTGCATTGATGGACAGTTGTTGGCATGATCATGATCACTAGTGATAATAACGAATATCCTTGGCCCGTAGTGCATGGATGATTCATGGATGTGATACTAATGAATATCATTGGCCCGTAGTGCATGAATAATTCAGTGATGTGGATTATTTATTGAGCTGTGTTACAACGATAAAATATTGATGATGAACTTTTAAATCATAGAAGATAGTAAATATCATGCTCTACTTGACTCTTCTAATGGATTGCTTGTTCCGCTGTAGTTAAACTTGTTGTTTATTGTATTCTATCAGTTTAACACGGTTGAAGGTTTTTTAAATAAATTCGTGAATTTCTTTACGTTTTTATATTTTGAAATTTAAATTAGGTACCATGTATTTGTAAATGGGTTCAGATACCTATTTTGGGATTCAATCGATTAATGTGGTTAGCTTTCTTTCTGGGTAAAAACTGCGCAAATATTTTAAATAAACAAGTATTTACGATGACGCATATAAGTGATATAATATTCATTATTCAATTCTTTTTGAGAATATTTCTTACTACAGTTTTTGGATCGATATTTTTTTAATATTCAACATAAAATTAAAAGTATCGACTAGTTTTACCTAGTCCCCACGATGAATATTCGTTTATTTACCAGCCATCGACATCATTCTCATAAGACCCCAAATTTTTTTAAATAAAAAGCCCCATAACTTTGAAATAGTAAGGGTGGATTTGAGGAAGAAAACGAAAAAAATAAGTTGTTTAAAAATAACATTATTGTGGGAGAATATTGTTACTGGAATATTACACTGCTTGTGAATACCCGGTGGTTAAAAACACAAAAATAAGAATACGCTGCTATCGCACAAGAAGATGGTTAAAACACAAAGAATATGCGTTATTACAAAGAAGATACCAGATTGCACCAATTATTGATTCTTACGTAAGAAGGCACTACTCAATAATGGTTACAGAATTACTGCTCAAAGATTTTATTTTATCGATTCAATAATTGTCGCGCGTTGATATTTTATATTGTTGCGTTGTTTCAATAATTGTCATTACACAAGATTTTTTTTCATTATCGGGCTAATAATTCATATTATCTCAATAATATTATTAGATAACATTATTGGCAATGTCTAGAAAGTTCTGCCTAAGGAGAGGTTTGGTCACCTAATCAAGCCACCAACAAGTAAGAGAAATTCTTATCGAAAGCCCTCTTTCCTTTAACCGCCTCGTCACAATATTGTGATTCTCAGAATATTATTTGTGAATAATTAATTATTGATTCATATGATGAGGAAAATATTGATTTTATGTGGATATAGATGGAGAAAATTTTATAGTAACAATTGTTGAAAATTAATATTTTATCTTTTTTTCGATAAATAATTCATTTAAATATATTATTTTAATAATATATTAACGATGATATTTTTACGATGAATGTGGGATATATGAGTATATGTGGAGGAGGAGTATTGTTGTTACTAAAATGTTTAAAACATGTTAAACATGCTCATGGACCCCATTTATCGATCGAAATTTGATTATAAATTTTGTAAATCGCCTGCTTGTGGATTTCGGCCAATTTCGCTTTGAATTTGAAAAACTTTCTTCTGTAAAGTTGTAGAGAATTGAATTTCCTATAAAAACTCAAGCGAGATTCAAATTTTCTGATAAAAGGGCTATTTATTATGAATTATTGAAGTTCTAAAGTCTGTTAATTTGATTTTTGGAAGTTTTAATTATTTATTATATAAAAAACGTTTTTTTTATTAGTTTTTCTAGAAGGTGGCATGTGAGAAATGCTAAGTGGCTGAAATCAAACTCTAGAATGAGTATGAGGAATTGTTATATAATATATTAATATTATATTAAATTTTCTACTTTTGTGTTCTAAGCAATTTCCTATAAATAGTGTGCTAGGGTTAGAATTGAAAATCACACCGTAAATCAAGTTTTCTCTCTATATTATCGAAATTTATTCTTGTGAGTATTTTGAGTATACTTTGAGTATTTATACTACGCTGCAAGTTCAAGTCATAGCCTATATCCTGTTTTTCAACTGTAAGATCTGCCTTCGAGGTAAGGATGTTATTTTCTTCTCAAATGATATTATTTCTTCAATATCATTATGTCAAATATTGGTTGAAACTTTTATCAAATTTGAACTTTTTCATGCTTTGGGTTACTATTCATGAGTTACTATTCACGAAGTTACTATTCATGAAGTTACTATTCACGAAGCTTACTATTCACGAGTACTATTCACGTAAGCGTGAAGATGTTTTTTTGTGAAAATTCTATCTTTTAATATTGAGTTACTACTATTCACGATACACAGACTATTCAATCGAAAAAATGAAATTTCTTCTTTTGTCCCAAAATATCTATTCGGATACTCGGTTTTGATCAGATCCATGTTTTGATCATTCTCAATTTTACACCACTATGATTATTTTTGAGGTATTTTTGGACGTGATAAAACAAAGTACTAAATCCTTAATCCTTAATCCTTGTCATTTTGTTTCACCGATTCGCTTTTTTAAAAAATATTTTTCATCATCCTCGCCTTAAAATGATGATATTATTGAATATCTTTGGCCCAGTAGTGCAAAGATGAATGATTTATGATGAATATCTTTGGCCCGTAGCGCAAAGATGAATGATT
This sequence comes from Panax ginseng, assembly GCA_020205605.1. Lineage (NCBI taxonomy): Eukaryota > Viridiplantae > Streptophyta > Magnoliopsida > Apiales > Araliaceae > Panax > Panax ginseng. The sequence continues at coordinate 126,989,088 of CM035144.1, forward strand.
TATGATGAATATCTTTGGCCCAGAAGGCAAAGATGAATGATTTCGATGAATATCTTTGGCCCAGAAGTAAAAGATGAATGATTTCGAACATATCTGTTTAGATGAACATGAATACGACCAATCGTGAATGTCCTCGGCCCAGAAAAGTAAGGATGAATATTTGATCCCGTATATATATCGATTGATGTTACAGGATAAAATAGATTTATGAACTTTAAAATTCATACATGTAAGATAGTAGTTTGCATTCTCTACTTAACTCTTCTAATGAATTATTATTTCACGCGCGAATATTGATTTAAAACTTGTTGTCTATTGTATTCTATTATATTTTTCCTCGTTGAAGACTAACGATAATTTGTTGTATATTATCTTAGTCATAATATTCTTTATCTAATGAGCTCACCCTTTTCCTTTTTGTTCCATTTTTTTTCTCGTGAGGCGAGAATATAAATGAAGTACGAGCCTGGGGTATGGAATGAAAATTCTAGGAGAGTTGTTTAGTAGTCCTCACCATTGTTGTAAAATAATGTATCAATAATTATGATGGGGATTTATTTGGTACGTATATTGTCTGTAAGACAATAATTGTATTTAAACTCACAAGATATATGTTGTCGTATTTTGCACGACAAATGTATTAATAAAGTTGTAGTTATTTCGCACCATGTATTTGGCGACTCGTAATGGGTTGATGGAATGGACCTATTTTGGGGGCGCCACAAATTGGTATCGTAGCTTAGGATATGATCTCCATGAGATCGAGGAATAGAAAGCTAGGAGGGAGAGACGAAAAATCCTTCACTAAAGGTGTCCTACCTAAGCTTATTTGTTGTTGGTCAAGATATAGGGTATTATGTGATTTATTAATTTGTTTAATTAACCCTTGTTTTACGACATGATTTGAGAATGTCGATCGAGAATATTAACAAAGGAGTGAATGAGACCGTGGAGATGCCTCAGATTTATCAACGAGGAGAACGCAACAACAGTCGACAATGTACCTCCCGTGAACAACACCACCGATAAACGATTTCGGATGTTTAGTAGCTTTTTGCGCTTCATGCAAAATCGCATTTAGGAGACTCGTGTTCAAAACATAGGAGGAAATGATAAGAATTACCAAGTTGTCACAAATGCAAGCAGCTTTAAAGAGTCAGGACCACCAGAATTTAGTGGAAAGCCCGATCCGATCATGGCGGAAACACGGGTCAAGCAAATCACCAAGATATTCGATGTCTTGGGATGCACGAGGAACAGAAGGTTCCATTCGCCACCTTTATGTTCCGTGGCGAAGCAGATCATCGGTGGGAGTCTCAAGTGAAGCGTACCATCCAAATTTTGCTCAAAGATGTCGTGGGAGACGCTTTTAACTATTTAATGACAAATACTTTCCCGAAAGTGTTCGTCTATATGAAGGAAGTGGAGTTTATTAGACCGAGCAGCAGAACAACAACGACGGTGTCTCAAAGATGAGGCTAAGTTTATGAGTTGTCCAGTTTGCACCTCATTTGGTGGAAAATGAGGAACGAAATGACGCCAGATGTTTCGAGGGTCTAAAACCCGAGATTCGACAATATCTTATCTCTCATAAATTTTCTTTATATTCAGATGTTGTAAATGTGGCTCAATTATTAGAGAGCGATAACGAGTATGTTCAACCGAGGGGACCACAACTGTGGTCATATTTGCGATAAAGCTAGCTATCAAAACGATGATAACCAATGGGGGAGGAAAGAATACTTATTAAAGGCGGTAACTACTCTGGGTGGTAATCGTGGCCATAATAATAGGAGAGGTGACTCAAGTGGACATTTCAAGAAGAGAAGGTTCAACAATAATCATGTGAAGACGCCAAATACCAAAGAAGAATCGGTTCCAAGGGAGGAGAACGACCACCCATTATATGCTATAAATGCGGAAAGAGGGACATATCACCAAACCGCCCACAACAGCCTGTATATGCTATAATTGTGGAAAGGAAGGACATATAGCTCGAGAGTGTACTATGAAGTCAAAAACCAAGTCCAATGGGATGGTGACTCAAAAGGATGTCCCGTAAAAGTCAAAGTCAACGCCTAGAAGAGCGTTTGTCGTGACTTCATTAAAATACGAGGAACCCGAACGAAGTTTAGCACGGTTAGTTAATTATAAATTCTTGCGTTTATACCTTACTAGATACCTGCTTCTACCCATTCTTTTATCTCTCATTGCTTGCGCTCAACGCTTGAACTTGACTACGGAGAAATTAGACTTTGACCTATCTCGTGGAGACTCAAGTTAAGAGAAACTTTTATTACATCCGTTGTTTAGAAATCTTGCTTGATTCAGTTGGCACTATCACATTACCCGTTAACCTTATTTCTATAGAGATATTTGTTTTGATGTGATTTTAAGGTTAACTACTCATCATGCCAAAATTGATTGCTTTCGTAAGGTTGTTAGTTTTCATATTCTTAAGCAACTCCGTTATTCAATTCAAGCAACCAAACCATTGAAGTCAAACTCTTTCATATTAAATTATAAAGCCATTTGTTTATTGAAAAACGAATGTCAAGTTTTCTTAGTCCATGTTATGGATTTGAATAAAGACACGCCGATTTGAATAATATTCCCGTTGTTATTGATTTTTCCCGACGATTTTCTTGAAGAATTTCTCGCCTACTCCCGTAGCGTGATATTGAATTTGTATCGACTTTAAATCCCAGACAAAACCCATTTCTAAAATCTCATATCGAATGGCTCCTATTGAACTTCGTGAGTTAAAACCCAACTCATAGAAGTTGATACCCGAGCCTCTATCCGGTGACTTCCTTTTGAATAATACGCCGCCGCATTCTCAGTAGGGACACCATATTCGCAAGATAGTAAACCGATAGGTGTCATTGTAACGTGCATATCCAAGATTGGGATGTGAGTCACAACTGAGAATAACCTAAGTCAAGAATCGAAATACGTAGCTTTCTAGGCTTAGTTGGTTATTATCTGAGATTCGCTGAAGGATATTCTCAATCGCTATTCCATTAACGCAAAATCGACTCAGAGAGATACAAAATTTGAATAGAGCAAGGAATGTGGGAAAAGCTTCAAGAACTCAAGAGAGAGACTCATTTCAAAGACATGTTCACCATGCCATCCCGGAAAAGTGAACGTGGTAAATTGACGTGTTGAGTAGAAGATCGATATAAAGCACGAGTACGATATTGTCAAAAAACTAATTTCAGATAATTTACAAATAATAGAGATGGAGATGAAAACTCTAGGTACCCACGTGATGATATACGAGTATAACCGACTTTTAATCGATAAAGTTAAAGTCGTTCAAGCTACACAATCGAGTCGATGAATTTGAAGAAGGAGGTACAAGAAGTTGTTATTTCAAAAGCGAGAATCGGTGAAGTGAGGAAAGCTTAAACCTTCGATTTATTAATTCATTCTCGATCGAATAGAAACTGTGGGCCTATAGACTCGCTTTTACCGCAAAGTATGACGCGTGTTCATAACGCTTTTTCACGATCGATGTTACGTAAATATGTGGACTAATTCAACCACGCTATCGAAGTTAGAACCGACATTTAGATAGCCAAGACTTAACGTATGAGGAGGTACCACAAGATCTTGGATAGAAGGAGCATGTCCCACGCGACGAAGGTTATACCACAAGTTAAAGTTTTGTGGAGAAACCATGCTATTGAGGAAATGACCTGAGAGTTGGAAACGAAATGAAAGCGAGGTATTTTCATCTTTTCGAAACACTGTGTATCGTACGCCAATTTCGAGGACGAAATTTCATAAGAGGGAGGTTGAAGACCTCAAATTTTTTTAAATAAAAAGGAATTTCCTTTATTTATTATTTTGAAATAGTAAGGGTGGATTTGATTAATGTGGTTAGTTATGGGTAAAATGCGCAAATATTTTAAATAAGCAAGTGGTGATATAATATTCATTATTGTTTGAGAATATTCGTTTGGTCGTCGTGGAATATTCAGATCGCTTGTGAATATTCGTATTTTTCACGGCCAAACCATGTGTGGGCCCCATAACGGAAAGCGATCGAGGAAGAAAACGACAAAAATAAGTTGTTTAAAAATAATCTACAGAAGTTGTTACACTTACACTTATGGAATACCCGGTGGTTAAAACACAAGAATACGCGTTATCGCACAAAGAAGACACTGGTATTGCACCAATTATTGATTCTTACGTAAGAAGGCGCACTACTCAATAATGGTTACAAAGAATTATCGCTCAAAGATTTTATTTTATCGATTCAATAATTGTTTGCGTTGATATTTTATATTGTCATTGTTTCAATAATTGTCATTACACACGATTTTTCATTATCGGCTAATAATTCATATTATCCTAAATAATATTATTAGATAACATTATTGGCAATGTCTAGAAAGTTCTCGCCTAAGGAGAGGTTTGGTCACCTAATCATGCTACCAACAAGGAGAAATTCTTATCGAAAGCCCTCTTCCTGAACCGCACTCGTCACAATATTGTGATTCTCGTAATATTATTTGTGAATAATTAATTATTGATTCATATGATGAGGAAAATATTGATTTTATGTGGATATAGATGGAGAAAATTTTATAGTAACAATTGTTGAAAATTAATATTTTATCTTTTTTTTTGATAAAATAATTCATTTAAATATATTATTTTAATAATATATTAACGATGATATTTTTACGATGAATGTGGGATATATGAGTATATGTGGAGGAGGAGTATTGTTGTTACTAAAATGTTTAAAACATGTTAAACATGCTCATGGACCCCATTTATCGATCGAAATTTGATTATAAATTGTAAAATCGCCTGCTTGTGGATTTCGTCAATTTCTCGCTTGGAATTTGAAAAACTTTCTTCCGCAAAGTTGTAGAGAATTGAATTTCCTATAAAAACTCATGAGATTCAAATTTTCTGATAAAAGGGCTATTTATTATGAATTATTGAAGTTCTAAAGTCTCAAAGAATTGATTTTTGAAGTTTTAATTATTTATTATATAAAAAACGTTTTTTTATTAGTTTTTCTAGAAGGTGGCATGTGAGAAATGCTAAGTGGCTGAAATCAAACTCTAGAATGAGTGCGTAGGAATTGTTATATAATATATTAATATTATATTAAATTTTCTACTTTGTGTTCTAAGCAATTTCCTATAAATAGTGCTTAGGTTAGAATTGAAAATCACACCGTAAATCAAGTTTTCTCTCTATATTATCGAGTTTATTCTTGTGAGTATTTTGAGTATACTTTGAGTATTGTTATACTAAGGCAAGTTCAAGTCATAGCCTATATCCTGTTTTCAACTGTAAGTCATGCCTTTCGAGGTAAGTGGATGTTATTTTCTTCTCAAATGATATTATTTCTTCAATATCATTATGTCAAATATTGGTTGAAACTTTTTATCAAATTTGGAACTTTTTCATGCTCAGGGTTACTATTCATGAGTTACTATTCACGAGTTACTATTCATGAGTTACTATTCACGAAGTTACTATTCATTCAAGTAGTACTATTCATTAAGCGTGAAGATGTTTTTGTGAAAATTCTATCTTTTAGTGTTTGAGTTACTATTCACGATACTGACTATTCAATTTAAAAATGAAATTTCTTCTTTTCGTCCAAAATATCTATTCGGATAATTGGCTTTTGATCAGATCCATGTTTTGATCATTCTCAAATTTTACACCACTATGATTATTTTTGAGGTATTTTTGACGTGATAAAACAAAGTACTTAATCCTTAATCCTTAATCCTTGTCATTTTGTTTCACCGGATTCGCTTTTTAAAAAATATTTTCATCATCCCTCGCCTTAAATGATGATATTATCAATATCTTTGGCCCGTAGTGAGGCAAAGATGAATGATTTATGATGAATATCTTTGGCCCGTAGTAAAAGATGAATGATTTATGATGAATATCTTTGGCCTGTAATATCTTTGGCCATCTTTCGGCCCGTAGTGCAAAGATGAATGATTTCGATGAATATCTTTGGCAGAAGCAAAAAGATGAACAGTGTTTAGATGAACATGACCACTAATCGTGAATGTCCTCGGCCAGAGCTGCAAGGATGAATATTTGATCCCGTATATATATTGATTGATGTTACAGGATAAAATATAGATTTATGAACTTTAAAATTCATACATGTAAGATAGTAGTTTGCATTCTCTACTTAACTCTTCTAATGAATTATTATTTCACCAATAATATTGATTTAAAACTTGTTGCCTATTGTATTCTATTATATTTTTCCTCGTCAAGACTAACGATAATTTGTTGTATATTATCTTAGTCATAATATTCTTTCCATTTTTTCCTCGGGCTAATGAGCTCACCCTTTTCTTTTTTAGTTCCATTTTTCTTCTCGATGAGGCGTAGAATATAGCAAGACAATAATTGTATTTAAACTCTCACAAGATATATGTTGTGTCGTGTATTAATGGAATGAAAATTCTAGGGAGAGTTGTTTAGAGTCCTCACCATTGTTGTAAAATAATGTATCAATAATTATGATGGGGATTTATTTGGTATCCATATATTGTTATGTAAGACAATAATCTGTATTTAAACTCACAAGATATATGTTTTTGTCCATAATATTTTGCAATTACTAAATGACAAATGTATTAATAAAGTTGTAGTTATTTCGCATACTTGGATGTATTTGGCGCTATCAAAACAAAGAATGAAGGAAAGAAAGAAAAATATTTAGAGAGATGGAATGGACCTATTTTGGGGCGCCAAACAATATTTAAGAAGATATTAGTGTGTTGTAAGCAAGTTTTATCTTAAAAGAAGTTAAATATGCACAAATTAATGTTTTTTCCCTTCTTCTTAATTATATATAGGTATATAAATTATATATGTTGATGGTCATTAATTAATTGTTTTAACTCTTAAGGGAATTGTGGATCCCGAGGAGCGATGGATTTCATGAATGAGAGCAAGTTGATGGATCTTCTCAACTGTTTTGATTATGTTTCAACTTATGAAGACAAGGATAGATGGTGATTAGATATGCTCGTGTGCTTATAAGTATTGCTGCTACAAGTATTGCTGCTCATAAGTATTGATGCTTCACATGTGTTTGTTTCAAGTCATCTGCTAGTAGTTCTAGCGGATTAGCGGATGTGGGTATTGTCATAATAAATTTTTTTTTTGCTAAAAAAATATTATTTATATTATATTTGTTATTTCCATAACAGTTTTATCGCAACTTAAATATTTTGAAATTTGAATATGTTTTGAGGGCGGGAATAAAATTTTATTTTTACATATATATTTGATATTTTTACATATATAAAAATAGGACCCACTCTAATGAGAGAGATGGTCGTATGAAAATATAAAGTATTGATGTGGAAATATTACTCTCCAATTCTAAATTTTTAAGTTATAAATTTCCTAGCTATATATATATATATATAGATGAATAAATAATTTCTACAAATGCCCGTTAAAGCATAAAAACACGGTAATCTCATTATGATAATTTTCCCGAATTAGAAAAGCTATAACACCACAATAATTATATACAAAAACAACTTAATTTCGCCCACGTTTTCATTCCCCACATTTGGTCGAATTTTTGCGTATATATATATATCCCCTCATCAGCAAACCTAATTGTATATGCTCTCTATCTATATATTATACTCACCAGCCAATACTTTGTCTAATTAGTTCTTCTCTCTCTCTCTATATATATATATATATACACACACAAACACACTAATGGTCTTCTTCTTCAATTTTGATGCTGATGGGGGCGATCTCGCCCTAGTCCCGTATCAGCAGGTTAAAAATTGTAGCTTGAAGATGTTGGATATATAATTTTTTTATTAATTAATTATTTATGAAAATTCACACACCAATAGATCTCTTACATTTTGTCTTACAATTTATTTACGTTCTTACCTGCAGCAGAATCAATTAACAGTACCGGATACGGAGAATGTTCTTGCTCCGCTACCCATATCCATCATAGTTCCAAGTGACAAGCAGGTGAAATTAACAATTTTCATGGCCCTTTTTTTATTTATTTTAATTTTTTCATATCTAAAAAAACTCATAAGCTCTACTCAACTAATATATATATATATATATATATATAGAGAGAGAGAGAGTTATACGCTAAATTAGGTTTTCCTAACGAATTGAAGTTGCAGAATCCATCGATGGCATCAACAATGAGGGTTCGAACCAGAACACCCCGATCCTCATTGGTATCTTTTTCACACCCATTCAACTTCACACTGCCAGAAACATGTGTTCAGTCCTTGTTAACAATGGAGCCGGTAATTTAATCAATTTATTTATTCATTCATTCATAAGACCTATATATCGTATACATATATATATATATATATATATATATGTCTTTCTTCCAGTTTTCTTTTCTTTATCTCCCGTACTTGTAATTAATTATTACTTCCCCTCACATAAAAATAGTCTCATTGTCATTTTGTATTCCACAATTAAAAAAAAATCATCTTTAAATTGATAATACTATATTTAAAAGATAATTGATATTTTTACATGTTCTCTCGCATGAATAGTTATTGAGTTCTACATTTATAAGAGAGACTTGTGTGAAGCTATCATTTTTCTGTGTGGACAAAATATTTTAATTTTTTTTTTTATCATAATTTCATTATTCTTCAGAACTGATGGAGTGTATAAATTTTAAAGCTAGCTATCTAGCTAATTAATCTAGTGTTTGTCTCTCTGACTAATATATATATATATATATATATATATATATATATATATATATATGTATGTATGTACATCAAACAGAAAGTGAAGCTCCAGTTTGAAGCTATTAGGCATCTTAAGCAGAGCTGCTGGTTGTCCTTGCCTGAACGGTTGACGGGGTGGCAAGTTGAAAAACGCCAGCGTCACAACGGAATCATTGATAAAGTAAATGGGGTCATCAATCAGCTAGATATTTTAATTTACATGCATGTTATATGAATCTCCTCAGCTCGTGTGTGTGTGTATATATATATATTCTTATTGTTCCTTAGAAATGTTATATAATTGGGTATTGATCTATGAGTTAAGGTTAAAGAAAATCGAAATTTTGTCGTGCAGTTTTATTACCATCCCACAATAAAATTACGATCTGAGGCCCAGGTCAAGTTTTATATCAAGTACGGTTTTGTGCCGAATAGAAAACCAGCTAGGGGGAAAAGATCAAGGGAAGAAGTCTCGTCGGTGAGTTCTTTTTTTTTTTTTTTCCATCATGCTAGTATTGCTCCTGTTAAGTGTTTACATCGTTTTACAAAAGCAGTCAATTCATTGACAAAATTTACAAACTTTTACAATGTTTGTTTCAAAATTATTCAATGTTTAGTATAATAATATATGATAGGATTAAATATAATTTATTATCATAAACTATAAGCCATATTTTACTTCGGTGATCCACCTTTCAATTTTGTCAATTAAATGATTGAACTATTGATTTTTTCCAATTGCAACAAATTGAGTGTGCCACGTCAGAAATCGCCGACGTGATTATTTCGGTGGGCCATTAGTCAGCTGAGTTGTAACTAAAAATAGTATTTTATTTTTTCTTAACACATTTAAAGGGCAAATTCATCAAATCACTTTATATTAGACATTAATACTAATCAAAAACAACAGATTGAATCTCACAGCTCTCGAAAAATCTAAACTTAGACAGATTTGTCTCCTTCATCACTGACCCAACCATTGCTACAAAAATCAAAAAATTTAGAAAATTTCAGGTATAAACCCTAGGCAACTTAAACAAACACAGAAATCCTTTCCTCATCATCTTCACCGCCATTTTTTCCCCTTTTCTTGAAGAGATAGAAAGCAGAGAGTGTATTTTCTTTAGAGAGAGGAAACAGAAAAGAGCGTAAAAGATTTACATAAGTTAGGTTTGGGGTTTCATTTGGATCTTTGAAATCTTCAGAAAACAAATTAAACAGTTGGAGAAACAGAGATTTGAGTCAAAGTGTTTGTCTTGAGAATTTGGGTCCAAGAAAAGATCGATATCTTCAGAGTGAAATGGATTGGGATTTGGGGAGAGCGAATATGCCGTTATTTTTGCGTTTCTTCTATTCAAAAAACAAACTAAAGATTGAGGTCATCAATTTGAGATGTCAAAAATGTCTTTGTTTTGATTTTCTTCTTTCTTAAATTTGGGTATGCAAAGAGGCAAGTTTTGGTTGAGATCTACCAGGATCCGAGGAAGTCGATGAACATGTGAAGTGAAGATGCATCGTTGATGTTGAATGGGGATCTCGAGGGCTAAATGGGTATTAGGGTTTAGGAATTGTCGGAGAAGAGAGGCCATTATTGTCTCTCTGCTTATTCCACCACTCTTGAAATTCATAGTTAGGGCCATTGAGACATAAATATATATATATATATGTAAAATGAACCTGTATGTATAGGTGAGTATGTTCTCAGATCTCTTTCTACGTGTCGTTGAACCATTACGTTGAGAGATATTGAGGGTTTTAGGTAAAAGTAGATTAGCTCACCGAGATGAAGCGGAAGGGTGTATACATAATGAAGTGAAGATGCATCCGTGGGTTGATTTGGTTATCTGAGCAGAGGCAAGGTTTGGTTGAGATTGATTGTGATGGTTTAATGCTTTTGATTGTTGTGTGGCAATTTTACCCTTGAATATATTAAAAATATTTAATAAAAAAATAAAAATTTATTTTTTTATACACATCAGTTGATTAATGGCCCACTTAGATAGCCACGTTAGCAATTTCCGACGTGGCATGCTAAATTTGTTGAAATTAAAAAAAATCAATAGTTCAATCATGTAATTTACAAAATTGAAAGGTGGATCACCGAAGTGAAATATGGCCTATAGTTTAGGGTAGTAAATTATATTTAAGCCTATATGATAGTATGCTAATAAAAATTATGATAATAATAAATTTGAGAATACTATGTTTCATTAGAATACAATAAAATAATTTAAAATGAAATAATATTTTTTAATTAAAAAATGTTATGAAACGTAATAGAAGGAAGGGGTATATCTATAGCTAGATATATATGCCTAAAGATATGCTTTTTTTAAGACTAATCTTATGGCATTGCAGAAGGAGCCAACAACTACAGATATTGTGGGCACATTGCTGTCTCACACGGAAAAGACCCTCCTTCAAAACTGTAACAACACGGCCAACATTCATGCTGTGGATAGAATAATAGCGGGGCAGCTACACTGGACTAAGGCTGCGGCATCCCCACCTCCAGCTGGTAATATATATACTATATTTTCTTGATTAGGTCCAAAATGTAGAATTAATTTGAGATATTTTCAAATTAAAAAAAATTATTTATAGACTAGTATTAAGTGATTTTTTGACAACATGATCGATCTATTTGTTCAGTTCTAAAATTAAATGAATCACATCAATTATGAATTTAAAAATATCTCAAAATAAATCTTATATTTTTTTTTTTACTTCAACTCGTCTTTTTTTAATAATTAAATCTCAATTTCAATTAGTTCAAGAGGTTATGATTGTTAATTAGTAGTAAATAAGATCCCTTTTAACTAATTATATATATATATATATATATATATATATATATATATATATATGTGTGTGTGTGTGTGTGTGTGTGTGCAGGCATAACTGAACCAGTTGAAGTCGTTGAAAATTTAGGCGCTAGTAATTCTTCATCAATGCAAAATGAAGAAGAAGAACAACAACAACAAATTGATGCTCCCCTTCAAGATCAACTTTTTCTTCTTGAAGAACGGGCCTATAACCAAATAGAGTCTGACTATGCAATCATGGAACCTATTGTAGGTGGATTTCAAACTTTTTTCCTTAACAGCGCCGGGGATATTACTGAAGAGGCACCACCAGCTGGTATACTTCAACTCAAATTAATTCGATTAATTAATAAGTTTAATAATTCAATTAAGAACCTTTTAATTAATTAGTAATTAAATTGTGCAGGATATGGGGATCAGCCTAGAGCAAATGCTGAAGTACTAGAAAACGTAGGTGCTCCTTCAATAAACCAAAACCAAGAAGCTGCACAAATTCCGGCGCTGCAAGATGATCAGCTTCTTGATCTTCAACTGGCTGACGAAGATGGATTTGATGATTTATTCAGGGATGACCCTATTATGTTTGGCTTTGGCCCTTTGTTGTTGCCCTTTTGAATTGCAAATTATAAATGCACAATGAATTAATATAATAATTCTATTTATATAATGAAATTATAAGTGTTTCGTGTTTAACTTATTATTATAATTTTAATTTTTTTAACGGTCTCGCATACTTTTGTTTAGTGTTTTTTTGGAACCGATCATCACAAAAATATTCTAAAGATATATAAATTTCTGATTAATGAGAAGAAAACAAAGATATTTTTTAACAAACATTGTTGTCATGTGTGTTGTATGTCAAAATGTATTACTGTCATTAGAAAATGAGTCTTATTTGACTATTTGTTGAATTTTACATGAAATTAACTATTCTCGACAGAAGTTTACATGCATATTTTCTATTACTTTCATTAGAAAATGAGTCTTATTTGACTATTTGTTGAATTTTACTTGCTTCCTTCGCCATTAAATTCTTAGAAATTAACTATTTTTGATAAAAGTTTCGTCAAAATTATATCTCAATTCGTCGAATTTATGCTTGTCATGAGCAGGAAAGTTTGGCGTCAAGGATTGTTCCTATTTCCGACAGAATTCTGTCAAGATAATTCTATTTACTTGGGAATTTTATTCGACAGAATATTCCGTCTCCGAAATAATTCCGTGGATCTTAAGGTTTTCTTGTAGTGTTTGTTATGACAAAAAATAATCAAAGAATTGTGTTTGAATATGTATAAGACAAACCTTGCTTAATATGATCAACAACAAGGAAATTGATATTTTCACAAGTAAAATTTGATAGTTTGACGATATGTCTCTCTCACATGATTATGTAACCCATCTATTATACATGTAAGATCAACCTTCTAAAATTATCATTTTTACTTGTGAAAATATCAATTCTCTATCAATAAAAGAGCAGGGTTGCCTGGAATTTCTACAATGCAAGCTAACAACTCATATTTAATTAATTAAGAAGTGCCAAGTCTAGTTAACGTATCTATGACAAGTTTTCTAATTGGTATATTCTACATATATAAGTAGATCATGTCAGACAGAGATTTTATCAGCTGCATGCTAGCTCGATCTTGTCAATTTTAATTTTGATTATTTATGGAAAATTAATTCAAAATGTTATAGTTATGAACACTTATATATAAAGGTGACCAATTGATTTATGAATTGATAAACACGTACGTACAATTACATCACTTTAGCATGCATGTAATTAAAGAGTTCAAACTTCAATATCAGTATATCAACTTGTAGTCAGACACACAAGTTGATATTAAGCGCCTGACTACAAAGCTCAAAAGTTGATGGAGTATTCATTTACAAATAAAGTAGTACAACAAAGCATTTGCGACACTTTTGAAATTTCGCAAATAAATAGTACGTGCTGCTACCGGTGGATATTTAGAAAGCAACCCTAACTACCTTAATGGTCGTCTATCCGACTAGTATTAGTATCATTTTTATATGTTGTTTTAAGAAAAAAATTAATGACTTACTTTCCCATAGTAATTTCTAAGCATTAAATAATATCATTTTTTTTTAAAAAATAAATTGTAAAAGGATAATATTAAAAATTTATACTTGATATAATCAATTAGATAAAGCATTAATTACATTTTTTTTTTATGGATATGCGAGTTTTCTCCCTAAACGTTAAAATGTAACGGAAGGAATATTATATTTGGGGAGGTGATATATCCAACCACGTAAAAATATTAACGGTCCAATATCGGATTGTATTTAACATTGTACATTTGGGTTGAAATTTTCATTCTCTTATAATTAAGTTTATTTCGATATTAGTGGACCCCATATAATTTTAACATAATTACGGATAGAATTTGAACTCCAGACTATGAATTGAAGACCTTATATTTGTTGTTTAATAACAATACCAATATCTCATGAACAACTTTCTTTTCATTTCATTGCACCAGCCAAATATGCATCTAATTCAGTTGTGGAAATATAACACACTGCACTCTTCTGGAATATTCACATTTTGAACAGTGTTAACTCAAAATTAGTCCACCTGTTATAATTGGAAGGAAATAATTTGAGGCATAAATAATCCTTCCGTTACACAAAAAAGAGTCTAATTTTAACTTTTTAAATTAGTTTGTGAGTATTAGTTTTTATTTGATTTTTTTTAGTTAATATTATCTTAGTAATTAATTATAAACTATTCAAAAAAGTATTACGCATTAATTACACTATTTGATGTTTTAAAAAATAAATGAATCGCATTAATTTTAAAATTTAAAATTTTACAAATTGATTTCAAAATATTAAAATAAGACTCATTTAATTTGTGGCTACATTAATTATCGTTATCATCATACTTTTTATAATGTTTAGTGGTTAACGTGAGTGAAAATTTTAAAATCTCAATTATATATATATATATATATATATATATATATATATATATATATATATATATATATATATATATATATATATATATATATAGATCGATTTGATGCATGGATAATATATTGCTAAAGACACCCAAAACATAATCTGTACGTATTTTTCTTATGAGAATATATTTGTGTGGTAAATTAATAAAATTAAATATTCTTGGATCCCTTGCAATTAAACGCACTATATAATCCAGGTAATGCATTTTCCACCCACAAATTAAACGTAGTTAATTACAAGAACATTAATTTTGATACCTACAAAGGTTTGTCCTTTTCCCGCTCTATCGTCTTAGATCTCTATCCATTTAATTCTCTAATTTGTTGCCTCTATAAAAACGTACCTCCATCAGTCCACCTAAATGTATATGCACACACTGCTCAACTACATCATTTCTCTCTTGGTTATTATTCATCAATAATCAAGTATTCCATCCATCTCCTCCCTTTTTCTTTTTCTTTTTTAAAATTTCGTAACCTAATATTTCTCACCCTAAATCGATTTAATTTAATATCTTTGTTTCTAGATCTATCTATCCGAAAGAAAGAAAGAAAAAATGTCTGCTAATTTCTCAAGTTCTTCCAGTGAGGACGACTCCCCAATGTTCACTAAGAAGCCCTATAAGGGCAAGGGGGTACTGTTCGTGGAAGTGCCCATCTTCTATGAATTCGAGTTTGACTATGACATTGACTCGCCAAATCAGGTGAAATAAACAAAATTTTATTAGATCTACCAATTTATTTTACAAATTTTGGGAAAACAATTCATAAGTACCCTACAGTACATGTATATATGAGATCTATCTAATTTTTCTGTTTATTAAAGTTTATATAGAGAATCATGACTTAAATTAATTACTACACATGATTGCAGCAGCAGCAGCAGACAGCAGGGGCATTATCGTCAGAGTCAATACCAACGGCAAGGCGCAGAACATTAACATCCACAAAAAGACTGGGAACTTCAGAGGCATTTGACTTCACTCTCCCTGATGGTTCTAGTCCCTTGAATGATGAGGTATTAATTATTCATCCAATCCAGTTTCTGTACTAATTGACCTATATATGTTTTACCTTAATTCAGATCTAGAGGAGTGAGAAGCCAAAAAAATAAATAACCCATGGATGATGATATGCTTTGTATATACATTTTTTCCATATATATCTAGCGAGTTTAGAGAGTGATCTGCTAAGTTTTCAGACTTGTTATATATAGAGCTTAGGAATTCATATAAAAGCACTTTAGCGCATTAAATAGTTAAGTATATTTTTTGTTTGGAGTCGACACTTAAAATAATAAGAGTTATATACATATATTAGGTTAAATTAATGTTTTTAATTTCGTATGAAAAATATATTTAAGTTATTATTTTGGTATTTTTGGGTGCAGAAGTGGTCATTTTAATGCATGATATATACTTACAAATTAATTTATAGCATTGCAACAATTGATGTACAGATCACAAGAAACCTGTCGCGAAGTATTCCGTCTTTGTGTAAAACAAAAAATTGGCTTCCTTTGGAGCAAAG
Source organism: Panax ginseng (assembly GCA_020205605.1). Taxonomy (NCBI): domain Eukaryota; kingdom Viridiplantae; phylum Streptophyta; class Magnoliopsida; order Apiales; family Araliaceae; genus Panax; species Panax ginseng. The sequence goes on from CM035144.1 coordinate 127,005,201, forward strand.
GCTCAAGGGATGGAAATATGAAATTCGTCAACGCGTTGGCGGGCGATGTGATAAGGTAATTAATCTCAGCATATATATATATATATATATATATATATATATATATATATATATATATATATATATATATAGAATTGATTCATAGTAAATATAATTAAGAAATGAGAGTTTTAACTTTAACTTTAAAATTATTTTGTAAATGGGTTGAGCGAAGTTGTTGCTTGTTGTTTACTTTCGTTTGAACACCTTCTCCATCCCCTAATGATCAAAAAGGGATCCACCCGAAGCTCTTCAAAAGAGAGTTAGAAGGGAACTCTTCCGTGAAGGATACGAAGGATGAAAGAAGAATATAATAAGAGAGACAGTTAGGTAGCCGATAGTAGTAGAAGCTCTAAGACCGCTACATATTCCTGACGAGTGTCATTTTTGGGCCATTTGATCTACTACGTACGTACGAATGAATGGCTGAATCTACAATGGAAGCCAAGCAGATGACATTATTGTGACTGTTATACACTAATGTTAGACTTGACTTCCTCTTTCATTTTGTTTATATAATTTTTTGACTATAAAGATGACATCCTGCAAATTAATTATCTTCTGTACTATGCAGTTCTATCAGCATGAGAGATCTGAAATGCAGCAGTTTCGATCTTTCATAGATGTAAAACGTTATATTTATTTAGGGTTTCTTCCGGCAACAACGTTGGCGTTGATCGAAAACGGGGAGAATTTTTTGGTGAGTTCATGTTATAACTATATATATATTTTGGTTATTATATATATATTGATTCTCATCACTTTGTCTTGCTATTTTGCAGGATCTTCGCCTATATATTTCAAAACAACCGGATCCGACGATGAGTCTGGAAAGTGAGTAGTTACATATAAAATGCATGAGATGGTGATCACTTGGCCAAAAAAACTAATTAACAGTCAAATAAGAACCTTGATTTAACAGCTTAATGTATGTGATTACGTATAAACGATTGAGGAGTAGATTAATTTTACAAAAAATAAGTAAGAAATGGTGTTTTCAATTGTGCTTGCATACCGTAGTACTTTTCCTTTGTTAATGTTGGTTAAAGACTTATTCGTTGAATATATATATATATATATATATATATATATATATATATATAAATAGGTCCACACAATTCATTTTGAGTCGTCAAATACATGATACAAAAAATAACTACAACTTCATTATTATAATTGTCGTGCAAAATACGACAACATATATACTGTGAGTTTAAATACAAATATCCACACTCAAATAAAGTCCTCGTTACAATTATTGATACACTATTTTATAAAATAGTAAGGACTACTAAAACAACTATCTTGAAACATCACTCTATACCCCGACTAGTTTCCGCTATATTCTTAGCTCATGAGAAGAAAAATAAAACAAAAAGAAAAAGGGTGAGTTCAACTAGCCCAGTAAAGAATATTATGACTAAGATAATGTAGAACAAATTATCGTTAGCCTTCAATAAATCAGATATAATATAATGGACAATAAGTTTTAAATCAATATTCGCAGCGAAAATAACAATTCATTAAAAGAGTTAAGTAGAGAATGAAATCTACTATCTTCTATGATTTAAAAGTCCATCATCAATATTTTATCCTTGTAACAACAATCAATATACATCTTGAACCAAATATTCATCTTTGCTTTACGGGCCAAAGATATTCATTTGTATCACCAGTTGGTCATGTTCATCTCAACACATGTCCATCTTTGCACCACGGGCCAAAAATATTCATCAGGTAATCATTTATCTTTGCACTACAGGCCAAAGATATTCAGTTATATCATCATTTAGGACTGAAGATGATAAAAAATATTTTACAGAAACGAATCCAGTGAGATAAAAGTACAAAGATTAGGGATTCGTACTTTAGATAATCCAAGTTTAAAAATACTCTATAGTAAACCATAGTGGAGTAAAATTCAAGAGTAAAGATCAAAATATGGATACAATCAAAGATAGTAACCATAATAGACATCTTAGACAAATAAGAGAAAATTTTATTTTTCTATGAATAGTGCCGTATACATGAATAGTAACCCTGACACTAAAAGGTAAAAATTCCACAATAAAATTTATATCAATATTTTGGTATAATGATATTGAAAGAAATAACATCATTTACGAAGAAAATAACATCCCTTACCTCAAAAAAATAGTATTTCTGGCTTAAATATCGAATATACTGCTGAAGGAAATTTGCACTGAATAGCAACACTTAAAGTATCTAAATACTCACAAAAATACGCTCAATATTATAGAGAGAAAATTTATGATTCTGGTGTGATTTTTAATTCTAACCTAAGCACCCTATTTATAAGAAAATGCTATAACGCCAAAGTAGATTAACCTGCTATCAGTGGCTTAACCTGCTGCTATTCACGCACACCACCATTGAACTTTAGCAATTTTTTTCCACCAAAAATAAAAGTGAGGCCCACCCATGTTTTTAATAAAATTATTTATTTTTGAAATTTCAATAATTTATAATAAATAACCCTTTTATCAGAAAAATACGAATTTTATGTTTATTCCATATAAAATTTTATTCTCTACAATTTTGTCGAAGAAAGTTTTTCCAAATTCCAAACAGAAAATGACCGAAATTCACATACGGATGATTTTTAATATCTCCATTCCGACAAAATACTGATAAAACACCTCAACATTAATTCTTTTATTTATATCCACATAAAATAAATATTTCCTTATCATATAAATCAATAATTAATTATTCATAAATAATATTACAGAATCACAATAATGATAACTAAGAGTCGCGTTCGAGGAAGGAGGGCTTTCCGATAAGGATTTCTCCTTACTAGCGCGCAATTAGGTGACCAAACCCCTTTCCTAGACATAAATTCCTTAGACATTGCCAATAATGCTATCTAATAATATTATTCAAATAATATAAATTATTGATATGATAATGAAAAATAATGTGCAGTGACAATTATTGAATTAACAATAATATAAAATATCAACGTAGTAATTACTGAATCGATAAAATAAAATATTAAATAGTAACTACTGTAATAATTATTGAGTAGTGTCTTCTTACGTAAGAATCAATAATCCAAAATCTCGTGCAATATATCGTATTATCTTCTTTGCTAACTTCTGGCGTATTCTTGTCTTTTTAACTATCGAATATTCCAACGATTATTATGATAATAACTACGTCATTATTTATAAAAAATTCAAACTTGTCGTTTTCTTCATCCAATAGTTTTTCGTTATGAAGCCCACAAATGGTCTTTGTTTGTCGTCTGAATATTCCCCGACAACAAGAATATTCCACAACCAAATGAATATTCCCCGACAACAATGAATATTTTATAACCACTTGCTTATTTTGAAAAATTTGCATATTTTACCCATAATTAACCACATTAATCAAATCCACCCCTTACTATTTCAAAATAATTAATAGAAAAAATTCAATTTTATTTATAAAAAGTTGGGGTCTTACATATATGGGCAATGATCCATAGCATATATTTGCTATGGATAAAAAAAAATAGCAAATAGCATCTCTACCTTCCAATACATTTATCAACGGCTGGGATTAAAAAAAATTACCTAACATCCGCTAGACATACTAGCGGACTGCATAATAATATTTTTTGGACTACAATAACCCCATAACACCAAGTCAGCAGTTAAAAAAAACACCTCGTTCACATTCTCATACCTCCTCTTCAATAGGCGACACCCATTTACCATTGACCCATTTACGCCCCAATTCCATTTGTTCCCTCGTTGATCTAAAGAACCCAGAGAACTTATTATCCTCCAAATGCACTTCAGTGATCACTCCTTCCCACCACCCATCATTGTGGTACACATCCACCTCTTCGCTGAACTTAAAACTTCAGCATCGTTCCCGAGGCGTTGATGGCTTCGTTTGGGCCTCGTCAATTTATCGGTCTTATCTTGGGACAAATATCTTCTTGCATGGGTTTTGATTTTGACTTTAAGGGAGAATTACAGTCTTTGGCGTACAAGTCATGAAGCCTTCGCTATTCATATTAATCTACTACCTTTGCACGGCCAAGTAAGAGTTCAAGTCCGCCATTGATAAAGTTTAAGAGAAATTGGAGAATTGGGTATAGAGATAGTATGATAATGTATTTGTATATGGACTGATGGAGTCAAATTCTGTGTTGCCCACGTGTTGTTTCATAGTGTTGCTTCCCACGTGTTGCTTCATATATAGTTGCTTCAGCTGCCATCCGCTAAAATTCTAGCGGACCTTTAAAAAAACTGCCAGACCTTCGCTCAGTTGGTGTTATAGGGCTTATTATCGTCTAAAAAATATTATAATGCGATTCATTGGTATATGTCAGCGGATCTTTGAGTAGTTTTTAATCCCAAATTGCTGATAAATGTATTGAAAGATAGAGATGCTATTTGTCATTTTTTTATCCATAGAAAATATATGCTATGGATTATTGCCTATATATATATATATATATATATATATATATATATATATATATATATATATATATATACGTTAATAAAGCTACATAGTACATGCAAGGCGACTTTCAAATAAACACATTCTACGATTGTAAAATAATCACTCTACTATCTGAGGATTCACTGTAAAACTCCAACTTTTATGAATAAAGATTTAATTTTCTCTAAATATTATTTTGAATAAAAAGGTATTGATTTGATATAAAGCTATAGTTATGGGTGATATGTACAAATTTTGCAAAGTAAGCAAGTTGTCATAAAATATTCGTTTGGTCGGAGAATATTATTTTTGTCAAGGAATATTCGTACCACGGCGCAATCATTAGTGGACTCCACAATGGAATAACTATTGAATATAGAAAGCGACAAAAATAACATTTTCATAAAATAACGACAAAACTTACCATTAAACTGTTGAAATACCCGGTGATAAAAGTATAATAATACGCGTTATTGCACAGTAACACACGATATTACACAGTATCTCTAATTATTAATGCTAACGTAAGAAGTCACTCAGTTTAATTCATTCAATAATTGTCATAGTAGTTGCTGCATATTATCTCATATTATTGATTCAATTATTGTCACAGTATCATCTGCACAATATTTTATATTATTAAATCAATAATTGAGACGACACACTTATTCATATTATTATTTGCATTATTGACAATGTCTAAAAAGTTCTATCGTGGAAAGGGGTTAAGTTATTTAATTGCACGCCAATAAGGAGAAGTCCTTATCGAAAAGCACCATCTTTCTTGGGAATGATCTGGTTGTTAATATTGTGAGTTATAATATTAATGATAAATAATTGTTGAAAGATTAAAAATGTGCTTATTAAAGATAAGTAATTTGTGGTAAATATTTATTCAATTTTTGATATAAATAGAGGGTTTTTCATGAAGTATTTATTGTATGTTTGGCTTATTACATGGACCCCCACTTACTCATTTTTCAAAATCGCCGGTAGAAAGTTATCTCAATTTTGTTTTATTATTATTATAATAGTAATAAAACAGAAAACTTTTTATATAAAACAGAATACTTTTTATATTATATATAAAGTTATTCGTTTTATTAGATTATAAATAGAATATATTATATTTTATATAAAATTTTTGTTTTATTAGAATATTTTATTGCATAGTGCTGCATAGTGAAATCAAATTTTTTGCCGAATTCTGCAACCTTGAAGTTGTTACTGTGCATCCGTGATTATTTCTTAAATAATGCACTGCCATTTTCCTATAAATAGGATGCTTAGTTAAGAAATAAAAATTACACCAGAATCAGAGAATTTTTCTTCAATAATATTGTGTGTATTTCTTTTTAGTATATGAATACTTTGAGTGTAGAAAATAGTGTAAGTTTTCTTCAAGAATATCTCCGCCATACCAGTCAGATTTACTCTCCTTTTAAGGTAAGAGATATTATTTTTATTCAATATTCGTAAGAAATATTATTTTCTTCCATACTCTATAGTATGTAAGAAATATTATTTTGTTTCATATTCCTAAATCTACACTCATTTTGATAAGTATTGCTTCTATACTTTCTGAAATTAGTAGAATATCATTGAATTTTACGTTTCATCTAGTATCGTTTTACTGAAATATTTTTCTTAACAGTCTTATAAAATTTCAATCTTTTCATGTCGGGGTACTATTCACGATAAAATTGGTTTCTTTTCTGTCCAAATTATTTTTAATACATGAATATCATTCTTGAATTTTATTCCACAATTAATTATCATGTTGACAATTTTGATGGACAATTTTGTGGTAAAAGTCATCTTTGGCCTGTAGTACATAGATGGACTATTAATTGGTATGATTAATTATGACCAAAAATTATATATTGGTATAATCATGACCTGTAATGTTATAAACAAATGATGTGGTGAAAGTCCTCTTTGGCCCGTAGTGCATGGTCGATGATGTGAATTATTTATTGAGTTGTGTTACAGAGATAAAATATTGATGATGAACTTTTAAATCATAGAAGATAGTAGGCATCATGCTCTACTTGACTCTTCTAATGGATTGCTTATTCCGCTGCAGTTATTGATCTAAACTTGTTGTCTATTGTACTCTATCAGTTTTTACATTGTTGAGGACTAAGGATAATTTATTCTACATTATCTTAGTCATAATATTCTTTATTGGGCTAGTTGAGCTCACCATTTTCTTTCATTTTTCTCTTCAGAAAATGAGAATATAGTTGAAAGAATGGAGTAATGGTCCAAGATGGTGGTTATAGTAGTCCTCACTATTCTATAAAATAGTACGATAATAATTATAATGACTTATTTTGAGTTTGAATATTGTCTACGAGATAATATTTGTATTAAAACTCACAGTTTATGGTTTGTCGTATTTTGCACAACAATTAATAATTGTATAATTGAAGTTTGTATTTAAATTTTGTACTATGTATTTGGCGACTCAAAATGTGTTGTATGGACCTATTTTGGGGGCATCATAGTACATATATATTTAGTGATGTGCTATATATTTTAGCAAGAGAAATGATTAATTAAATTAATCATATAAGAATATTAGGTCACATTAATTATTTATCCATGATACTTTGTGACTATGAAGAATATGTATGTGATTTAATAGATACACATATTATAAAGATGTGTATATATTTATTTATTATATAAAGTGTGACGCCCCCAAAATAGGTATACATCACCCATCTTGAGTCGCCAAATACACGGTACTAAATTTAAATACAACTTGATTATACAACAGTCGTACGTGTAAAATACGACAAAATACATGTTGTGAGTTTTAATACAAATATTGTCATCTAGACAATATCTACACTCAATTTAGTCCTCATTACATTTATTATCACACTATTTAATGTAATAGTGAGGACTACTAAGACACCATCTCTAACCATCACTCCGCTCTCGACCAGTCCCGCCTACGTTCTCATTTCACGAAGAAAACAAAGAAAAGAAAGGGTGAGCTCAACTAGCCCAAGATAAGAAATATTATGACTAAGATAATGCGAATAAATTATCATTAGTCCTCAACAAAGTTAAACCGATAAAATACAATAGACATCAAGTTTAACTGCACGAACATGCAATCCATTAAAAGAGTCAATGTAGAGAATAAAATCTACTATCTTTTATGATTTAAAAGGTTTTTCATCACTTTTATCGTTGAGACTCGACAATAAATAATCTACATTATCCACGCACTACTGCCAAGGATATTCATTAGTGGTCAATGACCACAAATTATTCATGCACTACGCCGAGGATATTTGTGTATTCATCAATGGTCATGATCATGCCAACAACTCGTCCCATCAATGCACCGGACCAATGAGGACTTTTACCACATCATTTGTAATATTATGGTCATGATTACACCGAATAATCCCTGGTCATAATCATACCAAGTCCATCTATGCACTACAGGCCACAGATGACTTTTAAAAATAATATAAACATGAGGATGATGACAATGATATAAGAATTCAATAAAACAAGTTCAAGAATTAATTTATTTAGGAACTAATAATGTCCAAATTGTCAACATGATACTTCTTTGTAAAGTAAAATTCAAGAATGCTCAGCAGAATATTTCCATGAAAAGATACTGGATGAAGCACAAATATCAAGAATATTCCACTAATTTCATGGAGTGTAGAAGTCAAAACTTTAACCAACTGAGTATAATAAAGAATGTAATAACAAAAGAAATCACCATACATGCAGTACTTCGCATAGACATGTTATTCCATCAGAATAATAAATAATCGGAACCGGTCGGTATGTCGACAAAGATATATTCCAACAAAATAATAAAGAATGGAATACAACAAAATCACCACGCATGCGGTACTTGCATGAGCGAGTTATTCCAATGAGATACTAAATGACGGAACCATTTCAGGTGAAATTCACACCAACAGGATGTTCCAACAGAATAATAAAAACGAAACCAGGTCCGACGTAAAGCACAGACATGATATTCCAATAGAATAATAAAGACGGAACCAGGTCCAACGTGAAGCACAAACATGATATTCCAACAGAATAATAAATAATGGAATACATAAGAATTTCACCAAGTATAGGATAGCCCGCATATACAGGTTATTCCAACAGAATAATAAAGATGAAATAATAGAAGTTCTCTTCATGAATACAAAAGAAATAATACCCCTTACCGTAAAAGAAACTTGATATCGGAGTAGTGAAGTAGCAGAATATTTTTCTTCTTTCTCTCTATAGTTTCTTTCTCTAGAGTTTCAGTGAATTTGTAAGAAATAATGAAGGAATGAGCTTCTATTTATAGAAGAATGGAATGAATAAGAACCAATCCATGAACGGTCCAGATTGATTTACTTTAATCGGACGATTCATATTTAAAAACAAAATCTTTTAAATAAAATATAATATATTCTATTTATAATCTAATAAAACGAATAACTTTTAAAAAGATTTTACTATGCAAATACTATGCAAACACTATACATAATAAAATATAATATATTCTAATTATTGTCTAATAAAATAGATAACTTTATAAAAGTATTACATTTTTATATAAAAAGATTTTACTTATTAGCCTAATAAAACGAAAAACTTTATAAAAGTATTACATTTTTATATAAAAGTTTTTACATTTTTATTACGTTAATAATCTGATAAAACAAAACGTCATCATCATTATTATTATTCACATTATTAATCGACCGAGTGTCGTTCCCGAGAAAAGAGGGCTTTCAATAAGAATTTCTCCTATTGGCGCCAAGCAATTAGGTGACCAAACCTCTCATTGGAAGAACTTCAGACATCGTTAATAATGCAAATAATAATATTAACAACTTCGTCATCTCAATTATTGATTTAATAACATATAAAATATCGATAATAATTGAATCAAACCGATGACTTCTCACATAAGCATTAATAATCAATCTTTGTGCGCTACTTATACGACCCACGCGTATTCTTCGTACTTTTACTACCGAGTAGTTCAACAAGATCAACCCAGTAAAACTTTCGTCGTTATTTTCACAAAAATATTTTTATCGCTTTTCTCAATCGACAATAATTACATTGTGGGGTCCCCAATGATTGTGCCATCGTCATTTAATATTCCCGACCAATCGAATATTATATAACAACTTGCGTACTTTGCAAAATTTATAAATATTACCCGCAACTATAACATTATATCAAATTTATTCCATAATATTCAAAAATAATATTTATAAAAAATTTATTTTTATTCATAAAAGTTGGGGTCTTACATAAAGAGAAATAATAAGAAATCGGGTTACTGACATAGTTCGGGAATTAAACCATAATCAATTGTACGAAAGGGTAAAATATACATTTTGTTAACTTAATAAAATATGGAAGTGAATTATGAAAATTAAGGGAGAATTGTGCGAGTTAGGAAAATCTTAGGGCTGAAAACCTAAGATTTGAAACTTATGAAAATATCTTAAGCAATATGCTAAGGAATAAAAAATATTCCGATAATATGTTAAGAATATGCCTTAAATGATAATTTAATAGAACCCAAAAATATTAAATTGGGAGAAGTCAAGGATGGTGTGTCCCACTAGAGTGTGATAATTGGTGATGATGGTTAGGAAATTTCTTAGAAGTGGGGAAATGACTTTATTGCCCAAAATAAAATTGTTAATGACTTTTGTGCCCTAGGAAAGAAATTGCTAGGAAGTTTTCTAGTAATTGAGAAGTGACTATTTTGCCCTAAGAGAAATTTGGTAATGACCATGACATCCTTGTAGGAAATTTTCTAATTATAGTTAGATGACAATTTTGTCCTTAAAAAAAATTGATTATGACTAATATATATGTCGTATAAGGAAATTTCTAGAAAATTCCCTTGAGATGACTTAAAGACCATTTTGTCGTTAGTCTTGAATTCCTATAAATACCCTTCCTTTCATTTCAATTAAAAAGTTTATTTCATTTTCTTTATTTCTTCCAAAAAGAGAGAGAAAGAAAAAAAATAAAAAAGAGAAGAGAAAAAGTGGGCAACCCTTTAAGGAAGAGAGGAATGGATTTTGAAGCTCATGCACCCTAAGTTCCTTTCCTATTTTGGAATATCAAGAAAAGTAGCTCATATATAAAACAAGGTGTATAAACACTAAATCTAAGCTTTGTTTAATTGTTCTGTTGGTTTTATAGAATATAAGACTTATTGTGACGTCCCCAAAACAGGTATACATCACCCATCTTGAGTCGCTAGATATCATACTATAAAAATCAAATACAAACCTCATTTATACAATCATGGAACTGTGCGTGCGAGAATCGACCACAAAGTTAAAGCTGTGAGTTTTAATACAAATGTATTTAACTCTCATGGTGCCTCGACCACAACCTTACAAAAGGTACTTTTACATAAAAGTACGAGATGATACTTTATGACAATAATTGAATCAATAATATGAGAGATATGATGCAAAGAATTCTTTGTGCAATAATTGAGTATAATCCGAGTGACTTTTTACGTAAGCATCAATAATCAAAACCGTGTGCTACTATGCAACCACACGTATTACTATACTTTTATCACCGATTATTTTATGACAACTTGCTTACTTTGAAATTTTTTTCACATATCACCCTTAACTTTAACCTTTTATAAATTTAACCATTTACTAAATAGAATAATTATAAGAAAATTGAATACTTTTATTTCATAAAATTTAGGGTCTCACACTTATGTTCTTGAAGTCTAAAACCCTTGATCCACATGTTTTTTAGTGTCTCATGTATGGATCTTACATATTTGAGTGTTTAAAAGTTCATCAAAAGGAAAGAAAAGAAAATTATGTTCAAAAGTTTGAGAAAATCCTAATTTTTATCCACTTTGATCATCTACCATTTGAGATCTACACACCCTTTTTGTGATCCGTCAAGGAGGGGTGCTAGATGTGTAAGTTAACTAGCAAACCCAAGTGGTAGCACTAAAAAATGATAATTTTTCAAGCCTTGGGACTTGTTTATGTCAAAACTGTCCAGCAAAAATAAAAAGAGCTTGAAAAGGGCAGTTTCTGGCCTATTTTTACAGGGGTATTTTCGTTAATTTTTTGTGCTTTAAAACTTCTAAATTTTTTTGGTATGATAGTATGATGAGTTAACTACATCCTGTCCGAATATGACAATTTTTGGATGTGTAGGATGAAAGTTATGGATATTACGAGAAATGACTACTTAAAAAGTAAAAGGGAATAACTCTTAGTGTGTAACTCCAAAAAATGTGAAATTTGTACATGAAGTACATATAAATAATTAACCAGAACATCCCCTGAAAGTTTCGAAGTTTTTGGACAAAAACTCGGTTTATAAAAATTGTTGCAAAATCCAACTGTTTTGGCCATTTTAAGCATAATAAACGAAACTAAAAAATTCCAGAAAAATTATATGTTCATCATGATATAATGTACTGATATTTCTCAGAAAAGAAAAATGTTTGAAACTTTTTTGGTATTTTTCAAGTAAATAGTTGAGTTACGGATAAATGTGTAATGTAGTGTTAAAAGGGTAAAAACATAATTTTTCTGACCAAATACCCTTGATATGAAGAAATCAGATTTTTAGAGGGTAGTTTGATCATATTTGATAAAATGTTATATTTATGACATTTTAGGTTTGTTAAATAAATGTTATAGTAAAGGACAAACAATTAATTAAATTGTTTATAAGTATAAAAGATTATTAAAAGATTAATAATACTATATTAAAATATTATTAAGTAATTAATAATATTTAGATTAAAATATTATTAAATGATTAATAATATTAGATTAAAGTTAAAATAAAATATTATTAAATGATTAATAATATTAGATTAAAATTAAATTAAAATATTATTAAGTGATTAATAATATTAGATAATGATTAAAATATTATTAAATAATTAATAATATTAGATGATAAAAATATTATTAAATGATTAATAATATTTGTAAATGATTAAGATTATTATTAAAGGGTTAATAATAATTACAAGTGAATAAAATATTATTAAATGATTAATAATATTAATAGGTGATTAAAATATTATTAAAAGATTAATAATATTTAAAAATGATTAAGATGTGGATAAGTGATTAAAATATTATTAAAATGTTAATAATGTTTGTAAACGATTAAGATATTATGAAGTGATTATTCAGAAGTGAATGAAATATTATTAAGTGATTAATAATATTAGACAGAAGTTTTAAGATGATGATTGAGTGATAGTAATGATAATGAGAAAATGAATTATTGACTATGTGTGGCTAAATATTAGCTAAATTATTAATGAAGTAATAGTATTACGAGGCATGATATGTTATACTAATTGAAAGATCAATCTTATAAATGATAGGTCTTTCATAAGAGATTCAATTAGATTGCTTAGCTGTAATCGACAGTCAAGGCAAGTTCTCCTAACTCAAACTCGAGTTATTATATATGTTTCAAGCATGCTAGTGAATTAATTATTGACAATTATTTAACATCTATGATTATTGATTCGCCTTTAGTTCATTTTACATATGTTCTCATCAGGTATGAAAGGCTGATCAACTTGATTACCATAAGGTTCAGTTAAATTGTTTATGTTCATTATTGACCACTCGTCATTATTGATTCATTTATTCAATTATGGAAATTTGATTCATGTTCTTTCACAATTATTATACATTGTTGAAAACTTGAAAGCTTATTCCTTTTCAATCATGATATATCCTTTTTGTACTTACACTTGCTGAGCAAAGTAGTTGCTCACTCTTGCTATATCATGATAATATTTTGAGTTAAGACGAATGTTCAAGAAGAGAAGGCAGGCGGACACAAGTACAAGAGTAGATTATTGTGCACCTTTAACTATTAAGTTATCTGATATAAATTATTTTTGTAAACCTTTTGAAGAATTTAATTAAAGATACGTATATAAGTTAAGGTTGTAGACCTTGGGAAATGTTGTAGAAATTATTGTATAAACAATATATGTTTATAATTCCGCATTAGTTTATAGAATATATATGTATTAAGATGATGTATCGTGACACACCAGGTCCGATGTTCAAGAGATCCGAATTTGGGGGCGCTACATCAAATATTTAAATTGTCCATAAATATCAAAACATAAATTATAACAAATCTTGACAGATAACTCTAGATCTCCCGTGTCATTCTCCTTTTCTTGGAGAAAATTTGACCTCAATATTTTAAAATGAAGTAGTATTAAGCACCAACAGTTAGACATTCACCATCTTATTTGTACCATGTATTCACGATTTTGTTTCTCAAATTTTTTTTTTTTGTAAATAATTAAGAAATACTCAAAGCCATCATATTAACCTGCACTTGCAACAAATGATTAAAAACGATGAAATCAAAAATTTTTAAGTTGTTGAATATAGGATTTTGAACAATCTCGTGATTAATATCAATTTTTACGATATCATATTTTTATGTCGTGATAACTCCAAATCATAATCTTCCTCAACTACTAAGCTTGGTTTGTCTTTAACTATAACCGCTTCTTCAACCACCTCATTTGTGTCTTCCACGCCTTCTACTAAAAGTGACACATGTATAAGAAATAGGATTGATGACACTAGAACTTTCTTGAAAATTTTTCGTGCAGGCTATTAAATTCTTGTAACACCTCCTAACTTTATTAATCATAAAAGAAATCTGTATTTGATGCTCTTCTCGAACTCTTCATTTCTCAACTTCATACTTATATTTATATTTCAACTTGTCAAGCCTATAATGTGCTTCTTCTAATTCCTCCAAAAAATTATTTTATTCGGACAATAAGTATTTACGATAACGTACATAAATTTCATATTCCAACAAATCACATCTATCTTTAAGGTAGCAAATTTTATATTTGATGTGAAATTTTTATTTTTGTAGTTGAGGATATTTTTTTCCCCACCAAGATATTGAAATGATTAAACTTGTTATACAAAACTTCAACATATGTTTTGTAGTTAAATTAATTTGCAGTAGCTAAATATCAAAGTTATCCACTTCAAGTCAGAATTCCAATAGCCACATAAACCCTTATATGCAATTTGCAATACTACCAGGTATGTGAGGCAGATCCAAAACAATAAGCAACAAAATAGTAATTTGCAATTTATGTTATCACATTGTGAATTGCAGCAAACTTTTCTTGATTGTCTCATAGGAAAAAGATGAAACGATGGCGGTGGCAATAATCCGCGAAAAACAAATTTATTTTTTTTCTTCTTAGACTAGATGTTGGGACGTTGTAATATGGAAATAACTTTTTTTTAAATAGAAAATTAAAAATAAAATTCAACTAATTTTATTTAATCTCACGATAAATTAACGGTTATTTGCAATCTCCGACTAAGTAGTTTCGATCGACATTATTTTTCATTCACACTAACATCGGAGTGGTTTGTCTCTAATTTATTAAGTAGAATCGTCCTTGTCGTGGGCTAACTCTCAGACTCTAATGTCAACTGGCATAGTGAAAGACCGAATAGAGAATAGAAACAATCACATGAATTGAATCAATCTATGTAACTTTGCAATCACCGGAGTTTACAAAGTTAACTAAATTGATCAAGCAACTACAATGTTTATAAATTCAGAATAATAAGAGTTTTTTCATAATAATAATCCTAAAAGACTATTTATACTACCTAAACCCTAAAAATAAATAAAATCCAAAAAATTTTAAAAAAATAAGCCCAAAACATAAATGAGTCCAAATAATTAAACGTATCTGACTACTAATTAATAAATAGAATACATCAAATATTTAAATTGTCCATAAATATCAAAACATAAATTATAACGAATTTTGACGGATAACTTTTCCGTTTCAATAATTCATGCAATGAAAAAAGTCCCACGAACAAAAAAATTTTCCAAATGGAGAAAGCAAAATCTCACGAGATTATAATGAAATCTCCTCACAAAAGAGGGAAAAAATCAGTTATCTCATGGAGAAAACAAGTTCAACAAAAGGAAAAAAAACTCCACAAAAAGAAAGAATAATTTATTAGATCAAAATAAGAGAGATCTATGATCGATGAAGGCTGACTAAAAAGAAAAGAGAAGAGAGAAGGCTGACTAAAAAGAAAAGAGAGAAAATGAAAAAAAAAGAGGTCAAGTTATTGATTCTTGATATTGTAATGATGTTTCTATGTTACTAACTTAATTATCTAAAAAATTAAGTTATTTGAAAAAGGTACTTACAATGTGTAATACTCCTTTTGAAATATAAAGAAGGGACAAATTAAAGTGTATTTGTACTATTAAATTAATTATAAAGTATTGGTCGAGAAGATTTGAATCCAAGACCTTGCGCATTCATAACTCTAATATCATGTTAAGACCTTGCGCATTCATAACTCTGATATCATGTTAAGTTACTCATTTAAAAACTTTTAGGTTACTTAACATGTTATCAGAGTGGACTATTCTTGAACTTAATTAAACACTTATTTATAACTTTTATTCTTATCTACTTGTAGTTCATTTTTAACTGGTCAAAATTATTCATTTATTAACCAGTAATCACTTCTCAATTGGGCCAAAAAAGTACATAGTCATTGTTACTAGGTCTAACTGAGCGTGAATTAAGTAGATGAAATATTAAATTCTTGAATTTTGACATAGAAATTTATTTAAAAGCTTGCATAGGCACTTAATTGGGGAGTGTTAAATATCAGGTTTTAGTGACAATTTTCTTGGTAGTGTTCTAGCTAGCTAGCAAGCTCTGTCCATAAGATGTTAAAAGGGAGTTTTTTTTTTTATCAACTAGACAACTAGTTTGATTATGAAATGACAAATTGAGTCAAAAGATGTGTCACGAACACCTAATTAAAACCACATTTCGTTTTTTTTTTCTTTTTCTTTTTCTTTTTTTGAAAAATAAAACACAAAGTTATACGTTATACGGTTCTAGTATTGAGATGGCGTGCTAGCTAGTAATTTGTTGATACATCAAATAGTGTAATATTCATTTGTCTAAAAGATGGGGTTAATTAGAAATACCAATTCTTGCAACATAACCTTTATCTAAGAAAAACAACTTAATATTTCGAAAAACATATTGGTCCTCCAGCCTGTAAAAGAAATTGTTTATCATTATCATTATATCATAATTAATGTTTTCATAAGGAGGGGCGAATTATATTAGCACATGTGTAATTAATTTTTTAATTTTAAGATTTATGATGACAAATTCATTGTAAAGGCGCCATAATTATAATGCTGTAAAAGTTAATACACTATAATTATATATTGTAGTAGTATATGATTTACAAAAGACATGACGGAATGTTTTAGGTAAAACAATTAATAATGAGAATATATTTGTGATTAAATTAATTTTGATTCCTTGAAGAAACATAATGCACGTGATGCAAATCTTACAAACGCGTATCTCTAACCCAATATAATTAATAAGTAATTCCAGCGTTAGAAAGCACACTAATTTTCTTAACCAAAAAGGTAATTGGGTTTAATTAATATTTCCCTCTCACCCGTCCATATATTGTAGAATTCGTGTCTTTATATATAACCTAACCCCTTTTCAGCAAACTTAGTATGTATATATATATATATATATATATATATATATATATATATATATATATATATATATATACCCACCCAAACCCAGTTGTTATATCTCGTGGAATTACTTCTTCCCTCCTCTCCCTCTCTCTCTCTCTCTCCTTTTAATTAGAATTAGAATCACTATACATATACATATACATATACATACATATATATATATATATATGTGTGTGTGTGTGTGTGTGTATAATGGCCTCATTGTTCAATTTCGAAAATTTGTATAAAGATAGTAAACTTGCACCTTATGGTCCAGGAACAGTCCGGGGCTGTCCTGCCCCCTCTTCCATTATGTGCTGTGTCATTTTCTGCACCCTATCAAAAAATGCCACTTATTAACCAGGTGAATTTATTAGTTTATGTGGTACAACCAACCCCTCCCCCTCTCCCTGATCTCCCTCTCCCTCTATAATAATATAGGTATAGATGTATGGATGCAAATTTCATATATACATATATTTATATAAGTTTAATTTTCCCCTTTTTTTACAAAGCATTCTAACTTCAACGAGCCCCCCGCCCTCCAACCCCACCCCCTCACCCCACCTCCACCTCCACCCCCACAAAAAAAAAAGGTTTCCTGGGTGCATGCAGAGTGCAGTGGAATCAACGGTGTCACCACATATGGATGTGCTTGCACCCGTTCCTATATCTTTTCATTTACCGGCCAGATCATGATCAGGTGAAAATTTAATTAATTAAAAACTTGATAGATTGACTATTTTCTTAGTTGATTATATATATTAGACAAATTAGTTTTCTGTTTTGTATGTTATAAACTTAACATACGTACACTAGTGTAATGAAACGTAAAATTAAATGGTTTATTTTTATCTATTTAATTTGTTTCATTTCTTCGGATGTTATTATATGAATTAAGCAGCCGAAGCAGCAATCAGAATCGTTGGAATTACCTAAACAAAAGAGAAGAAAATTACTTGTGAAATCAAAGACGGTGAATATGTCAGACACATATGACCTCATACTCCCTAACTATTACATTCCAATATTGACCGATGAGGTAATACCAAATTCATTCCTCCATCTAGCTATAGCTAGATCAATTTCTCTAGCTATCTACGACTTACATATGTATGACTTATATATTAATTCTATGAGCACTATCTATGCATGCATGCATACAGTACTAACCAAAGAAATGAGTTTGCAAGTTTAATTTTGTTAGTTATGCTTAAAAATTATGATTTTATTAAAGTCTCATATCGGCTATTTATTTTTGTAATTCCTAATTTAATTGGTATTTATTTATGTAACCTCCGAGTTAATTCCCTAGCCGTTTTCTGTAACCCCCGTTGCAACATTCATTTAATGTAAAACAGATAGCGCCTAATAATCGTTCCCTATAATACAACTATTATTCTTTTTAGCGAATACATATCATTATTGTATCTTCTCCTTCTTCTGTAAATCGCTATACAGCTTTATTGTTACATTTCTTCCTTACACAAATATACACTCATTAATTGGACATGATTCACATGACAGTCCAAAGCCTCTCCTTCAGCGAAAGACACACGATCGGAGACTTAATGAATTGAATCTTGAAGAGTGATGGAAATTGAATCGAAGAGTGATAAAGTCGGCTCCCATTTTGTCTTGTGATTATTATCGGTGGGGTGAAATCACTTTTTAGACAAATGGTATGCTACTTTCAGTTTTCCAAATTAAGTTGTTTCAATTTGCTATATTATTCGTCTTATTAATTGCTATATTTTCCAACAATCTAAAAAGTAATTTTAATCTATTAATAAGAATACATGTTGTTTTAGTTAGAAACTATGAATTTGGAATGTTAGGATGTTTGCTAATGTTGTTTCTTATATGTATTAAATCATTCACTGGGGTTAGACTATGTGTCTATTGATCATATATATGATATATATATATATATATATATATATATATATATATATATATATATATATATATAAATGTTACACAATATGTCATAATTGTATGTTTAAAAGCTTGAAGAAAAAAAATATTAGTAAGTAAAATTGTTGCACCAGATAGATGACATTAGTTTTATACCATAACACACAAAGAACGCGTAAAATCAGAGATGACACGCTCCAAAGATGTACTGATAAAATGATCTGAATGTTACTTGTGATGAGAGTACACGCAGCCTTCTGAGATTCAATTGCGTCCACCGTCCTGTTTCTCATCTCTTTGACGTTTTTGGGTGACTAATTTACATCTAACGAGGAAACAGAAAAAACACAGAGGCATTTTCTTTGAGGAATTAATGCCTCTTGCAGTGGGTAGACATTTCCCCATAAATCTCTATAGCGCCCTTCAAAGATAATAAATTTCTGTACAACTTATCAAATTTTTTCTGAAACCTATGCACCATCAGAAATTTATATTTCCTCTGCCCATTATTAGAGTCCTCATCATTGAGTAAAATTTGTCTCCAACATAAACAATGGCCAGATTAAAACTTGTATAACCAATTGACCATCATGAGATTTGGTATCTTGATTTTCAAAGTGAGTCTTATTATGAGGTGTCTAAAAAAGGAAGTCTGAGTCTTTGGTTATGGAAACAAGGAGGGTATGAAAATAAACTTAGATGGTTCAGGCGTCAGTGACAGCAGCACTGGAATTCCATTTCTTGACCACATGTTGGAGGGTAGTATTTTCTTCTCAATTCAGTTGCACTCCATTGGTCTGTGCATAAATTGTATGTTTGATAAAATATTTTACTCACTGTTAGGTGAAAAATATCTTTAAGGCATAATATATGAAAAGACTACTAATTTACAGTTCATATAGGGTGGTACTTTGCCCGTCTCAAAATAAGAATCCTGGTTAATAAGTCCAACTTTTTGATAAGCATTTGATTACAAGGGAATTAAGTTGATTAAATATCAGGATAAAAGTTGCTTAAAGACCATTTATTTGACTATGTGGATGTAAGTATTATTTTGTGAGTTAGTCTTTGCTTATGTTTGTTTTGGTAAAAAATATTTTCTTTTAGTATATATCTAGCTAACTAATTTGACAGATATGTGGTACGTCATCAGCAAATTAAAATTGATTGAACCGTGATCAAGATTACCGCTTACTTGAATAGCATTTGGTTTGAGACCTTAATTATTAAATTGGCTTTTTTGAGTCGGGAAATGTTATTGTATGTGGAAATTGTGGAAGAATTGGTGATCTATTAATTTGGGATTATAACATTTAAGATAATCTGAAAGTTTTTTTTGTTTTGCTTCCAAAATGCTGCTGGTTTAAGGAGAACTACAATATCTTGGTATTTGAAAAAGAAAATATTCAAGAGAGCCTAGTAAAAGGAGTACTTTCTTCAAGCTGTACGTTTAATTAATCTCTAATTTAATTATGATAATCTGCATGATCTTCAGAAAAATTCCAGAAAATTACAGTAATCTTTGGTAATGATAAGATACTGTTGTAAATTTTATGGAAGTATTTTAATGTGTTTATAGCATACTTAGAATATTAATTGAATAATATTGTCTGTCATTTAATTCCTTTATTAATATTTTTGAAATATTAATTGTTGGTGCTTGGAATTAAATTACCATATTGTAATAACACATGTACCCTTGTTCCTAATGAGGTGATTTAGGTTTTAGTAATTAATTGAATTATTACCTAAATTCACTTCTTATGAGCTGAAAGATAAATGGTAAATAATTGAGCATTTATATGAATTGTGTTTCCTAAGCATGACAAAGTCTTTCTTCTGTTTTTATGTTCTATTATTTTATGTTAATTTGGTTCATGTGGCAAAGATGGTGAACAATGATGATAATTCTAGATATACTCAAATCTATCTCATTGCCTTTAAAAGATGAAGCGGAAGAAATGTTTATTAAATAAAACTGAGGTTGAAAATAAGTTAGAAAGAAAAAATAGAACACTTAAAGATATGATGAATGTCATGTTAATTAGCTTTAACTTACCTTCTAATATGTGGGGAGAAGCTTGCTTTTCTAAATAATCAATTTTTAATAGAGTTCCACATAAAAGGATTGACTCTTTACCATGTCAATTATGGAAGGAACATGCACCTAATTTGGGGTATCTTAAAATGTGGGGGTATCTAGCCAAAGTAGCTATACCAAAATTTAAAAAGGAAGTTAAAAGCTAACTGGTCGATTGATAATTTTAAAGCAAGTTTTTCAGTACTTGTTGTTATGTGCTAATATTCAGCATTATGTGAAATTTTTGTGAACTATATAATTTGAGAAATGCGAAGTATATATGAGCATTATGGAGCATGTATAAATGTACAATATGATAAAGATGAAGCATGTATAAAATGTGATATTATACATAAGATGTGAAACATGAGAAATGTGATATATGCATGAGATACAAAGCATAAAAATTGTGATGTGATTATATGTGGATAATTTGCTGATATTTGGTACTGATGAAATAGTTGTGAAAACTATTAAAATATTTTTTTATTTTCTAATTTTGACATGAAAAACGAACTTGATTCTTGACATGAGAATTAATAAAAATGCACATGGTTTGTTTTTATTATGTGAAATTCTTAAGAAATTTAATTTCTTTAATAAAGAGCCATTAGGAACACCTTGTGATTCTAGTGTGTGCATTTAAAGAAAAATAAAGTGATCGGTATTGCATAAATCAAGATGCCGTAATCATTGATAGTGTAATGTACTTAATGAATTGTACTTTGTGAGACCCCGAATTTTATGAAATAAAAGTATTCAATTTTTCTATTTTGGTGAATAGTTAAATTGATAAAAATTTAAAGTTAAGGGTGACATTTGAAAATTTTTAAAAGTAAGTGATGATGAAGTTTTGTTTTATTAAGTATTATTAATGTAATAAAATGAATATTTTTTTATATAAAATGTAATACTTTTATAAAGTTATTCGCTTTTATTAAAGCTAATAAGAAATCTTTTTATATAAAAATGTAATACTTTTATAAAGTTATCTATTTTATTGTATAATAATTAGAATATATTATATTTTATTATGCATAAGTGTTTGCATAATGCTTGCATAGTGTTCAGCATAGTAAAATCTTTTTATATAAAATGTAATACTTTTATAAAGTTATTCGTTTTATTAGATTATAAATAGAATATATTATATTTTATCAGAAATCAATCTGATCATTCTGCTTAAAAGTAAATCAATCTGACCGCTCATGAATTAAATAATATGCAATCCATTCTCCTATAAATAAAGCTCATATATTCCTTCATTATTTCTTACGAATTCAATTAAACTCTGTAGAGAAACCAGTAGAAAGAATTCTTCTTCTATAATCTTGAATAAGTTTCTTTAGAGTTTAAGAAAGCTTTGAGCATAGTGCAAGTTTTCTTCGAGTATATCTATGAGACCCCGAATTTTATGAAATAAAAGTATTCAATTTTGCTATTTTGGTGAATAGTTAAATTGATAAAAGTTTAAAGTTAAGGGTGACATTTGAAAATTTTTCAAAGTAAGTGATGATGAAGTTTTGTTTTATTAGCTCAATTATTTCTACAGTAATTGCTGCATCATATCTCTCATATTATTGATTCGATTATTGTCACAGTATCATCTGTATTATATGATATATTATTAAATCAATAATTGAGACGACAAAGTTATTCATATTATTAAATTGAAATATTTACAATGTCAGAAGTTCGCAAGGAGAGGTTTGGTCACCTAATCATACCAATAGGAGAAATCCTTATTGAAAGCCCTCTTCCTGGAACGAATCGGTTGTTAAATATTGTGAGTTATAATATTAATGATGAATAAGTTCGTATGATTAAAGATGAATTTGATAGTTCCATTGTGTTGGGATTATTAGTGTTAGTAAAAATCGACATCTATTTCGATGATAATTGATGTCTGGGGGTTATATTGATAAATCAGGTAATTTATCGGATAAATGAGCAATTAATTGCTACTAATTCACATGCTTATATAACTATTTATTCACATGTGTATACTATTGAGTCACATTCACTTACTATTAGGGGAGTTGGTGCAAGATTGATAATACTTGCATGACTAAGTTAAAAATAGAGGTATAGATGGAGGTACTATACTGTAATTTGTATTTTCACATGTCTAGAACTATTGAGTCACATGATTGAACTATTGATTCACATTATTTACTATTAGGGGAGGTGGTGCAAGTTTGATAATACTTGCAGGACTAAATTAAAATGAAAGAAAAGTCGGAGGTATTGTCTTGTAATTTTTCGAGCCCCAAACGTGCAATTATCGAAAACTATATTTTTCTATAAATAAAGCTCATTCTTCCTTCATTTCTCACAAATTCACTAAAAGCTTTAGAGCCATTATTATAGTAGAGAAATTATAGAGAAAGAGGAAGAGAAGTCTGCTACCTCACTATTCCAAAGATCCAATCTTTCTTTCGAGGTAAGGGATATTATTTGTCAGACTCGTAAGGGGTATTATTTCTTTCATATTCATGAAGAGAACTTACGATATTCCATTCTTTATTATTATATTGAATAACTTTGTTTATGCCAAGACCGCATACACGGTGAAATTCTTCTATTATTCCGCTTTTTATTATTCTATCGAAATATCCAGTCGTTTGCATGATACGCTCGACACGTTCCATTAATTATTATTCGTTAATAACTCTTTCTGTCAAGGGTCTATCGCATGCATGGTGATTTGTTGTTATTCCATTCTTAATTATTACGTTGAATAACTCGCCGATGCACATTACGCTGATCTGGTTCTATTATTTATTATTCTGTTGGAATAACATGTATGTGTGGTCTATCGCATGCATTGTGATTTCTGTTGTTATTTCATTCTTTATTATTCTGTTGGAATATCTTGTCAGTGCGTATTACGCCTAACCTGGTTCTATTATTTATTATTCTGTTGGAATATCCTCACCGCAGTGAATTTCGCCCGACCGGTTCGTTTCTTTATTATTCTATCGAATATCCTATTGCGGTCAATTATGCCCGACCGGTTCCGCTTCTTTTATTATTCTCATTGAGAATAACTTTTATGCATGCGATCTATCGCATACATGGTGAATTCTTCTGTTATTCCATTCTTTATTATTCTGTTGGAATAACATGTCTATGTGGATTACCACATGCATGGTGAATGATCCTTTGTATTCATTCCTTATTAAATTGTGGAAATGATCTGTTTACGTAGATTATGATGAAAGTCATAATAAAAGCATTGGACTGATGAAAAATCATGGGTATATGAAGTATTAGTAAGTGTTATGATGAGTTATGTTGGTTATTATGAGAAAACATGAAAGTTTCTTAGAAATCACAAAGGGTTGAAAATCAGATTTTGGTGAAAATAGAACACGAAATTCAATTGACCATATCTCCTATTATATTTCGAATTTTTGAGAGTGGTCAAGTTCTAGAGTTAGATCTATGAGTTTCCTAACTTATCTAATTAGAATCATTTAAAAAGGAATTACAGATTTTCGTGTGGAATGATTTTAGTAAAGGATAAAAAATCTGGAAATGCTTAAAAAGCTACTGTCCATATTTTTAAAAGGATATTTTTGGCCACTTAATTTGTGAGAAAAATTCCGGCCTTTTGGGACATGAAAATATATGGTATAAAGTACCTCCTGTCCAAAAATGAGCTCATTCCGACTTAAAATGAGCAAGGTATGACCATTTCAATATTTAGGTTTTTCCGACGAAAAACTCTATAACCGAGTTCTATAACTCAAGTGACCTTGAAATTTAAACTGGAAGATCACGTTAACATGTAAAGATCCTGCCAAGATTTGGGAATTTCTGGAGTTAAACTTGAGGTAGCTAATTTCTTAAGGAAATAATTAGAAAATAATTTTTTGAAAAATAGTAAATGAATTTTAAAAATTCCAAAAAAAATATATGTTCAATATGGGACTATATTCTGCTAAATCCCAAAAAAAAATATTTTTGGAACTGATTTGGTATTTTTCATGAAAATACACTAGTTATGAGTATATGAGTTAAATATGTTATGTGAAGTTAAAAATTGGTAAATAGGATTTTATGGCTTGGGAATCCTATATAGGGTATATGCAGATATTTTTGATAAAGGATTTGATCATTGGTGATGAAATATTATGAGTATGGCATTTTTGAATAATTAAATGCATTATTTGATAAAGTATAAACAATTAAAATAAATTGTTTATAAGTTTAAGAAGTGATTAAAATATTATTATAATATTAATAATATTTGATTATGAGTTTATTAAGTGATTGATAATATTTGGATAAATTTAAAGTCTTTAATATTTATCCTTGTTTTCGCTTTGATTAATACTTATATCATTGTCATCATCCTCATTGTATATATTATGTTGAAAGTCATCTCAGCCTATAAGTGTATGATGGACTTGGTATGATTATGACCGTGGATTATTCTAAGATAATCATGACCGTAATGTTATAAATGATGTGAAAAAGTCCTCATTGGTCGTAGTGCATCGGTGGGATGCTTTTGGTATGATTATGGCTATGGATTCTCTTCTAAGGGTGCAAAGATAAATTGTTTTATGGCATGATCAGTACCATTGATGAAAACACGATTATCTTTGGCCCGTAGTGCTTGGATAATTCGTGGTCGTGATACTAAAAAAAATATCCTTGCCCTATAGTGCAATGGATGAATTGATGATGTGGATTAATTATCGAAATGAGTCTCAAGAATGAAATATTAATTCGGGAATGTGATAATAATGAATATCCTCGGTAGTAGTGCGTAAGGTGATTCGATGATGTGGATTATTTATTAAAATTTGAGTCTCAAAGTGATAAAATATTGATAATAAACTTTTAAATTAAGTAGAAGATAGTAGATATCATGCTCCACTTGACTCTTCTAAAATACAATTGTATGTCTTTGGCCCAGTAGTACAAAGATGAATTGTTAATGAATATCTTTGGGTAGTAGTGCAAAGATGAATTTATTAAGTATGATTATGAGCGGTAGGATTGTGATTTGGTATAACCCCGATTTTTGATATTTCGGTGAAGATAGGTGATGAAAATTATCTTCGTCCTGGGTGCGAAAAGGAATTCAGAATCACAATTATGATTATGAGTTATTCATATAATTGTGGACAGGAATTGATGATTGATGTTACAGGGATAAAACATTATTGGTGGACTTTTAACATGGAGAAGATAATAGACCTGATGGTCTATTTAACTCTTTTAATGGATTGCTCGTTCCGCTGCAACTATGGTTGAAAAGTTTTATCATCTACCATATGTTCTAAATCTCTGATTTATTATTGATAAAATCCATTGATAATTTAATTATCTTTAGTTATGATATTCTTTACTAGGCTAGTTATGCTCGCCCTTTTGCTTCACAATTTCTTTCAGGTAATAAGAGTGTAGTTGGGTCGGCCCAGATAACAGGGAATAGAATGTTGGTCTATATTTGCTGAGGTTCTCCCTAAATAGTATGGAAATAATTTTATTGAGAACTTTAGATAAGTGTGTCGTATTGTATATGTCATTTGATATTTAATTTTGGTGAACCGAATAGGGTGAGGTAAACCCAACTTTAGAAGTGTGTTTTGCCACTATCATACAAGATGTCTAATGACATACAACCTCGTGTTATCGTAAGACAGAGTTGTGCACATCCACTTGCTGAGTATATCTACGAGCACTACATATATGATCTTGGAGTTTATTTGAAATATAATTTTCACTTGGAGACAGTGGAGATAATTATATGTCAAGAGAAGACTCACCATTGGAAAGAAGATGATAGTAATCTTCTCGTTTTTCTTTGGGGTCTATTGGGTCAACCAAGGATAACTCTGTGGACATATGATATCTATCATAACTTATATTTATGGCCTCCTATGTACGAAGGTTTCCTTGAGCACTTCCCAAAGATTTTAATTTATAAAACAGTTTTTGATTATACTTTTATGTAACGTACCATTGTAAGGTTGTGGTCGACGCACCATGAGAGTTACATATATTTGTATTAAAACTTACAGTTTAACTGTGGTCGTACTCTGCACGAAAGTTCAACAGTTGTATAAATGAAGTTGTCAGTAGTGTATTTTCTGGCGACTCAAGATGGGTGATATATACCTATTTTGGGGGCGTCACAATATCCTCGCCCTACCAGTCGGAGTACTCTTCTTTCAAAGGTAAGAGATATTATTTGTTGTACTAGTAAGGGATATTATTTCTTTTATATTCATGAAGAGAACTTCTGTTATTCCATTCTTTATTATTCTGTTGGAATAACCTTTATACGTGGAATACCTTATACTTGGTGAAATTCTTCTGTTATTCCATTCTTTATTATTATGTTGGAATAACCTGTATATGCGAAGTACTGCATACATGGTGAAATTCTTTTATTATTTCATTCTTTATTATTCTGTTGGAAAATCTTGTTTGCATGTAATTTCGCTTAACTTCGGTTCCGTTTCTTTATTATTCTATTGAATATCATGTCTACAAGCGCTTATGTTTGGACCTGGTTCCATTATTTATTATTCTGTTGAATATTACGTTCGTGCGCTTATCGCCGACCGGTTCCATTATTTATTATTTTGTTGGGAATAACCTGTCTGTGCAGTCTATTGCACGCATGGTGAATCCTTCTTTTATTCCATTCTTTATTATTCTGTTGGAATAACCTGTCTATGTGGATTACCACATGCATGGTGAATAATCATTTATATTCATTCCTTATTAAATTGTGGAAATGATCTGGTTACGTTGATTATGATGAGAGTCATAATAAAAGCATTGGACTGATGAAAATCATGGGTATATGAAGTATCAGTAAGTGTTATGATGAGTTATGTTGGTTATTATGTGAAAACTTGAAAGTTTCTTAGAAATCACAAAGGGTTGAAAAATTAAATTTTGGTAAAAATGGAACATGAAATTTAATTGACCATATCTCCTATTATATTTTGAATTTTTAAGTGTGGTCAAGTTCTAGAGTTAGATCTATGAGTTTTCTAACTTATCCAAGTGGAATCACTGGAAAAGGTGTTGTAGATTTTCGTGTGGACTGATTTTAGCAAAGCACAAAAAAGTGAAAAATGGGAAAAACAACTATTGCCAGAAATTTTAAAAGGGCATTTTTGACCACTTAATTTGTGAGAAAAATTCGGCCTTTTGGGACATGAAAGTATATGGTATAAAGTACCTCCTGTCCAAAAATGAGCTCATTTCGACTTAAAATTAGCAAGTTATGACCATTTCAATATTTAGGTTTTTCCGACGAAAAATGCTATAACCGGAGTTCTATAACTCCGATGACCATGAAATTTAAACTGGAAGCTCACGTTAACATGTGTAAGATCCTGCCAAGATTTGGGAATTTCTGGAGTTAAACTTGAGGTAGCTAATTTCTTAAGGAATTAATTAGAAATTGATTTTTGAAAAATAGTAAATGAATTTTAAAATTTTCGAGAAAAATATATGTTCATTATGGGACTATATTCTGCTAAATTCCAGAAAAAAAATATTTTTGGGACTGATTTGGTATTTTTCATGAAAATAATTTGGTTACGAACATATGAGTTAAATATGTTATGTGAAGTAAAAAAATTGGAAAATAGGATTTTATGGCTTGGAAATCCTATATAAGGTATATCCAGATTTTTTATGAGGGATTTAATCATTGGTGATGAAATCTTATGAGTATGACATTTTTGAATGATTAAATGCATTATTTGGTAAAGTGTAAATAATTGAAATAAATTATTTATAAGTTTAAGAAGTGATTAAAATATTGTTATTTAATAATATTAGATTATGAATGGTTGATAATATTTGGATAAATTTAAAGTCTTTAATATTTA
Organism: Panax ginseng; assembly: GCA_020205605.1. Taxonomy (NCBI): domain Eukaryota; kingdom Viridiplantae; phylum Streptophyta; class Magnoliopsida; order Apiales; family Araliaceae; genus Panax; species Panax ginseng. The sequence continues at coordinate 127,034,220 of CM035144.1, forward strand.
TCCTTGTTTTTGTTTGATTAATACTTATATCATTGTCATCATCCTCATGTATATATTATGTTGAAAGTCATCTGTGGCCTATAGTGCATAGATGGACTTGGTATGATTATGACCAGGGATTATTCGGTATAATCATGACCGTAATATTACAAATGATGTGGAAAAAGTCCTCATTGGCCGTAGTGCATTGATGGACAGTTTTTGGTATGATTATGGCTATGGATTCTCTTCGGCCGAGGGTGCAAAGATAAATTATTTATGGCATGATCAGGACCGTTGATGAAAACACGATTATCTTTGGCCCGTAGTACATGGATAATTCGTGGTCGTGATACTAAAAGAATATCCTTGGCCTATAGTGCAGGGATGAATTGATGATGTGGGTTAATTATTGAGCTGAGTCTCAGCAATGAAATATTAATTCATGGATGTGATAATAATGAATATCCTTGGCCGTAGTGCATTGATAATTCATGGATGTGATATTAATGAATATCCTTGGCCGTAGTGTAGGGTGATTCGATGATGTGGATTATTTATTGTTTTCTGAGTCTCAAATGATAAAATATTGATAATAAACTTTTAAATTAAGTAAGATAGTAGATATCATGCTCTACTCGACTCTTCTAAAATACAGTTGTATGTCTTTGGCCTGTAGTGTAAGACCCCAACTTATTATAAATAAAATTGAATTTCCTCTAATTATATTTGTGAATAATAAGGTATTAATTTGATATAATTCTCTAATTATGGGTGAAATGTGCAAAGTTTACAAAATAAGCAAGTGGTTATAAAATATTCATTATTGTTTGGGAATATTCGTTTGGTCGTGGAATATTCTTTTTTGTTTCGGGATCTCTCAGATTTACCTGGCTAGCCATTGGTGGGCCCATAACGGAAAACGGTTGGATGAAAGAAAATGACAAAGATTGAGTTTTATAAATAACGGCATAAATTGTTACCGTTAACACTGTTGGGTTACCTGGTGGTTAAAATAAAGAATATGCGTGGTTCACAAGAAGACACCAGTATTGCATGATATTGTTGAATTATTGATCCTTACGTAAGAAGCGCACTATTCAATAATTGTTACGATGAATTTACCGCTCAATATTATATTGATTCAATAATTGTTGCGTTGATATTTTGTATCGCTTGTTTCAATAATTGTCATTACACAAGATTTTCCATTATCAAATCAATAATTCATATTATTTGAATAATATTATCGATAACATTATTGGCAATGTCTAGAAAGTTCATTTAAAGAGAGTTTGGTCACCTAATTGCATGCTAGGTAAGGAGAGAAATCCTTATTGGAAAGCCCTCTTTCCTCACGAGGAGCGGCTGGTTTACGATCTTTGTGATTCTCGTAATATTATTTTTAAAATAATTAATTATTGATTATTATGATAAAGAAAATATTTATTTTATGTGGATATAGATGGAGAAAATTTTAATGTGACAATTGTTGAAAATTAATATTTTATCTTTTTCTCGATAAAATAATTCATTTAAATATATTATTTTAATAATATATTAACTATGATATTTTTATAATGAATGTGGGATATATGAGTATATGAGGAGGTAGAGTATTTTGTGGCATTAAATGTTTAATACATGTTTTGTGTGTTCTGGACACAATTCTTGACCGAAAATTTATTATAGTATAAAATCACCTGCTTATGGATTTTGGTCAATTTCGCTTGGAATTTGGAAAAACTTTCTTCAAAAGTTGTAGAGAATGGAATTTCCCATGGAAATTCGCTAGTTTTGAATTTTTCGATAATCGCGCTATTTTCTACGAATTGTTGAGGTTTCGGAAAATAAAATGATTTTTATTAAATTAATGGGTGGGACCCACTTTTTGGTTGGTGAGTAAAACACATGGGTCAGCTGATTTTTATTCAAAGATGGTCGGTATTGAGTCTTGTCAAAGACATGTAGAAGAAAAGTTTGAAAATAAATAATATTAATTTATTATTTTAGTCTCCTTCATGCGTTCTAAAGATTTTCCATAAATAGAGGGTTAAGTTAGAATTGAAAATCACACGAAACAAAGTTTTCTCTCTATATTATCGAGCGATTATTGTGAGTATACTTTGAGTGTTCTTTATACGGTGCGAGTTTTTGTCAAGACTATATCTAAAAATTGATCGGAAATACTTATTTTTTTGGTAAGTGTATTATTTTCTTCTTAAATGATATTTTTTCTTCAATATCATTATCGTCAAGTATTGGTGAACTTTTTATCAAATTTGGAACTTGTTGTGTTTCAGGAGTTACTATTCACGATACTCTGCAATATTCATAGAAAAATAAATTTTTTCTTTTTGTCCAAAATATCTCGCTCGATACTAGCTTTTGATTGATCCATACTTTGATCATTCTTGAATTTTACACCAATATGATTATTTTCGAGGTATTTTTAGACATGGGTAAAAACAAAGTACTTAATCCTTAATCCTTGTCATTTTGTTTCACCGGATTCGCTTCTTTAAAAATGTTTTTCATCATCCTCGATCCCTAAATGGTGATATAAATGAATATCTTTGGCACTGTAGTGCAAAGATGAATGATTAACTAATGAATAGCTTTGGCCCGTGGTGCAAAGATGAGCAGTGTTGAGATGAACATGACCAACCGGTGATACAAATGAATATATTTGGCACGTGAAGTGCAAAGATGATTAAAGATGTATATTGATTGTTATTACAGGATAAACTATCGATGATGGACTTTTAAACCTTAGAAGATAGTAGAATTCTTTCTCTACGTGACTCTTCTAAATGGATTGTCAAGCTTCCACGATTTGTTGATCTAAAACTTGTTGTCTATTGTATTCTATTAGATTTTTCCTGTCAAGACTAACGATAATTTGTTGTATATTATCTTAGTCATAATATTCTTCTTTAGGCTAGTTGAGCTCACCCTTTTCCTTTTTGTTCCATTTTTCTTCTCGGGAGGTGAGAACATAAGCGAGGATCGAGTCCGGGGTATGGAGTGATGGTTTTAGGAAGATGTTTTAGCTTGTCCTCACTTTATTTATGTAAAATAGTGTATGAATAATTGTAATGAGGACTTATTTGAGTGTGGATATTGTCTAGAAGATTATATTTGTATTTAAATTCAAAGTTTATGTTGTCGTATTTTGCACGACAATTGTATCATTGAAATTGTAGTTTGCTTTCTGTACCATGTATTTTGTGACTCAGAATGGGTGTTGTATACCTATTTTGGGGCGTCGCGGTTATTGGTATCGAGCTTAGGATATGATCTCCATGAGATCGGGGAATAGAACTAGGAGGGAGAGACGAGTAAATCCTTCGCTAAGATGTCCTACCTAAGCTTATTTGTTGGCTCATTATAATATAGGATATTATGTGATATGTTAATTTGTTTAATTAACCTTGTTTTATAAGCGATGTTAAGAATGGGCTGCGAGAACGTTAACAATGGAGTTTATGAGACCGTGGAACAACCTTTAGTCGCAACCGAGAAGCGTCTGCAACAGAAGGCAATATTCCTCCGTGTAAACAACACTACTCGAGCAAACGATGAACGATGGAATGTTTAAGAGCTTTTTGCGCTTCATGCAAAATCGCATGCGGAGACTGCGTGTACAAAATACGGGTGGAAATGATGGCAACGCATCATTCGTCACGACCAAGCGATTCAAGGAGTTGGGACCACCAGATTTCCATGGAAAGTTCGGATCCGATCAAAGCGTAAACGTGGGTCAAGCAAATTACCAAGATATTCGATGTCTTGGGGTGCACGGAGGAACGAAGGTTCCATTCGCCACCTTTATGTTTCGTGGTGAAGCAGATTCATCGTGGGAATCTGTGTGAAGCGTACTGACCAGATGCACTTAACATGTCTTGGGAGAGATTTGAGAACTCTTCAATGACAAGTACTTTCCGAAAGTATTCGTCTATACGAAGGAGGTAGAGTTTATTAGACTCGAAACGTAACAACACGACGGTGTCTCAAAGACGAGGCAAAGTTCGCAGAGTTATCCGTGCTTGCACCTCATTTGGCGGAGAATGAGGAAATCGAATGACGCCATGTGTTTCGAGAGGTCTAAAACCCAAGATTAAATCAATACCTTATCTCTCATAAGTTTTCTCAGTATTCGGATGTTGTCAATGGGGCTCAATTATTAGAAGCGAGATAGTGAGTATACTCAACCGAGGACCACAATCGTAGTAGTCATCGAACGATGATAACCAACAGGAGGAAAGAATACTGGACAAAGCGGTAACCACTCGGGTGGTAATCGTGGACATGATAATAGGAGAGGTGACTTAAGTGGAAATTTCGAAAGAGAAGATTCAACAATGACGGAAAGATATCAACAAAGACAGACCAAAGACCAACAACAAATGCTAGGGGAGGAGAACGACCGCTAATTAGATGTTACAAATGCGGGAAGGAGAGGGACATATCATTATCAAACCGCCCACAACAATCCAAGGTATGTTACAACCGTGGAAAGGAAGGCCACATCGCTCGAGATTGTACTTATAAGCGAAACCAAGTTCAATGGGAGTATGGTGATTCCAAGGTCATCCGGATAAATCGAATCGCTAGCCTGGAAGAGCTTTTTGTCGTGGTCGCCAAAAGCGTGAGGAACCCGAACGAGGTGATCACGGTAAGCTAATCTTGAATTCTTGCGAAGTTTATACCTTACTTAGATACTGGGCCTACCCATTCTTTTATCTCTCCTGCTTGTGCTCAACGCTTAAACTTGACTCAGGAGAAATTAGATTTTGATTTATCTGTTGAAACTCAGATTGGGTGAAACCTTCGTTACATCTACGATTTATAAATCTTGCATGATCCAAGTTGGCACTATCACATTACATGTTGATATTATCTCTTTAAAGATACTTGCTTTTGATGTGATTTTAGGAATTGATTGGTTAACCACTCATCATACCAAAATTGATTATTTTAAGTAAGGTGGTTAGTTTTCATATTCCTAACCAACCTGTCATCTGAATTCAAACCACTAAACCACTAAAATCATCCATCATCATATCAAGCCACAAAAAGCTATTCGTTTATTGAAAACGGATGTCAAGCTTTCTTAGCCCATGTTATGGATTTGAATAAAGACAAGTCGATTTGAATAATATTTACGTGGTTAGAGAATTCCACGATGTATTTCAAGAAGAGCTTCCCGGTTTACCCCGAGCGTGATGTTGAATTCTTTATTGACCTTGAACCGGTACAAAACCCATTTCTAAAACCCCATATCGAATGGCTCCTATTGAACTTCGTGGAGTTAAAAGTCCAACTACGAGAATTATTAGACATCGGTTTCATTCGGTCCCAAGACGTCTCCTTGGGGTGCTCCTATTTTATTCAGTAAAGAAGAAAGAGCGGGAGTATGCGACTTTGTATTGACTATCGAGAATTGAACCATGTCACCATCAAGAATAGGTATCCGCTACCTCGCATTGATGACCTATTCGACCGCCATACAAGGCGCATTATTTTCAAAGATTGATCTTCGTTTTGGATATCATCAATTTGAAGATTAAAACCGAGGATATTCCAAAATGCGACATTCGAGACTCGATACGGGCATTATGAATTCTTGGTCATGTCTTTTGGATTGACTAATGCTCCCCGCCGCTTTCATGGATATGATGAACCGTATTCAAGGAATATTTGGATAAGTTCGTTGTTGTCTTTATTGATGACATCCTCATCTATTCCAAAAGCTGTGAAGATCATGAGCACCATTTGAAGGCTGGTACTACAAAGACTTCGTGAACACAAGCTTTATGCCAAGTTCAAGAAATCACGAAGTTCCGCTTGAGGAAGTAGCATTCCTTGGGCACGTGGTGTCAAAACAAGGAGTATCTATCGACCCGGCGAAGATTGAAGCAATACAAAGTTGGAGCAACCAAGTCGGTGATCAAGTCACGTAGCTTTTCTTAACATGGGTTATTATCGGAGATTTGTGGAAGGATTTTCTCGAATCGCTACTCTGTTAACTCGGTGACTCGGAAAGATACAAAATTCATATGGGCGGAGAATGTGAGAAGAGTTTCCAAGAGCTCAAGAGGAGACTCATTTCGGCACTGTTACGACAATACCATCCGTTCGGATGGATTTGTTATCTACGCCGATGCTTCCGGCAAAGGGTTAGGATGTGTTCTCATGCAACATGGGAAAGTCATAGCCTATGCCTCACGACAACTCAAAGAATATGACAGAATTATCCTACTCATGATCTGGAGTCATAGCGGCAATCTTGTTTATACAAGATATGGAGACTTCTTATGCGGGGAGAAAGTAGAGATTTATACGGATCATAAAAGCCTCAAATATTTCTTCACCCAAAAAGAACTTAACATGCGGAAACGACGTTGGCTGGAGCTGTTAAAAGATTACGATCACACTATTCAATATCATCCTAGAAAAGCGAACGTGGTAGCTGACGCATTGAGTAGAAGATCATATGCAAGTATGAGTGCGATATTGTCAACGCAAAGGCCCATTTTGTATGACTTGCAAAGGATGGAGGTAGAATTAAAGACTCCAGGGACCCACATAATGATGGCGAATGTACGAGTAGAACCGACTTTAATCGATAAAGTTAAAGTTGCTCAAGCTACGGACACAGGGGTGATCGTATGAAGAAGAAAGTCTGAAGAGGAGCTATTCAGAAGCGAGAATTGATGAAGAAGGAATACTTAGATTCAACTCCGGACTTTGTGTTCTCGACAACTCGATTTGAAGCATAGAATCATGATGGAGGCACACAACACACCGTTTTAAATCCATCTCGGGAGTACCAAATGTATCATGATATTCGACATACATTTTGGTGGAACAATACGAGAGAGATCGCGGAGTTTATCTCAAGGTGTTTAACTTGTCAACGAGTAAAGGCGGAGCATCAAGTGCCAAAGGGTCCATTGCAACCACTTGAGATTCCTGAATGGAAGTGGGAACACATTACAATGGATTTAAATTCTGGTCTTCCCAAAGTTTCTCAAGGCATAGATGCGATTTGGGTTATTATTGATAGATTAACCAAGTCTGCTTTCATTTCTTACCTATCGAGAAACTTATTCCTTGAACATCTTGCTCGTATGTACGTGAATGAGATTGTGCGATTGCATGGCATGCCAAAGATCCATAGTTTCGGATCGTGACCCGAGATTCACTTCAAGATTTTGGGTTAGCTTACGAAAGCTATGGGCGCGGATTCTGATTCGGGCCAAAGATACCATCCTCAAACAGACGACAATCGAGAGGACTATTCAAACCCTTGAAGATCTATTAAGACTCTCTAGATTTCAAAGGAAGTTGGGATAAGTACTTTACCATTTGGTGGAATTCTCTTACAACAACGATTATCGAAGCAAGTATAGGCATGGCTCCATTTGAGGCGTTGTATGGATTTAAAATGTAGTTCTCCAAATTATCTTTGGGGCGAGTGGGAGAAACAACATTGTTGGGACCGAATTAGTACATGACTGACTAGAGAAAAGATCCAAATGATTCGACAACGTATTCAAACTTCACAAGATCGACAAAAGAGTTATGTTGATCTTCATAGAAAGGACGTGGAGTTTAATATTAGAGATCATGTATTGTTAAGTATTTCTCCATGGAAAAGAGTTACAAGATTTGGGAAAAGAGGAAAGCTCAATCCAAGGTTTGTTGGTCCATTTGAGATTCTTGACCGAATAGGAAACGTAGCCTATAGACTCGATTTACCTCCAAGTATGTCTCGTGTTCACAATGTATTCCACAGATCAATGCTTCGTAAATATGTGAAAGACCCGAACCACATTATTGCGTTAGAACCAGACAAGATAACTGAAGATTTAACATATGAGGAGATACCTGTTGAGATTTTGGATAGGAAAGAGCATGTCTTACGCACGAAGGTTATACCACAAGTTAAGGTTTTGTGGAGAAACCATGCAATTGAGGAAATGACATGGGGTTTTAATCGAAAATGAAAGCGGTACCCTCACCTTTTCGATACACTGAATCGTCACGTCAATTTCGAGGACGAAATTTTATAAGGAGGGGAGGTTGTAAGACCCCAACTTATTATAAATAAAATTGAATTTCCTCTAATTATATTTGTGAATAATAAGGTATTAATTTGATATAATTCTCTAATTATGGGTGAAATGTGCAAAGTTTACAAAATAAGCAAGTGGTTATAAAATATTCATTATTGTCGGGGAATATTCGTTTGGTCGTGGAATATTCTTTTTGTCGGGAATCTCCATACGACGGCGCAGTCATTGGTGGGCCCCATAACGGAAAATGGTTGGATGAAAGAAAACGACAAAGATTGAGTTTTATAAATAACGGCGTAAATTGTTACCGTTAACACTGTTGGGTTACACGGTGGTTTAAAATACGATAATATCGTGGTTGCCTTAAAGAAGATAGCACCGGTATTGCATGTATTGATTGTTGAATTATTGATCCTTACGTGAAGGCCTTTACTCAATAATTGTTACGATGAATTCTTTATTCAATATTATATTGATTCAATAATTCTTTGCGTTGATATTTTGTATCATTTGTTGTTTGATAATTGTCATTACACGAGTATTTTCCATTATCAAATCAATAATTCATATTATTTGAATAATATTATCGAGATAACATTATTGGCAATGTCTAGAAAGTTACATCTAAGGAGAGGTTTGGTCACCTAATTGCGGCCAAAGAAGGAGAAATCCTTATTGAAAGCCCTCTTTCTTGGGAGCGGCACGGTTGTCGATCTTTGTGATTACGTAATATTATTTTTAAAATAATTAATTATTGATTATTATGATAAAGAAAATATTGATTTTATGTGGATATAGATGGAAAAAATTTTTAATGTGACAATTGTTGAAAATTAATATTTTATCTTTTTCTGATAAAATAATTCATTTAAATATATTATTTTAATAATATATTAACGGTGATATTTTTATAATGAATGTGGGATATATGAGTATATGAGGAGGTAGAGTATTTTGTGGCATTAAATGTTTAACACATGTTTTGTGTGTCGGTGGACACAATTCTTGATCGAAAATTTATTATAGACTATAAAATCACCTGTTTATGGATTTTGGTCAATTTATGTTTGGAATTTGGAAAAACTTTCTTCTGCAAAGTTGTAGAGAATGGAATTTCCCATGGAAATTCGTGAGTTTTGAATTTTTCTGATATCCGCGCTATTTTCTACGAATTGTTGAAGTTTCGGAAAATAAAATGATTTTTATTAAATTAATGGGTGGGACCCACTTTTTGGTTGGTGAGTAAAACACATGAGCTGCTGATTTTATTCAAAGATGGCTGGTATTGAGTCTTGTGCAGCATGCGTAGAAGAAAAGTTTGAAAATAAATAATATTAATTTATTATTTTAGTCTCCTTTGGCGTTACAGCATTTTCCTATAAATAGAGGTTAAGTTAGAATTGAAAATCACACCGAAACAAAGTTTTCTCTTTTATCTCTCTATATTATCGGCGTATTCTTGTGAGTATACTTTGAGTGTTCTTTATCTGGTGCGAGTTTACATCATTAAGATCTACCAAAATTCGATCGAAATACGGTTATTTTGAGGTAAGGGGTATTATTTTTTCTTAAATGATATTTTTTCTTCAATATCATTATCTTGAAGTATTGGTGAACTTTTTATCAAATTTGGAACTTGTTGTGTTCTGGGGTTATTATTCACGTATCTGTACTATTCACGAATCTGACCTTATTCAAGAAAAATAAAAATTTTCTTTTGTCCAAAATATCTATTCTGGATACTAGCTTTGATTGTATCCATGTTTTGATCATTCTTGAATTTTACACCAATATGATTATTTTCGAGGTATTTTTGGACATGGGTAAAACAAAGTACGAATCCTTAATCCTTAATCTTTGTCATTTTGTTTCACTGGATTCATTTCTTTAAAAATGTTTTTCATCATACTCGATCTAAATGGTGATATAAATGAATATCTTTGGCTTTGTAGTGCAAGATGAATGATTAACTAATGAATATCTTTGGCCGTAGTGCAAAGATGAGCAGTGTTGAGATGAACATGACCAATTGGTGATCTGAAATGAATATCTTTGGCACAGAGTGCAAAGATGATTAAAGATGTATATTGATTGTTATTACGAGGATAAACTATTGATGATGGACTTTTAAACCTTAGAAGGCGGTAGAATTCTTTCTACGTGACTCTTACTAATGGATTCTTTATTTCATTGCATTTGTTGATCTAAAACTTGTTGTCTATTGTATTCTATTAGATTTTTCCTGTTGAAGACTAACGATAATTTGTTGTATATTATCTTAGTCATAATATTCTTTATTGGGCTAGTTGAGCTCACCCTTTTCCTTTTTGTTCCATTTTTCTTCTCGGGAGGTGAGAACATAAGCGAGGATCGAGTCGGGGTATGGAGTGATGGTTCTAGGAAGATGTTTTAGTATCCTCACTATTTCTGTAAAATAGTGTATGAATAATTAATGAGGACTTATTTGGGTGTGTATATTGTCTAGAAGACAATATTTGTAGTCAAACTTACAGTTGTATTGGCGTATTCTACACGACATCTTTATTATCAAAGTTGTAGTTTGCTTTCTATACCATGTATTTTGGCGACTCAGAATGGGTGTTGTATACCTATTTTGGGGGCGTCACATGTAGTACAAAGATAAATTGTTAATGAATATCTTTGGCCGTAGTGCAAAGATGAATTTATTAGTATGATTATGAACAGGGATTGTGATTTGGTATAACCCTGATTTTTGATATTTCAGGTGAAGATAGGTGATGAAAATTATCTTCGTCACGGTGCGAAAAAGAAATTCGAATCACAATTATGATTATGAAGTTATTCATATGATTGTGATGCGAAATTGTTGATTGATGTTCTGAGGATAAAACATTATTGGTGGACTTTTAACATGGAGAAGATAATAGACCGATTGTCTATTTGACTCTTTTAATGGATTGTTTGTTCCTCTGCAACTATGGTTGAAAAGTTTTATCATCTACCATATGTTCTAAATCTCTAATTTATTATTGATAAAAGCCATTGATAATTTAATTATCTTTAGTTATGATATTCTTTCTCGGGCTAGTTGGTTTCACCCTTTTGCTTCACAATTCCTTTCGTAATAAATAAGAGTGTTGTTGAGTCGAGTGGATAACAGGGAATGAACGGTGGTCTATAGTCATTGAGGTTTTCCCTAAATAGTATGGAAATAATTTTATTAAGAACTTTAAATAAGTGTTTCGTATTGTATCGCTCATTTGATATTTAATTTTGGTGAACCGAATAGGGTGAAAGTAACCCAACTTTGGAAAGGTGTTTTGTCACTATCATACAAGATGTCTAATGACATACAACCTCGTGTTATCATAAGATAGGGTTGTGCACATCCACTTGCTGAGTATATCTACGAGCACTACCTATAGAGTTTATTTGAAATATAATTTTCACTTGGAGACAGTGGAGATAGTTATATGTCAAGAGAAGACTCACCATTGGAAGGAACATGATAGTAATCTTCTCGTTTTTCTTTGGGGTCTATTGGGTCAACCAAGGATAATTCTCTGGACATATGATATCTATCATAACTTAGATTCATGGCCTCCTACCATATGACGGTTTCTCTCGAGCATTTTCCAAAGATTTTAATTTCTAAAATGCTTTTTTTGTGTACCTTTATGTAAGGTGCAATTGTGATATGAGTCGAGTTGGTATATGTATTTGTATTTAAACTTACAATTATACATATCGTCAGATTTTACACCTACAGTTGTATAAATGAAGCTGTAAATGATTTTTATAGTGTATTTTCTGGCGACTCAAGATGGGTGATGTATACCTATTTTGGGGGCGTCACATACTCGACCTGATATTAAATATGTCATTAGTAGACTTAGCAAATATATGCATAATCCTTCATAAGTTCATTGGAATGCATTGTCACGTCTAATGAGATATTTAAAAGGAACAGTTAATGTAAGTGTACATTTTTATGATCATCCTAATATTTTTGAAGGATATTGTGATACTAATTGGGTATCTGATAATGATGAAACAAGCTCCACTAGTGGATATATGTTTACATTAAGTGGATGAGTTGTCTCTTGGAAATCTTCTAAACAAACTTGTATTGTTAAATCTACTATGAAATCTAAATTTTATTGCATAAGAATTGACAAGTACATAAGCAGAGTGGCTGAGGAATTTATTGGTAGACATATCGTTGTGGCCTAAACCAATTAATTCCTTCTATATCTCTGCATTGTGATTCTCAAGATGCTATTGGACAAGCAATGAACCATGTGTATAATGGAAAACAGAGACATATTTGCTTGAGACATAATATTGAATGAGGATTGATCAATAAACAGTGTTATTTCCATGGAATTTGTGAGGTCTGAAAAGAACCTAGCAGAAAGGGATTGATTAAAAAGAGTGTCCAAAAAGCATCCAGAGGGATGGGACTATTTCCAACATCTTAAGTAAGTAATACGCGATGGAAACCCAACCCATGTGATTGGAGATCCCATGAATTGGGTTCGATGGGTAACAACAAGTCGCGTAATTACTTAATTATAGCATTACAATTATTTATATCCCTTCTTGTGTGTGTGACACCCCCAAAATAGGTCCATTCCATCCAACCCATTCTGAGTCGCCAAATACATGGTACAGAAATAACTACAACTTTATTATTACAACATATAAAAACCGTGAGTTTAAATACGAGATATTGCCATCTAGACAATATCCACACGCAAAATAAATCCCCATCATAATTTTTGATACATTATTTTACAAAAATGGTGAGGACTACTAAACAACTCTCTCTAGAACCTTCATTCCATACCCCACTAAGAATCGCTACATTCTCGCTCTCAGAAGAAAAAATGGAACAAAAAGGAAAAGGGTGAGCTCAACTAGCCCAATAAAAGAATATTATGACTAAGATAATATACAACAAAACTATCGTTAGTCTTCAACAGGGAAAAATTTAATAGAATACAATGAGACAACAAGTTTTAAATCAATACTCACTTGCATGAAAATATTAATTCATAGAAGAGTTACGTAGAGATGAAATCTACTAATATCTATGAATTTAATAGTCCATCATCAATATTTTTATCCTCGTAACATCAATCAATATATATCTCGAATCATATGTTCATCCTTGCCATACAAAGCCAAGGACATTTACCACCGGGTCATGTTCATCTAAACACTGTTCATCTTTTGCTTTCTGGGCCAAAGATATTCATCGAAATCATTTATCTTTGCACTACAGGCCAAAGATATTCATCAGAAATCATTCATCTTTGCACTACAGGCCAAAGATATTCAATAATATCATCATTTAAGACTGAGGATGATGAAAAATATTTTTTTTTTTTTAAAGAAACGAATCCAGTGAAACAAAATGACAAGGATTAAAGATTCGTACTTTGTTTTATCCACGTCCAAAAATACCTCAAAAATAATCATAGTGGTGTAAAATTCAAGAATGATCGAAACATGGATACAATCAAAGCTAGTATCCACAATAGATATTTTGGACGAAAAGAAAAATTTTCATTTTTCGATGAATAGTCTTAAATGATTCGTGAATAAGATGCAGATATCGTGAATAGTAACCCGATACCAAAAGTTCCAAATTTGATAAAAACTTCAGATCAATATTTCAACATAATGATATTGAAGAAATAATATCATTACGAAAAAAATAATATCCCTTACCTCGAAAGACAAGATTTTAGTTGAAACACCTGATATAAAGCTATGACTTGAACTTTCACCGTATAGCAATACTCAAAGTATACTCAAAATACTCACAAGAATACGCCGATAATATAGAGAGAAAACTTGATTTACGTGTGATTTTCAATTCTAACCTAAGCACTCTATTTATAGGAAAATGCTTTTAGAACACCAAAGTTAAAAATTTAATAAATTAATAATATATATATATATATTAAGTTTTCTCGCCAACCTTCCTAGATCTGAATTCAAAGAACATGACACATTTATAACATGTGAACACTCACCAAAACGTTTTTATTATTTAAAATAATTAAAACTTTCAAAAATCAATTATTTTGGAACTCAAAACTTCAATAATTCATAATAAATAGCCCTTTTGCCAGAAAATTCGAATCTCGCGACTTTTTATAGGAAATTCAATTATCTACAACTTTACAGAAGAAAGGTTTTCCAAATTCCAAACAGAAATTGGCCGAAATCCACAAACGAGAGATTTTACAGTATAATCAAATTTCACAAATAATAAATGGGGTCCAATTTACATGTTTAACATGTTTTAAACATTTATTGCAACAAAAATACTCTTTCTCCTCGTATACTCATATATCCCACATTCGTTGTAAAAATATCACCATTATTTATATTATTAAAATATAATAATATATATATATATTTAAATTAATTATTTCATCAGAAAAAGATAAAATTTCAATTTTCAACAATTGTCACATTAAAATTTTCTCTATCTATATCCACATAAAATTAATATTTTCCTCATCATATGAATCAATAATTAATTATTCACAAATAATATTACAGAATCACAATATTGACAACCAGGAAGTTCCCAGGAAAGAGGGGGCGTTCCAATAAAGATTTCTCCTTACTGGCGCGCAATTAGGTGACCAAACCTCTCCTTAGACAGAACTTTCTAGACATTGCCAATAATATTATCTAATAATATTATTCAGATAATATGAATTATTGCTTCGATAATGAAAAATACTGTGTAATGACAATTATTGAAATAACAGCAATATAAAATATCAATGCAGCAATTATAGAATCAATAAAATAAAATATTGAACAGTAATTACTGTAACCATTATTGAGTAGTGTCTTCTTACGTAAGAATCAATAATTGGTGCAATACTGAGTGTCTTCTTTGTTGACAACGCCAGATATTAGTGTGTTTTTAACCATCAGGTATTCCAACAAGATAATCTGTGAATAACACATAGTTATTTATAAACAACTTATTCTTGTCATTTCTTCCTCCAATGGCTTTCCGTTATGGGGCCCACACATGGCTTCATTAGTCGCATTTAATATTCCTCAAAGGTAGGAATATTCCACGACCAAACGAATATTCCCGACGATAATGAATATTATATCACCACTTCGCTTATTTAAAATATTTATGATTTTACCCATAACTAACCACATTAATCAAATCCACCCTTACTATTTCAAAATAATAAATAAAGGAAATTCCTTTTTATTTAAAAAAATTTGAGGTCTTACAACCTCCTCCTTATGAAATTTAGTCCTCGAAATTGACGTGTCGCGATACTGTGTTTCAAAAAATGAGAATACCTCGCTTTCATTTCCGTTTCCAACTCTCAGATCATTTCCTCAATAGCATGGTTTCTCCACAAAACTTTAACTTGTGGTTTAACCTCGGTACATAGGACATGTTCTTTCCTATCCAAGATCCTGATAGGTACCTCCTCGTACGTTAAGTCTTCGGCTATCTCGTCCGGTTCTAACTCAATAACGTGGTTCGGGTTGTCCACATATTTACGTAACATCGATACGTGAAAACGCGTTATGAACACGCGTCATACTTGGCGATAAAATGAGTCTATAGGCCACGGTTCCTATTCGATCGAGAATTTTAAATGGATTAATAAATCGAAGGTTTGAGCTTTTCTCACCTCACCGATTCTCGTTTTTGAAATAACAACTTCAGCACCTCCTTCTTCAAATTCATCACCTCGGTGTAGCTTAAATGACTTTAACTTTATCGATTAAAGTCGATTATACACGATATCATCACGTGGGTACCTAAAGTTTTCATCTCCATCTCTATTATTTGTAAATTATACGAAATGAGTCTTTGACAATATCGTGACTCATTTCTTTGTACGATCTTCTACTCAACACGCCATTTACCACGTTCGTTTTTCCGAGGATGGCATGGTCGAACATGTCTTTGAAATGAGTCTCCTCTTGAGTTCTTCAAGCTCTTCCCACATTCCTTGCTTCCATTCGAATTTTGTATCTCTACGAGTCAAATTGCGTTAATGGAATAGCGATTCGAGAATATCCTTCAACGAATCTCCGATAATAACCAACTAAGCCTAGAAAGCTATATATTTCGATTCACAAACTTAGATTGTTCTCAATCGCGACTCATATCCCAACCTTAGATAACACATTACAATGACACCTATCGGTTTCTATCGCATCGAATATGGTGTCTCCCTACGGAGAGTGCCGGCGGTGCATTCCACAAAAGAAGTCACCAGATAGAGGCTCGGGTATCAACTTCTACAATTGGGTTTTAACTCAAAGTTCAATAGAGCCATTCGATATGAGATTTTAGAAATGGGTTTAGTCTTAGGATTTAAAAGTCGATACATTTTCAATATCACGCTCTGGGAGTAGGCCAATGAATTCTTCAGGAAATACGTCAGGAAAAATCAATAACAACAGGAATATTATTCAAATCCATAACATGGACTAAGAAAGCTTGACATCCATTTTTCAATAAACGAATCGCTTTATGATTAGATATGACAGTGATTGATTTTAATGGTTTAGTTGCCTGAATTCGAACAACAGGTTGATTAGGAATATGAAAACTAACAACCTTACGAAAACAATCAATTTTGGCATGATGAGTAGTTAACCTTAAAATCACATCAAAAGCAAGTATCTCTATAGAAATAAGGTTAACAGGTAATGTGATAGTGCCAACCTGAATCAAGCAAGATTTCTAAACAACGGATGTAATGAAAGTTTCTCCTAACAGAGTCTCCATAGATAGGTCAAAGTCTAATTTCTCCATAAATCAAGTTCAAACGCGTTGGCCTTAAAGCAAAGAGAGATAAAAGAATGGGTAGAACCCAGATTCTAGTAAGATATAAACTTCGCAAGAATTTATAATTAACTAACCCGTGCTAAATTCCTTCGTTCCTCGCATTTTATTAAGTTTCGACAAACGCTTCTTCCAGAACCGCTTGACTTTGACTTTTAGGGACATCCTTTTGAGTCACCATTCATTTGGATCGGGTTTTATACCGCATAATCTCGATCTCGATATGTCCTTCTTTTCCATAATTATAGCATACCTTAAACTGCCAGTGGGCGCTTTAAAGTGATATGTCCTCTTTCTACGCATTTATAACATACTGACCAAAGTGGTCTTTTTCCTCCTCGGAACCGATTCTTCTCTGGCGCCGACGTCTTCACATGGTCGTTGTTGAATCTCCTCTTTTAAAATCTCCTCCCGACTCGCTTCTTCTATTTTCACGGCCACGATTACCACCGTAGTGGTTACCGCTTTTAATCTCAGTATTCTTCTTTCTCCGCCGGTTATCGTTATTCGATGATCGCTATCTTGAGATGATCTTGGTTATGGTCACTTTCGGTTGAACGTCTTCGTTATCTCGCTTCTAACAATGAGTCCCGCTGACAACATCCGAATAGAGAAAATTTATGAGAAATGAGATATCTTGGCGTATCGCCGGGTTTCAAACCTCTCGAAACATCCACGCCATACGTTCCTCATTCTCCGCCAAATGAGGTGCAAACTCGATAACCATGAACTTCGCCTCGTCTTTAGACAAATCGTGTTATTATTCTCGCTCCCGCCTAATAAACTCCACTTCCTTCATATGATGAATACTTTCGGGGAAGTACTTGTCATTGAATCTGTTTCAAACGCTCTCCACGACATGCCGAAAGGTGCGGTGGATGGAGTACGCTTTCTGATTCCCACCAAGAATGCACCGTTCATTTTAACATAAAAGTAGCGAATGGAACTTTCTTTCTCCGCATCCCAAGACATCGAATATCTTGGTAATTTGTTTTGACCCACGCCTCACTTTAATTGGATCCGGCTTTCCCCGCACTCGTGGTCCCAACTCTTTAACTCTTGTTTGTGACCACCGTGAATTTCTATCATTTCTCCTCAGTATTTTGAACACGAGTCTCCTCGTCTCGATTTTTCATGAATCGCAAAAAGCTTCAAACATCCCGTCGCTCATCGTCTGCGCTTTCGGTGGTGTTGTTTCATGGAGGTACATTGCCCGACTTATTATGCGTTCTCCTCGTTAAGTAAGACAAGCATCTCCACTGGCCTCATTCACTCCATCGTTAATATTCTCACGACATTCTCAAATACCGTCCATAAAACAAGGGTTAATTAAGAAATCAATATATCACATAATATCCCTATATCTTTGACCAACTAACAAATAAGCTTAGGTAGGACACACTAGCGAAGGATTTACTTCGTCCTCTCCCTCCTAGTTCTATTCCCCGATCTCCGCCAGAGATCATATCCCTAAGCTCCGATACCAATCAGTAACTTTAGACACCAACTATCAAGACTCTCACATTGATACTATCGGTTTGCCACACATGCATGAGCGGCGTCCCCTACGGAGAGTCCGCTTCGGTGTATTCCCCATCAACGAAAGTCACCAACAGAGGCTCGGGGCTCTTTTTATAGCTCGATACGATACAGTGACACCCCCAAAATAGGTCCATTCCATCAAACCCATTCTCGAGTCGCCAAATACGTGATGCGTAAATAACTACAACTTTATTATTACAACATATAAACCGTGAGTTTAAATACGAGATATTGTCATCTGACAATATCCACACGCAAAATAAATCCTCATCATAATTATTGATACATTATTTTACAAAAATGGTGAGGACTACTAAACAACTCTCTCTAGAACCTTCATTCCATACCCCGACTAGTAATCGCTACATTCTCGCCTCCCCGAGAAGAAAAATGGAACAAAAAGGAAAAGGTGAGCTCAACTAGCCCAAAGAAAGAATATTATGACTAAGATAATATACAAAAAAACTATCGTTAGTCTTCAACAGGGAAAAATTTAATAGAATACAATAGACAACAAGTTTTAAATCAATACTCGCAGCGGAAAATATTAATTCATAGAAGAGTTACGTAGAGGATGAAATCTACTAATATCTATGAATTTAACAGTCCATCATCAATATTTTTATCCCTGTAACATCAATCAATATATATCTGGAATCATATATTCATCCTTACACTACAGGCCAAGGACATTTACTAGTTGGTCATGTTCATCTAAACACCTGTTCATCTTTGCACTACGGGCCAAAGATATTCATCAGAAATCATTTATCTTTGCACTACAGGCCAAAGATATTCATCAGAAATCATTCATCTTTGCACTACAGGCCAAAGATATTCATCGAAAATCATTCATCTTTGCTACAGGGCCAAAGATATTCAATAATATCATCATTTAAGATCGAGGATGATGAAAATATATATATATATATTTTTAAAGAAAGCGAATCCAATGGAAACAAAATGACAAGGATTAAGGATTAAGGATTCGTACTTTGTTTTATCCACGTCCAAAAATACCTCAAAAATAATCATAATGGTGTAAAATTCAAGAATGATCAAAACATGGATACAATCAAAGCTAGTATCCACATAGATATTTTAGACGAAAAGAAAAATTTTCATTTTCGATGAATAGTCTTAAATATTCGTGAATAAGACTGAGTATCGTGAATAAGAACTCCAGACACCAAAAGTTCCAAATTTGATAAAAACTTGGATCAATATTTCAAAGATAATGATATTGAAGAAATAATATCATTACAAAAAAATAATATCCACTTACCTCGAAAGACATTACTTAGTTGAAACAGGATATAAAGCATGACTTGAACTTTCACCAGTATAGCAATACTCAAAGTATACTCAAAATACTCACAAGAATACGCCGATAATATAGAGAGAAAACTTTAGTTTCGGTGTGATTTTCAATTCTAACCTAAGCACCTATTTATAGGAAAATGCTTAGAACACCAAAGCGAAAAATTTAATAAATTAATAATATATATATATATATATTAAGTTTTCTACGCCAACCTTCCTAGATCTGAATTCAAAGAAACATGACACATTTATAACATGTGGAACACTCACCAAAAAACGTTTTTATTATTTAAAATAATTAAAACTTCCAAAAATCAATTATTTTGGAACTCCGAAACTTCAATAATTCATAATAAATAGCCCTTTTGCCAGAAAATTCGAATCTCGCGACTTTTTATAGGAAATTCAATTCTCTACAACTTTACAGAAGAAAGGTTTTCCAAATTCCAAACAGAAATTGGCTGAAATCCACAAACGAGAGATTTTACAGGCTATAATCAAATTTCAGTCAATAAATGGGGTCCACCGACATGTTTAACATGTTTTAAACATTTATTGCAACAAAAATACTCTTCCTCCTCGTATACTCATATATCCCACATTCGTTGTAAAAATATCACCATTATTATATTATTAAAATATAATAATATATATATTTTAAATTAATTATTTCATCGAAAAAGATAAAATTTCAATTTTCAACAATTGTCACATTAAAATTTTCTCTATCTATATCCACATAAAATCAATATTTTCCTCATCATATGAATCAATAATTAATTATTCACAAATAATATTACGTAATCACAATATTGACAACCTGGAAGTTCCTGGGAAAGAGGCGCTCCAATAAAGATTTCTCCTTACCGGCGCCGCAATTAGGTGACCAAACCTCTCCTTAGATGTAACTTTCTAGACATTGCCAATAATATTATCTAATAATATTATTCAGATAATATGAATTATTGCTTCGATAATGAAAAATACCGTAATGACAATTATTGAAATAACAAGAATATAAAATATCAATGCAAAGAATTATAGAATCAATAAAATAAAATATTTGAAATAAATTAATTCATCGTAACCATTATTGAGTAGTGTCTTCACGTAAGAATCAATAATTGGTGCAATCTGTGTGCCTTCTCTTGTTCGACAGCAGATAGTGTGTTTTAACCCACCGGTATTCCAACAAGATATAATTGATAATAAATCATACCGCTATTTATAAACAACTTATTCTTGTCATTTTCTTCCTCCAATGGCTTTCCGTTATGGGGCCCACACATGGCTTCGCCGTCGTACGAATATTCCCCGACAGTAGGAATATTCCACGACCAAACGAATATTCCCAAACAACATAATGAATATTATATCACCACTTGCTTATTTAAAATATTTACAAGATTTTTACCCATAACTAACCACATTAATCAAATCCACCCTTACTATTTCAAAATAATAAATAAAGGAAATTCCTTTTTATTTAAAAAAATTTCGGGGTCTTACAGTGTGCATGTGGTGCTTACTGACAAATTGTGAAAGGATGAATTGTTTAGATTCTTAATGAAACTCATAGCCCTAAAGGGTGGTGTATGTCAGTTTACACTTGATGGGTTCACCTATATAAAGGTGGAAGTGTAGGTGCCTCTTATGAGAGTCTTTAAGCGAACTCTCTAGAGCCTTTATGAAAATTTGGAATATGGCGCGTGGCTGAAAATGCTTTCACCAACCATGACTTGTGTGGATTCAGGATTTTTTTTTATATGTGCAAGTTCAATTGATTGTATCATAGATAATGGGTTCAAGAATATAATTCACCTATAATCTACAGCCATGAGCTTGTTCCACTAAGTGTCGATTCAAACCCACAAGGTATCGATGTTATGTATCTAAAATCCATTGCCCTTCTCACTTCCTTTTAATTTTTCTTTCTTTGATAATTTTGAATCATGTGGGGGATTGTTAGTTATGCTTAAAAATTATGGTTTTATCAAAGTCTCACATCGACTATTTATTTCTTTAACTCCCAATTTAATTGGTATTTATTTATGTAACCCCAGAGTTAGTTCCCTAACCATTTAAATATATATATATATATATATATATATATATATATATATATATATTATTATATTTTAATAATATAATAATGGTGATATTTTTACAACGAATGTGGGATATATGAGTATACGAGGAGGAAGAGTATTTTTTGCAATAAATGTTTAAAACATGTTAAACATGTCGGTGGACCCCATTTATTGAATCGAAATTTGATTATAAATGTAAAAATCGCCTCGCCAGTGGATTTCGGCCAATTTCATTTGGAATTTGAAAAACTTTCTTCTCAGTAAAGTTGTAGAGAATTGAATTTCCTATACAAAGTCATGCGAGATTCTAATTTTTCCGCAAAAGGGCTATTTATTATGAATTATTGAAGTTTCAGAGTTCCAAAATAATTGATTTTTGGAAGTTTTAATTATTTTAAATAATAAAACGTTTTTGGTGAGTGTTCCACATGTTATAAATGTGTCATGTTCTGTGAATTCAGATCTAGGAAGGTTGGCGTAGAAAACTTAATATATATATTATTATTATATTAAATTTTCTCGCTTTGGTGTTCTAAAGCATTTTCCTATAAATAGGTGCTTAGGTTAGAATTGAAAATCACACCGTAAACTCAAGTTTTCTCTCTATATTATCGGTGTATTCTTATGAGTATTTTGAGTATACTTTGAGTATTGTTATACGGTTGCAAGTTCAAGTCATAGCCTTATATCCTGTTTCAACTAGAAATCATCGCCTTTCGAGGTAAGGGATATTATTTTTTTTCGTAATGATATTATTTCTTTAATATCATTATCTTTGAAATATTGATCTCAAGTTTTATCAAATTTAGAACTTTTGGTGTCTGAGTTACTATTCACGATACTCTGACTTATTCACGTATACTGGTATTATTTACAAATACTAAGACTATTCATCTAAAAAATGAAAATTTTTCTTTTAGGTCAAAATATCTATTGTGGATACTAGCTTTGATTGTATCCATGTTTTGATCATTCTTCAATTTTACACCACTATGATTATTTTTGAGGTATTTTTGACGTGGATAAAACAAAAGTACGAATCCTTAATCCTTAATCCTTGTTATTTTGTTTCACCGGATTCGCTTTTTTAAAAAAAAAAATATTTTTTCATCATCCTCGGTCTTAAATTATGATATTATTGAATATCGTTGGCACGTAGTACAAAGATGAACAGTGTTTTAGATGAACATGACCAATCGGTAAATGTCCTCGCCTCAGAAGTGCGAAGGATGAATATATGATTCCGTATATATATTGATTGATGTTATAGGGATAAAAATATTGATGATGGATCGTTAAATTCATAGATATTAGTAGATTTCATCCTCTACGTAACTCTTCTATGAATTAATATTTTCCATTGTGAGTATTGATTTAAAACTTGTTGTCTATTGTATTCTATTAAATTTTTTCTGTTGAAGACTAATGATTATTTGTTCTCAGACATTCTTAGTCATAATATTCTTTACCGGGCTAGTTGAGCTCACCCTTTTCCTTTTTGTTTCATTTTTCTTCTCGTGAGGCGAGAATGTAAGCAGTATGAGTCTGGGTATGGAATGATGGTTTTAGAGAGTTGTTTAGTAGTCCTCACCATTTTGTAAAATAATGTATCAATAATTATGATGAGGATTTATTTGTATGTGGATATTGTTTAGATGGCAATATCTCGTATTTAAACTCACGCTTTCTTGTTGTAATAATAAAGTTGTAGTTGTTTCACTGCAGTGTATTGACAACTCGTAATGGGTGATGTATACCTATTTTGGGGGTGTCACATCCCTTGCTCCAAAGGTTGAAGGGTTGGAAAGCTAAAACCCGTGAACGTGAGGATGGTCGATATGATATATGAATGAAAATTAGGCAAATAGTATCTATACCACACATTACATAAATCAAGTAGCATATATACCATACATTACATATTACATAAATCAAGGGCTGGGATTAAAAAGCAATATGTGAACTAGCGGACTCTGAAAAAAAAATACGTTCATCCGCCAGTTGAACAAGCGGATTCCAAAAAAAAAAAAAATTCCACCCCAATTTACCCCCCAATTCATACAGACTGAAAATAATTAATTCATCCCATCCGCTAGTTTCCCATCTGCTAGTTCAACTAGCGGATGTGCATAAAAGAACATAGACTTCAAAAAAGTCGAATATCAGTCTACATTGTCTCCTCCATTTTCTCAAACCAAACAGGTGTCAGCACAAGTTTCTATAACGAAAAAGATAAAACAAAATGCAAGAAAACTGCAAAAAGAACATAAAAAATTAAAAAGTCATCCTTTTCTTCTTCCTCATTTTTATCATTACTCAAAAAAAATTATACTAAAGTTGCCACAAAAAAAGGAGAGGGGATATTATAGTAATTTCTTCTCCATTTTGTGGGCAATCAAAAAACAGAGATTTTCATCCATTAAAGGAAAAAATATTGAACTTACTTTGGGTTTTGGCAACCGATCTTCCAAAAAACAAAGATAAGACCAATTGATTAACTCCACAAAGAGTTTTCAAAGCTTCTTTTAACAAAACCCCATTTCTCTTAGGAGTTAAAAGATTAATTTCTTGAATCAACACTCACCCAACCATACAAGGATGATGCTATGAATATACATATAGAGAGAAGCAGAGCAGATGATATATAAGAGAAAGACAAAGCTCATTTTTATTATTTTCTGCTCTAATAATCTAACTACCCCGGCAAGACCACCTTCCGACCTGATTGGTCCTCAACCCACCACTCCTCTTCCTCTCCGGATATAAATCCCATGTCCTTCTGCAAGCCATTCTAGAGAGAGAAAAGGGGAATAAGAAGAGCTTTGAGGAGAGAGAAAGGGAAAATGAAAACCTTTTTGGAGGGTTTCGAATTGATTCAGCAAGGACAAAGATTTAAGGGAAATTTTGTCTCAAAATTTATTAAACAGTGTCCGCTAGTTCAACTAGCGGACGGCGTTATTTTCTTTTTAATCCCAGCCCTTGGTTTATGTAATGTGTGGTATAGATGCTATTTGCTCAATTTTTATCCATAGCATGTATTTGCTAGGATCATTTCTCATATATATATATATATATATATATATATATATATATATATATATATATAGAATGATCCATAGCATGTATTTGCTAATTGCTATGGATCAAAAAATGGCAAATAGCATCTTTAACGTTCATAATAATTATTAACGTCTTGGATTAAAAAGGATATTATACCGTCCGCTAAAAGAACTAGCGAACTGCATTAATGGAATACTTGGGCGATTATACCCCCAACTATATATTGGACAACAGCTGATTATTCTTTCAATTACTCCCCAATTCCAAATTACCCCCATAGCATTCGATGCTCCGGCTCCAAGTCCTACGTCTTCGGCCGGATCTATTTCTCCGTCGTTCACCGTCGGTTGTGATCTCACGTTCGTCGCTTTCCTCTTTGGATCTGCACACAAGTTCTGAAGAGAAGATAGTAGTTTTCTCTTATCAGCTAGTCGGTTTGTGACTACTGATGATGATGATCTTATAGAGTATATACATGTATCCAGAGATTTATGATTTAGTTTGGTTTTTGGTTTCAGATCTAGATTTGATAGCCATTTATTTATTTATTTAATAGTAGTTCTAGTAATTCATTTCCTATTAGTGTTGTTTGATACCTTTACTGTGACGCCCCCAAAAATAGGTATACATCACCTATTTTGAGTCGCCAAATACATGATACAGAATACAAATACAATCTTTAATATACAACAAGAGAAAGAAATTGAGTTTTAATATAAATACCGCTTTCTGACAATATCCACTCTCGAATAAGTCCTCATTATATTTATTGTCACACTATTTAATGTAATAGTGAGGACTACTAATACTATCATCCGGACCGGTCACCCGCTCCCCGACTAGTCCCTTGCCACGCTTCTCATTAAGAGAATAAAGGAAAAAGAAGTGGTGAGCTCAACTAGCCAAGAAGAAATATTATGACTAAGATAATGCGTAATAAATTATCATTAGTCTTCAATAATGTTAAACTGATAAAATACAATAGACATCAAGTTTAACTGCAGTGGAACAAGCAATCCATTAAAAGAGTCAAATAGAGAATAAAATCTACTATCTTTTATGATTTAAAAAGTTTTTCATCACTTTTATCGTTGGGACTCAGCTTAATAAATAATCCACATCATCAATTCATCCTTGCACTACAGGCCAAGGATATTTTTTTTTAGTATCACGACCACAAATTATCCATGCACTACGGGCCAAAGATAATTGTGTTTTCATCAACTATCCCGATCATGCCATAAAATAATTCATCTTTGCTCTCTCTTGGCAAGAGAATCCATAGCCATAATCATACCAAAAACCGTCCCATCAATGCACCATGGGCCAACGAGGACTTTTTTCTACATCATTTGTAACATTATCATGATTATTATACCGAATAATCCTCGGTCATAATCATACCAAGTCCATCTATGCACTACAGTGCCACAGATGACTTTCAACAAAATATAAACATGAGGATGATGACAATGATATAAGAATTCAATAAAACAAGTTCAAGAATTAAATTATCCAGAACTAATAACGCCTAAATTGTCAACACGATACTTCTTTGTAGAGTAAAATTCAAGAATGCTCGTAAGAATATTTCCATGAAAAGATATTTGGATGAAGCGCAAATATCAAGGATATTCCACTAATTTCATAGAGTATAGAAGTCAAAACTTTAACCAACCGAGTATATTAAAGAATGGAATAACAAAAGAAATCACCACGCATGCGGTACTTGATGTATGTAAAGTTATTCCAATGTAATAATAAATAACGAAACTAGGTCAGGCATAATACGCACCGACAGGATATTCCAACAGAACAATATAGAATGGAATAACAACAGAAATCACCATGCATGCGGTAAGTCGCATAGACAAGTTATTCCAACAGAATAATAAATAATGGAACCATGTCAAAGTAAATTGCATGCATGACAAGATGTTCCAACGTAATAATAAATATGGAACCAGTCCCCAGTAAACGCATGCATGTGATATTCCAATAGAATAATAAAGATAGAACCAGTGTCTAGCGTAAAAACGCATGCATGGGATATTCCAACGTAATAATAAAGAATGGAATAATGTAAGAATTTCACCAAGTATAGGTAAATTCACAGATATCAAAGTTATTCCAACGTAATAATAAAGAATGGAATAATGTAAGTTCTCTTCATGAATACAAAAGAAATAATACCCCTTTACTAAGACAACAAATAATATCCCTTACCTCAAAAGAAAGACCGGATATCGGAATAATGAGGTAAAGCAGACTTCTTCTTCTTCTCTCTCTATAATAATGGCTCTAAAGATTTAGTGAATTGGTGAGAAATGAAGGAAGAATGAGCTTCTATTTATAGAAAAATATAGTTTCAAAAATTGCACGTTTTGGGGCTTGAAAAATTACAGTACAATACCTCTAACTTTTCTTTCATTTTTAATTTAGTCCTGCAAGTATTATCAAACTTGCACCACCTCCCCTAATAGTAAATAATGTGAATCAATAGTTCAATCATGTGAATCAATAGTTATAATCATGTGAAAATACGAAATACAATTATAGACTCCATCTATACCTCCTTTTTTAACTTAGTCACGCAAGTATTATCAATCTTGCACCAACTCCCCTAATAGTAAGTGAATGCGACTCAATAGTACACACATGTGAACAAATAGTTATAAAAGCATGTGAATTAGTAGTAATTAATTGCTCATTTATCCGATAAATTAACCGATTTATCAATATAACCCCCAAACATCAATTATCATCGGAATAGATGTAGATTTCAACTAACACCAATAATCCCAACACAATGGAACTATCAAATTCATCTTTAATCAACACGAACTTATTCATCATTAATATCATAACTCACAATATTTAACAACCAAAATCGCTCCCGGAAAGAGGGGTTTTCCGATAAGAATTTCTCCTTATTGAGTGCTTGTGATTAGATGACCAAACCTCTCCTCGACAAAACTTCTGACATTATAAATATTGTAATTTAATAATATGAATAACTTTGTAGTCTCAATTATTGATTTAATAATATAACATATATAACGCAGATGATACTATGACAATAATTGAATCAATAATATGAGAGATATGATGCAAGAATTATCAGAGTAATAATTGAGTATAACCGAGTGACTTATCACGTAAAGATCAATAATCAATACCGTGTCTACTATGCAACCACGCCAGACATCAGATTTCTTTTAACACCGTGTTTTCAACAGATTAACGATAAAACTTCCGCCGTTATTTTCATAAAATATTTTTGTCGCTTTCTCAATCCGACAATAATTACATTGTGGGGTCCACTAAATGATTGTGTCGTCAGCATCATAATATATTTTTTCGTTAAAACGAATATTCTCCAACCAATCGAATATTATATAACAACTTGCGTGATTTTGCAAAATTTATAAATATTACCCACAACTATAATATTATATCAAATCCACACCATAATATTCAAAAAAATATTTTGAGAAATTTAAATCTTTATTCATAAAATCTGGGGTCTCACATTTACTGCTATTTTTTGGAGGGTTTTGTTGTGTTTGTATTGAATATACTATGTTTAGTGCACTGATTTTCTATGATGTGTCTCGGATGTTTCATATAAATCTAGTGATCTGATATTGCGTATCTATCAAATTGGAGGCAATTGATCTGATATTGCTGATCTATCAAATTGGGGGCAATTTAGGGAGAGAATTTTTTTTAGCGTTCGCTAGTTCAACTAGCAGATGGCATTGTTGCATTTCTAATCTCAGTCCTTAATTTATATAATGTGTGGTGGAGATGCTATTTGCCCAATTTTGATCCATAAAGAAATACATGTTATGGATCATTTTCATATATATATATATATATATATATATATATATATATATATATATATATATATATATATATATATATATATATATGTATATATATGTATTATAATGGTGGCGTTGAATTTAATTTCTTTTTCGCCATACACATATATAGATGCATGCACACTAGAGAAGATGAAGAAAACAAGTAGTAGTACAACATCTGCACAAGATCATTATTGTGAAGATGATCGTCATGACTTGTCATTTTTGACTTTTTCTTCTGATCACGAGGATGATCCTAATAACAATTTGGTGGAGGCTTTTTTGTTAAATAATTTCTTCGACCTTCCAACATCTGACAATGTTTTAACTATTGACGATATTAGTACAGGAGATCAAGTTGCTGATGATATTTGGAATGAAATTCTAGCGCTTTTGTTTGGGAACAAGCAATTAGTTATATATACGGTTCCTTTCTCTAGCGAACTGTTTAGCGACGATTTTTTCATCGCTATAACATACAAAGTCGAAGTCGAAGACATAATTATGACGACGGTTCAAACTGTCGTTATAGTCGATTCACTTTTGATTTGCTGTTTAAGATTTCCTGAAGAAAGAGGAGACCGTATATATATATATATATATATATATATATATATATATATATATATATATATATATATATATATGTGTATTAAATTTATTTCTTAATTAAATAATTAATCTATA
This sequence comes from Panax ginseng, assembly GCA_020205605.1. Taxonomy (NCBI): domain Eukaryota; kingdom Viridiplantae; phylum Streptophyta; class Magnoliopsida; order Apiales; family Araliaceae; genus Panax; species Panax ginseng. The sequence goes on from CM035144.1 coordinate 127,063,702, forward strand.
TATCTACGTGTCAATTGCTTTATCTCTCAGCTAATTGCTTTTCTCCTTATGAGTCTTGACTTCCTGAAAATCCTCTAGCTCCCCCTCCTCAGCAACTAAAAGATATTCAAATGAAGGATATGTGACTGATGGCACACGTTCTCTAGTGGATCTTCTTAGCTGAGGTTCTTCAATATAAGGTTGTTCCCCCTGATCAACATTATTTGCATCTGACTCATCACCATTGTGCAAATTTGTATCAGTCATATCTTCATTCTGACCTCCTTCTCCAACTGTGGCATGCTGTACTGGAGAAAGAACTCTACTGAGATCTGGAACTCTATTATCTCTGGATTATATGTAGCATTATCAAAATGCTCATAATTCTGGTGCTCAAGAAACACCACATCTCTGCTCCCGAATAATTTCTTCTGCACTGGATCCCATAACCGGTATCCAAACTCTGCATCTCTATAGCCAACAAATACACATGGAGTAGACTTGTCATCAAGTTTCGATCTTTGTTCTTTGGGGATATGTGCAAAGGCCATGCACCCAAATACCCTCAAATAATGATAAGACAAATCCTTACCACTCCAAATCTTTTCTGGAATTTGAAAATCCAACGGTGCTGATGGAGATCTATTAATCAGGTAACAAGCAGTACGAACAGCTTCACCCCAGAATGACTTAGGCAGTTTAGCCATTCTCAACATGCATCGCACTCTCTCAATAATAGTGCGGTTCATTCTCTTAGCCACACCATTATGTTGTGGGGTACCAGAAACTGTCTGTTCATGCCGAATGTCATGCTTACTTCAATATTCAGTAAACTCCTTAGAAGTGTATTCCCCTCCGTTGTCACTACAAATACACTTCAACGATTTTCCAGTCTCCCTTTCAACCATAGCATGAAAACTCTAAAAATGTTGGAATACTTGGTCTTTTGTTCTTAACAAAAATACCCACACCTTCCGCAAAACATGGTAACAAAATACCTATTTCCACCCAAAGACTCAACCTCAATGGGTCCACACATACATTAGAATATACTCTCTCTAGTAACTCTAATTTTCTTTTAGCTGAACTACTAAAAGAAACTCTATGTTGTTTCCCAAACAAACAATAATCACAAGTGCTTAAAACAGTACCTTTGGCAAAAGGAATGAGTGATTTTTTTGCTAATAACTGCAACCCTTTCTCACTCATGTGGCCAAGCCTCTTATGCCATAAGTTTGGCAAAGAGTCATCCTCAACTGCAACACACCTTCACATGAGTCTTGTACAACGAACAATAAGCAACACCTCTTGCAATCACCATAGAGCCCTTGGTAAACTTCCACTTTCCACTGCCAAAGTGATTCTCATAGCTTTCTCTGTCCAAGGCCATGTCAGAAATCAAGTTGAGACGTAAATCAGGAACGTGTCTAACATCCCTCAAGGTAACAACGCAACCAACACCTGTTTAAAGGCAAATATCACCAATTCCAATAATCTTGAACTGATCAGTATTTCCCATTCTCACGTACCCAAAGTCTCCAGCTTTGTAATCAAAAAAATAAAATAAAACAAAGGAAGGGGGTAAAAGAAGAGAATTGACAGTCCATGCCATATGCCACCTTTGTCTCTTTATCCCTGCTTTTCATTAGATTGAAGGGAACCCCAGTCTGCTTCTCCTTCCCCCAAAAGTTTTTCCTAAAGCTGATCCCTAAGCTCAAACTATGATAGGTCCTTGTATACACCTCTGAATTAGTGCCTTCCCACAAGGTCATTATGTGGAAACCTCATCTTTTTACTATCTATATCGCTCTTGCTTCTTTTTCTCATACCTCTGATACAAATAGTTAATTTACATTTAAGATTGAGTTGGTAGGTACATTAGGGAGCTTAATTTACCCTCTGCATTTGGACAGAATGTTTTTTGTTGTGTGCCTTGACTTCTTGTTTGGGATCTGACATTTTACTTGACCCAAATTATTTTGTGCAGCAACCGAAAGGAAATGAAGGATGAGATTTAGTGGTGGTAGCATAGGACTGAGATTGATATAAACCTGTTTTATTATTTGGGCCCATTATATATGTTATTGAATCTCGTGCTTCGGTATTTTTTTCTTTCTAAGTTTTAGCCTCTTTAGAGAGATATTCACAAGTTGTATTCTTCATGATTTGATATAGTAATATCTTTTCTCCCTCAACTGTGGTCTTTCTCATTTTGGGTTTTTTGCATAATTCTTGTGTTCTTGGCTTTAATTTCCTCTGGATGTTTTTGTGTTTGACAGTTTATTCTAGCAATTTTTTTTAATCTAGATAATTAACTCTAAAATTGTTCCAGCACCGTCGATTTTCTTAAATTATCATCTGGGGATAATTTTGATTTTGTTGTGTTTTGTTTTTCTACTAAAAAAGTAATGATTACATCTTCTTGGCAGGTAATCTGAATCCTTCCCCTGAAGACATGTTCATCGGGGATACTGGTTCATTGGTTAGAACTAGGTCAAGACAACATATGGTTGGATGTACAGTTTTCTTCTACTTGTGTATAAAATATTGTGCTTCACTTGTGTATATATTGTGTTGGTTGCAAAATGTGGATATGTAAATTAAGGTCTAATTGCTTATTAAGTAGTTTGGAAGAGTATTATTAGGAAAATTCTTCTGCATATATTTTTCATCTAATGGTTTAGTCCTACTACTTAAAGAGAGAAAATGTTACCAAGCAATTGCCGGTGACCACCTCCAGTACAGGTGCCGGCACCGCTGTACCACGACCTCACCTTCTTGATTCTTCAAATTATAGAATTCAATCAAAATTTCAATGATATCATTCAAGAGAACGCATAAATCACAATGAAACATCTGAAGGACAGTTTACGACACAACTGCAAATCATCCTAGTGGATGGTCTGAAAAACAGCAGAACTATGCACGACCTTGACCCTCTTTCTGCAATTGACCAGTTCTTGAGTAAGCAAATCATCACCCCTCAAACATGAAAAAGCTTCAAAAAAAAAAAAAAAGGCTTTATTATCTTCCTCTCGTCTGGTATGAAGTGGTACGTACAATAAAGTAACTTTAAATATTGGATCTTATTGGTAAAAATCAACCATATGCAAAATTTATTAAGCCCCTTTCTCTGGGGGTTAATATGTACAAAACCATTACAACCCGAAATATGTATTGAAACTAGTAGATTACACTTAACATAAAAGAACAACCGGGATACTAATTTTGATAAAAGTTTTGCCATGTTCAGGAAAAGGTCTGTCTGCTGCAGCATTCATCTTGTGGCAATGGTGTAATATGAGATGTATGAGCAAAAATCAACGACTCCAGGTGTTCAAAGTGGCAGATCTTGACCATCTGATTTGATTACCATGACACTGCCCCTTTCCAAAACTTATAGCTGGCTCCAAAGAAAATTTCGTACTCAGAAGTGCAATTCCAGCTTTCATTCCTAATTCAACAAATATAGCAGTCAAATTAGAAACGAATGAAATTATCCATGTCTCCACTCTCCACACTCTTACTAGCTTCCTTGTAAAAGAAATAGCAGAGCTGCAATTATAAGAATAATAATAACAATAACGGAAATATTTATAATGTCTGCTCATAGATTAGCAAAAACTCCCTCAGTTCCAATTTTGAGAAATAATAAATCTCAACTTTTTAAAGTCATTTTGAGACACGTTTGAATTCAAAACTAATGGGATTCGTTAAGTTTTGGAAATAATAAACCTTGCAACTAATAGTAACTTTTACATAGTTTACGATATTCATAATTGTATTGCTTAAAATTAAATCAATTCATGTCAACTTTGAATAAATGTTCCAAATTTACTTCCAAGTCAAAATTGATTCTTATATTATGGAATGAAGGGAGTGATATTCATGGGAAAAGAAACCACTCACACCATAGTACCATCTAAAAATTCCAATCATGTATCATAAACTTTATGTCCCAATGGCTACCAAAATAGTTAACAGTTCAGTAAGTTACAGCTATTGGATCAATGTACTAGAAATATATATATATAGCGACACAAACAGTTTTCCGAGCTAGTTAGAAAGAAATATATAGCGACACAAATTGGAAAATTATTTAGAGCCCATCCTCAAACATTTTTCCTGCTTTCTTTCCATTTTGGAACAAAGTTTACCTTAAAAGGTACAAAATAAATAAGTAAATAAATAGAAGTACTTAATTATTATTATTTTTTTCTAGGAACCTACCTTAGTAGGAGAAGAAAATTATTATGCCTCTATTCTAAACCAGGTTGACATTAAATCTACTATTTTTATATTCTAAACCTTAGCAGGCTCTATTATGCTTAAAGGTTGGCAATATTCTGCATTTAGCCTTTAAAGAAATCTGCATTTAGCCTTTAAGGTCCAAAAGCCAAGGTCCAAAAACCTACAAAGATATATTTGCTGCTAAATTTGTCAAACCTCTGAGAAACAAACCACCTAGATGCATATCCTACTCATAACTTCAAGTCTTCATCCTATAAACAAAAAAGCAATATGTTATGTATCTTAGTTTTTTATACTTTTCAGTAGAAGTGAAACTTGAGAAACTGAGAAAGGGATAGTTATCGCATATGATAGTAGTTTGAACATAAATGCAGTGTTCTAAAACAAGGTCTAGGAACCACTTAGACGCTAGGCACTGCCCAACCTTGTCAAGTAGGTGCTAGGCGCCCGCCTAGCCTCCGAGGGGCTAGCTAATGTCATTGCTGTCACCATCCACCACCATCGACGCAACCTGTTTCCCACACTTCCCTAAATAATGTGTTGTTGCGATTTGGTTTCTTCTAGCATATGAGATGGGATAACATTAGATAATATCCTTTTAATTTGTTAAAATTAGTATTGTCCCAAATTTCTATCACAATTCAAACTTGGCCCCCTAATTTAACAATGTTTTAAATCAATCCCTAAACTTCCACTTTTATAAATACAACATTAATGTTGTTATAAATACAAACGAATACACCTAGCTTTTTACAAATATAAAAAGTAATAATAAAACTACACTGCCTCCCTCGCCTAGGCCCCGCCTAGGAAAATGCCTAGGTCCCTTTGCCTAGGAAAATGCCTAGGCCCCACCTACAAAGCTCGAAGCCCCCTTTGCCACCTAGGTCTGTTTAACACTCTTTAAAACATTGCATAAAAATATAAACAATAATAGGCTAAAACATATTGGTAGAAAGGTTGCAACTCAAAGAGGCACTTACAGATTAACTTCTAGGTCACACCAATGTTGTGTGCATGAGAACAATCTTCATTATCTATGCTACAAAGCCAGAGGAAAGTTTGTGCAAACAAAAAAGTGAAACTTTTTACTTTCCCCTTTTTACCCTTAAAAATTGAAAAAATAAAACATAAAATCCTTTTACTCACATTTTCTTCACTTTGACTAATAGTAGTTACTTTTTTAAATTCAAAAACTTCCCTTTTCTGTCGCCCCCCTTTTCTGTCTCCCCCTCCTTTATTATCCCTATTATCTCTCCAATATTTTCCCTTTCATTCTCCACACACGTGGTATGTGCCAGGATACTAGTAAACAATAAAAGGTTTAAGCACATTGTCAGAAAGGTTGCAACTCAAAGAGGCACTTACAGATTAACTTATAGGTCACACCAATGTTGGATGCATGAGAACAATCTTCACTGACAGGAGGGTTTTCTTTCAATATCAATTCCAGAGTTTTAGCACTATTGTCACGCTGCTCCTTGTCGAATGTGAACTCAAGCTGCTTTTCCACGGACTTGAAAATAGAAGTTCGTTTGGATCTTAATCGATATGGCGGAGATGCATTGAAGGCCTTACCATTGCATAGCGCACTGAAACCATTACCAACCCAAGCAGGACTTGCACACAAGTTCCTGTCACGTGACCCAGGATTTTCCAAACGGCTACTTTTCCCCGGTTTATCACAAGCATGAGATCTGTCCTTGACTGCTTCGCCATCTGCCTTCCTATTTTTATTTGAAAGTAGAGATGTTAGAGCTTCAGCCTTTCTTTTTCGTAAGATGGAAGGTGTATTTGGAAAGCTCCTAGCAGCCATTTTCAGAATGGATTCTGGAGTCTGCCCATACAAACTGCTGCTCTTCACAGGAGGTGGAGTGTAGAAATTTATAGGTGGTACTATAGGACTAGAGGCAGCTTCAAGCACTTCAAGCTGCATCCTGGTCATATTTAAAAGATCTGAATCGGGTGGGAGATAATGTTCTAATAGGGGTGGCTGATAGTACAAGGAACCATAAGGTGGACTTCCATATTGAGATGATGTTGCAATTGCTTTGTCTTCACTATTGGTTGCTACATGGTTATCTAAATTTGACAATTGTGGCTTGCATATGGCAACTTCAGAATCAGCAGGCTCATAAGGGAGGACAGCTGATGAAGCACCCATATCATGGGATGGGGTTGAGGACTCTAACTGGTCCTTCCCATCTTCTTCAGTTTTGCATACTTCTGTAGTTCCTGATGAAGTTTGGACAGTTGATTCTGACCCTCTATTAGAACAAACAACCAGTTTCGCAGTTGAAGATGGTTTTGTTCAAGTCTTTTGCACTAGTTTGAAGACCATTTTTGCAACCGCGGAAGGCTTCCAGTAGCTAAATAAAACTCTAACTTCTTCTTCAAAGAACTATTCCAATGATTCTTAATAGCATTATCAGTCCTGCAATTAATAATTCTGCAATGAGCAAGAATAAACACAATATATATATATATATATGGGATACACATTAATCTAGTCAATACTGCAGCACAAACAAATCCAGCGTGCTCATGATCCTAATTGATACAAAGATGCAAATAAAACTAATTATTATGATAAGGTTTTGCTAGCAAGCTAAAGCTGAGAAAATAATCAAAACATAGAAACAACCTACAACCTCTATCCTATCCAAACAATACTAAACTAAAACCTTTGATCTGATATGCAATAAAACATAAGCTTGGGAGGCACACATTTCAGATTCACTATAAACTTCTTTTAAGATTTAGTAAGAAGGTAATTGATAATCTTAAGATTCTTGTGGTCCTCATCTCGTCTACGACTTCAAATTGATTGTCATGACCCTGCATCCGATAAGTTTTCGTCTCTTCTAATATTACTGAAATTTAATGAAAGAATAATCACATAAGATATTGAATTGTCTTCATAATAACCAAATATATTGAAAATGAAACATGAGATCGAATAGAGGCACATGATCTAGAATGTTGTCTTTCTATTTCACTGTAACATCCAAGCTACCCACATATCAGTCAGCAGATTGATAATACATTACTCTAAATATTATGCTAGAATCCAGATTAGATGTAGTTATGTGACACCAAAACCGATTGTAACAATTGCAAGATCCAATAGAAATATCATGTTTTGCTCTAGAAAACACATTCTACATGGATGGTCATATAACAACAGAGACAATCGCTTAACAGTATTGAAGTACCAGGTCATAAAAATACATGATGCAATCCATTTGAAACTAAAATAAAAAAGTAGACTCGAAGAAGATGAAAGTTTTAGGATTTGATTCTATCTCACAGCAGGACCCACTTGAGTCGGTAGAAGCCCCTCAGAAAAGCAACTCAAAAATAATAGGAATTTAAGAATTTCTTTCCTTCTCAAAGCAGGACCACTTCAGACCTCAAATCATCAACCTATAAGCTATGTTACAAGGACTCTTCTAAATGGTGAAGTGCCCGTGTCGAACACCAAACGACTTTTTAGTTGTACACAAGCAAAGTATGGAAAATCATACTTGCTCTTTATATTTCTACCCATCCCGGAGATTTATATATGGCATTTATGCAAGTGTTTACCAAGTTCCTACATTCTTAAGGTTAATGTGAATTACTTTTTAAAAGGGGGTATGCTTGGGTATAATAAGTTGTATATGGAGATAGGTGAATGATCAACAAAGATTCTACCACTTCTAGTAAAAGGAGAGAATGTCCTATGTGATTCGGTAAATGACAACTCAATAGTTCTTGACCAAGGCAAAATGAAATTAGAAAGGAGTTTCTAATTTGCATTATTTAGAATTGTGCATTTGAGAATCAAAATGCATATAATCAAATAAAATAAGACTTGACAAAAATTTCATGTCTCATATCTGATTGAAACATTGTATGGTAGAAGGATTGAATTGTACGATAACTATTCGCTGAAAGGTTATTTTATGATTAAATGAATAAGATTACAAAATATATGTTATATCGTATCAAATATGATTGGCTTGTGTGCATATCACTTTCAATATAGCCTATAAGTTGAAGAATACAATAAATCTACATAAAAAAGTATTAGAACTGTGAGAGTTTTTGAAGCATGTCTAGAGATTTATGTGAAGTAACACAAAACCCTAGGTATGATGATTAGAGTTTTATCTTCTTCTTATCTTCTTTCTTCACTACTTTGCTATTTATACAGCAACTATAAAGTAATAGTTTACATAAGCTCAATCTTTCATTCTTCTAATAAAAAAAGCAACTCCCTAAAGGTGCATCTATGTTCTACTTACTATATGGTCCCAAAAAATCAAACAGAAAAATCCCCAAAGAACCCCTTTCTTGATACACATTCTAGTTTGCAATTATGCCACCTATCCTACAAAATTAAAAAAATTGCAATTAAACCAGCTATAGAATTGTTTCCGCAATGTTTGTCCTACTACATTAAAAACAAGTTCACTCGAAGAGAAGGGATAGTATGCAAAATTTGCAATTGACAACCTACTAGAGTAGTATCTATATAGCATGACAGCAATCAATATACCGCAATAAAGTATTTCACTTGACTATTTAGAAAGAATATTAATTTAGGTACTTGTGACATTAATACATGTTCTGTGAATTTTTCTGCACAAGATCTACTGAGAGATACAAATAGCAAAATTGAGATCATTACAGCATCATGTTGGCCCCCAGGGACAGTAATACTAATATAGAACTACCTACATCTGCATGAACAATTGATTACCTTCCAGCTAGAACCTTAGCTATTTCAGCCCATTTGTTTCCAAGTATTCGATGGGCATTCATGAGGGCTAATTCTTCCTCCAATGTCCAAGCATCCCTTTTTATATCTGGATTTAAATGATTGTGCCACCTGAAACCATTTTACTATTATTCTCCATAATAGCCAAAAAATAATCAAAGAACTTAATGGCAGAACTGATAAAAGGAGTGTATGATCGGGAGGTCATTTTCTTACAAACTTAGGGATGATATAAAAAGATGTGAAAAAAATACCAACAATTGAATGAAATGAAAGAACTTAATTTATCTCCTAAGCTACGTGGTGGCAGATGATGATGAATAATATTAGAACATCCCTCATGCGCAGGAGGGATGTTCTAATATTATTCATCATCATCTGCCACCACGTAGCTTAGGAGATAAATTAATTTCCTTAATTTCAACTGTATCTGTATATATATATATACATATATGTGTGTATATATATATATATATGTGTGTGTGTGTGTGTGTGTGTGTTGTGTGTGCCTGTGGTGTGGCTAAAATCTATGTGACACAAAATCACATATACTTAGACACCCATGTCATATGTAAAAAAAAAAAAGGACACCCAAGTCAAATGCAAAAACAAAACAATAGAATGATGTATGCAATCATACTCAAAATTTAAAGAGAAGCAGGAATGTGTTTATTATATAAATAAATCAATATCACCTACAAATTGTATATAATGCAAATAATTTCAATTGTGATATACCTCTCACGGCATTGTTTCCCTATGCGGCCAGGTAAAGATTTTGCAATGACGGACCATTTTGTAGGTCCATATTTTGCTACCAGTTCAGTGATTTTCTCATCCTCCTATAAAGCAAAAAAAATTAAGTATTTAAACACCAAGAAGCTTGTCAAAATAATATTTTAGTTTCATTTGCAATAACAGATACAAAAGAGGGGGGGAAATGGTGCCAACCTCCTGAGTCCAAGGTCCTTTAATAAGTTCTGGATTGAGAACCTTTTGCCATCGATGCAGACACTGCACTTCAGATCTATCCAGAAAGAATTCAGCTGCATACACGTCAACCATACATATATTATATACATATATGAGAAGTAACAACGCCATATTATTAGAGCATCAATTAAATAGAACAACTATTAATTTAGTGATGCTGAGATATGTAATAAAATAAAATAGAGGGAAACCTAAAGATGCTGGATGGAATATTTTTAAAATGAAATTAAAAAAAAAATATCATGTTACTACATTGATACATATACCAGATATGATAAAACGATCACTCTTTTCCTAAAGCATCAAAATTTAGTAAGTCAATAGCAGCATGCTTTTCGAAAGAACACCTCCAAAAGAAGCTGCTGGTTCGCATTTAGGTAACACTAAGAAGCTATAGAAAACAAATACACCACCACCAGCATATCCGGAGTGGTTCAAAGACCACTAACAAGTACCATGTTATAAGAAATCTGATCCTTTGTTTGGTTTGCGAGAAATAGCAATTCCAATTCCAATTGATGGATTTAGGATTAGACAGAATTAGCATGCTATCCACAAGTAAGTTGAGCTTCAATTAATATATTCTCCTATTCTGGGGCAATAAGTTTTGGCAGGAATTATTTTTTCTTTATTTATTTTCCTTTTGTAGGTAAGTTGGAAAGAATCAGTTTGTATTAGTAGGTTTATGTAAAGAAATCTCAGCTTGAGGGTCACTAAGTAATGCCACTGTACAAGGCACTCCCTTGTAAATTCTTGCAAACACATTTCCTTCTCTTCTCCCTCTGTGGCTTTAATAAACTACTACCAATAGGTAGCTTAAGTGGTTCAAGGAGGAGCAGGGCTCAGGTGCAACTAAAAAAGGGAGAGATATACAGAGACGCATCTAAGGAGAATCTTGGACATTCCCTAGGGCATCAAGGTTGAATAAATTTTGTACAAATAGAAAAATAATCAACAACATAAAGAAAGAATTTGTTGTGCAAAATATTAGTAGCTTTCTTCTTTTATTTAAACTAATGACAATAACAAATATACAAATAGCATAACAATAATAAGACAATATTAAATCGTGACAGAGAGAATAAAAGATCTCAATTGTAACTATCAAATGCAATATGCCTTCAAAAATAAAACTAGCCACTAAAGGCACAAAAAGGGAATAGACAAACCTATTTTTTTCCAATACTTCCCCTTGAAAACTGTAACAGCTCTCTTTAATGTATCATCCTGTAGAAAATTCAGGAGGTTATTTATACCAAAACTTATAACCCTAAAACAATAACAAAAGGAAAAACAGTATCAAACCAGAAAAGATAATTCATCATAGGCAAACATTATAAGATCCAAGTCTAAAGGGACATAAATGTGAGTGCCCAGGTTACATACCAGATATCATCCAGTGCACATCACTGATAAAATCAAAACTTTTGGTAGAAGAAACAAAAGCTAATATTTTGAAGACCACTGACCGGAAAACTTAAGTAGACTACCACTTTTGAATAGTTCAACAAAAAGGATCAATAGAACCCTCAACTTCCAGAAAGATATAGATACGGATAACTTCGAGTCTCAAAAATAAGGCTTACCTCCTCTGGAGTCCATCCCCCCTTTGCTCGCCGAATAGGTCCAGTAGTCCGCCTATAAAGAGAAATTTTACATTATTAATGCTAGTGGCCAAGACTCAATCAGTTGGAAAAGAGAGAGGCCTATTTGTACCCTCAACATACCAATAAGTTTATTGTGCCTGAGGGTGATCCTAATTCCTACATTCATTGTTTACAGATTATCTTCTTTTTATTTGGGTGAGGAAGAATGTCTATAATGATGTATATACAGTGATAATCTATTTATAAATTTTACAAATAATACAACCACAAGCATTTTCACATTTCACTGTAATGTGCTACATTCAATTTCTCCATATTTATAAGTAAAAGGGCATTTGCATAAGTTCCAACCTGTCTTTCAATTTCAACAGTCTTTCCATACGAATACACACACAATAATTGGATGGAATGAACATACTAAATTATGCATACAATAATTGAATGTACAGAACATACTAAATTTTTCTTAGAATAATTAAACTAGATGACTAGTATTCAGTAGTGGTAAGTTTTGAATGCACTTACGCAGGTTCAGTTAAAATAAATGATTCTCCATACAACAATAATTACAAAAAGAAGGTATAGAAGTTCAATAACACTACCGGTGAGCTGGCGAGTCAGTAGTGGGGCTATTTATGCCTGGTGATTTGACTGAAACACTCCCACTAGTTTCAGATACCGAAGAGCTTGATAAGGCTGCAGATTGCTTGTTCTCCAGACAACACTCCTCTGATTTTACCTCAACCATTCCTTCTAAGAATCACCTTCAAAGGCAACCCTCTAATCAAAATTCACAACCCATCAAACAAAATTCGTATCTCAACACAACAAACAGAAAACAAAAGGAAACCCTCAAAACCAATTTCACTAGTTCAACTTTAGTCAGCAGAAATTACTCAAACCCTAATTACATATAGCTTCAAACATCCCACCGCAAATAATAAAACTAAAACCCAGATCTTAAAAACTTTATAATCAGATCAAAAAATAAATTAGCAACACCCAAATCATATGCTATACATGCACACAATTCAATTAAAAAAACCACAAGAAATCCAAAATTAAACGAATCAGAGCTAGTTCTATCAAGATAAAGCACAACTGAATGATCTAAAACATTGTTTTGATGATAACTGACAAAATAATCCTTGAAGAAACAATTTTAGAAAAGTAAACTACCTCTAATAGAATAGAAGTGGCGGGAATCGAAGTCAAGCTCATCGACCCCTGATGCCAAAGAAACGTCTCATCAGTTTAGAGAGGGGATGGGTTTGGTTTGGGAAAAAACACCTCGCCCGTAGAAAGAGACGGAGAGGAAAAAAAAAGAAGTTTGTATATAACGAATATAAGGCCACCGACGTCTCTGTTGTCCACCGTTAGTTCGTAGGCTTGTAGGGCACTGGATATGTTAACGGCAATTGACGGTTCTCATGGCCGTTAGGGAACAAAAGTTTGAACCTCAAACGGCACACTTCTTCTCTTATGGCTATCCTTTAAAGGTCGAACAAGTTTGGCTCCGTAAATTCTTCCCGGGTAATTCTCCACCGTCGGATCAGATCACTGGGAACCCATGTAAGGTACTCGTATATTCTTTGTTTTTATATGGGAAGGGAGGCGTTAAAACATTTAGTAACTGATTGAACATTGATGTTTGTTGTGAGTGACGTCAGATCACAAGTTATCAACGGCGAGCATAGGATCTTTCCACCTAAAGTTTAATAGAGGCGGTTTAACAAAGATCTTTGGATTACGAGAATCTAACGTAATATTTGTACACCATTGACATAGATGTAAGGCGCTAAAATATAAATACTAAAAGTTCAATTCAAATTCCACTTGAAAATAAGTCTGATTTGAATTCATGGGATTAGTTTGACTGTAAATTGAAAAAATTTCAGTTATCAAAAAATATATATATATATATTATTTAAATATGAAAAAATTTAAAATTTTGATATATTACTCGAATCTCTTCAAATTATAATTTTTTATTAATATTCGAATCATATTGGCTCGAAAAGTTGAAACTGTTTGGACTTGATTTGATATCTTACTAATACTCGATAAATTTTGTGAATTAAATTTGAGCAATTCAATACTCTGACTCGACTTAATTCATTTACACCCTTACTTAAAATAATTTTTGTTAGAAGTTGACACACATATCATAACTAAAGTTATATTTAATATTTGAAATAATATTAAAATATAAACAATTAATACTTAATTAAAATCTTCAAATAATATATATTAAAAGATAAAAATACTACTCTAAAATGATATTTTAAAAAAGGACATAAAGAGTAATATATATATATATATATATATATATATATATATATTAAGATAATCCTTAGTCAGCGCTGATTATGGATTATTTCTTAGTCATTCAATCTTATGCAATTCATCTTAAATAGTACTCCCTCTGTCCCTAATTATTTGACGTTTTAAAATTTTTCATTTATTTTTAATTATTTGACGTTTGTTTAAATTTAAAAGAATTAATGACAATTTTTCCAAAATCATCCCTTATTACTTTACCTATTTTTTTGATACTTTAAACTGTTCTCTCTCCTTATCCTAACAAAACTGTCTTTATCACAACAAAAGATTTAAGAATATTATAAATAATTGAGTACTATATTTAATACTTTCTAATCATTATCTTAATTCTTGTGTTCACCTCTAAAATGTCAAATAATTAAAGATAAAAGGGAGTAATGATTGAGATTAAAGTGGAATAATTAGTATTCGCGGAATGATTAGTATTAGCAAGAACTTCTAGTCTCTGTCGATAATTTTTTATATTAAAAGTTAAACAATTCATTTTATCTTTTAATCCAATTTTTTCTCTTTATTCAACCAAGGTTTTAAATTGCATAATTTTTTTTACAAATTTAAAATTATCAATTTATATATCGTTGGAATGAACCGTTTACTGATAAAATATAAAAATGATAATTATACTCTTAATATATTTGGATATTTGTGTCTCATTTTTGTTGGTTCTACTACTATAGAGCGCAATTTAAAAATAAAATTTGAACTGAAAACCTCAACCTTATAATCTTAGGGAACTGGTCAAACAAGATACATGATGTAGTTATAATGAGACAATATAAATTATATTTATATAAACTTGTCTATTTAAACAAAAAAAAGAGAGATAAATAAGTGGGTAAACCGTTTATGTGCTTGATAAATACTTCAGAAAGCATAATGTTGCATGATTAGATTCCTAACACCAAATTTATTAATTATTTTGGGTAAACTTTGTTTACTATTTTTTCTCTAAATACATAAAAAAAAAGTATGAGATTTAAACGTAATTGTGCAATGCAACCTCCAAAATCATAAAACCGTACCTCTGAAAAAGCAAATGAACCAACATACAGTAAAACCCCTATTTAAGAATACTCTATATAAGAATATATTTCTTATAAAAAATTACATTTTCCAATAAAAGACTACATTTTTCATAAAAGACTACATTTCCTATAAAAGACCACATTTTCGTATAAAAGACTATATTTCCTATAAAATACTATATTTTCCTAGTTTGAAAATTTAAATAATTTATGTTTTCTTTAATTGTTGTTATAAAATCTATATTTTTGTTAAAGTGAATATTTTTTAGTGTTCGAAAAAAATTTTGTACCAATACCTCTATTTAGTAATAACCTCTCAATTAGAATATAAATAATTTGATCTTAAGTCTATTCCTAAATAGAAGTTTTACTATACATGCTTATACATAAAATTACATATTTATATTGCATGTATAAATATAAATTTTTTAAGACGGAAGAAAATTTTTAGTCTTAATTTGGTTTACTTACCTATAATCAATGTCACGGAGAACAATCAATGTATAGCTGTCATATAAAACTTTATTATCCAAATTTTTTTATAGTAGAAAGTTTGTTTTGTATTAACTAATAAAAAAGGGCACAATATCTAAATATACTAAGAGTACAGTAATAATTTTTATATTTTACTTATATATACTGTAATTTTTAAAAATATTGAGAGGTTATACACAACTGAAATAATTTAAAAAAGGAAAAGTCAAGTTGAAGAGGGAAGGTGTATAATTGTGCAATTATTTAGGGCCTGCTAAATCCTGGAAGGAATTTGATTTATTTCTTTGGACATGAAAATTTGATCTTTTATCATCAGCAATTAATTTCGAAGGAGTGAATTTTTCACTTATATCATTGATAGCTCAAAGAATTAAGTGAATGATTAGATTTTGTAAGAATATAAAATATTTCCAAGTTATTAAAGTTAAATACAAAAATAAGATCAAAAATTTATAAAAGGCCAAAAGAAACATCACATTATTTTGAAATTTTGTATAGATATCAACATTTTTTCACTTTCAACAATCATATGAACAACAGGAATACCCAATTGAACAGTAATAATTTATTTATTTATTTGATAGGGAGATTTTGACGCCAATTATGAGGATTGGAACCAATGGGGGTAATGCTACAATTTCAATTCCACAAGCTCATCCAGTATTCAATTTCAACCTAGTTAACTAGAGGAGGGAGTTTTGATGCCAACCAAAAGAGAAGCAACACAGCCACTTCTTTGAGAAGTCATATCTAATGGTAATTTCATTCATCTTTGCAAGATACACGAATTAAATTCTATCTCACTCCAATTTATTAGATCTCTCATATGCATCAGAACTTCAAAGATTCTGCGGTCCTAAATATGGGTACCACAAAACTGACAGTAATCCAAAATTAATAAAGATTGCTTGTTGTAACTACATGCGTCACAAAAGTTAGGAATCTTGTGTAGGTGCACCTTGGTTGAGCTCAGCAAATCTCATGCCAACGCGCATCGAGTGCTTCAAGAACTTCTCAGCACACCGGCGAACACACGTCTCCTCTTGTTTATCAAGGGATTTGCGACGGAAGTTGTCAACGCAATCAGTGAAACATCTTTCCACCAGCGAGTTGTACATTCTCAAACTACAAAATTGTTTTTAAGAAGAAAAAAGAGCATAGCATTACTCATCTGTCACGATCTAAAATAAATAGCATCACTTTGGTAAATTTCCTGTTGTATTCTCTCTTTTCTGTAAAGAAAATTCAAAAGGAAGTAAACCAACAGGGAGAATACCACAACATTTTGATCATAAGACATCAAACTATTTATAAAAAGTGCAAGAAACAAGATAGGTTTTGTACCATGAAAGTTCTCTAAATCTCTAAAATACCCTAACATAACTGTAGATTATACCATATCAACTCATGGACCTACACAATCAATTTGTATTAAGTTTCAGTATTTCCTCATGTAGCACTTAGCAAAGCAATAGAATGTATTGAGTGACCAAAAAAATGATCATGACACAGAGACTATGAAGAACGAAAACAGTTAACCATCTGCACAAAAGGCAGACAACAGAATCAGTATAAAATCATATTATGCATGTGTTCCTTTGACATCAAAATTATAACTCACAGACAGTGCTCAGATTTTACCATAACTTTCAATGCAGGATCTGAAATATTTATAAGCAGTTTAACATAAACCTGCATTTACTTATGGGACATTAGACAATAAACTAGATTCTGAAAGTTGAACCGTGTTTGAACACTATTAGATTTCAGATTACGTTACAAAAAAGAGTTGGGAATGCCATAGGCTAGGATAGCACGTCAGTTTTAACAAAATGTATCTGACTAACTAATTGGTAAAATTTATATTTGGAAAATGTTTTACAAACAAATTTTGTAAACAGGATCTCCACAACGACTTGGCAATGGCAATGGCAATGGCAATGGCAAACAGGATCTCCACAACAATGACATGGCAATGCCAATGGTAAAATTTATATTTGGAAAATGTTTTACAAACAAATTTTGTAAACAGGATCTCCACAACAATAACTACCAAGTAGGAATAGAAAATGTCTCGAAGATCAAAATGCTAGTAGGTGAAAAGGGGTTTCAAAAAAAAAACATGAGCTGGCATACAGATTTATGTTCCCCTCAAAGTTACCCACCAAAGTGTTTCTGCATATTCCCCTCAGTAAAAATCCACACCTAAATATGGATTTGTATCACAAAATGAACTGACTAATTATGATGGTCTCTAGAACCAAACATAGGAAAGAGTAAAAAGTACTCTCTTGTCCTTAATAGTCACCAACTGTGACATGAATACCCACAACTCATCAAAGTTCATTCAGTGGCCTCCACGTGAGCGATGTGGTGGTGCTCAGACTTTGTATGAGCTTTTAAAGAAAAAGCTTCTAAAGGTAGCAAGCATGTCAATAACAATAATAGATATATACTTAAACATCTACATCCACCAAAATATAGATAACCACCCCCAAAATCAGAATTCACTTGAAAAAGTCAAAATCAACAGCCAATATAAGAACTTAGATACTATGATGAGATTCAGACTATTGATTTGACAGTGAACTCCCAATATGGAATGCCCAAATTAGGAGATTAGACTCTCAATCTATTTAGGACAGAATTGGGAGAAATCAAGTGATTGCATTATATGATTACAAAATTCATTACCGTCTCACATTCCTAGAGCAAATGAAAGTTCAATTTGGGTTTACTTAGCAATGGAATCATACGTAAAACTCACACAAACTAATTTCATATTTATCAAACATTCAAACTTAAGTACACATATCCAAGGCATGTAAAACAAGACCAAGAAATATTTCACACCCCAAATCCCACTTCAGAAAGTAATCGATGAATCATTGCCTGAGGCCCCGAGAAAAATGTTAAGCTTTTGTCTCAAATATATTAAGAAAACCCTCGACATATTTCAGCTCTAATTATAAAGGAGTGACAGGGGTTACAGTTAAAAGGGAAAAAGTGAACCTGTCACGGATTTGAAGCTGGTCGATCATGGAGGCCATTCTCAACTTATCTGCTTCTGGAAGTGAGTCCAAATCCCCAAGCATATTCTTATCCATCTTCGACAACTTCTCTCTGCCCTCTTTCGTCTTCTCTTCCGATCAACAATTTGTCTGTCTACAACCCTAGGTAACAGCCTGAGATTGGTAAAGTCCCACGTCATCTGTTAATTGACCATTTGATCCTCCCAATTTGTATTATAATCCATTCTCGCCACTTTTAATTATGATGAGATTTTAAAAAAAAAAATTCCCATCCAAATTAATATTTTCACAACTCTCACATAAATAAATAGTGAGTGGGAGTGAAAATAGTAAACTCCCTTTTCCATTTCTTACAATTGTTGATAGATATAAAAACATTTTACATTTTATGTTTACAATTTAAAATAGTATTAATTATGAGCTTATAAATGGATATTAAAAAAAAGATGCAATTTTGTGTTCATTTTTTTTATTTGTTAGTTTTTTAAAACAGATAAAAGAAAAGAAAAGACAAAAATTGTCAAAAATAAAAGATTTAGACATAATAGTTTATGAACTAATTGAATTTTTACTAATACAATAAATTTTAATAAAAAGATAAATAATTGAAATTTTAAATTAACTTTCTCTTTTATAAACTCTCAAATAAATATCAGAAAGAAAACTTATTGCGTTAGTTTATTTTTATCGAATTATGATTGTGAAATTAGATAAAATTATAAAATTGATCTACTGTATCAAATAGTCGTAAAAATATTACTATTTAAATTTATCCACGTAGTTACAATAAAAAAATTGACTACTAAAGTCTCAATATATATTATTTCTCAAACTTTATTGATAGAGATTTTAAATTTTAAATTCGTAGGGGTAAAATTGTTGTATAACTTACCAATAGTAAGTTTTATAATTTTTTGTTACATCGGTATATGACATGCATATTGTATTTGTATTGATTCACAAATTAAAATTAAAAATACAAGTTATGTTATAAGTTATTATAACATAAATTAGAGTTAAAGTTAACTCTAAGCTATAACTTATTTTATAAATTAGAGTTAAAATACAATTATAAGTTACAACTTATAACTTATAACCAATCTAATAAAAAATTATATTCCCTTCGTCCTAAAATTAAATATACAATTTAACTTTTGAAATAAAACGACGACATATTAAACTTTAAATTGATACCAATTTATTTAATTTTTGCTGATACAATAATTATAATTGTATAATATAGGCTTAAATATATTTTACTACCTTAAACTATTACTATTTTTTCACTTATTCACCTTTCAATTTTGTCAATTGAGTAAACTATTAATTTTTTTTTCTTCACTTTTATCCAAATTCACTTGATACGTGTCCTCCTTCGTGGGGCCATAACAAGTTAAGCTGATGTGTATTTAAATAATAATATTTTTATCATTTTATTAATTTAAATTATTTAGAAAAGAGTAAATTTGGCAAATTATTTTTTATTCTGCATTAAAACAAAACAAAACAAAAAATCTCCTTCAATCGATGGCCAAAAAATTCCAGACCCTGAATCAATATTTAAAGGTGCACGAGATGGTTTTATCCAGAACCTAAGAATAAATTAAATGAAAGCATTTGTATTTTGCATGAATCAGTAATATATATATATATATATATATATATATATATATATATATATATACAATCTAACAAATTTTTTATATTATTATTATTAGTATTATGAAATGTTGGAAATTGATGTATTGAACAATTACTGTTATTTAATTTGATCTAAATTGTTGTATTTTATGCTATTATTTGATTATAAATTTCAATAACTAAGTGTACAATAAAAATGACCATAACATAAAAACAGCCATGATGTTATTATATTATATACCACCATAGGCACTATATTATTGTAGGGATAAAAAGGCTTCAATCTCATAAGACAGCCATTACCCACCCTAACACATAAAATTCATGATTCTACTAGTATATATATCCATAATATAGTAATTATATACATGCATAAATATTATTAATTCCTTCCTTATTTCATGAGAAAGTAATTAAACCACTGCTTTTAAATTAATATGACTTAGAGCATGCAGGATCATTTGCAGGTGCATGGGTTGCAGGTACAGTTGGCTCCACACTTGCAGCCACCGTTCTCAGCTGCCACACCATTGTCAAAATATCTACAAAATCAATAAAATATATATATTTTGAACCTAATTAAAAGAATCTAATGGATTTATTTAATACTGTAATTAAGTTTTTAATGACGGATCGGATTTATAATCCTAGCTATATATATATATATATATATATATATATATATATGGTACCGTACATACTTCATCGTCTGGGGTGCAACTCCACCAACAAGAATTTCGGCAGTGCTGGTGTTTTCTGAGTAGCTCATGTCGGGGTACATTTTGCATCTGCAATTATTTTTATTTAATTTAGTACGTACTTCCATATATAGGATTAGGGAAAATAACAATAGCATAGATATATATATTTCCGTTTCCGTCTGTCTGTCTAT
Source organism: Panax ginseng (assembly GCA_020205605.1). Taxonomy (NCBI): domain Eukaryota; kingdom Viridiplantae; phylum Streptophyta; class Magnoliopsida; order Apiales; family Araliaceae; genus Panax; species Panax ginseng. The sequence goes on from CM035144.1 coordinate 127,084,725, forward strand.
AACTCATAAAGACATGCAGCTAGCTAAGGAAAATAAGAAGAGAGAAAAGGGTACCCTTGACAGCCGTTGCCACACTTGCAGGCATCGCCACAGCCACACTTTCCTCCACAGCAAGACATTTTTCTACAAATTAATATTAAAAAAATGCTGATGATTACAAAGAAATGAATTAAAGGAGATTAACGAAAAGGGAGATAGTTATATATATACACACACACAACACAACCTACGCTTGAACGAGTTTTGAGGGTGACCCGATCCTCCATCCTCCTAAACTTATGCCAAAACTGTTTCTAAGGTATATATATATATATATGAGTTAATTTGGGATGTTTTAAGGAGGTGTTTGTTATCAATCATATATATAAAATATTTACAAAATTTTAAATTAAAAATATTTAAAATTTTAAATTACTGCTAATAAAATTTGGTCATATTTTATTATTTTAAGTTTGGTGGTGGTTATGTAATTATCTATTTTATAAAGAGGAGAAACAAAAATAATAGCTACCTTTTCTTGAATGTAAAAATACTGAAGTTGTGTTTCATTTTTCTATTTAAGGAGTTAAAAAATTTGTTACTATTATTTAATTCCTATTTTTTTCTCTCTCATTCTGAGATTATCTTCTCACTAATTACCTTGTAATTTTTACTTATCCATATATACACATAGTGTGCCACTATTGTCTACAACATTCCCATATGTTGCACCTTATGTCCATCGCTTCAAGATGTACTTAGTTGGCAATTGTTCATAATCAATGTTGGGCCAAAAGGTGCCTACAAGGTCCAGCACTTTCAAACTTTTTGCAACTACAATAAGCATACTCCAATTCTTTATCATAAAGAATCTCTCCCATCTTTGTACTTTGCCTCATTTTTTTTTTTGAACTTTATACACAACAAGATTAGCAACGTAAAATAAACGATAAAATAATGTTTGTTTTCTTAAAAATCAAGTGTCCAATTACCATGAAGTGAATTTTATGATAATTTCATTTCATACTTTCGATATAATCTTTGACACACTTTGGCGGTATGATCTCTCGCTTATGCACAAAGATCATTTGTTTAATCATGAAATAAACTTACCATAAAGTTCACTTCATGCTATAACCACTCCCGTACTTGAAACATCTTAATTAATTAATTACGTAGGACTTTAGGAGTAATATTATTTAGTTTAGTAATAGTAATAGTAATAAATACCCAGAACAGCCGGTGCCGCACCCAGAGTTTCCTCCACATGCAGCAAAATGAATCTACCCGAGTAGTAGTACTTCATCATTCTCATAAAGCAATGCTAGTGCATTATCATACTAATTGATGATAAATGCATTCATTCTAATTCTCAATGCTTGCGATTCACCTTCAAAATTTGAATTAGGGGGTGCAAATTATTTTTGACCTATAGAACAAAAATAAATTAGAAGAATAATAAGTGTTTTAGAGGTGTTTTTTAGTCTTTTACCTACTTTAAATTTAAGATAGGATGTAATCTCTCCTTTTGTCCTTTAAGATAAAAGTAGAATAGACAATTTTCTTAAGACCTAAATATAAATATATAATTACATTCAGTCTTCTTCTTCTTCTTCCAAAAAAAGGTTATAAAAGAAGAACGCCCACCATGGGGCTCGAACCCATGACCACAAGGTTAAGAGCCTTGCGCTCTACCAACTGAGCTAGACGGGCTTTGACAATAAGTAAGTCATATTAAAAATATAAACTTTAAGAAATACAAGTCTATTTACCATTGCACCGGATGATCAAGTAGTGTCATTTAGCAGTTGAGGAGGCATGCATGAGCATGAGTGTATCGCACAAGATAGTTAGTACACACAACAGAAAATTTAAACCAAAGATTATAATTAAATGAGTAAATATATACTACTACTATTTATTCAAACTAATCGAGGACTTGTTCATTTTAGCATCAATTCACCCTAGCTATGTCAGTGGCAGACTGGATCTCCAACTACTAAAGAAAGGGAAAGGGGCTATATATATATATATATATATATAAATTAATTAAATACAAAGAGTTAATTAACTCCAATTAATAGATTTTCCCAAGCTTGTAACAAACAGTACGTACTATCAACTAAGAACACAAAACAACGTGCGTGCATGCTTTGTTCACCATTATAAGGAATTTCATTATGCGCTGTTTGGTCCAATTATATGCTATTGTTGGGTCTTAATGATGAGAAATAATTATATAAAATATATTCTTTTAAATAAAATATAACGCCCACCGTGGGGCTCGAACCCACGACCACAAGATTAAGAGCCTGGCGCTCTACCAACTGAGCTAGAGGGGCTTTATTTATAGTTTTAATATTTACTTATTTAAACTATATCTAGTTAGTAGAAGATGACCCAATAAATTTCCACCACCCAACTCTTTCATTTTGATCGAGTTAAAGCCCTCCTAATTCCCAACACTAATCCGTATCACAATAACAAAAATTAAGCACCAACCAGCCAGCCTATGAGGGGGAGGGGGAGGGGGAGGGGGGGGGATATATATATATATATATATATTGGGCAAGAAATTGAAATTTATATAATGCATTTGAAGTATTATTAGGCTAGGCTACTTAAAATGTGAACAGGACATAACTATATTATATTATAATGTCCGCAATTAAGATAAGATTATGTAATGTAAGCGTTTGCAGCCCTATCTAATTGTCATATGATATTTTTTTTTTCTTAATTATATTTATATTTTGAATAATTTTCAATTTTAAGATTTAAATATAAGAAGTTATTTAGCAAAAAAAATAAAATAAAATGTTCTACATAAGTTTAAAAATAATATTTGAGAAACATACAAAATTTTAATTTCCTCCAATTTATTGATTATTTTTCAAGATAATTAAGAAACATATTTTATAATTTTTTATTGTACGTTCTATATTTAATTAATATCTCATCCATGATATCTATATTTGCCATTCCCATTTGAATGAAATAATTCAGCTACTTAGCAGTGTAAAGATTTATCCTCTCAAATCTTCAATATACAATTTCAAGGTATTAAAACTTCATTGCACAAACATAAATGTTCTCTTTAATTAGAACAGTAAGTCACCACAATGAGTATCAAAACATGAACCAAAAACTTCTTGTTAGGTTTCCTAGGGTGGAAGCAGAGTTAAGTTAATGCCCAACTGTTTCAAGTAGACAACATCTGTACCAACTGATCGTAGACAAACTTGAAAAACTGAAATGTTCGGGTGTAATATCTAATGAAGTGTGTTATGCCTTCTCCAGCATTCAACTACCATATAAACCTTTGGATCCCAGCCTCATGATTCCAATAGAATGACTTGAACAAAAACATATAAATTGTGAAGATGTTGATAACAATATAGAGCATCCCCATGAGGATCCAGCTTCTGTCATTGTTGACATGGGAATGGAGAATCAAGAAAAAGAATGGTATGGTATAGTATCTGAACTCTATCAAGGGAGCAGGAATAAGAACCGCAGCACTAGCCAAGAAATAAACCAGTACCCATATCTTCTTCTGAAATTTTGCTGAAATTGCAAATATGGTCGAATGATTCATTGAATTCCATAACATAAGAAAAGGAAAAAAAAAACAAGGACTTAAATTTCTATACTCACCTAATATACTGGAGATGGAAAACCATGAGAAAACATAAAGTGGAACCATAAGGTATTTCATTGACCAATGGGCTTTGATGATCTTTCTCCAAAGATAAAAGGGATAGTGGCGATTATCAGCAAGAAGATAGGGGTGAGCTATACTGCAATAGCCAACAACACATGTCATGGCATTGGTATCTCTTCCAATCAATTTTAATGGAAGCCAACAAAAATATTAATAATAAAAAAAATCCAAGTAGACTCTTATTAGTACATCACAAATAACAATTTCTTGCTATTTCACATAATCTAACCTGAAAAAATGCACCGAAAGGAAACCAGCAGTAAAGGCTATAAACCATTGGACAAAACTCAGCAGCCTATATTTACAAAATGGTTGAAACAAAACTGCAGCTTGACTTGAACTCAAGTGAACAGGAGCCGTAAATAAAACTGAAACCAGGCTAAAATACATAAGTTGTGCAAAATGTGGAGAAACTGCATGCGCTTCTTTTGCACCTACAATGTCAGGAGACATGGTGAGATAAACTATAATATTAATCCTTAAAAAAACCAAAAATAAAATAAAAACTATAAATCAAGATGGGAGGTACCAAGAACTATACTCCCATTCCAACGAACAAATCCGACAAAAGCCGCCAACAACATAAGATAGGGGCTAAATGAAATCAAAAGCTCCCACTTGATATACCACGATCTTAACAAGATTTCCTTAATATCCTCAATTAGACCTGCAGCCAATGTAGCCAAGAGAAATATGGTTAGTATTTGATCCCAAAAATAAAGTTCCATATGGAGATTTTTTTCCCCCAAAGGTAAGCTGAATTTAGTAAAGACTACCATCGTTTACCGAGTTAACTAGCAATTAAAATATATAAATAACAAAAAAGTATAAAAATCTGGAAACTCTGCATTATTTGATTGTTTAGTAACATATGGTGTAAAGGTTCTGATTCTGCAAGTCATTGCCTTTATATTCGTGGTACTTGTTAACCAACCCACCTAGACTACATTCATATACATAAAGAAATGGCAAAAAGCACTTTTACACCACTGTGGTTGTAGTGTTTTAAGCAATTAGCCATTATGCTTTTAAAATATTTAATTAGCCCACTGTACTTTTTAAAAATGTTCAATCAAGTCATTCCGTCCAATTTCTTGGATGGACGTCAAATAATTACACACGTGGCATTGAAAAAAAATCAAAAAATTATTATTTCCTACATGGCAAGCTAGTCAGCCAAATTCTTAATACTATTGAGTCACTACACTTTAAAAAAGATGCAATTGGCCCACTGTGATTTTAAAAATATTTTTATATTTTATTTTCTTTCTTTTTCTTTACCTAAATATTTATAATATGTATAATATTAATAAAAATTAATACTATAATATTTATAATATGTATGTTTTATTTTAAAAATAAAATAAAAAATACTTTTATGTTTTCAAATACTTATAAATTTTAAAAATAAAAATATTTTTTATATTATATTTTCTTTCTTTTTCTTTACCTAAATATTTATAATATGTATAATATTAATAAAATTAATATTATAATATTTATAATATGTATGTTTTATTTTAAAATAAAAATAATAATACTTTTATGTTTTTAAATACTTATAAATTTTTTAAAAATAAAAATATTTTTATGTTTTATTTTCTTTTTTTTCTTTACCTAAATATTTATAATATGTATAATATTAATAATAATAAAATTAAAATAAATATTTTAATTCATTTTTAATAATTTTTCTTTTCCTTTCTTTTAATAATTGTTTTTATTTTAAAATTAATTCCAAATAATACAAACAATATATCAAATTTTTTTGTATCAATGAGATCTATTACAACATTACATTAATTTCAACAAAAAAAAATAAAATAAAAAATCATTAATTATGTGACAAAAAATAATTAAAATAATAAAATTAAAATAAATATTTTAATTCATTTTCTATAATAAAACTCATAGCAGCAAAGCACCATTGAACAGCAGTCAAAGAGGGCTAATCCTCGAACACAAAATATTTCAAAAGCTCCAAAGTAAAGCTTCCACCATAACGTGATTCTTCTCTCTCCTACAATCACTTTGATGCCATTGCTCCAAGACAACATCGCCATCCCGAGACCTGCTTATCTCTTGATTCCATAGGTTGATCGGATCTTCCTTTTTGCGAAACCGCCACCCCATCTAAAGAAATTGGCCTTTTCCCAACACCCATCTCAATATTCTCCACAAAGGCCTCGATTCCACCGGAATCATTCCACAATTGCCGAAATTCTCACTCTCGATTACAATTCCATTTGAATCGACTTGGGCTTTTACGGTTTTAGAATTACCCAATTCCCTTACTACAATTTCTTGATCCTATCGAACCCACTTGCCTTTTCAGATTTTCAACAAAACCCAATTCGTTCCTACTCTCAATTTCTCCAAATTTATGATTATCGAATCGATCACTCCCGAATCGGACCAAAATTCCCTAATTCCTTCCTCGAGAGATGCGAGTCTCCGAGCCAGACCAATCCAACTCGGATTATCCGATTCCATAGAACCTCCTCAATCACATCACCGTCTCGCGAATAGTCCTCGAGTATTTGCTCGAGAATCAAAAAGAAAGTAATCGACCTAATAATTCCTTCCGAAGTCGCCTTGATCCTTTCCAAACCCTTCATATCTTCATCCGAGTCGGAATCCGAGTTGTGAAGCACCCCCAGCCTTGAAAATCGCCATTTCGACCTCCATTTAATAGTAAGTTCGAGAGCTCTGTTTGGTCATATGAGATCCCATTCAGTGAAAGGAAGGGAAGAAATTGCAGCCTGAAAAGAATGTGGAAAAGAGTTTGATTCAATGATCAACAAGTGTATGGATCTGAATCTGGGAATGGGCGAAAAAGGTGAGTCAAGAGTATGGATCTCGGGTATGAGAGGAAGCCCACCTCGGAATATGAGTCTGGTGGATATGGTGGTGGGAGGTCGAGAGAAGGAAGCGAGCATGAGGCCCCAGTTACGGAGAGCGAGAGTTATGAAACTTCGTGGAAAGTGAGGGGTATAGAGGATCCAGCTATGGGCGATCTGAACAGGCGTGGTGATGATGATGATGAGAACGAAAGGAGCTATTATTTTAATTATTTTTTTGCCACATAATCAATGAGTTTATTTTATTATTTTTTTTGTGTTGCCACATCAGAAAATAATGATTTTTTGATTTTTTTTTTCAATGCCACGTGTGTAATTATTTGACGTCCGTCTAAGAAATTGGACGGAATGGCTTGATTGAACATTTTTAAAAAGTACAGTGGGCTAATTGAATATTTTAAAAGCACAATGGCTAATTGGTTAAAACACTACAACCACAATGTATGGTGTAAAAGTGCTTTTTGCCATAAAGAAATAGTCTAGATTCCTCATGATGTGAATCCAAGCACACAATTGATCACATCAGTATAAGTTCAGAACAAGTGTACAACCAAGAAGTAACTACAACTGTTTGAGCTATTTATTCCCTGTAAAGTAATGGGAAAACTATCAAGTTGTAAGCCAAATGCAAAAGTAAAATAAAACTCAATATTCAATCAGGCAAAGAAACTAGGAAAGGTTTGATGATAAACATGAGAACTTCGCAACAGACTAAAAACCATCATAAAAAGTAAATTAATGGATGTGAATCAATTGCTAACTGGACACACTCAACTCATAGCTGTGTAAAGTTCAATCATTTCTTATGCTAACATAAAATATGGGCTTTACACCTATAAACAAGATTGATCCCTAAAGATGGGTAAAGAAAAATGATACTTCAATAACAAAGTGATATATATAGAAAATAGAAAGTTACTGCTGAAAAGTTTCAGTTTAACCTGCTTATACAGACTTGGAAGAAACGCTTTCACCAACACCTAACTGAGAATGTAGAGTCCTATGCCTACAGCAGAAAAAGAGGTTCGAAAGCATTTTATCTGTAAGTTGTAAATTTCAAGTATATATTAGTTTTGGATTGATTCTCTTACGAAGACACTGATGATTTTTTCTAATTAAAAAAAACATTATTATTACATCGTAGAATCTCCACAAAAATTCTGTGTGCTCAAAGATGGGAGAGAGATTAAAGACAAAGAAGGCAAAGAAAAAGAGGCAATGCCATTCCCTGTCAAGAAAATTAGCTAATATAAGTTAGACACTCTAAGCTAATAACTACCAACACAACAGAAATCTGTTTGAAGAAAGAAAACCTGAGGAATGAGGTGAGGAAGGGGAACTTCTGGGAATAGAATGGTTGATAGACTCCACAACATTGCCAAACCTTCGCCTTTTCAAGTTTGACACCGTAGCAACACTTTTATTGGAGGCTATATGATCATCTTTCTGATCTGATATATTTGAGTCATCTGATTGCTCTTTATCTTTTTGAACAGGTAGCGTACAATCTATAACCCCAGCACAAGCAACGAAAAGAACCCATACGATATTTGTTTGTCGTATGAGTACAGCCAAAGCCCCAAGCTAGAGATATAAGTAAATGAGTAGAAGTTAGCTCTTGTATGTCAACGGCATATAAGAAGGCTAGCAACAGTTATGACAGATTTCCTTTTAAAAAGCAATAAGAATAGAATCTCCTATTCAGGTGATGCATAAGTAGTCTTATTAAGTAGTTGTCATTGCACTTCTCTCAATAGTATTATACAACTAGCATTTAGCATCAGAGAGAAAATGTGGCTACGAAGGTCTGTTACATAATAAGATTTTTTTTTTCCATGCAGAAATCTGCAGTACTTAGAATGCAGGAGACAATTCAACTCAACAGAACAACTTCATATCCATCTTTGCCAATATGGAAAATAGTCATGAGATGTTACCATTTACTCCAAATGATGTTTGAGATCCTAGCTGCAGAACTACTAAAATACTTGATGGGTGAACAAGGAATTTCAGCACTGTAGCATTCCCTCGGTAATTAATAATATGAAAAAGAGAGTTAAACTTTTGGGTTTTCTTATCCATTTTTTTATGCCGAAAGAAGTGTGCTCGGAGATATGAAACTGTAACCGAGTAATATATTCCTCGCAACTGACAGTGACCTATCACTTAAAACATGAGCATTTTTTGTTCGAGAAAGAACTGAAAGATCACTAAAGCAATGGAAGGGATTTTATAAAATGATAAGTTTGCTTTAGCAGCTCTGGCAAAAGTATCATACCTTGTAGTGCATAAGCTCCCACATGCATGCGTAATAGTTAATTTCAAAAATTAAAAATCTACTTGAGAAAAATGAACTATAGTACAAATACAATTAAATAAGAAAGGATGACAGGTGAAAATTGTATACTCTAGTAAGTCAATACTCCAAAAAGATTATCATATGACAATAGCATGTGGTTAAGCTAGAGCCATCCGTACCAGTGCACTTAACGGGTAGTTCTTCTTCAGACACGTCAGATATGTAGCAAGCACTGCAGTAAGTGATGCCACGTCAGTATAATAAAGAAAAGTGAAGAACCAGTGCAGGGGGTATAGAGCTAGAACAACTGCATAAAAAGTGGCTTTTCTTTCATCTAGAGTTGGCCTCAAGTGGGCAATTATCTCATAAACCAGAATGCTGCAAATTACAGCCAGGACACCATTGGTGGAGCGCAGGACTGCAGTGGAGCAGGCATCGAAGTATGATGAGGCTGCTTGTATACAGAGCATGCCTGGAAAAAAAGAAGCAACATGTGCAAGTGAAAGAAAGTACCTGCAAAAATATTGATTCAAGTATTATATCAACACCCCTTCTCAACAAATATCTGCTCTTTGGGTTTCAATAGGGAGTTGTTCTTTCCCAAGTGATGAGAAACAATATCATGGTCCATTATTTCAATAGTTTGGCACCAATATAGCTCCTTCCTTTATGAACTTTTCTTTCTCAGGCTAAGTTTGGATTACCTCAAGACAAGACAAAGTGGCAAACTAAACTATCTAAGTTGGGATTATCAATTGCTTCTATACGCACAAATGCTTAACTTATACTACCCAAAATTTCCTATAATAGTAAAGTTGAAACATAAAATGATCAAGAAATAATATTTGTGTTGAAGAGATCATAATAAGAAAACCTGGCGACGGGGGAGGGGGGGGAGGGGGGAAGAACTACAGCAAAGCAAAAAACACAACAAAAAGGATGAGAATTTCTGAAAAATTATAGATGAAAATGTCGCATGATTATTGTACCCCCGTACTTAAGAGAGTTCAAAAGTTGCAACAATCTGAAAAAAGAAATTCAAAATTCTTATTTAGTAGTGGAAAAAGACATAATTGCATGTCATATTGTTTCATGATCTGTACTATTGTTATCACCCACTAAAAGAGTCTTGACTGATATTGGTCAAAATGGCCTACTGGGCTTGTTCAATTGTAGTATTTTGTTTCCTCTAGGAGGGTACTAATTTGTAAAGATTAAACACATGAAACTCAACAATCAAGAATATCTTCTTTCCTCGCATTCCGAGCAACCGAACAGAACACTGGAGTTTTTATTCCTAACTCATCTTATAAGGAAGTAACATTTACTATCAGAACTCGGTGCATAGGAAAAGCAAGCTGAGTGTAAGACTTAATACCTCTTGTTAAACGGGGAAACTTCATACATCCATATCAACTGAATTTATCAAAGGTACTATCAATTATATGTATACTAAACTTTCTAGTATATAAACCAATAAAACTAGTATCAGTAAAAAACTCACAAGCCAGGGGGTGTGGTGATCATGGGATCCCAACTTTTAAAATTTCCCTTGCAGTAATTTTGGGCCTGGGGAACATGGAATATCTCATCCTACACATAACAGACACATATTAACACATACCATATATATACATATACGTAAAATAAGAGCTATACAAATATATATATATATATATATATGAAGAATACCATGTAAGGCTCAGGAACAATGCGATTGACGAGGATAGAGATGGGAATAACCCACGTGCTAACAATCACTGCAACTGCAAGTCTACCCATTCTTTCTCTGCTGCACTCACTCAACTGCAATTGATATTGCTATTGCTATCGATTTGAGATTTGGGACAAGAAATTGAATCCCTCGGTTAATCTTCCGACCCGACCCAAAAGAAATTTCTCGTAACTCAGAAAAGGGGGTCTCAGATGAAGAAATTGATGAAAAATTAAATAAAAATGATATTTTATATATATTTTTGATATTTTTATATAATTTTTTTTTAAATAGTCTCACGAAGTTGATGGGAGAGAAATTAAATTATCTTGCGATTTTTTATTTTTAAGTAAAATAAAAAAATTGAACAATTTTCTATTCAAAGTTTGGTATTTAAAAATAGATAAATTTAAAGCGAAAAGAAAACGATAAACAAAGATTTCTTTAATTTTCTTTTGAAAACTCACAAATAAACAAAGATAGTTTATAATTTTTTTGTTTATTCTTTTCTCTCTTAATTTATGTTTTTGGATTTTTTATTTATTTAAAACAGGCAAAAATATTGTAAGCAGGATGACGAGTCTCATATTTTGAGATACGTATTAGATACTTCTTCCATTCCTAAATAAGTTGAGTTTTAGAGATTTTAAAATTTTCAAATATATTTGACGTTAATAAATTTATAAAAAATATTAATTATAATTTTTCTTCTATTGTTTTCAAATATCTTTTATCTCATTTATCTAGACAATTTTATATACATATTTTCTTAATTAATGCAAAAATAATTATTATAATACATATTAATTTTAATGACAAAATTAAAACTATAAATGATTTTTTTAATAAATATGAAATTCTCAAAAAGTCACTTATTTATGAATGGAAGTAGTAGATGACAAAGAGATACTAGTACTACTTATCAGGTTAAATTGCAGTCCTTCTATACTGACCGGATAATTTCGACCGGTCTAGTAATCGATTAATATATATATATATATATATATATATATATATATTGTTTTAACTCCCAATAAATATAAAATATTTTTTATAACTGAAATTTTTACAGAATTCAGTGATTTAGATGTAATTTGGATATATATAAAAAATTGTGCAATACTGTTTTTATATGTATTCAAATTAAATCAAAATCACTAAATTTTATAAAAATTTTAGTTAAAAAAAATATTTTTCACTTTATAAAAGTCAAAAAATAAAATTAAAAAAATTGGACCCGTCGCTAGACCGGTCAAAATTCCCGGTCCCTAGGATAATTGGTTAAATTAACACTGACTACCCAAAATGTTTGAAGCTAATTGTGTTCCCTTTCTTTACTTAATTCATTTTTAGAGTAGCCCAATGGTTTATTTAAAAATTTTATAATCTTTAAATAAAAATAAAAATAAGTTAAATTATTTAAAATAAGAGTCAAAAACACTGACACCTTTGTACATAATCATAATAATACTCATCATCTCTCTAGTTTTTCAAATAATAGTCAATACCTCTCATTCACTAACCTAGTGTGTGACCAACTAATATCTAAAAATATTTTTAATATAATTTCTAATACACCATTCAAGTTATAATATTTAATATATCCACTAAATATAAAATTGTATATTATAATTTTTACTTAACTTGATCTAATTAATCAAATTATGAACTTGTGCAATAAATAACATAAATGTCAAAAATAATAAATATTAATTTTATCAGGAAAATAAACTCATACACTTTTTGCTAATTAAATTTCTCAAAGATTAAAATATTTTTACTCAAAAATAAGAAAATATATATTAAAAGAAAAATCAACACAAATTGTATATACATTATTATACTTTCTTTTATTCAACATTGCACAAAAACAACACAAACTGTATACTAAAAAATCATAAACATTCCAAATTTTGACATATACTCAAAAAAATTTAACATATAAAAATCATAATATGAGAAATAATAATTTTTGTTGTTAAACACCAAAAACTAAACTATCAACAAATTCAATCACTCTAATTAGAACAGCTGCAATAATAATTTAATTTATTTTTTTAAATATTTATATCAGTTATTAAAAAATATGTGTTAATTAAACTAAATTAAAAGATAAAAATACCTAGCTTTTAACCTTTTTTTTAAGTCTGGGATGTAATTTAGTTGGTTGCTGTCATTTTAATACTGTATGTATTATTGGATGAAATTCTGGAAAAAATTTATGAAAGATACCAAGTCTCTTTTACAAATGATCCTACTAAATTAAAAAAATACATCTTTTAGAAATAATACTAGAGTTGTAATGGAGTACTTTCTATCTCTCAGTATTCTTAGATAAATTCACAAAGAGCATATGCTGGGTCAGCTAGGGTCGATGTCCCATGTTTCACTGAACGGTAATCCATTCACGTACATGCAAGATTAAAAATTCAAGATGAAAACAAGCTAGTCATATCATATACTACTATATATAGTGCCAAATTTGATTAAAAGGTGTTACAATTTATCCCCAAAATAAGTGACATTAACATCTATATGGAGATCAATAGAAAGGGTATCCTTCACAGGGAACCTGCTCATGCAAGGTACAACTAGTGAAGAGTCTAGTCTTTACCCTCAACAATAATATAAAATCTTATTAGTATGTTATTCCCAAGAAGAATGGGGAAAAATCCCCAGAAAATAGTAATGGTTGATCTGATTAGATTTTCCAGGGGGTTGCTGGCAAACAAATTCAAGTAATTCATTCACCAAAACAAACCATGAGTAGCGAAGAAACATGAAACAAGACTAATATCATTACACGCTGGTAACATTTCTAGATTATAACAAAAAAATTAGTAATAAAAGAATTGAAATATTATGCATATAATTATAGTTCGTTGTCCAGACATTGGTAAAATGACAAAATAAAGCAAGAAACAAAAAATGGATTGAAGATTAGAATGCAACCAACAAAGCTCCACAAAGTGGGGAAATGCATAATGTGCCCATCTTTATCTGCTTGCATTTAGAAACATTTCCTGTGCACAATTGAAGGGCCAGACTCATCATACTCTGCCTTTGCAATCCACATCTGCACCCGGGAAAAAATAAAAGAGGGGAAACATTATCAATTATCAGAAAACCTGCAAGTGTAGACAACTATTCAATTAGAATATTAGGTGGTAGAGCATTTGTTTGTAATTTAAACAAACCTGCTGGAAGGTACTAAGAGATGCCAATATGGAACCTCCAATCCAGACACTATACTTCCTTTCAGGTGGAGCAACCACTTTAATCTTCATGCTGCTGGGGGCCAACGCAGTGATTTCTTTGCTCATTCTGTCAGCAATACCAGGAAACATGGTTGTCCCACCACTAAGTACAATGTTACCATACAAATCCTTCCTAATATCGACATCACATTTCATTATAGAGTTATATGTCGTTTCATGAATTCCAGCAGCTTCCATTCCAATCATAGATGGCTGGAAAAGAACTTCAGGACACCTGAAACGCTCAGCCCCAATGGTGATGACCTGTCCATCTGGTAATTCATAGCTCTTCTCAACAGAAGAGCTCGTCTTGGAAGTTTCTAGTTCTTGTTCATAATCGAGGGCAATATATGCCAACTTCTCCTTCACGTCCCTCACAATTTCACGCTCAGCAGTAGTGGTGAAAGAATAGCCACGCTCGGTGAGAATTTTCATCAGGGCATCAGTGAGGTCACGCCCAGCAAGGTCAAGACGCAGGATAGCATGTGGAAGTGCATAACCTTCATAAATAGGGACTGTATGGCTGACACCATCTCCAGAGTCCAGAACAATACCTGCACAACAAGCACACACAACCCAGTCAAGCCGACAAAAAGTTAACCAACGTATATGTTTGCTAAATGATCAGAACAAATGCAAAGAAAAAAAAAACCCAGCCAGCTCTACTAGTAAGTGCTAAAGGGATCATCTGTAAGACCTTGGATAATATGCACTAATATAATTGTCCTAATAAACATGAAATAGATTATTGAAATTGTAGTAGCCTAGTTGGTACACTTTAACGGGCAGCTTACCAGTAGTACGACCACTGGCATAGAGGGAGAGTACAGCCTGTATGGCGACATACATAGCAGGAGCGTTAAATGTTTCAAACATGATTTGGGTCATCTTCTCACGATTGGCCTTTGGATTGAGAGGTGCTTCAGTGAGGAGAACTGGATGCTCCTCTGGAGCCACACGAAGTTCATTGTAGAATGTGTGATGCCAAATCTTCTCCATGTCATCCCAATTACTCACGATACCATGCTCAATGGGGTATTTTAAAGTTAAAATACCACGCTTGGACTGAGCCTCATCCCCAACATATGCATCTTTTTGCCCCATGCCTACCATCACACCGGTGTGGCGTGGGCGGCCAACAATGCTAGGGAACACAGCTCTTGGAGCATCATCTCCAGCAAATCCAGCCTTTAAGAAAGGGACAAAAAATATTTAACAATTATAAAATGTTAGTCAAATGATCAGGATCACATATTCATGTCCAACATAGGAAGGTATAAGAGTGAATAGTATTTCATAACTAATATTTGAAAAAGAAAGCATCAGATATAGACCTTAACCATTCCCGTTCCATTGTCACAGACTAGAGGCTGAATGTCCTCAGTATCTGCCATGTTATATGCCTGTCAGAAAAGAATAATTGCGTCAACATTCAAAAATCTCCTCTCTCTTTTCCTCACATGTAGGATGCATTAGCTTGATTCAGCTGCTAGGTTGCTACAGGAAAGAACCTTTAATACCAAAGGAAATTCTTTTGAAGTTTGAACAGATCAAAGTATCAAACAATGTCATTCAACAAAGCTCAAATACAACTGAGTTTGTTGTACTTCAAGTCTTCAACCAACAGAAATAAAACAACAGGCTTTACTGATAACTTCAGTCCTATTGACTAGACATTTTGAGGAATATACAATCAGAAAAGGAATTAAGATAACATGGTCATAGCATCCATAATTTTTAAAATGATTGACAGGTCCTCAACGAGACCTGTGATGAATATTATTAGTGCAACAATATTTTCACACAAAAAAAACACACACACAAACACTAATCACAAGTATCATAGGTCAAATTTGCTAGTAATAGTCCAAGTTAATACAATCAGTGTGGGTTATGAAATGTCCTTGTACAGTTATTTCAATGTTCTGGTTTTGGAGTTGAGCTCCGTTCATGAACGAGACATTTTTTCCCCGACTCCTTATGAGTGTGGATAATAATTTAATCTCCCCCACTCATGGAATGTGGAAAAGGAAATGTTTCTCCATACAATGCACTAAGCTGAATCACAGAATCAAGATTTTAAACACATGGCATTATCAAACCAGTTCTGCATCATAATCACCTAAGAATTATCGGTTGAAGAACTAAAAACTCAAGATCAATCAACCAAAAGACGAAATCACTAAAAAATCAATAAACAATTAAGAAAATCATAAAAATTAGATTCCCAGAGCACACAGCAAAATCATGGCAACACGTATGTATATACAAGTATATAAACGGAAATCAGTTCAATTGTGTGCGGAGATGCATTAAGATAACAACGTAATCACAGCATCGATAATTAAACACAAAAAGCTATTCAAATTCATCACGAAACGGATTTTATTTCCCATTTACAAAACGTAATTTCACGAAAACGAAAATAAATAGAAAAGACAAGCAACGTTGACATACAAATCTAAAATTCATATTACTACATAGTATTATTTATTAATTACTATAACCAAAATTCAGAAGAACAGACCTTTTCTCCAAGCCCTGGAGATCACGTTTTCCGAGAGAAGTTGTGAACTTTGTGTGCGTGAAAAAGATGGAATGTTTTCTGGGATTAGCGCCACAGGTTTCAAAAAATGAAGCGTAAATGAAATGGAACCACTAGACTAGTAACAAAATGGGAGTTGAAATCAGCCTTGGATGAGCATGAAATGCGGTCGCGCTCCGATTTCGACGATGACGATCCGTTGATATTTTCAATCTTACGGTCACGGATGATTTAAGGCTCTTGTGGTCACAGCTGGTCAATTTTTTGTTTTAGCATCCCGATTCTGTAGTGGGTCAGATCAGTAATTTCATTTTTTTCTTAACACCATTTTGCACTATTAATTATATTTACAAAAAGAATTATGACTAATGTCCAAACTCAAAAAAGAAATGTTTTTACCCGATGGAATTGGATAAAAAATCGTGAGAGAAAATAGATAAATAATTAAAATATAGTAACATTTTTACCCGATGGAGTGTTATTATATACAACATATGTTTTTTGTTGAACCAACATAAGAACTAGGAAATATATTAATAAGAAATAAAAATAAAATTTTTAAATTTTACACTCAAAATACTATTTTACCCTTATATTAATTTTATTATGTTCATAATAGAAAGGGTACAATATGAATTGTCAAAATGTACTTATGTTATTTAGTTCTTCGACCAAATTCATTTATTTTTGGAGGAAAAGTTTGACAAAGAAAAGTGTTCAAGTTTTTTTTTTAATCTGTTTATTATTTTTTTCGTTCATTAAAAAACTTAATAATAAAATAATTTGATAGAAAAAACTTAATAATAAAAGTGTGCAAGTTTTCAGTCTATTTTTATTTTTTATTTTTACCGTCCATGTTAAAACTGAATAACAGCCTCAAGGTTTAGGTGGATTTTCCTTTTCCTTTTTGTTAACCTTCAAGTCCAAGATTGACTGAGTCCAGCAACAGCCACTATTAACCAAGTATTATACTATAGATTATTATGTTGTATTGGGCCTGAACTATTCGGTTAAACTTGGGCCGACAGGTTTTTTTGCTGGTTATGAACATAATGATATATCTCTGGGCCTTTTTAATAGGTCTACATTGAATGGGAGTAGTATATAACGTATGGTCAAGTAGTCGAAAGTCCAAACGTCTATAACTCTCCATATTTATTGAATTAGAATAGAAAATAAAATAATACTAATCCAACCAAAAATTCAAGTAAATTTTCCAATAGTGATGTCATAAAATGGCTGGCGTTAATATGATTAAAGAAAATTAAACATTAAATAATAAAAATACATATATGTAAATATATCTTATACAAATCTTAGCATGCAATCAAAAAAATTAAGCCTCTCATATATATATATATATATATATATATATATAATTACTTGTACGTAGACAACTAGAGTTGAAGATGGGAAAAGAAAATTGAAGGTAAGATTGCATGGAAAAGCTAGGTAGGTAGGTTAGGTCCGATCGATGCATGAAGGAGTAATGTGAAGCCAATTAATATTGAATTGGATGAATTGGGATATATATGAGAGTACAAGTAAAAATCTGATATATATATATATATATATATATATATATATATATATATATATATATATTTGTTTGTGGTAGCTCCAAGGAAAGAAAAAGACGAGACTTAAAATGGTGCATGCATGATGTATATTAATTGGGAAATGATTGATGATATCTTCTTCTTTATAAAAAGGTGATTTATAGTAACAAAAAAGGTTGTGATTGTTGGTGATCCTGTCCTGACAATATGCATGAAGCGAAGCGAGTTCTCTCTCTCTCTCTCTCTCTCTATATATATATATATATATATATATATATATATATATATATATATCTACTTGCAAGAAGAAGGTACGTGGAGAGACATATTTTAGTGGAGAACATGACCATCCCCCACCCCCCACCCCGGGATATATGCAGTACTCTTAACAAAAACATTATTGATCCCTTCTCGATATATCATCGAATCTTCTTCATTAATTCACAATTGACATACATATGCTTATCAAATAGAGTACTACTAGTGCTAAAAAGTAGCTGGGTTTTGGGATCATTCATCCGATATATATACGTCCGGCCGGGGACCAAGTTCCACTAACCCCCCACCCACACCCAACATCATCAACCTACCTATTCTCCCTGCGTTTTAACAAAAAAGTTACATTTTTTACAGATATACTCCTTCCATTAATTTCTTTATATATATATATATATATATATATATGTATTTTCCTTTTTTATGTATCCCTCGTAGATTTAAAAGAATTATTAACGATTTAATTTTTTATATTATTTTTACATTAAATATTTAATTTATTTGTTTTTCTCTTTCATCTTTTCGATAAATTTTAAAAATACATATTAAGATTTTAAATTTAAATTGATCAATAAAATATTAATATTTATTACTACTATGTTTTTTTCTTTCTAAAACATCAATTAGTTGGTCTACGATGCGCGCGTTTTAGAGCCGGTCAGAAACACTTTAGTGGATTGAGAACCGATCCTCTGTTCTTAATTTTTTTGTGTTTTTTTATGTTTTTCTACTTAAATTTTGACACCTAATCTCTTACTTAACACTAATTAATTTTAAAATTAAATAAAAAAACATGTGTCAAAATTTAAGTGAGGGGACACAAGAGAAACAAAAAATTTGAATACAGAAGATCTGCTCTATAATGGATCCTAATTATTTAAGAGGATCTGCTCACTAGCTAGCTAGTCCTGACATATTATAAATAATGACATTGAGTTAAATAATTTGATGAATTTAAAG
Organism: Panax ginseng; assembly: GCA_020205605.1. Taxonomy (NCBI): domain Eukaryota; kingdom Viridiplantae; phylum Streptophyta; class Magnoliopsida; order Apiales; family Araliaceae; genus Panax; species Panax ginseng. The sequence continues at coordinate 127,103,899 of CM035144.1, forward strand.
TTGAAAACAAATTTTAAAAACAGGTTGAGAATTATTTAATTATTGGCAAATTAATTAAAGAAATCATAATAAATAATATAACAAGCTGATAAGTTGGAGTAACGGTTATGACGACATGATATTATGGGGTAGTGTACCTTCATTCCTTCATATTTATTGGCTACTGTAGATCCATAGTAATATACTATTTTTTAATAAATTAAAAATAAAAAAGAATAAGAAGAATTGAAGATTGATCAATTCGGATATATATATATATATATATATATATATATATATATATATAGGACCACAAGTGCAGAGCTGCTGAAATAGATAGAGGGGATGATTATGAGAGATGGGGAATTATATATATGATGGATGGCAATGGGAATAAATGGGGGCTGCAGCTGCAAAAGCAAAATCAAGATCATCATCAACCATGTGAATAAATATGACACATGCTGCTGCTGCTGTTGTTCCAAGGAACCCCACATTATTAAAAAAAAATAAAAAAATAAAAAAACTTAAATAATGAGAAAATATTTGTATACTAGTTGTGTCCGTGCCTCCGACACTACATGAACGGTGGAATTTATCTCAAATTTTGGACAGTTCAGATGATTTATTAGAATGAACGAAGAATTCAAGATCAGTTATATTTTGTTACATAGATACATTAAAAAAAAAATACACTCAAGTGTAAAATAATAAATAAAGAAAGTGTTGTAGAGGGAAGATAATTTGGGTGTGTAATGTATAAAGACAGATATACCCATCTTTTTATTGCACATACTACTGGCTACCAGAAGGTCCAGAACAGTTGGAGCGTCGACTACACGCATATCAGTAGAGCGTCAAAATGTGTTCCTCATCACTGTTTTGATTATGAAAACCATGCATATTTCCCCCGCTTTATACTCTAATAACGAACTTCATTTCTGTCTCTTCATCTCACCAATTTATCTTATCGTATCATATGACGAGAAAGAAAAATTTGGAAGGTTACCAAATCCCAACTCCTTCCATACTACTCCTAACCTAAGGTTCATATATATGATAGCCATAGGAGAGGAATCCTAAGGTTGGAATTTTTATTTTCTTTTTTACATCCAATTATCAAATGCATGTGTTGATTTTATTTTATTTTTCTTTATACAATTAAACTCAGTTTTCTTCTTATTTTTGTTCATGTGATTACGTACTGGTATTTGTATATTTGAGGTTAATTGTAAAAATATCTTAATATTCCAATTGTACTAAAACAGATCAAAGTTTATTTTTGTTTCTGAAGTCTACTATCAAATCATGGCCCCGTTGAAAACAACAAGCAACTAGTCTGATGGTTGAAATTGTGAGAATCATTATTCATTAAGCACCTTCATGATTTTCACCGGATGCTTACTTTTCTTCTTTGCCTTTGACAACTATTATCCTCAAAATTTGACTTCACCAAATAACAAATTAAATGAGAAACATGTACGGGGAATAAATTATCACTTCTGAAAAGTTTGACGCTCGGGGTCGTCGAGAGATAATTCTAATTTGAATTCAAGTATAAATCAAAAATGTCAACAATGGCTAGAGGAATATAATTTATTCTACTGTATAAAAGTAAATAATATGTAAACTTAAATTATGGTCATGTATTTATAGTTGATCACACCTCCTTAATTTTATGTGACCTTTCCCGAGTAGTAATATAGAAACCTTTATGTAAAGTCATATCATAACCGCAATCCTTATGATTGGATTGGATTTGGTTTCCTTAGAAGTAAGAAGTCAAATTAGGTATGGAAATTACAAATTAATTATAACTGTGAATCCCTCAAGAGTCAAACCTTTTTATTGGAATATTTCGTTACGTGGCGTGGTCCATCGAATTATTCGAGCCCACAAAATCAGACCTCAACATTGTCCCCATTCTCTTATTCTGAAGCGTGGCCTTTTTCAAATAAGGTATCATCACTTTTTATAAAAGTCATACAATCGTAGTCTGAATCTGAAATAAAATCTTTAATATACAACAAAGAAAAGCATGAGTTTTAATACTGAAAAGCCGTCTGAAGATAATATTTGTATTAAAACTCACGATTTTCTTGTTGTATATTAAAGATTGTATTTGTATTACATACCATGTATTTGGCAACTCGAATAGGTGATGTATACCTATTTTGAGTAGCGTCACGATTAATATCAAAGCTTAGGGATATGATCCATGGCTAAGATGTGAGACAAAGAACTAAGAGGGAGAGACAGGGAATTCCTTGTTAGTATGACTCTTAAGTTTATTTGATATTTAATTGGTCGGTAAGAGTATAGGGATAATATGTGATATGTTAATTAACCCTTATTTTGTGGCAGTGTTTGAAAATGGCATCCGAGAATGTTGAGAACATCAATGGAGCATAGGAGGCCGTTGAGTCTCCACAGATCGATAATCGAGGACAATGTGTGCATCGAGGCGACAATCCTCATGCAAACAACAACACCGACCAAATGATGAACGATGGAATGTTCCAGACTTCATGCAATTCATGCAACATCGGTAGAAGCGACTCTTATCAAAATACGGTGGAAACATCGGCAACTCTCGGACGGTCACCGCCAAACAGATTCGAGGCTGGGACCACCGGAGTTTTTGAGAGCCAAAATCACTTAAAAAGCGAGGCGTGGATAAAAACAGATCAACAAGATATTTGATGTCTTGGGTTGCTTTCGAGGAAGCAAAAGGTTCCTTTGCCACCTTCATGTGCGCGGCGAGGCAAAAATTCTTGGTGGGAATCGTAGAAGCATACTCAACTCCGCCGCAGACCAAGATGTCTTGGGAAAAGTTTCAAGAACTGCTTCAACGACAAGTACTTTCCGAAAGTATTCGTCACATGAAAGAGGTAGAGTTCATTAAACTGGGGCAAAATAACATGACCGTATCGCGATCTGAAGCCAAGTTTGCCGAGTATCCCGATTGCATCCCATTTGGTTGATAATGAGGAGAGAATGGCGAATGTTTCTAAGAGGTTTGAAACCCGAGATACGTCAATATCTTATCTCTCATAAACCGTGTTTGTATTCGAGATATTATTAATAGGGCTCGATTATTGGAGTAGCGATAATGAGTCAACCCAACCAAAAGAAGCGTAAAATAAAATGATAATACCGATGATAACGATCGTGAAGCGGTGACAATAAGCGTGGAGGAATCAACATACTGAAATGGTAACCACTTGATGGTAATCATGGCAAAGCAATAAGAATGGACATTTCAAGAAGAGGAGATTCAACAATGATGGAAAGACGTCGAAGATCAAGACTTTTGTTGTTAAGGAAGGAGAACGACCACCGTCATATGCTTCAAATGCGGAGGGAGGACACATCGATCAAACTGTGCAATGTCGTCCAAAAACATGTTATAATTGTGGAAGAGAAGGTCACTAGCTTTGATTTTGTGCTCACCCAAAGACAAGTTCAATAGGATGGAGGCACCAAAGGGCGCCCGAGGAAAAGTCAAAGCTAGTAGTGGAAGGGAGGCGTTTGTCGTGACCTCCAGAAAGCGAGGAACCCGAATGAGGTCATCACGGGTGTAACTTATCATAAACTCTAAATAAGTATATACATTATTTGATACCGGTTCTACTCATTCCTTTATTTCTCCTCCTTTGCGCTCAACGTTTAAATTTGACTCGGAGAAATTGGACTTTGACTTATCTGTTGAAACTCCGTTGGGAGAAACCTTCATTACATCTCTTGGTTTATAAGTCTTGTTTGGTTCAAATCGTACCCCTACATTACCTGTCGATCTTATTTCATTGAAAATACTTGCATTTAACGTAATTCTAGGGATTGATTGGTTAACTACTCATCATGCAAAAATTAATTATTTTAAAGTAAAGTTGTTAGCTTTCATATTCTAACCAACCTATTATGCAATTCAAGCAACAAACCATTAAAATCAATCACTTGTCATCTCAAGCGATAAAGCTTATTCGCTTATTAAAAACGGATGTCAAGCTTTCTTAGCTCATGTCACGGATCTAAACAAAAATACGTCGATTTTTGAATGATATTTCTATTGTTAATGAATTTCTTGACGTATTCCACAAGAACATCTTGGCCTACCCCGAGCGTGAAATTGAATTTTGTATCGACCTTGAACCCTTACAAAACCCATTTCCAAAAGCCCCATATCGAATGGCTCTATTGAACTTCGTGAGTTAAAAACCAATCGCAGGAATTGTTAGACATTGGCTTTATTCGCCTTAGTACTTCTCCTTTGGGTGCTCCTGCTCTATTCGTGAAGAAGAAAGATGGGAGTATCGCGACTTTGTATTGATTATCGGGAGTTGAATCATGTCACCATCAAAATAGGTAAATTACCCATTACCGCGTATTGATGACTTGTTTAACCAAACCGGTTTACAGGCGCGCCAAATTCTTTTCAAAGATTGATCTTCGTTAGGATATCACCAATTGAAGATTAGAACCGATGACATTCCAAAGACGGCTTTTTCGAAACTTCGATGCGGGCATTATGAATTCCTAGTCATGTCTTTTGGATTGACTAATGCTCTCTTTTTTCATGGATATGATGAACCGAGTATTTAAGGAATATTTAGATCACTTTGTGGTCGTCTTTATTGATGACATCCTTATTTATTCCAAAAGCCATGAAGATCATGAAAGCAACACTTGAAATTTGATACTCCAAAAGTTTCGTGAATATAAGCTTTATGCCAAGTTGAAGAAATCGAGTTACGGCGAGGAAGTAGCATTCCTTGGGCACGTGGTATCAAGTCATAGAATATCTGTTGACCCAAAGAAAGATCAAGCTATTCAAAGTTTGGAGCAACCTAAATCAATAATAGAAAGACGTAGCTTTCTCGGCTTATTTGGTTATTATCGGATATTCGTAGAAGGTTTTCTCGAATCACTACTCCTTTAACCCAAATGACTCGGAAAGATACAAAATTCCATTGGAGCGAGGAATGTGAGAAGAGTTTTCAAGAACTCAAGAGAGACTCATTTCAAAGACCTATTACGACAATACCATCCTGCTCGAGAGGATTTGTCATCTACATGATGCTTCAGGCAAAGGGTTAGGATGTGTTCTCATGCAAAATGGGAAAGTCATAGCCTATGCCTCTCGATAACACAAAGAATATGAGAGGAATTATCCTACTCGTGATCTAGAGTTGACAATTTGTTGTCTTACAAGCACTTAAAATTTGGAGGCATTACTTGTATGGGGAGAAAGTGGAGATCTTTACTGATCATAAAAAGCTCAAATATTTCTTCACTCAAAAGGAACTCAACACGCGACAACGACGCTGGCTTGAATGCATTGAAAGATTATGATCATACCATCCAATACCATCTTGGAAAAGAGAACATGGTAGCTGACGCATTGAGTAGAAGATCATATCACGGTCTGAGTGTGATATTGTCAACGCAAAGCCCATTTTGTATGATTTGCAAAGGATGGAGATAGAGATAAAGACTCCAGGGACCCAAGTGATGATGGCGAATATACGAGTGGAACCGACTTTAATCGATAAAGTTAAAGTTGCTCAAACTATAGACCTGGAGCTAATGCATATGAGGAAGAAAGAACAAGAAGGTGTTATGCCGGAAGCAAGAATCGATGAAGAATGAATACTTCGAGTCAACTCCAGACTTTGTGTTCCTAACGGCCTTGAGTTAAAGTATAAAATCATGATGGAGGCGCATAACACACCGTTTGCAATCCATCCTAGGAGTAATAAAATGTATCATGATCTTCGACATACATTTTGGTGGGGCAATATGAAGAGAGAGATAAATATTGCTTATCTCAAGGTGTCTAACGTGTCAACGAGTCAAGTGAACATCAAAACCAAAAGGTCCATTGCAACCACTTGAAATTCCGAATGGAAGTGGGAGCACATTACCATGGATTTAGATTCTTCGGTCTTCCCGAGGTTTCTCGAGGTATAGATGCAATTTGGGTCATTGTTGATAGATTGACCAAGTCTGCTCATTTCTTACCTATACGAGAAACTTATACACTTGAACGTCTTGCTCGTATGTACATAAACGAAGTTGTAAGATTGCATGGTATGCCAGTATCCATAGTTTTTGATCGAGACCCAAGATTTACTTCACGATTTTGGGTTAGTTTGCAAAAAGCTATGGGCACGAATTTACGATTTAGTTCGGTATATCATCCTCAAACGGACGAACAATCAGAGAGGACTATTTAAACTCTTGAAAATTTATTAAGACTCTGTGTCCTTGACTTCAAGGGAAGTTGGGACAAGTTCTTACCATTGGTGGAGTTTTCCTACAACAACAATTATCAAGCAAGTATTGGCATGGCTCCATTCGAGCGTTGTATGGAAGAAAGTGTCGCTTCCAAAGATCTTTGAGATGAGGTGGGTGAAGCAACGTTGTTGGGACCGGAGTTAGTACGTATGACTACGAAAAATATTCAAACGATCCGACAACGTATAAAAACCTCACAAGACCGACAAAAGAGTTATGCTGATCTTCATCGAAAGGACGTGGAACTCGATATTGGAGATCATGTGTTGTTACGTGTTGCTCCATGGAAAGGAGTTACGAGATTTGGAAAGAGAGGAAAGCTCAATTCTCAATTCATTGGCCCATTTTTAATCCTAGATCGAGTAGGGACTGTAGCCTATAGACTCGTTTTACCGCCAAGTATGTCTCGTGTTCATAACATTTTTCATATATCCATTGTAACGCCCCCAAAATAGGTATACATCACCCATCTTGAGTCGCCAAATACATGGTACAAATACAAATAAAAAACTTAATTATACAACTGTCGTGTAAAATACGACAAAACATAATCGAGATTTTAAATGGGGGATATTGCCTTACAGACAATATCCATTCTCAAAATAGAGTCCTCGTTACATTTATTGTCACACTATTTAATGTAATAGTGAGGACTACTATCTAATACTATCATCCCACCATCACTCCGTTCCCAGGCTCCGTCCCAACCACGTTCTCATTTCCTGAAGAGAATAGTGAAAGAAAAGGTGAGCTCAACTAGCCCAGTAAGAAATATTATGACTAAGATAATGCGAATTAATTATCGTTAGTCTTCAACAATGTTAAACCCGATAATATCAATAGACATCAAGTTTAACTGCTGCATGACGTCAATCCATTAAAAAGAGTCAAGTAGAGAATAAAATCTATTATCTTTTATGATTTAAAAAGTTTTCATCACTTTTATCGCCGAGACTCGACAATAATAATTAATCCACATCATCCTCAAGACTACTAGCTAAGGATATTCATTAGTGGTCATGACCTTAAATTCCATGCACTTCTTAGGCCAAGGATATTTGTGTATTCATCAACGGTCATGATCATGCCAACAATCGTCCATCAATGCACTACGCAAGCAATGAGGACTTTTATCACATCATTTGTAACATTACGGTCATGATTACACCGAATAATCCACAATTCATAATCATACCAAGTCCATCTATGACCTTCAGAGCCATGTATGACTTTCAAAAAATATAAACATGAGGATGATGACAATGATATAAGAGTTCAATAAAACAAGTTCACGAATTAATTTATTCAGAACTAATAACGTCCAAATTGTCAACATGATCTTTGCTTTGTAGAGTAAAATTCAAGAATGCTCGGAAGAATATTTTCACGAAAATCTTTGGATGAAGCCTTAAATATCAAGATATTCCACTAATTTCATGGAGTATAGAAGTCAAAATTTTAACCAACCGAGTATAATAACGAATGGAATAACAAAAGAAATCACCATGCATACGGTTGCTTGCATAGGCGGAGTTATTCCAACGAGAATAATAATAACGGAACCGTGTCGGTGAAATTCACAATCGGCGGGATGTCCTAACGTAATAATAAATGCGAAATAATAAATAATGGAACCCGGTCCCATGAAAAAAGCGCATGCAGACAAGATATTAAACAGAATAATAAATAAAGATTTTAACCAGTCCTGTAAAACACAACACATGATGATATTCCAAATGTAATAATAACAAAAAGCGGAACCAGTGTCCTGTAAAACACACCGAGCAGGATGTTCCAACAAAATAATAAAATACCTAATAATGAAGAATGTCACCAAGTATAGGGTAGAAATCGCATATCTGAGTTATTCCAATGTAATAATAAGAAATGGAATAACAACAGTTCTCTTCATGAATAAGAAAGAATAACACCCTATACGTAGTAAAGAAATCGAATATAAAAGTAGGAAGTAGCGAGAATACTTTTCTAGTTTCTCTATAATTTTTCTCTCTCGGAGTTTCATGTGAATTAATTAAGAAATAATGAAGGAATGAGCTTATTTATAGGAAAATGGAAGGGCACTGTTCAAGTACAAAATAATTTTGCAGAATTATTTCTTCAATCAACTAACAACTAAGTCAAACAACTAACCAATAAGATTTCAACAAAAATTAAAATATAATACATATATATTAACACATGTTTTCAATTTATATATGTGAGATCCCAGATTTTATAAATAAAGATTTAAATTTTTTGAAATATTTTTTTTTATATTATGGTGTGAATTTGAGATAGTGTTATAGTTATGGGTAGTATTTGAAAATTTTGCAAAGTATGCAAGTTGTTATAAATATTCGTTTGGTCGGGGAATATTCTTTTTGTCGGAAATATCCGTATTTACGACACAATCATTGGTGGACCCCTAATAAATAAGTAATCGTAAGTAGTTAGAAAACGACAAAAATATTTTATGAAAATAACTACGGAGGTGTTATTGTTAAAAGCTATTGAACTATTCGGTAGTAAAAAAATACGATGTCTGGCATGGTTGCATAGTAGCACACGGTATTGATTATTGATGCTTATGTGATAAGTCACCCGGTTATCTTTGCATTATTGCTTCTGATGAATTGTTGCATCATATCTCTCATATTATTGATTCAATTATTGTCACGATTATCATTATGCATAATATGTTATTTTATTAAATCAATAATTGAGACGACAAAGTTATTCATATTATTAAATTGCAATATTTACAATGTCTGAAGTTACATCGAGGAGAGGTTTGGTCACCTAATTGCGCCAATAGGGAGAAATCCTTATTGAAAAGCCCTTTCTTTCACAGGAACGACACAGGTTGTTAAATATTGTGAGTTATGATATTAATGATGGATAAGTTTGTGTTGATTAAAGATGAATTTGATAGTTTCATTGTATTGAAATTATTTATGTTAGTGAAAATTGACATTTATTTAGATAATAATTGATATCTAGAGGTTATATTGTTCAATCGGGTATGTGGGGTACTTTTCATGTCGGAGTTACTATTCAGGAGTTACTATTCACGAGTTACTATTCATGAGAACTATTCACGAGTTACTATTCATGAGTTATTATTCACGAGTTTTAATAGTAACTTGTCCTTTTGGTTTTCCAAGAGTTATTTGCCTTTTCGGTGTTCCAAAAGTTAATTACCCCTTCGCAAATAGTAGTTGTCTCTTCAATATTACCAAGAGTCATTTTGACCCTTCGTTAAGACCAAGAGCCACTCTCAGTTTTCTATAAATAGAAGTTCATTCCTTTATTATTTCTTACGAATTCATTGAAACTACTGAGAGAAATTATAGAGAGAAGTTTATAGAGAAAAATTATAGAGAGAAAGAAGAAGAGTATTCTCCACTACTTCACTACTTATATCCAGCTTTTTTTACTTGAAAAGGTGTTATTCTTTCTTATTCATGAAGAGAACTTACATTGGAATAACTCGTAAAAGTGGCATACCCTATACATAACTTTGTATACGCTATATACCCTATACTTGGTGAAATCCTTATGTTATTCTATTCTTTATTATTCATTGGAATAACTTTTGTATGCTTGGTTTTACCTATACTTGGTGGAATGACCTATATATGCGGTTTACCCAATACTTGGTGATCTTCTTCTCATTATTCCATTTTTATTATTATGTTGGAATAACTATTTATTTATGGCATAGCATACTTGGTGAAATTCTTTTATTATTCCGTTCTTTATTATTACATTTAATATCCTGCTTGCAGGTGTAATTTCACCCGACTTGGTTCCATCTTTATTATTCCGCATTTTTATTCTCGCCGGAATATCACATCGGCAGAATTTCACGACACAGTTCCATATTTATTATTCCGCATTTATTATTCTCATTGGGAATAACTTTGTGCATGCGGTCTCTATCGTATGCATGGTGAATCCTTCATTATTCCATTCTTTATTATTACATTGGAATAACTTTGTACATGTGGATTGTCACATGCATGGTGAATGATCCTTTGTATTCATTCCTTATTAAATTGTGGAAATGATCTGTATACGTGGATTATCGCATGGCGGATGAAAATCCATTTGCAGTTTCATATATTCTTTACTATACTCAGTTGGTTAAAGTTTTGACTTCTATACTCCATGAAATTAGTGGAATATCCTTGATATTTGCGCTTCATCAAGTATCTTTTCATGAAAATATTCTTCTGAGCATTCTTGACTTTTACTTTACAAAGAAGTATCATGTTGACAATTTGGATATTATTAGTTCCTGGATAAATTAATTTTTGAACTTGTTTAATTGATTTCCTATAACATTGTCATCATCCTCATGTTTATATTATGTTGAAAGTCATCTTTGGCTTACGTGCATAGATGGACTTAGTATGATTATGACCAGTGATCATTCGGTATAATCCTGAACTGTGATGTTATAAGTGATGTAGTAAAAGTCCTCAGTGGCCTGTAATGCATTGATGGACAGTTTTTGGTATGATTATGACCAGGGATTATTCGGTATAGTCATGACCGTGGATGATTTAATGAATATCCTTGGCTCGTAGTACAGGGATGATTAGAAGATGTGGTTTATTTATTAAACTAAGTCTCAGCGATAAAAGTTGATGAAAACATTTTTAAATCATAGAAGATAGTAGGTTTTATTCTCTACTTGACTCTTCTAATGGATTGCTTATTCCGCTGCAGTTAAACTTGATGTCTATTGTATTTTATCAGTTTAACATTGTTGAAGACTATTGATAATTTATTCTGCATTATCTTAGTCATAATATTTCTTCTTTGGGCTAGTTGAGCTCACCCTTTCTTTCAATGTTCTCTTGAAAAATGAGAATATAAATTTGGACGAGTCGGGAAAGGAGTGATGGTCCGAAGATAACATTAGTAGTCCTCACTATTCTGTTAAATAGTGTGACAATAAATATAATGAGGACTTATTCTAAGAGTGGATATTGTCTAGAAGACAATATTTGTATTAAAACTCACAGTTTTCTTGTTGTATATTAAAGATTGTATTTGTATTCTGTACCATGTATTTGGCGACTCAGAATAGTTGATGTATACCTATTTTGGGGGTGTCACAAGAAACTTAGAATAAGAGAGTATATCAATTAGTAACAGAGGACGCTAGTCGAATGCGTTTATTCCTGAAAAACTTCAGCCCGAAGGACGTGTAGTCCCGAAGGATTTCTATCCGTTCGATAGAACATTCGTCTTCCCGGAGAACATTTATCCTTTCGGAAGAACATTAATTTGTCCTTTCCGAAAAGTACTTATCCTTTCGAGAGATTAAAGTTTCTCCTTCCCAAATAACGTTTATCCTTTGGGGATTGAGAACGTTTGTCCTACCCAAAAAATATTTATATTTTTGGGAGAACATTTGTCCTTCCCGAAGAACATTTATCCTTTCGGGTCCTTCCCTAAAAACGTTTATCTTTTCAGGAGAACGTTTGACCTTGGTTGGGTGGTCAATCCCCATCTCATTCCTAACAAGTCAAATATCGATAACTGTCCTTATATATCCATACTATTGCTCTCGGCCCATAAATGAGACTTTATATAGAAGTTTCAAAGAATCGTCCGACCTTATATCGCTATAACAACGGTCTTGATCCCCTAGGGAGACTTTACATAGAGATTCCGAAGAACCGTCTGAATTTATATCACCATACCAATGCTCTCGATACCCTAGAGAGGTTTTAATTATATATATAGAGGTTTCGCATAATTGTTTGATCTGACATCGTCGAAGGTGGATAACTGACCTTATAATCGTCGAAGATAGATGATCGACCTTAAAATGTATAAATGTATTACTAATTAAAATCTTGTTATTTCATAATCATCAATAATCAATAAAATGACAATTTTACCCTTTTGGTATAAAAATTAAGGCCTAAATATAGATTAATACCCTTAACTTTAAGCTTATTTTATAATCATCAATAATTAATATAATTAATTTTTTATACCAAAAATGGTAAAACTGTCTTTAAATTTACTTTAAAAATAATAATAATGATCTTATATTTACTCTTTTTGGTACAAAAAATTAATTAAATAAATATCAAAATAAGACTCAATATTACATAAGAATATTTTTTTTAGTAATGTGTCGTTGTCATGTCATCAATTTTTTGACGTGACTATCAATTAGACGTAAGCAGAAAAATTAAAAATTTAGTATCCTAATTGTAAAAATTGAAAAGGCAATCTTTAAAGTGAAAAAAAAAAGTGTTTAATCTCCTAATTAAAAAAATTGATAAGACAATTCCTAAAGTGAAAATATTAAAAATTTAAGGTATTAATCCATATTTATGCCTAAAAAATGTTACTTCCTTCCAAATTCAATTCCTATTTAACCTATAAAATCAACTAAAATACATTGAATTGATAAAATTATATAATTTTAATTAGAAACAAAACGAAAAAATCAAATCTGTTTAGGCGCATAGATGTATTAGTCTATTATTTTACTTCTTCTTTTTTAACCCAAAAAAAACCCATTTGTTCTTCTTAAAGAAAATTAATAAAATTAAATCAAAGTAGTATTCTTTAATTTTATAGAACGGAAGGCGTAATATACAATTATTCAAATATAAACACAATATACATAAACACATAAATTATATATATAGACATAATTAAAAAACATAATGAAATGTTTTATGAAGTTATGAAAAAAAAACATAATGAAAATTTGAAGCAGTAGAAAAGAATGTAATCTGTATATGAGGCAAAATATTTAAATATATGAAAGTAATTAGAAGGGCAAAAATGTACTCCCCGTCCTCTAAAAGATGATTAAAAAAATGCATAAAAGATGTTTATTATGGAAATAATAATTGGGTGGGGAAAAAATTATAGTAGTTTCCTATTTTATTTTGATTGAATATTTTTATTTATTATATAAAATTAAAATTAAAATTAAAATTATTACATGATAGTACAATCTCTTTGTTGGAATAGGAGATGGGACATAATTTAGGACAAATATTATTAAAATGCGAAAACAAAATTTATATATCTTATTAAAATAAATATATATTTAATAACACTTGTATATTTATTTTAGCAAAACTTTGAATTTTTAACTAGGTTACTTACTTTAACATGGTAATTGTTATTAGGATAGTATTATCATCAATATATATTAGTATTAATACTTAATTTATCCATGGAGTAGTGAATAAAAAGGAAGGTGTTGCTTGCAAAAACAACAAAGCATCCGAGAAATTGAGGGGTGGGGTTGATCGAGAAATAAAATAAATTTAAATGAAAGATGCATATAATAATATACGTTTACAACAGAGATGGTCCCCTGTAGCAAAACCACGTGCATAGATGCATCAATGTTCGTATACAGATATATCAGAAAAAGGAAAAAAGAAAAGCTACCTCTCTTATAATTTATTACTACTCTCTGTTTTTAATATAAATTATTTTAGAATTATGTACAAGTATTAAAAAAATAATTATATAATAATATTAAATATTATATTAATTATACATATATATCTTTTGTATTTAAAAAAGAAAGAATTAAGAGGATATTATTAATTGAGTAAAAAATAATAAGAACTAAAGTTATATTTATTATTTGAAATAATATTAAAAACTAAGTAAATACTTATTTAAAATTATCAAACGACTTATATTAAAAAATAAAAATAATTCTCTAAAACGATTTTTATTTAGAAAAAACTCTTAGAGAGAGAGAGAGGGGGACTGTTTTAACATGAGGTTAAAAAGGAAGAGATGTGATGCGCGCGCGAGCGAGAGTTAGTGTGCATCGGATCCCTCGCCAAGCTACGGCCTTTAAATTCTTCTCCTTCACCAACTCAATATCTCTCTCTATATTACTATTAGTATTTCTCTTTCATAGAGTAGCTAGGAAAAACAAGAGCAAGCTAGGGAAATTAGTAAACAAACAAAAAGATGGTGACTCTATGATTACATATATATATATATATATATATATATATATATATATATATATATATATATATATATATATCTTCAACTCCATGTAGGAGAAGGAATTAAGATTCTCTCTCCATCTCTCTCTCTAACACCTATTATATATGGAGTATTATTTTGTTCATATATCCTAGTACGTATATAATTCTCTCTCTTTCCATCTCCTTTACTAAATCTATATTTCTAATTATATATATACCCGTTTAATTTTATTATATATATGTATGTACTCAGAATTCGATCAATTCTCATTCTTGGCCGCCATGTCCAATTCTGAGTTTTGTATCGATACCAAACAAGATACTACCACCAGGAAAGATTTGGACAGTTCGTCATTGGAATCTGCGGCCAATGTGTTTCAAGATCATGTATTTTCTCCAAAACATCGAGAATTAGATTCTAAGAAAGAAACTGATGATGATGATGATGATGATGATGATGATGATGATGATGATGATGATGATGAGAAGAAGAGGCTTGAACAAAAGCCATCCATATCATTAGGGCAGTGTTCTTCCTCTGATGATGCTGATGATGATGGGTTTCTAACTCCAACTTCTTTGGAACACAAAATCCCGGTGATCACGCATTGCCCGCCACCACCAAGAAAAATATTCATACCATCAAGAAAGAGAAAATTGGCATCACCAAGAATTTTGAGACCAAGACAACTCCAGCTTCTTGATCTATCACAAGAAGTGATCGATTCAATGTTTCCTCAAGTTATTCAACAAGATATAGGCCGAAAGATCAAGAAAGCTCGCAGGGATGATGATGATGATGATGATGCAGCACTAACATGATCGCGCAATTTATTAATTTCATTAATCATCCTACTTTTATGTGGTAAGAAAATTTTATGTATAAAAATATTTTTATATAGACATATATCTCTACTGATGATAACAGTGCTTAATTAATTATTTGGTTTGCAGAATTAATATTATACTAGCTAGCTACCATATAATACGTACGTATTTATATATATAGTTCAAATGTTTTCTGTAATATTTCTTTTTTATTTTATTTGTGTCTTAGTTAATAATTTAATTATTTAATTATATGGCTTGGTAAAAATTGTAGATCTTCATTTTGGTCCAAGACCCTTTTTTGTGATATGCATGTTGTGTAAAGCCTAATTAAAGTTGAAATAGACTAGAGACATGAAGTACAGACCAAGAAAAAGAGGTGGACATCAAGACTTCTAACTTTTTTGTTTCTTAACTTCTTTTGTAATCAAGGTGTTATGCTGTTTCAAAGTAGAGAGAATTTTTTTCTAATTAAATCAAAGCCATGCATTGGATTTTCTTTTTCTTTTTCTTTTTTCCCCTAAATTCTTTTTCATTTATTATTCCTCTATTATATAATTTCTTGTAATATTCATTTTAAAAGTACTACCGCAAAAATATACTATATATATATATATATATATATGTATGTATATAGGCAAAAGTTTCTTTGGGTTCCATTAAAGAAATATATAGTTGTAGAGGAAGTAGCAGCAGTAGTACTAAGTATTTCCAGAAAGCTATTTTCGTGCAAAGGGAAAACCATTCTACTTCGGTTGCAGCCTGCAGCTAAGGAGAGGGAGAGGGAGAGGGAGAGGGATCAGATCGGTGTATGTAAAAAGGGATAAATTTGGAGCACAATTAAATAATTAATGTCCTTGGCAGAAATTGTGGACCCTAACCCACTGGCCTTTCCCTTTTATAAATTTACGGAGTATAAAAACTTATCCAAAATATAACTGTATTAAATGTCAAACTTGGTTTTCCAAGAGGAAGCAAACATCCTCGATCCATTATACAGGAGTAACTATATATCAACCCTCCCTCCCAATTCCCAAACAGAAACAGATTATACTACTACTAAGGGAATACTATATGGGAGCCATTACGTTATCTAATTAATATTGATCACTAGTACTATTCCCATCCCAATTATCTTTAATTTGGAGCTGATCATGCAAGAACTAATTAACTTTTGCTTGCTTATTTTAATTATTTGTAGGAATTAATCACTCAATTTCATAAACATTCCCAGGATTTAAGGATTGATCATCTAATAATTAATATCCAGCCGGAGATCTAGTGATCTAAGAATATCTATAGCTTTTCAATATGCAGAGATCAACAATCAATTCTATCCATAGTTTTGTAATATATTAATTGTTGCGGTGTGATTATTTGGACAGTGGGATAGTCCTCATTAAAGCAAGATTGTTTCTTATTTAGTGGAAAAAAGAGGTTTAACTTGGGAAGGAATCTATCGGCCATTAATTGCAGTTATAAGGTGATTCACAAAATACTTCTACTCATAATTGGATTCTGGCGGACATGACAACTATAAATACATCAATAAGCAATTGTTTAGGAGATACAAAATGCAATTACATATGACACAAATAAACACTATTATTATAGTGGATTTCTCTCTCTCTTTATGTGATTTTTTTCAATTGGGTTTTCACGTAAATTCTTGTGTTTATATTTTATATCTCTTTGTTTATGTTTATGTGGGTATATTTCGTGAGTTTGATTTCACAACAATACAATCAACCGTTAGCTCGATTTTGACATGTTATTTTGATGATTTCGTCAAGCATACAAAATTTAACGTTAACATTAATATATATTAGATATATCACAAATATATTTTTATATAAGAAATATTGTTATCTAGCTAGCTACAGCCATCTTAATTTATGTTTTAGATTGGTTATGCATGCGAAAATTTTCTACTTGCGCACATCCAGAGTGGAAGGAGAGAAGAACCTTCCTCAATTATTGTCTAAATATGAAATTAAAAGTATTATTTCTTCAATAATTCATTTGGGAGGGTAAGTGTACATGTTTGTCAGCTTTGTTAATTGGACTATATATATATATGCCATCAGTTTCTGGGAGAGATAGCCCTAGTCAAATTTTAGTTTTAGACTTGAAATTCTTAATTCTTTTAATTCGTTATCATTCTAGATAGTGTATTTTTTAAAATAAAAAGGAATTTTTTTACCGACCCTCTGAGACAGACAGATCAGTCTGGATCACTTAAAAGAAACCGATTAAGAAAAAGAAATTACTACTATCTTTTTCACCCCAATTATGTTTTCTGTATCCAATAATCTTCGTCACTGTCGGAATATACAGCAAAAAAAGAAAAGAAAAAAGGTTCGCTTATACATATTCTCTATGGGTTGGAACTTGGATAAACAGCACATAATTAGTTCTTAATCTAATGCGTAGCACCATAATAGCTACCGTAGGGTTACCCTACAAATACCACAGTAGCTATGGAAGGGTTTCTTCCTATTTGCCGATGCCTTGCCTTGGAAGAAGTAGAAGGCTCGCTCTTAGATTCCTTTTTAGCAGGTTTCTGAAATAACAACTCATGCATGTGATGAGGATGGCTGTAACTTGGTGCAAAATTTCTATTAAAAGCAAAACAATGAGCAACTAAAAGAAGGCACAAAGGGAAATGATTTAATATATTATTTACCTCTTTTTCACCTCCGCTGTCACTAGCATCAGATTCTTCTTCTCCAGAATCATCTGTAGGTGAACCTCCATCATCCTTGTCAGCAACAAAATCTTCATCCTACAAAATATTAACCACGCCTAGCCAAATAGACATTCAAATATGGAACTTGAACACTCAAGATAAGCTGCCACAGGAACAACCGAACAAGAGAAAGATAACTGGAATGTCAATATACTACAGTAAACCACTCACCTATCCAATTTTTATGTTAAGAAGAACGTCATTATTTATTTGCACTTTTGCAATGCTCCCTCGGTTACAAAATTACAGATGCATATGAACTTGCAAAGTCAATTTGCGAAATCATAAAATTTATGTTTGAAAAAAATAAATGTGACAATTAGAACTTCCGCTCCTCATCCAAGTAAATAACCCAACTCGTCAATTCCTTGATAACACTTTTAGTTAATTTACAATAACTATAGTTGTTTGTACTTAAATAAAATAAAAAATCGATCGTTTTTTAACTCTTAAAGATTTCACAAATTGACTTCAAAAAGTCAAAATGCATCTCTACTTTGGAATGTAGGGAGTATATGTTTAGGAAACAAACAGAAGCTAAAAGGTCTTTTAGTATGTATCACACATCCATCTGCAACACAATTATAATATATTTATTAGTTCTTATTACATCCTTAATATATGTTATATCTTATATCTTCAGCTATATTAATATTTTATAAAGAATGTAATCTATAGATATGTTTTCACCAAGTCGTAAAATTCATGCCAAGCCAAAAATAGGGATGCAAGGAGAGAGTGACTAATAAAATTCAAAATAACAATAGCAATAATCTCTATCATATCAGAGTGCAAAAAAATTACTGGAAATCAAACCAGGAGTATATCACATCACTTAACAAAGTAAAATTACCTCCTCATCGCTCTCATCTCCACCAGCTTCGTTCTTAATCCGCTCAAGATGTGGGTCGACGGCATCATCATCTTCATTCTGCAAAACAGCAGCAACGCCATCTTCAGCTTGGGGACCTCCAAAGTTCATGATTTTCAGACTCTTAGAACTGCATTAGATTACAGGAAAAGGTAAAATATATATCTTATAGACTCGGTCAGACTCTTAACAGGACATGAGTTAGTTACTGACCTGATGAAGTCAAAAAAGATTATGGTATTCATTTCTCTGGATGTTCCGGAATAGATGTTCTTGCTCAGTCTTCAGTCTTATCAGAAGATCAAAGTAATGCATGTTTGATCCTCCAGCAGCATGTCTCTCAAACTCCACATAGTCACAAGACAATGGGCATACGTATTTTTCTTCTGATGACATATCAAACGAAGTTACACACTTCAAATCAACATGGTACTTCTAAGTTCTAACTTCTAATGGACAAGTTTCTGAACTTCAAATTTCGGGTTATCTTGCGGCTGCCTGAAAATGCAGAGTGTACATATAAGTATTCTAATGTACTATGTCACATTCCGTATGACCATGCACATACAAGTATTCTAATAAAAAGGCAGGAACAGCTTACAATTTAATTAATTGCCTTACAACTTACTCTAACTGTTGAGTATGTTAGCCATTAATTGAAATCAAGAACAGCCATATAAAATCATTATTTAAAATAATAGTATAAACACTTCTACATTCTATACTCTTTATAACTTAAAAATATAGAGCAGACTGCTATACCCCTTCCCAAACTTCATAAACAGAACCGAAAAAACAGACGCAATCTCATAACAAACACATAACACCATGATTAGAAGTCAAATAATTTCAGCTTGGTTACCTCTCGAGAGATGAAAATATCTGAAAATCCAAAATCCATAGAAGCTCGGTAGGTAAAAACAATACTTTCTACAATTCTACTCGCTCAAAACATAACTGGAAACATAAAAAGCATAACAACAATCCTTTCTTCAATTTTTTCTGTTTTTGAGCATGCATCACGGTCAGTCTGAAGCTGTTCAAGCTGCTGCTCAACCGCTGCGGCGACCAGATGTGGATGACTAATCATGATATGTGTTAGGAACTGTCCAGAAGACAATGATCAGTTGAAGCAATACGGCTTAAAAAACATAATATAAGAAATAATTACTTTAACATTCTCATAAGTTTCATGTTTCTTCTGAATTTTGCATCAAATAATTTGGAAGAATATTGTTTTCTCCTAAAAAATCTTAAGTTTTAAAAAAACCAATAATTGTTGAGTCGGCTTATGACTTTCGTATTTGAAATTCGCTAAATCCTAAAGACTGGTGATGCTGTCAATCCTTCAGTTGAAAACTCGTGAAAGAAATTTTTAGGGACTGGATGTCTTCAGTAATCTATTCTGTCAAGTTAAGGTAATTGCCCAATTGGTGACTTTCTGTAATTTGCTGTAAATTGATGCAGTAAAATACCAAACATAGATAAAACTACCCAGGAAAGGTAAAATATTCTACAGAATGTTGTACATGTGCATAGAACATGGGAACTTTCTAGTTACCAAAGTCATCCTTGGTCTGGTACCAATCAAAGCTTTATTAGACATTGTCTTGTATTGATAACAATCACGACAGGGTTGAATAGTGTCACATGATTGTGATTATAGCAGTAGATGGATAACTGACTTGAATCTAATTATAAATGACTCGCAACTTCATGTAGGTTCTAGGATAATAGTATAAATTCACTTGGCACTAGGTGTAGTTCACAATTTAAATTAGGAAACTTTAAGAGCTTTTCACGAATCTTATGAAATTATGTGATCAACCGGGGGAACACAAAATGAAATTTTAATGGAAGTCTGCACATGAAGCCTTAAGATCATTCTCTTCTTCTTACAATTGTATTGACTAAACTCAAATCTTTTTAAGCGAATCTCATGAATTCCTTCTAATCATTCAATCATAGCACATCAAATGATCCAAATAGACCCAAATATCCAAAACTACAATCCTTTTAACCTTCGGCCACTGAACATAACACATCAAATGATCCAAAAAAAACTACAATTAAAAAAAGGGCCACCAGACAAACAAACATGAACAAGCATTTGAATTCAGACAACTTATTAGCATATCATCAAGCCTTGAAAGAAAATCATACCTGGATTCCCAACTGCTGCTGCAGCACGAGCCCTTTTTTCTGCATTAGCCATCTCGGGACTAGCTTCTTAAACTTTATTTTTAAAAAAAATTTGGGGGAGGGGGGGGTGGGGGATAATACCATGAAGAAAACACGAAGATTTTCCAATTTGATTCTCATTTAATGTCAACTAAAAGTATATATGTCTTCTGCAAAAAAAGAGGGGGTGAACTAGTGGGATATATTTCACCCAATCAGCCTTACAATAGAAACATAAATTTTGAACTGGATAGAAAAATCTGAGAACCAAGTCAACTTTTTGAACCAGAACTATCATATTATGCTCCTTTCAAGCTCAAAACCAGCTTAATATATCCAACTTTTATCCAATAAGGTTAAATACAAACCAGCTTAATCCAACTTTTACCTAACATGGTTAAATACCTAAAGTTCAAATTAGCTTAATAATTTGCTTACTAAATTATTCAAATTAAACATGAATAGTATTCAAATTCAAAACCAATTTTTAAAAATAATTTAGGTTTACGATTTCTTTACTTTAAATCCAAACAAAATTGGAAAGACCTAAGTTTTATCTTCATTGCACGTACAGCTCACCCCCCAAAACTATACAGTAATCAAATACTACATATTATCAAGTAAAGTATTACCTTAATCCAAGATTTGGTGTAGAGCCGAGCGAAATCAGGTCGGCTTGATATCGAAATACCGGATCTGGCAAATGCATACGGTGCAGCTCCGACAGAAGATCAAAGAGCAGTGATTGTTTCCATTTGCAGCACTAAAATATCGCAGCCCGAACCCAAAGGTTTCCACTACCTGAACCTTCAATTGTCTCCAAAGGTTTAGGGGTGGAGGGTGAGAAGAATCGGAGATTTTGATGTGTATGAAGGTTTTCCTCATGTGAATTTTCGTCCCCCAATTAATTAGAACTCTGTCGTGTGGAAACTTTTTGTTATGACCCCTCCGTGTTTTTAACATAGATTTTTTAACGTTATAACCTTAAAATATCATAACCTTTTTTGTTGTTTAAGTGTCATCTTTTTATTATTTTGTAATAGTGTGTGAAGCTTCTATATGGATATCTTACATACGGTAAGCTTTGCATGCAACTGCCATGTTCAACACTTGTTGCTAACCAGCTAACGGAACGAGTGGAAGAGGTAACAACAATTGCATGCATGGGAATTGGGAAGAAGAGAGCAAAAGATTAGCTAGGTCGCTGCCAAACGCTTCTCTTGGAAAGTACATGTGTTTTAAGAAACTCCCATTGACCAGGTGGCGAAGCGGTGCAGTGAAGTATTACGATAAGATGAAATACTCCTACTAAATTTTAAACTTGTGATAAAAATATTTTACTAATAAGGAAGTCAAATATTATTTGATCACATAATTAAAAAAAGTGCTTTTAAAATATAAAAGACAAATAATTATATGCCGGTGTGAACTTTTAATTTTTCTTATTTGTAAATTGTACTCAAGTGCTAAAAGTATTTTTTTAATTTCTACTTTTTCTAAAAATATATACCTTTTATCTCAAATCTCTATTGTACAAATATTTTGGAGTCACCAAACAAATACTAGCAATATCCAAATTTAAAAGTACATTACAGTACTCTCCACCGATCTAACTACTCTTAATAATAAGGTTTAAATATAATTTATTATCCTAAACTATAGGTCATATTTTACTTCGGTGATCCACCTTTTAATTTTGTCAATTAAATGATTGAACTATTAATTTTTTTCGATTTCATTCAATTGGGTCTGCCACGTCAGAAATTGCTGACGTGGCATCCTAAAAGGCTAAATGAGTGCTTATGTGTAAAAAGAATATATATTTTTAATGAGATCAAAGGACAAAAAGGTAAAATAACAAACAAAACAACTAAAAATTACACAAATAATATAAATTAGTTGTATAATTATTTATTTATAGTTATATAAATAATATAAATTATTTATATAATTATTATATAAATAATATAATAATTATTTTATTAAAAATAATTATTTTTATTAAAAATAATTATTTTTATTAAAAAAAACTGTGTTTAATATTAATGATAATAAAATAAAAATATTAATGATAATGATAATAAAAATAAAATAAAAATAAAAATAAAAATAAAACTCAGTTTTTTTGTAATAAAAAAAACGCAAATTTTTTGTAGAAAATAAAAAAAAAGCGCAGTTTTTTTAATAAAATAAAAAATAATTATTTTATTATTAAAAAAATCATGTTTGTTTTTTAAATAAAATAAAAAATAATTATTCTTATTAAAAAAATAAGAGAGCGTTGTTAGTTTTTTAATAAAAATAATTATTTTTTATTTTTATTAAAAAAAAACTGCGTTTTTTTTTTTTATTAAAAAACTGCGCTTTTTTTTATTATTATTAAAAAAACTGCATTTTTTTAATTTTTATTATCATTAATATTTTTATTTTTATTATCATTAATATTAAACATAATTTTTTTTAATAAAAAAATAATAAAACGCAATTTTTTTTAATAAAATAATTATTATATTATTTATATAATAATTATATAAATAATTTATATTATTTATATAATTATAAATAAATAATTATACAACTAATTTATATTATTTGTGTAATTTTTAGTTGTTTTATTTGTTATTTTATTTTTTGTCCTTTGATCTCATTAAAATATATACTCTTTTACACATTAACACTCATTTAAATTATTAGAATCTGTGCCAAAGATTTTCTGCGAAGCCCACCAATTTGAATGAAATCGAAAAAATTAATAGTTCAATCATCTAATTGACAAAATTGAAAGGTGAATCATCGAAGTGGAATATGGCCTATAGTTTAGAATAGTAAATCATATTTAAGCTTAATAATAACTACTATGAACTTGCACAAGTAGTTTTAACAGCGGAAAAAACTACTCCTACTATCCACATAAGTAGTTTTAGTCTTTTATCGTTTCTTTGTTTCATATAGTTTTCATTTTTTTAACATATCCAATTACAAATATTATATTCCTGCCTCTCTGTCTCCGTTTCAAAATTAAAAAAATATAATTTGACTGTATATTAAATTTTAAATTGATGTGAATATATTTAATTATAATTGATAAAATTATTATACTTATATAGTAGTATATATAACAAAAAATTATAAATGAAATATGCGATTGTTTGACATCAAAATTCAACTTATATATCTAATTTTAGAACGGAAAGAGTAATTTTTAGGATGATTAAGTGCTCATTTGGTAGAGCAGTTTGGTGTTGTACAATAAAAATAAACACTTTGAAAAAGTGATTTCATAATATGAATTTATAATTTTTCTTCAAAAATTTAAACACATTCTATACATTGTGTTTTGGCCATAAGTGCTTATATCAAACGTATATATAATAAAATTCTACTTTTGTCAAGGTATTTTTCATTTAAACATGATCTATTATGAATTTATCCAATATATTGTTTATAAGTATTACATGCATATAGTTATTTATCTACTGCACAACCAACAGAAAATGATTTTGGATTCCACTGTCTTAAAATATATATGAAATATTAGAAAACTAAAATAGCTTATGTGATGTATGTTAAGCAATTATGTTAATTTTTGTTGTTCCCTCATCTAAAAACTCCAAATTAACGAGTACTATAGATCTACAATTTATTATGGACTCCGCAGCACTAGTAAGTGGCAAATGGAAAATGCTTTGTAATTCCTGTTTCCATGACCAAATAATAAATACAGAAATTTAAAAGATTATGTCCACTGATTTTGTTAAACTAGATTTATTTACTACTTAAAAAAAATATCACCTGGTAAATGAATCAAATTGAGCAGCTCATTGAATTTGACAGCTTCCCTCCTCCCAACTAGGAAATTAAATACACTACACACCTGCAACAAGCCAAGAAAATGATCAATAACAAGCAATCTTAAGAAAGGCGATGAGCTTATATACGTAACCATCTTTAAAATTCACGACAGTCCATCCATCAATTGGCTTGGTATGATTCATCTAGATCCCCTCCTCCAGCCAAATTTGCGAGCATTCATCCTAATCTTATTTAGCCACGGGTAAAACTTCAATAACTTTATCAATTTAGCTTATTATTAACGTCTAATTTTGTACATTTGACAAAATCACCAAAAATACCAAAAAATTACCTGTAATAGTACTAATTTGAACTCCAAAAGCAATACTCAGGTGTTAGAAGAGCTAACTCGTGAAGAATGGAGAACAGAAGATTCGAGAATAATTCAAGTCCTCTTGCTACCGTCGAAGAAATCCAACGACGCCTCGTTCGACCTCCCTCTCTTCAATTTCATTCATCAACCATCCCTTCTCCGTAAGTACACATTAATTCTCTCTCTCTCTATATATATACATATATATATACACACACACACACACTCATATACATACATGTTGTCGATTTCAATTACTTCTGTAGTTCTATAATTCTTCTTAATAACAGGGATGATCGCGATCGTAAAACAGGATATTCGTCTAACGCGACTGAGTTTCAGATCAGGAACAGAGAACAACTAGTACTGACGAACAAAACGCTCTACGACTACTTGGATCCGGCTCTTCTCTCTACAATTTGCACCAAAATTGGGGGCAAAAAAAGGAAACGAGATCATGAGTACGGAAATATAATCAAACGGAAGGAGTTTCATGATGATTTTGAGTGGCCACTTGATGAATTGAAGGTGTTTGAAAAGGTTTCGAACGGTACCGAAATCATCGACGGATCAGGGAAACGACGTCACCGGAGGAGCAATTGCGAAGCAGTGGTTGATCTCAATAACGACGATCTGGATCCGATTAAAGATCATGAAGGTCACGAAGATCAGCAGTATTATACTAGTTGTACTCCGTTTCAGAAGTTTGAGATAATGGCGTCGAAGCAGTTCAAGGGGGTGAAGGTTAAGCGGGAACTGGGTGAAGGATAAAAAAACGAGGAAACTTGCTAATTACTCCCTACTATGCTTCTAAGTTCGTTATACATTGCTGGTGTAATAACTGTTGGGCCCAAGTAGTGAAAATGTTGCTCTCACTGTTTTTAGTTGTCCCAAATCCAATATTTTAACTTTTAAATAATGTGGTGTTGCATGACACAAATGTTATTTTAAATGTTCTAACATTACATATACATTTTTTAAAGTTTGTATCATTTTTTTTTTGTAAATATTTTATTGATATATATTTATTATTATTTATTGACATAATACATACATAATATTAATAATTTGAATAAGCATATTCTACAACAATTAAAAAAAGAATTTAATTATCTTTATTATTGTGTGATTCAAAATTACATATAATTGTCAAAAATAACTTTTCATATTTCTAACTTCTAAGTCCACAATTTGAGAGAAATTAACTACATTTATTTAATTAAAATTACATATAACTTTTAGTAGTTCAAGAATAAACTTTTCATATTCTTCATCAATAATTCAAGTGAAATTGATTGTAATTACTATTAGTTATCATATTAAATGTAATAATTATTGTCCGAGTTAACTCATCAATTAGAATAAGTTAACTCATTTTAATTGATGAGTTAACTTGGATGGTCAATTTCCTTCCATGCTTTTTTATATATATATATTTACGATTATAAAAGACATGATATTTTTACTTATTATTATTTTTTGCTATTATTTATAGTACCACCACCATTAATAAATTCTTAATTTTTATTTTGAAGTCTTATTTTCGGATAGTATAATATAATAATATTATTATTAAGTACAGTATCAATAATCAAGCCTCACGTTAATACATTATTGGGCTTAACCAATGTGTTTGTCAATTTAAGAAGAAGAAATTAAAGTAACGGAATTTGAAATTCATAAGAAACAAGAAAAGACAAGAATATTAAAAATAAATTCTTGAGAAATATGTAACTTAAATAGTATACTACTACTAATCTACTATGTTACATTTATGAAATTATTTTTGATAAATCACTACAAGGCTTTGAAATGCAAAAAAAAGTTTTTGATCAAATTATTTTTCTAAATCTTCCCGACTTTAGAAATAATTTTTGAGAGGAAATTTTTCTTCAAATTTCTCTTTATCCTCTTTTCTTTTATGTGCTAAGAAAAAACTCACAAATACGAAAATTTTAGTTTCTTCCCAAAATTCACAAATACAATATACAAGATGTTGTTTTGTATATATATATATATATATATATATATATATATATATATATATTAATTTGAAACAAAGTAATTAATTTATTATTTCGACATAATACTCAACCAATATATATGATAATAACACACAAGTTCATCAACCACGTGCGCACGATTGGTATGCGTTAGTGTTCAGAGGGCACATAATAGATCTAGAAGGGGGTTGAATAGATCCTTTAATTTTCAAATTTTTTTTACAAATTTAGTTTTCATTGCTAAATAATTAGCAGATGACAAACTTAAGAATTATTTTAAACACAGCGGAATAAGTTAAAGTTTCCTTTCATAGATATTTTGTTGACCATATTTTAGAGTTAATTTGGATGTTTGTAGTTATCATATTCATAGTCGTTATAACAGTTATGATATAAATGACAGTATGTAAAAGACATGAGGGATTTTAAGTGGTTCAGAGACTCAAGTTCCTAATCCACTCTTCTGTTTCAACAAGGAGGGATTCCACTAAGGAAGTCTTTACATCTTTGAATTACTAAGATTTCTTCTTGGAACTTAATTTAGTTCACTAAGAACTCTTCAAGTCCAGCAGACTTGGAACTTCAGTTCAGTAAGAATTTTTCAAAGCCAACAGCTTTGGAACTCAATTTAGTCTGAGTTGCTAAGATGACTTTAATTTTGTTCATTCTTGATACTTAGCAGCTTGTTATGATACTCTTTAAATTCTGCATCGAGACTGAATCACCATTGGACAGACTGCTGAGTTGTTCATGAAATTCAATCTCTTTGAATACTTAACAGTTTGTCTCTTCTTCTTTGATTACTCTTTTTTATTAAAGATTGGTTTAGTTTATTTTAATACTTTCCAAATTTGGATAATACATATTTAAGTAATATAAATTTGCATAGTATTTATACTAATTTGAATAGGAAAGAAAAAAGATCTCCTCTTATTTTTTTAATTTCTATTAAAAATATGATATTATTACATTTGGATAATATGAATTAAGAAAATTGAATCAAATATTAGTGAAACCAAATCAAAACAAGTTTGCATTTTTAATTATATAGTTGATTATTAAAAAAATAACTCATAACATTTTTTAATTAGTATTGTGTGTAATTAAAGAAATAATAAATTTTAAATAAAAATTATAAAATATGGGTGAAAAAATGTGGGAGAGATTTTAGGAATAAAATGTGTGAAAGATAAAGTAAGTTAAATGTGATTTTGCGATACAGAAGATAGTTTTTTTTTTTATTCTCCACCTTTTATGAAATAGATGCAACAAAATTATATCTAAAATGTGTTCTTATAATGTTTATAATCAAAGTCTATGTTTATATAAAATTTCCCCTTAAATACTAAGAAATAAAATGTTATAATGTAATACATTCGGAAGTAATCTAAAGATTATAAAGTCTAGTGACGTTTCCTTCACAAATTTGATAATGTTGTGTGATATATATTTTTTTATTCTTTTGTTCCTCTAATTTTAAATATATTATTTTAATATTATTTTTTATATTTTTTTTATTTATTCACTTAAATCTTATAAAAAATTTATTTTATTTCACATAATATATGGACATAACTCCACGTGCGACGGTCAGTCGGTCACTAGTAACTAGTAAGTATAACGAGTCTATAAGTTCATCCAAAGTCCAATTTTTGAGTGGGACTTAAACGACGTAACTTGAATTTTATACGACGTCGTAAGTTGCGTCTAATTTGAATTCCCGGGTAGTGCGGAGAGAGAGGGGGAGAGAGAAGAGAGAACAAGTAGATCTTCTTCATCGTCTCTCATTATAATTGGAATTCATTCTCCGATTATATGAAAAAGTATAATTGGAATGAATTCTCCGATTAACTATGCCATTGACGATAAAGACCTCGACGACGCTGCTTTATGGGCGGTAATCGACTCTGCCGCAGCCTCTATCTCCTCCTCCGTCTCCTCCAAGTCTCGTAAACCCCTCGCAATCAAACACACGAATCATAATCACTATCAATCTCCTAGAGCCAAGCTAATCACATCAAATACTTCTCCCCCAAACAAAGTTCCCAAAAACCATAGGAATCACAATTCGTCAGCCGGCGAGGTCTTGCAGGAGCCTGGGTCTCATCACCGACAGCAAAAAATGGCTAGATATTCATGTGTTACGGAGCTGAGTGAAACTACTAGTCCTCCTCTGGCCATGGTGAAGCACGTGCAGCGCACGCCTATTGCGTCGACATATTCCTCGCCAGATACCAGAAAGTTTGAGCTGAAGGAGTATAGCCCAATTGGTTCGGATTGCACGCCGGTGAGCTATAGACAATGTGAGGAGAGAGAAATTTCGAGGCATAGTTTGGCTGGTCGATTTCCTTCTGTTTCTCTGTTCAAAGAGTACCAGAATGCTGCTATGGCGGTAATTTGTCCCACTTGTTACGTCTGCTAATCTAATTTCTCATATGTTTGTTCCTAAGAAAAAAATATGTTTTACATTTAAAAACTGTAATACATTTTCTAGGAAACTGTGGTTCATTTGGCACGTATAAAACGAATTCTGACTAGATTTTTGTTGTCCATTAAACACCCAAAAATATGTTAAAAGTTTCTGTAAATGTTTCCCTTTAAACAAACCAAGCTTTTATGTTTATATGACTTACTTAGAATTAGTGCATATGTTTCTAGTGTGTTATTTTTAATTAGACCACTTACTCTTTATAGTTGCACATCTACATAGGTTTTTATCATGCTATCATATTATTCTAATTTTAAAAGCAAGTTCTTGATTTCTTATTGTTATTATTGATATCAGGAGTAGGACAACTGACATTATATTCTATCAATAAGATTCGGAAAGTGGGATGTATAAGTTGTGGGACTAAATGTATATGGGTACGAGTGTTTGACTAACATCTAAATTTCAGTTGTATAATCCCTCCATCCTAAAAAAGGAGTCCTTCCTTGTAATTACCATTGAATATGGTTGTAACAACCAGTCCCACATTGAAAGGTATGGAAAAAAATTGTCTGTATATAAAGAATTAAATTACTAACAATAGTATCTTCAAGTCATGACCTTTTGTGTGAGTTTGTGGTGGGCTAAGATGACCAAGCAGATACTATTGGGCCAGTGGTTTAAGACCTTATTTGGATGGATTTGATTCGATTCGGATTTGAGATTTGACCCGAGATTTGTTTTTCTCGAGACGACTCGGATTTGAAAAACATATTTATTGACCCAAATTTTGTTATTTCATATGGTGAGCCGACTTAAGTGCAAGAAAATATAAGAAATTTGAAAAACTTCTAAAACTTCGGAAATATAAAATTTTAGGGTCATCCGGACTAAACCAAAAATTTATAAAGACTATGAATTGGGTACCTAATCGAATTATCCCTAAGATATTAATCACCCATGATACTAGGTATTATATAGATACTAAATATCTAATATATAATTGTAATAAAAAAGGACGAAAAACGAAAAAGCGAATTGTGGGGTAAGAGAGAAGAAGAAGAAGAAAGAAAGAAGAAAAGGAAGAAGAGAGCAGACTAAAGCATAAATTTAAGTGGAGGAGTTTGTAACAAGCTCTCAAATGAGTCCTCACATCAGGCTTAAGCCCCGCCTTAGCAAAGATATGAGAAGAATTTATGCGTGCGCCTGATAAAGGAATTAAATTACTAACAATAGTATCTTCAAGTCATGAACTTTTGAGTAATCATGTGGTGGACTAAGATGACTACTCTCGAAGATATTATTGTATAAGCCTAACAATGGTTTAAGACTTTATTTGGACTAAGATGATTTGATTCGATTTTAGATTTGGAATTTGACCGATTCGATTGTTCTAGATTTGTTCTTGACCGGAATTTGACTGGTTTGTTTCAATGTTTTTTCCCTTCCCCCCCCCCCCTCTCTCTCTAGGATAGAGGCCGTATGTCTTAGATAGGTTTCAGAGATTTACTTTTTACTTGCATGTGTTTGTTTCTAGGACGGCAATTGAAAGTTCTCTAATTAAGATGAATATATGGGTCGGAGATTATTGATTTGGCAGCGACTTTCTTGTTTATAGAAATCCTATCATGCTCTAGTCTTCTGAGTTGCATGGCTGTTAAAGGTTTTATCCTGTATTAGTGTATTGCTAACATTTGTTCATGTTATATGTGATTTTTAGATACCATTTCATGAAGAAAACACTCTTACAAAATAGGAAGTACACAAACATATGTATACTTTTATCATCATATTTATCGGTCTTAGGTCCGTTTGGTGCAACTTGATTATAGTTTAAAATAAGATATCACTCCAGTGTTTGTTTCATTAGCTTAACATAAGCACAACCCACAAGTTTCTCTATGGGTGACTATCAAATTGTAAATTGTGCATCCTTGAGTAAATTATCTTTTGAGTTCTGAGTGTCAAATACAAAGAGATTTTGACGCCTGAGTTGTGCGACTTTCCCGGTCAGTAGATTACCGTCAAGCACATTAACTAAAAGTCTAAAACATTAACACATGGCTTCTTAAATAATCTGATAGTATATGATCGCCAGCTTCACTAAACGGGCCCTTAATACCTGTACGCTGTTAATGAATCCGACATATACAAACTCACAAATGACTGCTAATTTGAACCTAAAAAGCCTAAAGTCTTTTTTTTTTTTTTTTTTTTAGGGGGGGGTTAATATTATTGCCTGCTGAAGCTACTTAACGTTTTTGCCACTGCATGTATGATTACTCCATAAGCAGATTCTGGAGAAAAGTGATTATACTATGATTTCTGGCAATCCTTTCATTAAGAAATCAGGTATATAGACAAGTTCTCCACACGCACAGCACATTTATATGTACTTAATAGTGGCAAAGACTGTATCTTAAACCACATATGTTTTCTATAGGTTGGAGGAAGATATCATTTTACTTCAATCTCTCTTATGAAATTAAAGACAAAACCATTGAGTTTGATGATAACCGTAATGTTCAGCGTGCTGAATTCGTGGTTCGAGCACACATGCAGTATGTTCTTTGGCATTTTGATACTTAAGTCATTAAACATAGATCCTTTTTGACTTTTACTGATTTGTTATTGTCGTATTTTACCTTCTGCCTTTTCCTTTTTTCTAGGGGTGGTAGATTTTCAGATGGATGGGGCTCATGTGAAAGGCGTGAAAAGAGATTTATGAAACCAAATCATGATATTCCCAGCACAGCAGAAACCAGAGCAAAAAACAAAGCATGCCAGGTAGATTTTCTTCTCAGCAGATTTGTTTCAGAATTTGTTATTGATGTTTTCAATGAATACATTAGCTTATTAATTTTATCCTCTATTCTAGCTGATTGGTTTTAAAATATTATTATTAATTTCCCATGTTTATTATAATTGAGGAAGGCAGGGCTGAGTTCATAGCATTTTAGATATTAGTAGAAATATATTGCTAGAGCTTTCAAGTTGCAACAGTGTCCTTTGAGGTTCTTCTAGCTGAATATCCACTGAAAACAGATTATGTTCAGTATTTAGATACAACAAAGAGGACTCTTCATCTCCCTGAATCAATATCATACATGATACAACTATATTGCTTGTTCAAACAAATTGTGTTAGGGTCTTCGAGCTTGAGCTTTGTCAACATAGTTCTTAAATTTCTCTTGCTGCCACCTCTTTCGAAACTTTGCCTTCTGACCTGCTACCTTTTACTGTAGTCAATCCACAAGCGTCAACAACCATACTGTGTGGAAGAAGAGAGAGAAAGAGTTGAGGTTATGTGACAATTCCTTAAGTTTTTGCTCTCAATATATGATGGCATGACTCATTAGACAAGCATCCTTAGCAAGGCTCTGGATTTCATCATGCAAGAACTGACATTTTTCTGGGTTACTCTCATTCCCGTGTTGTATATGGTTCTGTTTTCTTAAGAATTCCATCCCCTTCTAGCTGTTCAGATTTCTTCTTTTGACTTATCTTATTCACATCATGTCTTTAGAATGGTTGGTTCCAACTAGCACTAGCATTATACCAACATAAAAAAGTCTTCTGTAGAGTTTGCCATTCATATCTTAATGTGAGGTCGTATAAACTTGGTTCTTCTAACCTTTTGAACTGTACGAGTCTCATCAAAAAGGTCACAAGTGAGGTAATACTGAGTAAAATATTACACATATCAAAGACTAACAATGGGATTTGAAGAAGATTTTAAGCTGACAAATTTTGTGATATTGAGCATGTTTAGATTGACTTTTTGGTATCTGACTATTGATTTTTTAAAGCAATAAACAACTTTCTGGCTTTGGGGTTGGCTTGTTTGGATGAAATAGTTAGTTTTTTCCAAAGTCTGAAATCAAGTGGAGGGAATGGGCAAGAGTGTTTTTAAGATTTTATTGAGGGAGATGGTCAGTTTTATTGAGAATGAATTGTACAAAATGTTTTTCATATTTATTTTTTTTGGTTGAGATTTTAGAATAAAAAGAATGCAAATAACCAAGAACTAGAACCTAATTTTATCAGGCAGATTGTAAATTTATTTTTTTGCTAAGTAGCAGATTGTAATTTGGAGACAACCATAACCAGGTGCCTTGTTTTAATCTACTTGCATGTTTTTTTTTGTTGGACTTTTTAAGTATACTTAATTGATCTACGAAGTTTTAATTTATAAAATATTGTGTGGTTATTTTTCCTACACGAGATTTCCTTTTTTATTTTTTCATTTTCTAGCAAATACCTGCTAAATGGATTTTATTTTATTTTATTAATTAATTTATTTATTGTTGGTGTGGAAGCTTAACTTAGGGACTGTTTGTTTAGCCCTTAATAGGTCTGAATGCTTCTGAATCTGAATCGGGATTCTGTTTGATAAAATATTCTATGACACTAAATGGTTCTTAATACTTTTGATTCGTTAAGCCTAAAAAACCCAGCTGATTCGGTCAGGCCATTTTCTGAATGATAACTACCCTTTACAATTTAAAATATTACCTTTGTATCCTTTATTCCAAAATCAGACAATCTCTCTCTCTCTCTACATCAATCCAATCTAATCTATTTTCTTCTTGTCTTCGATCCTCTTTGGCTACCATGCTCCCTCTCTTTTTGTGTCTCTACTTCAAAATCTAAAAAGTAATAAATCATTCAAAGCATGATGAGAGAATGAAGCATGTGTGTTATATTTAATTCTTCCCTCTTAATCTTCGCGTTGGAGATGATGACTAGTGGAGTCGGGGTAGGGAAGGGGGAAGGGGGAAGGGGGAAGGAGGAAGGAGTGGCAATACTAATTTGGCAAAAAAAAATTGAAAAGGGGTGGAGGAATAGCAGAGAATTGAAAAGGGGAGATGAATGAATAGGAGTACTGCTTTGATTAGAGTTACTTTTTTCCTTTTCTTTTCCTTTTCCTTTCTTTTCTTTGTTTTTTTTTCCTTTTTTTTTGTTTACAGTAGTAGCCTCGTAAAAGTGTTAAAATTGTTTGAATTATTTAATACTTTGTTTGATAATTTATTTGAATTATTTATTGTACAATGAATATTGTATTTAATTTTTTTTAGTACGTTTAGACAAAATTATATACTTGTTCAGCATAGTTTAAAGGGGTAAAATAGTAAAAGACTGTTATTCAGTACATATTAATTATCAAATATCTTTTTTTTCATTTATTTAATATTCAACTCCATTAAGGTCATTTAGATTACCGTTTCATCCAGTTTTTATCAAACAACCCCTTAATCTTTCTGCATCACCCTAAATAAGCAGAAGTAGACGTGGTTAAAGAATCCCTCAATTTTTTTTATTTGCAACCCAAATTCTATTCTTGTTTTGTTAAAACCAGTTTCATCCCCTCTCCCCTCATGCCAGATAAATTGTGTTTTCTACCCCCTTTAAAGTGTGTTTGCTCAGTATGGTGATATTTAGTTAGATTGTTATGTTTCGTGTCACATTTATATCCTTACTAAAATATTATTTTATGTAAATATACGCAGGACCTGCTAGGAATTGGAGAGTATCGACCTGGTGCAAGCCATGCGCAGAGATAACTGTAATAATAGTTCCTAGTTGTGTGTACTCTATTAACTCTGAGTAAACACTCTTATTATTAGACCGAAGAAGGGGACTGTTGATAAAATCATGTTGTAAACTTATAAATAGAAAAAGGACCACACATATTATTAAGTTGGAATTGCGTTTAGGCAGGAAAGAGAGTTCGAATCTCCACATCATTGTTTAGTTTCCGTTGAACATTTGATCTCGTACGAATATGGACCTCTACAGTGATATTTTGAATTTGAATCACTAAATCGTTGGTCCTCTTGAGCCGAATGAATGACCCCATGCCCCTGGATAATTCCTTTATTTGGATTCACGTTTTCCCTGATTATGAAATTGACAAAGGAGGTTTATGTGTTGAAATACCCCAACCTCATACAAGGCAACTCTGTAGCTCATGAGCTTGGTGGATGGGATTCAAGTCAGTCTCGAAGATGGTGCACCTAAAGTTGTTGCCGGGCGCCTCAGTTGGATACAGAAGTAGAAGTGGACAGTTCAATGCTAATGCTGCTGCTGCTGCTGCTGTTAGTTAGCTATGTGTCTATTTTCCCAATGTACTTCAATTCCAATTAGAAAAAAATAAAAAGAAAGACAGTGAAGTTACCTACCATGGTTTCGAAATCCCGAGTTCAAAAAAATAATAATAAAATGAAATGTTTGAGAGGGAAATGCTTGATGCATTATTTTGGTTAATTTACACGAATAAGAGAACTGTGTTGTGACCACTGAATCTGAGTGATGCTTACCTTGTGGACCCACCGATTGTGGGTTAGGGTCATTGCACTTTAATATGTGCCCATTGCATCTTGTTTATACTTCTGTTTATAATTCCTTATCAAGACACCGACACCCAATTCAACCTTGTTTTTGTGAGTAAAACTTTCCATTGTATGAAGCTATGACCATTTTTTTTACCACTTCCTACTATAGGGTTGTGTAAAAAGAAAATTATTATTATTATTTTTTATATATAGTGAATGAGGTGAAATTTACATACAACCTTTTTCTTTTTTTTGAATAAAGATAAATAAAGACTTTTCCTTTTATGATTGAGATCTAAAATATTATTTTCTCCAACCATACAATATATATTTACGATGAGTAACAGAAGATTAAAAGATAAGAGTAGCTCATTTTTCTGGGGTTAGTTTAGTCATTTAGGTAAGCCACTCCCTGGTCCCTCCTCAATACTCCAGCCCTGTGATATGTCCCCTTTAAAACAAACTATTCCAGCTGCAGTACCATTTCCACGCAGCAACCCTCTGTTACACCAGTGAATGGTAAGCGCTCTCTCTCTCTCTCTCTCTCCCCCACTGTAAAGGGAAAATGCCCTTGGAAAGCATGTGATGAGAAGCCAATTCCTACATTCCTTTTCTGCTTTTCTTGCTTAATTCCCACCCATATCTATGATTACTCATTGATTCTTTGAATAAAACAGTGCAATGGAAGTTATTAGCTCTTTCCCGGAGTACTCCTAATATAAGTCTGCCGGTAAACCCGCAGTTTCCTCCAAGCCCACGTATTAAGAGAGAGAAAGTTATGGTTCAACAGGTACTTGTTTCTCATATCATCTCTTGCATAGCTAGATACATCATTCACAAGTGTATTCAATATTCATAAGCATTTTCACAAATTTCTTCTTCTCCTCCATGTGGGTTTTCTTAGATTTGTCATTTATCTCTCTAATTGACTTTGAACTAATTTCTCTCCTCTCCCTTGTATGTCATGGTATATTTGTTTATGTGATGATTTATGTTGACATTTCATATATGAATATGGATGATGTTCTGTAGTGATTGAATAAATTTTATGGATATGCAGGGAGATGGATGGCCTCTTGGGCTGCAACCACTAAATGTACGGGTTGAGTTAGTGAGAAACCGTGACCTTAATGGATCAGTTTCCTTCAACACTTTGCTCACCGGTTCTCCCACCTCCTCCCCTTCTTCTTCTTCTTCTGATCTTGATACAGAGGTTAGTGCATTCATGTGTGTTTGGGTATTTATATTTCTCGATATTTCAGTATTTTTATGTAAAATTCCTTCTATATACTGGTGGGCAATGGCCAAATGGGGAAGGAGTGGATTGGGCTAGCACAGTGTTTACTAGTATTTAGAAAAAATGAAGAAGTCATTGTGCAATTTGAACTAGCTTTTTCTTATTTATCTTTCATTAGAAAATGCCTCGTTTTTATAGGTGTCCTTCAACTAGGCTCTCCAGGTAAACATTTACATTTTTCATTACCCCAAATGAGGTGAACTTGAATGCACATTTGTTCACATGCACATTCAGGTGCTGTAAGAATTTATGTATAAGTCTTTCTATGCTTTTGTGGGTAATGGGGGAGGGTTGGATTGGGTAAGAAACAGTGTAGCAATTAACATTCAGAAGAAAAATTAAGAAGTAATAATACAATTTCAACTATAACTATAGTGATCGCTCTAGTGTTTTTTTACCTTTTGTTTGGGTGATGACACCGTTTGATTGTACAATGTAATAGTAGCAACTAGCAACAACTCACTCTTTTTTACTCGCCGGTGTTTTATGTAATATTGTTTTCGGTGTCATTCCTGGTCATGCTTAATAAAAGTAGAAAGTTGAAAGCAACTTTACTCTTTACACATGGTTTTGATTCTTTTGAATGATGGTAGTCTGAGTATTTGATTCTGTAATGTCCAGTTTATTCAATTACATGAGGCCTGTAAAAACTTCTCTTCTTTCTGCTTGCACAAGAATATAATATGGCATGCAGAAGTATATTAACAATCTATATCCTTAAAGAGATAAGGCTCTTTAGGAAGAGGTAAGTGTGGCCCCAATTGTCGGGATTGGAACCTGCGACCTTGAGTTTATCCTATGCCATTTCTTTCAGCCCATGGGATTAGAGTTAAGACTTAATCTGAGATGCGGAAGTAAATTTCGAGTTTTTTGTGTTCCACTAGTTCATAGGCAATTGTCTTACCATGAAAGTTTTTGTCTTTCTATTTATGAGTACTTAATCTCTGAAGTTTGTCATGATTTGAAACAAGGATATAAAAATAGTATGTTGAACTGCACAAGAAGATAAGGTTAAATATACTAGCAACACCACACACACATATCAACACCCTGTGATTTTAAAAAGCGAAGCAAGGTATCTAGATTCCGGAAGGGGAATGTGCCCAAAATGAATGTATAGAAGGCAAGAAGTTTTAACTTTAAAATTTTAAATTGGGTAAACTAGATTAAAATGCTGCTACTTTGATTTTATTGTCTATTTATAATTTTCCTATTTTATTTTATTTTTTGATTTTGAAAGTGCGGGTGAAGTAGGTAAATCTTGGTTCCCAAATTGCTTCGTCTTTGCCGTTACATTTTTTGTTTAATACCTTCATTTGATCTGCTTCAGTCCACTGGTTCTTTCTTCCATGACAAGAGCATCACCCTTGGGAGCCTCATTGGTGTCTCTAGCATTTTAGAGCTCTCTAGGAGATCGACAAGGGGAAAAGCAGCAGAAACCTTAAGGGACAAGAAGCATTACAAACCCAAACCTTGGTTATTCTCAATATGCTCAAAGCTGAGCACTGATGCTGTAACCATGAACAACAACACTTCTTCTCTCCAACAATTCCTTGAAGCAGAAAGAAGAGCTGCCAATATTTATAAGAGGAATCAGAATCCAATCACATATGGCTCTGGATATATCTCTCATGCCTTGCCTGTTACAGACCATAATGCGCTTTTGTAATTGGCAATGCTGATGCTCCTGATCGGTCAAGTCCTTGTACGAGTTCAGATTATGAAAGAAGATCTAATGAAGGCTTATTTCAGCATGGTACTAATGGGTATGGAAATCCACTACTACTTTCATGTTTATGTGGACCTCTTACTGACTAATGAT
Source organism: Panax ginseng (assembly GCA_020205605.1). Taxonomy (NCBI): domain Eukaryota; kingdom Viridiplantae; phylum Streptophyta; class Magnoliopsida; order Apiales; family Araliaceae; genus Panax; species Panax ginseng. Next base: position 127,142,860 of record CM035144.1, read on the forward strand.
CGTGCTTAACTGAACAATTTCTAATTTTCTTTCCGGCCTATGTGGAATTTATATCTCATGTGCTTCAAGTTGCATTGTGATGGGTGGAAACTGCTTTCGCGTAGAGATCAACTGTTAATTTAACTAGTGCTGATTGTTTATTTGCTTTACAAGCTTTATTTATGAGGCAAACACTGCCAGAAAGAAGCAACCACATCTTCATTGTTATGGTTAAATTAATGACTCCAAGGCCAAATATAATATAACCCTGCTATATCTTAATTGAGGTTGTGGTGGGGTTCAAAAAATTATTGGTTCAACTTTGCTTGTGAGTTTCTCTTATCTAGGTGCTTTTCTGTTATTACTGCTTTTATATTGAACGAAGACGGGCCGTAATTTGCGGTAATAAAGATTTCCCCGAAGAATATTTTATTTTTTTTTACTTTTCACTGCATTTTATTAGTCAATATAACTAAAACCTGAATTTGGGATAAGAGGAAAAAGTACAGATTGAACGGGAAACATACAAGTAAAAGATTTTTGCTCAGAATGCTTCATTGATTTCCATTACGGTCTGGAAAGACTGAAATTTACGCCCAACAGGGTCCTACAAAATAGCATAATTTTTTGATAATTTGAGGATGCCAAGTCCAAGAGTAGGATTAATTATATATATATATATATATATATATATCTGAGAAATGATCAAGTCCAAGAAAATGTACCAAACAACTAAAAAAGTTTAATATTTAATTATATATATATATATATATATATATATATATATATATATATATATATATATCTAAAAAAATTAGGTTGTTTTAATTTTTTAAGATTCCTTTGGGACTGAATGAAGGAAGTATTGAATGTTTAATTTCCACTAACAAAGGAACTTGATCCCAAATTTTGAAAACAAAAATATCTGCATTCTGCAACTCCTCAAAATCCCAAACTGTCTAGTTATAATCACAAAAATGCTTACAATACCTTGAGTGATGGGTGGTAGAGTTGAGTTGGACACTTCAGTAGATCCAGAGAAAAACAAACCCAAATGAAATTACACCTTACAATAAACTAAATTACTGAATAAAGCGAAAGCTCTTCATTTACAATAATGTAATGGAAGCGAAGAAAAAGTATAGATGTTTCCACTTTTCCATACATTCTCTTTTGAGCCTCATTTCATATACAAGCTACCCGAAGTAGATACTAAACTGTAGCCACCATTTCAACCCAATCAAGTTCTTTCTGAACAGCTTGGGAGTTTCAGTAAACTTTTATTCATTTATGTTCTATTTTAAGGCTTATCGAGATCTTCATTGCATTCTGCAGCCACTCTTCCTGAAATTCGACCACCCGTCTTACTGAATGAGCTCAGGGCTGACAAACTCTTAAAGCTGCTGCTGCCTTCAATATTGAAAGACATTCTTGATGATCTCCTTGAAGGGCTGAGTTCCAAGTTCATATCGTCGTATGTCTTGATATTAGCTACGACTAGTTGGCTTATGCTGCTTCTACAAAAAGGGCAAATTGGTGGCTTTGAACAAGAAGTTGCGGTCTTGGGTTTGTTGTGGCAACACAGGGTTAACATGCATTGGGCGCACATCTGGTGACTGCAATCCTTAACCTCAATTGCGCAGACTTGCTCAAAGCAAATTGAGCATAAATCTACATCACTGGCCTGTTCGAAGAATAATTCTCTTAGTCAGTTTATAAAGCTGAGTTGTATACTAGAATTTGATGGATTGATTGATTTTAACAGAGCATTGAGTAACTACTGTTCCCCTTCACCTTACACTTATTTATTTGATAAGTTTCCAGCACCATAAATTTTTCATCAAGTGCGGTATTGATTTTGCTTATGCGTTATCTCTCATACGGATTATATATATAATGCAATACAAATGGGGAAATCTTCCTGCAAATTTATGACTTCTAAGTGGAAATTTATAGCCTAGAAGATCAATTTTACCTCAGATACATTGTCAGCAACCCCAGAATCAGAATGCACAGGGGATGGACATGAGTTCAAAGTGTCCTTCAAGATAGCTTTTTCCCTCTGCTTGTTTGCCTCGATTAAGGCCTTTTCTAGTAGGGCTTTTGCCTCTGGATTAAGATCCGCGATGAACTTCAATGGCGATGGCCAGACAAGTGGTTCTGGAGATGAAGGGTTCAACAAGGATGCACATGCTACATGCTTGTGCTTCAAAGCAACCGTGTAAGGTATCTTCCTGCAGATATCCAATTGATCTCAGCATATCCTAAAAATATTTGTGCAGTGTTCCGTGTTCGTATATTTATATTCTACAAAATGGAGCTCCTTAATTTTCAAGTCCTTTAGGGGTTAAAATGTTACAACTTTTAGATCCTTTCTTTTCAGTTATGGAGATCAGGAAAGTCTTTCAATTATCTTTAAAGTAAGTTATATTATTCCGTAAGCTTAGAAAATACTATTCTCTCCGTTCCTTAATATAAGTCGTTTTAGAGAAATATTTTTGTTCCTAAATATAAGTCGTTTCAGAACTTCAAATAAGCATTAATTGCTTAGTTTCCAATATTTCCCCAAGTAATAAATATAACTTTGGTTCTCTCACTATTTTTTGCCCAATAAATAACACTCTCTTCTTCCAATATAAGGGTAATATAGACAATTGATAGTATATTTAATGCTATACAATCATTTCCTTAATACTTGTGCACAACTCTAAAACGACCTATATTAAGGAAGGTAGGGAGTATAGATTAAGAGATGTGTCTATATATTAGGCTCACCCAGATGAATCTGATTGAAGTCTCTCTGCTCCCCAAGCAAGTAATTCCCGGACACAGTCCAAAGAGCCTCCACGAGCTGCCAAATGCAGTGGTGTGCTTCCAGGGTAGCTGCAAGTGGAACTGTTTTCAAGGTGAATATTAAGTTATCCATATAATTACTTTGCAGGAAAAATTGTAAATAAGAAATTACTTGCCCATAACCACAAATAAAAATAGAGACAAGAGCCCCACAGGCTAGAAGAATATGAACGCATTCTGGAGTTCCTTGCCGTGCTGCTAAGTGGAGTGGTGTAGCACCACTTCCGTCCCTTATGCTCACAAATCTTGCAAAACCCCTGCATTTGCAAGCTAAATATGAGCAAATTGCTTTTACATACTCACCATACATATTAGCAAGCATATTATTTAATCCCTTGGTTCCACCAAAAACAGTCCTCGTTCAATTGTCATTTTTTTTATTCTGTACTCCTTTATTTAGTAATATAAATGACACAATTTTATTATCATTGCTACCATTACTAAACTGTCATTTATTTAATTTTAGGGGTAATTATGAAATACAAATACATTCGAATGTTTATATAGAATGTTTATATAGAATGCGTAACGAGAACTGTACCAGAGATGCGCAATAGGGGGTGTGACTGGGCTCAAAATCTAGAGAGAATAATATGTGACTTCCAAAAAATAAATAAAAATACTACTAGTCTGCTTTTCTTGATAAGCCTTTTCACGCAGTATAGCCGCATAGTGCACACAGGCTCTTCCAAATGCAGCGAGTCAAATTATACAGCAAAATCAAAATATATAAAATTCATTTCAAACAGTGTAATTAATATGTGCCAAGTATTTACCAATTCAAAAAAACCAAAAAATAAAACGAAACTTAACTAGTACGATACATTGGCCCATTATACAAATTGCCATTTTAACCCAACTTTGTGCCGGTAATCATTCGCCAAATAATAGTTGACTATTATATACGCCACCTTTTCTGCGTGGCATTAATGAGGATGGGACTCGGATAATATGTGGTGGCAAATAGTGGTAGCGGTGAGGAAGTAAATTACATCTTTTTAATTTGAAATAATGGGGAGTGGGGAAAAGGTGTCGAGGAGGTGATGGGTGTACGATGGCAAGGGATTAGATGCGTATGGGGCTAGGATCACAAAAAAGAGGTAAGTAACAAAATATTACACACACACGATCATATGATTATTCTCTCGAGGCATTAGACATTATTTTCCTCTCCATTTATTAACCTTGTGATCGTCGATATTGACTCTCATGGGGGAGCTATCCCAAGACGGTCGGTAAAATCGAAGCTTTTAGTGTTGACTTGTTGAGCTATGCGGGGATATCGGACGTCGTCTTGGTGATTGGGGCGTGGAGAAAGATCTTGGCGTTAACATTGGCTATTAGAAGGAGGTGAGTTACAGTGTCACGAGTATTTTCAATCCTGGCTGTGTTTTGTTCTACGTCGATATTCATGGTGAAGAGTAGAACACCTACACTGAAGAAGGCGACTATGGTATTGTCGATGAATCGATACCACGAGTGTCATCGAGGATCGTTTGGGACTGCGATAATAAGTGTTCATGCCCGACCTGGCGTCAAAGCGATCACATGAAGATTTTCGGTAGAAATTTGTGGGCAGCGTTAAGCGAAAGCTAGTTTTCCGCGGCGGAAAAAGAGTGCGGCCGTGGTCGAAAGCGAGTAGAAGGCACCTCGCTTTAGAACTTCGATGTCGAGATGACCAAGCGAAAAAGCCTCACGGTGGCTAGATGGCGGATGAAGCGCGAGATAGGGCCATGGAGGTACTTGTGAAGCGATGACGGATATAGGTGAACGGATGGCTCGAATAAGCGGAGTTGAGGACGAAGAGTTCGATTATGTTCGATCCAGAAGAAGCGAGGGCGTCGGTGGGAAGGAACACCTGCCCATTCGAGCGTGAGTCTCGGGGCCACCTCGAGAAGAAGAAGATCCGAAGCCTACTCCTCGAAGATCGAAGAGGGCACATCACCTGTCGATTCTAGGGCGGGGTCGAAAGCGAGCGAAGAGGTCGATCCGAGATCGCCTCTCAGAGAACACAAAAGCACTTGTTGTTGCACATTCTCACCATGGCGCTTGAGTTGAGAGGCGAAGTATATCTAGAGTCATACTCAGAGAGTCTCTTGAGGTACACCACCACATGGGCTTTCGTCATCGGAAAAAGTCCCTCTAAAGTTGGAGGTTACTATTGTAAAAAGCGGTCCACTTTCGGAGGAGGAAGGAGTCATAGAAAAAGAAGCATCATCTCGACGGAAGGTGTGGAGTATCTGGTTAAAGAATTAAAAGAACTTGAGCGACTTACTGCAAAGTGCGAAAAAACAAAAGATACTTGGGAAAGAAGGCATCTCCTTTTTTCATGGAGATTAAAAGAAAGGTGACCCCACCAAGAAGTTGCCCCACATTGAAAGTTATGATGGATCGGGAGATCCTACGACCCTGATCGAGTGTTCGATGGTGATGGATTATTATGACTTTAGCGATCTTTGCTAAGTGTCATACTTTTATCCTGACCTTTCGAAAGGATGCGGCGGTGGATGGGGACTTTGCCCTCGGATTGATTTCATCTTGGGCGGACATATGCGATAAATTTCATGCTGCTAACTTGGGGAGCAACAAAAGAAGGGAAAACCAAGCTGGTTCGTTGGCTCGAGTTCGACGATATTGAATGAGTCTTTGGGCGATATGTGAAGCGGTTCGAGTGAAGCGATCGGCCCAGTGTGAACTGAGCGATCTGGTTTGTGGGATTATTTGAAATGGGTTAGATTTGGTCGAATCGAGAAAAGTTGGTGAAGAAATTAATGTTTAACCACAGAAGAGTCTCGTTGAAGCCTTGACAAAGTGAAGGCTATATCGTGGTGGAGGAAGCCATGAAACGACCTCAAAGCGTCCTTCTTGAGGCCGAACAGGAGACGGATCGGGACAAAACCGATGGGGACGGAAGAAAGAATGAAGGGAATAAAGAAGCCGCTATGAAGGCGGGTTGAAGAATCTGAACAATTGGAGCGAGGTGGAGGGCGTTAAATCGCTCAAACCCGAGAGAGTAAATAGGACGTACCTGACACTTAACACCAAATGAAATTTGTTATCTTGGATCGAGATTAAGGATCGACCTATCTTTGAGCCACCTCGAGATAACATTAAGCTTGGAAAAGGAATCCTCGTAAGTATTGTGATTACCATCAAGCTTGGTCACGATCTGAGCAGTTTGTCTTAGTTTGAAAGATTTCATTGAAAGAAAGGTCAAGGTGGGGCTTTAATTGATATGTGGGCTGCCAGAACTAATCAACAACGAGGATAGAGGACACATTAAATGACTCAACCCGATTCGGCAAGAGTTGCCCGACTCAGGGACGACTGCTGCGAGGCATGTGATAGATGTCATCATTTGGGGGTACTTACAGCGAGCGAAGCTTGTTGGAAAAAAGCGTTGAAGTTACTTGGATTGATCGTATCGATGGCGGGTACCCTCCGAAGGCGATAGACCTTATCAAAAATCTGATAATCTCCTTTCTTGATGAAGATTACCCTTGAAAGTCATCGAACCGCATGAGGGATCATTGGTCTTGGCTAGCCTTGAGTGGGTTCGGTGGATATGAAGCGGATGATGGTAGATAATGGGTCTTACGTAGATATTACGTATGCCCGCGCTTATCGAAAGGATGCATCTGATGCAGGCGGAAGATGGAGATGAGGCGGGAGGCTCCTTTATGCGGTTTTAGTAATGATCCGGTCGAGTGTGGTTTGGAACCGTTGAGCTCTGGGTCATCTTGAACGGCCCCTCAGCGGTAGAAATTATTTGCAAATTTTATGTTGTGCGTATAGATTACCTTATAATCTTATTTTGGGGAGACTACTTTAATTGCTTTACTGTTTGTAACCTCGATCCCTCATTTCAAAATCAAATTTCCTACGGCTCGTGGGGTTGGTGAGGTGAAAGGAGATTTGGATCGGCGAGAAGATGTTATAGAAATCTTGTGATCACTTGAGAGAGTGGGGATATCGAAACAAAAGCGACCATGGCGATAGAGATTGAACCCTTCAACGAGAGTAGTTCGAACCATTGGTCATGCCGGTTTGAAAAAGCAGAGGAGATAGAGCTCATCCGGGCAAAGTGAACAAGGCGGTGAAAATAGGTTGGTCTGCGGGAACCTCTCGAGACGAACCTCATGGAGCTCTGCGATCTTTATGTTGATATCTTAGCATGGGAACCTCGGGATATCTTAGGGAGTAAGCGGGGATATCGGCGAGCATCGGTTGGAAATGGACCCGTCGAAAAAACCGATTCGACGAAGAGGAGGATCTTTGCACTGAGCGTCGTGGGATCATCGATGAAGAGATTGCAAAAATTGTTGGCGGTGACTTCATTTTGAGATCGATTACCCGATGGATGGCAAATGTGGTCTTTGGTCGAAAAGCGAGATGGTAAATGGCGATCTGCATCGATTATCTGCGTCTGAACAAAGCTTGTCGAAAGGATTTCTACCGTTGCCCCGTCGATCGACTCATTGATGCCACTTGAGTGCGCTTTGTTGAGCTTCGTGGATGCATTCTCTGGATATCATCAGATTTCCATGTGTGAAGAGGATATCTGAAGGCGGCGTTCATTACGCATCGTTCGGTATATGCTTATAAGAAAATGACTTTCGGCCTCATCGATCTGGGAGCCACATACGGAGAGGATGATGAACTATGTCTTGAGATATCGGTTGGGCGAGAACGTGGAGGTGTATGTGGATGACATGATTGTCAAAAGCATGTTGGTGCATAAACATCTGGATGATTTAGAAGAATGCTTTCGAGACAATTCGCCATCCAACTTGAGATTAAATCCCACTAAGTGCACCTTGATGCAGAAATTTGTGGCAAATTTACAGGTTATCTTGTCGATCGAAGAGGAATTGAAGCCAATCGAGAGAAGATTCAGCGATCCACGAACATGAAGACTCCTCGATCGTTTAAAGATGTTCAACGTCATTTGGAAGGATTGCGACTTTGAGGAGGTTCATGTCGAAATCGGCGAAAGATGTTTGCCATTTTTGATACATTGAAAGGGCGAAGAATGCAAAGCGTTCGATGGACTTGGTGTGAGGGCGCCTTCGAAGCATCAAGTCCTACTATCTTGGCGCCTTTGTTGGTGAAACCCGTTCTCTGCTGAGCCTCTATATTTGTACTTAGCGGCGGTAGTTAGATTTGGCGATAGGAAGCGATTTTTAGTGCGTGAAGTTGGGGAGTAGCGACACGGTTTATTATGTAAGCCATGTCCTTGGGATCTTTGAAACAAGGTACCCAAACATTGAAAAGTTTGCTTTTGCTTTAATAAGCTGCTAGTCAAAGCTTAAGCAATACTTCGAGGGTAGATTGGTAATAGTATACACTGATCGACCTTTGAAGAAGATTATGGGCGGACACGAGTATCGGGGAGATTAGGCTGCGTGGACGATGGAGTTGTCCCAATTTTTCATTGAATATCATCCCGAACCGCCATCGAAAGGGCAAGCCTTGGCTGATTTTGTAGTTGAATGCTCGTTTTACGAAGGCGATGAAGTTGTGGCGGAAATGAAGGATCGATGAGCGATTCTGATTCTTGATGAAGCGAGTTAAATGGGCCTTTGTATGCGAGATGGGTCTTCTACTACGGACATCGATGGGCGAGGATTATTACGGCGAGTCGGAGGATTCAAGTCTGCAACGAGGCCATCAGTTTGATTTAAAGCGACGAACAATGAAGGTGAGTATGAAGCGGTACTTTCGAGAGATTCTGTTAGCGAAAAGTCTTGAAGTCTGAGAGAATAGTCATCTTGATGATTCTCGGTTAGTCGTTAAGCAACTCTCTGAGAATCTGAAGCTCGAGGCCCAAGAATGATCAAGTATTTGGCGAAGTGAAAAAAGCGACTTGATATTTCGATCCTACGAATTTGAAATTGGCGTAATAACAATTCCATTCTTGATGCACTTCTCTCCAAACTAGCCCTTCTGGATGTTAACGTCTTTGATGGGTCGGTTTACTTAGAAATTTTGCAACATCTGAGTGTTCATCATGAATCGGTGATGTCGTTAATAGAACAAATTCTTTGGTTGACTCCATATCTGGAGTATCTGGCGGATGGCGTCTTACCTTGGGATCGGATGCTAGCGAAAATCAAATACAAAGTCTTAATTTTGTTACGATTGATGGGGATCTGTTAGAAGGGCTTTCTCGTCTCCACTCTTGAAATGTTTGACTCCATCTGAAAATTTGAATATGCTCTCTGAGAGAGTGCGTGAGGGCATCTGTGGCGACCGTATGGGCTGCTAAGTCATTAGCCTACAAAAAATACTTCGTCGAGGGGTATTCTTGGCCTACCATCTTCAAAGAAGCGTGAGTCGTCGAAGTGTGAAAAGTGTCGACTCAGCGATCCAATACCACATCGACCACGGAAGAGCTATACTCGATCTTATCTCTATACCGCCCATTTATGCAGGGGGGTTGATATCTTTGGGTCCATTCTGAAAAGCAAAAGGTCAAGTCAGTTTTGTTATAGTTGCCATCGACTATATGACCAAATGGGTAGAAGCAAAGCCACTTAGGTTAATAACGGAACAGGAATGCTTGAAATTTTTGAAAGAATCAGTAGTATTTAGTTTCGGAATTCCTAAGGTGGTAATATCGGACAATGGGCGTCAGTTTGTGGGATCGAAATTTGAAACATTTTGAAAGAAGCGGGGATCCGGCCGAGAAAGACTTGATGGCTCATCCTCGATCAAGCGGACAAGTTAAGTGACCAGACGAGCAACTGCTTGAATGGGATCAAGCCTTGATTAGGCGAAAGCTAAGGGAAGATGGCGGAGGAGGCTGCTTGGTGTGTTATGGGCTTATCGAACTACTCAGGGGACTCTGACGGGGATTCACCTTTCGGTGGCCTATAGTGCGATGCCTTAGTCGGTTGAAATTGGATCTCAAGTCTTGAGTTAGTCGATTCAAAGAGATCTATGATGAAGAAGAGTGAAGGCCAATCTTGATTTGCTTGAAGAAGTCGGAGAAAGCGACCTTGATCAAATTGGCGACTATCAGCGGAGAGTAGCCAAGCATTATTACAAGGGAGTAAAGCTTGCGATTTGAAGTGGGAGATTTTGTTCTCGGGAAGTCGAAACATCTACACCTCGAGGATTTGGGAAAGGCGATCTTAGAAGCCCAGGAAGGACCGTATGAAGTCATTTGAAGTCTTAAAGGCGGGGACTTATCGGTTTGAAAGGCATTAGACGGTCGACAATTAAAAATACTTGGCATGGCTTGCGTGACTTAGGAAATACTTTCGATAAATATAATGTCGATTACATGAGAGATGCGTAAATATTCACGTCATCATCGATAAAAGTCCCTTTTTTCTCAAAGCGAATCCATCTTCGTTCTGTTGATTCGATGGTGTAAGGAGGTTGGGTGGACTTAGCGACCATTCGATGGCGACCTTAATGGCGAGTGGACCTTATGGGTTTATCGGGCCCCTTATTGCGTGGTAAAAACTCCATCCTTAAAACGTTATCGGGACCTGCGTGGTAGGCAATTGTCGACAACTTTGACCTTATCGGCAAGTGCCATCCTTAAGTACGTTGTCGTGCGTGGTAGGCAAGTGTCATCTTTAAAACGTTATCGAATGGTAGGCACTGCGTGGTAAGCGATTATCGACACAATTAGACTTAGACCTTGTCGAGCCCTTACCGTGGTAGGCAAGTGTCATCTTTAAAACGTTATCGGGGCCTGCGTGGTAGGCGATTGTCGACACTTAGACCTTGTCGAATGCCCTTAATGGTAGGCAATGTCGTTGTTGTTCTTCCTTTAGACTTTATCGGGCCCTTACGTGGTAGGCAAATGTCATCTCTTGGTTTTATTAGGCCTTTGGGGGTAAACAATTCCTAATGAAGCGAATCATCTCACACTTGATAACTAATAAGTATCCCTTTACTTTATTACCTAAATTTTTTTCTAAGTGTCGAGAGTTGGAATGCCTCATTCTTTAACTTCACCTTATACATTATATGACATGCTTGGTTGTTAATTAACGATTCGAGTTGAATCCTTGAAAGAGTTTGTACATTTTTCCAGTTGAATTAATATCGAAGTATTTGCAGAAAGTAAATGCAACGAAGTCGTAAGGGATGAGATCACATTTCATTAATATTTAATTTGATTACAAAATTAGAAACTTTTTACACAAATCCTATAAATTAAAGAAAGTAAAATTATCTTCAGACAACAGCTTCATCTCCGGAGTCTAGCAAGGACGGATCCGGTTGGACCGCCACCGACTTTTCCTTGCCCGACTTTGTGATCTTAAATATCCTTCATAGTATACTTTCGAAATTTACTGCCTTGGCTCGTCGGATGTCACGATAATCCGCTTTGTGTCTGCTTGACCAATTCTTGATCGAGAGGAGGTCCGTTCTTGAAGTACCTTTATCTTGCCACGAAGCTTCTGACGCTTGGCCTTATGGACTTTCTGTCGGCCGAGCCTTAAATACGAACTTCGTTGAGTTGTATTGACAAGTTTTGATTGGCTCTGACAAGCCCTCTTTGGTAGTCTTCAAAGCTTGGTCTACTGCAACAAAAGCGGACATTCATAGTAGCTAATTTTTGTTCGGCGGCTTTTGTGTCTTGATTCTTCTCGGCCAAGGCTCGGCGCGTCATAGGTTTCCTTCCATATCCTCCTTGGTTTGGGCGATTCCCTCTGAAGACTTTCATTGGCATGGAGAAGCAGATTCATGTTCCTCTCTCTCCGAGCCGATGTAGCCTTGACATATTGTTCTCCTCCTCGAGTCTCCTCGTCGGACTCGGCATTTATATGCACAGGGGCGTAAGCATTGAAAAAGCGCATTTGCTGCACATATTCGGCGGTATCGATCGATTTCAAATATTTAGGCAAGTAAAGAAATGTTTAGCGAGAAAACCCTCACTTACCTTTGCGGATAACTCATACCTTCATCGAAAATTCCGTTAATTATGATTATCAAATCGGTGATCATCATTTTCGAAACGAAGGCATCAAAAAGAAGTTGGAAGGAAAGTTGACGTTATCTGAGGCCTGAAAATCGGCGCCCCGTGGCCTCATCATGGAATTTTTGTGATGAAGGCCTTGGGGGAAGGCATTGGTTGGTCGTGAATGGGAGAAGGATCCGTATAGATATTTTTGGGGAAGAAAGATTGAAATTGGAGTAGGGTCTCGGCTGGTAGAAATCTGGTGTTGAACTTGGGTGGGCTTTGTCGGATGGTTGTTTTCTCTTTCGAGATGATCTGCGGCGAGTTCGATTCTTTCTTCTTCATTTCTGATTAAAATCTCCACGGGGTTTGTTGGAGGATGAACATTTGAAGAAGTTACTCTAAGCTCATCGGGGTTAAAGGAATGACTTTGGTTCTCGACTTTTGATTCGAAGAAGTTGCCTTCGATCATTTACAGGTAGATCTAATAAACTTGTTCGAACTAATGCTGGATTGGCGTCTGGTGGTGTTGGATCAACAGTTGGCGGTATTGGGTCGGTGGTTGGTGGTGTTGGATCAATAATTGGGGGTATCGGATTGATAGTTGGTTGATTTCGAAAAGGGCTTGGTCGGCGGGATGGAAATTAGTCGAGGCCTTGGATGGCTCTTTTCTTTCGGCGAAGTTGGAGGACTCTTTTCAGAGAGAAGGGTTAAATCATCTCTGGTGCATGGGTTTGAGGTTCATCGATTTGGTGTTTGATGGGTGGGTTGAATTTGGAGGAGGCTTAGGTTGTGAAGGTTCGACATCGACATCTGCTGATTTTTAATTGCATTATCTTGGATGGGACTTCATGTTGTGAGGAATCGGCGGTGGCCTCTCTGGAATTTCCGATTAACAAATCCTCTAAGTCTTTCACCTCCGAAGGCGACGGTTTGAATCAAAGTTACTACTGAAGATTAACGATTCTACATCGAAATCCATATCACAAAATTTTCAAATATTCATAAAATGAATTTGTACTTACGTTTGTGGTCATACTGACCACGCTTGATTGGAAAAAGTCATAGTTCCATTCCTCCCTCGGGAAATTGTCCAAAAGCTCTATCATCTAAACCTCACGTTCTTGAGAGACGTCTCAAAAGTCGTAGAAATCTTCTCATCGATGGCCCGGTCCGGTAAAGAGATGATTTGGGTCCTTTGACGAAAAACCATTTTCATACCATCCTCTGTTTGCTTGAAGGAGTATTCACTGTGGCGTCTCTCGAACTTCTCTCTGTTTTTTGAGAATGCTTGCTTATGGTCTTAAATCCTTTCTCTGCGGGTGGCCAGGCCTTGTATCTGATGAAAGAAGAAGTCGGCCTTGAGTTCGACACCAAGTTAAATGGCATAAAGCTATGAATGCTAGAATGTGAATATAAGAGTTCGGCATTAATTGGGCGAACCCGACACCCGAAACCCTAAGAGAGTTACTATGAAAGCATGAAGGGGAATCGAACCCCTTTTCTCCGGGATGGTCATCATAACGACCATCCATCCTTGAGCGTTGATACATCAGATTCTCCAGACACAGGAGCTCTCACCAAATGGGTATCCGGGAATGTGGCAGCGAGTTGAAGCCTCTCTCAATCGACCTCTGTAACTTTCGAGGGGAGTGTTGGCATGGAAATCTTGTTCTTTATTCTATAGAATCTGGAAGGGGATTGGGAGAGATTTAGTTATCGGTTTCTTCTTAGTAGTTCTGTGATCGTCGGATCGAGAACTTGAAGCATTTTTGTTAGGGTTTGGGCTTGGAGGAGCAGGCGCATTGGTGTCACTAGCGAGGGGCGACCTTGCTTCGAGAATCTTGAGAAGCCATTGTTAACGATTTGCGAGAGAATCTGAAAGAGGCTCGAGAGGTAGAAAAAAAGTTTGAAGGTCAAAAATTCAAATTGGCGAGTAAAAGCTGTCAAAATTGGTAAAGTTTACCTTTTATATTGGCGATTACCACGGTGTCGAGGCGGCACATTTAATTCCGCGATGATGATGGTGAATTGGAAGAGGTGTCGTCCGGTTTTGGTCTAAATATCTTAACGAGTGGACTTATGTCTATTGGGCCTCCATTTACATCTCTACGATATCAATTTGGGCCAGAAACTTAGTTGGGCTTTGGTGAGTTTCACTTTGGACCTCTTGTGACTTATCATAATTCGTTTATATCATGGGCCTATATTGTTTATAGTCTTCCATTAAACCCCTGTTTAATAAAAGACTAGAGGCGATGTTGGGCCGTGATCCTTTTCTTATTGGGCCAAACTTAATGGGCTCCTCCCTTGGATTATGTTACTTCTTGTCTGTTGTTGGTCCAGAATGATTTGGGCCCAATTACTTGATTATTTCGTTGGGTCCTTTTCGGTTGGATCCGGTCGTATGGGTCATTTAGTTTATTTGGGCTTAGTCGTTGAATTGGCCCATTATACAAATTGCCACTTAACTTGACTTTGTGCAGGTAATCATTCGCCAAATAATAGTTGACTATTATATACGCCACCTTCTGCGTGGCATTAATGAGGATGGGACTCGGATGGCCGTGGGTGGCAAATAGTGGTAGCGGTGAGGAAGTAAATTTACACATCTTTTGAAATAATTTGGAAATGAAATGGCCGGGGAGTGGGGAAAAAGGTGTCGGGGAGGTGATGGGTGGCGACGATGGCAGCAAGGGATTAGATGCGTATGGGGCTAGGATCACAAAAAGTGGTAAGTAACAAAATATTACACACACATCATATGATTATTCTCTCTACCGAGGCATTAGACATTATTTTTCCTCCATTGTTAACCTTGTGATCGTAAAGATATTGACTCTCCATTTTGGAGCATCCCCAAACCGGTCAATCGTCGAGCTTTTAGTTGACTTGTTGAAGCTATGCGGGATATCGGACGCGCGTCTTGGTGATTGGGGCGTGGAAAAGATCTTGGCGTTAACAGGGATGGGGCAGCCGGTAAGGGGATTTGGTTTTAAAATATAAACTAAAGTAGAAGTCTAGCGTCGTACGGAGCAAATGAAGTTGGTTGCCTTGGAGTTTGGAGCTGCCCGCCAAGATGTTGGGCAGATGACCTTTTAGGATTGGGTGGAAAGATGGGGCTAGACAAGTGTCACCTACTTTTGGGACAAAATGAGATATGATCAGCTAAGATTCTTTGTACGTAGAGCTAAAGTCCGGTCTATAATAATGGAGTATAGTACTGGGAGACCCGTTAGCATAAAATTTATTTTTTAATAAATTGGTCAATTAATTAATAAAATATTAATATATATATAAAATTTTACCTGCGTGTAAGTACTACTTTCATAATAATAATTCAAATATTCATTAAATAAATTAATTATTTGTGGCAGTGGCACAGGCACAGGCACAGCGTGGAAAAGTCTAGTGTGTTCACATGGATAATATGTTTATTTTTCAACGCGGTTTTCAGAATGAATATAATTACAATACTTGATGAACAATTTACCTACACCAATTAATATATTTCTGCCACCATCATAAATAAGATGGGGTGGTGTTATTTTTAAGCGATAAAAAAAATAAAAATTTACCAGCTATTTTATAAATTTTAGGGTTGGACGCTAAAAACCAACAATTCTATAAAATAATTCAGAGAAATAAAAATAAAAATTTTCATTTCTCCTTACTACTATATGATGGTGTTAAAAAATAAACACTTACGATTATTTTTAATTTTCTATACGACCATTTTGATATATATATATATATATATATGTGTGTGTGTGTATAATTTACTAATTTATAACCGGGGGAGGGGGAGGGGGAGCAATTCAGTTATATCCGAATCATACGACTTAATTTGGCATTTAAGTTAGGCTTTTAAGTTAGTTTAGTGAATTGAATTGAATCCAGGATATGTTAGGCAGTGAAATTCTTGTAGAAAAGAAAGATTTTCAACTTATTAACTGGGGGTAAAAAAAATACTATAAGGAACATAGAGAGGTCGGGTGGAATTTGTCCATTCAAAACATTATTTAGCATTAAAAGTCGATCGAAAACTACTACTAGTATAGTAGTAATAATTAGGTTGGAATTAAGTTATTGCATACTTTAGTTAAAGCTCTTTCGGCGGTAAAACTAAAACATCATCTAATGGAGTAGATAGATAATCTTTGATTCTCTCATACTTTATATCAATGTTTTCAAGTTCAGATCACCTCATTGTTAATGTTAGGATCTTCTCCAACGTCCCAATTACGTAAGACGCCATGATTCTGCACAGTAAACACGATAAACATCACAAGTTTGACGGCTGTTTTACAAAGACTTCCTTCTTATAATACAAGACTTTTGCCTCGTGCCATCGACCTCCTCGACCCTACCCACCCACTGCGTAGAGCTTTTTCCGTTAATCGCATCCTTCTTGTCCACCAATGACCAACCGTCCCAACCCTCATTAATGCCATGTAAGATATCACTACCATATCTTTGTCATCATCACTCAATAAAGATGTAGATATTTAAATATCTCGATGGATCGACCCAACGATTTGGTCCGATATTAGAAGGGCTTAACAAAGATAATAAAGTGACTAGGCCCAATAATGTTAACACCCAATAGTGAAGACCCAATGGACTAACTGAATAAGTAAGCCCAATCCATTCTACCAATAGGAAAAAATATCACGACCCAACATTGCCCCTAGTTTTTTTATTAAACAGGAGGTTTAATAGAAACTATAAATGGCATCGGTTCGAGGACAAAATGATTTATAATAAGATCAATAAAGGCCTAAAATATAGCTTTCTGAGGCCCATCGATGAACATCAAATAAAGAACATAAATTAAGATTGAAGTCCATTTAAAGAGCCCGCTCAAATTAACATACAACAAACAAATATTTCACCTCCTCCCGATCAATTCGGACCTTCGCCACAAAAACCATCTTAATCAATCCAGTTCGGAAGGTCATGGCGACACCGATTATCATCGGTTCGTCAATAATTCCATCATGGAACTGATGGGTGAAGGAGTGAAATACCAGACTAAAGGAACTTGAGATTTGACCATCAATCTGAACTGATCGATTAATATTGGTCATCTGCAAGTAAACACTGTATTCGTGTGTTTCCGTCCCGAATACAAAGAAGCCGAAAAGGATACCGAAGAGAATGCCGAAGAGAATGCCGAAGAGAATGCCGGAGAAAATGCCGAAGATAATGCCGGAGAGAATACCGAAGAGAATACCGAAGAGAATGCCGAAGATAATGCCGAAGATAATACCGAAAAGAATACCGAAGATAATGCCGAAGAGAATACCGCCCGAAGGGAGAAAGCCATTCTGAAGTCTGTGTTTGCAAAAAGGAAAGAAGCAACCTTGACATTGTTCTCCTCAACAATGAATGCCTCCGGAAGGATATCGACAAGGTCAAAGAAGAACTAAAAACGACCAAGGCCACTCATCGGGTCATCACTGATATAAATGTCGATCTGTCAAGCTAAAGGATCAAAGCATCTGGTACATCGTCAGAAGCTCGAAGAAGAGCTCAAATAGCCGCCCCCGCCAGAATTTGAGTCCGCCATCGAATCAAGACTTTCGTAAGGAGATCCAGGCGAGAATCTGAAAAAATTCACCGAAATTTGAACAATAAGATCGTCCACGTGTATGCGAAAGGATATGAAATCCAAAGTAAAGGCAATAAAAAAACTCAAGCCAAGGTAGATCCATCTCTTCTAGACTCTTTAGATGGTGACGATGACAAGGAAGAAGCTCAAGATGACCTCTCCTTATCTTTAGTAGAGAACTTTCTCGTGAAAATTCTAACTTTATGTGAGCAGTTAATATTTAATAAAATATCAACTTTATGCCTTATTACTTACGTGTGAACATTTCTTGTTAATAATTCAAGATCAATTAATCTGTATGAACTTAACTTGGACATGAACTAGATAAGGCGATAACGCTTAATTTATGAAATGAAGTGAATCAATTTAATGGATAGAATTTAATGAATAAAGATTGAATGAATCGAACTCAACACTTGAAAAAATAAAGTAATGTATACTTATCGCTTTCAAGTGTGAGATCGGTCATCACGTGAGGTGAATCGGTGATCCTCCTTGCACCATCAAAATCTTGCTTTACCACTCCTGGTGTAACAAGTATATAAGGACATTTGTTTACCACTCGGGGTGAAACAATTATATAAGGACCAAGATATAAGGATCAATTGTGACCATTGACTTACCACCCTTGGTGAAATCAATATAGGAACATAGGATTTGACTACTACGCTGGGCAACAAATAAATGGGCTACCATCGAATGGCCAGCGAGTCCTACCATACCTCCTTACACCATTGTGACCTTAGGACAAATAGTGTAACGCCCCCAAAATAGGTCCATTCCATCCAACCCATTCTGAGTCGTCAAAATATATGATGCGGAAAATAACTACAACTTTATTACAATAATTATCATGCAAAATACAACAACACATATGCTGTGAGTTTGGATACAAATATATACCGATCAAGACGTAGACGTCACAATGACACCTTACATAAAGGTATAGTCAAAACCTGCTTTTAAATTAGAATCTTTGGGAAGTGCTCAAGAAAACCTTCGTACATGGGAGGCCATGCTTCTAGGTTATGATAGATATCATATGGCCACGAAATTATCCTTGGTTGACCTAATAGACCCTTAAAGAAAAATGAGAAGATTACTATCGATTCTTCCCAATGGTGAGTTTTCTCTTGACATATCATTATCTCTACCGTGCTCTCTAATTGAGAGTTAAATTTTAAATAGACTCCAAGATCATGTAGGTAGTCTTTGGTAGATATACTCAAAGAGTGGATGAGCACAATCCTGTCTTATGATGACACGAGGTTGTATGTCATTGTAGACATCTTGTATGATAAAGTGGCAAAACACCTTCCAAGTTAAATTCACCTCACCCTCAACATCTATAGACCACCATTCTATTCCTCATATTCTCCCGCCGCCACCCAAATACACTTTTTATTACGAAAAAATTGTGAAGCAAAAGGGTGAAACAACACTAACTTCGATAAAAATATCATGACTAAAGATAATTAAATTATCAATAGCCTTCATCAATAATAAATCGTAGATTTAGAACATATAGTAGATGATAAAAAATTTCAACCATAGTTGCGGTGAATCGAGCGAATCCATTAGAAGAGTCAAATAGACTATAAAGTCTATTATCTTCTCCATGTTAAAAGTCCACCAACAATGTTTTATCCCTGTGACACCAATCAACAATTCCTGTCCACAATCACATGTATAACTCATAATCCTAATTGTAGTTCTAAATTCCTTTTCTCATCCAGGACAAAGATAATTTTCATCACCTGAAACATCAAAGATTATGGTTATACCAAATCATAGTTTATAAATCCTACTAATAAATTCATCTTTGCACTACGGCCAAAGATATTCATCAACAAGTCATCTTTGCACTACAGGCCAAAGATATTCATCAACGGTTCATCTTTGCACTACAGGCCAAAGATATTCAACAACAGGTCATCTTTGCACTACGACCCAAAGATATTCATCCACAATTCATCTTTACACTACAGGCCAAAGATATTCCTCAACAGTTCATATTTGCATTACAGACCAAATATATTAATATCTCAAAGAAATATATAATCATTTCAGAATTTATATAAACAATAATTATAACCATGTTGATCAATTCACCTTTGCACTTAAGCTAAAGATATTCAATTATAAATTCAATGGTCATGATCATACCAGTCAACAATTCAACTTTGCACTACTAGCCAAAGAAAACCTATAGTCACGATCATACCAATAATCTATCCATCTTTACACTCAAGTCAAAGAGAAATATCATCATTAGGGTTATAAGAATGTTATATAAAAACAATATAATCAACATATAGATTTAATCTCAAGAGTAAGATTCATAAATCAATGATTTCATAACAACTTAATCAAAATGTTATAAATCACTTAATAATCTCATAATCTAATATTATTAATACTACCACAATATTTTAATCATTTCTTAAACTTATAAACAATTTATTTTAATTGTTTACACTTTACTAATAAATGCATTTAATCATCTTAAAATGCTAACCTCATAAGATCTCATCACCAATAGCCAAAACCCTCATCAAAAATCTGCATATATCTCATATATAATTCTCAAGCCATAAAATCATATTTTCCAATTTTCTTAATTCACATAACATATTTAATTCATTTACTCATAACTAGAACATTTTCATAAAAAATACCAAATCAGTTTTAAAAATATTTCTTTTCTGGGATTTAGAAGAATATAGTCCCATATTGAATATATATTTTTCTCAAAATTTTTAAAATTCATTTATTATTTTTCACATGGCCAAAACCACCGAATATTCAGACATTTATCATAAATTGTACTTTTATCCAAAAATTCTAAAATTTGTACGGTATACTAATATTATATAGATGTACTCACAATAAAAAGTTCATCAATTTTGGAGTTAATCACAAGGAGTTATAAGCAGTTACTTTTAAAATAGTCTTTTCTCATAAAATCCATAACTCTAATCTATACATCCAAAAATCTCCATTTTTGACACAATCAACAAAACTCATCAAATTATCATTTCAAATTTGTTCAGAATTTTTGAAGGTTCAGAAGAATTTCGAAATAATAACTCTTAAAATCCCTTATTATCCATTACCTCAAAAGAAAGATTTGATTGGAATAACGTTGAATCGAACTTGCACCAGAGTATAGCAATACTCAAAGTATACTCAAAATACTCACAAGAATACGCTTTCGATAATATAGAGAGAAAACTTGAGTTCTAAAGTGTGATTTTCAATTATAACCCAAGACCCTATTTATAGGAAATTCTTAGAACACCAAAGCAGTAAAATTTATTAAAATAATAATATTATTTTTTTTTCCAAGACTTCATACGATGCTCTCAACATCGTAGAACTCAGAACTAACACATGTTAAATGAGGGAAACAAAATGTAAAAAACGTTTTTGTTATTTAAATTATTTTAAACTTCCAAAAATCAATTATTTGAACTTGAACTTCAATAATTCATAATAAATATCCCTTTTGCGGAAAATTCGAATCACGGGAGTTTTATAGGAAATTCAATTCTCTACAACTTTAGGAAGAAAGTTTTTCTAAATTCCAAACAAAATCGATCAAATCCACAAATGAGCGATTTTACAGGCCATAATCAAATTTCAGTCAAGAAATGGGGTCCACCGACACATAAAACATGCTTTAAATATTTTTGGTAACAAAATACTCATTCTCCACATATACTCATATATCCCACATTCATCGTAAAAAATATCATCATTAATATATTATTAAAATAATACATTTAATTGAATTATTTTATCAAAAAAGATAAAATATTAATTTTCAACAATTGTCACATTAAAATTTTCTCCATCTATATCCTCATAAAATTAATATTTTCCTCATCGTATGAATCAATAATTAATTATTCACAAAAAATATTACGTAATCACAATATCGACAACCGAATAGTTCCTGAGAAAGAGGGGCTTTCCAATAAGAATTTCTCCTCATCGGCTCGCAATTAGGTGACCAAACTTCTCCTTAGATGTAACTTTTCTAGACATTGCCAATAATATTATTCAAATAATATAAATTATTGATCCGATAATGAAAATAATTGTGTAAGGACAATTATAAAATATCAACGCAAAGAATCATTAAATCAAAAATAAAATATTGAATAATAATTCTCGTAACAATTATTGAGTAGTGCCTTCTTACGTAAGAATCAATAATTGGTACAATCTGGTCCTATCTCTTGTGCAACAACGCTGTACACTTTACTTTACCCAATTGGGTATTCCAACATGTGTTAATTGGTAACCATTATTACGCCGTTATTTATAAAAACTTTAATTTGTCTTTTTTTTCATCATCCGATGCTTATTCTCATTATGGGGCCCACAATTGGGTCACTACTTGCCGATCGTATTTAATATTCCCCAATGTAAAGAATATTCACGACATCAAACGAATATTCCCAAACAACAATGAATATTTTATAACCACTTTGCATATTTTGAAAAAATTTCATATATCACCCTTAACTTTAACTTTCTATCAATTTAACCATTTCTTTGAATTGTAATTATAAGAAAAATTGAATACTTTTATTTCATAAAATTCGAGTCTTACAAATAGACCAGGATCAATAGTGACCATCGACTTACCACCCTCGTAAAATTAATATAGATCATAGGATTTGTCTACCACACGGGGTAAATAAATGGGCTACCATCGAATGGCCAATGAGTCCTACCATACCTCCTTACACCATTGTGACCTTAGGACAAATAGACCGGGATCAATAGTGAGAAAAAGTGAATGTAGATGAGCCACCAAGTCTTTCTCGTCTTTGAATCCCGATTCTTTCAAGAATATCGTTCAGAAAGTGCTTTGTGGTCAACAACTTGGCCAAATAATCGCCACAAATGTCTTTGTGAACTTCCCGAAGAACATACTCTACTTCAGATGGAGCCAAATGTTTGAGCAATGATGACAAAAAAGGTCTTTCGATAAAGATTCTCATCAATGAGAGCAAAATTGACACTCTTGTATTTGGACTACTTTGTCAGCATCTGATTCGAGGGAAAGACGCCGAAATACGCCATCAAAGTTATAAGCATCCAGTAGTGGTCAACTTCGATAATGCATCAAGAATGGAATTGGTATTGTGATCGACTCGATAGTCATCAGATCGATGTCCGAAATGTAATATCCATCTGCATGCAATGTCCACGAGCTCTGTCACTGGCAATCTTCGCGGCTTTGTTTGGACTCTCACCGCTTTCCATCCGAGGCGCAATTTTAGATGGATTTCCCAAGACAAGTGCCCACGCGGTGCAGCCCTCAATGGACTCTCTGGAGTGTGATTTCGGATCTACTTTGAAATTTTCTCATCCATCCGTGATGAGGATACTCAAGGCGAGAATGCCTTATTTGTGATTCGAGGTGCATACTCCCTGGATCGCTTCTTCGTCTGCTGCGACCATAATCCCGAAAATCGATAGGCGGAATACCCTTCTTCGATCAATCGGAAAATAGTTGTTGGGTCTTCATCTACTCTGCTCAACCATAATTAGAAGACCAATAGGGTGAGTACCTCTTCTTGGCCAATCAAGAAATGGGTCATTGGGTCTTCATCTACTCGCTCAACCATAATCCCAAAGACCAATAGGGCGGAGTACCTCTTGGTCGAATCAAGAAAATGGTTGTTGGGTCTTCATCTACTTTTCTTCGACCATAATCCCGAAGACCAATAGGGCGGAGTACCCTCTTCGGATGCTCAGGAATATGGTTCTTTAGTCTTCTTTGGTCATGAGGATCACCTTTAGACATGTCCTCGAAGTGTATAGACTGTTTTCCAACTCACGGTTGTCCATCTTTAAAGCGTACCACATCTTTCGGATGGACATAATTGAATGCTTTGTCCTCACTTGGCAATCCAAGAATCTGCCTGAACTATATCCTCTTGCTTTTCCATTTACATCCTCGCCAAAGACAGACTACATCCTCGCCCGCTTCCAAGAGAACCTCCAAAGCTCTATCTGCTTCGTCCACCATCTTCATCACCACCACTTTGCCAAGTTCTAAAGTGGGGTGTTTTTACTTGCCTTCTACCATGATCATGCTTCTTTTGTCGAGAAGAAAGACCAACTATCTTTGAGGCTTCGCCATGGGATCTCGAACGAGAACCCCCGATTTGTGCCATAACTTCCGATGTAGAACAACCGGAAATATTGTGATTGATAACTTAAGAACACTAAAATGCGACCTCCTTTAAAATACTTAATGTTAACGCCAGATCTTCTCCAACGTCCCAATCACGTAAGACGCCTCTAATCCTCATGACAAGAAACACGATAAACACCACAAGCTTGGCGACTACATTGCTTTTACAAAGACTTCCTTTATAATACAAGACTTTGCCTCGTACATCGACCCTCCCGACCCTACCCATCGCAGTAGTAGCTTTCCCGTTAATCCCATCCTTCGTCATTCACCAACGAATCGTGGTCGTCCCAATCCTCATTAATGTCATGTAAGATATCGGGCCACCATATCTTTGTCATCATCACCGGCCAAAGATGTAGATATTTAAATATCTCACGGTCGACCCAATTCGATTTGGTCCAATATTAGAAGGGCTTAACAAAGATAATAAAGTGATTAGGCCCAATAATGTCAACACCCAATAGTGAAGACCCAATGGACTAACTGAATAAGTAAGCCCAATCCATTCGGCCCAATAGAAGAAATATCACGACCCAACACTCATCAAAGCCGAAAAGATAGATATCAGATGGATGAATTATTGGTTCAATATTGACATCATTAATATGTAATAAATAATTAAATATATTAATTATTATAATTATATATTATATTTAATATTTAGTAAATATGTAAAATTAATCAATTAATATACTTAATAACTTGTGTAACCAGTGTAGTCATCCTAGTTTTACTTTAATACCCTTGTGAAGGGAAAGCAATAAGGTCCTAACCTTGTAAGAAAGGGAAGGGGTCTAGAAAACTTCTTTGATGGTATTTGGGTTAATTATTTGGTTAGATAGGAGAGAAATCTCAGAGAATAGTGTGGTTGCTACTTTTGGACTGAAGTTTGTGTCTTCTCATTTATGCACAGGACAGGACCCTGTCGTATAATGATGAATCAACCAATATGTGCATCCAAAGATAGAATTAATAGTGAGATTGCAGGAAGTAGAAGAAGCTGATTGAAGAGTTCACGGTCTTTGATTAATAACTTCTTTCTTGGCTTCGTCAGAAAGATGATGGTGATGCCCGATGAAGAGAAGCACCAGAAGGCCGCGGCTGAATCGGTTAAGCCCTTTCTTTTTTCTTATTTAAGTAGACGATCCGATTAGCATGAAGTGAACTTCATGGTAAGTTATACTGACACCACTCTCTTAAGTAGACAACCAGCCCAACTTGTCAGGCCATTCAACCGCCAATTTTTGGACAAAAATACATCATTGGTCCAAATTGGGCTGAGCGATTCCCATTTTTAATGGTCTAATCGTCGGTCCGGTCTGGGTCTAAAAATCATGTTTTTTATTCTTTTTATTCTAAAATTATATATACAATTTGACTTTTGAGATCAAAACACCGCATATTAAAATTTAAAATTTATGTGAATTTATTTAATTTTAGCATATACAATTATCATAATTATATAATACATAACAAAACTATTAATCATAAAATTTATTTATCATAATTATATAATACATAACAAAAACTATTAATCATAATTTTTTTTTATTTTTAAACCTTTATGAATCATATCGTACTAATTTTAAATTTTAATATGTCGCAGTCTAATTTCAAAAGTTAAATTATCTTTTTCTTTTTTCCTTTACACCATGTTTGTAAGTTTTTTTTAGAGGAAGAGAAAGGAAAATAATTAAAATTCTTTTAAATATCATGTTTGTAAGTATTTTTTAGAGAGTAAGAGAAGAGATTTGAAAGTAAGTTGATTTTATGTTTGACTCAAAACTTCCTCTTCAAAAATGGGAGTATTTGGAGGGATGAGAAAGTTAAATATTTTACATTAACAAAAATGATCTTTCAAATAAATAATGTGATAATTTTGTCCCTAATTATTATAACTCTTAATTTTTAAAAATACAAATTTTCTCTTTTGTATGCCCCCACTCTCCCTAGTGCCCACCCCACCCCACCCCACCTCACCCCACCTCATGTCGGAGTCTCCTTCCGTGATTCATTAGAGGTTTATTTTAAAATTTTGATATTTTTACATGATTTTTTGATATTTTTACATAAAAATTGTCGCTATAAATTCTATAACGACGTTTTTTACCGTCGCTATACATCTATAGTGACATTTTTTATGTAAAAATATCAAAAAGTCATGTGGAATATCAATTTCCTTATTTTATTAATAAATGAAAAGTCATATATACTATCATAATATTCACTATTACGATATTCAACACCTGATCATACAACTCATAAGATCTTAAGTTTGTTGGTGCATAATTTTTGTAATTCAGCTATATAAAAAAAATAAGCTAAATTATTCAAAGTTTAGGATGCGTTAATCTTAATACAAAATAGTGTAAAACATTAAAATAATTGAGGGAGTGTAATCATGTTGCTATAATTAATTATAAGATTATCGTATCACCACAAAGTTTAATCATATACTCACAATAATAAATTAAAGTTAATATATATATATATATATATATATATATATATATATATATATATATATATATATATATATATGTTTGAACATAAATAAAGATTGAGCAATATAATTCAGTAGCTAGACAATATTAAATCATATATTTATTATATTTATATATAAAGATAATATAATAATAATAATAACGTAATTTAAAAATAAAAATATTTTCTCTTCCCTTCTCTCCTTCTAAACTCACAAATAAATAAAAATATAATTAAAATTTCATGTCTTCTTAACCTTTAAAAAACTCACAAATGCCTGCCAACTCAAGCTTCCTCTCTTCCTTATTTATCCCTTGGTATTACTTATTTACTTGGAAAATAGTGGTATTACTTATTTACTTGGAAAGTGAAAGGAAAAATTTTAGTGGGCCTGACAATTCTAATGAATAATGGGCTAAGATTTGAGCCGGATCAGTCCATATCTTACGTAAACTTACCCGTACGAGAATTGTTATAACTTGTATATAATCGTCGCCATTTATTGAATCTTGGAAAGACAACAGCCCACAACAAAGCCGTGAAGACAGCCTGTGCTTCAACCCGCAACTGGAATGCTATAATTTATATAAAAAATATTCTTTAATAAACAAAAATCATAAAAAGTAGAGATAATATATATGTTAATAATAAAATTATTTGTTAATTAAAATAAAATTTAATTAATCAAAAAATTAAATTAATTTTGCCCCTTTTAATTTACAAGTAACCAATAAATACCTTACTAACTAAATAATTGATATTTAATTTGAGACCTTATATATACAAAATAAAATAAAATAAATAAATAAACAAAAAACTTACAGGGGCCATGAGCACTCACTTACCTAGCTAGTACGCAACGTAGTGTCAGGGGTTATCCAATGCACACTGAGATAATTTATGCATTAATTAACTTGTCAATTTCTTTTTGTTTTGCCCAACTAATTACAACTTATTTTTATGATCCCTAAAATTTAAGAAATTATTAAGTGGCTCATAAAGAGCATATCTCTAGAATTTTGGCATGTAGTAGTACTTCCTCCGTTCTTAAAAGATTGTCGTTTTATAAGAAAAAATTTATTTTAAAAAATTTATCGTTTATAACTTTCGAAGAGAATAAATTATTTATTTTCCTATATTACTCTTACCTTTTCTCATTGTCTCAAGAAATTCTCTTCTTTGTATTAATAGTTTTCAACTTTCCATAAAGAGGTAGTGATGGAATTTCAAATAAATTTTATTTGATAAATGATAATTTCTTAATACATGTGCAAAAACTTTAAACGACAATCATTTAAGAAGGAAGGTAGTAGTATATATTGTTATTGGGGTCGGAGCCTTTTAAGCAGTTCATTTACACCATGAGTCCCCATGTCATCGAGCACTAATTTATCTAAAATCCTAACATTTTAAAGTTGTGTATAAAAATTAAAAAAATAATTGTATAATATTAAATGTAGTATGATTGTCTATAATATTATCTGTCATATTTATCTCATACTCTTTTTATCATGTGATATTTTCTCATAAGAGGTAATTTTGAAAAGATTGTGGTTAATTCTCCTAAACTATATAAAACGTCAAATAATTTAGGGAAAATAAAATAATCTAAAACCTCATATATTATGGGATGGATGAAGTATTTAACACAAACACATATATGATAATAAGTAAAATACAGTGACACTCCCTCTAGATAATCATAATAACACTAATCTTTCCTCTAGTTTTTTGAGTAACAATTAGTATCCTTGCAAGTTTTTAGGGTTGATTAAATTGATAAAATTACATATTTACCCCTGTATGTTATCCAATTTTAATTCCTAAATAATATATATATATATATATATATATATATGTATGTTTAATTATTCTTTTTTAATACAATACATTTTAATTATAGTTTTATTTGTAATTAAAATTATGTCATTTAAATTGTTGATAACTTATAAAAAAAAATTAGTTTAATTAACACATATTTTTGGATAAGTGATACAAATATTAATTAATTTAAATTAAATTATTTATGGAATTATTCTAATTAGAGTGATTGAGTATTTTGATAGTTTAGTTTTGGTGTTTAACAACAAAATTTATTATTTGAATTCTTAGTTTCATATTATGATTTTTATATGTTAAATTTTATTGAGTATAATATATGTCAAAATTTGAAATATTTATGATTTTGATTATATTTTTTAGTATACAATTGATATTGTTTTTGTGCAATGTTGAGTAAAAAAATATATATTTATTACTATCTCTATCTTGTAAAAAGATGTTTCTTTTAATATATTTTTCTTTTTTTTAGTAACATCTTTTTTCATTTTTACTGTAAATAATTATACTTAAATATACTTATATTTAGTTTAAAATATAAGAAAAAAATAATTACTATAGTTTTTAATACTTTTTATATGAATAATAAGATTCGCTTTTGTAATAATAAATTTGTATTTTAAGTAAATTTTAATATTTAGAAAAATAATTATAATTTTATTATTAATTTGTACTTTTTATTAGCATTAAAATTTTACTTTTAATTAAAAAAATATATTTGAATATATATCACGTAAATTTTAATCTTAGAGAAATTTAATTAGCAAAATTGCCTGACTTTATTTTTTCTGATAAAATAAATATTTATTATTTTTGACATTTATGCTATTTATTGCACAAGTTCACAATTTAATTAATTAAATCAAATTAAGTAAAAATTATAATATGTAAATTTATATTTAGTGAATAAATTAAACATTATAATTTGAAGGGTGTATTAGATATTATATTAAAAATATTTGTAGATATTAGTTGGTCAACCACACTAGGGATAGTGAATATTATATATTATTGAGAGGTACGCACTGATTGTTACTTAAAAAATTAGAGAGATAGTGAGTATTATTATAATTATTTATAAGAGGTGTCAATATAATTTACTATATGATAATCTGTCTATCGGGCTAGTGTCTAGGTAGATGACAAACAACGTATATATATATATATATATATATATATATATATATATATATATATGCCATGCGTGGCTGCCTTGTGCTTGTCTATTTCTACTCTATCTCTGTATATTATATTTTGGCTTGTGCTTGTCTATTTCTACTCTATCTCATTATAATATTTTGTACAATTATAATCATATATCAATGATTGATGTATATGGGGCACTAAATGAGATGCACAATAAACGTAAAAAAAGAAAAGACAAAACAACAAAATAAACAAATAAGTGAAGTGGTGGCTGCTTCAGCCTCACGTACATATACATATACATATACATATACATATACATAGAGATGGGAATTAAAACATGATCATTCCATGCACGTCAATGGATTCCAGTCATCTAATTAAATGGAAAATCCGAACCCATTTTCTTTCATTCTTATAATTCACTACATACTAAAACTAAACATATATTTCTGAAACCATATAGTATATTCTTTTAAGAAAATTATTTTATAAATATATATTTTTTATAAATATAATAGTAGTGATACGATATATCATGTACTCAATCTATTTACTATATAATTGTCTATTTACTATATGAATATATATTGATAATTTCATTTGCAATTTGCTTAATTCGTTGGACCTATATATAGAATCTATCTCATCTACTAGTAGTGCACAAAAGGATAAATTGTTGAGTGGGCCATACATCAAAAATCTATATCTATATACATATATATAATAAGGCAAAATTTAGATTTTTGATCCTTGTTCTTTGGTACTCTTCTTATAATTGAAACACTTTTTAATGTGCAAGAAAGAAAGAGAAAATAAAAGAGGAAAGAAAGGAGGAATTAAACTACAAAATATTTACTAAAGTATCTCTAATATACTCCTTTCGTTTGAAGAGGGCCTTATTTTTATTTATTTAGATAATTAAATTTCTAATGAACACATTCACCTGCTTGATACATAATTATTTCCTTAACTATATTTTCTTTCAACATTAAAAAAGATTATGCATAAACTAAAAATTAATACCCTACCAGTGAAAAATACAATTAGAAACGATGACTATGATATTATAATAATTAAATTTTATAAATTTAAGTTAAATAAAATTAATATACTCTCATGTACCATTTTATCATTAAATTGTTAAGTGATAAAATCAACATAGACATAACATTATAGCCCAATCATACACATTATTTTGTATCTCTTTTCTGTAACCATCCTATAGTTACCATAATATTATTTATTTTTATAAAAGTCATTACACTAACCTATTATTCTATAACGATTTTATTTTTAAATAACTATATGCTAAAATTATAAGGAAAATAGTATGAGAAAATAATAATTAATATTAAAAAAGCGTAGTATATATTACAAAATAGATCAATGATTTAACTTTATTTACCAAGTTTGTTTCAGATGGGAGATCTTAAAGTTAATTAATATTAAAATAAATTCCTCACTTACATATTAGTTACCTTTTAAAATTAAAAATCATGATGATAACCTTTTAATCTACAGTAATTTTATTTCAGGTAGAATTCCTTAAGCTTTTATGTTCTACTCATTTTTGAACTCTACAAAATTATACATAAACTTGAAGATTGAAAATAGTAACTAAATATTAAATTTAAAACCCGGATATTAAATTAAAAATAACAACAAAAATAATACATTATTAATACTCAATATATTGTGAATTTTTGATAATCATTTGTTTGAGTAATGCATGTATTGTAGCCATTTTAATACTAATAGTAAGTTGATTTGAAATTCAAAAAAAAAATCATAATCATTATGTATATAGTAAACAAAAAATAAAAAATAAATTTGTGCTTCGTAGGAGGCACTTAGTTTATTCAGATAATTAGATCAAATGTGCCACTTTGGGAGTTATGTGGCTCCTTCTGTTCTGTGCATTGTTTGGGAGTACACTGTACTCCCTCCAATTAATAAAAAAAATAAAAATCTCACTTATAATATTTATGAACTTTAAACATATATTTTTGTTACACGTTAACCTCTAGATTTGTTCATTGTTTAGTTTAATATACTAATAACATAATAATAACCTTGTGATGGTACGTACGTAATTTAGTGAATATTATGTCATTTCACATTGAACATTAAAAACATAGAATTTCTTTAAGAACAAAAAAATTGTGGAACACTCATGAGAGCATGTAATATATTTGGTCAATTTTCAAATATCCAAAAAGGTGGGGGCATGGATACCATTGGATGCTACTCAACTTTAGACCATATGATCTATAATTATCTTTTAAGTAGATACTATATGTATATATGGTAGGAGTATATGCCATACACACGTATGTACATACACATATGTTAAAAGAAAAGTGATATTAGACAATTTTTACATATGTTAAAAAATCGTGTCGTGTTAGACAAATTCGTATTGTGTCGAAATTTGTATATACACATGTTTATAGTATGATTCCGTTTATAATTAGTGTTTATGACACTAACTCATTTATGAATCGTGTTCGTGAATACGAAATTCAATGACAATTATTTTGGGGAGTTCTATTACATTTTTTTCGACGGAATAAAAGAAAAGATGGAATCAAGATCAATCAGCCAAAGGCAATTGAATGTATCCTTTATTGGCTCTTCTATCGCGTTGAAAATTAATTAATGTCCTCTTCCTAAGAGGGGAGGAAAAGTCAATGTAAGGAGTAATTAATATATATATATATATATATATATATATATATATATTGGGCTATATGTATATACACAATTGTGTATTATATAATCGAGCTATGGCGATGAATTTTTTGGGGTATGGTGACGGTTTACCCGTCATGATATCAGAATTTGGGGATAATGCTATGGCAATTTAAGATCGAAACTGTCATACATAGCCTAAAAAACCGTCGTCATAACTGACTATGTATTACACAACTGTGTACACACATTTTTTCCTATATATATTATCTTTTTTTGAAGTAAGTGAGTATTGGATGAAAAACTCTATGCATATACATGATAATTGGATATAAGTGTGTTACAATTTTATCTAATTGTATTTTGACCTTTAATAGAGATCAAAATATAAATTGGTGAAATTATAAAATTTTTAATTTTTAATTATCATGTTCTCATAAAAGAGTTCTTATTAGATTGAGTTTAATTGTTCAACAATGTCACTATTACATAAAAAGTATCACATATCTTTCGTATATATGTTACACGATATCGTGGACCTCACCGGAATAATGGCGCCGCAATATGTATGCCAGATGTATATGAAATAATGTATTTTTTTTATTATAGTAGATTATTTTAATTGTTGAGAGAGTGTGTGGTGGGGACCTGACAACATGATTTGGTTGGAGCAAGAGAAATGACATGAAAGACTGACTAAGGAATCTGATTCGGATGAGTAATAATAATAATAATAGGAGTAGGAGTATTAATTGATCAGACGTTTATATGATTGAGCACATGTGGGAGAACGTGAAGAATGATTCTGTGTGACCTCCTTCGAATCTTCACCTCTTTCAACCCCTACTCTAATAATCTTTCTATTCCGTTTGTATATCTGGTTGTTGTTTTTTAAGGAAAATGATATTTTTATAATTAAATTTATTAATTTCATAAATTTCTTTTCTCATGAATAATATATGAGGTTAAGTGTGGAATTAATATTTTTACTTTTAAAAATATCAATTTATTTTTAATAATAATAGACAATTAAAGAATTGTTATAAAAAATACAAAATGATGTGTATAATTAATTTTGATTAATTATAATCACTAGAATACTCTTTAGCAGGACCCATTTTTAAAAGTTGAATAAGTTATTTTTTAAAATTGGAAATTAATATAATGTTTATGTATTTTGTAAATAATTAATTTTATAATTTATAATATTCATAATTGAATATATATATATATATATATAGAGAGAGAGAGAGAGAGAAGAAAGTTACAAATTATATTATTTATTTAATTTTTGTTTTTTTAACGACCCTACTTTGGAAGAATATATATGAGCTTTTTCAGGTTTTTGGGTTATCTATATATTAATCCAAATCTTTTGAATTTTCGGTGAACACGTACGTATTATGTATTCTTTCTTTGGATTAACGAAAACTTTGTTTTGTTGAGGGGAAAAAAAGAATCAAATAGCCAAATTGGTGATCTTATATTAAAATGAAAATATTATAGTTGTATTAAAATATGTTTTACGTGTGAGAGTCAACAATTAAAAGTGATGGCGCCGCCGGAAAAAAAAGAGATTTGAGATAGGATTATCCGGTATATATATATATATATATATGGTTTCCTTATAATGTTTAACCGACTGATTCGAATGGGTCCGATTCGCCAAAAAATTGAAAAAATTATTTTTTTTTCCCGCCCCTAACTACAAGTATGTGACATATTAAAATCGGATCATATTTTAAAGTGGGCACAAACAAGCAGTAGGCATGAACATAATATGCATGGTAGCCAGATTCGACCTGTATTTTTAACTTCTGCTAGGGTAATGTTGTTCGTAATTAATAATTGTGCTAAGTGAAATTTGATTACTTTAATTATTTATAGTAATACACTTTGTCATTTTTTATTTTTTAATCAATTTGAAGATATATGACAACCTATGAACCTAATGGGGGACTAAAATTCTGAGGAGGAAAATGTGATTAAATAGCACTCTTTTGTTGTAAGAAAACAAAATAGTACATAAAATGTCTTTATATATATATATATATATATATATATATATATATATATATATTTAAGCTGTTGTTTTTAGATAATACCTTGGCTTCCTAAAAACGTCATTGATGTATCAATATTCCATTCGAATAAATAGATTACCATATATATATATATATATATATATAGAGAGAGAGAGAGAGAGAGAGAGAGAGAGGATGAATATCTATCTTATAAAGCAGCGTTCTCTTCGAAATCCCTGACATAATTTTAATTTTATTTTTATATTTAATCATCCAAATTTTATAAAATTTATATATTATTCTACATAATTTACAGACGTTCTACATATATAGTTGTGTGTAGTTAAATTAATTCAGTGATTTATGGACAACTGATATCGGGATCGCTAACAACAACACTCTCCCACAAATTACGTAGGAGTAGTACTACTCAATCACTGAATTAGTTGAAGAATACCAACAAGGAAGGCAAGAACCAAGCAGATCCACCGACCAACTCCTATCATCTCAATCACACTTTACTTTTAATATATATATATATATAATAAACATATTATTGCCAAACATATATATATATATATAGAGAGAGAGAGAGGGAGAGGGAGAGGGAGAGGGAGAGGGAGCACAGATTTTGTTGAGTAGGTAGCTTTATTTATTCGTCCCTGGTAAGCAGCCTTGGTTCTTGAAAAAGTAGTATAGGAGCAAGGCCACCAATATTATTTAGATTCCTTTCTTCCAAGCTCTCACCAATCTCCTATTGGCCCTAATTTTTCATTCCTTTTACATTCTTCAAATTTCCGCTGTTGGCATCCCACATTCTACTATTACTATTACTATTTTTATCTACTAACTACTTTATTTTTGTTTTCTCACGGTCTTAATTTGTTTCCTTTATATATAGCATGATTTATAATCGATGTTAACATCTGATATATATAAGATTTAGTTAATATAAAAATATCGATCGTCTGCCGAAAAATATTTTACAACTAATTCTGATATATATATATATATATATATATATATATATATATATATATATATATATATCATTCTTATATATTAATTGTGTTAGTGTTAATAACTTTTAGGACTAGCTATAACATTGTACACGTACACTTTTTTGACTTCTGATTTTTTTGTAGTTGCATATAAAAATAACTTAAAATTTGGTTTTGAATTAAATGCCAGCAATTATCCTGTTTTGTGAATTGTGATATTATTATTATTATACTTTGACAAATTTAGTGCAATTAATTATATATGCATAAGATACAATTAATTCTGTAGAATACTACTAGGTTTAATTTAGAGATTTTCTTTGTCACATTCGAACATAATTTTTATCCAATATATTAAATTTAGTAAAAAAAATCCTAATTATATTTAAGTATGTCTCTAGCAAATTAAACCCTAATTAGTAATAAGCATCAAAAGAAAATAGTCAAATGTTGTCAAAGACTACTCTCGTTTCTCTTTTTACTTTTCTGAAAACAGATGCAGGACGACATGAAAACATAGTTGGACCATGAAGTTGATTTTTAATTGAGCGAGGAAACAAATTTGTTGTATTACCAGATGGATATAACTTCCAGTCAAAGTTAGTTATGCATCCCATGCATGTTATATCATGACACAACTTTTGTTTACTTCAAGGTGAACAATGAACTGCAGGGAACTGATAAATCTGATCGATGCAGATCAGTTAATTTGTACCAAAAGAACATGTACGTAATACAAGTACTATACATGTATATATATATATATATATATATATAGAGAGAGAGAGAGAGAGAGAGAGAGAGAAAGATCTAGCTAGCATGCAAACTTCGAAATCTATCTGTCAGATATGAATGAACAAATAAGATCAAATTAATTAAGCTCAACATCTAAATGTAAACCGACACAAACTCCCACGCATGCACTAAAAGAAGAAAATGAATTCTTGGAGTACTTGTGTTCAATATGTCATCTATCTATATTTGACTATATATGCAGTCTTTACGTACGTGATTCTTGGGGCTCAAAAAATACATACATAAATTTGTGCATTCAAAAAACCAAAAACACACTTTGGTTTTTGGGTTCCAACTTACAGTACAACTTTGGAGGCTATACTTTGTTTGGAATTGAATGGGCATTTTGGCGTCTTTTGAGACTCGTTAGTACTGTTTTCTTGCCCCTCCCTCTCAACACGTAAAACAAGAAATACAATCCTATAATATTACAGATATGAAATCATATATATATATATATATATATATATATATATGAAAATAAATATTTTCATAACACTTTTTGATATTTTCATCACTATAAATTATAACGATAAGAATCTATAATGCGACGATTTTAATGTATGTATATATATATATATATATATATATATATATGCAAAGATTGCTTTATCTCTCTCTTTCTCTTCACACAGCTCGTATATATGATAATTAATTGGTTAGACAATTACAACTGCAGGTGAATACCAGCATATTTCTTGGAGACATGCACTAAAGTAACTAACTTCTAGTTAGTTATTATGAAAAATTGTTTAGGAATGTACAAGAAAGGCAATGCGAGCTTGAGTTTTTCAAGGTGTAGACTATATATAACGAAAAGAGAAAAATAAGTTGTGAAATAAAGGAATGCCTATATATGCTCTTTCCACAGATCGGATTAAGAATTATGACGTACATAGAGCTGCATGGTATTCCCTCAATTTCTATGTGCAGTTTCTTTGCCTTATTCAATAACGATGTAGCATTTCATCTGAAACAAAAACATCAAGTATTCGACTAGATAGAGACTGACATAAATAAATTCATCAAGACTCAGCATATATTAAAACATAAAAAAAATCATATTAGCAGCATCAAAAAAGCTAAAATAATTTGTGTTATTGCATGAAAATCAACTGTGGCAGTAGCTAGCCAGTAACTGGAATTCGGAAACTATGCTATAACTTTTAGCATACATTTTTCTTAATTTAGACTACTGAAAATAGGCACTCTCCTTCACGGTAACGACATTTAAAACTTTAATGATAAATTGATAACCAAGCTGGAATTAATATACCCAGCCTGAAAATTTGATATGAAGTAAAGAAACAACCAGTTTAAATTTATGTAGAAATTGTACTTTAATCCTCAAACTATGGCCATTCTTGCAACTTTAGAAACTACTTGAACTTTCATATTTCAATATATATATATATGGGGAAACATGACCCCTCGATCTTACAGCCATAGACATTGTCATATAGTACTAGAGTTGGCCTTACTAGCTTCGATATTTTAATTCGTTACAATTCTCAATTTAAAGATAACATGAAGATCGATCCTAAACTGCAAGAAACTAAAGGCGCCAATGCAATCTCAGCGCAATGAATGAATTAAATAGTAGTAGTTTCAACCAAATGTAACAAGATTTTATTCTTCACTCCTGACATAAATCCAGCAATCTGTATAAAGAACACTTTGCTTGTCATATGCTAGCTAGAGATCTTGTAATTGGACAATGGTAATGAAATTAATATTAATTAATTAATCACTTGGTAGCTTCATTTGCCAATGCTTCTGATCGATCATTTTGGTAAAGATAAACCCTTCATGTCTAATATATAATGAAATTAAGCTACAAAGCACTAAAACGATTAATTAATCAAGACATTCGCCTCGTTCAGCAGACATCACAAACCAAAATTACAAATAGAAGAAAATAAATGAACACAAAAACCTACCATTCCTAGGGTTTTCATGCATCGGACCATATAAAGACAGTCATTAATTGGTCATATCCCAATTGAAAGTACTTCCCCATCTAAATCAAACTGGTACTCAAACCAAGGACTTTAACGACTAACCTTGTACCCGGATCTCTCTTTTTGCTGATAAACCACTAAAGCTTCAATATAGGAGCTGAAAAGATGTATAAACCTTATAAGGGATTGCTTGTAGAAGAAGAACTAAACCCTGAAAGATCTGTCCATGCAGCAGTACCAGTACTCCACTGATGATCATTTCCTTGAACTGATCCCAAGAACTGCCTTGCTAAATTCGACTGATGATCTTGATTATTATTATTATTATTATTATTCTTATTGTTATTACTCGCTTCCATTTTCACCGAAGCCAGCTGAGACAGCATCGAAGAATTTGACAATTTAGTCCCAACATATCCACCTGATCCTGATCCTGATGCCTCAATACCTCCACCTGGATAATTAGGAGGATATATAAGCCCTCCTTGTGATATTGTTGGATCAAATCCACCCAAGAAATTAGGGAAATGCTGCAGCCGCCACTGCTCCACCCCTCCTCCACTTGACAAAAGGGAAGCAACACCATCATCACCACTGCCACCAAATAGGTTACTACTTCCTATTTGGAAATTCATTTCAGTTGTAGCGACAACCGGAGCTGAAATCCCACCATAATTTAAGCCTACTTCACTAGGAGCACCATAGCCTGTGAGATGACTCAAAGGCGACATAAAGCGTAATTGTGGAATTTGTAGGCCTCCAAATATACTATTAGCTGCTGTTCCACTACTGTTAGAGGGAAGTGTAGAGCTTGTGGAACCGGAAGCCGTTTCGCTATTGGCCGGAGACTTGGACCTACTACTACTTCCTTTGCTGCTTCTTTTTGTTCCTCCGGCAGCCGCCTCAAGCCGGAACATTTCTAAGGGCACCCCTCTAGTCCAGTACCTTCTGCAGGTCTTGCAAAAGTGGCGAGGCTGCGAGAGGCTGTAGTTGTTGAAGTAGCAGAACTTTGTGTTTGTTGATTCACATCTCGGGCATTTTAGGGCAGTTTCTGGCATAGGTATGTTGGCCATCCGGGCCCGGTCAGCCATGGAACCTGGCCTGATTGACCCCGCGCCACCAGCTCCATGAGGCTGTGGAGGCGGAGGCAGCTGCGGTACTGGTGGCTGTTGTGACGATGGAAGCAAACTAGTACCGCTGCTGCCGGTTTGATAATTTGGTTGCTGCAAGCAAAAACCAAATATAAATAAAGCAGAAAATTAATGATATATGTGGCTGGTATATTCAAATCAAAGCAAGAATTAAAGATGTCTAAAAATCAAAAGCTAGCAAGAGATTTAAGAAAAGGGGAATTAGCTAGCTAGGAATATTATTTTTATATCTTTTGAGATTTTTTTTTTGCTTTTTGAGCAAAGAAGGTAGGTAGCCATGGAATGAAACATATTAATGAAGAAATAAAATTAAAACACTTACCTGCTGCCAGTTGGCTGGATCAAGATAAGCTGGAATGGAAGAAAAAACCATGGTTCTTAGTTGATCTTTAATTCTTTCTCTTTTGTAAAGGTTGTGGGTTGTGGTGGTGTAGTGGAGAATCACATCAACAAGGGTTAGCAAAAGAGAGAGAGATAAAGCTAGGGATAGAATGAGAATAAAGAGCTAAAATAAAAGAGGTTTGGGCTTTATGGTTATATATAGTATACTAGTATACTACTTACTATGCTACTGTTAAGAAGTTTTGTTTTTGTTTTTGTTTTTGTTTTTTTGGTTTTGTTCTCACTCTGTCTAGTTTTGTTGTTATTATTTGCTTTTTAGGGTTTCGAGAGAGATTCATATATGTTTCTTATAATAATTTCTTAGTGCTTAAGCTTCTAATTGACGCTAGCTAGCTGGCTAGCTAATTACTTCTGCTTGGGGAAAAGAGATTAGTGGCTCTCCTCTTGCACCAAAAAGGTACTTATGATTTTATGGATCATGATCTAATTGGAGAGAAATTTGAATATGAGTAACAGTGCATGCCCCCAGCTTATCTCTCTCTATATATAGTTAAGTAAATAAATATTAGTAGGTTTACATTACATGGGCATTAAGCAAACAAGTTTGATAGTAATATTGTGAGGGCAGTACTACTTTATAGTTGTTAATAATAAAGAAATAATAATGTTTAAGAAAAAGGCAAGTCTTGGTGCTTTGGTTCAGTCTTAAGTGTCCCGACCGACTCAACCTTTCTCCTCCTCTCCGGTCTGTTCCTTCCCCACTCTCTCTCTCTATCTCTCAAACTTTGCATGGGAGTACATTCAGAACGGACCCAACCTGTAATGGTTGCATATATATATATATATATATATATATATATATATATATATATATATATATATAAAGAGAATGATTCATATGCAAAATTGGGTAGGAGTTTTTAACTTTCCAACTCATCTCTAACCACGGTTAGAAAATTGAATGTCTTAAAGATTAATAAATAATTTTACAATCCGTATAATAGTTGTGAGGATTCTCTCCCTCTTATATCTCTTCCGCGTGCGGATGATGTGCAGATTTTTTGACACTCAAATAACTATTTTGATAATCAGTAAACTATCACATAAAATCGCTCACATACATATTTTGATGATTTACATGACTTGTTCTATACGTGAGTCATCAAAATATGCATGTGAGCGGTATATAAGCGGTTTTATGTGATAATAGACTTATTTTATGCTAATTGTGCAAAGAAAGTATTTTGTTTAGAAAATTGATATTTTCAAATGTTAAAATAATATTTTCATTTGCATAGAGGAAAGACTCACTCACTATTCATGTGACAAGAATCATGTAAAAATATTAATTTTTTATGTAAAAATATCAATTCCCTTTTATTAATAGGTTAAAAAGTTATAATCTTCAATTCAACTTTAGACCTACATCAGTCTCATATATATTACATATTAGAGAGAGATTAATAAAGCAATTTATAAGCCTCCCACGCACCTCTTGTAGTGAATGACGACACTTAAAGTAAAGACCTACTAGCAAAGCTTTTACCTGTACATACGGAGGTTGAACCACACAAAGAGACCGCCTAATAAGGTACGTAGCCCAGCTAATTGGATGTAATGGATTTAAGATTAGCGTGAAGTGAAGCTTTATGATAAGTTCATTTCGTATTAAATATGTATGATAACAATACGCGCGAGAAACAATCTTTTTTATTTGCGTGTCAAGATCAGATTGATCATAAAATGAACTTATCATGAAATTCAATTTCATGTTAAAGAATGAGCCATAAGGTAGTTTAGGAGTCCATCTCTCTTTTCCCAACTCCAACTCGACCCATGTCATGCATTTTCTCAAATGTAACAAATGAAATTTATTTATTTGCTTCTAATTACTTTTGTAAATAGATAAGAATTAGTTAATGCTAATACATGAGATAAAACAAAAACTAGGGCATGAGATATGTTCCTAGTGGTAATGAATCTTGTTCAAGTATATTAGGTATGCCCAATAATTTTTTTGATTTTTTTTGTTTGAGAAAAGAGTGCACCCAATAATTTATCCTCTGCACACTTATATACTACTTTTATATATTCATTTACATATTTATTAAGCTTAAAAAATCATGTTAAAGTAATAAGTGACAAATGGAAATGCAGAATACCGCTGGCCTTCCAAAACGACCACATTTTGAAAGGTATAAATGTGTGTGTATATATTATATATATATAGAGAGAGAGAGAGAGAGAGACCGGTTTCTATCCGGACTCTCGCATTTTCTTAAAATGCGAACTTTTTTTTTTTTTTAAAACAACTAAAAATAAAAAAAATAAAAATTATGGAACTAGAATTTTTACATAATACGGTGTTTTGGGTGTGATTTGGATACATATAACAAAATATGTGCATGCGATGCATGCATCGTATACATACATTTTTTGGTATAGGTATCCAAATCACGCCTAAAACATCATATTATGAAAAAATTCGATTCCATAAATTTATTTATTTATTTTTATTTGTTTAAAAAAAAACAAAAAGCAAAAAAAAAAATTGGTTCAGATTTTGATCCAATTCAGGACTCCCAGATTTGGATCGTTGTGTGTATATATATATATATATATATATATATATATATATATATATATATATATAGATCCAGATCAGTCTCTCGAATTTTTGTTAAAATCACGGACCTTATTTTTTTTGGCTTTTTTTTTTAAAACAACTAATTTTTTTTTTAATATTTTATGGAACTGAAATTTTTTCATAATATAGACTGTACATACATATTTTGTTATATGTATTCAAATCACACCTAAAACACTGTATTATGAAAAAATTTCAGTTTCATAAAATATTTAAAAAAAATATTAGTTGTTTTAAAAAAAATAAAAAAAAATAAATTCAGACTGTACTAAAATGCGGGAGTCCGGACCAGAACCCTGTATATATATATATATGAAAAAAGAGAATATGTGCTATATAATTTCTCCTCTGCACAATTATGTACTACTTTTATATTTTCATTTACGTATTTATTAAGCTTAAAAAAATCCTTGTTAAAGTAATAAGTGAGAAATGGAAATGCAGGATACCGTTGGCATTCCAAAACACTACATTTTGGAAGGTATATATATATATATATATATATATATATATATATATATATATATATATATATATATATATATATATATATATATATCCTTTTTCAAATGAATCTTAAACAAAGTGAATCAAAATGATCCAGTTATAGCGACGGTTTTTGAACTATAATGATTGTTTCGAACTGTCATATAATGTATCGTAAATCTTATAACAATGAAAAAACCGTCGTGTTGGGCCATGATATTTTATTTATTGGGCCGATCGATTAGGGCCCACTCATTTAATTAAATCTTTTGAGTCATTTTTATTGGGCTTGGCCATTTGGACCGGGTCAGTGGATTCTCTTGATCAGATGTTGATATACTTGGGCCTAATTATTGGTCCGACCCACTAGATAATTAAATATCTATCTTTGACCGGTAATGATAAAAAAGATATAGCTATTGACAGAGAGTCTGCAGATCATTAATGTGGATGAGATTATAATCGGCCGACGGAATACACAGTGCAGAAAAAGGTGGCAGCCTGCATAATACAAATATTGATATATTTCCAAATATAGTGAATCTAGCCAGTAATCCAAATACATCTCTATCTTCAGAATAATAGATATAGTACATAATACTCGGATACCATCCATGCATCACAGCTGACGGGGTCTAATTATTCTCATTACTATATATATATATATATATATATATATGCCTTCAAAAGGTATATACAATCTTTGTGACTCACCGACATAATTACAAAGAATCTAGTCAATTTGCCAAGCAATTCAACCTACAAATCAAAACCGCCACTCTTGCAGTCTAATTGTAAATCACCTATTTATAAAACAAAAAAAAAAAAATGCATGTTTTACATGTGCACTTTTGGATATATATGGGAAAAATATATGTACACAACTATGTATTACATAGTAAACTATGGCGACGATTTTTTGGACTATAAAACAGGTTTCACCCGTCGTCATATTTATTTACTATATGACACGATTTCCGTCATATAACCCAAAAAAATGCATATATAACCCTATGTAATGTATATATATATGTATATACAT
This sequence comes from Panax ginseng, assembly GCA_020205605.1. NCBI lineage: Eukaryota > Viridiplantae > Streptophyta > Magnoliopsida > Apiales > Araliaceae > Panax > Panax ginseng. Next base: position 127,186,061 of record CM035144.1, read on the forward strand.
ATAGCCCTATATATATATATATATAAGGTCCGGATCCAGTCAAGGATCCCGGAAACAACTAAACTTTTTTTTTTAATATTTTATAGAACTGAAATTTTTACATAATACAGTGTTTTGGGTGTAATTTGGATACATATAACAAAACATGTCCGGCCAGGATCCATTCTATATATATATATATTGTATTGGCTAGATTATCAAAAACATTCTCATTTTGGAGTATCAAAGAATTCCAGTGAAATGGTTTCATGCTACCAGAATCCACGTCGGAGCTTGAAGATGAGAGAACTGAAGGACTACAAGAAACATGTCTACTATACGGACTTAGGTAACACCGCATCAATTGAAGAATGTAAGCAGCATCATGCAAAGTAAAGGGTGTGCTGCCACGGGAAGACAACAGAATTACATAATTGACAACTCTGGAATTTAATACCCCCACACCACTTCCCCCCAAATAACAAAAAATAATAATAAATCGTAATATTAACAGCTAAGTAACCACAAATAAAAAATAAAAATAAATAAAAAAAAAGGTAACCCAACCTGGTTAACTAGTAACCAGAAAACCTCCAATAATCTTAAAAGTATATTTCATTTACAAATTGTTGGGTTAACCTTTCTTTATTTGTTTCCTTTTCCTTTTTATACGTAAACAATAATTGTATATGTAATAAATACGATAGTAGGACTAAATGATTAAATTCATGACGCTAGATTTACTATGTATAATTGCATGCAAGGCAAACTCTTCTACAGGATAGAAAATAACTTGGCCAGTAAAATATTATATTCAGCTAATAACATGCAGTTAAACCATACCTGTTGAAGTCAAAGTGTACCAACTGCATGTCCTCAGACATCTCAATCTCAACTGTAGCATGAGGGGCTGTCTATAGATTAGGGACAGACGAGACAAGGCAAAATAGTCAATTAGAAACTGTAGTGGCCAGAATAAAAACATTTTATGAGCAGAAAAAGTTGGAATACCTATGACAATATAATGCCGATTTAAGTAAAAAAAGTAACAAAGTAGTTTCTACACATTCCAGAATTACTGTACTATAGCCTATAGGCCTAATTTACTTTTAGGCTAAGGTAATTTGCCACAAAAAACCAACCTTATAGAATTCAAAGTTTGAGTCCTTAGCACCCACTCATACTTGTAACTATCTAATTGTATGTGCACACATATGCAAATAGAAAGACAAGTATTCAAATTTTATTCGTGTACATAGATGGAGATAACATGATGGTTGTTGCCACAGCTAGTTTAGTTTGGCAACAGCCCAAACAATGTGGTTTTGGGGATTTTTATTAATGGCAGTTTTAATTAATTAAAATTACGTGGTTTTGGGCAGTTGAGTCACTGGCAACTACAACCATGTTTTTCCCTGCAGATATATAGATTAATAAATACAATGTGTACAATATCTTATTAGTTTTATTTGTAAGGCATGAATCCTGTAACTAATGCATAACAAACATTTTAGGACAACTTGTATTAGAGATGCTCAAATACTGACATGTGCCAACAGTCGTAAAAGTGGTTCATACAAGTGGTTCTGATCACTAGAGACTTTCTTGCAATCCCAGTTAGCTAAGAATTTGGTTGGATGTGCCAAGATGCCCAAGCCAGCCAAATCAATAATTGATCTAACGTATAATATTAATCCAAATAAAGCTTCCAATTGAAATTCCAAATTCTTTGTGTGGTGTTGTGGCGGGGAAGGATAAACCATCTCAACATTTTCAGTTATATTGATGGGACAAATTCTGTCAATCAACTTCAAGAGAAGGAGAGAACAGCAGATAGAACTTGAGTATGTGACAGAATGAAGGAAATAGGTGGGTATCATGATCCAAACGAAACTCCTAATCATGGCACAGATGACAAGAATGTACATATTACATAATAAGATATCTTGTATGAATAGAGATACTAAAGATCATAGTAGGACAAATAAAAAGAATTAAACAATTAAACCATCCAATTTTAGAATATGCCAATTGAGTTAACTTCAATCTTCATTCAAAAAGTTAATACTTAACAAAAGGAAGTACCACTGCAAAAAATGAAAAAATCCATAGAAAGTACAAAACTGACATGAAAAAAATCCATAGAATTGCATATGCTGAAATGATTATCAAGGAATCTATACCAACTCCTCTGTGACTATTCATCCTAAAAGTAAAATACCATCACATGCTTTAAAGGAAGAAAAAAAGAAGACAAACAGACTCCCAACTTTGTTTCATGCAGATTATGAAAAAGTAGCATAAATGAATGAAAAAATAGTGTACAATTTAAGAGAAGAATTTGGTATACTTGAACCAGTATGAATGGCAAATAAAATCCTTGTGATGGGGTTTTTCCAGACTTTAGCAACAGTTGATTGCGCAGTATAAGATTCTGGAGACCTGTAATCTTTTGTTTTTGGAGGAGAAAAAAGGAAAGCAGAATAAGACATGAATAATAAACCAACAATGCGATATAGTCTGAGAGAAGAAGAAATCACATTAATTACAGCCCAAGACAGTAATTCAGAAATTACATATTTATTGTTGGGTGCATTCACTAATATCATAAGCTTTAATAACAAACTTACAAATATATACCATGTTATAACAAGCACTCCCCAAATACTGCAACCCCCCACACACAGATAATACATATATAGACAAGCCAATATATGGTATTATGATTACACTAGCCTAATAAGTTTATCCAAAACATAGTTGTTAAAAACACCAAGGTGCAAATACCCCGGAACCTAGGCATGAGGCACAGGCACAAGGCGCATGCCATTATGAAACGAGGCTTACGATATATGAAATAAATTAATCTATTATAAATCAATGGCATTCAACAATTCCTTTACATTTTAGGTATCAAAACTAAAAGTCAACAATTTCACTACCTATTTAGCTGCATTAACTACAAACCATTTAAAAGAAACTCATCAATTAAAAGCATATAAAACTAAAAGCATAAGTCAAGAAAAAGTTCATTTAAAATAGAAAATCATTAGTGAACCAAAAGTAATAGGAGAAATAAATTCAAGATTTAGTTCAAAAATTAATCTCCTCTAAATGGCGTTGAAGGAGAAGGCTTTCTGTCACAATCACGGAGGTAGAAGAAGATTCACAAATGCACGGGAGAGTCGAACATAGTACATTAAGTTCCACATCACGCGCAACTGTTTGTTGGTTTTTCTGTTTTGGACTTTAGTTTCCAAACTTTATAATCTCTTTTTGGGTTTGTCGATTGAATTTCTTATTAGGTTTGTCGAGTGTTTTTTTTTTCCTTTCTTGGATTTCTTATTAGGTTTTTCGATTGGTTTTTCTTTTTCTTTTCTTGGGTATTTTTTTCAATAAAGCTGATTGCCTAAGCATGTGCCATGCCTTGACTTGCACCTTGTGGCTTAAGCTCACAAAAAAGCCGTGCCCTATCTACCTGTGCCTCACCTCACTGAAGCGAAGTGCAAAAGTTACGGCTCACCTCACCTCACGCCTAGGCTCGCCTTTGACAACTATGATCCAAAGCAAGTGGGAAGCCCTGAACCTAGCAGACCAAAACTTAGTTGTATAGTCTGAAAAATGAGTCTCAATTGCAAATGAATATCCAGAACCTAGATGCCATATTTGCATGATTCATAAAGTTCTAATTTTGTATCAGCTACTAACACTTGTAGCAATCTGTCTACAGAAGCACTGCACAGGGAATTAAGGAAACTTCAACATCAGGCATCATGCATGTACAAAATGTTATAACGACAAACAAAACAATATATATACATATATAAGAAAGAGGTACATGAACAGGGATGAAAGATTTGAAGCAAAAAAATCATTAGGGGGATACAGGGGCCAAAAGTTCAAAACAAAAGGTTGAAATGTCTCCACTGAAGAGCTAAAAAATCTGAATCCTTTACTTCAATTAATAAAGTTCTACGCACATTACCTGTTGTTTCAAATCTCTCAAGTAAGCAACTTTTTTTGCAATGCTGGTCATGAGCTTAGCGCACAGCACCTGCAAAAATAGAGAATATAATCGCCATACTTGGTAGTAATAATGAGAAATTTTAGAGTTTTTAGACATCCTGAAGAAAGTGTCGAGAAAATGCTTAGTGATGGATATTTGGGATGAGCCATTAAAGGGTGAGAACAATTCATCCATGAAAGTAAAGAAGACTTTTTCACAGCAGCAGAGGAGCAGGGGTGGAGGGGATGATGACCAGTGCTTCAACATAGAAACAAAGTAACAGACAGGGTATTGTTTCAGTAAGTGGTTAGGACAGTTTTACATGGTCATGCTAAAACATCTTGTTCTCTATTGCTAGCATAATTGTGCTACTGAAGCAAGGAAGGGTAGGAGCTCAACTTGCCAACTTCACCATTAAAATGCAGCCTAATTAGTAATTATGGTATGATGTTTCTAACCATGTGAAAGCCTTACAAAAAGCATCTGGACATAATTTTACAACTTCATGAGAGACAGAGAACTAATTGCTTCAATACTAAAGATAAGCACAAACCTCAGTCTCTGCCATATCCTTCACATTTATACCAGGAAGTCCTCTCCAACGAATTTCCTTTGTGTCTTTAGTAATAATGTCCAGTGCCATGAAGACATTCAAAGCATCATATACGCGTCTCCGAATATTCTTCTCATCAGACTGATAAAATGCAATTTTAATTCAAGTTGCTTGCACCATATAACTGCAATATTAAAGTGAAAACAACAATTATGGTTAATCAAGACCTTATCCAATGAAAATTTTGATATGTTGCTTCTTGTTGCACACTCTGCGATGATTTCATCTGCAACCTGGATCACATGAACCAAGTACCAGTTAATGAATTTAAAAAAAAAATATGTAAACAAACACACACAAACAACTGCGATAATGATGAAAGAGAAAGCAAAGTTCAACAAAAGCATAATATTAAGTATCATTGCTCTCATAATAAAAGTTACTTATTCGGAAAATATATATAACAATTTCCAAATTCAAACTAAGGACAGGATCGGAATGAAATGAAGCACATATGTCAAGAACGCAAGTTGAAGCCTTCCATTATTAAGGGTTTTTAAATTTAAAAAAAAAATAGATTTAAAAAAAAAGGTAAAACAATTATTGCTAGCAACACGCTGAAACTATCTAGAGCCACAAAGGCCATGTGTCATGTCTTTAGCTAAAAGTATTTATTCAGGAAAACATCAAATTTCAAATTTATGACAACCTTGGAGGAAAAGCATACATCAAATCCACATGTCATGTTACAAATCATGAGAAACTAGACCCATTCCGAACTACATAATGAATTATCATCGGTTCCGGAGTCTCAAAGCACATGTTAGCTATAAATTACAGGTGATACATATAAGAAACAAGAATCTCAAGCTGCTAAATACGGCTCAATTGCACTAGAAACAACAGTAGACAAATAAATATCTCAAGTGTTAGAAAAAGTAATCAGCAACCCCCCTGAAAGACTCCACCGCACGCTTGAGTGAGGTGGTCGTCGCCCGGATCTTTTCTACCTGGTGGAACTCTCTCGACACCTCAACTCAACACCTATAAAGAGACAAGAACCTTGGTACAATAAATCAAACAATGAAATCTGCGTTGAATGGAACACCAACGACACCTAAATCCCTTGTTTATATCGAAACAAGAACCTCGGTACAATCGACGATTGATGCAGTAAAAGACGTCACACACAACTATATAGCATTGTATGATAAGTCAATAATGAATTCTCAACAAAACTAAGACCTAGTCTAGGAATTCTTAAAGAACCAAAAGATGAGAAACCTCTCAATTGTATTGATAATCTGAAAATAACATAATGTCTTACTATTACATAAGCCATGTATTTTATTTATACTAGTACAAGAAACCCTAAATCCTAAAAGAAATAGGATTACTAATTAACAAGTAGTTTGGAATCAAATCTATCTAATAAATATCCTAATTGCAATAGAATTATGAAAAGATCTGAAAATCCCTCAAAATAAGGAAGAAATATGGTCAAAAACGCGTCAAAACGTGTTCCACAAAATCTGTGTCACGTCCCCGGTCTTGGCAACGTTGCACTTTGACTTACAATCGACGGCAAATACCATCTCTCCGTGAAGTCCTCGTCTCACGGTCTTGGCAACGCCACCACTAAGTGTATGTTTCTAGAAGCAGCAGTACAATTATAAAAAAAAAATGGCTCAGGATGTTTTTAGGTTCTGAACTTGGCTCTTTCCTTTCTTTTGCTTCCTCCACCAAATTTCAATCTTTGTTTGGATCAAGTTAATGAACTTAGAAATAGATCTGAACGCCTTGACTTGTAACCTAGATCACTTTCCTTTGTTCCAATGTAAACATCATTAACGATACAAACGAACGCGATCTTGATAAATTAACTTGAGCTCCAATATAAGGATCCTTGAGTATATTTCAGCCCAATCACCTAAGATCATTTGTTGAACCTCTAGAGCTTGAGTCGAAAGATTGTCTCGACCCCCTCATGTTGCTTGTCCCCCCCCCCCCCTCCCTCCCCCACCCCCACCTCTTTATTTTGTGACAAGTAAATAAACCCTCATGACCACATTTTTCAACTCCAAAATTCAAAATCAAGTGCTAAGCTATGAAATTGCCAATAAAGGAAACAAGCAAATCATAAACTTCATTTTCACCTAAGGACCAATAAACACTTCGATATCATAAGCATTTAATACTTCAATTGAAATTGTTATCAATATTATAGTTCACAATATAATCCAACGACCAAGTCATATAAAGACTTTCTATCACAATAAGCTAAGATTCTATTCCAGAAGTAAACATCTAGTGAACGGGGTAAAAGAAGTGTACAACTATACATTTTTAGCCAAAATAAAAATCATAACTATATCATGCATGACTGCCCAAAATATACGTACATTAATAACTATATCACACATGACTGTCCATAATATATTTATGTTGATAGATAGATAGATAGCAAAAGCTAAAGCAAACACAGCAAGTTGGGGGGAAAGGTGTACACTTCAGCTAAATAGATTTCATAGTTTTTATCATGCACAAACGTCCAACATTTATACTTACAGTTGGAGGACGGGGGGAAAGTAAACAAGAAAATACCTCACTATATGTGGTTCTTCCTTTGGTCTCCACCTTCTTACAAACTAGAGACAAAGTGAAGCCAAACATTAGAAACTCTAACAAAATGTAATGGTGTCAATGTGTTAATCCATGTGAAATCTAGGAGATAAAAAATCAAATATTTGTGGTAAACATTGCCAAAGATTTGACTATTATAATGATTACAGTAAGATACATCAGGATAGCACCTATTGCTGCACCATGCAATAGATCTAGTATAGTAGTATACATGAAAGAATTACTGTCCTATGACACTGAGCTCGCGCAGCCCCCCCACTGATTATTTTTGATACCCTTTTCTTCTTTATCGAGCTAAATATTTGGGAAAACAAAATATCAATTTCCAAAAAAAAATGAGGGAAAAAACAGTATCTACAAGAAAGTTATACTCGCCTATCTGGACCAGACTGCTTAACTTCCAGAATATTGTCAAAAGTAGTTGCGGTAGAGCTATATATTGTTGAAGAGAGAAAAAGACTCTTACTGCTAGAATGTTTTTCACAAGAAGAGCCACCAAGTGCATTACCATCCATCATGAATGTTTTGTTTGTTTAGAACAATGAAGAATCTAAATGCCAGCGTTTGTTTTAAATGGTGAATCGATAAGATGGACCAATGGTTAAGTCCAATAAACAATTTGAATGAAGTAAAAAAAAAATTAAAAATTTAAAAAATTAAAAAAAATATATTAACTATTATATTAAGTAATATTAAATAAATTTATAACAATTTTGAATTTTTTCAGAGGGATAAAATAATAAAATTTTGTCATTCATATGTTTCAGACATGTCAATTATCAAAGCGAAGATTCGATTGATTTTAAATTTTTATCAAACACCCCCTTACACTCCTTACTTCAAAAGCAGAGATTTTCTCTATCCAAGTTGCTATGATAAATTGGCTTCAAATCAGTTATTACTTATAAGTTGTTACTACAATGTATAGCTAAATAAGTAAGATAATGTAAAGAAAACACCACGGTTTTAATTCTAAAATCATATCACAAGCTCATGTAAAATTACTTGAATTTAAAGCAAAGAAGCAGTGAAAACATAATTATGAAAATGAGCCCTGCTCCTGAGAGTTAACATCATTTATCCCTATTTCCTTAGTCATAGAAAAAGAGGTTGACTGTAGTCAAATAGTATATAAGACAATTTTTTTAAATAGTGAGATTTTTCAAATAAGAAAAAAGCATAGCACTTTCGTGAAGAAATGCTTATTTTCTCTTGCTAGCTAAAAGCTTAATTATTCACAGTTACTGAGAAATCTATCAATTATCATACCCAGATACCCATTTAATATTAATTAATTCAATAACTTGGTGACACCTCTACATCTTTCATTAGGGTATAACTTGTATCAAATTTATTTTCAGGCATTAATAAATTTCCCATGTACAGCTTCATAAATAATCAAAGAATTCTTTATCATTAAACCAATATTTCAGTCACTATTATCTCCCTTTCTCTCTATATGTGACCTAATTTACCTTATAGAGTTCAACAAAACGACCTTTCTATTAAACGCTTCATACCAAGTAATTGGCGATCTTCTCCAATGGGTGGAAAACGTATGATTCTCAATTCATTAATATAATAAACCTCTTTCACTATCGTAAAATTACCACTAATTGATGCAAAGAATATTAACTTTCTACCCAATATTGAGCCCTCAATGGACAGCAGAAATTAAAAAAAAAATTAATAATAATTCAACAGATCAGTTTCCCTAATTAACATAACAACACAAGATACGCCGATCACACCTATTAAAAAAATACTTTATAATTAAACATATACATATGACCGAAAAATCGTACGATGATAAAATCTATATATAAATCCTGTGGACGAACCTGATAGACTTTGGTTGAGAGAAAAAAGAGCAAACGGGAGCGACAAACTTTTTGTCCCGCTACTCTCAAGCGAAAATTTCTCAGGAAATGTATTACACTCTCCGACGTCTCCGTCTCTTAATATATATATAATTTATTTTAGAAAAGTATTTTTAATTTGAGAATTTTAAATAAGTAATTATTCAATATAATTTTAGTTTTGTCATTAAAAGGTATTTTTTTTAATATAAAAATAATATAAATAATTAATAATATTATATTTAATGATATACAATTATTTTTTTATATGAAGCGACCGAGGGAGTATGTGCTTTTTGGGTTACGGACCAAGCCCAAGCCTATAATAGTCCATATAACCTTTTTGGTACATTCAAGTTGCTGATATCATATCCACACTTTAGGAGTGTTTATAATTGAATAGAACTAAATGATTGAATTAGTCAATTATTTATTATGTTTGTTTTAAATAAAAATTATCTGAATAATTGAATTGGTTAGATTGTTTGATTGAATGGTCAAATGTTATTTTGTTGGCCGAATGAGTTGACTGAATGAAGTATTTTATATTTAATTTTTTTACAATATTAATTATTATATTAAATAAATTTATAATAATTTTGAATTTTTTTCAGAGGAATAAAATAATAAAAATATGTTAATCAGATATTTCAGATATCTTAATTATCAAATAACTTTTTACATTCAGTATTTAGAATTTTATTTCATTCAGTTCATTTAGATTACTTAAATGTTAAAAATTAGTTCATTTAATTTTATTAAACACTCCCTTAGTCTTTCTTCGTCTTTCTAGTAATTAGTAATCGATAAGAATGTTACCTAACACACCACCGATAACACTTTTTGAGTTGAAACCCTAATGCTACGTTTGGATCGATGGAATAGAAGGGAGAATGGAATGAATCATTCCATTGGAATGATAAAAATGTTGTTTGGTTTATTTATTCCAACGAAATAATGTATTCCTAGTGGAATAGGTGTTAACTTAAAATTATAATTTTATTCTGGAAGGGGTTAGAATAACTTATTCCATCTATTATTTTAAGTAATTGACAAATATGTCCCTTAAAAATAAAATAAGGTTCCATGTTCTTTCATTCAATCAATCTATCAATCTGCGAAAGAGAGAGCAGAGCGAGGCGGCGAAAAGAGGAGCGCAGAGGCGATGTCTGGATTTCATTCAATCGATCCATCTATTCGGTTTGCTCTTCTTCCTGAGATTTTGATATCGTTGTGATATCTAGTTCATCTATTTGTTTGGATTACAGATCTCTATTTGGTGTGACATTGAGAATTAATTTGATGCTAGTTCTAGTTCAATTTGTTTGGCGTTTATTCTCTTTGGCGTTCATTCCACATGAAATTTCCTGGCTAGAAAAGATTTTCTGGCGTGAAATATATTGATTCTAAGTTTTGTTTTTTGTTTTTGTTTTGCCAAGATTTGGAATCGAATAATCTCTTGTGATTTACGGTTCCATATATATTCACTTCAAATTTGAAAGCAAACTCTTGTACCCAAATAAATTCTTGATAAGCAGATTTTGTGTTGTCACTTAAACATTTTTTATATATATTTTAAATTTGTGTTGTCTTATTTGTTTATTTCGGACTTACGGTGGTGGGGGAGGATCTGTATTAAGTAGTACTAGTATGCAAACCATAGAAGGTTTAAGCAATGATCAAACCCAAGCAGCCTTACATAAAGTGGTTTAAGCAATGATCAAACTCGAGCACGCAAATCAACTACAGAATCCAGTTGATCTATTGTTTAGGATATAAAATTGATGATTGATTAACTTGATGATTCATTGCTTAGGATATAAAATTGATGATTGATTGATATAAAATTGATGATTGATTAACTTGATGATTCATTGCTTATGATATAAAATTGATGATTGATTAACTTGATGATTGATTCTTTTATTTTGAAGCCTAGCGAATGAACTGTTTCATTATTGCTTTCATTATAGTATGTTTCTTGAAATTGTTTTGAAATTGTTTTACAATATGTTTATTGTTTGAGTTTGCTCTTACTTTTCAATTAAATTGCAGTCATGGCTCATTGTAGATTAGACAAACGGAAGAGAATGAAGAGATTAATTGTCTTTTTCAATTTTTGGTCCGAAATAGTTGTCATGGTTACCTTATTCATGCAATTTGTTATATCTATGGCACATAGAAGATATACGAAACAACTTAATCGACCAAAGTACACCTTTTCTTTTCGAGCTGCCTAAAATTTATGAGGGAGCTAGTGTATATGTGATGACATTACATGCCACGATTACCTTAGAATGGATAGGGCAAGTTTTACCAAATTATGTGATATTTTACATACCACGAGCAAACTTAGTAGTCTGAAAGTACCTTGAATAAATGAACAAGTTGCCATATTAAAAATCGAATAGGCGATTGTATATGATATCTTTGCATGGAAAATACTGATGAGTGGATTTGGTTGGGATGTTGAAAATCATGTGCTTGAAGCCTCTAAAGATGTCTGGATTCTATATCTTAAGGTAAGTTATTTTTTAAGATTCGAAGCATTTAATTTCTAAGGTAATTCTCATACAGTAGAATAATCAATTTCTAGTTGCCATTATTCCTTCTACTTTTGTTCAATACTCACCCTAGGCATATTTCAGCTGTAGAAATTATAGCTCTACGATCCCATGTTGCATGTTCCTGCCATTCCAATCTGACCAATCTTTGCGTTGTGTTGTTGTTCAATTAACTTGCCCACAATATATAGGTAGTCCATGCGGTTTATCTTGGTATTCTACACTTTCTCATGACAATATCTAAGGCATAAATTAGTGTACAGTGAGGAGGAATTTGCATGAATAGTTATATGTAATTTGTTTATCTTGGTTTATAAGGCATAAATATCTGGTTTAAATTACTAGAATATAATGTCTTTTGCATGAGTAGTTATATGTAATTTGTTTATGAGTTAAAATTATTATTGAATATTGGTACCTTGTCTCTTATTCGTGTAATTGTACAGCCTCCTGTGATCTAAGCCATCTGTCCAGAGTCTTCAGTAATAAGGATAACTGTATAAACTCTTGTCAGTTTTCTGGGAGAATTGTGTTGCTTAGGATACAATTGCACATTTTTTCCAGTTACAAATTTTAGTCTTTAATTTACTACTAAAGAAATTTGAAAAAAAATAGTTAAAACGTGTCCCAGTTTGTAACTTCATGAAATCCATATATGTGAGGGACTATGACTTTCTTTTAGATGTAGGTGGACATTGTTACGTTGACTGTATAAGAATAGTTGGATTCCTATTGATTTTGTTTTTAATTTTTAGGGAAATGTGTTTTTTAGTAGTCAGCTTTGTCTTGAAAAGGTGTAATTGGCTTAGATTGTGAGGCCTATAATATTTAGAATTAAAGTGTATACTGTATAAATATGAACATGTAAAGAATCCTTTCTATGGTGTGATACCACTTTGTTTAGATGTCAAATCTAATAAACTGCTCATAGTTCATTTCTATGTGCATTGACAACTACTGTGTACTTGGTTCTGTATCACCTATCAAAGAAAAAAATGTGATTTAATTTGACAACTATTGTGTACTTGTTGAATCATCTGGCTCAAAATGTGATTTAATTTGAACTGTTGGCCTTATAGATCACCTGTTTGGAAGTGTTATTTGCCTTAAGTATTGGAAACCATTGTAGTTTTGTAACTAAATTCAAGCAAGCAGTACAAGGTTGTTAATTGTTAGCGCCAATTAATACTTTACTCAACTAAATACTGATTTGATGTGAATTGAGTAATTGCCTCAATGGGGATTTGGTTTGCTTTATTGAGTTATGATTCTTTATGAATTTGCTTTAATTGAAATAAGTTCTCTCTCTTTTTCTTGCAAAAATGGACGGAAGAGTTGAATAAATGAATACAGAATCTTGAATCTCATTATATAATTTGGTTTTGGTTAAGATATTGAATCCGATCATGTGGATTAATTATTTGATGGATCGAGTTGTTTGAATATATGATCAAAGTTTTTTTAATTTTGTGTTATTTTTTTCTTTACTTGTTTTAGGTGCACCAAAAGAGAAGCAAAGTGGCGAGAATAAGACATTTCCACATTATTTGGATCATTGTGTTATATTTGGCAAGGATAGAACAAGCTTGGAAAAGATGCTCTATCGGCTGCGAAAATGGTCGAGTTAGATGAAGAGATCCAAACAAATGATGGAGACAATGACTTGTGTAAGACCCCAACTTTTATGAATAAAGATGAATTTTCTATAATTATCATTTTTTTAAATATTATGGAATGAATTTGATATAATGTTATAGTTGTGGGTAATATTTAGAAATTTTGCAAAGTACGCAAGTTGTTTATAATATTCAATTGGTCGGGGAATATTCGTACGACGACATAATCATTGGTGGACCCCACAACGGAATTATTGTCGGATTGAGAAAACGACAAAAATATTTTTTATGAAAATAACTGCGAAAGTTTTACCGTTAATTGTTGAAACACCCGGTGTTAAAAAATGCAAATCTGGCGTGGTTGCGTAATAGCTTTACGATATTGATTATTGATCTTTACATGAAGTCACTCGGTTTTATTCAATTATTGCTACGATAATTCTTTGCATAGTATTTCACGTTATTTAATTCAATTATTATCGATATTATATAATTGAGGCAGCGAAGTTATTAATATTATTATTTGCAATATTAACGATGTCTAGAAGTTACCAAGGAGAGGTTTGGTCACTAATTGCGGCATGATAGGAGAAATCCTTATTGGAAAGCCCCTATTTCTGTGAAACGACACGGTCGATTAATATTGTGAATTATAATAATGGTGATAAATGTTGTTAAAATTATTAAGGTGATTTTTATGAAGTATTTGATATTATTATATGGAACCCCCATTTACCCATTTTTCAAAATAATCGGAATAAAGTTATAAAGTATATATATATATATATATATATATATATATATATATATATATATATTTGACATGTGTGTGTGTGTGTGTGTTTTTAGTGTGTATAGGAGTGTGTGTGTGTGGTAGTGGGTTTTGGTGGGTAAATGGATTATATTTTTTAATATGAAAGAGTTTTTTGGTGGGTGGTGGTAAGTATTTTATATATATATGACATGAATTGATATTGGTGGGGAAATGATGTTGTCGGGAAGGTGGAGTCTAATATGGGGTATATATATATATATATAAAGTAGCCAACATGTTGTTTTTATATATATATATATATATATATATATAGTATCGTTGAATTAAAGGAATTCACATGTGGGGATAATTACGTTAAGTCTAAAAAAAAAATTCCTTTCTTGTAGTGACTAAAATTATTTACGTTCATGAGCAATTGTCCTTCCATTCTCTTATAAATAAAGCTCATTCCTTCATTATTTCTTACAATTCACTGAAACTACAGAGAGAAAAATTATAGAAAGAAAGAAGAAGAAATCTGCTACTCTTTTTCTATATCAAGTTTCTTACAGGTAAGGGTGTTTTTTTTTATATTCATGAAGAGAACTTACATTATTCCATTCTTTATTATTACATTGGAATAACTTTTGTATCTGTGATCTACCCTATACTTGGTGATTTACATTGTTATTCCATTCTTTATTATTACATTTGGAAATTCTGTATGGATGCGTTTCTGGTTAGACTGGTTTATTTATTATACATTGGATTATCACATACATGCGTTTTATCTGGGACTGATTAGTTATTTATTATTACATTGGAATAACTTTATCTATCTGAAGTCTGCATGCGTGGTAATTTCTGTTGTTATTCCATTCTTTATTATTCTGTAAAATATCTTGTCGGTGGTCATTACGCTTTGACACAGTTCCATTATTTATTATTACTGTTGGAATAACCTTTATACATCTGAGTACCACATGCATGGTGATTTCTTTGTTATTTCATTCTTTATTATACTCAGGTTGGTTAAAGTTTTGACTTATACTCCATGAAATTAGTGGAATATCCTTGATATTTAAACTTCATCGATATCTTTTCATGAAAATATTCTTGAGCATTCTTGAATTTTACTTTACAAAAAAAGTATCATGTTGACAATTTGGACGTTATTAGTTCTGAATAAGTTAATTCTTGAACTTGTTTTATTGAATTCTTATATCATTGTCATCATCCTCGTATTTATATTTTGTTGAAAGTCATATATGGCTTTGTAGTCGTAGATGAACTTGGTATGATTATGACCGAGGATTATTGATGTAATCATGGCCAAGTAATGTTACAAATGATGTGGTAAAGTCCTCATTGGCGTAGTGCATTGATGGGCCGAGTTGTTGGCATTATCATGACCATTGATGAATACACAAATATCTTTGGCGTGAGTGCGTGAATAATTTGTGGTTGTGATCTTAATGAATATCCTTGGCCTTGAGTAGTCATGGGGATGATGTGGATTATTTATTAAAATTTGAGTCCAAAATGATAAAAATGATGAAAAATCTTTTAAATCATAAAAGATAGTAGATTTTATTCTCTAACTTGACTCTTTTAATGGATTGCGTGTTCATTTGCAGTTAAACTTGATGTCTATTGTATTTTATCGGTTTAACATTGTTGAAGACTAATGATAATTTATTATGCATTATCTTAGTTATAATATTTCTTCTTTGGGCTAGTTGAGTTCACCTTTTCTTTCACTTTGTTCTCTTGAAATGAGAGCGTGGCGGAATACTAGTCGAGGAGCAGTGGCGATCGAGAGATGATAGTATTAGTAGTCCTCACTATTACATTAAATAGTGTGATAATAAATATAATGAGGACTTATTACGAGTGGATATTATCTAAAAAGACAATAATTGTATTAAAACTCACGACTCTCTTGTTGTATATTAAAGATTGTATTTGTATTACATACCATGTATTTGGCGACTCAGAATAGGTGATGTATACCTATTTTGGGGCGTCACAACTTGATTCCAACTTTTAATGAGGAAATATCTAGCAAGTCCTCTAGTTTCGAAAGGAAGAGAAAATCAAGTTTCGATATTGATTCTTAATCTGCCATGGAGAGTCATTTCTTCTTATTCACTTTGCACAACTCGAGAAATCATCTGCTTCGATTTGCTAACTTTTTTGGATTGGAGGCTTCATTAAATGAAACGGAAGAATCTCGATAATGTGCCCGGTCTAGCCCGATAAGTGGCGTAACAAGGTCAATGTCGTGCAAGCTTGCTCGTGAGGAGGAGTTGATTGTGGTCTTTTTTAGCCTTCCCAGATGAGCGAAAAGAGGGTTTCGTCGAAGATTTATTGAGTGGAGTGTTATACTAGTTATTTAGACATTTTATTATGTTACTTATTGAGCGATGATATTGGGATTTTGTTTAGGATTTTTTGATGGAATGCATTACTACTTGATTAGACATTTTATTAAGTTGTTGGTTGTTAAATGAAATTATGCATTATGTTATTGAATTTTATCATCACTTTATATTATTGAGTGAGGTGTTATACTAGTTGATTTAGTTTTGTTGGTTGTATTTTATTTTACACTACTTATCTTTAGATTTCATCAATTAAAATAAAGTTAATTTTAGAGAAATAAAAAAAATATATAAAAAAAGATAACTTACAAGTAAGAAAAAAAATTATATGAAAAAGTATAGTAAAAAAGAAGAAGAATATAATTATAAAAAAAATCTAGAGAAATATGTGTTAAATTTTTAATATAAATTGAATTTAACTTAAATTTGAACATTTGGGGGTATTTAAGTCACTTTCTAATTATTTATTTCATTCTTAGATGTATTCTTAACATCAACCAAACATATATATGGAATATTAAAAAATCATTCCATTCCCTTCCTTATTCAATTCCCTAATCTATTTTATTCCTTCAATCCAAACGTAGCATAACATTATCCTAAAGGAGTTGACCAAATGAAAATAATATGTTGAGAGGTATTTCCAAATATCAACTTATACTACAAATATTTAACCTTTGTAAAAAATAAAGTGTCTTTTTAAAAAAAATTGATATCTCCTATTTATAAGTAGTTTTTTAAATAGCGACAGTTCATGTGTGACAAGCATTTCAAAGCCAATGCCATATTGTATCTGTTTGACAAAATTGACAAGAAGGAAGTAGGGATATTGTGGGGAAGGGTGGAAAATAAGAGTAAAGGTTTAATAAGTACCAAACAAAAAAATTAAGAGTAGAGGAGAAGAAGGAGAAGATGAGTAGGATCGTGAAAGTCCCAGTCTTTGTGCCTTTTTAGTAGTCCAAGCTTATCCCAAAAGGTATTCCTCCAGGATCCCCCCTGATTTAGTCCTTTTCCTAAGCCGCCTTGGCTTCATAGATTGGTAAATTTTTGTTAGTTTTGATTCATTGTAGGGGGAGATTCTTGCTTTGGGTTGGGTTTGATATTTATATTTTCATTTATTTCTCCTTTTTCATCTCTAGATAGAAATTGACTAAATATAAACATTTTTTGGGGTTTTCATGCTTTCTCTGGTGGTTGTAGTTGGGTTTTCTGGGTTTTAACTGTATTACCTGATATCGGTAGAGAATCATTAATCTGACATTTTTAGGGATAGTGGGATTAATATGATCAAATTCTGATTTCTCTTTTGTTGAAATACATCTTGGGATGAATTTTATTTTTCAAAATCACCGATATAATTAAGCTTCAGAGGTAGGGAGATTTTGTGAGATGTGAGATTATCATAATCCTTCAACCGTCTTGTCCATGGATTCTAATTCTAGTGCCTCATCATCACACAATGTATTGGACCTCGAGATGAGTTGCCATGTTGTTCTTACCCGTCCACCCGATATCAACTTACCCCTCTCGGCTACTATGGAATATGGATTCCTATGATATTCCTGTCTCTTGATGTTGGAATTGGGACCCAAATGTACAAGACTGAAACTTTTCTTAGTGTCCCTAAGGTTGGAAGGAAATGCGCATAAAGGGTAGATAGCATATGGGGTGCTTGTTTTTTTTTTAAAATTTTATTTTAAGCCCGTGTTTAATGAAAAATCCAAGGCAAAGATTCTAATGGATAGCAATTGAGTTTCTTGGTTCGATAAATCTGATCGTCAGCTAGATGTTTTCATGGTTCAGCGTGATATGGAAAACATGTACATGTGGGTTTTCAAGTGATATGGAAAACATGTACATGTGGGTTTTCAAGGAATGACGGGAAAATGCTTTGGGTAAGATGCAATTACGTAGCTACATGAATGGGCATTCACGTGAAGGAGACCGTCCCTTCCCTTACGGTGTTGATAAGGGCTTCGTTCGTTCTCATCGAATGCAACGAAAGCACTATAGGGGCCTTTGCAATGTGTGTTCATGGTATTGAGGTTGTTCCATTACCCAATCTAATGGGTTTAGATGATGATGAGCGCAGAAGGTGGATGGAACTCACAAGGTAGGGATTTGAACTTCTCAATCTCACCTGAAGTGAGTGATTTCAATTCATGGAGAACACTTCCAAACACTGAGTTTGAACTGGAGAGGCCACCTCCTCCAATAAAGAGTAACCTGCCCTCCAACTCAAAGAAACTGCTTAATGAATCTGGGCAAAATCTGTCAACCCAGCCATCTAACCACAGTAATGGAGATCCCTGGATTTATCACCTGTCAGCAACAAGCAGAAGAAGGAATTTTTCCCTTATGGCAATGATGATGAATGCTACTTACCGGCTAATCCGGCCGAGCTAGTTCCAAATTTGGAGCATCACCCTATTGAGCCTGAGCCACAGTGGTTGAACGAATTTAGTGGGGTAATGAGAAATGTTTATGGGCCAGTAACAGCTGCAAAATCAATCTACGAGGATTTAGAAGGTTATTTGGTCATCATCAGCTTGCCCTTTGTCGATCTTCAAAGGGTAAAAGTTTCCTGGCAGAACACACCCACTCGTGGTATCATTAAGCTATCTTGTTTGAGCACTTCTTGCATGCCCATTCGTCAAGAGGCGTGAGAGGACTTTCAAGCTTACAGATCCTTTTCTGGAACACTGCCCCCCAGGAGAATTTGTAAGAGAAATCCCTCTTTCAACCCGAATTCCTGAAAGATGCTACAATAGAAGCATACTATGATGGACCAGGAACACTGCTCGAGATTTTGGTGCCAAAACTCTGCGACGGACTGGAGGAACATGAGGTGTGTGTTTGCCTTCGACCACACCTTGGTGGTAATGATCTTATGTTGACCTGAAATGCATACTTACCGAAATCTAAAGGTCAGTGTGGGTGGTTGCTTAATATACGTCGTTGTTTTAGAGTTGTGCACAAGTATTAAGAAAATTATTGTATAGCATTAAATATAATATCAATTGTCTATATTGTCCTTGTATTGAAAAAAGAGATTAATGTTATTTATTGGACATAAAATAGTGGGAGAACCAAAGTTATATTTAATACTTGAGAAATAATATTGGAAACTAAGCAATTAATGTTTAATTGAAATTCTCAAACGACAAATATTAAGAGACAAAAAATGTTCCTTGGTCAGATGACCAAGATATTGGCGAATAGAATACTACATATGATCGAGAAAAGAGTACCTATAATCACATGAAACCCGTGAAGCTTGTTGCTAAGAAAAAGGTAGAACAACGGGGAATAAATTGGTGAACTCCTGAAAAGAGTTGAATCTACAAGGTTGTCCGTAGTTGTTTGAACAACATTATATTTACGTAACTTGGGGGCGATGTGTTCTTTTTCTGAAAATAAGGAAGGGTCCTTCAAATTTAAACACGATCCTCAATCAAATTTACTGATTAAAGTAAATAAATTTAGACTTAAAAATGGACGGAGGGAGAGTACCATGTAATCTATGTGACAAAATGTCTCACATTTGTCATTCTAGTGCTGTAACCTTTTGCTGTTTTATCATTAATGCAAGTCGACTGTTGTTGCATCATTAGTATCATTTCACTTTTCAACCATGGGAAGGTTGTTTTATTTATTTGCCTATGACATAATACTCTTAAACAGGTGATTGATAGTTTAAATTGCATCCATGTCAAGAAGAAATAATACATCAAACTATTATGCTCTTTCCAGACTATATTTTGGATCTCTGCGTGTCGACATGCAGTCATATTGTATTTTGGTCAATGAACTCCCCTACCCTAGATTTTATTGTCAATGAAACTACAATAGTTTTTAAATGCCCGCCTACCATCCAAACATGAAGTAAGATCCCAAATAATAACATGAAAATTCACAAATTATTAAAATCAGACGATTAGGAAAAATATTAAAATAATTTTGGTTCGCGTATCCGCTAAAAATTAGCACTGCCCAGTGCAATGCAAATGTATAAAATATGAAGATGGAAACTACAATAGTTATTCCACCTTGAGATGAGTACTCCCAAAAATTTAAGTGCAGAAATTAAAAATACGATTATCCAAAAACAATTGATAGAAAACATTGAGAACAAACATAAACCCCAAATTTAGTCGACCTCCTCAATCTTGGGACCAGCACCGCTGCCACCAACAGGAATTTCATCATCATCCATGGGAACACCACCTTCACCACCTGCACCCTGGTACATCTTGGCAATGATTGGGTTGCAGACGCTCTCCAACTCCTTCATCTTGTCCTCAAACTCATCTGCCTCCGCAAGCTGGTTGCTTTCAAGCCACTGGATGGTATCCTCAATGGCATCCTCTACCTTCTTCTTGTCAGCTGCAGGAAGCTTGGATGCAATCTTCTCATCCTTGACTGTGTTCCTCATGTTGTATGAATAGTTCTCCAAGGCGTTCTTTGCTTCAACCTTCTTCTTGTGCTCTTCATCCTCAGACTTGTATTTCTCTGCCTCCTGAACCATCTTCTCAATCTCCTCCTTGGAGAGTCTGCCCTTGTCATTGGTGATGGTGATCTTGTTCTTCTGTCCAGTGGTCTTATCCTCGGCAGAAACATTTAAGATACCATTTGCATCAATGTCAAAGCAAACAGTGATTTGAGGGACACCCCTAGGAGCAGGTGGGATGCCAGAGAGCTCAAATTTACCAAGCAAGTTGTTGTCCCTTGTCCTTGTTCTCTCACCTTCATATACCTGAATCAAGACACCAGGCTGGTTGTCGGAGTAAGTAGAGAAGACCTGCTCTTTCTTGGTGGGGATGGTTGTGTTCCTGGGAATCAAGACAGTCATGACACCTCCGGCTGTTTCCAAACCAAGGGAAAGAGGAGTGACATCCAAAAGAAGGAGATCCTGCACCTTCTCGTTACCCTCACCACTCAATATCGCAGCTTGGACAGCAGCACCATAAGCCACAGCTTCATCAGGGTTGATGCTCTTGCAGAGCTCCTTCCCATTAAAGAAATCCTGCAATAGCTGCTGAACCTTGGGGATCCTAGTAGAACCACCAACAAGAACAACATCATGGACAGTGCTCTTGTCCATCTTAGCATCCCTCAAACACTTCTCAACAGGCTCCATACACTTCCTGAAGAGGTCCATGTTAAGCTCCTCAAATCTGGCAC
Source organism: Panax ginseng (assembly GCA_020205605.1). Classification (NCBI taxonomy): domain Eukaryota; kingdom Viridiplantae; phylum Streptophyta; class Magnoliopsida; order Apiales; family Araliaceae; genus Panax; species Panax ginseng. The sequence goes on from CM035144.1 coordinate 127,207,603, forward strand.
GGGTAATGGTGGAGTAAAAATCAATACCCTCATACAGAGAGTCGATCTCAATTGTGGTCTGAGCAGTGGATGAAAGAGTCCTCTTCGCTCTCTCGCAAGAAGTCCTCAATCTCCTAAGAGCCCTTGGGTTGCCACTAATATCTTTCTTGTTCTTCCTCTTAAATTCCTGGACAAAGTGGTTAACCATTCTGTTATCAAAATCTTCACCTCCAAGGTGGGTGTCACCAGCAGTGGCCTTGACCTCAAAGATACCCTCCTCAATGGTAAGAAGGGACACATCAAAGGTACCACCACCAAGATCAAAAATCAAAACATTCTTCTCACCAACACTGGTGGCCTTCTTGTCCAGACCATAAGCGATGGCAGCAGCAGTGGGCTCATTAATGATACGCAGCACATTAATTCCAGCAATTACACCTGCATCCTTGGTGGCCTGGCGCTGTGAATCATTGAAGTATGCTGGAACAGTAACCACTGCATTTTTAACAGTTGTACCGAGGAAAGCCTCAGCAATCTCACGCATCTTAATTAAAACCATGGAAGATATCTCCTCGGCTGCAAATTGCTTATCCTCACCCTTGTAGGAAACTGTAATCATGGGCTTCTCACCAGGTCCAGGAGTAACCTTGAAGGGCCACAACTTAATGTCGCTCTGTACAGAGGCATCAGAAAATCTCCTACCAATCAACCTCTTAGCATCTGCCAACAACAAAGAGTTCAGATTAATAGGATTCACTAAAAAATTGTACATATGCACATCAATAATTAACTTCTAACTTAATAAGTACTAGCATTAACCAAAGTTCTAGCTGTAGCTAGAGCATTACACATTAACAAATACAGGTATTTTGACCACATGAACAGTGTAACGGCTAAAAAGTAACTGCATTTTTAAATCTTCAATGAAAACTAACTACAAAGTATATCAAGATCCCAACTTTCAAAAGAACAAATAATATATTTTTAATAAAACAAACATGAATTTTTAAAAGAAACAAACATGGAACTGATGAAAATTTTGTCTATCAAGTTCGTTCACTAAACAAATAATAGCATATTTTAATTTTAAAACATATAGCACGCAACTATATATAATTCAGTCAAATTATCAAATTGCAGCTTCAGGAAAAAATTGACTATTATGGGACACAGGGACAGTATCCAAATTAACCGGTTAGAGACTCGGGATAAACTTGATTGTTATGGGCCAACATTCATTAAACTTAGCATAAGAATACATAAATCAATAATTAAAATCAATTACTAAGATTAGCATCCCAATCCGAACTTGTGTATTGAATTTGTTGAATAACAATATTATGTTTCTTGCCAAATCACACTTATCTTGAACCACAGTTGCATAAAAAAGATTATGTTGCCGAGGGAAAGACCGACTAATATAAAACAGTATACCAAAAAGTTCAATTTTATTTTCTGAGAATGTTGTACCAATTTAGAAGTCATTGTTCAAAAACTTGTTCGATTATAGATCTAACACAACCAGCAACATCAAAAATAGATAACACTCGTACTTAGTACACGATCGAAAACAAATAGACCAAGTCAAACGGATCTATACAAATATAAGCTAGCAAAACAAAACAACTCCAAGCAAGTTATCATGCTTAATAGATCCAGCTAAACAAAAGCTATAAAGTAGATCTAGATAACAAAACAGAGTATACAGTAATTAAATAGAAGGGATCTTAGATCTTACCAAAGACTGTGTTAATCGGATTCATGGCGACTTGGTTCTTGGCGGCATCACCGATCAAACGCTCGGTGTCGGTGAAGGCAACATAGGACGGCGTCGTTCTGTTACCTTGGTCGTTGGCTATAATCTCAACACGATCGTGTTGCCATACACCAACGCAAGAGTAGGTGGTGCCGAGATCGATTCCGATCGCAGGCCCCTCTCCCTTTCCGGCCATCTGTAACTAGTATTGGTTGCTGTGTCGGCTGGTTAAAGGGAGAAGAGGAGGAGAACGTAATCAACCGGTTAGGGTTTGTAATGTAAGAGGAGGAGGCAATTAAGCTGGTGAACTTTTATAGAGGGGAGCGCGCTGTGTTTGTGATTCCAGAATGTTCGAAACCCTAATAGTTAGCAACCGTAGGATCTTTGTAAGAAAATTCAACGGCTTCAGATAGTTTCCATTTTTTTCGTGGAAGTAGATAAAGGTGGGGCAGGTCTCTTTCTTCTTTCCTTGTTTCTATAGGGTAAAACACTTCTACCCTGCTGCACTCGCGCCGGAAGTGAGAATCTATCTTCTCCCACCCAATTGGGTCCAATAAGATTCCTGTCTTTTATTTTATTTTATTTTTATTTTTATTTTTATTTTTACTTTCTTTCGTAAAGTATTTTACGGAGTAATAATATATAACAATTTTTATCTTATCATTTGTAAATTACTACTCAATATATCACTTCACAGAAAAACCATAACTAAGAAGTTCTTGACAAAAATAAATATATTGGCGATTATATACTTGTGCATGTATAATTATACAGTTCATAATATAAAGATAATAAGTAATTTTATAATTCATACCGACATAACTATTTTGAAGATAAATATATAGGTATAAAAGACGGATCTAAAATACTCTTCTTAAATGGAATAACAATCTATCTTAAATAGCATTCTTTTATTAAAATTATATCGTTTTGTCTTTTATTGCTGCATCTCTCTTTTATTATTGTTGTTGTAACTATTTTATTAAATAAACTAGTAATTGATCGTACCTGAAGGCACGACAAAACGAAAAATTAAATTAAAATTCGAAAAATAATACATTAGCTAAAGACTTTTTGTAACTTAAAACAATTTACAATCAAACATAATAATTATCATAATTCATCATACAACCACAATAATTAATACATATTCAATCATCAACACATATTCAACCACCAAAACATCAAGCTAGTCGCTACTAATTTCAATAAATTTCGATAAAATTTCCTTTAAAAATCTAAACCTGTCTCATTTGCAAAAATGTGTGAATATCAAAGATGTAAATTTTTTTACACGTATACTATTAAATATAATCAAAAATGTGGTATAATAACAAAATTATGTTTTCTCTCAGAATTATTTAACTTGGCTTCTTGACTTTCTTAAGTTCATCTGTTAATGGTTTTATATAAGAAAGTAGGGTCTATGGAGAAAATACCAAATATTTGGTGTAATTCATGAGGTGAATCTGCTGTTAAATATATATTCTCTAGTGAATATCATGATGTAAATCATAATCGTGGGTTGGAATAACTGATATATTAGTAAAGATTGTCAATTAATATAACTACAGACAGAGGAGATATAATTCTTTAATTTGAGGACCGGACACTTTGCGAGTAAAAGGTAAAGTATTACCAAGATAATAAATTCACCCAATTGCGAACAAATTGAAGGACTTGCGTAAAATGTCATCATATAGCAAAGATAATATATCAAGTACTCAATTTCTATGAAAATTTAACTTTAACTTGGTACAAGTTAGTTTACAACCCACTTGTCAAAGGCGGTTTTTTCAACGATGCGCTTTAACATATCATTTCTTCCAAAATGAGTTCTAACCCTCATTGGGCTTACATAAATTACTCCATGTATCGTCATCTAACATATATGAAGACTTCTATTAACAATCTTGACCAACTCTCCCTTTTTATACTTGATGACCTCTTGAGGCAATTTATCGAACATAACATATGCATTTCTTTTTAGGACATAACTCGTAAGTATTTGGTTATGGTTTAGCCCAGATTTTACTACCCTTAGTACCCCACACAACAATCACAACATCCCCTTCATACTTACTCTCAATTACAACACAACTAATTACAACACTTTATTATCAAATTTTTAATAAAATAACTTAAACATTTAACTTACTTTTAAAAGCTTAGTTTTACTGCTGATGTTGTTGAGCATTACATTTCTTCTTTGCTGAATTGTTTAGCTTTTACCGAAATTGATGAAGTTTAGTAACCCTTTCGTATGTGTTAGAGCTTAACAGTTAATGAAAAAAGGAAAATGGAACGAGTAGAGAAGAGGGAATTAAGAGATGAGAGAGCTGAAGATGATTACTGTTTTCATTAGTTTCTTCCGTAGCCTTAAGGTTCCTCTCTCTTTTCTCAAACTCTAATTTTACCGAACAATTGCAAGCATGATCGATGAGTTGAATTGAGGGGAAATGAGAGATATATTATTAATCGTTTGACGATAAAATTTTAATCGAGGTCGTTGTAGATTGAAGCCGCTCTATTTTATATTATAGATACTACACTTTTTAATATTAGTTAGTATTTTCCTTATATTTTTTAGCATGTAATTATTTAAAAATAAAATTGTTGTATAATAATAAGTTAGTATAAATTATAATGCTCTTAGTTTTAAAAATAAATAATATTATGATAACTAAATAATGGTTACAAAAAAGATATATAAAATGATGGTATAGTAAGCAATGTATATATGCTACAATTTTATGTCTATGTTGATTTATCACTTAGCAATTTAATGATAAAATGGTACATAAGACTATTAACTTTTATTTAACTTAAATTTATAAAATTTTATTATTATATTGATTTTTAGTTTAGGCACAACTTTTTTAATAATATATATATATATATAGTTAAGAAGACTATGTGTCAAGTGGGTGATTCTGTTCATTAGAAATATATTTATTTAAATAAATAAAAATAAGCTCCCCGTCAAAGGAAATGAGTATTAGAGATATACTCCAATATATAGATTTCTCTTTTATTTTCTTCTTTTTTTTGCCTATTAAAAAGTGTTTTAATTGTAGTTAAACTGTGATCCTATTTAAAATTAATAAAAATATTTAAGAAGAGTAAAATTAAGGAGATTGTTTTAGTAATAGTTAAATTATAACAAATACCAAAGACCAAAAATTCAAGTTTTGCCTTATTATATATGTATCAATTAAGTGTCCCGTGCAAAACACATGTTTATTTTTTAAATAAATTTCTTTTAATTTATTATTTATTCTATATATGTAAAGATTATAAAATATTTTTTCTAAAATTTAATTTAATTTATTATAGAATGACCAGAAACTGTACTTAGAAAATTAATTACCAAATATTTGAAATTGAATGTTAGTAATATATTTATTTTTAATGTTTTTAATTTAATATTTAGTTTATATATTTATAAATTTAATATTTAGTATTTATTTTCAATCTTTCAAAATTATACATAATTATTTAAAGTTAAAAATTAAGTAAAACCTAAAAGCCTAAACTTGATATTTAAAGCATTTTATACAACATAAAGTTGTAAAATAATAAGTTAACATCATGATTTTTTGTTTTTAATGACGACTTAAACTTTAATAACTATATATATAAGTGAGATTTGTTTATATAATTGATTAAGTAAATGTGACGCCCTCAAAATAGGTATACATCACCCATTCTGAGTCGTCAAAATACATGGTACAGAAACAACTACAACTTTATTAATACAACATATAAACTATGAGTTTAAATACAAATATTGTCATTTAGACAATATCCACACCCAAATAAGTTCTCATTACAATTATTGATATATTATTATACAAAATGGTGAGGACTACTAAAACAACTTCTAGAACCATCATTCCATCCCCATTAGGGCTCGCTACATTCTCGCCTCACGAGAAGACAAATGGAATAAAAAGAAAAAGGTGTGAGCTCAATTAGCCCGATAAAAGAATATTATGACTAAGATAATATAGAACAAATTATCGTTAGTCTTCAACGGAAAAAAAATCGATAAAATACAATGAGACAATGAGTTTGAGGATCAATATTCATGTTGAAATAATAATTCATAGAGAGGATTCGTAGAAATGAAATCTCTATTATTTATGAATTTAAAAAGTCCATCGTCAATATTTTATCCTGTAACATCAATCAATATTCATCTTGAATCAAATTTTATCTTTTTTACTACGAGGCGAAAAGATATTCATCGATCGATTATTATTAATTATCATCTCAACACTGCTCATCTTTTGCTACGGGCAAAGATATTCATCGAAAATCAACCATCTTTGCACTACAAAGCAAAGATATTCAGTAATACCATCATTTAAGACTGAGGATGATGAAAAATATTTTAAGAAAACGAACCCAGTGAAACAAAATAACAAGTATTAAGGATTCATACTTTAAACAGTCCATGTTCAAAAATACTTCATAAATAACCATAGTGAAGTAAAATTCAAGAATGATCAAAACATGGATACAATCAAAGCTAGTATCCATAATCGATATTTTGGATAAAAATGAAAATTTAATTTTTTGTGAATAATGTAAGTATTCGTGAATAAATAGTCTAGATATCGTGAATAGTCTTTGTATACGTGAATAAGAACTCCCAAACTAAAAAGACAAGAATTTCACAAAAAAAAATCTTACCAATAATCCAGCATAATGATATTAGAAGAAATAATATCATTTTTTACAAAAAATAATATTTCTTACCTCGAAAAAATGATACTTACATTTGAAATCTTTGGATATAGAAATTTGAAGGAACTTACACCGTATAACAACACTCAAAGTATCAAAATACTCACAAGAATACGCTCGATAATATAGAGAGAAAACTTGATTTAAATGTGATTTTCAATTAACCCAAGAGCCCTATTTATAGGAAAATGCTTAGAACACCAAAGTAGAAAATTTATTAAAATAATTTTATTTACCAAATATTCAAGCCCACCACCAAGGAATCCGAATTCAGCTCATTTACCACACATGTGGGCTTGCAAAAAAAGTTTTTCATGAATAAAACAAATAAAACCTCCGAAAATCAATTATTCTGGAACTTCGGAACTTCAATAATTCACAATAAATAGTTCATTTATCAGAAAAATTTGAATCACATGTCCTTTCCATAGAAAATTCCATTCTCTACAACTTTGTAAGGTTAAGTTTTTCCAAATTCCAAACAGAAGTTGACCGAAATCCACAAACGGGCGATTTTACAGGCTATAATCAAATTTCAGTCAAAAAATGGGGTCCACAAACATGAAAAACAAGTTTTTAATATTTATTGCAACAAAAATACTCTTCCTCTTCATTTATTCATATATCCCACATTCATTATAAAAATATCACCATTATTATATTATTAAAATATAATAATATATTTAAATGAATTATTTTATCAGAAAAGATAAAATATTAATTTTTTAACAATTGTCACATTAAAAATTTTGTTCATCTATATCCACATAAAATGAATATTTTCTTTATCATAATAATTAATAATTAATTATTCATAAATAATATTACAGAATCATAGTACTGACAACCAGACCGTTCCCAAGAAAGAGGGGATTTTCTAATAAGGATTTCTCCTTACTAGCACGCAATTAGATGACCAAACCTCTCATTAGACAGAACTTTTTATACATTACCAATAATGTTATCTAATAATATTATTCAAATAATATGAATTATTGATCTGATAATAAAAATATTGTGTAGTGACAATTATTAAAATAATAATAATATAAAATATCAACGTAGCAATTATTGAATCAATAAAATATAATATTAAGCGATAATCTACTGTGTAACAATTATTGAGTAGTGCTATTCTTACGTAGAATCAATAATTGGTGCAATAATGTAATGTCTTCTTGTGTTTTAACCACGGGTATTAACGATGATTAATTGATAATAACTACGCCATTATTTATAAACAACTTATTCATGCGTTTTTTCATCCAATCACTTTCCGTTATAGGGCCACACGAGAAATTTCTGGCGTCATTCGTCGAATATTCTCCGGCGGTAAGAATATTCCACGACCAAACGAATATTTTCAAACAACAATGAATATTTTATAACCACTTGCTTATTTAAGATATTTATGATTTGTACCCATAACTAACCACATTAATCAAATCAACCCTTACTATTTCAAAATAATAAATAGAATAAATTAAATTTCATTTATAATAAGTTGGGGTCTTCTGACCTCCCTCCTTATGAAATTTAAATCCTCGAAATTGACGTGCGTGCAGTGTTTTCAAAAGGTGAGGATACCTCGCTTTCGTTTCGCTTTCTAACTCCCGTGTCATTTCCTCAATAAAGATGGTTCCTCCACAAAACTTTAACTTGTGGTATGACCTTTGTCGTAGAACATGTTCCTTCCTATCCAAGATCTTGACAAAATTCTCTTCGTGACGTTAAGTCTTCTATTATCTCGTCCGGTTCTAACTCAATAACGTTGTTCGGGTCTTTCACATATTTACGAAGCACAGATATATGAAACACATTATGAACACGAGATATACTTGGAGGTAACGCGAGTCTATAAGCTACATTTTCTACTCGGTCAAGAATCTGAAATGGACCAATAAATCTTGGATTGAACTTTCCTCTCTTCCCGAATCTTGTTACTCCCTTTCATGGAGCTACGCGCAACAATATATGATCCCCAATACTAAATTCCACATCCTTTCGATGAAGATCCACATAACTCTTTTGTTGATCTTGTGCCGTTTGTATACGTTGTCGAATCATTTGGATCTTTTTTTCGTAGTCATACGTACACTCAACTCCCTGTCCCAACAATGTTGCTTCACCCACCTCGTCCCCAACATCTTGGAGAACGACACTTTCGTCCATCAATGCTTGAAATGGGGGCCACACCTATACTTTGATAAATACTTATCTCAACTCCTTTGAGAGTCTAGGACCACGTAGTCTTAATAGATCTTGAAGAGTTTGAATAGTTCTCGATTGTCTCATCTGTTTGAGGATGGTATCTTGCGAATCAATCGTAAATCCGTGCCCATAACTTTTTGCAAGCTAACCCAAAATCTTGAAGTGAATCTTGGGTCACGATCCGAAACTATGGATCTTGGCATGCCATGCAATCTCACAATCTCGTTCACGTCATATCTGTGAAGATCGTTCGAGGAATAAGTCTCTCGTGTCGGCAAAGAAATGAGCGGACTTAGTTAATCTATCAACAATAACCCAAATACTCCATGTTTTGACACCACGTGCCCAAGGAATGCTACTTCTCAAGTCGAACTCACATTTCTTGACTTGGTATATAAGCTTGTTTTCACGAAGCCTTTAGTACCAAATTTCAAATGGTGCTCATGATCTTCACGCTTTTTGGATATATGAGGATGTCATCAATAAAGATAACAACGAATCGATCCAAATAATCCTTGAATACTCGGTTCATCATATCCATGAAAGTCGCAGGAGCATTAGTCGATCCAAAAGACATGACTAAGAATTCATAATGCACATCTTCGAGTTCTGGCGCGCTTTGGAATATCCTCGATTCTAATCTTGGTGATGATATCCAAAGCGAAGATCGATCTTTGAAAAGAATTGTGTTCCTTACAATTGGTCAAACAAAATCATCAATACGAGGTAAGCGGATACCTATTCTCGATAGTGATATGATTTAATTCCGGTAGTCAATACAAAGTCGCATCTCCCGTCCTTCTTCTTTCAAAATAAAATAGATCACCCCAAGGAGATGTACTAGGGCCAGAATGAAGCCGATGTCCAACAACTCCTGTAGTTGGAACTTTAACTCCTGAAGTTCAATAGGAGCCATTCGATATGGGATTTAAGAAATGGGCTTTGTACCAGGTTCAAGGTCAATAAATAAATTCAACTTCACGTTCTGGGGGTAGACTGAGAAGTTCTTCAAGAAACACGTCAGGAAATTTACTAACAACAGGAATATTATTCAAATCTGACGTGTCTTTATTCAAATCCATAACATGGGCTAAGAAAGCTTGACATCCGTTTTTCAATAAACGAATAGCTTTATGACTAGATATGACAGTGATTGATTTTAATGGTTTAGTTGCTTGAATTCATAAAACAGGTTGGTTAGGAATATGAAAACTAACAACCTTACGAAAATAATCAATTTTGGCATGATGAATAGTTAACCAATCAATCCCTAAAATCACATCAAAAGCAAGTATCTTTAAAGAGATATAAGGTCAACGTGTAATGTGATGGTGCCAATTTGGATCAAACAAGATTTATAAGCAGTGGATGTGATGAAAGTTTCTCTAACGGAGTTTCCATGAGATAAATCAAAGTCTAATTTCTCCGGAGTTAAGTTTAAACGTTGAGCATGCCGGAAGAGATAAATGAATGGGTAAAGACCGGTATCAAGTAAGGTATAAACTTCGCAAGAATTTATGATTAGCTTACCGTGATCACCTCGTTTGGGTTCCTCGCATTTTGACCAATCGACAAAACGCCTCTTCCAGAACCATTGACTTTGACTTTTGTAGAATGACCTTTTGAGTCACCATCCGCTGGACTTGGTTTCGTTCTGATAATAATCATGACGATATGTCCTTCCTTTCCACAATTATAACATACATTGAATCATTGTGGTAGACGGATTTGGACCGATATGTCCTCTTTCCGCGATTTATAAGCATCGTAGGTGGTGGTTCTCCTCCTTAGAACGAGTTCTTACTTGGCACCGACGCCTTCACGTGGTCGTTATTGAATCTCCTCTTTTAAAATCTCCTCCCCGACTCACTTCTTCTATTCTCACGTGGTGTGATTACCACCAGGAGTGGTTACCGCTTTGTTTGTATTTTTTTTTCTTCATTTGGTTATCGTTGTTCGATGATCGCCGTCACCATGATGATCCTGGTTGTGATCCCTCGGTTGAACGTACTCGTTATCTCGCCTAAATAATTGAGCCTGACTGACAACATCTGAATAGAGAAAAATTTATGAGAAAATGAGATATTGACGTATCTTAGGGTTACAAACCTCTCGAAACATCCGCGTCAAATGCGTTCTCATTCTCCACCAAATGAGATCTGAACACAGACAACTCGCAAACTTTGCCTCGTCTTCGGGACACCGCAATCATTATTTTGTTCCAATCTAATAAACTCTCACTTCCTTCATATAGCGAATACTTTCGAAATACTTGTCGTTGAAACGATTTTAAACGCCTCCACGCGTCATCTTTGAAGTTGGGTACGGATGGGTGCGCTTCACGATTCCCACCAAGATGTCTGCCTCATTACTGGAACATAAAAGTGGCGAAGGGAACCTTCGCTCCTCCGTGCATCTCAAGACATCGAAGATCTTAGTAATTTGTTTGACCCACGTCTCGCTTTAATCGGATCCGCTTTCCCAGCACTGCGGTTGTCCCCGAATCTTTGAATCGCTCATTGTGACAAACCGTAAGCGTTATTATCATTCCCACTTTGTATTTTGAACATGAAGTCTCCTCGCTGCGATTTTACATGAATCGCAAAAAGCTTACTAAACATCTCGCTGCTCATCATCTCGCTTTCAGTGGTGTTGTTCACAGAGGAGGAACATTGCCACTGTTGCACGTTTCTCCTCGTTGGTGAAGCAAAGGTGTCTCCACGGCCTCATTTACTCCATCATTAACATTCTCGCAGAGACATTCTCAAATCTTTGCCATAAAACAAGGGTTAATTAAAAAAATCCAAATATCACATAATGTCCCTATAAACTGACCAACCAACAAATAAGCTTAGGTAGGACACACTAGCGAAAGATTTACTCGTCTCTCCCCTCCTAGTTCCATTCCCCGATCTCCGCCAGAGATTATATCCCTAAGCTCTGATACCAACTGTGATGCCCCCAAAATAGGTATACATCACCCATTCTGAGTCGTCAAAATACATGGTACAGAAATAACTACAAATTTATTAATACAACATATAAACTATGAGTTTAAATACAAATATTGTCATCTAGATAATATCCATACCCAAATAACTCCTCATTACAATTATTGATATATTATTATAAAAAAATGGTGATGACTACTAAGACAACTTCTAGAACCATCATTCCATCCCCCGACTAGAACTCACTACATTCTCGCTTCCTGAGAAGAAAAATGGAACAAAAAGGAAAAGGGTGAGCTCAACTAGCCCAGTAAAGAATATTATGACTAAGATAATATAGAACAAATTATCATAAGTCTTCAACAGGGAAAAATCTGATAAAATATAATAGACAACAAGTTTCAGACCAATATTCGCAGCGGAAATAATAATTCATAGAACGTTTACCACACATGTGAGCTTGCAAAAAACGTTTTTCATGAATAAAACAATTAAAACCTCCAAAAATCAATTATTCTAGAACTTCAAAACTTCAATAATTCACAATAAATAGCCCTTTTATCAGAAAAATTTGAACCACATGTCCTTTCCATAGGAAATTCCATTCTCTACGTGAATAGTGCCATATACGTGAATAGTGTCGTATACGTGAATAGTAACCCCGACACTAAAAGACAAGAATTTCACAAGAAAAATCTTACCAATAATCCCAAGCATAATGATATTAGAAGAAATAATATCATTTTTACAAAAAATAATATCCTTACCTCGAAAAAATTAGTCTTACATTTCGAAAATCTTTGGATATAGAAATTTGAAGGAACTTGCAAGATATAACAACACTCAAAGTATCAAAATACTCACAAGAATACGCTCGATAATATAGAGAGAGAAAAAGAGAGAAAACTTTAATTTTTTGTGTGATTTTTAATTCTAACATAAGGACCATATTTATAGGAAAATGCTTAGAACACCAAAGTAGAAAATTTATTAAAATAATTTTATTTACCAAATATTTAAGCCCACCACCAAGGAATCCAAATTCAGCTCATTTACCACACATGTGGGCTTGCAAAAAACGTTTTTCATGAATAAAACAATTAAAACCTCCAAAAATCAATTATTCTAGATTTCGGAACTTCAATAATTCACAATAAATAACTTTTTTATCAGAAAAATTTGAACCACATGTTATTTCCATAGGAAATTCCATTCATTACAACTTTGTAAGTTTAAGTTTTTCCAAATTCCAAACAGAAGTTGACCGAAATTCACAAACGGACGATTTTACAGGCTATAATCAAATTTCAATCAAGAAATGGGGTTCACAAACATGAAAAACATGTTTTTAATATTTATTCCAACAAAAATACTCTTCCTCCTCGTTTATTCATATATCCCACATTCATTATAAAAATATCAACATTATTATATTATTAAAATATAATAATATATTTAAATGAATTATTTTATCAGAAAAGATAAAATATCAATTTTGCAACAATTGTCACATTAAAAATTTTCTCCATCTATATCCACATAAAATGAATATTTTCTTTATCATAATAATTAATAATTAATTATTCATAAATAATATTACAGAATCACAGTACTAACAACCAGGCCGTTCTCAAGAAAGAGGGGGCTTTCCAATAAGGATTTCTCCTTACTGGCACGCAATTAAATGACCAAACCTCTCCTTAGACAGAACTTTCTAGACATTGTCAATAATGTTATCTAATAATATTATTCAAATAATATGAATTATTGATCCGATAATGAAAATATCATGGGTGTGACAATTATTAAAATAACAATAATATAAAATATCAACGTAGCAATTATTGAATCAATAAAATATAATATTGAATAATAGAATTCACTGTAACAATTATTGAGTAGTGCCTTTTACGTAAGAATCAATAATTGAATGCAATACTGGTGTCATCTTTGTGTTTTAACCAATAGGATATTATAACAGATTAATCTGCAGAAACAACTACGCCATTATTTATAAACAACTTATTCTTCACGCGTTTCTTCATCCAATCGCTTTCCTTTATTGGGCCGTACGAAATCGCAGCCGTCGTGCATACGAATATTTCTGACACGAGAAGAATATTCCACGACCAAACGAATATTTTCCAACAACAATGAATATTTTATAACCACTTGCTTATTTAAGATATTTGGGCATTTGTACTCATAACTAACCACATTAATCAAATCAACCCTTACTATTTCAAAATAATAAATAGAAGAAATTAAATTTCATTTATAATAAGTTGGGGTCTTACAGTAAATATATCCTATCTAAAACAAAATTAGTAATTAAAGTTTAATTATTAATATGTTTTTAATATATATTACAATTTTAATATTAATTATTAATTTCTCATAATGGTTCTTATTTTTAAATATATATTTTTAGGGAAAAAATTATTGTAGAATAATAAGTTATCATTATGACTCTTAGTTTTAAAAATTAGCTAAAGTTTAATAAAAATATATAAGTCATAATTATTTTAATATTAATTAACTAAATGCCTCCAATATTAATTATTTTCTTATATTTTTAATATATTTGGAGCTAAATTCGAGTCAAGTAAAATTCTAAACATTTTTTAAAGTTCAAATTTATTGTATGACTAAATAGCTAAAAAACTATAAAATAAAATTATTGTAAAATAATAAGTTAATATTAATTTATACGACCATAAAAAGAATTTGTATTCTCTAACATTAACTATTAGTTATTTTAATAGTTAATAATTTCACAACTTAACTTACTAATTACATATAAATTTATTTTATTTTATTATTTCATTGTTTATTATTAAAATCTTACGATGTTATGTCATGAATATCGTATTTTATTGGGGGTTTAAAGACAATTACAAGCATCAACAAAAAAAATTATGGAACGTATATAAAAGAATCCAAATAAGTTTGGGGTTTATTAGTAGTTATTTAAATTATTTTAAAATAAATATAGGAAGACTTTAAAAAAAAATCAATTGTACTTAAATTCTAAGCTCGTATGAAATACCAAAAAGCCAAGTGTGAAGCATGAGTTTATTTTTCAAATAGCATAATAGTTAATTTATTATTTATTTTATATATAATAATTATAAAATATTTTTAAAAATATATAAATTAACTTAGGATTGTTATGACAATGTTTATAAATTTTGCTCGAAATGATATGATTAATGAGCTAAAGAAATTTTACGAAGAATAAAATTGTACATAGTTTGTATTTTATTTTTTTAAAGCAAATGTTATAATAATTTTAATACCAATAACAAGTTAATTTGTGAAATTTATTTTTTCATAAATATCATATATAAAATAAAAAGATTCTTAAAAATAATGTTATTTATAAAATAAACTTGTGTTTTGCCTTCCTTAAAAAAATATTGAGCACTCATAAAACACTATAATTATGCCTCCTATACGTTAGTCGTAGTTTGTGACGGCCCCAAAACAGGTATACATCACCAATCTTGAATCGTCACATACATGGTACATAAATTCAAATACAACTTAATTATACAACAATCATCGAAAATACTTACAAAAACATACCGAGACTTTAAACAAGAATATTGTCATCTAGACAATATCTACACTCAATGGTGTCCTCATTACAATTATTATCATATTATTCCGTAGAATAGTGAGAACTACTAAAACCATTTATCCTGGACCATCACTCCATTCCCCGACTCGTCCCAGCTATATTCTCATTTCCTGAAAAGAACAATGAAAGAAAGGGTGAGCTCAACTAGTCCAGTAAGAAATATTATGACTAAGATAATGCAGAATAAATTATCCTTAGCCTTCAATAGTGTAAGACCCCAACTTTTATGAATAAAGATGAATTTTCTATAAATACTATTTTTGAATATTAAGGAGTGAATTTGATATAATGTTATAGTTGTGGGTAATATTTATAAATTTTGCAAAGTACGCAAGTTGTTATATAATTCAATTGGTCGGGGAATATTCGTTTTAACATGGAATATTCGTACGACGGCACAATCATTGGTGGACCCCACATCGGAATTATTGTCGAATTGAAAAAACAACAAAAATATTTTTTATAAAAATAACGGCGGAAGTTTTATTGTTAACTGTTGAAACACCCGGTGTTAAAAGTACAGTAATACGCGTGGTTGTATAGTAACACATAATATTGATTATTGATGCTTATGTAAGACCCCAACTTATTATAAATAAAATTAAATTTCCTCTATTTATTATTTTGAAATAGTAAGGGTTGATTTGATTAATGTGATTAGTTATGGGTAAAATGCGCAAATATTTCAAATAAACAAGTGGTTATAAAATATTCATTATTGTCGTGGAATGTTCGTTTGGTAGTGGAATATTCTTATTGTTTGTGAATATTAAATGACAACCACAAATTTTCAATGTAGGTCCCATAATGAAAAGCGATTGGATAAAGAAAACGACAAATATAAGTTGTTTATAAATACAGGCGTAGTTATTCAAGATTAATCTTGTTCGAATACCCGTTGGTTAAAACACACGATGGCATACGGTATTACACCCATTATTGATTCTTACGTGAAGGGCACTTTTCAATAATGGTTACGATAATTCTTATTCAATATTTTATTTATTTATTCAATAATTGTTACGTTGATATTTTATATTATTGTTGTTTCATAATTGTCATTACACAATATTTTCCATTATCGGATCAATAATTCATATTATTTGAATAATATTAGTAGATAACATTATTGGCAATGTCTAGAAAGTTACATCAAGGAGAGGTTTGGTCACCTAATCAATTGCGCCAAGATGGTAGAAAATCCTTATTGGAAAGCCCCTCTCTTACTGAGGACGGACACAGTTACCATGATTGTGATTCTCAGTAACATTATTTATGAATAATTAATTATTGATTTATATGATAAAGAAAATATTCATTTTATGTGGATATAGATGGAGAAAATTTTAATGTGACAATCGTTGAAAATTGATAATTTATCTTTTTTGATAAAATAATTCATTTAAATATATTATTATATTTTAATAATATAATAATGGTGATATTTTTATAATGAATGCGGGATATATGAGTATATGAGGAGGAGGAGTATTTTTGTTACTAAATATTTAAAACATGTTAAACATGTTTGTGGACCCCATTTCTTGACTGAAATTTGATTATAGCCTGTAAAATCGTCTATTTGTGGATTTTGATCAATTTCTGTTTGGAATTTGGCAAAACTTTCTTCTGTAAAGTTGTAGATAATGGAATTTCCTATGGAAAATACATAAGGTTCAAATTTTTCTGACAAAAATGGCTATTTATTATGAATTATTGAATTTCTGAAGTTTTGAAATAATTGATTTTTGGAAGTTTTAATTATTTATTTTATAAAAAACGTTTTTCTTACATTTTTCTAGAAGGTGGGCATGTGGGAAATCTGATTTCAAAGGATGCGTATGAATTTTGTTATTAATAATGATATTTTATTAAATTTTACGCTTTGGTGTTACAAGCATTTTCCTATAAATAGGTGCTTAGGTTAAATTGAAAATCACACCGAAACCAGAAGTTTTCTCTCCCTTTCTCTCTCTATATTATCGAAGTGATTCTTGTGAGTATTTTGATATTTTGAGTGTTGTTATACTGATGGAAGTTCCTTCAACGTTATATCCGATATTCCAAATTGAAATCTTATTCTTTTCGAGGTGAGGGATATTATATTTTTAAAATAATATTATTTCTTCTAATATCATTATCTTTAATATTGGTAAGATTTTTCTTGTGAAATTCTTGTCTTTTAGTGTCTGGTTCTTATTCACGATACTCTGCACTATTCATTCACTAAAGACTTTATTCACGTAAAAAATTAAATTTTTATTTTTGTCCAAAATATCTATTATGGTTACTAGCTTTGATTGTATCCATGTTTTGATCATTCTTGAATTTTACTTCACTGCGGTTATTTATGAAGTATTTTTGAACTTGGATTGTTTGAAATACGAATCCTTAATATTTATTCTTTTGTTTCACTGGATTCATTTTCTTTAAGATATTTTTTATCATCCTCAGTCCTAAATGATGAGATTACTGAATATCTTTGGCCTGTAGTGCAAAGATGGTTGATTTTCTTTTGAATATCTTTGGCCCGTAGTACAAAGATAAACAGGTGTTGAGATGAACATGACCGACTGATGAATATCTTTAGCCTGTAGTGCAAGGATTATTATTTGATTCAAGATGTATATTGATTGATGTTACTGGGATAAAATATTGATGATGGACTTTTTAATTCATAAATAATAGTAGATTTCATTCTTTACGTAACTCTTTTATGAATTATTATTTCTGTTGCGAATATTGATCTGAAACTTATTGTCTATTGTATTTTATCAGATTTTTCCCTGTTGAAGACTAACGATAATTTGTTCATATTATCTTAGTCATAATATTCTTCTCTTGGGCTAGTTGAGCTCACCCTTTTCCTTTTTGTTCCATTTTTCTTCTCAGGAGGCGAGAATGTAGCGAGTTCTAGTCGGGGTGTGGAATGATGGTTCTAGATAGTTGTATTAGTAGTCCTCACCATTTTTGTAAAATAATGTACCAATAATTGTAATGAGAACTTATTTGGGTGTAAATATTGTTTAGATGGCGATATTTGTATTTAAACTCACAGTTTATATGTTGTATTAATAAAATTGTAGTTGTTTCTGTACCATGTTATTGACGACTCAAAATGGGTGATGTATACCTATTTTGGGGACGTCACAGTTGGTATCAGAGCTTAGGGATATGATCTCTGGTGGAGATCGAAGAATAGAACTAGGAGGGGAGAGACGAGTAAATCCTTCGCTAGTGTGTCCTACCTAAGCTTATTTGTTAATTGGTCAGTATATAGGGATATTATGTGATATGTTGATTTTCTTAATTAACCCTTGTTTTATGGCAGTATTTGAGAATGTCGACTGAGAATGTTAATAGTGGAGTAAATGAGACCGTGGAGACATCTTTACTCACCAACGAGGAGAACGTCGCAACAGTCAGCAATGTTCCTCCCGAACAACACCACCGGAAAGCGAGATGATGAACAGCGGGATGTTTAGAAGCTTTTTACGTTTCATGCAAAATCGATTTGAGGAGACTCGTGCACAAAATACGGTGGAAATGATAATAACGCACGGTTTGTCACATTCATGAGCTCAAAGATTTGGGACCACCGAGTGCAGGGAAGCGGATCCGATTAAAGCGTAAATGTGGGTCAAGCAAATTATCAAGATATTCGATGTCTTGGGATGCACGAGAAAACGAAGGTTCCATTCGCCACCTTTATGTTCCGTAATGAAAGCGAGATTACTTGTGGGAATCAGAAAGCGTACCCATCCAACCGCACTTCGGATGTATGCTTGGGAGACGTTTGAACTGTTCAATGACAAGTACTTTCACGAAAGTATTCGTCATACTGAAGAAATGGAGTTTATTAGATTGGAACAAAACAACATGGCGGTGTCCAAAGATGAGGCGAAGTTTACTGAGTTATCCAGTTTGCACCTCATTTGGTGGAGAATGAGAAACGTATGACGGATGTTTACGAGAGGTTTGAAACCCTGGCATACGTCAATATCTCATTTCTCATAAATTTTCTCTCTATTCAGATATTGTCAATGAGGCTCAATTATTAGGCGAGATAACGAGTACGTTCAATCGAGGGACCATAACCGAGATCATCTGGAGATAAGCGAGTCATCAAAACAACGATAACCAAATGGAGAAAGAAAATACGGACAAAAATGGTAACCACTCGGTGGTAATCATGACCATGAAAATAGAAGAAGCAAGTCTGGGAGATTTTAAAAGAGGAGATTCAACAATGATAATGTGAAGACGTCAAGGCACCAAAGAACAACTAGTTCTAAGGGAGAGAATCGACCACGAAGTCATATCTTATAAATCACGAGAAAAGAGAGACATATCAAGATAAACCGCCCACAACAGTTCAAGGTATGTTATAATTGTGGAAAGGAATGACATATCGCCGAGATTATACTGTAATAAAACCAAGTCCAAATGGAGATGGTGACTCAAAAGGTCATCCCAAAAAAGTCAAAGTCAATCGGTTCGTAAGAAGCGTTTGTCGTGGATCGGTCAAATTATGAGGAACCCAAACGAGGTGATCACGGGTAAGCTAATCGTAAATTTTGCAAAGTTTATACCTTACTTAATACCGGTGCTACCCATTCATTTATCTCTCCTGATTGTGCTCAACGTTTAAACTTGACTCCGGAGAAATTAGACTTTGATTTATCTGTGGAGACTCTGTTAGGAGAAACTTTCATCACATCCACTGTTTATAAATCTTGTTTAATACAAGTTAGCACCATCACATTACATGTTGACCTTATCTCTTTAAAGATACTTGCTTTTGATGTGATTTTAGGGATTGATCGGTCAACTACTCATCATGCCAAAATTGATAATTTTTGTAAGGTTGTTAGTTTTCATATTCCTAACCAATTTGTTGTACGAATTCAAGCAACTAAACCACTAAAATCAATCACTGTCATATCAAATCATAAAGCTATTCGTTTATTGAAAAACAGATGTCAAGCTTTCTTAGCCCATGTTATGGATTTGAATAAAGATACGTCGGATTTAAATAATATTCTTGTTGTTAGTAAATTTCCTGACGTATTTCTAGAAGAACTTCTAAAACCCCCAGAACGTGAATTTGAATTCTTTATTGATCTTGAACCTGGTACAAAGCCCATTTCTAAAACCCCATATCAAATGGCTCCTATTAAACTTCAGGAGTTAAAGGTCCAACTACGGAGAGTTGTTGGATATCGGTTTTCATTTGTCTAAGTACATCTCCTCGGGGTGCTCCCTGTTTTTATTTGTAAAGAAGAAAGACGGGAGTATGCGACTTTGTATTGACTAAAGGGATTTGAACCATGTCACTATCAAGAATAGGTATCCGCTTATCTCGTATTGATGACTGTTTGACCCGATTCAAGAGAGCACAATTCTTTTTCAAAGAATCGATTTTCGTTTTGGATATCATCAAATTTGAAGATTAAAATCGAGGATATTCCAAAGATCGCTATCGAACTCGATGCGGGCATTATGAATTCTTAGTCATGTCTTTTGGATTGACTAATGCTCCTACGACTTTAATGGATATGATGAACCAGAATATTCAAGGAATATTTGGATAAGTTAGTTGTTGTCTTTATTGATGACATCCTCATATATTCCAAAAGCCGTGAAGATTATGAGAGCACCATTTGAAGTCGGTACTCAAAAGGCTTCGTGAAAACAAGCTATATGCCAAGTTGAAGAAATGCGAGTTACGGCTTGAGGAAGTAGCATTTCTTGGGTGAGTCATGACGCCCCCAAAATAGGTATACATCACCCATTCTCGAATCAATCAAAATACCGAATGCGAAACAACTACAACTTTATTAATACAACATATAAACTATGAGTTTAAATACAAATATTGTCATCTAGACAATATCCACACTCAAATAAGTCCTCATTAAAATTATTGATATATTATTATACAAAAATGGTGAGGACTACTAAGACAACTTCTAGAACCATCATTCCATCCCCGATTGTAGACTTCCATTCTCTCGCCTCCTCGGAAGAAAAATGGAATAAAAAGGAAAATGATGAGCTCAACTAGCCCAGTAAAGAATATTATGACTAAGATAATATAGAACAAATTATCATTAGTCTTCAACAGGGAAAAATCTGATAGAATATAATAGACAACAAGTTTCAGACCAATATTCGCAGCAGAAATAATAATTCATAGAAGAGTTACGTAGAGAATGAATTCTACTATTATCTATGAATTTAACAGTCCATCATCAACATTTTATTCTGTAACATCAATCAATATTCATCTTGAATCAAATATTCATCTTTATTGACTGCAGCCAAAGATATTCATCACCAAATCATGTTCATCTCAACACATGTTCATCTTTTGCTACTACGGCCAAAGATATTAATCAGAAAATCAACCATCTTTGCACTACAGGCCAAAGATATTCAGTAATACCATCATTTAAGACTGAGGATGATGAAAAATATTTTAAGAAAACGAACCTAGTGAAACAAAATAACAAGTATTAAGGATTCATACTTTAAACAGTCCAAGTTCAAAAATACTTCATAAATAACCATAGTGAAGTAAAATTCAAGAATGATCAAAACATGGATACAATCAAAGTTAGTATCCATAATCGATATTTTGGATAAAAATGAAAATTTAATTTTTTTGTGAATAGTGCCGTATTCGTGAATAGTAACCCCGACACTAAAAGACAAGAATTTCACAAGAAAAATCTTACCAATAATCCCAAGCTAATGATATTAGAAGAAATAATATCATTTTTACAAAAATAATATCTCTTACCTCGAAAAGATGGTACTTACAATTTGAAATCTTTGGATATAGAATTGAAGGAACTTGCACCAGATATACAACACTCAAAGTATCAAAATACTCACAAGAATACGCCGATAATATAGAGAGAAAGAGAGAAAAATTTCAGTTTAAATTGTGATTTTCAATTCTAACCCAAGACCCTATTTATAGAAAATACTTAGAACACCAAAGTAAAAAATTTATCAAAATAATTTTATTTACCAAATATTCAAGCCCACCACCAAGGAATCCGAATTCAGCTCCTTTACCACACATGTGGGCTTGCAAAAAACGTTTTTCATGAATAAAACAATTAAAACCTCCAAAAATCAATTATTCTGGAACTTCGGAACTTCAATAATTCACAATAAATAGCTCTTTTATCAGAAAAATTCAAACCACATGTCCTTTTCATTGGAAATTCCATTCTCTACAACTTTGTAAGTTTAAATTTTTCCAAATTCCAAACAGAAGTTGACCGAAATCCACAAACGGACGATTTTATAGGCTATAATAAAATTTCTGTCAAGAAATGGGGTCCACAAACATGAAAAACATGTTTTTAATATTTATTTCAACAAAAATACTCTTCCTCCTCATTTATTCATATATCCTACATTCATTGTAAAAATATCACCATTATTATATTATTAAAATATAATAATATATTTAAATAAATTATTTTATCAAAAAAGATAAAATATCAATTTTTCAACAATTGTCACATTAAAAATTTTATCCATCTATATCAACATAAAATGAATATTTTTTTATCATAATAATCAATAATTAATTATTCATAAATAATATTACAGAATCACAAAGATCGACAACCAGGTGCTCTTCTGAAAGAGGGGGCTTCTAATAAAGATTTCTCCTTACTAAAGACGCAATTAGATGACCAAACCTCTCCTTGGATAATGCTTCTAGACATTGCCAATAATGTTATCTAATAATATTATTCAAATAATATGAATTATTGATCCGATAATGAAAATATTTATGCGTTGATAATTATTAAAACAACAATAATATAAAATATCAACGTAGCAATTATTGAATCAATAAAATATAATATTGAATAAGAATTACCGTAACAATTATTGAGTAGTGCCTTTTACGTAAGAATCAATAATTGGTGCAATACTGCATGTCATCGTGTTTTAACCACCGGCATTCTAACAAAGATAATCAGTAACAACTACGCCATTATTTATAAACAACTTATTCTTGTTGTTTTCTTCATCCAATCGCTTTCTCAGTTATGGGGCCCACACGAAATTTGGTAGTCGTCTTTAATATTTCCCAACAAAGAAAAATATTCCACGACCAAACGAATATTTCCCAACAACAATGAATATTTTATAACCACTTGCTTATTTAAGATATTTACATTTGTACCCATAACTAACCACATTAATAAAATCAACCTTACTATTTCAAAATAATAAATAGAAGAAATTAAATTTCATTTATAATAAGTTGGGCTTATAACCTCCCTCCTTATGAAATTTCGACCTCGAAATCGACGTGACATTCTGGTGTTTGAAAAGGTGAGGATACCTCGCTTTCAATTCCGCTTTCAACTCCTGTGTCATTTCCTCAATAAAGATAGTTCCTCCACAAAACTTTAACTTGTGGTATGACCTTTCAAGGCGTAGGACATTCTCCTTCCTATCCAAGATCTTGACGAGTTACTCTTCAGTATGTTAAGTCTTCTGCTATCTAAATCTGCTCTAACTCAATAACGTGGTTTGGGTCTTTCACATATTTACGAAACACGATATGTGAAACACATTATGAACACGAGACATACTTGGAGGTAACGCGAGTCTATAAGCTACATTTCCTACCTTTCGCCAAGAATCAAATGGACCAATAAATCATGGATTGAGCTTTCCACTTCTTCCGAATCTTGTTACTCCTTTCATGGAGCTACACGCAACAATACATGATCCCCAATACTAAATTCCAAATCCTTTCGATGAAGATCCGCGATAACTCTTTTGTCGATCCCGTGCCATTTGTATAATGTTATCGAATCATTTGGATCTTTTTCGTAGTCATACGTACTCAACCTCGGTCCCAACAATGTTGCTTCACCCACCTCATCCCAACATACTGGAGAGCGACACTTTCGTCCATACAATGTTTCAAATGGGGCCACACCTATACTTGCCTAATAACTGTTGTTGTAGGAGAATTCCACCAATGGTAAATACTTATCCCTACTCCCTTTGAAGTCTAGGACACAGAGACTTAATAGATCTTCAAGAGTTTGAATAGTCCTCTCGATTGTCTGTCTGCTTTGAGGATGGTATCTTTGAATCCAATCGTAAATCTGCGCTCATAGCTTTTTGCAAGCTAACCCAAAATCTTGAAGTGAATCTTGGGTCACGTTCCGAAACTATGGATATTGGCATGCCATGCAATCTCACAATCTCATCCACGTACAAACTAGCAAGACGTTCAAGGGAATAAGTCTCTCGTATCGGCAAAAAATGAGCAGACTTAGTTAATCTATCAACAATAACCCAAATAGCATCGATGCCTTGAAAAACCGTAGGAAGACCCGTAATGAAATCCATGGTAATGTGTTCCCACTTCCATTTCGGAATCTCAAGTGGTTGTAATGGACCCTTTGGCACTTGGTGCTCCGCCTTTACACGTTGACAAGTTAAACACCTCGAGATAAACTTTGCAATCTCTCTCTTCATATTATTCCACCAAAATGTATGTCGAAGATCACGATACATTTTGGTACTTCCAAGATGGATTGCAAATGGTGTATTGTGTGCCTCCATCATGATCTTGTTCTTCAAATCAGAATCGTTAGGAACACAAAGTCTAGAGTGGACTCGAAGTATTCATTCTTCATTGATTCTCGCTTCCAGAATAGCACCTTCTTGTACTTTCTTCTTCATATGCATCAGCTCCGGGTCGGTGGCTTGAGCAACTTTAACTTTTTCTATTAAAGTTGGTTCTATGCGTATACTTAACATCATCTCATGGGTCCCCAGAGTATTAAATTCTATCTTCATCTTTTGTAAATCACACAAAATGGGTCTTTGTGTTAACAACATCTCACTCGTTCCCGCATATGATCTTCTACTCAACGCGTCTGCTACCACGTTCATTTTTCCAGGATGGTATTAAATAGTGTGGTCGTAATCTTTCAACAACTCGAGCCAACGTCATTGCCGCATGTTGAGTTCCTTTTGGGTGAAGAAATATTTGAAACTTTTATGGTTTGAATATATCTCCACTTTCTCCATATAGATAAGGCTCCAGATCTTTAAAGACGAAACGATCACGCCAACTCTAATTCATGAGTAAGATAATTCCTCTCATATTCTTTAAGTTGTCGCGAGGCATAGGCTATGACTTTCCCACGTTGCATGAGAACACATCCTAACCCTTTGCCTAAAGCATCGATGTAGATAACAAATCCATCCAAACCAGATGGTATTATCAGAACAGGTGCCGAAATGAGTCTCCTCTTAAGCTCTTGGAAACTCTTCTCGCATTCCCCGCTCCATACGAATTACAGATCTTCCGAGTCACCGAGTTAATCTGAGTAGCGATTCGAGAAAACCCCTCCCACGAATCTCCGATAATAACCAACAGCCCGTAAAGCTACGTCTTGATCCACGACTTCGCTTTGCTCTAACTTTGTATTCTTTCAATCTTGGCGGGTCGACAGATACTCCATGTTTTGACACCACGCGCCCAAGGAATGCTACTTCTCGCCGAACTCGCATTTCTTCAACTCGGCATATAGCTTGTTTTCACGAAGCCTTTGGAGTACCAAATTTCAAATGGTGCTCATGATCTTCACGACTTTTAGAATATATGAGGATGTCATCAATAAAGACAACAACAACGAATCGATCCAAATAATCCTTGAATACTCGGTTCTCATCATATCCATGAAAAGCAAGCAGGAGCATTAGTTAATCCAAAAGACATGACTAAGAATTCATAATGCCCGTCTGGAAGATTACAAGGCGCTTTTGGAATATCCTCGATTCTAATCTTCAAATTGATGATATCCGAATCGAAGATCGATCTTTGAAAAGAATTGTGTTCTCGGTTCGTCAAACAGGTCATCAATACGAGGTAGCGGATATCTATTCTTGATAGTGACATGGTTTAATTCCCGTAGAGTCAATACAAAAGTCGCATACTCCCGCCCTCCTCTTCTTTACAAATAAAACAGAGCACCCCGAAGAGATGTCTTTAGAACGAATGAAATCGATGTCCAACAACTCTCACATAGTTGGAACTTTAACTCTGAAGTTCAATAGGAGCCATTCGATATGGAGTTTAAGAAATGGGCTTTGTACGGGTTCAAGTCAATAAAGAATTCAACTTCACGTTACGGGGTAGAATTCTAAGTTATTCAAGAAACACGTCGAAATTTACTAACAACAGGAATATTATTCAAATCTAAAGTGTCTTTATTCAAATCCATAACATGGGCTAAGAAAGCTTGACATCCGCTTTTTAATAAATGAATAGCTTTATGACTAGATATGATAGTGATTGATTTTAATGGTTTAGTTGCTTGAATTAAATACAACACAGTTGGTTAGAATATAAAAAATAACAACACTTTAAAAATAATCAATTTTGGCATGATGAATAGTTAACCAATCAATCCCTAAAATCACATCAAAAGCAAGTATCTTTAAAGAGATAAGGTCAACAGATAATGTGATGGTGCCAATTTGGATCAAACAAGATTTATAAACAGTGGATGTGATGAAAGTTTCTCCTAACGGAGTTTCCACAGATAAATCAAAGTCTAATTTCTCCGGAGTTAAGTTTAAACGTTGAGCACAAGCAGGAGAGATAAATGAATGGGTAGCACCGGTATCAAGTAAGGTATAAACTTTGCAAGAATTTATGATTAGCTTACCCATGATAACCTCATTTGGGTTCCTCGCATTTTGACCAGTCACGACAAACGCTTTCTTCCAGAACCGCTTGACTTTGACTTTTCTAGAATGACCTTTTGAGTCACCATCCCCACCGGACTTGGTTTCGCTTATCGTAGAATCGCGACGATATATGTCATTCCTTTCCACAATTATAACATACCTTGAATGTTATGGATGGTTTGATCGATATGTCCTCTTTTCCGCGTATATAAGATACGGATCGGTGGTCGCTTCTCCTCCCTTAGAAACGAGTTCTTTACCGGCACCGACGTCTTCACGTGGTCGTTGTTGAATCTCCTCTTTTTTAAAATCTCCTCCCACTCGCTTCTTCTATTCTCATGGCGTGATTACCACCGAGTGGTTACAGCCTTTATCATATTTTTTTTCTTCACGGTTATCGTTGTTCGATGATCTGCATCACCATATGATCTGGTTGTGATCCCTCGGTTGAGCGTACTTCGTTATCTCGCTCTAATAATTGAGCCCCACGCTGACAACATCCGAATAGAGAGAAAATTTATGAAAATGAGATATTGGCGTATGCACGGTTTCAAACCTCTCGAAACATCCACGTCATACGTTCCTCATTCTCCACCAAATGAGATCTGAAACTGGACAACTCGCAAACTTTGCCTCGTGTTGGGACACCGCCATGTTATTTTGTTCCAGCCTAATAAACTCCACTTCCTTCCGTATACGCCGTAATACTTTTAGGAAATCATTGTCATTGAAACAGTTCTCAAACGTCTCCCATGACATCTTGAGTGCGGCACGACGGATGAGTGCTTCACGATTTCCACCGATGAATCACCTTTCATTCATTACAACATAAAAGTGGCGAAGGAACCTTCTATTCCTCCGTCATCCCAAGACATCGAATATCTTAGTAATTTGTTTGACCCGTCTACGCTTTAATCGGATTCGGCTTTCCCGCAGTGCGGTTGTCCCAATCTTTGAATTGTTTGGTTTTGTGGCGATAAACCGCGTTATTATCATTCCCACTGTATTTTGAACACGAGTCTCCTCGTCGATTTTGCATGAACCGCAAAAAGCTTCAAACATCTCGCTGCTCATCATCTCGCTTTCGATGGTGTTGTTCACGAAGGAACATTGCCGACTGTTTGACGTTTTCTCATTGGTGAAGCAAATGTGTCTCCACGGTCTCATTTACTCCAATCGTTAACATTCTCAAATCGACATTCTCAAATCGCCATAAAATAAGGTTAATTAAAGAAATCCACATATCACATAATATCCCATATCTCGACCAACCAACAAATAAGCTTAGGTAGGACACCTTAAGCGAAAGATTTACTTCGTCTCCTCCCTCTCTGGTTTCATTCCCCGATCTCCGCCAATCATATCCCTATCGAATACAAACTATGACGCCCCAAAATAGGTATACATTGTGGCGCCCCAAAATAGGTCCATTCCACCCAACCCATTCGGTGCGACATAACTCTGACTTCAATAAGTTTAAATACAGAAATACGACAATACATCTTGTGAGTTTAAATACAATATCCACAATATCCACGCAATAAATCTCCATCATAATTATTGATACATTATTTTACAAAAATGGTGAGGACTACTAAACAACTCTCTCTGTAACCTTCATTCCATACCCCTCGACTCGATCCTCGCCATGTTTCTCACCTCCCGAGAAGAAAATGGAACAACAAGGAAAAGGGTGAGCTCAACTAGCCCAAGAAGAATATTATGACTAAGATAATATACAACAAATTATCGTTAGTCTTCAACAGGAAAAAATCTAATAGAATACAATAGACAACAAGTTTTAGATCAACAAATGCAATGAAATAAAGAATCCATTGTAAGAGTCACGTAGAGAAAGAATTTTACCGCCTTCTAAGGTTTAAAAGTCCATCATCAATATTTTATCCTCAGAATAACAATCAATATTCATCTTTGCACTCTGTGCCAAAGATATTCATTTAAATCACCAAATGGTCATGTTCATCTCAACACTGCTCATCTTTGCACTACAGCCAAAGATATTCATCGCTTAATCGCTCATCTTTGCACTAC
Source organism: Panax ginseng (assembly GCA_020205605.1). Classification (NCBI taxonomy): domain Eukaryota; kingdom Viridiplantae; phylum Streptophyta; class Magnoliopsida; order Apiales; family Araliaceae; genus Panax; species Panax ginseng. The sequence continues at coordinate 127,236,707 of CM035144.1, forward strand.
AGCCAAAGATATTCATCAAGTATCACCATTAAGGACCGAGGATGATGAAAAATATTTTTAAGAACAAATCCAAAGAGATAGAAGGACAAATATTAGGGATTCGCATAACAGCTTTTTATCCAAGATCGATAATACTTCATAATAAACGATTTTGAAGCGTAACTCAAAAATAACGATCAAAACATGGATACAATCAAAGATAAGAGCCAAAATAGACATCTTGGACAAAAAGAAAAATTTTCATTTTCAGATTCGAATAAGGTCAGATTCGTGAATAAGGCCAGATACGTGAATAAGAACCCCGACACAAAAAGATAGAAATTTCACAAAAAACATCTTCACGCTTTCGTGAATAAATAGAATCGTGAATAAGAATCTCGTGAATAAGAATCATGAATAAAGAACTCGATATGAAAAAGTTCCAAATTTGATAAAAATTCAACCAATATTTTGGCATAATGATATCAAGAAAATAATATCATTTGCATGAAAGAAATAACATCTTTACCTCAAAATAACCGTATTTCCGATCAATTTCTAGATAAGGTCGATGTAAACTCGCACCGTGATAAAGAACACTCAAAGTATACTCACAAGAATACGCTCGATAATATAGAGAGAGAAAGAGAAAAACTTAGTTTCTGTGTGATTTTCAATTCTAACTTAGCCTCTATTTATAGAAAAAAATATTAGAACGCCAAAAGAGACTAAATTAATAAAATATATTATTATTTATTCAAAATTCCTACCCACATGTTTTGAAAACTCTAGCATGCCTTCTTTGGTCAAAAACATCACCACCCATGTGCCAACAACCACAAAAACGTTTTTCTTATATAAAATAATTAAAACTTCCAAAATCAATTATTTCTAACTCCTAACTTCAATAATTCATGATAAATAGCCTTTTGTCGTAAAAATTTTGAATCTCGCTTACTTTTTATAGGAAATTCAATTCTCTACAACTTTACGTAAGGAAGTTTTTCCAAATTCCAAATGTAAATTATCCAAATCCATAAATGAGCGATTTTACATTCTATAATCAATTTTCTATTAAGAATTGTGTCCACCGACACACAAAATATATGTTAAACATTTAATGCCACAAAATACTCTACCTCCTCATATACTCATATATCCCACATTCATTATAAAAAATATCACCATAATATATTATTAAAATAATATATTTAAATGAATTATTTTATCGTAAAAAGATAAAATATTAATTTTCAACAATTGTCACATTAAAAATTTCTCCATCTATATCCATATAAAATAAATATTTTTTTTATCATAATAATCAATAATTAATTATTTAAAATAATATTATAGAATCACAAGATCGACAACCAGTGCGCTTCTGGAAAGAGGGGCTTTCCAATAAGGATTTCTCCTTACTCACAAGCAATTAGGTGACCAAACCTCTCCTTGTATGTAACTTTCTAGACATTGCCAATAATGTTATCTAATAATATTATTCAGATAATATGAATTATTGCTTCGATAATGAAAAATACCGTAGTAATGACAATTATCAAACAACAACAATATAAAATATCAACGCAAAGAATTATCGAATCAATATAATATCGAATAAGAATTCATCGTAACAATTATTGAGTAAAGGCCTTCACGCAAGAATCAATAATTCAACAATACTGCAAGTAATACCGTGTTCTATCGCATAACCACGCCAGACATCGTATTTTAACCACCGTAATCCAATGTTGTTAATTGTGAATAACTACGCCAAGTATTTATAAAAGCTCAAACTTGTCATTTTCTTCATCCGATAGTTATTTTGTTATGGGGCCCACAATAATGATCAAGCTACTATTCAGCATTTAATATTCCCGACAAAAAAGAATATTCCACGACCAAACGAAATATTCCCTTGAATAAAAAATAAATATTTTAATAACCACTTGCTTATTTTGCAAAATTTGCACATTTCACACATAATCAAAGCATTATATCAAATTACCACCTTATTAATCAAGAATAATAATTAGAGAAAATTCGATTTTTATTTATAAAAATTTGGGGTCTTACAACCTCCCTCCTTATGAAATTTCGTCCTCGAAATTGACGTATGCACTCTGTGTATCAAAAGATGAAGATACCTCGCTTTCATTTCCGCTTTCCAACTCCCAAAATCATTTTCTCAATAGTATGGTTTCTCCACAAAACTTTAACTTGTGGTATGACCTTCAGACGTAGTAGACATGCTTCTTCCTATCCAAAATCTTGACAGTACCTCCTCGTATGTTAAGTCTTCATTATCTCTCAAATCGTTCTAACTCAATAATGTGGTTCGGTCGTCCACATATTTACGTAACATCGATACGTGAAAAACGTTATAAACACGCCATATACTTGGCGGTGAAACAAGTCTATAGGCCACGCTTCTTATTCGATCGAGAATTTCAAATGGATTAATAAATCAAGGTTCGAGCTTTCCTCACCTCACCGATTCTCGCTTTTAAATAACAACTTCGCAGACCTCCTTCTTCAAATTCATCACCCGGTGTAGAAGCTTGAACAACTTTAACTTTATCGATTAAAGTCGATTATACTCAGATATATCATCGTGGGTACCTAGAGTTTTCATCTCCATCTCTATTATTTATAAATTATACGAAAATTAGTCTTTGACAATATCGTACTCAGATTTTGATAATGATCTTCTACTCAACACGCCGCCACCACGCTCGCTTTTCGGGATGGTATGGTCGTAACATGTGCCAAAATGAGTCTCCTCTTGAGTTCTTCAAGCTCTTCCCACATTCCTCGCTTCCATTCAAATTTTGTATCTCTACGAGTCACCGAAGTTAATGGACTAGCGATTTGAGAAAATCTTTCAACGAATCTCCGATAATAACCAACTAAGCCTAGAAAGCTACGTATTTCGATTACTAACTTAGGTTGATCTCAATCGTAACTCATATCCCAATCTTGGATAAAGACGTCACAATGACACCTATCGCTTTACTATCGCATTTAATATATGGCGTCCCCTACGGAGAGTCTCGCCACATGCATTCCACAAAGGAAGTCACCAAATAAAGGCTCGAGTACTAACTCTCAGATTGGGTTTTAACTCCTCAAGTTCAATAGAGCCATTCGATATGAGATTTTAGAAATGGGTTTTGTACCGGGATTCAAAGTCGATACAAAATTTAATATCACACTTTGGGAGTAAGCCAAGAAATTCTTCAGAAATACGCCGGAAAAAATCAATAACAACAGAATATTATCCAAATCGACGTGTCTTTATTCAAATCCATAACACGGACTAAGAAAACTTGACATCCGTAATAAACGAATGACTTCATGGCTTGATATAAAAATGTTTGACTACAATGGTTTGATTGCTTGAATTCAATAACAAAGTTGCTTAGAATATGAAAACTAACAACCTTACGAAAAGTAATCAATTTTGGCATGATGAGTAGTTAACCAATCAATCCCTAAAATCACATCAAAAGCAAGTATCTTTAAAGAGATAAGATCAACAGTAATGTGATAGTGCCAACTCAATCAAGCAAGATTTCTAAATAACTGATGTAATGAAAGTTTCTCCTAACGAAGTCTCCATAAAAAGTCAAAGTCTAATTTCTCCGTAGTCAAGTTCAAACGCTGAAATAAAGCAAGAGAGATAAAAGAATGGGTAGAACCCCAGATTCTAGTAAGGTATAAACTTCGCAAGAATTTATAATTAACTAACCCGTGCTAACTTCGTTCGTGTTCCTCGCATTTTGACCGGCCACGACAAACGCCTTCCAAAACCGCCGATTTCGACTTATCCGGATGACCCTTGAATCACCACTTCCGCTTAAACTTGGTTTCGCTTATAAGTACAATCTCGAGCGATGTGGCCTTCCTTTCCACAACAGTAACATACCTTGAATGTTGTGGACGCTTTAATGATATGTCCTCCTTCCCGATTTATAACATACTGAATCGGTGGTCTTTCTCCTCCTCGAACCAAATTATTCAAGCGCCGACGCCTTCACATGGTCGTTGTTGAATCTCCTCTTTTTAAATCTCCTCCCACTCGCTTCTTCTATATTCATGGCCACGATTACCACCAGAGTGGTTACCGCTTTGTCCGTATTCTTTCCTCCTCACCGGTTATCATCGCTCGATGACTACCTCGGTCAGGGTCCTCGGTTGAGTATACTCACTATCTCGCTTAAATAATCGAGCCCCGCTGACAACATCCGAATAGAGAGAAAACTTATGAGAGATAAGGTATCGACGAATCTCGGGTTTTAGACCTCTCGTAAACATCCGCGTCATTCGCTCCTCATTCTCCACCAAATGAGGTGCAAACTCGATAACTCTGCGAACTTTGCCTCGTGTTGAGACACCGCCATGTTACTCGCTTCCAGCCTAATAAACTCCACTTTCTTCATACGATGAATACTTTCGTGAAGTACTTGTCATTGAATAGCTTCAAATCTTTCCCAAGACATGTTGAAAGTGCATCCGGTCAAGGTACGCCTCATAGATTCCCACCAAGAATCGCTTCACCATTTAAACATAAAGGTGGCGAATGGAACCTTCTGTTGCTCTCCGTCATCCCAAGACATCAAATATCTTGGTAATTTGCTTGACCCACGTTTACGCCTTGATCGGATCCGGCTTTCCATGGAAATCTGTGGTCCCAACTCTTTGAATTGTTTGGTCCGTGACAAACCGCAAGCACATTATCATTTTCACCAGATTTTGTACACGAAGTCTCCTCGTCCCGATTTTGCATGAACTGCAAAAGCTTCTAAACATCCCGCGCTCATCATCTCGCCAAGTTGCGTTGTTCACAGAGAGAAACATTGCCACTGTCAGACGTTTCTCCTCGCTGGTGAGTACCCTGCTCCTCCACGGTCCTCATTTACTCCATCATAATATTCTCAAATACATTCTCAACATCGCTATAAAACAAGGGTTAATTAAATAAATTAACATGTCACATAATATCCCTATATTATGACCTCACCAACAAATAAGCTTAGGTAGACACACTAACAAGGATTTACTCGCCTCCCTCCTAGTTCTATTCCCCGATCTCCGCCAGAGATTATATCCCTAAGCTCGATACTAACTCAGACTTTAGACACCAACTTGTGTCAAGACTCCTCACATTGATACCTATCGGTTTGCCACAGAATCTGCAAGCCCCCTACGGAGAGTCCGGCATCTGCATTCCCCATCAACAGAAGTCACCAAATGAGGCTCGGGGCTTTTTACTTATAGCTCGATACCAACCGCGACGCCCCAAAATAGGTCCATTCCACCCAACCCATTCGAGTCGCCAAATACATGGTACGTAAATAACTACAACTTCAATAATACAAAATGTCGTGTGAAATACGACATAATACATATGTGAGTTTAAATACGATATTGCCGCCTGTACAATATCCACACGCAAATAAATCCCCATCATAATTATTGATACATTATTTTACAAAATGGTGAGGACTACTAAACAACTCTCTCTGTAACCTTCATTCCATACCCCGACTCGATCCTCGCTATGTTCTCACCTCCCGAGAAGAAAATGGAACAACAAGGAAAAGGGTGAGCTCAACTAGCCCAAAGAAGAATATTATGACTAAGATAATATACAACAAATTATCGTTAGTCTTCAACAGGAAAATCTAATAGTAATACAATGTACAACAAGTTTTAGATCAACAAATGCAATGGAAATAAAGAATCCATTGTAAGAGTCACGTAGAGAAAGAATTCTACCGCCTTCTAAGGTTTAAAAGTCCATCATCAATATTTTATCCTCAGAATAACAATCAATATTCATCTTTGCACTACAGCCAAAGATATTCATTTAAATCACCAAATGGGTCATGTTCATCTCAACACTGCTCATCTTTGCACTACAGCCAAAAGATATTCATCGCTTAATCGCTCATCTTCAGACTATGTGCCAAAGATATTCATCAAGATCACCATTAAGGACCGAGGATGATGAAAAATATTTTAAGAATCTAATCCAAAGAGATAGAAGGACAAATATTAGGGATTCGTACAACAGCTTTATCCAAGATCAATAATACTTCATAATAAACGATTTTGAAGCGTAACTCAAAAATAACGATCAAAACATGGATAAAATCAAAGATAGTAGCCAAAATAGACATCTTGACAAAAAGAAAATTTTCATTTTTTCTATGAATAAAGGTCAGATTCGTGAATAAAGGTCAGATACGTGAATAAAGGCCGATACGTGAATAAGAACTCCACACAAAAAAAGATATAGAAATTTCACAAAAAACATCTTCACGCTTCATGAATAAGACTTGTGAATAAGAATCGTGAATAAGAACTCATGAATAAGAATCGTGAATAAGAACTCATGAATAAGAACTCCCGACATGAAAAAAAGTTCCAAATTTGATAAAAAGTTCAACCAATATTTTGGCATAATGATATCAAGAAAATAATATCATTTCATGAAAAGAAATAACATCCTTTACCTCAAAATAACCGTATTTCGATCGAATTTCTGATAAAGTAAATTATGTAAAACTCGCATCCGAGATAAAGAACACTCAAAGTATACTCACAAGAATACGCCGATAATATAGAGAGAGAAAGAGAGAAAACTTAGTTTCGTGTGATTTTCAATTCTAACTTAGCCTCTATTTATAGAAAAATGTTAGAACGCCAAAAGCGAGACTAAATTAATAAAATATATTATTATTTATTCAAAATTCCTACCCACATGTTTTGAAAACTCTAGCATGCCTTCTTTGGTCAAAAACATCACCCACCCATGTGCCAACAACCACAAAAAAACGTTTTTCTTATATAAAATAATTAAAACTTCCAAAAATCAATTATTTTAACTCCTAACTTCAATAATTCATGATAAATAGCCTTTTGTCGAAAATTTGAATCTCGCTAATTTTTATAGGAAATTCAATTCTCTACAACTTTGCGTATGAAGTTTTTCCAAATTCCAAATGTAAATTATCCAAATCCATAAATGAGCGATTTTACATTCTATAATCAATTTTCTATCAAGAATTGTGTCCACCGACACACAAAAACATATGTTAAACATTTAATGCCACAAAATACTCTACCTCCTCATATACTCATATATCCCACATTCATTATAAAATATCACCGCTAATATATTATTAAAATAATATATTTAAATGAATTATTTTATCGTAAAAGATAAAATATTAATTTTCAACAATTGTCACATTAAAAATTTTCTCCATCTATATCCATATAAAATAAATATTTTTTTATCATAATAATCAATAATTAATTATTTAAAAATAATATTATAGAATCACAATATCGACAACCAGTGCGCTCCTGAGAGCAGGGGGGCTTCCAATAAGAATTTCTCCTTACTTACCAGCAATTAGGTGACCAAACCTCTCCTGTAGATGTAACTTTCTAGACATTGCCAATAATGTTATCTAATAATATTATTCAGATAATATGAATTATTGCTTCGATAATGAAAAATACCGTAAATGACAATTATCAAAACAAACAATAATATAAAATATCAACGCAAAGAATTAATCAATCAATATAATATCAATAAGAATTAATCGTAATAATTATTGAAGTAAGGCCTTCTTACGTAAGAATCAATAATTCAACAATACTGCAATACACCGCAAAGCATCGCAAAACCACGCGATATTATCGTATTTTAACCACCGTAATCCAACAAAGTTGTTAATTGTGAATAACTACGCCATTATTTATAAAAACTCAAACTTGTCATTTTCTTCATCCGACAGCTATTTTGTTATGGGGCCCACAATTGATCGCTACTGTCAGCATTTAATATTCCCTCGCAAAAAGAATATTCCACGACCAAACGAATATTCCCTAATAAAAATAAATATTTTAATAACCACTTGCTTATTTTGCAAAATTTGCACATTTCACCCATAACTAAAGCATTATATCAAATTACCACCTTATTAATCAAGAATAATAATTAGAGGAAATTCGATTTTTATTTATAAAAATTTGGGTCTTATATACATCACTCATTCCGAAATCACAAAATACATGGTATGTAAAACAACTACAACTTTATTAATACAACATATAAACTATGAGTTTAAATACAAATATTGTCATCTGACAATATCATACACCAAATAAGTCCTCATTATAATTATTGATATATTATTATACAAAAAATAGTGAGGACTACTAAGACAACTTCTAGAACCATCATTCCATCCCCCACTGTAACTCGCTACATTCTCGCCTCCCGAGAAGAAAATGGAACAAAAAGGAAAAGGGTGAGCTCAACTATCCCAAAGAAAGAATATTATGACTAAGATAATATAGAACAAATTATCATTAGTCTTCAACAGGAAAAATCTGATGTAATATAATAGATAACAAGTTTCGCATCAATATTCGTAAATGAAATAATAATTCATATAAGAGTTACGTAGAGAATGAATTCTACTATTATCTATGAATTTAATAGTCCATCATCAACATTTTATCCCCTCAGAACATCAATCAATATTCATCTTGAATCAAATATTCATCTTTGCAGACTCTGCCAAAGATATTCATCATCAGTCATGTTCATCTCAACACTTGTTCATCTTTGCACTACGGGCCAAAGATATTCATCAGAAAATCAACCATCTTTGCACTACAGGCCAAAGATATTAAGTAATACCATCATTTAGGACTGAGGATGATTAAAAATATTTTAAGAAAACGAACCCAGTGAAACAAAATAACAAGTATTAAGGATTCATACTTTAAACAGTCCAAGTTCAAAAATATTTCATAAATAACCATAGTAAAGTAAAATTCAAGAATGATCAAAACATGGATACAATCAAAGCTAGTATCCATAATCGATATTTTGGATAAAAATAAAAATTTAATTTTTTTGTGAATAAGGTCAGATTAATAAGTGAATAAAGGCCATATACGTGAATAAGAACCCCACACTAAAAGACAAAAATTTTACAAGAAAAATCTTACCAATAATCCCAAGATAATGATATTAGAAGAAATAATATCATTTTTATAAAAAATAATATCCCTTACCTCAAAAAAGACTAAGATTTCGAATCGAATATTTTTGGATATAGAATCAAGGAAACTTGCACCGTATAACAACACTCAAAGTATCAAAATACTCACAAGAATACGCTCGATAATATAGAGAGAGAAAGAGAGAAAATTTTAGTTTCTGGTGTGATTTTCAATTCTAACCTAAGCACCCTATTTATAGGAAAATGCTTAGAACACCAAAGTAGAAAATTTATTAAAATAATTTTATTTACCAAATATTCAAGCCCACCACCAAGGAATCCGAATTCAGCTCATTTACCACACATGTGGGCTTGCAAAAAACGTTTTTCATGAATAAACAATTAAAACCTCCAAAAATCAATTATTCTAGAACTTCGGAACTTCAATAATTCACAATAAATAACCCTTTTATCAGAAAAATTCAAACCACATGTCTTTTCCATAGGAAATTCCATTCTCTACAACTTTGTAAGTTTAAGTTTTTCCAAATTCCAAACAGAAGTTGACCGAAATCCACAAACGGACGATTTTACAGGTTATAATCAAATTTCAGTCAATAAATGGGGTCCACAAACATGAAAAACATGTTTTTAATATTTATTGCAACAAAAATACTCTTCCTCCTCATTTATTCATATATCCCATATTCATTGTAAAAATATCACCATTATTATATTATTAAAATATAATAATATATTTAAATGAATTATTTTATCAAAAAAAGATAAAATATCAATTTTCAACAATTGTCACATTAAAATTTTCTCCATCTATATCCACATAAAATGAATATTTTCTTTATCATAATAATCAATAATTAATTATTCATAAATAATATTACGAATCACAAAGATCGACAAACAAAGTGCTGCTCCAGTGAAAGAGGGGCTTTCCAATAAGGATTTCTCCTCATCGGCACGCAATTAGATGATCAAACCTCTCCTTAGACAGAACTTTCTAGACATTGCCAATAATGTTATCTAATAATATTATTCAAATAATATGAATTATTGATCCGATAATGAAAATACTGTCCAATGATAATTATTAAAACAACAATAATATAAAATATCAACGTAGCAATTATTGAATCAATAAAATATAATATCAATAAAGAATTACATCAGAATAATTATTGAAGAAGTGTCTTTCACGTAAGAATCAATAATTGGTGCAATACCGCCAAGCTATTGTGTTTTTAACCAATCGGGTATTCTAACAAGATTAATTCAGAATAACTACGCCATTATTTATAAACAACTTATTCTTGTCGTTTTCTTCATCCAATCGCTTTCCGTTATAGGGCCCACTCGAGGCTGCGCCGTAGTTCGAATATTCTCCGACAGTAAGAATATTCCACGACCAAACGAATATTTCCCAACAACAATGAATATTTTATAACCACTTGCTTATTTAAGATATTTACGCATTTGTACCCATAACTAACAACATTAATCAAATCAACCCTTACTATTTCAAAATAATAAATAGAAGAAATTAAATTTCATTTATAATAAGTTGGGGTCTTACACACGTGGTGTCAAAACATGGAGTATCATCGGTAAAAGTGAAGATTGAAGCAATACAAAGTTGGAGCAACAAAGTCGGTGGCCAAGATGCGTAGCTTTACGGGCTTAACCGGTTATTATCGAGGTTCGTGGAAGGATTTTCTCGGTGCTACTCCTTTAACTTCAATTTAACTTCGGAAGAATACAAAATTTGTATGGAGCGAGGAATGCGAGAAAAAATTTCTAAGAGCTTAAGAGAGAGACTTTTTTCTAAGACTGTTACGGCAATACCATCCGGTTCGGATGGATTTGTTATCTACAAATGATGCTCGGATAAAGGGTTAGGATGTGTTCTCATGCAACATGGGAAAGTCATAGCCTATGCCTCGCGACAACTTAAAAGTATGAAAGGAATTATCCTACTCATGATCTAGAGTTGGCAACAGTCATTTTCGCACTAAAGATCTGGAGACACTATCTATATGGAGAGAAAGTGGAGATATATTCAGACCATAAAAGCCTCAAATATTTCTTCACCCAAAAGGAACTCAACATGCGGCAACGACGTTGGCTCGAGCTGTTAAAAGATTATAAGCAAACCATTCAATACCATTCTGGAAAAACAAACGTGGTAGCTGACGCGTTTAGTAGAAGATCATATCAGGAACGAGTGCGATGATGTCAAGTATATCGCATAGAACCAACTTTAATCGATGAAGTTAAAGTTGCTCAAGCCAACCAAACCGGAGCTAATGCGTATGAAGAAGAAAGTACAAGAATGTGCTATTCCGAAAGCGAGAATCGATGAAGAAGGAATACTTCGAGTCCACTCCAGACTTTGTGTTCCTAACGACTCTGATTTGAAATACAAGATCATGATGGAAACACACAATACACCGTTTGTAATCCATCCTGGAAGTACCAAAATGTATCGTGATCTTCGACATATATTTTTGTGGAACAATATGAAGAAAGAGATTACAAAGTTTATTTCGAGGTGTTTAACTTGTCAACGTGTAAAGGCGAAGCATCAAGTGCCTAAGGGTCCATTGCAACCACTTGAGATTCCGAAATAGAAGTGGGAACACATTACCATAGATTTCGTTACGGGTCTTCCCACGGTTTCTCAAGACATAACTGCTATTTGGGTTATTGTTGATAGATTAACTAAGTCTGCTCATTTCTTGTCGATACTGGAGACTTATTCCTTTGAACGTCTTGCTCGTATGTATGTAAATGAGATTGTGAGATTGCATGGCATGCCAGTATCTATAGTTTCAGATCTTGACCTAAGATTCACTTCACGATTTTGGGTTAGCTTGTAAAAAGCTATGGGCACGGATTTACGATTCAGTTCGGCATACCATCCTCAAACGGTCGGACAATCAGAGAAGATTATTCAAACTCTTGATGATCTATTAAGACTCTGTGTCCTAGACTTCAAAGGGAGTTGGGATAAGTATTTATCATTGGTGGAATTCTCCTACAACAACAGTTATCAGGCAAGTATAGGTGTGGCTCCATTCGATGCATTGTATGGACGAAAGTGTCGCTCTCTAATATGTTGGGATGAGGTGGGTGAAGCAACATTATTGGGACCTTGAGTTGAGTACGTATGACTACTTTTAAAAGATCCAAATGATTCGACAACGTATACAAATGGCACAGGATCGACAAAAGAGTTATGCAGATCTTCATCGAAAGGACGTGGAATTTAGTATTGGGGATCATGTATTATTGTGTGTTGCTCCATGGAAGGGAGTTACAAGATTTGGGAAGAGAGGAAAGCTCAATCCACGATTTATTGGTCCATTTCAGATTCTTGACCGAGTAGGAAATGTAGCCTATAGACTCGTGTTACCTCCAAGTATGTCTCGTGTTCATAATGTGTTTCATATATCTATGCTATGTAAATATGTGAAAGACCCGAACCACGTTATTGAGTTAGAACCGGACGAGATAGATGAAGACTTAACGTACGAAGAGGTACCTGTCAAGATCTTGGATAGGAAGGAGCATGTCTTACGTACAAAGGTCATACCATAAGTCAAAGTTTTGTGGAGGAACCATGCTATTGAGAAAATAACCTGGGAGTTGGAAACAGAAATTAAAGCGAGATATCCTCACCTTTTCTAAACACCGGGTACGTACGTCAATTTCGAGGATGAAATTTCATAAGGAGGGGAGGTTGTAAGACCCCAACTTATTATAAATGAAATTAAACTTCCTCTATTTATTATTTTGAAATAGTAAGGGTTGATTTGATTAATGTGGTTAGTTATTGGTAAAATACGCAAATATTTCAAATAAGCAAGTGGTTATAAAATATTCATTGTTGTCGGGGAATATTCGTTTGGTCGTAGAATATTCTTACTGTCGGGAATATTAAATGCGACGGTTCAATGCGTGTAATGTAGCCCCCAAACGGAAAGCGATTGGATGAAGAAAACAACAAATATAAGTTGTTTATAAATAATGGCGTAGTTATTCTGAATTATCTTTGTTGAATACCCAAAGGTTAAAACACAATAAGACACTGCAGTATTGCACCAATTATTGATTCTTACGTAAGAAGGCACTACTCGATAATGGTTACGATATTATCGCTCAATATTTTATTTTATTGATTCAATAATTTCTGCGTTGATATTTTATATTATTTTTGTTTCAATAATTGTCATCACACAGTATTTTCCATTATCGGAGCAATAATTCATATTATTTGAATAATATTATTAGATAACATTATTGGCAATGTCTAGAAAGTTCACATTTAAGGAGAGGTTTGGTCACCTAATTATGCCGCCAAGAAGAGAAATCCTTATTGAAAGCCCTATTTCCAGAACCTACTGGTTACGATGATTGTGATTTTATAATATTATTTGTGAATAATTAATTATTAATTTCTATGATAAGGAAAATATTCATTTTATGTGTATATAGATGGAGAAAATTTTAAAGTGACAATTATTGAAAAATTGATATTTTATCTTTTCTGATAAAATAATTCATTTAAATATATTATTATATTTTAATAATATAATAATGGTGATATTTTTACAATAAATGTGGGATATATGAGTATATTAGGAGAAAGAATATTTTTGTTGCAAAAGTTATTTAAAACATGTTAAACATGTCTGTGGGCCCATTTCTTGACTGAAATTTGATTATAGTCTGTAAAATCGTCCGTTTATGGATTTCGGTCAACTTCTGTTTGGAATTTGGAAAAACTTAAAACTACAAAGTTATAGAGAATTGAATTTCCTATGGAATGGATATAAGATTCGAATTTTTCTGATAAAAGGGCTATTTATTATGAATTATTGAAGTTCCGAAGTTCCGAAATAATTAATTTTTGGAGTTTTAAATGATTTTAATAAGAAAAACGTTTTTTTCATCTTTTGTGGGGTGGGTGGCTAATGTTTGAACTGATGGTGTGTAGGAAAAAATATTTTGAAAATATTATTATTATATTAAATTTTACTTTTTGGTGTTCAAGCATTTTCCTATAAATAGGTCTTGGGTTTAAATTGAAAATAACACCGTTAAATCAAGTTTTCTCTCTATATTATCGAATATATTCTTGTGAGTATTTTGATACTTTGAGTGTTGCTATACGGTGCAAGTTTCTTCAACGTTATATCCTCGATATTCCAAATGTAAGATTATTCTTTTCTTTAGATATAAGGGATGTTATTTTTTTAAAAAAATGATATTATTTCTTCTAATATCATTATGCCAGATTATTGGTAAGATTTTTCTTGTGAAATTCTTGTCTTTTAGTGTTGGGGTTACTATTCACGTATACGGCACAATTCACAGAAAAATTAAATTTTTTTTTTCTAAAATATCGATTATGGATACTAGCTTTGATTGTATCCATGTTTTGATCATTCTTGAATTTTACTTCACTATGATTATTTATGAAGTATTTTCGAACTCGGATTGTTTAAAGTAAGAATCCTTAATATTTGTTCTTTTGTTTCACTGGATTCGTTTTCTTTAAAATATTTTTCATCATCCTCAGTCCTAAGTGATGATATTACTGAATATCTTTAGCCTGTAGTACAAAGATTAATGGTTTTCGATGAATATCTTTGGCCGTAGTCTGAAAGATGAACAGTGTTGAGATGAACATGACCAACTGATGAATATCTTTGGCCTGTAGTGCAAAGATAAATATTTGATTCAAGATGAATATTGAATGATGTTACAGGAATAAAATGTAAGACCCCGAATTTTATGAAATAAAAGTATTCAATTTTTCTTATAATTATTATTCACGAGTTACTATTCATGAGTTACTATTCACGAGTTACTATTCATTAGTTACTATTCATGAGTTACTATTCACGAGTTACTATTCATGAAGCATGATGATTTTTGTTACAAATTCTTACTGCTTCAATATTTTATTTTCTCGATTCAATAATTGCTACGTTGATATTTTATATTATTGTTGTTTTCAATAATTGTCACGGCATTATTATTTCCCATTATCGGATCAATAATTCATATTATTTGGATAATATTATTAGATAGCATTGTTGGCAATGTCTAGAAAGTTCTGTCGAGGAGAGGTTTGGTCATCTAATCATGCTACCGCCATGAGGAGAAATCCTTATTAAAAGCCCTCTTTCCAGGAACCGCACAGTTTGTCGATATTGTGATTCTCGTAATATTATTTGTGAATAATTAATTATTGATTTATATGATAAGGAAAATATTGATTTTATATGGATATAGATGGAGAAAATTTTTTAATGTGACAATTGTTAAAAATTAATATTTTATCTTTTTGATAAAATAATTCATTTAAATATATTATTTTAATAATATATTAATGGTGATATTTTACAATGAATGTGGGATATGAGTATATGAGGAGGAAGAGTATTTTGTGGCATTAAATGATTAACACATGTTTTGTGTGTTGGTGGACCACAATTCTTGGCCAAATTTGATTATAAATGCAAATCGTCTGTTTTTGTGGATTTGGTCCAATTTCTTTGAAATTTGGAAAACTTTTCTTCTGCAAAGTTGTAGATAATGGAATTTCCTATGGAAAGTCGTGAGTTTCGAATTTTTATGATAAAAGGACTATTTATTGTGAATTATTGAAGTTCCGAAGTTCTGAAGTTCCGAAATAATTGATTTTTGGAAGTTTTATTTATTTTTTTGATGAAAAACGTTTTTTTTTGTTTTGTGAGCCCCATAAAACATGTGTTAATGGCTGAATTCAGATGGTCAAGATGGGCTAAGGAAAATTTTATATATATATTAATATTATATTAAATTTTCTGCTTTGGTGTACTAAGCAATTTTCTATAAATAGGTGCTTAGGTTAGAATTGAAAATCATACCAGAAACTGAAGTTTTCTCTCTATTTCTCTCTCTATATTATCAAGTCTATTCTTGTGAATATTTTCAACTTGTTTTATTGAATTCTTATATCATTGTCATCATTCACATGTTTATATTATGTTGAAAGTCATTTTGTGGGCTTCATGAAGGCGTAGATGGACTTGGTATGATTATAACCAGGATTATTCGGTATAATAATCATGACCGTAATGTTACAAATGATGTGGTAAAAGTCCTCATTGGCCCAGAGTGCATTGATGGTCAGGTTGTTGGCATGATCGTGACCGTAGATGAATACACAAATATTCTCGGCCCGTGAAAGGTACGGATAATTTATGGTTGTGATACTTAATGAATATCCTTGGCGTAGTGCGATGGATGATGTGGTTTATTTATTAAGTTTAGTCTCAAAGAATAAAAGTGATGAAAAATCTTTTAAATCATAGAAGATAGTAGATTTTATTCTCTACTGACTCTTTTAATGGATTATTTATTCCACCGTAGTTAAACTTGATGTTTGTTATATTAGATCGCTTTAACAACTAAGGAAGGCTAACGATAATTTATTATGTATTATCTTAGTCATAATATTTCTTCTTGGCTAGTTGAGCTCACCCTTTACTTTCATTGTTATCTTCGAGAAATGAGAGCGTAGCAGAAGAAAGTCGAGGAGCGGGAACTGAGTCGAGGATGATAGCATTAGATAGTCCTCACTATTCTATGAAATAGTGTGTTAATAAATGTATTGAGGACTTATTTTGAGTTTGAATACTATCTGAAGACAATATTTGTATTAAAACTCACAATTTCATGTTGTATATTTAAGATTGTATTTGTATTCTGTACTCATGTATTTGGCGACTCGTAATAGGTGATGTATACCTATAACACGCTTTGACTCGCATCGCATAATTTGATCGATCTGACCTTCGATGTCTCCATCCCAATTTGGACTTGTCTTGATTGCACGACAAAAATCCAAGCTAGGTGACCTTCTCTTCCATAATTATAACACATTTTAGACTGCATCGCGCAATTTGAGACTTAGCTTAATAGTATCACGACCACGAATTATTCATGCACTACGGACCAAGGATATTCGTGTTTTCAATTACGGTCATGATTATACCGAATAATCCCTAGTCATAATCATACCAAGTCCATCTATGCACTACAGGTCATCTATGCGACAGAAATTTGATGATAAAAATTCAAGAGAAAACGGGGGACCAAGTAACGTGCATGTCATTAATAATATTTATGAACATGATACTACTAATATAATAGGCTATCCTAATACACGTGGATAACATTCCACAAATACTAAAAATTTATTACTATTGCATTAAAAGACAACATAGGTAAATTATGATTATTCATAACTATTATTACTATTCATCATTAATATTAATAATATGATAACAAATATAACCATCACTGCAGTATCACACGGTACCTATAAAACGCGACATGAATATCCACAAGACCCCAAATATCATGGTATTCCTCATTACATTTGAGTGCCACGAATGCAAGTTGGTATATGCAAAATTGATGAAATAAATATTCATAACAAATACATGGTACACAATATGATACTAATTGAATATTCGATGACAATTGAATATTCATTAAATAGTTGAGTATACCATATAAATCACAATTATTCAATTGCCCAATTTATTCATACGTACACTATGGTTATCATAGTAATATTCAAATAACTAGACAAATAAATAAAATATAATAAAATACTAAACGCGTATTTTACTCCACAAATACGCATATGATATGGGAGTCTTTAACATCTAGACTAATAATATAGGAAATATTCAATATCATGCCAAGGAGTTGTATATAGGGATACTCTTCATGATCAGGTTAGTGAATTGGCAAATACCATATCATACTCTACTAATATTTATTTATATTATATTATAAATATATTATCTCTTCAGAATATGAAAAACGTAATAACCCTTATGAATATTGAACGAAAATAATATTCACTACGAATATTGAACGAATATAATATTCCTTATGAATATTAATTTAAGATAATATTTCTTACGAATATTGAACGAAATAATATTCATACGAATATGAAAAATAATTTCTCTACAGAATATGAAATAAATAATAATCCTTACCTTGAAAAGAAGAGTATTCCAACTGGTATAGCGGGGATTTTCTTTAAGAAAACTTTCACTACTTTCTACGCTCAAAGCTTTCTAAAACTCTAAAGAAATACGCTCAAGATCATAGAAGAAGAATTATCTAATTCTGGTGTGATTTTCAATTAAAACTAAGCATCCAATTTATAGGAGAATAGAAGGGTACTGTTAACAAAATCACGGATTCAAACTGCAAGGTCACGGATTTTATACGCATATTCAGCGATTGAATTTTCCTAATAAAACAAACCAACAAAATGTAATATATATATATATATATATATATATATATATATATATATATATATATATGTCTGCTCATTTGAAAATCCTACCACCCGTGATTTTAAATTTTGTCTTCCATGCCAACTTTTTCAAACCTATATATATATATATATATATATATATATATATATATATATATATATATATATATATACATAATAATACTCCATCCCGTGCCACCAAAAATCCTCCCCCACCTTTCATTAATTCTACCATCCAAGATAAATTTTATAGATTTCTCCTCCCCCCCCATTTTTCTTTTCAATCGTGGCCCCACGTGTTCCCCTCCCACCAACATCTCATAATCACAGGTGGATCCCATTATATTTATACAACTTTTTACCAATTATTAAGAAAAATGGGTAAATAGGGATCCAAATAATAAGCAAAATTTACAACAACTATTTCATAAAAAATCCTCTCAATATTTTTAATAACATTTATCATCATTATTATAATACGCAATATTTAACAACCAGATCGTTCCCAGGAAATAGTGGACTTTCCAATAAGGATTTCTCCCTATTAGCGCGCAATTAGGTGACCAAACCTCTCCTTGACTAAACTTCTAGACATTGTCAATATTGCAAATAATAATAACTCTGTCATCTCAATTATTGATTTAATAATATATAAAATATCGACAGTAATTGAATCAAATAACGTGAGATACTATGCAATAATTACTGTAGCAATAATTAAATAAAACTGAGTGACTTCTCACGTAAGCATCAATAATCAATACCGGTGTCTTACTACGCAACCACGCCAGATTCTTGTATTTCTTTACACAAGGTGTTTCAATAGTTAACGGTAAAACTTCCGCCGTTATTTTTATAAAAAGATATTTTTGTCGTTTTCTCAATCCAACAATAATTCCATTGTGGGGTCCACCAATGATTGTGTTGTCGCACGAGTATTCCCTGTTAAAAACCAATATTTCCTGACCAATCGAATATAATATAACAACTTGCGTACTTTGCAAAATTTATAAATACTACCCACAACTATAATATTTTCTCAATTCCATACCATAATATTAAAAAAAATATTTCAAGAAAATTAAATCTTTATTCATAAAATTCGGGGTCTTACATATATATATAAAACAAAACCGAGATAACTTCTCTCGACTATTTTGAAAAATGGGTAAACGGGGGTCCAAATAATAAACAAAATTTTCCACAAATACTTCATAAAATTCCCTCAATATTTTAACAATATTTATCATCATTATTATAATTCACAATATTAATCGACAAGGTCGTTCCCAGGAAAGAGGGGGCTTTCTAATAATGATTTCTCCCTATTGGCGCGCAATTAGGTGACCAAACCTCTCCTTGACAAAACTTCTAGACATCGTTAATATTATAAATAATAATATTAATAACTTTGTCATCTCAATTATTTTTTTAATAATATATAAAATATCGACAATAATTGAATCAAATAACGTGAGATACTATGTAACAATTACTATAACAATAATTGAACAAAACTGAGTGACTTCTCACGTAATCATCAACAATCAAAACTATGTGCTACTATGCAACCACGCGTATTACTGTACATTTAACACCGGGTGTTTCAACAGTTAACGGTAAACTTCCGCCGTTATTTTCATAAAAAGATATTTTTATCGTTTTCTCAATCCGACAATAATTCCGTTGTGGGGTCCACCAATGATTGTGTCGTCCCACTAATAACAATAGCTCTCTTCATGAATACTAAAGAAATAATACCCCTTACCTCAAAAGAAGATTTGGATCTTGTAATGGTGAGGTAATGACTTACTTCTTCTTCTTCTCTCTATAATTTCTCTCTATAATAATTGCTTTCTATAGCTTTAGTGAATTGGTGAAAATAATGAAGGAATGAGCTTCTATTTATAGGAAAATATAGTTTCGATAATTGCACGTTTTGGGGCTCAAAATATTATAGTATAATACCTTCATCTTTTCCTTCATTTTTAATTTAGTCCTGCAAGTATTATCAAACTTGCACCACCTCCCCTATTAGTAAATCATGTGAATCAATAGTTCTAGACATGTGAAAATACGAATTACATTATAGTACCTCCATCTATACCTCCATTTTTAACTTAGTCATGCAAGTATTATCAATCTTGCACCAACTCCCCTAATAGTAATGAATGTGAATCAATAGTACACACATGTGAATAAAT
The DNA here is from genome assembly GCA_020205605.1 of Panax ginseng. Lineage (NCBI taxonomy): Eukaryota > Viridiplantae > Streptophyta > Magnoliopsida > Apiales > Araliaceae > Panax > Panax ginseng. Next base: position 127,257,301 of record CM035144.1, read on the forward strand.
AGTTATAATTGTAAGACCCCAACTTGTTATTAATGAAATTTAATTTTCTCTATTTATTATTTTGAAATAGTAAGGGTTGATTTGATTAATGTGGATAGTTATGGGTAAAATACACAAATATTTCAAAATAAGCAAGTGGTTATAAAATATTCATTGTTGTCGGGGAATATTAGTTTGGTCGTGGAATATTAAATCTTTGTCGGGGGAATATTAAATGCGACAATGTGACCGATGTATGTAATGCCCATAACTTGAAAGCTATTGGATGAAGAAAACGACAAATATAAGTTGTTTAAAAATAAGCTGCATAGTTATTCACAGTTAATCTTTGTTAAAATACTCGGTGGTTAACACACAAGAAGATACTGCATATTGCATTCAATTATTGATTCTTACGTGAAGGCACTTAATCGATAATGGTTACGATAATTCTTGTTCAATATTTTATTTTATTGATTTAATAATTCTGCGTTGATATTTTATATTGTTGTTGTTTGATAATTGTCATTACACAAGATTTTTTTTATTATCGAGTAATAATTCATATTATCCGAATAATATTATTAGATAACATTATTGGCAATGTCTAGAAAGTTACATCTAAGGAGAGGTTTGGTCACCTTTAATTGCCATGATGAAGAGAAATTCTTATTGAAAGCCCTTCTTTCACAGGAACCTACACAGTTGTCGATATTGTGATTACGTAATATTATTTGTGAATAATTAATTATTGATTCATATGATAAGGAAAATATTGATTTTATGTGGATATAGATGGAGAAAATTTTTAATGTGACAATTGTTGAAAATTGAAATTTTATCTTTTACGATAAAATAATTATTTTAAATATATTATTATATTTAAATAATATAATAATGATGATATTTTTACGATGAATGTGGGATATATGAGTATATATGGAGGAGGAGTATTTTTGTTATCAAAAATATTTAAAGCATGTTTTATGTGTCGTGGACCCCATTTCTTGAATGAAATTTGATTATAGCACAGTAAAATCGTCTAGTTTGTGGATTTGGTCAATTTACATTTAAAATTTTGGAAAACTTTCTTACGTAAAGTTGTAGAGAATTGAATTTCCTATAAAAAGTCGCTAGTTTGAATTTTACGACAAAAGGACTATTTATTGTGAATTATTGAAGTTAGAAGCTCAAAATAATTGATTTTTAGAAGTTTAAATTATTTTAAATTAGAAAAACGTTTTTCTTACTTTTTCTAGAAGGTGGCATGTCTTATTGAAAGTAAATCAGATTTCAAGAGTGGCGTATGAATTTTGATATATATATATATATATATATATATATATATATTTTATTAAATTTTCTACTTTGGTGTTTTAAGCATTTTCCTATAAATAGGGTGGTTAGGTTAGAATTGAAAATCACACCAAAAACTGAAGTTTTCTCTCTCTATATTATCGAGCGTATTCTTGTGAGTATTTTGAGTATATTTTCGATATTGTTATACTGATGCAAGTTCAAGTCATAGCTTTATATCCAGGTGTTTTAATTAGAAATCTTGATCTTTTGAGGTAAGGGATATTATTTTTTAAAAAATGATATTATTTCTTCTAATATCATTATCTCAAGTATTGATCTGAACTTTTAATCAAATTTGGAATTTTTAGTGTAAGAGTTCTTATTCACGATATGTAGCACTATTCACGATACTCAGATCTTATTCACGAATACGGCCTTTATTCATCGAAAAATAAAAATTTACCTTTTCGTCCAAAATATCTATTATGGATACTAGCTTTGATTGTATCCATGTTTTGATCATTTTTGAATTTTACACCACTATGATTATTTATGAGATATTTTTGGACATGAAATAGCTGAAATACGAACCCTTAATATTTATTCTTTTGTTTCACTGGATTCGTTTTCTTTGAAATATTTTTCATCATCCTCAGTCCTAAATGATGATATTACTAAATATCTTTGGCACGTGTGCGTGCAAAGATGAATGATTTCTTGATGAATATCTTTGGCTCGTAGTGCAAAGATGAACAGGTGTTTAGATGAACATGACCAACTGATGAATATATTTGGCCTGTAGTGCAAAGATGAATATTTAATTTCAGATATATATTGTTTGATGTTATAGGGATAAAAGATAGACGATGAACTTTTAAATTCATACATAGAAGATAGTAGTTTGCATTCTCTACTTAACTCTTCTAATGAATTATTATTTTCATTGCGAATATTGATTTAAAACTTGTTGTCTATTGTATTCTATTAGATTTTTCCGTTGAAGACTAAAGATAATTTGTTGTATATTATCTTAGTCATAATATTCTTCTCTTGGGCTAGTTGAGCTCACCCTTTTCCTTTTTTTGTTCCATTTTTCTTCTCGGGAGGCGAGAATATAAGCGAAATAATGCAGTGGGAGTATGGAATGAAGGTTCTAGAGAGAGTTGTTTAGTAGTCCTCACCATTTTTGTAAAATAATATATCAATAAATATGATGAGCATTTATTTGAGTATAGATATTATCTAAGATAATATTTGTATTCAAACTCACGATTTCTTGTTGTAATAATAAAGTTATAGTTGTTTACGTGCCATCATGTATTGACAACTCGTAATGGGTGATGTATACCTATTTTGGGGCGTCACAAAATCATGTGAATCAATAGCAATTAATTGCTCATTTATTCGATTAATTACCTGATTGGTCAATATAACCTTCAGACATCAATTATTATTGAAATAAATGTCAGTTTTTACTAACACTAATAATTCCAACACAATGAAACTATCAATTTCATTGTTAATCAACACGAACTTATTCATCATTAATATTATAATTCACAATATTTAACAATCAGGTCGTTCCCAGGAAAGAGGGGACTTTTCGATAAGGATTTCTCTTTATTGGCGCACAATTAGATGACCAAACCTCTCCTTGATAGAACTTCTAGACATTATCAATATTGTAAATAATAATATGAATAACTTTGTCGTCTCAATTATTGATTTAATAATATAACATATTATGCAGATGATACTGTGACAATAATTGAATCAATAATATGAGAGATATGATGCAGCAATTACTATAACAATAATTGAGTATAACTGAGTGACTTCTTATGTAAGCATCAATAATCAATCTGGTGTCTTCTTTATGCAACCACGCCAGCGATATTCTATTTTTACTACCAAGTAGTTCAATAGTTTTAACGGTAACATTTTCGCCGTTATTTTTATAAAATGATAATTCTGTCATTTTTTAAATACAACAATACTTCCGTTGTGGGATCCACCAATGATTGTGCCGTCGTACGGATATTCCCCAACAAAAAGAATATTTTATAACAACTTTATCTTTAGAATAATGCTATAGACACAAATTATTCTATAAACATTCTATAAACTGCTGATGTGATATATTTCAGCTCAACTTTTTATGTGGGGCTGAAGACTACATTGAAATAATTTGTTGATCAATATGCTGAGGTGGAGTATGTGTAAGACCCCAGTTTATTATCTTCTATTTATTATTTTGAAATAATAAGGGTTAATTTGATTAATGTGGTTAGTTATGGGTACAAATGCGCAAATATCTTAAATAAGTAAGTGGTTATAAAATATTCATTGTTATTGGGAAATATTAGTTTGGTCGTGGAATATTCTTCTTTATCGGGGAATATTAAATGCGACAATAGCGACCTAAATGTGGCCCCATAACGCAGCGATTGGATGAAGAAAGCGACGAGAATAAGTTGTTTATAAATAATGGCGTAGTTATTACAGATTAATCTTGTTAGAATACCCGGTGGTTAAAATACTGATAGCATGATATTGCACCACCGATTATTAATTCTTACGTAAAAAAGCACTACTCAATAATTATTACGATGAATTACTTGTTCAATATTATATTTTATTGATTCAATAATTATTACGTTGATATTTTATATTATTGTTATTTTAATAATTGTCCTTTGCCACGTTATTTTCATTATCGGATCGATAATTCATATTATTTGAATAATATTATTAGATAACATTATTGGCAATGTCTAGAAAGTTCTGTCTAAGGAGAGGTTTGGTCATCTAATTGCGTGCCAGTAAGGAGAAATTCTTATTGGAAAGCCTATCTTCCTTCAGGAGCGAGCGGCTTATCAAGATCTTGTGATTTTGTAATATTATTTATGAATAATTAATTATTGATTATTATGATAAAGAAAATATTCATTTTATGTGGATATAGATGGAGAAAATTTTTAATGTGACAATTGTTGAAAATTGATATTTTATCTTTTCCGATAAAATAATTCATTTAAATATATTATTATATTTTAATAATATAATAATGGTGATATTTTTACAATGAATATGAGATATATGAATAAATGAGGAGGAAGAGTATTTTTGTTGCAATAAATATTAAAAACATGTTTTTCATGTTTGTGGACCCCATTCTTATTTGAAATTTGATTATAGCACCTTAAAATCGTCCAGTTTTGTAGATTTGATCGACTTCATTTTGAAATTTGGAAAAACTTAAACTTACAAAGTTGTAGAGAATGGAATTTCCTATGGAAGGGACATGTGGTTTGAATTTTTTTGATAAAGAGCTATTTATTGTGAATTATTGAAGTTACGAAGTTAGAATAATTGATTTTTGGAGGTTTTAATTGTTTTATTCATGAAAAACGTTTTTTGCAAGCCCATATGTGTAAAATGAAATTGAATTCAGTTCCTTGGTGGTGGGCTTGAATATTTGGTAAATAAAATTATTTTAATAAATTTTCTACTTTGATGTTCTAAGTATTTTTTCTATAAATAGGTCTTGGGTTAGAATTGAAAATCACACCGTAAACTAAAATTTTCTCTCTTTCTCTTTCTATATTATCGGTATTCTTGTGAGTATTTTGATACTTTGAGTGTTGTTATCTGGTCTGCAAGTTTTCTTGACCTATATCCGATATTTCGAATTGAATAATCGTCTTTTCGAGGTAAGAAATATTATTTTTTATAAAAATGATATTATTTCTTAATATCATTATCTTGGGATTATTGGTAAGATTTTTCTTGTGAAATTCTTGTCTTTTAGTTATAGGGATTACTTATTCACGTATACTGGCCTTATTCACGAATCTGACCTTATTCACGGAAAAATTAAATTTTCATTTTTATCCAAAATATCGATTATAGATACTAAAACTTTGATTGTATTCATGTTTTGATCATTCTTGAATTTTACTTCACTATGGTTATTTACGAAGTATTTTTGAACTTGAATACATTTAAAGTATGAATCCTTAATACTTGTTATTTTGTTTCACTTTGGGTTCGTTTTCTTAAAATATTTTTCATCATCCTCGATCCTAAATGATGGTATTCTTGAATATCTTTGGCACGTAGTGCAAAAAATGGTTGATTTTTCGATGAATATCTTTGGCCCGTAGTGCAAAGATGAGCAGTGTTGAGATGAACATAATGATCGATGAATATCTTTGGCACATGAATGCAAAGATGAATATTTGATTCAAGATGAATATTGATTGATGTTCTGAGGATAAAATGTTGATGATGGATATTAAATTCATATATAATAGTAGAATTCATTCTCTCTTTCTTACATGAATTATTATTTTCATTTGCTGAATATTGATGTCGAAACTTTTGCCTATTATATTCTATCGATTTTTCCTGTTGAAGACTAATGATAATTTGTTCTATATTATCTTAGTCATAATATTCTTTCTTTGAAATAATTGAGCTCACACTTTTCCTTTTGTTCCATTTTTTCTTCTCGGGGAGGCGAGAATGTAGCGAGTTCTAGTCGGGGGATGGAATGATGGTTCTAGAAGTTGTCTTAGTAGTCCTTACCATTTTTGTATAATAATATATCAATAATTATAATGAGGACTTATTTGAGTGTGAATATTGTCTAGATGATAATATTTGTATTTAAACTCATAATTTATATGTTGTATTAATAAAGTTGTAGTTGTTTTTGTATCATGTATTTTGACGTCTCAGAATGGGTGATGTATACTTATTTTGGGGCGTCACAGTATGTCATATCAGCAATTTATAAAATATTTATAGAATAGTTTGTGTTTACGCCGCAATTAGCGAATAAACATTAATGAAAATAAATTCCACGCGTTTGCATCGGGATTCTGACACAGAACAGCAGTCTCCACCGTCTGATAAGAACCCAAGCACAGTACACATGCTCAAGCAGTTTCAGTAATTAGCATTCCCGATTATAAAACACTCACTCTATCATTTCACATTCACCTTCAATCAATGGCCGCTGACGATGGTGGTTTTCCGGCAAACAACGCCGTCTTGCTAGAAGCCAAGCGGAAAGAGGACTCCTCATGGCATCCTTGCCAAGTATCTCTGTGGTGAGTCTTCTTTCTCCTTTTCATTCATGATCCAACTGATAGAGAACGGCTCCGGCGAGAATATACAGCTTCTGATTTTCACTCAGATTTTATCTACTATTCTCCTCAAAATCATCAAAACTAAATGATTATAATATTTAGTTGTCTGGAGGCATAGTTTTGCTGATCTTCTAATAATAATTAATGAATCTATATTAATGAGCGATAATTATCCCTAATTAGTATATCCTGTCTAAATTTAAAAGTCACTCTAAATAACTCTGGTACGTGACGTTTTTTTATTGTCTACAGACTATAGTGAATTAGTGATACATGCATTCAATTAACGGTTCCAGAGTTCAAATTGATCTGTTGCTACTTTTTAAGTTAATATATTTGAATATGAAGTTGGAATCAAGGAAGAAAATTAATTTTAGTTTATTGAAAATGTGTAATAATGTGCATGTACTTTTTTTTTTCTTTTTTCTTTTTGGTATTATATTTTAAATTTTAATAACTAGATTGGTTTTAGTTCTGATTGATCCAAAACTTTTTTTGCTGGAATATATCCTTTAATATAAAAGAAATCATGTACACATTTTATATTACATTCTTGATCTTTTTTCCCCCTTTCTATAATGACTATTTATCAGGTTCAATCAAAGACATGAAAGATATTCAGTTGGTTGTCTTGCACTAATGTGTTTGATTAACACACAGTACACACATAATATGTCCATTCCATTAACTAATAATAGCATATGAATTTTGTCAAAAAACAACTAATAATTATCAAGTAATAGAATTATTAACTATTTTACATGGAAAGAGGAAAATTTTAGTTCATTAAACACCAACTATTGTTGCATTAGTAGATTGACTGTATACACCCATACTAGTGACAAATGCTTTTTCCTTTTGTATCTTGTCTCAATTAACACAACAAAAAGTTTAACCCTAATTACTAAAGGTCACATGCAGAAAGTTGAGTACGAGGTGGTATGGGCATGGACTTGGGGTAACCAGATACAATTATCCGCATTATATATCAATTTCTCTTCTATTTTTTTGAAATACTCGTTATGTTTTCTGGAAGTAAAATTCTGATACTTATCAAATTATAGTATGTTTACAAAGTACTGGAACAGGTACCGTAGAAGTATCAGAATGCAGTAATGTCTTGATAGTTGACACAGCTACAACTCTCTCATAGAATCACCCACACTTCAAGTATTTGTAATTATAAAATTTTAACTGCAAGACACATGCAAGTGATGCAGCAATTTGGGAGAAATTGGAATTTGCAATTTTGAGTGGATTACTGGATTGCGAATCATTTTTTCTTGTTATACAGGTTTTGGTTGTTTTTAGTATGTAAAGCTTGCAGTCTTTAGCAGGTCTGGTACACTCCCCATTTACATGGGCGTAGTCTGTCCCTGTTTTGGCGGCTTCTAATTAATTTGTATGTATCAAAAATATAAAAATAAAATACACATGCAACAAAGAGTAAAAGCATTTGTTTAGTGAAATTTAATGATTCAAAGATAACTTGTATATGAACCACTCCCCGAATGATGAATTTACATTAATTTTAATAGTTATGCTACTTAAGTACTTGCTTTGGCTACTTGATTCAATTTCTTGCTATGAGGAGCATTATGATGGTAATGGATCTGACGTGTCCATATTACAACCAAGCATGAGAATTCAAGTTGTTTTAACTAAATATACTTGCAAATTTAAGGACAAAAAGAATCAGGCTTAACTTCTGGCCTATGTTATTATGATGAAGTCAAATGCTGTTTATAATTCAGCATAGCAGTTGTTCTATGAGAATATAAGAGTTGAATTTACATATTTATAGAAACAAAAACTGAGTAGGAAGTTACGTAGAAAAAATGTGGAGTATGAAGGGTTTTTATATTTTATTATTGATAAGTGAAAAGTGGAGTAGAAAGTGAGACCAGCAGTTTTGAAATTCGGCCTTTAGGAATCATGAATAAAGTACTTCACTGGAACTATAGGATGAGAGAAGAACTGAATTTAAGTGGAATTAAGTGATGTTAGAGAACTAGTAGAATATTTAGAATATGTTATACATTTATATTTACTTACGTGAATATTTTAGAAAGAGAGCAAGGGGAACGAAAATGTGAAATGGCAGATATCTTCCACATTGTACATTTTTGCAATTAAGATATATAATTTGTTGCGTAGTGTATCAGTCCTTCTGATCCATTGTTCCATTTGATGGGGTTGCTAGATATTCCAAATACCAATTTAATAAGTTTTTTTTTTTTTGGATAAGTTTTTACTGCTTTAAATGAGATTCTACATTTTATCATCTGAAATAATGGGAATTGCTGTGTTCCATGGCTTTGTCCTTGCAGCCCTAGTGGAGTCGGTCTTATTATAGACTATGGAGAGAATGGTTTTGAAGACATTATAGTAAATAAAGAAGAAGCCATATCCCGTCTTCGCGTTCGTTCTGTTCCTCTACAAGGTGATGAATGCTCTGAAATTCAGCAAGGCGACCATATTCTTGCTACCCAACAGTCAGAAAGTAAGAGTCTTTTCTTCGATGCTGAAGTGGAAAAGGTACACTCTTTTGATTCGTGTTACGAATGACAAGTTCCATGTGTGATGTGAGATTTATAAGGTATACTTTTTTCCCTCATACAACCTAGAAATGCAACATACTTTACAGGTTCCAAAGGGAATACCAGCAAATTTGATTCTTCTAAATACGTTTAAAAAATTTAGCCTATAACAACATCGCCATCCCCTAATTGATGGTCATATATTCTTCCCATTACTTCTTGTCAGGAGGATGACCTTTTTCCATCTATAATTTACAAGTTGATGGCCTTATTCATGTTAGTTATGATAGGCCAATCATTTGAAAAACCAAAAGAATTACAGCAATGACCCAAAACAAGGAGAATAAACTCCCAACTGAGCTGAATAGAAAAAGACGCAAGAAAACTCTACGTACTAAGAGGTACCTAGTTTACACTATCTTACGTTGAGAGAACTCATCGGCACATGCATTATAATTTACTATTAAGGGATACCATGTATATAGACTTTGACCTTCACTGTATATTCAATACATAGTAGAATATATAATTTGCTAATTAACATGGATAGTTTGTAGTTGCTTTACAGATTATTAGAAAACTTAGTTGATATTTATTTTATCAAAAATCCTTAGTAGCCCTTGAAAAAAGTTTAACAATTCACGAAACTTTTAAAATAATTTAATCACACTATTAAGAACTCCGATTGACCAATTACCAAAAGAATAAAACAAATTTGCTATCTTTGTCGAAAATGTGAGATAGCTTACCATTTCAAATGAGATTCAGGGTTTAAATCTCACTTGATATCAAACATATTCTGAATATCCTCTATAACTGATATACCTAGTTCTTCTGAATTCCATCCGAAATACGTTTTTCTTGTTCTTCCCTTTTTTTTGCATGGACATTCGGCATGCTTAGTCATCTGGTACATAGTGGTACAACTTAGGACATTGTACCTGCTTATTAAAATTGTGTTGTTACCCTATAGTATTCCTTCTGGTCGTTAAATAAACTAGAGAGGTCAATGATTGGGCTTTCTAATTTTAAGGCACTGGCAACTATTTTTTGTAATTGGCAATGGTGGCAGTTTGTTGGAATTTCTGGAAGTGGATAGAGTAGCTTCATACTGTGTAGAATCTTATTATATTATTGATTTACCAATTGCTTTTCAAGAGGCAGGATGGCTGTAATGCATTATTACAATCTATATTCTATAATCTATAATTACCTGTCGATTCCATCTCGTTCATTCCTCTTAGTATCCTCTAAATATCTTTAGCAAAAAATTATTTCCTAATTCAGCTGTTTCATTTCCCCCAATTAGATTTTTACATTGGGATTTCATGCATTTTAAGAAACTAAGATTATACAATGTTCCAATTTCACTTGTCATGGACCAGCCTCCATAATTGATTTGCTTAAAATTGATATGTTAAATGGTGAGTTGATGGGACCTTCTACGGGCCCTTCATATTTAAATTATTTTTTCAGTTGATAAGTAAAGTATATTATAAACAAAAGACACCAAAAGGGGTTGCCATCCCTGCACACTTAAAGGTCATGGGTATAATGGTAATGTTAAACTAAAAACTCATTGTGACATTGTTTTGGGACTGATAGTGAAAGAGACTCCATTCTGGGATGGATGGAATATTTGCATATATAATTGCTTACATTATTCTCTGTCCTCTAAAGGATCCCTTATTCCAAGAGAAATTGACAATAACTTGGCTATTTACGAAATACCACAAGACCAACTAAACCATGTTTTCATTCATCTTGTAGAGAAGTATTAAGGATTTGAAGTTTAAGTTTGCAGTCATTTTTTTCTATTATTTATTTTATGTGTGTGTAAATGTCTATTAGAACCGGTTTAGTTTATTCGTGCCCACTATTAAGATTAACTTACCCAAGAAACAAATGCTATTAGCTTAGTGATTTAATTTTGCTTGATTGCCACATTTGACAGGCACTTAGGGTAAGGCACTCGAAGAGAGTGCACTGTAGATGTACTTTCACTATCAAATGGCTTCACCAAGAACTTAAAGAAACCTTTGTTGTCTCATCTAGCTCAATCATGAAACTGGCTGCAGGGAACATCATTTCCCATCCAACAATTTCTGCATTTATGAATACAGTGGAATCTTTGATTTGCTCCAGTAATGTTGTCAATGACATGGATGATGAAATGAATCTTCATGATTTGTTGGAAAAACAAATAGAGGAGATCAGTAATTCAGCTGATATATCCAAGAAGACAATTGCAGAGGACATTCTATTTGGGGTTGAAGGTAAGAACTGTACCCTCTGCTGTATCAGTATACTACAACATTGATGCTAATATTATTATTATAAATGTAATTTTATGTGTCCAAATAGTTATATTTTTTATGTTCTGCATCAGAGCTGGCAAAGACTACTGATGCATGACATTCCACAAGATGGATTCAGTTACTGAACAATTTTCTTTATCCTATTAGTTGATCGCGCTTTGTAATTAAGTCTAACCATTATAACCTAGCTCCCTGAGATCTATGTTGCTATTGTATGCTGGGTCTTGAAAATCTTCTCTAGCTTATTTAGCAGAAAGAAACATTTCAATAATTTTTTTCAAATAGTAATTTACTGGACTTTGTGTTATTCTTTTTAGTGTGTCCTGAAACTTCTCTATAGAACAAAAGAATCTTTTCCGATGATTTAATCAGTAATATTATTTAGAATTTCTAGGCCACATATGGTCAGGAACTAAAACTCAGCTATATTCAAAGACGCCTGCTGATGTAAAATCTACATGATTAGTCTTGTGCATCTATACTATTCAAAAGTACAATTCCTGTTAGATCCTCTTTTTTATTTTTTTAAAATTCTAGTTCCATAGGTTTACAATATTTGGTGCTGTCTCCACCCAACGAATGACAAAAAAACTGTCAATTTCTAAATAATTGAGCCAAATGAAAGCCTGTACCAGATTATTGCTTTGTAACCTTGAAAAAAGTAATCCTGCCTTGTTGCTTTGGATTGGAACCTTGAAAAAGGTTATCCTGTCTTTGATAGTTAACAGGTTCGTTAAAGCATACTCTATTGCGCTAGGCCAACCTTGAAAACAAATAAATAATTAAAACTAGTCAATGACGAGTTGACGACATTCCATGGATTATCTATTGGCCGCTATGTTGTAATAAGGGGCGATTGTTCCTCTTGACTTATGAGAATTTATTTTTGTTTTTTTATAAGTTTTACATGTAATGCTTTCTAGTAAAAGAGTCATAAGGAAAGTTATAACTTATCACTCTTGTATCGAAATCCTGAATCTGCCCCAGTTGGCAGATAAAACATTACATTTAAGTTATCTGCTTATTCCCATAAAAAGTTAAAATTAAATTTAAACTTTTCCTAGGAAATCTTCTAAGCAATTAATGGCTAATTGACTCTCTCTCTATACTTGCAAGCGCGCTTACACACATATAGAAATGATAGGTTTCTAATCTGGTAAGATAAAGAGAAATATGGAATACATATGAATAAACTGGAATCCAAAGTTTTATATATATATATAACACAAACACAGGATACACATACTTAGCTATATATATATATTCTTAAAAGGCAAAACTAAATGTGTTATTATTTACCTTCTACATTTAGCTAACCTTTTTCTTCCAGATGGAAGGATGTATAATAGCAAAGCTCAATCAACAATAGCAAATATCAAAGGGAAAAAATCGGTGGAAAACTGGCCTTTACTTGGTCAAATGTAACATTTTCGACACCCAAGCATGAAAGTGCCTAATGTTTTGTGAAAATGGAAGGAGATAAATTCCTAGTTTAGGTTATGAGAGCACAATTTCAACTTCATAACACAATTTCAACTATTCTAAGAAAAGAGTGAAGTCTGGCTAGTTCGACCTCGTATATGGAAAGATATGTAAGATTATTATTATATATACATTTAAAAGATATTTTTTTAACATCACTATTAAGGCATGCCGGTTTGCCTAGGTTCTAATAACTACTAGGATGTTTATTGATCGCAGTGCTGAATACTTCAAAATTTAGAAAAAAACTAAAGTGGCTGCGCATGGATTTAATTATTGAAACGGCAAATTTTAGTTAGAGTCCACATACATAAAATCAATATGCGAGTGTCGTTGGATTTCAGAATAATCTTCATTCTTCAAATTAAATATACCTTGGAGTTACTGTTATAAACAAGAATTAAAACTTAACTGCACTGATGAAGCTTTTACGAGTTTATACTTGAGAGTTGGGATTTTTTTTTCTTTCTTCTTGAGCTTGAAAGACTATCTTAATCTAAGATAACCCACAAAGAAACAAATCATTTTATTAGTTTCATAAAGACCAAAACATAAACAACTCAATCTATTACTTGATGCTCCATCTTTTGTTCACAATGTCAAGTTGTTAGTTCACGGTGACTAATTGTAGATTACGATATGAGTGGTATATGCTATATTGATTCCCCATGGCAAACCTGATAAAAATTAGGTTTTGATACTACTGTCTTTGACAGGCAGACATGCAAGAGAGTTGTTTCAGGACTTATTTGTGCTCATATTTGTAATTACCATTGTATATAATATTTGCATATGATGCCTGCGGTTGCTTTCCAGATGGGCTTTTGGAACTAGCCCTTCATCTAGAAGTTCATTCTTGGAAGCTAGTTGGTGAGGCTCTTTTGCTTCTAAAGCTGATAACTCGTGCTTCAGCAACTTGAGGAACTTCCTCAAGTATGCATCAGCAAATACGTCCTTTTTCCTCTTTTTCCCTTTCTGTTTGAAGACATTTCAGGAAGGACTTCATAAAAAGTTTAGTTCAGCAAAACTGTTGCCTGTATCTGTTATGACTGAAGGTGTTTCTGGATGCAGTTGGTACAAAAGAACAACTTCAATGCAAAACTATACCTGCATCTAAAATATCACACATTCGATCACCTTCTGATCGAAATCCAATGGTGAGGTCTACCCGGAGTCGGAGCAAACTGCAAACAGAGATAGAAGTTAAGGATCCAACACAGGCAGCCCCATCCATTGGAGAGGAGTTGATAGAAAGAAGGTCCCCTCTCAATCCTCTTGGTGCTCGTGCAGCTCTTGCTTCACTGATGTTTAAACAGCCTCTAAATCTAGAATTTTCAAGCCATCACAAGGAAGAAAAAAGCTTCAGCTATGCTCCATCTGTTCCATTTGTTTCAAAAACCGATAGTATTGTGAAATCTCTCTTTTCAAGAAAGAATGAGCCTCAACTTGTGGATGCATATTCTGGCATGATGGTAAAGGAGTCAAAAAATGAACATACCCAAGAAGTCATTGATAATAGTTCAGGTTTGACATGTTCAATAACAGAAAGGAAGATGTGTCAACCTACAACAAGGCTAACTCGTTCAGCGGCACAGAAAGGAATTGGGATTTCAGATTATAAAATTGACAAAAAGATTGGTGTTGGAGAAACAAAGGTAAGGTTGACAGCCAACAGAGGAAGGTTGACTCGTTCTAAAGTGCATTTGGAAGAGGAATTTCAAAATATTGAAACTAAAAATGTCATGGAACAGAACACACCAGGGAACTATTCTGAATCAGATTCTTCTAAGAAAATTGTCAAGGACCAGAGACGTTATGTATTGAAAGACGAGAACGTGTTTGCACCACAAATCACTGTTGGAGTTGACCTACTCCCTAATGAGGAAATTAAAAGGACAGTGAAAAAAGAAACTAGTAAAATGAAGTATGATACTAATCGGAAGACCTGTGCTGCAGAAGCAAAGAATTCAAACAACACAAAAAGGCTGACTCGTTCAGCAGTTAATGCAGTGTTGGGAAATAAAACTACAGAAGTTACTCCATTACTGGAGGAGAATGAATTTTCTGAGCATGTGAATACAAATCTGTCCCCAGGAAATGTCACTGATCTGGTGAGCAATGTGTTGGAAACAAAGGAATTGACCTCTTCACCACTTTATGTTGATCTTACTTTACCTTTCACTGAGGGAACTCATGGAAGAAATAAAAGAAGGATGTCCGGTGATTTTAAGGTCCTCGAAAAGACTGAAGGTATGGTGACAAACTCAAAATGCCTTGTTAACATTTCGTGAAAATATGTATTAGTATTCTCTATATTTATCCACTCAGTCTTGTTTTTCATGTACTTGGGTCTTGTTTTTTTTTTTTGTAAAATTGTTTGAAGAATTCCGAAAGCATACAGATTTTTTAACTTTGAACCATTTTATTTATTATAAGTTGACGGCAAAGTGTAAAATACGGTGGCTATATTATTAATTAGATCCCTGTTGAGAAAGTTTTCTACTCTGCCTCTGCATGTATACTCTGGTTTGTTCTTTTATTTTAAACTCTTATTGCCATTCAAAATTTTCCTTAGAGACTCTCATTTCTGTTGTGTTGCTGCATTCTCCATCTATTGCGAAAAATACTGCAAACATTTAAACGAATTTACTTTTTAATTCAACATGCAGTGACATAAGTTATTGTTAGATTATAGCTTAATATAGCCACAAATTAGAAGTTGCTCTGGTAGTGATTATTGTGTTATAGATTGTGCATTAACTGCATGAATTTTCTGAATTTTCATGAACACCCTCAAACAAATTCATTAAAAGCTGTAATATAAGTATGACTAATTCTTGAGCAGCACCAACCCGGGGTATAAATTTTTCAGTCTATCAAATGTTCTATTCAATATAACATCAAAGAACAATGTAAAGACTCTTCTCTTTATATTCCCAAATGATAGAACTTAAGAATCTTCAATGCATTTTCTTTCCCAACTCAAACAAGTTCTTGAATATTTTTTCCTTTTTATTTTGATCTTACTAAGTTGTAGTGTTTGCCTGTAGTTTCCTCTCGCTATACTGATAGTTAATTGTATATACAAATAAACCCCACATTTTCCTAATTGTGCGAATTTTTTACTTGAGTTCTGCTCCACTTGATTGAAAGTGCAGTTCTTATTTACTGCTAGAGCAGAAATACAGCACAAAAAGACAAGTATCATTCTACTTTTAACTATTTGCCTGTATTACTTGTTTAGTTTTATGCCAGGTTTGGGTGGTTTGTGCATCGAGAAACTTGAAGCAAATACAGGCCTACTTAGAATCAATATATCTAAATTAATATTACCGCATAATGTCCCAAAAAAATGATAAATTGATCCAAGTGCTGTTTGAGAGGACGTCTAGAGTAGTTGCAACATTATGCCCCGAATCTTAATCATTATTGGGACATCCTTTTACCAATCTTTAATGTTTCTTACTCCTTGTATGAAATTCTTTTGGGATAATTAAAATGCTGTGTTATTGCAGAAAATGTTGCTGGTAATGGGGAAAGTGGTCGAGGCAAAAAGAAGTCCAATAGTTCAAGTAAGCAGGAGTTGCGCTTTTCTCCCCGACTCAGGTTGTTGGCTCAGACTGGCTCACAAGACAAGTTCTAACCTATTAAAGATGGGGAGACATGGTATGAGTTATTTCTTTTTTATTCCAACTTTCAAGATGTTTCTATGTGGTTGAGAATGAATATTAAGGATGGACTTCTTAGCTTGGTGGTAGGTAGGACTGTGCATGAATGAAGTTTGGTTTTTTCGGTTTTCGGTTTTTTGGACCGGACCGAACCGGCCGGTTCTGTATAAAAAGAACCGGTCCGGTTTCGGTATAAAAAAATCCGGTATATACCGGTTTTTCGGTACTGATTTCGGTACGGCTAAATAGTTCGGTTTTACCGGACCGGTATATACCGGTTTTTTAATTTTTTTATTATTAATAAATAATTAATAATAATAATAATAAAAATAATGATAATAATAATAATAATAATAATAATAATAATAATAATAAAATAATATTAATAAAAAAAAATAATAATATTAATTTTCGGTAAAAACCAGTACCAACCGATAAACCGGTTCGGTATATATCAGTCCAACGGATATGCAAATATCGATACGAAATTTAACTAATTTCGATGCGGTTCGATTACCCGGTCGATTCGACCGATAAAACCGGTTGCACACCCCTAGTGGTAGGCCTGTCAGATAAGGGAAAATCATGCTCTTATCCAATATGTTCCACCAAATGTACCAAATGTGATAATGGATCAATGATGTGATTAGTGTAATGGACATTGATCTGCTCCATAATCCACTTGATCCAACAATACAGATCATCATTAAAATTGTCCCATTTAAAAAAAATATTTTTTGTATAATTATTTTAATTTATAAAATATCATTTCTTATAAAATTATATCAAGTTATGAAAGAAGTTCACTTAAACTATCTAAAACATTTTACTTTCTCTCTCTAATTTTTTTGACTTTCTCTCACTAAATTTTTTCACAATCTCTATTTTTTACTCTATTTCTTTTATTATCTAGCTCCCTAATTTTCATGCTAAAATTATCACTTCCCTTTAGAGATTATTGATTTAAAAATAAAAAATTTGAATGTTTATTTCACTCCCTTAATCAAATATATTAGCTACTAGATTTTTTTTTTTACTTTTTCTTTTAGTTTAACTGTTGGTGATATAAACAACAAAGTAATAAACATGAACATAACCAAGTGCAGAACAGAGAGTATGGGAATGGGAACCACAAGTGATAGAAACTCACCATGAATGTTGTGATTGAAGTTCACATTTAATACTTCAATAAAAATGAATGAAGTTTCTACGTCCCATTAACCAAAAGCAACTTTAAATTAGTAAAAACAAATTGCAAGTATAGAACTGAAAGGGTCCTTACAGGAGAAACAGTGGTTCTTCCAAGGCTCAAGTAGCGCACTTGCGTGTGTGGAGGAATTCACGAGTATACGGGATTATTTTTTGTTTTAGTGGATCGGTGGGTCAAATCAAATCAGATCCATGATTTGACCCATTTAAAATATTGGTACAATGGATCAAATTGTCATTAAATAAATGAGCTGGAGCTTTGATTCAATAAATTATATTGGAGCAAATCAAAATCAGGATTAAGATTTGGCTCATTGACAGTCCTATCTGGTGGTTAGAACATGACTCGCTTGGAAGTACCCAAATTACATGTTAAGCGGTCAACTATTAGATAAATATATGAATTATAATATTAAGAAGAACTCTTTGGATTTCTATTCTTGGATTGCCATTTGCTTGATTTACAGTGGTTTGTGCATCTATGCGTGCTTTCTGTGGCTATATGAATTATGGGTTGCATAATGGAAGTGGAAAATCTAGCTAGTATTCCTTTTAGATCTCCGTAAGATATGTCATCTAGCTTGCATTTTCTCATTCTTTCTCGAACTAGATTTTTATGCCACATGCTGTTGTCGCTGGCGAGGTGATTTTGCTATTTATAAGCATTTAAATGAAGTCTTAAAGCTTTAAACTTATTGTCCAACCTGGGCAATGCCTAGTGGCAGATGTTGAATACATTTCTTTAAGAGGCATGAAGCTATCTATTATAAATCCATGATTTTAAATCAATTATCCAACTTTGAATGTCAGAAATCCTAGGTTCTTCCTCAGTCAAGTTGGCTTCCTGGCTAGCAGTTTTATCCCCACCCATTAAATACTTGGGGAAACTTATAGTAGTAAAGAGTCAGCCATAAGGCATGCGGATATTATCAAGAAGTTGGTGCTGTTTATTAAATCCTAGTTTTGAGCTTATTGTTTTTGGGCATAATGAGGTGTACCCTGCCTTTGTGATCTCTTCTATTGATTTCTTAGGAGACTTCTCCTTGTGTCCCCTTGAAGGGTAAGACTTTCCTTCGTTGGTTTTTTGGGCTTGAAAACTGCATGTTTTGTGCACTGGTGTCTTGTTGATATACTTTTATCCAAAAAAAAAACAGACTAGTAATTTAAACAAGGGTTTAATCTTATTATCTCCTCTTTAAAGCACCAGTGTACTTTTTTAGTCTCGCTGAAATTATTCTATAGTTATATTATGGTGTAACAATTAAAACCTGCTATCTTAGATAATAGTCATGTGGGTTCACTGGAAAATGTTCATCTCATTTTACTATGTCAACTGTTAATTTTAGAACAAGTGTTGTTAGGTCCGCCCGCTTCTGCTTATTTATAGCAGATTGCAGTTTAATTTTTTTAATAAGTTGTCACTATTGTGTTTGGTGCCAACTTATATGAGTAAGATGTTATCAGATTATAGCTTAAAATGACCAAAATCAATAGGTTGCTCAGAAGATGTTATTGAATTATAGATTGTGCAGTCATGTAATATAGTCTGATATAACACCAATTATCCTAAATCATATTCATTGAAAACCATGATATCCCTAAGTGAATCTGATCAAAATAATCTAATCGATACCTAAATAAACTTTTAATTGCAGCTTTGAATGCCTGAACTCATGCTCAAAGACTCCCCAAGATACTAAGATTAAATCTTACTAGAGAAGTGAGAAATTTCATTCTACAATCTTACAAGCTCTTGGTTAAGAACAAAAGGGTCCTCATGCCTTGTCCCCAGAAGAGAGAATTAACTACTATGCGTGCATTGTTGTCAAGAATATGTCATCTAAGATTAATTAGATTTCAGACAACGTTATTTGCATTTAATGCATAATGATTTTCAGGGACCCTCACCATTTCCCTCTATCTTGGGTTACCATTATTTTTTGTGTCCATTAATCAGTATGCACAGTTCACTAGGATATATTTCTTGCGTGTCAAATTTGAGATCACATATTTTTGTAGCATTTATAACTATGATTGAAACAGAACTTGTGTGGAAAATGATGGTGTACGAAAGCTACTTTAATCTTAACTTAACCCTTTCATAGCATACCTCACTGTGAACATCCTTTAAGATGTATAAATCTTAAATCTGATGGGAAATATATAGCTTGGAATAGATTAATATATTAATAAATCAAGGGTTCAGGTTTTGCTCATAAAATAGGAGTTAGAGTTGGGACCTTGGGTTGGCTAGGTCTACTTTCAAAATGTAGGCCCACATAATATTCATATGTACAAAGATTTGTGGCTATCCCGACCCTTCATTTGTTTACTTGATTCTCTATTTGTTTGTGGCTGGATAAAAGGTAATGAATCTAGTTGTAGGCATCATATTTGCATTCACTTACATTGAGATGTCATACTCTGTAGCATAGTTTGGTGTCAAGATCATTTTGGATGTGTTCTAAGAATTGTCCTGTAGATAACATCATTAAAAGTCATCTCATAAATGGTATAGGGACACAATATAGATAAAAAGAAACATTAACATCGTTAACGTCAAATTTTGTACGCATGACGAAATCACAAAAACAGCAGGCCAAAATCGCGCTAACAAGTTGATTGTATTGTTGTGAAATCAAACTCACGAAATACATACATATAAACACACACATCATTGTAAGAGATAAAATATGAACACAAGAAATTACGTAGAAACCCAAATGAGAAAAAATGACGGAGAGAGAAGAAATCCACTATAATAGTATGTAGAGTACAAATGTGTTTGTGTCATATGTAATTGTGTTCTCGTGTGCAATCTTACTTCAATAGTGATTCTCCCACTGTAAAAATAAATATATGGGCCAACACCAAATTAAGTTTATTAAATAAATTGGGCTACACCTTGGCAAGACCCAAATAGGTTGGATGTTCAGCCCTTTGGGCGAACGTATTTTTATTGGCGGATGTTCAGCCTTTGGGTGAACATATAGAGTATAGGTTGGATGTTCAGCCCTTTGGGCGAATGTATTTTTATTGGTGGATGTTTAGCTTTTGGGCGAACATACGAAATATAGGTTGGATGTTCAGCCCTTTGAGCGAATGTATTTTTATTGATGGATGTTCAGCCTTTGGGCGAACAATTGTTTTATGTTCGGCGGTATGTTCAGTCCTTGAGGCGAACTTTGGTGTTTTCGTAGGTTCGGCGGTATGTTCAACCCTTGAGGCGAACTTTGGTGTTGTCGGAAGTTTGGCGGTATGTTCAGCTTTTGGGCGAACAATTGTTTTATGTTCGGCGGTATGCTTAGTTTTTTTGCGAACTTTGGTGTTTTTGGAGGTTCGGTGGTGTGTGTTCAGCCTTTGGGCGAACAATTGTTTTATATTCGGAGATACGTTCAGCCTTTGTGCTTTGGTGTTTTTGGAGGTTCGGTGGTGTGTGTTCAACTTTTGGGAAAACTATTGTTTTATGTTGGAGATAGCTCAACTTTTGTGCGAGTTTTGGTGTTTTGGAGGTTAGGTAGTGTGTTCAGCCTTTGGGCGAACAATTATTTTATGTTCGGAGATACTCCAGCTTTTGTGCGGGCTTTGGTGTTTTTGGAGGTTCGGTGGTGTGTGTTCAGCCTTTGGGCGAACGATTGTTTTATGTTCGGAGATACGTTCAGCGTTTGTGCGAACTTTGATGTTTTCGGAGGTTCGGTGGTATGTTCAGCCTTGGGGCGAACATTTGTTTTTATGGGGTTCGGTTGGTATAAGGGTGATTATTTATATCTTCTGTTGTGATAAGGTTGGTTATTTGTCTTCGATTCTGATAAGGCTGATTATCTGTTCGGCTTATGTATGATGTTTGGTTGAGACAGTTCGTCTTTGGCATATACAAATCCTTTGTTGGCCCATATATTTATTTTTAGAGTGGGAGGATCCCTATTGAAGTAATATTGTGTTTCTTTATTTGGTGGGATAAGGAGATCTAATTTTGGAAGGAATCTATCAGCTATTAATTGCAGTTATAAGGTGATTCTAAAAAAAACTTCTACTCTTAATTGGATTCCGGTGGACGTGACATCTATAAATACAACAATAAATTGGGTTTTTACATAATTTCTTGTGTTCATATTTTATCTCTTACAATGATGTGTGTATATTTATATGACCAGTTAGTTTATGGGGCGACCCAATTCTTTTACTTTGTTAATATGAGTGTGTTATGTGAATATGTAGAGTCCCTTTGCAGAATCCTGGCATTTAGTAATTTGGAACAACAGTAGTTAGTAAAATTCATACATGATGTGATATAAAGTTTTCTGATGATGAGTGGGTGCAAAGTTTGTTATGGAGACTCAGGTTGCCATGTTCTTGTTTGAAACAGCCCAAAGTCTGTAATCTCAAATCTGTTAGAAGAAGAGATTAAAGAGATTACAAGTGATTGAAGAATATAAATAAATAATTAATTAATAGAAAAAAAAAAATCAAATCCAGGTCGAAGATGGGTAACTAAACCTGCATGCCAGTTGCAAAATATTAAACATATAAATTGCTTTGCTTTGCTTGTGCAGTCTTTTTGATTAGGTACATTATCAATACAATAACTGAAAATTGCTTAGTTAAGTTGGATAGATGGAGGTGGGTATTATCATTTCAGAGAAGAGCACTATATGGAGATAGATAGGAGGGAGTGCCACTTGCAGCTATGATCTATCTAGTCTATGCATAGTTGTAATCGGATTAAACGTTAGTTGATTGTGATCGATCAGAAAGAACAATACCGTTGGCCTCGATTCGATCGTGTCTCATCATCATATACTAAATTCTGGAGAGTATGTGTATGTAATCTGACTTGGAATAGGCAAAGGTTGATGATAGTTTTCGCAACTTTTCTAGTATTAGATAGTGCATGCCCCTTTTGTCCCAAAATACTATTTTTATTTTTTGAAATTGGACATATATGAGACATTGAATTCAATATGAAGGATAAAAAATTGTTTACATTGTGAAATGGAGAAATAATAATATCCAAACTTTGACTAACGAATTAATAACTCTTTATTCTAAAATTAAAGAAGATATATATTTTTTAATGGAGTAGGTTATTTTCAAATTAGAGATGTATTTTTATTTTAGAATTATAGTGTACGTGGTGAGGTTTCTAATTTATCACCAATTTTTTTTTATTACTATTTGCTCAACCACTGCTACTTTATTTTCCGTCCAAAAAGACGACCATATTTCTTGGCAGGCAGAACATAATTTTATTGAACTACCTACCTATCTATTTCCTAACTAATTCCGAGGGGTTGGATATTCATACGTCTCTCATAAATCTACATACAAAGAGAATAATAATATTTGACATCTTGATGTTCTTTACCTCTTTTTTTTTTCCTTTTCTTTTCTTCCTGTTTTCTTAGTTCTTGATCTTAACATAACTTTGGCGCAAAAGGGGAAAAAAATGAAAAAGAAAACACAACACGGCTTTGGAAAGTGTATAATTCACATGCTAGGAAACTGGACAAGAATTGATTCTTGGTACAAAGTGCAGTCGTATCATGCTCTTCTTCTTGTAATAATGGAGTTTGATTGTGGATTTTAGGTGCCATCAATATATATGTTGGGTCATGATATTTTCCCTCTTTGAGTCGAGTAAATTGGGCTTATTTATTTAATTAATCTATTCGGCCTTTATTATTGAACCTTGAAAGTCACTGGGCCTAGTCACCATATCACTTCTATTTAACCCTATGAAACTGGGTCGGTTTATTGGACTAACCCATTGAATCTTTTGATATCTATTATTTTGACTTGTAATGATGAAAAAGCATGACAATTGACTAAGACACCTGTCATGCATTAATGTGGATGGAAATATAGCCGGCCAAGAAAGATAACATAATGATACCTAAAGGTAGTGGGTATACAACACTCACCGATCGAGAATCCATCATATGAGGGGGTCATGTCGGAGGTGAGTGGGTGGCACTAAGATGGCAAGGCCGAGAGAGTACAACCTATCAACTAAGTCTTCACAAATGTGTGCGTTCACATTCATATACATATACACAACTAAGAATTATTATCTCTCTCGATACACTGTACATTACATCCTCCATTTTATTAACCTTGTGAACACGTATCTTCGACTCTCACGCTTTGAGCTATCCCCTCAAGCGGTCCCAAAAATTCGCCGAGCTTGTGGTGTTTATCGTATTTACTGTGTAGGATCAGGGCGTCTTACGTGATTAGGACGTTGGAGAAGATCTTGACGTTAACATTGGCGCTAGAAGGAGGGCTGAGTTCTAGTGTCATTAAAATTTTCAATCACAATTGTTTAACTTACTTTGGAAGATGGTGAGGAGTAGAGATGGTACGCCAGAAGGACAGGCGATGGCTGTTAGCTTGCCACTGCCTCGTGTTTCGGTAAAGGATCGTCTGAGTCCTTCTAAAAGTGCTCATGAGAGCACGGCCTCTAAGCATAATTCGGGTGATCTCCGTCCGAAGATCCATGGTGGAGCCAGACGGAGGTTGATCTTTGATGCGGATAAGGGGCATGATCGTGATCGGGGGCGAGCAGAGGGCTCACCGACTAAGACTCATCGTCGAAGTGGTCAGGAGGACAGAGCTGCCAAGTTGGCGAGGATGGCGAGGCAAGAAGCAGATAAAGTCTTGGAGGTTACATTAAAGCGAGAGAGAAGATATAAGCCGAAACAGATGCTTGGTGGCGGAAAGTTAAGGGGGCGAAAGCATCTAGCCATGTTCAATCCGGCGAGTAAACATAAGGAAATGCCACGGCGAAAGGGTAAAGAGCGAGCATTACTACACACGTGTCTAGGGATCGTTCTCACGGTAGGAGGAGATCGAGGAGCGAGAACTCCCATGACCTCGAAGAAGGCACTTTAGTGGTCGCTGGGTTCTCGATGTCGAGACGACGGCAGCGCGAGCGAAGGAAGTCGAGGAGATCGTGCGAAACCGTAAGAAGAGAACATCGGCGACCATTCTCATCATGAGGATGAAATTATGCAGCGGAGTAGATCCAGAAGCCCCACAAGGGCAATGAGATCGGCAGGAGGAGGTCGATCCACTCAGAGGCAGAATGTCGTTCAGGAGAAAGAGGTCTCCTCGCAGCCCGAAGGTGTTGATTTTTTAGTGAAGGAGTTGAAAGAGCTCCGAAATCAGTTGACTGAGGTTCAACAAGTGAAGGACACTCCGGGAAAGAAGGCATCCCCTTTTTTCTCGGATATTCTCAAGGAAAAGGCAGATATCACCAAGAAGTTGCCTCGTATGGAGAGTTACGATGGGTCCGGGGACCCTTACGACCATAGCTGAGCGTTCAATTCCATCATGGATTATTATGATTTCACTGATATTGCCAAGTGCCACACATTTGTTACGACATTGAGGAAAGATGTGAGGCAGTGGATGGGGACTTTGCTGTTAGATTCAATTTCCTCTTGGACCGAGTTTTGTGATAAGTTCCATGCCCGCTTTGGGAGCAACCGAAAGAGAGGGAAGCCCACTGGTTCACTAGCACAGGTCTGGCAGTTCACCAACGAGTCCTTGGGTCAATATGTGAAGAGGTTCAGAGAAGCAGTTGGTCAGGTGTCTGACCTCAATGATCTCCGGTAGTAGGTTTGTTTCGAGAATGGGCTAGATCTGGTAAAGTCCAAGAAGTTGGTGAAGAAGTTGATATTCCACCATCCAAGAAGAGCTGGCGAAGCTTTTGACAAAGCGAAGGATATATTGTTATAGAGGAGGCTATGAATAGCACAAACGTCCTTCTTGGATAGGTTAAAGGATCGCGAGATGATCCTAAGGCGGATGGCGATCGGAGAAAGGGGAGGATATAATGATGATCGGCGGGAGGGCGATTCGAAGAAGTTCAATAACTCATGGCGACGGAGGAGAGTATCCACTCTCTGCGTCCTTCGAAGGTGAATAAGGTTTACACCAAAATTTGAACACGGATAGCTTTCGGTGATTTTGGACCGGATCGAGAACCGGCCATTCTATGAGCCGCTTCGCGACCACATCAAGCCGAGGGAAATGCAACACCAAAATATTGTGGCTACCATCAATGCACTGGTCATAATCTTAATGAATGTTGCAATTTGAAAGATTTAAGTAGAGAGAAAATTCAAAATGGTTTCATTGGTTCAATCACGTGGCGGGGAGGGACCAACAAGATCGTGAGAATGTCGGCCGTCTTTATTGAGACGGTTCAAATGGTTCCACCCGTCAAAAATGCTCCAATACCACCGCCAAGAGCACGTCGTTGATGTAATAAGCTGGCGGATTCGGCGAGGAAGTTGGTAGGGAAGAAGATGAGAGGATATCTGGATTCGGTCACGTATAAAGTGGCTCCTCTCTCCCGGCTGAAGCAGACCTTTTCGAGGACCTGCTATTTCTTTCACCGATGCAAATTATCCTTCGAGCTTATCGAGCCGTATGAGGCGTTGGTGATCACAAATACAGTGGATTCGAGTAGATGTGAAGCGTGATGATGATAGACAATGGGTCTTCAGAGACATTTATATACCCATGCTTATTAGAGGATGCATCTTGATGGGCGGAAGATGGAGGTCTGGGCAGAGGCTCCTTTATACGGCTTTAAGAACGATCCCATCGAGTTGAAAGGCACCATCGAGCTCCCAGGTAATCTTTGGCACGACTCCTCAACAGTAGAAATAATATGTAAATTTTATGTTGTGCATGTAGATTGAACTTCTAACGCCATATTGGGAAGGCTTCTGTTGCATGCCTCTCTCAAGTCAGAACTTCCATCACTCACTTCAAAATCAAGTTCCCCACACGGCACTATGGAGTCGAATGGCGGGGGACTTAGATCCGGCCCGACGATGTTATAAAATGCACGGTTATTTCTTCCTAGAGTGGGGTCGTGCAACGTAAACAAACCATGGCAATTGAGATCGAGCCCTTCACTGAAAGTAGCTCGGAGACATTGGTAATTCCTGCAGGAGAGACGGAAAAGATCGAGCTAGTCCTTGGAAAGCCAGAAAAGACAGTGAAGATTGGTTCGGGTCTGCCAGAACCTATTCAGATAAACCTCATGGAGCTTCTTCGCTGCTATGTGGATATTTTTGCATGGGAACCACAAGACATGCCTGGAGTTAACCTAAATATAGCTGAGCATAGACTAGATGTAGATCCCTCGAAGAAGCCAGTTCGGCAGAAAAGACGGATTTTTGCACCGGAGCGACAGAAGATCATTGATGAGGAGATTGCAAAGCTGTTAGCTGCTGACTTCATCTATGAAATCGATTACCCGGAGTGGATGACGAATGTGGTGTTGGTGCAGAAGCAGAATGGAAAGTGGCGGGTTTGCATCGACTACACCGACCTGAATAAAGCTTGTCCAAAGGACTTTTATCCTCTACCCCATATCGACCAGCTCATCGATGCCACTTCGGGGTATGCATTACTAAGCTTTATGGATGCTTTTTCAGGTTACCATCAAATTTCCATGTGCAAGGAGGACATTCCGAAGACAACATTCATTACACACCGTTTGGTGTATGCCTATAAGAAGATGACCTTTGGCCTTATAAATGCTGGAGCCACCTACCAAAGAATGATGAATTTCATATTCGATAGACAGCTGGGGATGAACATGGAGGTCTATGTAGATGACATGATCGTGAAGAGCATGCGAGTTCGTAAGCATTTGAGACGATCTGGAGGAATGCTTCCATGATCGTCTGGCATCGCCGCCTAAGGCTCAATCCGGCCAAATCACTTTCGGCCTCGGTGCGAGCAGAAAGTTTCGGATATCTCGGTCGGTCGGAGGGCATCGACGCCAACCCGAGAAGATCCAGCCATTCTTGATATGAAGACTCCTCGATCGTTCAAAGACGTCCCAACGTCTGAATGGCGGATGCAGCCTCGAGGAGGTTTATGTCGAAGTCTGCGGAGAGATGATTCGCTTCTTGACACATCAAGGGCCAAAGAATGCGAAGACGCTCCAAATGGACTTCGAGCGTGAAGACGCCTTCCAAGGCATAAAGACATATCCGCTTTCCGCTCCTTTATTGGTGAAGCACCTAACATAGAGACCTTATATTTGTACCTTCTGGCAAGTTCGTTGGCGATTGGAGCGATCTTTGGTTCGGGAGGTCGATGGGAGCGACAGAATCGGCCTATTATGTCGATCACGTCTGAGAGATCGCGAAACCGGTACCCAAATATTGAGAAATTTGTCTTTGCTTTAATAATTGCTAATTTAAGCTTGCAATATTTTCAAGGTCGACTCCTGGTCGTTTTCACGGATCAGCCTTTAAAGAAAGTGATGGGCAAGCCAGAGGTTTCAGGGAGATTAGCAGCGTGGACTATGGAGTTGTCCCAATTTTTCATTGAGTATCATCCCCGAACCGCTATCAAAGGTCAGGCCTTGGCCGATTTTATGGTGGAGTGCTCGTTCACCGGCGGAGATCTTTGAATCGCCGTAAGCGAGACGTCCGTCGAGCGATTGTAGTTCTTCAGGACAGGGACGAGTGCATGGACGCCAGACTGTGAGATGGATCTCTACAATATTAGTAAAGGTGGAATTATCTTGACGAGTCCGGAGGGATTCAAAGTGCAGCAGGCCATCAGATTTGGGTTTAAAGCGACGAATAACGAGGCCGAGTATGAAGCAGTGTTAGCAGGAGTTCGACTGACGAAGAGTCTAGAGGTCCAGAAGATAATCATTTACAGTGACTCTCAGTTAGTCGTCAAACAACTATCAGGAGATTATGAAGCTCGTGGGACCAGGATGATCAAGTATCTGGCAGAATTAAAAGACCGACTTCAGTACTTCGCTTCTTATGAGTTTTAGGGCATAGAGCGTAACGACAATTCCATTGCCGATGCACTGTTGAAGTTGGCCACTACGGATGCAGATGTTTTCAACGGATCGATTTATTTAGAAGTTTTGTAGCAGCTGAGTGTTCAGCATGAAGCGGTGATGTGTATCGAGCGATCTAATTGCTGGATGACTCCCTACATCGAATATTTGGCAGATGACGTCCTTCCTTCGGATCAGATGCTGGCAAAGAAGATCAAGTACGAGTGCCAATTTTGTTCTTATTGATGGGGATCT
This sequence comes from Panax ginseng, assembly GCA_020205605.1. Lineage (NCBI taxonomy): Eukaryota > Viridiplantae > Streptophyta > Magnoliopsida > Apiales > Araliaceae > Panax > Panax ginseng. Next base: position 127,286,038 of record CM035144.1, read on the forward strand.
TTATCGATTGGCATTTTCGTCACCACTATTAAAGTGTCTGGTTCCGTTTGAAGCTGAGTATGCCCTTCGGGAGGTTCATGAAGGCATCTGTGGCGATCACATGGCTGCTAAGTCATTGGCGTACAAAGTTCTTGACTAAGGGTACTATCGTATGAACGATCTTCAAGGAAGCTACCGTATGTGAAGAAGTGTGAGAAGTGTCATTTCAATAATCCGATCCCACATCACCACGGAAAGAGCTATACTCCGATTCTATCTCCTATACCCTTCTTTGCAGGGGGTTGATATATTGGGTCCATTGTCAAAAGCTAAAGGGACGAGTTAACCGTAATAATTCTTATTGATTACATGTCCAAGTGGGTAGAGGCGAAGCCACTTCGGTTGATAACAGAGCAGGAATGTTTGAAGTTCATGAAAGAGTCCGTAATATTTCGCTTCGGAATTCCCAAAGTGGTGATATCAGACAATGAACGCCAGTTCGTGGGATCAAAATTTGAAGGATTTTTTAAGGAGCTGGGGGTTTAGCACAGAAAGACTTCGGTGGCTCATCCACAGTCGAACAGACAAGTCGAGGTGACCAACAGAATGACTGCCGAATCTGGATCAGCAGACCGATGAAGCTAAAGGAAGATGGCGGAAAGAACTGCTCAATGTTGTGGAAACTTTACCGACTACACCGAGGACCACCATGGATTCACCTTTTTCGATTGGCCTATAGTATCGATGCCTTAGTCCCAATCGAAATCGGATCTCCAAGTCTTGAATTGGTCCAATTCAAAGAGATCTACAATGACGAAGGACTGAAGGCCAACTTGGATCTACTAGAAGAAGTCGGAGAGGTAGCTTTGCTCAAATTAGTCGCTTATCAACGAAGAAGTAGCCAAACATTACAACAAAGGGTCAAACTTCATGATTAGTAGGAGACTTCGTCCTCGTAGGTCAAGATCTACGCCTCAAAACACGTAAAAGTTAATCCGAACCGAAGGGCCGTATGAGGTGATCAAGTACCAAAGCCAGGGACTTATCGTTTAAAAGCATTAGATGGATCCGAGATCAAGAACACTTGGCATGCAGGTAGGCTTCGAAAATATTTCCAATAGAGATCGAGTCAGTTTACCAAGAAGTCTGTACATGATTGTTCACCATCTATAAAAGTTCACTTTTCACAACCGATCCTCTTCTTATTTGTCCTAAGTTCACAATGGTGTAAGGAGGTATGGTCTGGACTCACCGGCCATTCGATGGTAACTTATCTATTTGTTGCTTGCCAAATATGGTAGATAAATCCTATGTTCTTTTATATTGCTTTTCTTGAGGGTGGTAAATCAATAGTCACCGAAGTAAGGAGGACGGGTGGACTCACCGACCATTCGATGGTAGCCTTTTCTATGGCGAGTGTCCTTATGGTTTTGTTATACCTGCGTGGTAGACAAATTCCATGATCCTCTTAATTTTGATTTACTGCTGGTGGTAAACAAAATGCACCTTTAGAGTAAGGAGGTATGGTGGGACTTCTTTGCCATTTGATGGCGACCTTTATTGTCGAGTGTCCCTATGAATTTGTGACCCCAGTGGTAGACAAATTCCATGATCCTTATATCTTGGTTCCTATATAATTGTTTCACCAGTGTGGTAGACAAATTCCATGGTCCTTATATCTTGGTTCTATATAATTGTTTCACCCCGAGTGGTAAACAAAAGTCCGATGGTGCAAAGAGGATCACCAATTCATCGACGACACGTACGCCCGATCTCACACTTCTAAACGATAAGTATACATTACTTTATTTTGTTCAAGTGTTGAGTTCGGGTTCATTCAATTCAGCCTTCATTAAATTCTATCCATTAAATTCGATTCACTTCATTTCATTCTTAATCGTTATATGCCTTAACTAATTCACAATTTAAGCTCAGTTCATTCAAGTCCATTGGTACTGAATTATTGACAAGAAACAAAAGTATTATCTTAAGTCGACATAACCAATGAAAAATTCATTAATAAATATTAGTTTGATTCAGATGCATAACGATAAACCTATTGTGCGTAAACATAAATTCCAACATAATTTCGAAACAATAGAGTCCCGGTAAAAGTTTTTAAAACAAAATCCTTAAACAATTTCCAAAATAATGTAAATTTTCACAAATATTCTTAAATAAAATCCAGGAAAGACAAGAGTATTCACTTACGATCATCCTCGCCATCCAAGAGTCGAGCAAAGTTGGATCCACGTTAGTCAGTAATCAACTTCTCTTTGCCACGACTCCGCAGAGAGCTCATAGCTTTTCTGAATATATCTTCATGATCTCTCCGTTAATCTCATCCGATGTCCGATACTCTTCACAGATCTGCTCAAGATCATCGGTCAAAGGAGGCCCAAGGTCCCAAGAGCCTCGAGTTCTCTTTGATTTCTTCTTCAAGCTTCGACGCTTATTCGGATGACGAGTTTCGCTTAGCTCTAGCTTTTGGATCGTTTTAGTCAAGATCTTAGCATCAACCTTTAACTCTTTGATCTTCTCCATCCTTATTTTTTCTCCTCTGAACCAAATCAACGTTCATCTTGACGATCTCCCCATATTGTGCTTTAGTTGACTTCAGTTCTTCATTGGATGTCTTCACATCTCCTTTGGTTTGGGCCAACTCCTTCCGAAGACCTTCATTTGTGTGAAGAACGCTTTCACGATGAGTCCTTTCCTGAGCCAGAGCAGACTTCAGGATGACATTCTCCTTTCTCATTGTCTCTTCTTCGGCTTCAGCTTCGATAGACTTTGGACGCAGACGTCCGAACACAGCATTCGCCTACGCATGTCCAACATTATTTGATCAGTTTCAACTGTATAAAAATTTGAATGGGAAGCGTCCGGTTCCGGGTCCAGATATTTATCAGACAGGGCCTTTCTGATTTGGGCCTCCTTGCCTCCTCTCATTTCATCTCATGAACCATAACCGCATATTTTTCGATTACTTCTCATTATGGACCTTTAGTAAAATATCATGGACCATTAATTTATTGTTTTCTATTAAACATTTTGTTCAACAAAAACTAGGGGGGCAATGTTGGGTCATGATATTTCCCTCTTTAATAGAGTAAATTGGGCTTACTTATTTAATTAATCTATTGGGCCTTCATTATTGAACCTTGAAAGTCACTAGGCCTAGTCACCATATCACTTATTTAACCCTATGAAACCGGCTTGTTCATTGACTAACCCATCGGATCTTTTGATATCTATTATTTTGACTTGTAATGATGAAAAAGCATGATACCGACTAAGACACACGCCACGCATTAATGTGGATGGAAATATAGCCACTTCAAGAAGATAAAATGAAGACCTAAAGGTAGTGGGTATACAACTCGGTCCACGAGAATCCATCATACGAGGGGCTATGTCGGGTAGTGGGTGACACGAAGAACCCAAAAGAAAGTACAACCTATCAACTAAGTCTTCACAAAATGTAGTCGCTCACATTCATATACACATACGACAACTAAGAATTATTATCTCTCTCAATACACTAGACATTACATCTTCCATTGTTAACCTCAGTGAACACGTGATAATCGACTCTCACGCTCGAGCTATCCCCCGGCTAGTCCGTAGTACCAAGTTCTTGTGGTGTTTATCGTGTTTATCGTGCGAGATCGTATGCCTTTACGTGATTGGGGCGTTGGAGAAGATCTTGGCGTTAGTAATATATATATATATATATATATATATATATATATATATATATATATATATATATATATGATGCTCGATCAGTCGTATCCTTTATCTTACTCATCCGTTCACCCCCTTTAATGATTTTATTTCGACGACAGTTTGGTCATACAACCGTCGTCTATATATTTTTTTAGCTACGCTTATATGTCAGTCTCGCTAAAAAGTATAGATGACGGTTTGTAGATGATCAAATCGTCACGGGTCCGTCATTAAAGGGGTAAACACGCGTGATGAGTAAGATAAGGGTATGACTCTGATCCTCGCTCTCTTTCTCTCTCTATATATATATATAGAAGCTCCATTCACAAAGAACTCATTGTCGCGGTGAAACAATCTCTTTTACCCTTAATTTTTTTTTTTTTTTTTTTGTTTCAGCCGAAATTTCAACAGATTAAAAAAGGGAATGAAACCCCCCATATATATATATATGTGTGTGTGTGTATGTGTGCATTGAATTATTGCATGAATATTCTTCTCAGCTTTGTTTGGAGCTCGACGATGAAACAGCTCAATCATAATATAAAATTTTAATTACTCATTCGGAAACAAATAATTACTTCTTCTCAGTAATATGGAAGTATTTTTGTGCTTATCGAGATTAAGAAATAGAATGAAAATTTTAATTTTATTTTTTGAAAAATATATTTTGTTTTAGAGATGCAACTCTCACTCCGGGATGTGTGTGTATATATATATATAGTATATAGTATTACTACTATAATATTACAACTGCTGTGACCAATAGAAACTAGGGACTTATTGGCAGGCCTGCTAAATTAAAACTTTGTAGACTTTGTTTAGTAAGATTATTGTGTACGTATAAAAAACAAGGATTAGTTGGCTTGGCATTGTATGCTACGTTTGCAATAAACCCTAGATCGGAAAGTTAATACTAATAAACTTGTTACCTGTCCATTCAAACCCTAACAAACAGTGCCTATTTGAATTTGACAGACCTAATAATAATAATGGTGTAGTTGTGAGCACGTTGGACACTGTACGATTGGAACTTCTTGTATATATTCAAATTCTTAAAAGAGTAAACACTATACCGACCTTTTCCACATAAATTAATGTAGAATCTTAGTATAATTAAATTAGGCTTCTAAGTTAGTTAAGAATTTGAATATTCAAGGAATTAATTGGCTATAAAATCATACATACATATATATATATATATATATATATATATATATATATATATATATATATATATATATATACTGGTCAGGATCTTAAGTTTTGTTCAACTCACATTAGAACTCATTTCCTCTTTAGCGACGGACTCGGCGATTTGATCATACAACAAATCATATACAATCAGTAAATGCATTTCTTTTAGCGACGCTATATGTTGTTCATCGCTAAAAGTATAGACTTACGGTTGTATGACCGAATCGTCAAAATTGTCAGTCCGTCAGAAAGGAGGATGAACTTAGGTGAGTTGGATAAAATGAACTTAGATCCGAGACTATATATATATATATATATATATATATATATATATATATATATATATATATATATATATATATCAAAACAACTACAAAGGTTGTTGATTAATTATTCAATAAAAAAATGGTTTTCCATAATTAAGTTTTTTAAAAAGTACATGAATCTACCTTAGATAGAATGGTTTTAGATAAGATTCTTCCAAGTGGAATTTTTTTTCTCAAAATTTTGGATTTTTTTTAAAAAAAAAGATGTTTGATTTCTAATAAAAAAATAAAATAAAAAGCCTCACTTTTAATTTTTTCATATATATATATATATATATATATTTATATATATATACGGAGAGGTTCTAAAACTAACCTTAAAAAGCGAACCAAAGATAAATCGTAGTCTTTGGTGTATATGGCGACAGTTCAACCTGGTCACCAAAGACTACATGGTTATGGCGACGGATCGAATCGTCGCTATAGACACCAAAGACGACGGTTCGTCTTTGGTTCGCTTTTTAAGGTTCGTTTTAGAACCTCTCCGTATATATATATATAAAGAAACAGTCTGTTTTTCTAACATATCGGGTTGTCAGCTAGCGGAACGTCACTATAGTATAAAAAGCCGATGCTATAACTTTGACGACGGTTCACATCGTCGCTATAACTCAAAAAATTGGTCTTTTTGAGATTTAATGACAGACGAATTGTCATTATAACTAGTTCGTCTTTTGTTCATTTTTTTCGATTTATTGGAGAAATTTTTTGTGTAAAGAAAAATGTTGAATACCTACATTATATCTGGTTTCAAAAAGGGGTTAGCATTTGATCACTTAAATTAAAAGGTTTGTTACTAAAGAAAGTAAATATTATCAGATAGGAGTTATTCTTAGTCAATATCAATTAATTACATCTCTAAAATAACAAATATCATTGTAAAATATGTTGAAGAGTGCCTGTAAATTCTACTATACATATATCTGTTATATATATACTAGCGATAACCCATGGCTGAAGGTACTGTATAATTCAAAAAAACAAAATAATGACGAACACAAAAAAATGAAGCACTGAATATGGATGTAGGTGAGGAGGGAGAACCAAGAGTGAGAGAGTGAGGAGGGAGAATCAAGAATGAGAGAGTGAGATGATGGATGTGGATTTGAATTTTTGAGAGATAAATTTTTGGCCGTCGGATGTTGAAGCCTCAAATAATTTTAGATCGTTGGATGTTGAAGTCTAAATTGATTTGAGGCCGTTGGATGTTAAAGCCTTAGAATTTGAGTCGTTCTATTTTATATTATAGATATATAAGTATATATAGTCCGTTTCTCCAACGGATCGGTTTGTCAACGAACTAGCTATAGCGAATGTTCAATCCGTCACATGACATGTAAAGCCGAAACAATATAGTTATGGTGACGGCTTACACCGTCATATATATCAAAAAAATCTATCTTTTGTGATTTTCATGACAGATTGAATCGGTCCGTTGGAGAAGCGGACTATATATATCTATATATATATATATTTATATATATTATGAGAAAAGAGAGTGTCTTAGAGCATTCGCAACAGTTTCCTTATCTCTATCCTTACTCTGTAGTGTTATTGGGTCATTCTGTAGGATAGAGATTCAATTTTTTCACTATGTACCCAACAGGTTCCTTATATTGATTCCTTAAATATTAAATTTTGAAATTTAAAAGTTAAAACTTGAAAGTTCCAACAGTCAAATCATGTTTTAAACGTTGTAACTATTTTTTTATTTAACAGTAATTGTTGTTTGAATTTAAAATTTGCAATTATTTTAATTTAAAAATAAATATTGCTAGAAATCAAAATGTGCAACGATCATTATGTATTTATGAGAACTAAAACAACATTATTTTAATTATAAAATAATAAAATTTATAATTAGTAGTAATATTTTTACAAAAATGATCAAAATCAAAATTTGATGATTTTTAATTTTTATAGTTCTCTTCTTCTTCTCTAAATCCTCTGTTTAAAAAATAAAAATGAGTGAATTTGATAGGCATGCATACCCAAATCAAAGAATTAAGTGAGAGAGAAAGATCATTTAACCAACATAAAATCACAATAAATAGGGTGTGAAATGTCATTTTACATAAATAGGGAACGCTCTTTTGATTCCCTCACCCTGAGGAGTCAAATCATATATAGGGATTAAAATAGAAAATCATATAAGGATAAGGAAACTGTTGGATATTGATTTATTTTTATATTCTTCAAATGTAGAGATAGAGAGTTTATTGAAGAATCTGTTATGAATGCTCTTAGACAAACTAATATAAGCTTGTGTGTCAATCACTTAATTAATACGACGTAATTTTAATTAATAAAATATTAAAATGTCAAAAAATGAAAAAAATGACGTGCTTGTCATTAACAAAAATTCTTAAAAGACCCTCTTTTTTTCTCATATGTTATTTTCTCTTGTATTAATATTGATGTTGTGATGTTACAAACAATATTTATTTTATCTTTGATTTGATTTTTGTATTCTCCCCTTAATTAAAAATTCAATGTTAAAAAATATCTGAACTTGGTATCAATAAAGAATGTTTTAGGTCGTTTTTTACTCTGTCAATAATTTAATTAGGGAATTCTATTAATTAAATTTCCCCGGATTCTAAAAGAAGACTGCTCAAATTTTCTTCTTGTCATCTAGCTAGCCTAATGCAACAGTAACACATAGTTTTTTACGGTACGTGTGTATATATATATATATATATATACTGTACTGCCGACTTGAAATTTGTAATACCATTTCAAAAGTATTATTATTATTTCTGGACAGATAATTAATACAACGAGCGAGGTAGATATATAAGCAAGTCTTGTGGCACAGATCAGAGGATTGAAACTTCCGTAGCCCATACGACACATCATTTTTGTTGAAAATGATTATTAATCTAAAATTAATATATATATATATATATATATATATATATGAAAAAAAAAATATGTACACACTGCCATTACATGAAGAGACTACGACGGTTTTTTTTATATAATGACGGTTTCAATTCGTCATCAAAGTTTATTCAGGCTATATATGACAATTTACTGTCACATAAACTAAAAAATCTGTCGCAATAATTTTATCATGTAATGTCTACACAATCACAGTATATACATATAAATTTCTATATATATATAATTTTGAAAGGAAAATTATTGACCACAGATTCTTTATCAATATACGTACATGCAGTTACACCACCATAGCCCATAGGCCAGGTTGCTTTAATTGGAGGGAAAATCATGCACCATATATATATATAGCTAGCTAGCCTCTGCCTCTTGCTGTACGTACATGAGCAGGATATATATATATATATATATATATAAGCCAATTAAGTGTAGTAACTTTTTCGTCACTCTTGCATGCTCAATTCAACTATATAACTAAAACCTTTTTCTTTCCGGTAAATTAACTAACAAAATTGCATGTATCGAGTAAAAATTAAAGCAATGATGTTTTCGGACGGACGGACGGACGGACGGACTGCTGTAAAATATTTGTGGTTGTATTTATTAATTTATTGACTGAAACATATATAGATAGATTTCAAATTTTGATTATATATAGATACGTTTAATATGACGTGCATGTGGTTAAGTTATTTAATTACATTACCAAAGAAACTAAGTACAATTAACGCCTTCTAAATTAATGGGAGTGAGGATTAGGTTCGGAAATTAAAGAGAAAATTATAAATAGAAAAATAAATAAAAGGTTAACCAGCCAGCCAGCCAGCCCAATCTTAAAATGCAAGTTAGCAACTTTGATAGCATGCAACCCTATCAGGTACAAACCCGGTCTTCTAGAAGTTTGTTTTTTAACATACGATAACCACCATTATATATTGCATACCCAGCTTCCCCCGAATAAGGAAAGCATAAATAAAAATAGGTTTTTTTTCTTCAAAATTCTCCCTACTTGGAGAATCAAGACTCACATTTGTAATTCACTACTATTTCTTCTTTTTTTAAAGTAATTAATTAAATACTCCTAGCTATTAAAAGTTCTAAATAAATACGAACAAATTCCCCTCACCCTCAAGCTTGCATGTTGTGCATAAATCACTGTACTCTCTTTATATATATATATATATATATATATATATATATATATATATATATATATATATATATATATTCAAGTATCTTCTCTGTTTTTTCCTCCCATTTCTTGTCCATCTTTCCCTTTAATGGACACAAAAATGCCGGTGGCTATTCCATTGGCAATGGATCGACAACGAGCCATGTGGCGAATGCGGCTGGAGTCGGCCCTAAGAACTGCCGTGGCATGCACCATAGTGGGCTACACCACCCTCTATGGTCCAGCCCACCTCCGTAGCCAACTAGCATTTCCAGCTTTTTCCTACTTAACGACCATACTAATAGTATCGGATTCGACCCTAGGAGACACCCTAAGGGGATCTTGGCATGCCTTTTGTGCCACTCTCCAAGTGGTGCCACTCTCTATGTTAAGCCTGTGGGTTATAGGACCGGCTAGGTTCTCCGCTGGCGGTGCCGCCATAGCGGTTGCGGTAACCGCCTTTATGGTGGCGGTGCCTGAAAGTAGACAGTTGTTGTCTAAGCGGATTGGTTTTGGGCAGCTTGTGATTGTCTACGTTGGTGCCGTGGTTTATGGGGAGCGGGCCGGAGCGGTGATGCACCCTCTTCATGTTGCATCAAGTACGGCTCTTGGTGCTTTGGCTTCCATCATGGCTATGTTGTTACCGTACCCCCGCCTAGCCATTTGTGAGGTAACTAACTACGTACGTCATCATATATACTAGCTCGATCTATTAATTTAAATAAATACCCCCATGGCATATATATAATTAATACCGTCTCATCCACCGTTCCGGCCTTCTATATATTTTTGTCATATTAAATTTTCACTTATTATGATTACAAAATAATTAAATTATGTGTTAAATATATAGACTACTCCATGAGTAAATTTAAATTCCTACTCACCAATAAATTATTTAAAAAATTCAAACTCACCGATAAATTATTTAGAAGTTCATTCAAAATGTCATTAATTCTTTGTATAAATGAGTAGTATAGGAATAAATAATGTGTTTGCATATAACAAATATAAACTTAAATGCACATAATTATAAATATATTATCTACTTCATTTTACATGAATCTCTATACATACAACTTATGATCTAGAGATGTTAATATTTAAACGTGTATTTTTTGTTTGGAAATTAACCAAAGCTAGCTGGAACTAGTTTCCTCCATTTTTGTGTTAAATTTATCCGGTAAAAGGCACAATTAATATTATAGATCATTAATTGTCATAGAGAGGGGTCCAACTTTTTACAGGTGTAATTTTGGTCAACGTCTTTTCCTCAATCGTAAATGACTTGTAACCTTGTAAGCAAGCATATTCCGCAAATTGAGAATTTTGAGACCTGCAACATATCAGGATTTAAGAATAATTAAAACCTTATGATCCCCAGTCGGTTTTAAGGATTGGAGAGATGTTCAAAATAATTAATTCCACGACAAAAATTTCAGGTAAGGAAGCTATTCCAGTTATATACTCAAAATGCTTCAGAAAAAACGAGTCTGTTTATCAAAGCCGTCTTAAGCCAAGACGATCCATCTGCAGCAGCAGAGGTCATGTCGCAATCCAAGCCTTTTGTTGAAACTGGAACCAAGCTTCTTCAGAGTATCAAACTCATACAGGTAGCAACTGCTTTTGCTTATACACAAGCAGGCCCACAAAAAGAAGATAAAGAAAAGAAAAGAAAAGAGGCTCAATCACATATCATAAATCATCTTTTTTTTGTTTCCCAATTACTCGAAGAAAGCCATTTATTTAATATACTTTGTCCACACAGGAGGGTGTGCAGTGGGAGAGACCGCCGATCAGAGGCTTGCAACACCACTCCATAAATCCTGGAGATCGACTGCAGGACATGGAAACAACGATACGAGGGATGGAAATGGCTCTAACTTCTTGTCCTTCCTTTCCTGTGAGCATAATAGATCAGAAACTCAGGACTAATTTACTATTTGTGGATACACAACTTGGAAAAAAGATCGGGGAAGCTCGGTGCTTTTTACCTACTGATGAAATGACCAGTTCAGAAACAACAAATGAACTTTTTGACAAGTCCCTCCAGTCCCTTACAACCATTTCCCAAACACAGAAAGATCTATCCATGTTTTTCTTTTTATATTGCATAGGACTCCTAGTTGATTCAACCAGAGCCCAAAGTTTGAAATCACCTTCAGATAATAGTCAGAAATCTGGCCTTGAAGAATCGACAGCTTCACAAGAACAAGCTAAAGGTTACTTTAAGAGGATCTGCAATATTTCCAATATGATCCCAAGTAGGAAAGGATTGATATTTGCAATCAAGTGCTCACTTTCTTTAGGTCTCGCCGTGTTTTTTGGTTTGATTTTTAGCAAGGAAAATGGTTATTGGTCTGGGCTCACCATCGCCATCAGTTTTGTGACAGGTAGACAACCAACATTCACAGTTGCCAATGCTCGAGCACAAGGGACAGCAATGGGGTCAGTCTATGGTGTTCTGGGCTGCTTTCTCTTCCAAAAACTAACTGAAATAAGATTCTTATTTCTACTACCTTGGATAATATTTGCCAGTTTTCTTAGACACAGTCGAATGTATGGCCAAGCCGGTGGAATTTCTGCTGTTATAGGAGCACTATTAATCCTAGGCAGGAAGAACTATGGCCCTCCAGATGAATTTGCCATCACTAGACTCACAGAAGCTTTCATTGGATTATCGTGTTTGATCATTGTAGAACTTGTCCTGCAACCAGCAAGAGCGGCAACTCTCACAAAAAGTCAACTCTCCAGGAGCTTGGGGGCACTAGAAGAATGCATACAACAAATGGGTTTTCACTCGGGCCAGAAGGATATGCCTGAATATCAAAATTTTCTGGTATTGAGAGAAAAGCAGAGAACACTGAAATTGCATGTCAATGACCTAGATGAAATCAGTAAAGATGCTGAAATGGAGCCTGACTTTTGGTATTTGCCTTTCCGTGCTGCATGCTATGACAATCTCCGGGGAACATTATCAAAGATGGTCGATCTATTGCATTTTGTAACCTGTATATTGGAAATCCTCCCACAAGTATCACAAAGATGTGGTGTTGCCTGGAGGGAGCTCCAAGAACCCATGATCAGCGATCTACAACTTTTCAAGGAGGATGTAAGCTCTTCTCTTAAGTATCTTGAGAAAATCACCATGATCAAGTCCCTTGCAATCTTTGAGAAACAGCTGCAAGAAGGAAAAATATTTCATGACCTTGAGGCAGGACAACTGCCTAACAGGAATGTGCTTAGTTCCACAGGATGTGGCAAAGCAGCTGAAAAGATTTCAAATTCTTATATTCAACATTCAAAGGAGGTGGCTAAGAAAGTTTGTGCCAATGAATGTGAAGAGGAGCTTAAAGGGAAAATAATTCTTTGTTTGGGTTCCTTGGGTTTCTGCATAAACAGATTGATGAGGGAAACAAAAGCTATTGAGAGTGGAATAAAGGAATTGGTTAGATGGGAGAATCCTTCTAGACATATAAACTTCTATGAACTTTCTTGTAAAATAGATGCAGCATTTCCCTAATGACTCTAGCACACCCACTCTACTATTGATAAGAGTATAATGGGTTATGAAAGTAGTGAAATATGTAAGAGCTAACAGCATATGGAAATTCTTTCTAGTAAATATAATCAACTTACAGAAAAAGGAAAATAAATTGATAGTCAAAGACAACAAATATGTCAACACCCTTTATGATAGATATGAGAAATAAAATAAATAAAAATTGATAGATAAGTGTATATGTGTGTTTATATGTAATGAGTCTTTCCGTTTATCTAATAAATATAAGCAGTTAAATACAACTCAAAGCTTCAAAATGTGGTTTGAAATAAATTTAAAAAATCTAGTTGTGAAATAGCTGTATAAATAAATCTAAACTGGCAAGGCATATCCACGGCAAGCACATACCAAAAAGAAACCTATATTGTCCATCATATTATGGTCAGCCATCGCATAATGATAACCAATTGCCAGTATAAATACAAATATGCCAATAAAAATGGAGAAGAAACACAGGTCCTGATCACCAATTATCTACAATATCATGCGATTCCAAGCTCTTCTCTTCAACATTCAAAGGCGGTTGGCTGAAAAATTTCAGGCCAGTGAATACGAGGAGGAACTTAAAGGAAAGATGATTCTTTGTTTTGGTTCATTGTATGTTCTGCATCAACTGTTTGACGAGGGAAACAAAAGAGATTGGGAAATGAATTGATTACTTCGGAGAATCTCTCCAGACACAAACTTCTACGAAATTTCCTGCAAGACATGCAATACAAATTATCTCCAAGGTTTGAGATTGTTCATGAGTAAAATGTCAGAGAAAAATTATGATAGCAAAATAGAAATTTTTTCTAGTAGATGCAAACAATTAATAAATAGGAAAAAATGATTGAAAGAAATTCAATTTAAGCCCCTTCAGAATAGATATGAGCATCAAATATTACACATAATGAATGATAAGCAATTACCAGTACGAATATAAAGATACCAAGAAAATTGGCGAAAAAACCCAGATCCTGATCATCAATCATCTGCAACATAACATGCAAGAAAAACAAGAACTTTTAGATTGAAGATTCAAGAATGAAGAGCATAATAATACAATTTTCTGTTTTAAGGGTTATCACTAAAGTAGCAGACCCCCGCACTGTGTGCTGTAGTCATGGATATTAAATTTAATTTAAAGGTCCATAAGAAAAATACTAGAATAATTTGACAGGATAACTAGCATACCATAATCAAGGTCTTGTTCTCAGGGGTACATACTAGCATGAATAATCTCACTTTATGGGTACTATGAAACAATTGGACGTTGAAGTCACTTGTCATCTTGCCAGCCAGTGCAACTATGATACAAATTGACCAGGAAAAAATCAAATGCAGCTCCTTTTGTGAAACAGAGGGGGGGTATATGATTCAGAAGGTGATCAAGCATCCAGAATTTGATGAACATCATCACCATTGCTTTTTGTATTTAAGCACAGCAATTTGCCAATTACCACATGTTTGGTATTTTGTTACCCTGTGCTTATGGAGCAGAGACAATATGGATTTGAGAAGGAAAAAGAAAAAGAATCCTCCACCAGTAGTCAGAAATAGCACTTAGCCACTCACATATAACCTTCAAAAAATACTACTAAAGCATTTATTTATGATCTTTCAAACCAGAAAAATGAAAAGTAGTATCAAAGCAGTGCACTTTTGTTCCACAACTTTCTTGGCTGAACTGACAAGGTAGGAAACAAAGAAAACAAAAAGGGCCTCTAGATTACAGTAGCATTACAAGCTTTTTTCTTCTCTGATTTAAGTAGAAATATATCTTCAAGCATGCAAGTACTCAGAGAGATTCACTAGCCAATTGACGATAACTGGTTGATGCCATCAATTTGTTTGCATTGCTTCTGCATAATACTTCTCCAAATCAGTATCAAGGTCTTCAGTAGATACCTTTTCAGATGCCTTATCCCCATGACCTCTACCTCGTTCTCTACCCCTCGTGGGTCTGTTACCACCTTGAAGTCGTGCCATCACTCCACCTCTTCCTTCATTTCTGTATCATCGTATAGTAGAATCAATAAAACCCAACTGGCCAATTTATCAAAGAGTAAATCTGACATGAGAAGACTGAAGGGAGCTATAACAATTCAAGAGAATTACACCGAGTATAATTTGACCGAATCCCTTCCCAAAAGAAAAAATAATTAGTAGGCAAAAACCAGAGTTTAACATTAGATACTCCTATATAGCAATGATCACATCCAAATAGATCATCAAAGCAAAAACTGCCAGTAATCACAATGCAAACACATAAAATGATTACGGTTAAGTTATTAAAGTTTCTAAAAGGTTTCTTGAAAGATCTCAGAAAGCAATTATCATAGTTCCATGACACCTATAGTAACTACTACTTACCTTGTTATAATCTTCTATATTCTTCACCCCACAATTGTACTGCATTCACAAAACCTAAGGACCTGAGGATATTCAAATATACATGTGCATACTTTTTTGACGCTGTACGTACGATGTTAAAATAGAAAATTATAATCCTTCACTAATACATCAACTCCTATATGCGGTTTAATGTCATTTATAGATACTTTGCTACATCTTAATGAGCTATCTATGGATCAGGTGATAATTTCAATCTTTAACGAAACTAACTTAAGTTTATCTTAAAGCACAGATTGTCTAGAAACATGGATCAGAAAAATAAAAAATAAAGTATCCACACGGCAATGTGACACGTAAATTGTCACAAATAGAAGGGTATTATGACTCATAATACTGTTCTATAACCAATACTGGGGGGTGTTCATTGGAAAATTACTGTACCGAACCGGCCTGAACCGGTTACCGAAAGTAACCAAAATTATGTACCAATATCGGTACCGATTGGACCGGTATCCCGTACCGGAACAGTACCGATTTTTACCCTTATATTTAGGAAACGAATTGAAGCAGTAATCCCATCAATGGTATATTGGTGTTGCGGCAAAACAACATCATCATCCAACAACTCTACTCTGCAATAAGACTATAGCCCATCTCAAGCAAAACAACATCGCCGGAAAAAATAAAAAGAAACAACCCAACAATCATCACCAAATCTTTTAGCATAAACAAGAAATAAATCAACCACAACCATGAGATTTATCAATAAATCAATCACAACCATGACATCTACCAATAAATCGACCAACGGATCCACAACCATGAGATCGAGACGACAACTTCTCCAACTCACTGTTAGCAAAGAAACATAAAAAGGAGAAAAAAAAATAAGAAAGAGAAATAAGAAGACAATACATGCAAATGCAATTGTTGATTGATGGACTCCATAGCTTATTTTATCAAATTACTTGCATAATTCTTCGATTCATTGATGGTCTGAGTCTGAGTCTCTGAGATGGGTTTACTTTGATGTTCATGTTTTGCCTTTGTTAAGAGAGAGAAATAGCAGAGACTATATGCAGAGAAGTGGGGAAGTGAGAGAGAGAATCAGAGAAGAGGGAAAGTGAGAGAAGTGGGAAAGACGGGGGCCCACCATAAGCATATATATAATGTATTCAAATGGAAACGAACAATCGATATATTCGGCATATACTAAGTATAAGAAAAAGGTTACTGTACCCGAGCCGGTTTACCTGAAAAAATTACCGGTACGTCAGTATGACCGGTATCGGGATACCGAATTTATCGAATGATTTGAACAAGCCTAACCAATACTCTCTCTTTCCTAAAAAAAAGAGCAGTACTTTTTGTTGACTTTTTAACCTCAAATAGTAATGTTTGCATTCGACATACTTAAATTAATTATTCAATGATCTTTTTACAAATATCAAACTTTATACACAAGAATTTGTTACTGAAAATTAATTAATAAAATTATGTCAAAGATTGTCCTATTATAGTCAAATGAAAATTCAACAAAATATGAAGCAAGAACAGCAGCTGCTCTGCTGCTATAATTTGAGAAAATATAAGATTCTTTCAGCTGAATATTACTTATAAAAAAAAAACAGAGTGAGCATATATTTATTACAAAGAAGCAAAGCTACATGTATTCACTAAGACTGCATATATATACATGTACAACGTTATTATACGACAATATGGTAATTGGGAGAATAACTCTATTCTATATATTTTTTAAAATAGGTAATATAATCTTATTCAATTACAATTACATTAAATCCAAATCTGAGTATCTAAGGTCCACAATTTATGGTGGCATAGTCAAAAATGGAGTGTAGAAGTGAGGCATATATGAACACTGCAAGAGCCGAAAAGTCTTGGAAAAATAGAAGTTCTCAATTAACATGGCAGATTAAAAAGATTTAGAAATATAGGTTTGTTCCACTAATCAACCCTTGTTTGGTGAAGTGGTTAACCCTTGTTTTAGTCCTATGCTTATACTTAAAATATATTTTCTAGCCTCTATAAAGGAAAGAGATAGACCTCTGGCTCAATGTATAAAAATTATCCCCCTTCCCCCCGCCCTTCTCCTCCAGTAGTCTTCTTAAACAGATTGTGTACCACACAGGGAACCCAATGGCAAATGCATTCCTTGGATGTGTGCAGAGGTCCAAAGAAACAATATAATTTTTCAGTATCCATGCAGCATAAAATTGTACTATTTTTCCTTGCTTAGTATTCACTCTAGACTATATGGTAATCATAGGTATGACATTTAGCACAAGGATTTTCTATAAAATAAAACAAAAACTAGGACAAAGATTAATTAATTGGACAGCTGTTTGCTCTCCTTTTGAGTAAATATGATATAAAAGGTTAATTCAAATTGTTCACTATCTTTTTTAATGATTCAACATGTATATTTCTGGTCATAGTTTTCATAAAGTTGAACAAACTATCTACATTCAATAAATTGCTGAAAAGTAACAATTACTTACATAACTGATAATGCACACAATAGAATGATTTATTCTCATTATCCTATTTGTCCTACTATATAGTCTAAGGGGATTCCGTACCACTTGTTTACTTTCCCTCAAGGAATCCCATAAACATGAATACGATGATTCATATTTTAATCTATCTGTTACTTACTGTTGTTACCCATGCAAACCTTTACAAAACAATTAATAAAATAAAAACTGTATTACTGTAAAGGTGGGGCAAACGTTGCTTCAAATCTATGCCTAGAAATAACAAAAAGAAAAAAAGGAAAAAAGAAAAAGAGTACTACAGAAGTTAAAATAAAAATCCTAAAATCGCATTAAGTTAATAACAGACTCTATCTCAACTGTGGCTTTTGTGGCCTTCATCTTGATGTATTGGCCAGATACACAATATCTGTCTTAAGTTTTGATGGATGGGGTTTGTACTAAAGAAGAAGAGCTCAAGCAACAATCAATAGAAAGAAGAGCAGACAAATAATACAAATCACCAATGGAGTAAAAGAGGAGGGAGAGGAGAGCATCTTATGACTAAGAAAATACCATTGGAAGATCACAAATAAGGAAAAATTTGTTGCACCAAGCCACCACTTATCTTCTAAATCTTCAAGGGTCAGTGCATCACTCTCATAATCTCATTGCTATCTCTTTGCTCAAAAACTTTCTCTACAATGTCAATCGCTACATTGACAAGGGGAAGTCTAAGAAAACTATGGAATTCAAAGCAACACAGTTTCAGGAAGATACTATTGATTCTCTCGTCTGCGTTTGATATTCAATTTCTAAAGGTATAGATATTATCGGTGCTATCCATCCTCTCTTTACTGCATGTAAGAAAATCAACAAGACTTGTCAAGGATTGACGCATATACCTAACACAAAAATTAAGAGAAATAAAGACAAACCTCCTTCGTGCACCATTTCCATATCCCCTCGAGCCTTTTGTGGACGGAGTTATAACATCATACACTGCATTATTTGCTCCTACTGTCTCAATTTTCATAGGCTTTCCATCTAGTTGAATATTATTGTACCTCTTGACAGCTGCCTCAGCATCTTTCCGCCGTGAGAAGACAACTTCTGCCGTTCCCTAAGAGAAATAATTTTCTTAACCAGAAAGAGACAAAAATCAAGGGAAGCACCAGATAAAGCCAAACTCTTGGGGTACCTTTGATCGTCCACTCTTATCATAATCAACTGAATATCGTTTTAAGTCACCAACCTCTAAGAAAAGCTCCTGAACAAAATTAAATTAGTTAAACCACAGATTTTACTATCATTACAGCTCTCATGTTTTTCTATCATACGCAAAAGGTCGAAGACAGTTACAACAAGTAAATCACTGCTTAACTATAGATATTTATACAAATAACAAGGACGGACAATGTTAGCCAGTTGACTAATACAAACAGGCAAACACACAAAAGAGATGATATAAACTAGTATAACAAATAATGACATAAAAATTCAACCAATCAACCAATGACTATAATTGTTAGAGAAACAACCGCCTTTTTTCAAAAATTTGGTTTTAGAAAAAGACCTAATATCAGATTTGTCGACTTCATTACAAGATCAGATTTGGCTTCACTGCTTCGATCGCGAAATCTATCCTGAAGACTTTCCAGGTAAATTGTTACTTCTCTAATTCTTCTTCTCCTTCTCCTTCTCCTTCTCCTTGATCGCGACTGTCCAACGTCGTTCCTCTTCTCCTGATTTCTTTTCTTTTTTCTTTTCTGTTTTCTTCTCCGATTCTCTGTTTTTGGCTCTTCTCTATTTACTTTTCTTTTTTCTTTTCTGACTTCGGCGTCTGTGTTACTTCTTTAATTTTTACTTCATTTCCTTTTCAACTTGATTCCTGATCATTTAGCCTACATGTGAAGCAACTGCCATTTCAGGTTATTTGCACAAAACAACTGCCTCAGGTTTACAAAAACCTCGTGGTTAATGACTGGAAGTTTACAATAGCAGCAAATGAAGAGAACAAGTGTCGAATCAATGACTACATAAACATAACACATACGGGGGACTAGAAAAAAAAATTAACAAAAAAAGAAATAGATGTTCTTGTCTTGTTTTGTTTTGTTTTGTTTTTAAAAGCATAAAATCCAGATGTTACAAATGTTCTTGTTTCCAATAACTAAAAAATTTACAACCAACTCCATCTTACACATTTATGACACCCTAATAATTCATATTAAGGTTTCCTATAGTGCCACAAGCAGCTAAGTGCATATAAATTCAATTTGCATACAAAAGTACTAATTCGTGGATATTTGATTGTAAACTGATATCTGATAACCTATCAAATGATTCACATTATCTATCAAAAATTACTTTGATTACAAATTCACAAAACTATAATTAAAGGATCATACCTTGATATCTTCATCAGAAACCACATATTCCAAGTTAGAAATCAGGAGTTTGGTGCCAGTTTCTATTGCCGAAACTCTGTTAGCTCGAGCCGGATAAGCAGCAGCATGATCTGCAAACATATCGTGTTGCCACTTGGTCTCTGGTGCTTGAACCTTTCACATTTGAATAACACAATTAGCAAAAGGAATCAAATTAATTAGGCAAAAAAACCATAGGTTATTCTTAAGCTCACCGTTCCGTGAGAATACGGAGTAGTTCGGTTAGCGGTGCGATTGGGGAATCGACGGGATGGTCCAGGGCCGGAGTTACGAGGTCGGGATCCTCCTCTGCTAGGGTTAGGGTTAAGAGGTCCTCCACCGTCAGATTTCTTCTTCTTGTTCATCTTTATCATATCGTCAAGAGACATGTCCAAGTTTGACATGTTTTCTTTGAAAATTCTTAGACCGAATTAGAGGAAGTTATATTGTTATTGTTAGGGTTCAGGTAAACTGGAAAAGGTTTAGAGAGAGAAAGTAAGTTCTACTGGAGAAGGGAGGAAGAAGAAGAAACCAAGACAAAATTGCATATAAAAACTACTTACCGGTATAATAAATGCTCGCAATGAAGAAATATTGCAATGTTTTTTTTTCTTTCTTAAATTTGGTTAAACGGTAATATTATTATAGTTTTATTAAGATATCAAAAATTTTCATAAAATATTATGCGATTTAATTATATTAATATTAATTGTGAATTTTATTATAAATTAAATTTATTAAAATTTAAAATTTTAAAAATTAAATAATTAATTGTATTAATAATATATGTACTTTTTATAAATATAATAATTGTAAAAATAGTTAAAATTAGGATGAATTTGTTATACTGACTAATTGTTATAATGACATTAAAACTTTATTACTAACTAATTATTGATAAAAAAATTAAACAAATTTAAAACCTATCTATCTATATAATAAATAAATTTTATAGTTAGGATAAAAATATCTATCTATCTATCTAATATTAGCGGATGACGTTAAAAATAATACCGTCGTCTACTATTATTCGTATGAATTTTTTAATTATAATCTCGGCCGTTGATTCCTTAATAAGATAAAAAACACAAGGAGCATCCGTACCTAGCTAGCTATATCTAATTAGGATACTTTCACATAATAATAATTACTACAAATAAAATTATTTTTAAAATAATACCCTTATTAAAAATTGAATTCCATCCCATAATAGGATTTACGGAGTTACCTAACATTTTCAAGAAACTAAAAAATATTAAAGTAAGCAGCCCAGCCCAGCCCATATATAATTTCCACCACTTTTCTTTGATTTATTATAGTGGAGTAGTAATTTAAGGTTTGACCAAGTGAATGATGGGAAAAATCATCATATATTCTTTCTGTATATATAAAAACAGAGTATATATATAATACATAATTTGTTTATTAAAAATTATATATCAGTGCCTCCAGAATATTCTCATAAACTTTAAGCAATTATCGACAATATATAATATTTATTTAATCAATTAATCTTACTAAATTTATTTTAATATTTAAAGCCAATATTGGGATCACGAATGTCATATAAAATTGTCGTATATCGAGTGTTGCATGTTGTTCTTGTACGTGCGTGCGTGCGTGACAAGGATTCCTACATTAATTCATCTAAAAAATCATTTTCATACAATTTTTCTTCTTCTTTTTTCCGTCTAAATATAATATATATGTAAAACAAGAATATTAATTATATATGTACGTAGGCATATATATATATATATATGTTTATCAGGGAATCTAATTAAGAAATTAGGGATAATATATAGGTCCAGGTCCAGGTCTAGGGCATTCTGATATTGAATTGAATTTGTGGATTGTCTTATTCATCACAAAGATTAAATTAACCAATTAAAATGCTTGAACCACAAATTAGAGTACTACTACTGGCCTATTTATTTTATTTTAGGAATTAAATAATAATATTTTATAAGTAAAATTAATATTAAAATACATATTTTAATCATTACTAACAAAATTATTAAGATAAAAAAAATATGATGTATCGGAGAGAATTATCCCAAATGACCAAATTGAGTGAATATCTGATTTATACTAGTCATTATAGCATTAATTAGGTAGCTGAAGAGTTTGTTAATTAGCAAGTGATTCATGTGAAACACAGCTTGTAGTATCGTCTTTATACGTTTGCACCACAAGAATCACTCAATTACATAAAAAATCTAACTTGACAGTACTTAAAAATAGTACCATTTGTAAATTCCATTTTTAACTATAATAGCATGCATATAAAAAGAAATCTGACAATAATATATAATATCACCACTATTTAACTAACAATTTATATTTTTAGGGATAAACAAAAAACAAAAATACATCTGTAATATTTACAAAATGGAAATTGTGATTTTTTTTGGTCAAATGGAAGAAGTATTATTTAAAAAATTAATATTGAATAAGATGTATAGTTAATATTTATAAAATTTGTTAATGAGATTTTTTGGGGGGTGAAGAAAGTAGTAGTATTATTCTTTGGCATCACGGCCTCCTTGTGCTTTCTCTCTCGATCTGTCACGCACACATGCACAGTGGCTGATCATATATATATATATATATAGGTCCTGGTTCAGAAGAAGCCTTTACTTACTTGTTAAAATACGGATTTTATTTTTTTTTTGTTTTTTTTAAAACAACTAAACAAAAAGTTTATTATTTATGGAATGAATTTTTTCATATCTGATATTTTGGATGTGATTTGGATCACGATAACAAAAACAGTCTGCATGCATGCCATGCAGACGCATATACATTTTTGTATAGGTATCCAAATCACGCCCAAAACATTGTATTATGGAAAAATTTCAGTTCCATAAAATATTAAAAAAAAAAATTAGTTGTTTAAAAAAAAAAAAGCAAAAATAAATAAATCGTATTTTAACAAAATAAGGGAGCCCTCACCTGATCGGTTCTCTCTCTCTCTCTCTCTCTCTCTCTCTCTCTCTCTATATATATATATATATATATATATATATAATCCGATTCTCCAGCACACATGCAAAGTGGGTGATCATATATATATATAGTCCGTTTCTCCAGCGAACTATACGGAACAAACTAAAAATGAACCGATTATAGCGTCATGTTTTTTCGTCGCAATAATATAGAAAGCCGATTTTCTATGTTATATCAATGAAAAATTAAAACCGTGGTTAAAGCCGATTTGTTCTTCGCTCCCTCCAATTGACCGGAGAAAACCGGGCTATATATATAAAAAACCGGTGACATTGACGACGGCGTTTCAAGGCTCTGGGCAGATGGATGGTAGCAATATGATCACTAGATATTAAAAGAAATAATTAAATGCATGCATATATGTTACTTAATGGATGACAAGAATTTACATGCATGCATCTTAGTTTATCGCCTTAATTAATTAATTTGCTGCTGATTAGAATTGTGTACACGTGGTTACGATTTGTGGCAATATAATTGAAATAATGTTACTATTATATAAAAAAAAAATTATATAATATTTATATATACACATATGTATATTGCGGGTCTCATATATCAGATAGGAGGGTCCACATATCATGCGAGGGCATAATATATATATATATATATGTATATGTGAATATTATGTGATTTTTTTATTTAATAATAATATTGTTGATATAATTGAGACTTCAAATGGATATATGGACAGATCAGCAGCATACATGCAAGGATCTTGTGATTCATCAAGTAACTAAAAACAGGTAGAAAAGTTGGATACTTATACTTGCTAGGAAGCTGCTGGTTACCTTATTCTACAACTTGGTGTTGACACAATTAATTTCATCCACAAGTTGAAAGCTAATTGGTTGCAGCTTTATACTGCAAATAGTTAATTAATTAATTTAATTTGGGCAAGAATTTGAATGACTATAATTAATTCATATACTTGCTAGCTTAACTTTATCACACGTATAATTAAGGAGACCAGATTTTTTGTCTCTATTTTTTATGTTTTTTTGTATCTCCCACTTCAATTTTGACACTTGATTTATTATTTAACACCAATTAATTTTAAAATTAAATAAGTGGTTAAATGTCAAGTAAGTAATAAAAAAAATAAAATGTAGATGATCCGCTTAATTAAGTGATAAATTAAGCAAAGGATAATTAAATATGTATGTGTGTATGTGAGCATGACATGTGAGTTACAAATATACATGTATGCGTATGTAAGCATTATATGATATGATAGTAACATTATTTGTCTTTAATAAAGAGAGTAAGAGCAAAGGATAATCAAATTGCCTTTAATGACATGTGAGTCACAAATATACCATTTTCTCTTCAAAAAATTCCCTTTAATTAACTATATTAGTAATATTATTGCAGTATATATTGTCAACATAATATACAACTTTCGACCATTTAAAGTAGAATATTGTGGTGTAGGATCAACGGTCGGGCATTTATTTTTTTGATAAAATCTTATTTAATTAAACAAAATAAGGCGTTGCCTTGTCGTACGATCAGAAAACCTCTTATAATAAACCATCTATCCATATTAGTTCAAAACGGGTTTGATTCAATCGATTAATCGATGATTGATCGCATCAAAAATTAAGTAATTTTTTACTCAATTAATCGATTTATCATCAAAGTTAATTTTTTTATAAACGGATCCGTACAAAACTAATGGCCTCGTAATGTATAACTCTCCCTCCACCCACACCCACACCCACACCCACACCCACACAATTCCAAAAATGAGAATAATTGGCCAAAAAACACAATTCCAAAAATGAGAATAATTATTGACCAAAAATATAAAAAAGTTAGGCCTATGATCTAATATTTCAGCTGGTGGAGGTGGTAGGTTAATTCTATATATATAGAGAGGCAGATCAGTCTAAAGCTGCATGTCTCTCCTATATATATATATTCATTACCCATTTTCATCATTACAACTTTATAGTTCTGCTGAGGAGTTTATTTTTAGCAGTAAGCTAGCAATATAGATATATTTATAAAGATGGTGGTAAATATAACCTCCATAAAGACCTCATCAAATGGGGTTTGGCAAGGAGATAATCCTCTTGATTTTGCATTTCCACTGTTGATAGCCCAAACCACCTTAATCCTCGTAGTCAGCCGCTTCCTTGCCTTCCTCCTTAAACCCCTCCGCCAACCCAAAGTCATTGCCGAGATTATTGTACGTTTCTGCATGCCTCCACAACCTATACATATATAGAGAGATCGATTTATATATATATATATATATATATAAGACTCAACTACATTATTTATAAATCAGTTTTCAGTTTACGCATATCTCACTATTCATTTCAAGATAAAATAATCATAATTTAAAAATAATCATATCGTCATGATTATTTTTAAATCATGATCATTTCATCTTCAAATAAAACACGTACAAATATATTTATAGCAAACACTAACTCATGCGCATCAAAAAAAAATCACAATTTTAACTGGTTAATTAATTACATTGTTAAATGTTTTATATAACTAAAAAATATCAAAATAGGGTTAATTTTTATAGGGTTTTGACTTTGTTTCAGGGTGGAATTATTCTTGGACCATCAGCTTTAGGCCGAAACCAAGACTACATGAACCGAATTTTCCCAAAATGGAGCACTCCAATACTCGAGTCCGTAGCAAGTATAGGCCTCCTCTTTTTCCTCTTCCTAGTAGGCCTTGAACTCGACTTAACCTCAATCCGCCGCAGCGGCAAACGAGCCATGTTCATAGCGGCCGCCGGAATCTCTCTTCCCTTCACCCTTGGAATCGGCGTCGCCTTCCTCCTCCGAAAAACAATAGAAGGCGCCGACAAAGTTGGGGTAGCACAGTACATTGTTTTCATAGGGGTAGCTTTATCAATCACGGCATTTCCTGTTCTCGCCCGCATTCTAGCAGAGCTCAAACTACTCACAACTCAAGTAGGCGAAACCGCCATGGCAGCTGCCGCATTCAACGACGTCGTCGCGTGGATCTTGCTGGCCTTAGCGGTCGCACTCGCAGGCAACGGAACCTCCGGTGGGCCCCACAAGAGCCCGTTGATATCCGTGTGGGTCCTCCTATCCGGCCTAGCATATGTGACCTTCATGATGGTGGTGATCCGGCCGGCGATGAAATGGGTCGGTCGCCGGTGCTCACCGGAAAGTGACGTTGTGGACGAGGCCTATATTTGCTTGACGCTCGGCGGAGTAATGGTGTCGGGATTCATGACTGATTTTATTGGAATTCATTCGATATTCGGAGCATTTGTTTTCGGGTTAACAATTCCGAAAGGTAAATTTGCGGAGAGATTGATTGAGAGGATTGAGGATTTTGTTTCGGGCTTGTTGCTTCCGCTTTATTTTGCTTCGAGCGGGTTGAAAACGGACGTGACTAAAATAAGTGGGACGAAAGCTTGGGGGCTGCTGGTGATGGTTATTTCCACGGCTTGCGCAGGGAAAATAGTAGGGACGTTTGCGGTGGCGATGATGTGCATGATTCCGGTAAGAGAATCGCTCACGCTGGGAGTGCTCATGAATACTAAAGGGTTGGTAGAGCTAATTGTTCTCAACATTGGCAAGGAGAAGAAGGTGAGTACTTAAAAGTGGTTCTAAAAACGGTCCAAATCGTTTTTGTCGTCTAGTCTTCTATAATTTTTTTATTTTAGACTCTTGCTATATATTTTGATATATTTATATTGAATTAGTTAATTGTCAATCAAAAAATCAAAGTAAATATTTATTTTACATATATATATATATTTTATCTATATATATATATATATATATATTAAAATAAATAAATAAAATGTAACAATATATATTGATCATTAAACGAGATAGTACTTCTGAGATATTAAAGAGAGATTTAAATTTAAAATTGATATATATATATATATATATATTTTTTTTAATTAATATAATTATAATAATTACAAATTATTCAAAAAATATTGTTAATTACCAAATACAATATGTTGTTTTCGTAAATGAATCACATCACTTATAAGGTTTAAGATTTTCGTAACTGATTTCAAAAAGTTGAAATGAGACTTATTATTTAATATCTCCTGATTTTAGTTAGAGAGTTGGTTGGCATTACAGGATAAGAAATTAAGTCGATATATATATATAACCCTTATGTAGTATATGCTACCTCCAGATAAGTGCAAGACAAGACTAACTTTAATTGTCAAAACCACTTTTCCAAATGCTCAAAACAACATTTTGGATACTTGATGACCTAGCTAGTTCTTGACGGACCTACCTAATTATAGTAGTAAAGTAATTTTCATCACAACTGTTGAATTACATGGAATTAAGCATCATGACAATAAATTAAATGAATAAATCAAATTCCTACTATCTAGGACTCTTGCTAATTAATGTTAGCAAGATTTAAAATGATAATAGTTGGTTAATATCATGCTGATTTAATTGTTTACGTATATATATTATTAACTATTGACAGGTTCTTAATGATGAGGTGTTTGCTATATTAGTTCTTATGGCACTATTCACCACTTTTATTACTACTCCAACAGTTATGGCCATCTATAAGCCTGCCCGTGGTGTCTCCGACCGGAGTCACCGGCGTCTAGAATCTGTGTCGGAGAGCACCAAAGACGAGCTTCGAGTTCTTGCCTGTGTTCATGGCCCCGGAAACATTTCCTCACTCATCAACCTCATTGAGTCGATTCGGTCCACCAACAAGCCTCGCCTCAAACTCTATATCATGCACCTTGTCGAGTTAACTGAGCGGTCCTCCTCTATTATGATGGTCCAACGCTTCCGAAAAAACGGTTTACCCTTTGTTAATCGCTTCCGACAACGTGAGTTGCATGACCGAGTTGCTCTTGGGTTTCAAGCCTATGGCCAACTCGGCCAAGTTAGCGTTCGGACCACAACTGCCATATCAGCATTGCCAACAATGCACGAGGATATTTGCCAGGTGGCAGGAAGTAAAAGGGTCCCAATGATCCTATTGCCTTTTCACAAGCAGTGGAGAAAAATTGATGGCGAAGATGAGGTGGAGAATGTGGGCCATGGATGGAGACTTGTCAATCAGAGAGTACTTAAGAATGCTCCCTGTTCGGTGGCTGTACTAGTGGACCGTGGATTCGGCGGGTCCCAGCAAACACCTGGACCCACCGCCACCGTGGCACAGAGAGTCTGTATTATTTTCTTTGGTGGACCTGATGACAGGGAGGCTTTACAGTTGGGCGGGAGGATGGCAGAGCATCCTGCAGTTAAAGTGACTGTTATAAGGTTCATTAAGAAAGAAGGGGCAGACAATAATAATGCTATTATGTTGAGGCCATCACCAAATAAATCTAAAGAAAACAGCTATACCTTCTCAACAGCTACAATGAATCCAGAAAGGGAGAAGGTCAAATCTATTTACTCTTAATTTGTTACGTTAGCATTTAATTTCAAAC
Organism: Panax ginseng; assembly: GCA_020205605.1. Lineage (NCBI taxonomy): Eukaryota > Viridiplantae > Streptophyta > Magnoliopsida > Apiales > Araliaceae > Panax > Panax ginseng. The sequence goes on from CM035144.1 coordinate 127,314,610, forward strand.
CAATTTATTATTATTTCTTAATTTGATGGAATGAATTTATTTATTTTTAAAAAAAAATAATTAGGAGTTGGACGAGGGAGCAATGGCAGAGTTTCGACAGAGATGGGAGGGGATGGTTGAGTACAAGGAAAAGGTAGCAAGTAACATTGTGGAGAGCGTGGTGGCGATCGGGAGGAACGGGGACTATGAGCTTATAGTGATAGGTAAAGGCCGATTCCCGTCAAGTATGGTGGCGGAACTGGCAGACCGCCAGGCGGAGCACCCTGAACTCGGTCCTATTGGGGATCTGTTAGCCTCTTCAGGCCGAGGTATTCTGTCTTCCGTGGTGGTGATTCAACAACACGATGCAGCTCATGTAGAGGAGGCTCCAGTGTCAAAGATTTTGCAAAGTGATGAGGTCAAAATGTACCCCTGAGCCATGCTTATGAAGTTTAGTTTGTTGTATAGAAATCAAAAATAACTGGGATGTACTCAAATTTATTATTAAAGTTGACCTCCCATTCCATTGTTGTAATTTGATGATGGCTTCCTTAATACCTTCTACATTTTTCCTTAGAGAAAAACAAATGTTGGGATTTCTCAGAGCATAATATCCTACCCAGTGTATAGAACCCATAATCAATAGAATTGGTATGAAAGCTTTTTAGTTATAAATTTCCACTACAACCGGTGTATCGATGTCCGACTGACCTGGTGAAGCCTTCAATAATAGTTGGACTTGCTACAAGCAACAACAAATTGGTCATTTGACCTCCTCCACAATAATTGGGCATTAGATTAAATTTGTTTTACTAAGACATTACAAGCAATGCATAAAAATAGCCGTTCAATCCAACTTAAATTTTTTGTTGCTATTCAGTATTTCACTTAAAAAATAAAAATCATTACAATTTTCTTATAGAAGAATTCAGGGATCATAGCAAGGTAACTGCCGAAATGTTAATAACAAAAGTCCCAAATAACTATAGCATCAAGACTTGGAAAGGATTGCCATTTGATGATGTTTATCTCCCATTTGCTACCAGAATCATTTTAAGTTTTCTTACAACCAACATGGCAACGATCATATTTACCACACTGCACCCAAGGGTGGTCTGACAGGGCCATTTTGTTTACAGCACAAACTAATTCTGTGGAAGGGCTATTCATTGACGATGGATAACCTCTCGTGTGCTTGTGATCAAACACAGCGGAAGACGGTAGAGAGAATAAAAACAATCACACGAATTTAATCTATGAACTTTGCAATTACAAGAATTCACAAAGTGTGGGATAAATTGACTAAATAGCCAAGTAATTCATAAACCAGAATAATAATAATGAGAGTTGTTCCTAATTACATCACCCTTGCACCATATTTATACTACTACTAAAAGGAATCCTAATCCTAAAAGGAAATAACAAATTGATTTGGAATCAAAATCTATCTAAAAAGATTCCTAATTACAATAGAATTAAAAAACTTCCTAAAATTACTAAATAATAATTAAAACTACCTTACTACTAATTAATAAGTAAAAATACATCAAATATTTAAATTGTCCATAAATACCAAAACATAAATTATATCGAATCTTGACAGATAACTCTTCCCGTGTCAAATTACACACATAAATCTTGTATTAGGTCTAGGTCCATCTTCAATCACCTCATATACCATACATAAAATCAACAAATGATTCATAATTCTGAATGACATTTGTCTACCTTCTATACTTGACCTTAAAATGTTAACTATCTATTTTTCAAGAGATTCTACTATAATACTTTGCACGACACACAAAAAGTGAAATTAAATAATTATGCTTGTAGTAATCTGGTACTGCACTGTCTTTAATTAAAACTCATCATTCATGGCTAATAAGCTCGTTTTAACCCATCCCTTCTTACAGAAAAAATATTTTATTTTCTTGTAACAGGGACTATCAATTGGTTAAAGTTTATCGATTGGTGGTAGGATTAAATTCAACCCATAAGGTAACAAACAGAACATGTGATTAAACTCACTCAGCTGAGTGAGTCATAAAGTCTGAACACCTCAAAGAAAGAACAAAGGTAATCATTTATTGAGAAATGAGAACTTAAGTAAAAACTGGAACTGATATTTATGAAAAAACTAAATAAAATTTGGACAGAAATAGTTTATGATTAAGGAAGTACAATCGATCAGAACAAATCCAAAGTTGATCTAAATTTAAAAGGACAAACAATGTTCCTTGTGACCACAAACAGCAGTCATTCTCTTTTGTTGGACAATTAGCCCACTTTGTTGACCATTGTATACTTATAAACTATTTTTCAAACACACAAGCCCTTCCTAACAAATATGGAAGAAATGAGTATAGGAAGGGGAAAAATTATAAAAACAATTGGGATATAATACTAACCTTAGAGAAATCCTCCCCTTGTCCAGTTGGAATCCGATTTCCCATTGTGACCCACAGCCTTGTTGCTTTCAGCCCTTTGATAAAAACTATCATATCCATCATCCTTAGCATCATCCCAGCCAGCCCAGCTGTCCCCATTATGTGATCCTGTTCCCTTGGTAGATGCTTCCTTCTGATTGTCTTTACTATCCCAATCATCCCAGGATCCTGAGCTGACTGAATTAACATGTCCACCAGATGAGGTTTGCCCTCCTCCAGTAGAATTCCATCCTTTAGATTCCTGTCCAAATTCCTGATAATATCCATTTCCTTGGGTTTCATTGTTTTGCCATCCATCATTCTTCCAGCCACTACTACCTTCTTTGGTGTACTCTTCAACCTTCTGTGAAGCCAGTGCCATGACCCCTTTCATGATCCCCCATGTCTTTTGTCCAATCTCACTTGTTTTTGCAGTGACTACGTTGACAGTTTCATTCACCTTGTAATCATAACCGCCTTCTCTCACCTGTGAGAGAAGATGTTATCCATGCAACTGAGTTTACTACTCATATAGGGTTACTATTTAATTTCAGTACCAAAAGGCTGAAACAAGCAAAAGATAAACAAAGACTTCAAAAGATTATATACTCTCAAAACACCACCCGCTCAGTGGCGGCACCAGGATTTTGAGTCAAGAGGGGCCGAAATATTTAAGAACAAATAATTAAATAAGAAATATAAATAAAATTATGAGCATTAGATTTAAATGCCAAATATATATTTAAGGCTTTTTCAAATCACAAAATTTATCTGTAAATTTAATAATGAAAATATGAGTAATTTATTTTTAAGGCACAACATTAAAGAGTCATACGAATTTTTGAAAAATAAATAGCATAAAAACCACAATAAAATAATTTTTATTTTTTGTGCTATAACTAAAAAAGAGGTAAGAAGTGTCAAACTTATACCTCTACATGAAAACTTATTCAACAACAGACTCACCTCAGAAATTTTATATGTATTACAACAAAATAAATAAGTTTAAATACCTAATTTATGATTTCAAATATATATTGTAGAATCCTAATTAATTTCATTTACTTTCGCAAGAGATGTCAAAAACATCAACACAAAAAATTCATAAGCTCAAACTATAATATACTTGTCACATTTTTTAACTTTAAAGATAAATTATGTAAAATTAGCAGTAAGTTAGAGTGGTGGAGAGGGAATTCATATTAGAAATAATGTGTGGTACATAAAAATTTAGCAAAAGATATCAATAAGACTAAACACTTATCAAGTTTGTTTTGAAAAGAAAAACAAATTTAAGATTAAAGGAGAGTTTAGAAATTTTAAAAAAATTGTGATTACATACTAATTAAAAAATAATAAAAATTTGGGTAGGCCATGGCACGGCCCTGCCTCTATGTTGTACCACCGCTGCTCCCGCTCGAATGAAATTGTAAATATATAAGCTCTTAGGCTTTCATTTCCACATTAGTTCTCACACTCAGTCCTGCTTTATGCGTTCTACTTTGTAAGATGCTGATACAGATCAATATTATCCAAAAAAGAACTCAAGAAGTCCTATGAAGTATTTCAATTAATTTATTGGCATAACATTATCTATGTTTCCACAATGGTATTGCCCATGCTAGGTTGTTCGTCCATGATTATATTTCTAATATAACAGCCACAACTTACAAGCATCAAGAAAAAAGTTGGCAAGAACTATACTTCAGACCTTTTTACTGGAACTTTAAATGATCTTTTCTCATTTATAGGGACAGGATCTCAAAATAGCCTAATAAGTCGGAACACTAAAAATTAAAGAAGAGGTCCTAGTCCAATTAGCCAATAGATACGTCTTACTTCTTTCCCTGTCCCTTTGAATCTTCCCAGTTTTGGTTCCAATATGAACAACCTTATAATTGAGTACTAAGACCCAGCAGTCTACTTTTTTTTTGTTACACTATTAAACACAAAACAATCAGATCCATTTACATTCGAAGACATCATCCTCACAGTTGAACTACTAATAAAGAATCATATGGCGCCTTTTAAGTCATAAAAACATATTGCTGAATAAAAGAAAACATAAGCATCAACTTTATACCTTAGAAGTGAGATCCTTGGTACCAGCTTGCACCACAGTGGCAGCTGATTGCGCAGCCGATGCTGCAACCATAGATAACCTACCAAATCCCTGCACAATATATATGCACATTTCTACAAACGATCAACATTTCACAAAAATAGCAACTAAGCCATGCAAAAACATTAAATTTTACCTGAGTAACAGCAGAAAGAACATCCCCTTGCGAATTATTCCGTGGCATCTGTGCGGGAGCAGATCCAAACCCTACATACTTCCCTCCCTGCGAGGGTGCCAATCCCTCTGGCCTGGAATCGTTCTCAGCCATCTTTCTCACGAAAAAATCCTCCTTTCCGGCAGCCGAAGCCTCCAATTGCGCGCGCGTATAAATATCCAGGGTCGATTTAGACCTTGACGGAACACCTCCGCCCCCTCCACCGCTCCTAAAATCCCCCACCGACTGATTCCGCCTCACATCCGATGCAGATCTAAACCCTCCGTCATCGAAATTATCCCAAGTATCCCACCCTCCATTTCCCCCCGAACTACTATTCCTGCCGCCAGCACCAGCACTCAACGGCGGTTTCTTATTTTTAACTGCAACACTTTCCTTCACCACCGGTGGGTCCCGCCACGGCCTTCCCTCAGCTAGGGCTTGTATGCGACCCCGGTAAATAGAAGCAGCGTTGGTGTTGTATTTGGTGACGATGTCAGTTTCTTTAACGACGCCGTATTGAGAAAGGAATTGATTGAGCTTTTCGTTGCCACCCGATTCCATTTTTTTGAGCTGGATCTCGGACCAGGAATCCATGGTGACGGATCGGACGAAGGAGATGTGGACCCCAAGGCCCCGGTGCTTGCCGGAGCACTCTAAGCACATGAAGATGCCGTAGGATACCGATGCCCACTGGGGGGTTTTCTGCGAGCAGTCGACGCAGGTCTTGTTTCCCGGTTGGGTCTGCAAATCTCGGAGGCGCCGCGATGCCGCCATTGTTAGGATTTGTCGGATTGGATCGTGGTGGATCCAGATTTCGAATAATCGGATCTGTGAGAATCCAGAGAAATTAAGGAGAGATAAAGTTGACTGGTTGGAGAAGAGAGAGGAAGAGACCCTTCCCTTTCTTTTTCTTCTTCTTCTCAGAAAAAAGAAAGAGAAAAGGAATTGTGCACGATAGCCGACATCATAAATAATTAATATTATATAATTATTTTTTTAATTATTATGTATAACTCTTAAACATTATATATTATGGGACAAAATAATATAATTTAACATATTAAAAAGGTATTGATCCGTAATAAATAAGTACTATCAATTAAAATTGTCCATATATCTATTATATAATATTAGATCAAAAGGGTAGGATAAAAAAAAATAATTCGACGTTCACCATCATTAATAGCTGATGAAAATTTTATCAAATTACCGTTTAACTCAAGGCTAGATTCAAGTTAAAGAGGCTAAAATTTCTCAATCCACTATTAATTGTAATCGACACATTACAAAGGTTCCAAGAGTTTTTGATCCCCTATTCTGCTACAATTATTATCATGGTAAATAGTAACTGGAAAAAACATATTTATCCGTATTCTTCGTATTTAAAAAAAATGAATATATCCGTATTCGATTTAAAAGTATTCATAAATTAATATATTTTTTTTAATTATGTGAGTCGTACCAATATGTACGAACAAATCATGTGGATCATACTAATATGTATATATGAACGATTTTATGTGATAATAGCATTACTTATTAGGTTATTATTGTGTCGTAGGATCGTTGATTTTGATTACACTTGGACTCAAATATCATGCATATCATATCTACAAACAAACTGTGGTCGACAGTGCAAGTTTTACATAAAGACCCTGCAGGTTTTCTTTGGAACTTTGTAGGTTTCTCCAATACCGCCGAATTTCGTGTGTGATCTTTGAAAAAGCTTATAATTTGTATATAACTGAACCATTTGTTGTGAAAAGTTTTAAACCTAGTTATGAGCTAGTGTTGTATGCCTGACGAGACAACATCATCCTTGATCCGTTTATACGAATCTCACTTTTGTGCTGTTTCATCTGCTTCGGTAGATATATGACAGTCCCACTTTTTCCTATATATACAAGATTAATAATCATGCCTCTCGCCAAACAGTAAACACTTGGAGGTTGTGGTGTTAATTAGTCTTCTCGTCAGTGTTTTGGACCTTGAATATATATATATATATGCTGTGATGCTAAATCGTAGCTGGATTCTGCCCGGAACTGGAAGCTTTTGGAGCTAATTAAGTTTCCAACATCTATCTATATATATATATATATGTTAGAACAAAGAATTAATGGAAAATTACATTACTTAGATTGATGATTATTCTTTCCTCGCTAGGGATCGAGAATAAGAAGTCAAAAGGCGGAGGGGCCGGAGGGCCCTTATCCATTGACCGGCCCCTACTATTATAAACCAGGTACGGGGAGGTGGTTTCTTCAGCAAGATATATCATACATGATTAATGATTCTACTAATTTGCCGGGAGAGCAGAGAAGAAGAGAGCAGGAGGTGCATGGAGCTAAAAGAGGAGGAGTATCACCCCACGACTCGCATTGTTCATATAAAAGATAAAGGAGATTATCCTAAAGAAGCTTTTTCTAAGGGTAAGCAAAGCAGGCTAAGCTGAAACTTCAACCTAGCTAGAAATTCATGCTTTTGCTTAGCATGGGGCTTGGTCGAAGTGAATATTAATTGGCACCAATCTACGATGGCATTCGGGGAAGCAGAAAGCAGCAGTAGTAATACAGATCTCTTAATATATTGATGCCTTGGGCTTGATTAACTTTCAGTTTGAAAGAAAGCTGCAAGCATAAGCAAATGTACCTTTGGGTGTATGTACATGTCTGTCTGATTAGACCTAACAATTTTGGGTTGATAGGTATAAAATAAAATTTGTAAATGGACATAATTAATAAACTGCTGCATGTGGACTATTCATTGAGTTCCAATTACATAGTTACTTCAAAGTGAGCTCATTTCGAAATTTATTTATTATACTTCTAACTAATTTTACTCTCACCCTTTAAGATTTTATATTTTCTCTTCCTAAAAAAAAGTTAATTAGGTACAAATCATTTACTTCCTTCTGATTTGGTTCCCATCCACATTTCCTACGTACAATTTCTTCCAATATAATCTAATATATTAATTATTTGATCTTAACAATTTTGTTAGGAATGATCAAGATATGTCGATAGATAGTTGATGATATTAAGATGAATCCTACCAAAAATTCTAATAATAAAAAAAGTATTTTTTCATTAAAAGTTTAAAAGAATTTTTAACTATTAAAATTTTGAAGAAAAATTTACTTGTTCATCAAATGTTAAAAAAATTAAAAATATTCTTAGATTTTTAAATAATTATGTTATTTAATATAATAAATTAATTCACGGGTGTTATTTTAATTATATACAACTATAAGAAAAAGAAAAAGGTACATTTGATGAAATTGGGGAATGAGTAACGGAGGAGATCCAAGTCCACTTCCTTATAAATGCTATATTTGCTCTCTCCCATGTCTTTTTTCACGTTTCTCTCTATTTTTCCACGGCTGTGTTTTCTTCTTGGGAAACTACTAACAATCTTAGCTTATTACTTGGTTTAAAGTTTAAACTACAAATTTTTACAAATATATATATATATATATCTCTCTCTCTAGTTGCGCGCAGGATACAAATTAAGATCGATGGGTATCTTTTCGATGGTGACAGGATTGCCGGGTCCAAGTGGATTTGGATCAGCTTCAACTGCTGAACAAGTCACAGAGGGGATTGATGCTAGCAATCTCACTGTTATTGTCACCGGTAATATTATGTATATATATACATATATGTATATAATAAAAGAGTAGCAATTTGAATGAAAATTAAAAAGAAAAGGGAAGGAGGGTGGACAGTTTCAATGTGAATATATAGAGATTATGATTTTGAGATGAAAAGAAGTAGTATTGTTTAAAATGAGGGTGGTGCATGCAGGAGGGGGAAGTGGGATTGGGTTGGAGACAGCAAGAGTGTTGGCACTTCGGAATGCTCATGTTATTATAGGTGCAAGGAACACAGATGCTGCAATCGAAGCAAAACAGCTCATCCTTAAAGACCACAAAACAGCTCGTGTTGATGTTCTAAAACTTGACCTTTGCTCCTTCAATTCCGTCAAGGCCTTTGCTCATAGCTTCAAGGCTTTAGATTTGGTGATAATTAATTAATTATAATCGGAATGAAATATTGTTTTTGTTTGTTTTTTTTCTCAGGGCATTTCCTCTTGACAAACCTACTACTTGACAAGATGGACACTGCAAAATCTAGTGGTGTTCAAGGCAGGATTGTGAATTTGTCCTCAATAGCCCACCACAACACTTATGAAGAAGGAATACGATTCGATAAGATCAATGATGAAAAGAGGTGAGGATACCTCGAGGTATATATATATAGATATAGATATATAATTTATGCTACTCTATATGTTATATTGATCGATAATTATGTGATGTTTACATTCCCTTATTAAACTTTTTGGCACAAAATCAGTTATTCGGATAAGAAGGCATATGGACAATCAAAATTAGCAAATATATTGCATGCCAACGAGCTCTCTCGACGTTTTGCAGGTGATTCCGTTTAGGAATTTTGGGTTCTTTTTCCTCTTCTGGACCCATCTACGTACACCAAATATTTACAGTTTTTATTAACCATGATTCTTTGCTCCAATTGAAGGAAGAGGGAGAGCAAATATGACAGTGAACTCCGTGCATCCAGGATTAATAATGACAAATCTCTATAAATACTCTGCCACTCTGTTTAGTAAGTACTACTATAGTGTGGTCGTCCACAGTAAAAACACATAATCCCAACTACTTGAGTTATTTTCTAATTTGAGTTCTGGAAAAAAATAATTATCAGGAATCTTTAAGCTGGCCACTCCTCTCATATGGAAGAACATCCCGCAGGTAACTTAACTGATGTCCAAGTAAAGAACATTCATTATGTAAAGTGTTTTAAATAACCGAGTACGTAGAAACGAATATATATTAGAGTTTGAATCCATAGTCTTGAGCTATTTTTATTCTTTTCAGGGGGCAGCCACAACTTGTTATGTAGCTCTCCACCCAAAGTTGAAAGGTGTAACCGGGAAGTATTTTGATGACTGCAACGAATGGCTGCCGAGCAAATTTGCAACAGATGAAAAGTTGGCCAAGAATCTGTTTGACTTGAGCAGCAAGTTGGTTAACTCTGCTTAATTGTAATGTAGAGAATTGATATTTCCATAAGCAAAAGATTCCTCTAATTAGTACTGACCTGGCTAACTAGTCCAAGTACTGCTCTTAGAAGATGGCAAGGCTAGTTTCCAACATGGCCATTACTTTCCTAGACAAAGCAAAACTCTGACAAACTTACAATATTATGTCATAAACTGATGAGAGTGAGTTTTAATCCTCTTGTAAAATTTCAAAGAGTTGTACAAGAGATGAATTAATTTTGAGATTTTGCCTAAAATGTTTTAAGTTCCAAGCTCAACTTCAAATTTACTAGAATTGCACATGGCTTTCTTTGTAGTACAATTGGGAGTTTTCTTGGTATTACTGATCAGCAAATAAACAGCTTCTTCTCTAATAAACAATTCATGTGTGCCATTTTCAAAGCAAAATATCAGAGAGCAGCATAACAAGAATCTTTGGATTGGAAAATCATAACTGATAACTTTGTAAAAAATACCAGCATTTTAGACACGTTTGTTTATTAATATTAATTTAGCACTCACTTGTGCAGTACTCCTACAGCTCTTTTACCCATTTATAGAACAATATACTGGTGAAGAAGGAAGATAGGTTTCAGAAATGGTCCAGAATTAAAATTTGTTGTAAATGGGAGAGAGAGAGATAATGATGGAGAATGTACAAAGAATGGAGAGCAAATTTGCAACGGATGAAAAGTTGACGAAGAATCTGTGGGACTAAGCAGCAAGCTGGTTGGTTAACTCTGCTTAATTTTAATATACTCCTGAAGTTGGTAATTAGTACTGTTGTGGCTACGACTAGTCCAGGTCCAGCTGCTTTTACAAGATGGCAAGGCTTGTTTAATTTCTTGATAGTACAGTTGGGAGTTTTATTAGTAATATTATTACGCCAAATAAACAGATTCTAGTTTAATAAACAACTGGTGTCTACTACTTTAAAAGAGAAACAGAGAATCAGAGAGTGTCATAACAAGAATCATCTTTGAGTTGAAAAAACATAACTAGCTGATGACTTTGTACAATATAACAGCATTCTTTATTAATTTCACATGTGGATACAACTTGATAATGCAATACATTGCATGTCAATACTGTTTCAGAAGAAAACTTGTTTGATCAATAACAAGAAGCATTAGACGAGAATGCTCTCTCCACTTTAAGTGTCAGAAAAAGAAAACCAGCAACCGAGATGCAGAGAGAAACAAGCATAACCACTAAAATGTCCTGAAATGAAATGTACGGGCTCACAAAATAGAAAACTGCAAATGAAGCACTATGCCAAACCCTATATTGTGCAAATGATCCTTCCTGTTTCCACAAGGTAGTATTAAATTAAAAGCCCCGTCAAACTAAGGCCAAATAACATTACTCCTGGAACAAAATGTAAAGGCTAATTCTCCAAAACAGAAAACTAATATATAAATGAATGATATGAAATCAATGTATATGATAATGTTAATATATTGCTTGGAAATTAAATGGATTGCCAATATTTGATGATTTTAATACAAGGACCAGACCAGAACAAGGCTCAAACACACCCCCTACTCTCCATCATGTTTCCTTTTGATTCCAGTTAACAGAAGTTACACACTATATAATTGGTTTTAATCTTCAATCATCATTAACTCCAGTCATGTCTTTTTAATACTCCAAGTTGTTTGTTATCACTGTTTTCGTTACCACATTTTCCTTTAAAAAAAATTATATTTCAGACAAAAATTTTATTTATTTAGCACCAACTGGTGCACTCCTACACCTCTATTCAGTGTTTTCACCCATTTCTAGAACAATGTACTGGTCATGAAGGAAGCTAGGTTGCCTGGCATTCTAGTCCAAGCAGAATGCACCAATCAATTATGTATTTTAAGATTACAGCTTACCTTAATTTAGGACAGTGATAGTAACTTGATTCGTAGAAGAAAAGTTACTTAGAATCATAAGCATTTAAAGAAAGAGAAATTTCTCCTACTGATTTTATGCACACAACAGTAAATAATTCAACTCATCAAGAACAGGATACGCTCAAGGGCTTCAAGACATATTCATGCAGTGACAAAGCATAACAAGATTAACATTACATGGTGTTTTCTAAAATGATAATGATAAAATCAGCGGTACAAGCTACAAAATTCATGTTATGAAGCAAGCAAAAGTACCACATTGACCGAGGTATGCCAAACAAGGATTCTATTAGAACAAGTTAAAGGAGAACCTTTTTGGCCTGGAAGAAAGTCAGAGTAAACAAAAGTTGACACAAGTTAAGGGAATGAATTTGTACCGTATCGTGCTTGAACAGCATTGCAACCAACGCGTTAAGCTGAGTATTGAACATTCCATTACTAATGCCCAATATCGCTGCTATGAGAAGAGGGAATATAGCGCCAAATAATCCAGTACTTGTGCTGCATAATTCCACGAGGAAGAACAAACAAAATCTTAATGAGAGAGATATGGGAGTATTAGATGGTTATTAAATCATTTAATACAGTCAAGAACATCAGGTTTCTAAAAAACTTGAGAATACTTGTGTTGGCAGGAAAGCTTATTGTTAGTATTTATAGTTTGTGGTTTTAATGATGACAATGTTTATATGGGCTTAATTGATTTTATTTTGGCTTATAATTTAATTGGGTTGTGTTATTCAAATAATTTTATGCATATTAATTATATGATATATAATAGTGTGCATGGGTTAATCACTTTGTCTCCTAGCTCACGAAAGTTAATGCAGTATTGGAGTGAGTAAATCAAGGTGGTTATTTTTGTCACATGCCTTAAATTTTTATATATATAATATATATATGTTTATATCCAATCCTGTTTTGCTTTAAAGACTAATTCAAATTGGAGTAATTTAAGGAGATTGAAAATCTGTTTAATATTCCTTAAATTTTTCATATTTTATTGTGGGGTTATACCCTTCCAATATAAATATATATATATACACATATATATATGTTATTTGTTATATATATATTGAGCTACCAATTTAAATGTATTTGGGAGATTTTTTAGAAATTGGTTTTATGAAGGATTCTTATTTAAAGTTGATAGAGATGTTATTTTGTCACATGCTAAACAGTAATTACTATTTTTAAGGGATCTTGTTAATTGCTAATAGGACTCTTTCAACTAGTATTTGATTTTCATTTGACTTCTTCATAGCTGTATTTCCTTATCTACTGATGTTGTCATTGGTAACGTGGATCTCCTATTTCAATCAAAAAGATATAGCCGTTACAGGAGGAATTGGAAGGTTTCATAGCCGTTGCTCTCTTTTTTATATATATACTGTTTACACGGCTTCAAAAAGAACACAAGACTACCGAACAGAAACTCTTCAAGCTATCCAAGATACACATCAATTATCATATCATTCTTTTAGTCTTGGTTTACTGTGTTCGTGTATTCCTTATTTCATATATATTGTAAACATAGTACAAGTCTAGGTTGGCTTGGGGTTTTTATTTTAGTAATATTCAGTCTGTACAACGAAGGTATCAAAGTCTCAGAGGTGAGAGGTGTTGCAGAGGTGCAAAAAGGGCAGAGGTATCCAATCAATTGTCGTTGTAACAGGGAATATTATTTTAATAAAGTGAGTCTCCAATCCTAATTGGGATTAGACGTGGATTGGGCCACTAGAGTGGAGGATAGGGGGTTGAACCACGTAAAAAATCTCAGTGTGATTTTCTATTGTTTTGCTTTTGTTTTTTTTTTTGCTTCAATATTCTGCAGTTTCTGTTTACGTCGAAAAAGTTTTACACTAATACGGACAGGTATTGTCTGTCCGTTATAGTTTATAACAGACAAAGTATATAACTAATACGGACAGGGTTAGACCGTCTGATTACATAAACTTTGAAAATTGGCCGTTGTAGATCACTTCTAAGTATTTACACCTATTCACCCCCCTCTAGGTGTTCTTAATTACAGAATTACACTTATGTGTGCTTCTTATTAGCTTTAAGTAAATTAAAAGCATCAGGTTCTCCGCAGCAACAACAAATACGAGAACAGAAAAGGAGTACTACTTCAGTTAACAGAAAAGCTTACCTGTTCTTCAGAAGAAGCCAGAGCAGTGCAAAAGCCTGAGCAAATGCTCCCCCAGAAACTATTAGGGTAATAGACATGAGACCCCAGGTAAGTTGACCAGCAGCTAATGAACACTGGCACAAGTTTCAAAGACAAACTTGAGACTTTTGAACTTAAATTTCAAATAAAGAATATAGAAACACAATTCTAACCGTCTACCAACATCCAATGGCATATCAACATAAAAATCTCCCTTTTGACATACAACCCTAATAATCATAGCATATGTAGATGGTAGTATATGTTCTCAAAATCGAATGGGCAGAAGACGGGAACTACAAGACCACGAAAGGGGGCAACTGAATATATTCTAATCTCCATGCCGTAATACTTGTGTACAAATACCAGAATGATAATAAATGTCATATTGAATGCACATAATTACTCAAGGAAGAAGCATAGAAAATTGTCAGGAATTTATTTATAAAAAAAAAATAAAAAATACCTTTTCTGTTGTTTACAATAGGCAAGGATGAATGTCACTTGATATGACTACTATCATCACCCAACTCAACATGATGCAATATATAAAAATGTTTTGCCTAGAATTCATACAAGTAAAGGGCAAAATATAGTGATGTACTTAATTCCTTTCAATGATTGAAAATCAAAAGGTAATAAATCATTTCTGCATTGCATACTTACAACTGCATCAAAAGCCCCATAAACTGCCATTGCACCACCCACACCAGCCTCTCCCAGTACAGGCTCAACGATATACTTGGTAAATTCAGCCCTATATGCATCTTCCAAGGTCAATTAAAGTAGGATGAAACAACTCACTAATAGTATTTTATCACAACCTAATTGAGTACTCACGATACAAATGCTTGCTGTAAGCCAGAATATGCTACAAGGGGGATGATCAAAAGTAGTCGTGCATCAAACAAGGGAGTGATGACTGACTTTGACAGCAATACCATTAAAGAATAGAAACTGACAGAAGAAACTCGGAGTCCCTCCACTTTTTTAGAATCCCTTTTTTGTAAGAAGCACATGAGAATGGTACCAAAGGTCATACTACAGAGAAAGACAATGAAAAGAAATGTTGTGCCGCTGGTACGTCCTGCCTGCATGGTTTGAACAAATACCAAATTTTATTAGAGTTCAAAACTTCTATGAAATAATACCTATAAAAATGATTCATTAGCTAAATCAAATAATACAAATGTCTGAACTATGACATGACTAAATGCAAGTCAGCCATATGATTTCCTCCATCCAACAATGGTTATTTTTTGGATTATCAAAAATATCAAGATGGAAAAGACTCGTTATACTGTCAAGAAAGAATTGCTTCTTGATCACCATCTAGTTCAAAAGTGGCCATACCACCTTACCGCTGACATTAACTATATTGGCATCCTTTTATAATTCAAAGAGTATAAGTATGTTTTCGCATATATCTGGTCTTGGCTAAATAGATTCAGTCTCTCCATGTTGCGAACATCCAATAACAGGCGGTGTCCTTGTTTAATAACTTTTGTATCTCTGATATCCATTTTAAATTACTGCGCCGGAGCACTTGACCATTTTCTGACTTGATTGTTACTAGTAGACCCAACTGCCAATAGTTTACCTTTTTTCAGAATAAATTAAATTAAATTGCAAACTGTTGACCATGTTTTACCAGTTCAACAGATTCATCAATACACACAAATTGTTTTATTTCTACTAAACACTTCCTTTATTTGAAATTGTTTTGTACGTATCCACAATCATTAAAAAGAAAAAAGAAAATTTAGTAGAAAAGCCAAAGCTTGGAACCATTACTGCAAGAAGAGTAGATCCTTTGTCCCCATTTTACCTGTCCCCCACCTAAATTTTCACACCTGCCCTCTTACTTAACATCAATTGACTCTAAAATTAAGTAAGTGACCAAGTATTAAAAAATTAGGTTGGGGACGGAGGAGGGACATGCAAAATGGGGATGCAAGCATACCTTTCCGCCTTTCAATAGAGCAAGAGAGATAAGATTTCCAACTAACTGCACATTAATACAGACCAGAAAAACTGTTGGTACAAATCGAAAGCATTACTATTAACAATTGAATTTAGATCCATGATAGCCAAATGGTTAACTATACGAGGAAAAAGTTGAAAAGTTAGACCTGGTGGCGGGCAAAATATCCCCAAAATTCTCCGTTAAATTTAGCAATTACAGTTCCTTCACGTACATTGAGATCATATGCATGACTGCGTGCAGTGTAAGTAAGATATGTGCCCTGATACACAACAGTAAAGTAATTAAAGAAATGTAAGATTTACTGCAATCATGAGTTCAAGTCTATAAGAGAGTCGCACCTGTCCAACCCATATTATTGAAGCAGCAAAACCAAGGTACAAAGAAACTGGCACCATCGTATACCTGTATGAAGAATCAATCAAGTTTTATAAAGGCTTTCTGGAGTTTCAGTAAAGGCGTTCTTTATTGAAATTAGAGCACATTTTTGAAAAACCTCTACTAAACCGATCGAGCTACACTTTGCAGCTATATATATCAAAATTGTTCAACTAATGCTTGCCACTAACTGACATGAAGTGAAGGCAATTAATTAATAAAATTTACTACCACTTTTCACCTCAAGAGTTCACAAAAAACAACAAACAGTCTTTAAAAAGAAGTTGAATAGTAGTAACTAAAAAAGAAAAAGATATAGTTACCATGTTGGTTTCAAATTTGCAGCTATAAACAACCAATACCCAGTAGTTCCTAGAATCAGAGCATTCTTTGATCCAATCATTCGAACCACAACTGAAGCAACCAATGAAAAAGCTACGAAAGACGAATACAATATCACTAGGGAAATAGTTCCCAAATTTCCCTCCTGAAAAACATAAACCATATATTCAAACCAACCAACCCACAAAAAAAAACACACAGAGAAACTTAACTCACGGTGTTGATTGTGCTCTCCAAATTCTGAGCAGCACTGTAGGCTAAAAAAATAAACAAAAAAGCCCAGCTCAGAAAATGAACATCCCTGGTATGATTTAGGATTGGAGTTTGCGAGGAGGAGGAGGATTCAGCAATTAGTTGTGTTTCTTCATCCATGATCATTTCTATAATTAATATTCTCTCAACTGAATCGATCACAAATATATATATATATATATATATATATACACACACACGTGAGTTGAAGGTAAGGTACTATTGGAAAATCTGAAGAGAGGGAGAGAGAAGAAGATTATAACTCAGAATTACTACTACTATTTCTAGTCATTGTCGTGGGATTGCGGGAAAAGAAGTTGAGTTTGACTTTTTAAAATCAGGTCAGGAAAGTCTAGGTTGTCTACCTCCAACATAAAAAAAAAACTACTAATCAACTTATGAGCTAGCTTATTCAACTACCTTGAGTATACAAGTAGTAGTATAATAATGTTCTTTTTCCTGCCCAAATTTTAATCTCATATGGATAAAGGTATTACTATATCTTTACAATAGAATGCAACGGTAAAATGGAGAATGCATTTGTTATTTACCTTTCTTTGTATCTGATTGATTAAGTAGATCGGAGGGTTTTTACGGATTCCATTCTTTTTTATTATTATTATTATTATCATCTCTCTCGAGCTAGAATTTTTTGCATACTGTGGGATCATCATATTTCATTGCTCAACCTTGAAACATTTAAATGTAGAACAGAAGACGTTTCTTTATTCGAAAGACAGAATACTTTCAGATCAAGGCTAACAACACCGGAATTAGATCTCTTTGGGAATTAAGGTGAACTTTGTTGGCACATTGATCAGGCTTATAAATCAATGCCAAATTGATAACACTAGTCCACCTCTAAGCACCGCTTCCCCGTCAAACGCTTGAATATACTCCAGAGCACATACAGATTTCCATGAACACAAAAAAAATTGGCATTGTCCAACCGTCAATGCTACACAAACACAAAGCCATCCAGAAGAACAGTTGGCTATTTAATATACAACAATTCAAAAGAAACAAAAACATGATAAGGAATTATGAAGGCAAAAGAGCTGCCATATTCAAAAGGCTCAAAAGGGAATAACAGGGGTTAAATTTCCATATAAAATTTTGAAAACAAACTAGGGGGTCATCTTTCCCCCCAACAAATTGTTATATATCAGCCTGCAGACATCAGACTACAAATGCAACACTCATCATAGGTTCTAGCAACAACAAATAACATGATATACTGGGAAACACAAATGTCATTCAAAATAATAGAATACTGTATGGTTATCCTTGGCAACCATTATCATATCTAAGCCAAGTGTACCACCATCCCACAATATAAACATTTCACTCCAGTAATGAAGATTGCATTTAGGAACTCTCCCTGGCAAGGTGGCCTAGGAATTCATTTTCAGTTGGCACGACTCCTGATAACGTCAAGATCCATCTCAGTTGGATCGGTTGCTTGCAACTCCACCTGAATTCCATCAAGCTCCCTTTTGAACCTGTCCTTTGAACTAGCATAGATCATCTTGCTTCGGACACGTGCAGTATCAGGACACCTTATACAACACAGAAAGTATAAATTAAGTAAACTAGGTTAGGTACGAAGAATTACAGAACAGTTAGATTTGTACAAGTTCAAATTTACCACGCAATAAAGAAAATCTTGCTTTTCTGACAGTTCTCAGACGTCACAAAATCAAAATCATAGACAGCATAGCGACACTCATCGGCAGGAAGACTTGCAGCAAATTCATCATAACTTTCGGTTGGCTCACCAACCTTTTCAACAACAACTTGCTTTTGCTTCTCCTCAATCTTGAAAACAACAAATCGATAGGTTCTTTTGGCCTTCAGTTCCAGAAACCTTAACTTGCAGTCATCGTGCACAGCTATCCCAGATGCTGCATTGGCCTGTGAATTGGATGACATCCATAAGTTCATAACTAAAAAATTTAATACTGTCATAATCACATGAGTGACATTTTCTCCTATTCTAGTTTACATAACAGTTTAATTAGAACATACAAGGAACGATGCACTGACAGCAGAAAAAATGAAATAAGCAACTCCATAACCAACTAAACCCTAGATAAACATTGCAGTGAAATTCAATCATATTCAATTCAAGTAAAACGGAAGTGAAATAAAATTTAATCCTGAAATACATCCAAGTTGGATAAATGAATTTCCAACATTTCCTCAAAGGTAAGGTACAAGAAGAAACCAAGAAATAGTGTTATATGCAATTCTATGTTGGGAATGTTACATGCAACAGGAGTTCAAATTAAAGGATAATGTCAAAAATATTTCTGCGATTGGAGACTATCAATAATGCTGTTTGCTTCAATCTGTACCTAATAGCTTAAGCTTGTTACTAACTACTAAGGTACCCCACACCCACTTCTATATTAAATATAGACCAAAATAAAAAATAAGAAAGGGTTTGAATCTCTCTCTTTAATCTTCCTTCTCCTTTAGGTATCACCCAAAAGATGAACAAGAAGATTCAGCAGAAACAAAAATACATGAAATCAAGAAATTTGCCATTAATAAAACATACTGTATTTATAAATAGTGAAGAGCAAGGATGAAACCAATAGATCCCTCACATTCAGTTCACATAGCACTACTACTGACAGCTTAACCGAATTCAACTGAACTCGTATTCAGTAAATTATAAGTTAAATTTACATGAAGGAAAGCCTTCAAATCAACTCAAAAATTAAATCAAATCTAAGAACGGGATAAATAAGTAACTAGTTGCCGGGAAAAATATATATATGTGCAAAACATTATAATTTGGGAACTAATTAGGTTTGATGGTTAGATCGATCGTAAATTAATACAGATAAAATACAGAAAAGTTGCCAATGAATTTAAAGCCCTAAAACCCTAAAACAAAAAAGAACTCACCATTTTGGGGGCGTGCTTCGATGGAAGGATCAATAAAGAGAAATTTGAGGAGGAGAAAATTTAGAGAGAGCAGGAAACCCTCCGATAACGAGGGCTATGGAAATGTAAATATAATCTCTTTTTATTAGGCTGCCTCAGTGTGGGAGACTTGTATACTGTGTATAACTTTACACATGACTGTACCGTGTGAGTGAGGGTTCTTGCTTGTAGCGTGACGCCACGTCTATTGTCTAAAAGGCTGTCAACAGAAACAGCTCGCATGTGTCGGCTACGCGGCGTCATTCAAGTCGGCTAAAATATATATGACAGGATGAGGTCATATATGTACTTTTGATTAATCTTATAGACAAAAACATGCTTGTGAATATATACTACTACTAGTCCCTAAATTAATACCAATATATAAATAATAAATTACTAATAGATTTACTTTTAATAAATTATAATATATTTTTATTATTATACATTTATTTCGTTGGTAATTTTAACATAGTACATATTTCTTTTATTGGTAAATTTAGTTGATATATTTTTTTAAAAGTGGTTAAACAATATAAACAAATTTGTATAGTCGAAAAATATTAATTCCGTCACTTTAGTTAACAAATATTTAGGCAAAAGGGTGTTATATGTCGATTAAATAAAAGTACGGTATACAAAGTGTCACATTTTGAAGTATAAGATGCTATTGAGTTAATTTAAAAAATACAAAAATGCATTTAACTCATAAAAAACTCTTATGAAAATAATTTTTAAATAATGTAACAAATATTACTAGTTCATAATTTACACCAGACGTAGATGGAATTAGTCATTAATCAACTTCGACACATTATTTTACATCAAATTTTAGAATTATTTCTTTAATCATATAATTGTACTCATGTTTTATTATTTAATGTACTCATGTTTCATAGAGCTTGCCAGCTTGGGATGAAGCCAAGGGTTCTAACTTCTAATGTTGTGTGGTGAATTTTCTAAATAGAAGTATACAATTAAACTTGAAATATATTTTTGTGGATGTTCAACACTAGCTTGGCTGAGTGGCTCGGTTAATGAGCAACGCTATTAATCAGGGAATTGATATTTGTATAAATAAATTTGATAATTTTACAAAAAAATTTATATAAATATAAATAATAACATTTTGTTTCTAAATTTTAAAATGGACAAAAAAAAATAGACAGAAAATTAAAATTTTCTCTTCAATTTTTATGTTTCTGAGTTTTTTAATAAACAACAAAAAAGAAATTGATAAAAATACTATGTCACTTTTCCTGTCAAAGTTTTCCGTCCAAAATTGACCTGATTTGGACGGAAAAAAAATTAGAGTAAGTAATTTTTATAATTCTCATATTATACTCAACTTTTCCAATTTATTTTTATCTACTCAACCTAAGTTGATAAAGAGAAAGAGATTTCTCGATAAAGAGGATGAGCGACTTCTTCTTTTGTTGTCAGCGAATCTAGTTCTCGAATCGACGAAACGATTTGTGCACATGCCTTTACTTATTTATTTTACCTTCTCTTGAATATCGACTTTTTGTTATAATTTTCTTCTGAAAACTTCATATGGAGCATAAGTTATAATTGGTGTAATGTTTCTCCTTTTCTGA
Organism: Panax ginseng; assembly: GCA_020205605.1. NCBI lineage: Eukaryota > Viridiplantae > Streptophyta > Magnoliopsida > Apiales > Araliaceae > Panax > Panax ginseng. The sequence continues at coordinate 127,335,920 of CM035144.1, forward strand.
ATCTTAAATAGTAGATTGCAATTAAACATGTTATTATCATTGATATGAAATATGAAAAATTATTTGATGACTTTTGGGTATAGTATGACAATGACTTTGTAAAATTAATTTTTGTTTAACATTTATTTGGATATTTGTATTTGATTATGGAATTTTTTCTTTGATTAAATGTAACTTGCATATTTTTATTCATAGTTCAATGGTTATAATTAACAGAATGGTAAATTTGTAAAAGTGATGTTTTTCTTTTCATTTCATTAGAACTCAAAAATGTAAAAAATGAAAAATTTTAAATTTTCTATTAAAAACTCAGAAACAAGTCAAAAGGAAAATTTCAAGTTTTTATTTTTTTTTTCTGTTCTAATTTAAGTTTTATATATTTTTTTTTTGTCCAAAACTCAAAAACAAAGTGCAAGTAGAGTTTACCTTCATTTGAGAGAGTAAAGGGCTGTTTGTTTAGAAATTTGAATGAAAATTTGAATATTGAATGATTGAATCGGTCAACTTTGTTTTTTAATCGATAATTTGAATCGATAAGATGAACCGAAATTTGAATGGTTAAGTCAAATTTTTTTAGTTGAATGAGCAGCTGAATGAAGTAAAAAATAAATTTTAAAATTTTAAAAAAATATTTACTATTATATTAAGTAATATTAAATAAATTTACAACAATTTTAAATTTTTTCAGAAGGGTAAAATAATAAAGTTTTGTCATTCAGATATTTCAGACATGTCAATTATCAAACAACTTTTTTCATTCAGATTCAGATTCATTCAATTTTTATCAAACACCCTCTAACTTGTTTAATTAATAATTTCACTTGTAGAAATATCAATTCCCCATTATTTATTAATTCCTTACCTTTTTCGAATTCGGTTAACATGAAGTAACTTCATAGTAAGTTGGTCAATTGACCAAAATACAGTGTTATCACGTGTAAAAAATTACCTCTCATTTTACGTGTTAATAGTATATTAATCAATTAATCAAAATTAATTTTATGTTAACCGCTCTCATCTTTATTTATTATTTTTTATTAAAAAAATATTATTTATGTTTTTTATTGAAAAGAAAAAGCTTAAAAGTATTATTTTGTGGTGATGGAGGGGGAAGGACTAAAGTAGTAATAGTGGCAAAATTGAGTTTGGTCCTCGACCCTCTCTCTCTTTTGAATTTAAGAAGACAGCAGATGAGAATGTCATTGTCGCAAGGCGTAGGGTCCATCAAATATTCTACCTCCGCGTCAAACCAACGCTAGCCTCCCTTTTCCTCTTTTTTTCAATTTTTTTTTTTTTTTTATGATTTGAGTAGGACTACCACAATGTCTTAAAGTTTCATCCATAAAAGGCTAGTGTAGGTAGGGGTTCTAAAATCTTAATTTCAAATGATATAACATTAAATAAAATAATCGTACTTACTCTATTATATACTCTTTCGATTTTATAATAATTGTCTTTTAAAAAAAAAATTAATTTATTTATAATTTATAATTTTTTAAAAGAATAAATTATTTATTTTTCTATAATATTCCTAATTTCTCTCATTCTCCTAATAAATTTTCTCCCTTACATTAATAGTTTATAACTTTTCATAAATGAGTAGTGATAAAATTTCATACAAATTTTAATTCTTAAATGATAGTATTAAATGTGACGCTCCAAAATAGGTATACATTACCCATTCTGAGTCGCCAAATATATGGTACAGAACTTAAATACAAACTTAATTATATAACCGTCGTGTAACATAAGCTGTAAGACCCCAATTTATTATTAATGAAATTTAATTTTCTCTATTTATTATTTTGAAATAGTAAGGGTCGATTTGATTAATATGGATAGTTATGGGTAAAATACGTAAATATTTCAAAATAAGCAGTGGTTATAAAATATTCATTGTTGTTTGAATATTAGTTTGGTGCGTGGAATATTCTTTGTTGTTTGTGAATATTAAATACGACGGTACGTAGTCTTTTGTGGGCCCCATAACTTGAAAGCGATTGGATGAAGAAAGCGACAAATATAAGTTGTTTAAAAATAACGGCTTAGTTATTCTGCTTATCTTTGTTAAAATACTAAATTGGTTAAAACACAAGAAGATACGGTATTGCACCAATTATTGATTCTTACGTGAAGGCACTACTCAATAATGGTTACGATAATTCTTCGCTCGATATTTTATTTTATTGAAATAATTGTTGCGTTGATATTTTATATTCTTTGTTGTTTGATAATTGTCATTACTACGATATTTTTTCGATGTCGAAACAATAATTCATATTATCCGAATAATATTATTAGATAACATTATTGGCAATGTCTAGAAAATTATGTCTAAGGAGAGGTTTGGTCACCTAATTGCGCGTCAGTAAGGAGAAATTCTTATTGGAAAGCCCCTCTTTTCACCAAGAATCACCTCGTTGTCAATATTGTGATTCTGTAATATTATTTGTGAATAATTAATTATTGATTTATATGATGAGGAAAATATTGATTTTATGTGGATATAGATGGAGAAAATTTTTAATGTGACAATTGTTGAAAATTAAAATTTTATCTTTTTCTGATAAAATAATTCATTTAAATATATTATTATATTTTAATAATATAATAATGATGATATTTTTACGATGAATGTGGGATATATGAGTATATGTGAAAGAGGAGTATTTTTGTTACCAAAAATATTTAAAGCATGTTTATGTGTTGGTGGACCCTATTTCTTGACTGAAATTTGATTATAGCATGTAAAATCGCCCGTTTGTGGATTTCGGTCAATTTCTGTTTGGAATTTGGAAAAACTTCCTTCTGAAAAGTTGTAGATAATAGAATTTTTTATAAAAATTCGCGAGATTCGAATTTTCTGACAAAAAGGATATTTATTGTGAATTATTAAAGTTTGAAGCTCAAAATAATTGATTTTGGAAGTTTAAAATATTTTTAATTACAAAAACGTGTTTTCATTTTGTGGCCCTTATGTAACATGTGATAGAGGTTTGAAATCGGTGGAAGAAGTGCGTGTGATGAGATTTTGGAAAAATATAATAATATTTAATAAATTTTCTACTTTGGTTGTTAAAGTATTTTCCTATAAATAGGGTGTTTAGGTTAGAATTGAAAATCACACACAAAATCAAGTTTTCTCTATATATTATCGAGCGTATTCTTGTGAGTATTTTGAGTATTGCTTTATCTGATTGCAAGTTCAAGTCATAGCCTTATATCCGTGTGTTTTAATTTAAAGTCTTGATCTTTCGAGGTAAGGGATATTATTTTTTCGTAATGATATTATTTCTTCAATATCATTATCTTTGAAATATTGATCCGAAATTTTTATCAAATTTAGAACTTTTGGTGTCGGAGACACTATTCACGATATCTGACTATTCACGTATATCACGACCTATTCACGAATCACGACACTATTCATCGAAAAATGAAAATTTTCCTTTTAAAGTCTAAAATATCTATTGTGAATACTAGCTTTGATTGTATCCATGTTTTGATCATTTTTGAATTTTACACCACTATGATTATTTTTGAGGTATTTTTGGACATGGATAAAACAAAGTGAATCCTTAATCCTTAATCCTTGTCATTTTGTTTCACTTTGGATTCGTTTTCTTTAAAAATATTTTTCATCATCCTCGATCTTAAATGATGATATTATTGAATATCTTTGGCTTTATAGTGCAAAGATGAATAATTTCGATAAATATCTTTGGCCCGTGGTGCGAAGATGAGCAGTGTTTAGATGAACATGACGGTAATCGATGAATATCTTTGGCACAGAAGTGCAAAGATGAATATTTGATTTCGAGATATATATTAATTGATGTTACGAGGATAAAAGATGAGCGATGAACTTTTAAATTCATACATAGAAGATAGTAGTTTTGCATTCTCTACTTAACTCTTCTAATGAATTATTATTTCATTGCGAATATTGATTTAAAACTTGTTGTCTATTGTATTCTATTAGATTTTTCTCTGTAGAAGACTAACGATAATTTGTTGTATATTATCTTAGTCATAATATTCTTTCTTTGGGCTAGTTGAGCTCACCTTTTCCTTTTTGTTCCATTTTCTTCTCATGATGCGAGAATATAAGCGAAAGTGCTGGTCGGGGTATGGAATGAAGGTTCTAGAGAGTTGTTTAGTAGTCCTTACCATTTTTGTAAAATAATATATCAATAAATGTGATGAGGATTTATTTGAGTATAGATATTGTCTGAAGATAATATTTGTATTCAAACTCACGCTTTCTTGTTGTAATAATAAAGTTATAGTTGTTTACGTACCATGTATTGATAACTTTCGAATGGGTGATGTATACCTATTTTGGGGACGTCACAGTTTGGTATCGAGCTTAGGGATATGATCTCCGGCGGAGATCGGGGAATAGAACTGGGAGGGAGAGATTTAGTAAATCCTTCGTTAGTGTGTCCTACCTAAGCTTATTTGTTAGTTGGTCAATATATGGGATATTATGTGATATATTGATTTCCTTAATTAACCCTTGTTTTATATGGCGATATTTTAGAATGTCGATTGAGAATATTAACATTGGAAATGAGACCATGGAGACGCTTTGTACTTTCACCAACGAGGAGAACGTATAACAGTGGCAATGTTCCTCCTGTGAACAACACCACCGAAAGCGAGATGATGAACGAGGGGATGTTTAGAAGCTTTTGCGATTCATGCAAAATCGAATTTAGGAGACTCGTGTTCAAAATCTGAGGAGGAAATGATAGTAATTCACGGGATTGTCACAAAAAGGCAAGCGATTCAAAGAGTTGGGACCACCGAATTTAAGGGAAAGCTAGATCCGATCATGGCGGAAACATGGGTCAAGCAAATTACCAAGATATTCGATGTCTTGGGATGCATTGCGGAGAACGAAGGTTCCATTCGCCACCTTTATGTTAAAATGGCGGAAGTGACTCTTGGTGGGAGTCTCATGAAACCGTACACATCCAAACCGCACTCAAAGATGTCTTGGGAGACGTTTGAAACTATTTAATAACAAATACTTTCCTCGAAAGTGTTAAATCATATGAAGGAAGTGGAGCTCATCAGATTAGAACAAAACAACATGGCGGTGTCTCAAAGACGAGGCAAAGTTTGCGAGTTATCCAGTTTGCACCTCATTTAGTGGAGAATGAGGAACGTTATGACGCGGATGTTTACGAGAGGTTTGAAACGTATACGACAATATCTCATTTCTCATAAATTTTCTCTCTATTCGGATGTTGTAAACAAGACTCAATTATTAGAATGAGATAACGAAAGCACGGTCAACCGAGGGACCACAATCGAGGATCATACCTAGGAGATAGTAGTCAACAAAACAACGATAACCGGCGGAGAAAGAAAAAGCGGAAAAAATGGTAACCACTTTAGTGGTAATCATAGCCATGAAAATAGAAGAAGCGAGTCGGAAGGAGATTTAAAAAGGAGATTTAACAACGACCATTATGAAGGCAGCGGTCTTAGAGTAATCGGGTTATAAGGGAGGAGAACGACCACCGATCATATGCTATAAATGCGGAAAGAGGGACATATCGATCAAATCGTCCACAATAGATTCAAGGTATGCTATAATTATGGAAAGAAAGGACATATCGCTCGAGATTATGCGGTGAATAAACCTAGTTCAATGGGGACGGTGACTCAAAAGATCATCCCAAAAAAGTCAAAGTCAACGGTTCTGGAAGAAGCGTTTGTTGTGGTCGGTCAAAATCGAGGAACCCAAACGAGGTGATCACGGGTAAGCTATTTAAAATTCTTTCAAAGTTTATACCTTACTTGATACCGTCTTACCCATTCATTTATCTCTCCTGCTTTGTGCTCAACGTTTAAACTTGACTCGGGAGAAATTAGACTTTGACCTATCTGTGGAAACTCCAGTTAGGATAAACTTTCATCACATCCACTGCTTATAAATCTTGTTTGATTCAAGTTGGCACCATCACCTTACCCGTTGACCTTATCTCTTTAAAGATACTTGCTTTTGATGTGATTTTAGGGATTGATTGGTTAACTACTCATCATGCCAAAATTGATTGTTTTCGTGGGTTGTTAGTTTTCATATTCCTAACCAACCGCATTGTATGCAATTCAAGCAACTAAACCATTAAAATCAATCACCGTCGTATCTAATCATAAAGCTATTCGTTTATTGAAAAACGGATGTCAAGCTTTCTTAGCCCATGTTATGGATTTGAATAAAGACACGTCAAATTTGAATAATATTCCCTGTTGTTATTGACTTTCCCTGACGTATTTCTGAAGAACTTCCGGCCTATCCCGAACGTGAAGTTGAATTCTTTATTGATCTTGAACTTTGGTACAAAGCCCATTTCTAAAACCCCATATCGAATGGCTCCTATTGAATTTCGAGAGTTAAATGTCCAACTACGAGGTTATTTGGACATCGGTTTCGATCTGGCCCCAGTACATCTCCTTGGGTGCTCCTGTTTTATTCAGTAAAGAAGAAAAGACGGTAGTATGCGACTTTGTATTGACTATCGGGAATTGAACCATGTCACCATCAAGAATAGGTATCCTCTACCTCGTATTGATGACTTGTTTGACCGATTAGAAGAGCACAATTTTTTCAAAAATCGATCTTAGCTTACGGATATCATCATTAAAGATTAGAACTAAGGATATTCCAAAGACGCGCCTTAACTCCCATGCGGGCATTATGAATTCTTAGTCATGTCTTTCGGATTGACTAATGCTCCTGCTGGGCTTCGTGGATATGATGAACCAAGAGTATTCAGGAATATTTGGATCGATTCGTTGTTGTCTTTATTGATGATTGTTGGTTGATTTCATGAATCAATGAATACGCAAATATACACCGGTTAACAAGTAATAAAGTGAAAGTAGAGTATCGTTCCCACGAGAAATTATTTAATAAAATTATCAAGTACTAATTCTTAACCAAACTAATTTTATTTAAACAATCTCAAATCGTGACTTTTCTAATTAATAAAACTAAATTAATCAATTAAAACTAGGTTACTTTATAAATAAATTCAAATAAATAAAGGCTAAGACTCCAATATCCCCAATTATGAACTATAAACCAATTATCCAATTATCTCAATTATTATGTCTACTGAATTGTTAATAGGAATTCTCAAGTGCCAAAAGCCCTCTCTCGAGCGATCAATTGCCTTCTATTTAACCCAGATTAATTTTGCTATATCTCTATGCAAAACAATTGAATTAAACTCATTCTGAAACCCAATTCCTTATATGTTTACGTGCGGCAAATATATATTCTCATTTTATTCACAAAACCTAATTATTCACTTTGTGCAAATAACTAAGTCACATGTCACCATACCCAGCTTCTAACCCTAGAATTCCTTTCTCAATTCATTCAGAGTAACAAGGTAATTCTTGATCGATAATTAAGCAATAAGCACAAAGTAAGATGAACAATTCACTTGACAACATAAATAATTAGAATAAATCAAATAATCAATTCATAATCATAAAAGTTCAATTGAAATCTTAATAAAAGAGTTAGTTAGTAATTAATGAATTAAAACCAAGAATCCACAATTGAATAGACATTAAAAGATAAAAGTAAGAGAAGAGAAGAATATAATCTATTGTCAAATAAATCGATGCTCCCTCTTGTTTTGCTGCTCTTGATCTTCAATGGTCTCCAAGTTCTTCAATCTCCAAAACTAATAAGAACTAGGGTTATGTTCTAATCTAAAAGAGTGTTTAATCTAGTCTAATCTATGTAATCCCCTTTATTTTATGCCTTACATCATGTATTTATAGGTTCTGAAGTCCAATTTTAGTTTAGGAACAAACTCAATCCAATTTTGAGTCAAAAAGGTGTCAAAATTTGCCCAAAACGCGTCCAGCATCACTAAGACCTTCCCAGGTCATTTCAATGGGCTTGACGCCTCGACTCTACGCCTTATAAGCGTCTGTATTTGCAAATGAACTAAAATAAGCGCCTAAACGTGTTACAAGTTCGACATTTTCTCTCCGACGCGTCTTTTGGGGAAATGGCCATAACTTGTTCGTCCGAACTCCGATTTCGATGATTAAAGATGTTCCGGAAAGAGGAGAAGTAGATATAAAACTTTTTATTCTTTGAGTTTTTCGAAATAATATCCGGAGCTATAGTCAAATTGGTTCTGAAGTGACTACTGTGTAAATGGCAAGCCAAAAACGCGAATCTAGCCACCCCGAACGTCGATCCATGTAACTTTTGTCCCAATTCCTACAAAAGAATATAAAACATGCATGAATAGACACAAACACATAAAAACATCCTAAAAGACTTGAGAACAATAATAAATTAAGCCCAAATATATCCAATTCATGTGTATAAAACTCACTCATCAATGACATCCTCATATATTCCAAAAGTTGTGAAGATCATGAGCACCATTTGAAGCTGGTACTCTAAAGGCTTCGTGAAAACAAACTATATGCCAAATTGAAGAAATACGAGTTCTGGCTTGAAGAAGTAGCATTTCTTGGGCACGTGGTGTCAAAACATGGAGTATCCGTGGACCCGTGAAGATTGAAGCAATACAAAGTTGGGAGCAAATCAAGAAGTGCGGATCAAGTCACGTAACTTTCGGGCTTAATTTGGTTATTATTGTCGATTCGTGGAAGGATTTTCTCGAATCGCTACTCCATTAACTCAGCTGACTCGGAAAGATATAAAATTCGTATGGAGCGAGGAATGCGAGAAGAGTTTCCAAGAGCTCGAGGAGACTCATTTGAAGACTTGTTCTAACAATACCATCTGGTACGGATGGATTTGTTATCTACAGCGATGCTTCAGGCAAAGGGTTAGGATGTGTTCTCATGCAACGTGGGAAAGTCATAGCCTATGCCTCGCGACAACTTAAAGAGTATGAGAGGAATTATCCTACTCATGATCTAGAGTTGGCAGCCGTCGTTCATGCTTAAAGATCTGGAGGCACTATCTATATGGGGAGAAAGTGGAGATATATTCAGACCATAAAAGCCTCAAATATTTCTTCACACAAAAGGAACTCAACATGCGGCAACGACGTTGGCTTGAATTGTTGAAAGATTACGACCACACTATTCAATACCATCCTGGAAAAGCGAATGTGGTAGCTGACGCGTTGAGTAGAAGATCATATGCAGGAATGAGTGTGATGTTGTCAAGTATACGCATAGAACCAACTTTAATAGAAAAAGTTAAGGTTCGCTCGCCCACCGACCCAGCGAAATGATGCGTATGAAGAAGAAAGTACAAGAAGGTGCTATTCCTAAGGCGAGAATTGATGAAGAAGGAATACTTGAGTCCACCTCGGACTTTGTGTTCCTAACGACTACGATTTGAAGTACAAGATTATGATGGAGGCATACAATACACCATTTGCAATCCATCCTCGGAAGTACTAAAATGTATCGTGATCTTGACATACATTTTGGTGGAACAATATGAAGAAAGAGATTGCAAAGTTTATCTCGATGTGTTTAACTTGTCAACGTGTAAAGGCGGAGCATCTAGTACCTAAGGGTCCGTTGCAACCACTTGAGATTTTGAAATGGAAGTGGGAACACATTACCATGGATTTCGTTACGGGTCTTCTTTTGGTTTCTCGAGGCATCAATGCCATTTGGGTTATTGTTGATAGATTAATCAAGTCTGCTTTCATTTCTTGCCGTCGAGACTTATTCCTTGAACGTCTTGCTAAGTATATATGTAAATGAGATTGTGAGGTTGCATGGCATGCCGAAGATCCATAGTTTGGATCGTGACCCAAGATTCACTTTAAGATTTTGGGTTAGCATGCAAAAAGCTATGGGCACGCGGATTTGATTTATTGGCGCATACCATCCTCAAACAGACGGACAATCGAGAGGACTATTCAAACTCTTGAAGATCTATTAAGACTCTGTGTCCTGACTTCAAGGGCAGTTGGGATAAGTATTTACCATTGGTGTAATTCTCCTACAACAACAGTTATCAGGCAAGTATAGGTGTGGCTCCATTTGAAGCGTTATATGGACAAAAGTGTCGCTCTCCAATATGTTGGGATGAGGTGGGTGAAGCAACATTATTGGGACCTGAGTTAGTACGTATGACTACCGAAAAGATCCAAATGATTCGACAACGTATACAAATGGCATAAGATCGACAAAAGAGTTATGCGGATCTTCATCGAAAAGACGTGGAATTTAGTATAGGGGATCATGTATTGTTGCGAGTTGCTCCATGGAAGGGAGTTACAAGATTTGGGAATAGGGGAAAGCTCAATCCACGATTTATTGGTCCATTTCAAATTCTTGACCGAGTAGAAATGTAGCCTATAGACTCGCGTTACCTCCGAGTATGTCTCGTGTTCATAATGTGTTTCACATATCTGTACTTCGTAAATATGTGAAAGACCCGAACCACGTTATAGAGTTAGAACCGGGTTATAGAGTTAGAACCGGACGAGATAGCCGAAGACTTAACGTACGAAGAGGTACCTGTCAAGATCTTGGATAGGAAGGAGCATGTCCTACGCACAAAGGTCATACCACAAGTTAAAGTTTTGTGGAGGAATCATGCTATAGAGGAAATGACCTGGGAATTGGAAACGGAAATGAAAGCGAGGTATCCTCACCTTTTCCAAATACCAGGTACGTACGTCAATTTTGAGGACGAAATTTCATAAGGAGGGGATGTTGTAAGACCCCAACTTATTATTAATGAAATTTAATTTTCTCTATTTATTATTTTGAAATAGTAAGAGTTGATTTGATTAATATGGATAATTATGGGTAAAATACGCAAATATTTCAAAATAAGCAAGTGGTTATAAAATATTCATTGTTGTCGGGGAATATTCGTTTGGTCGTGGAATATTCTTGCTGTCGGGGAATATTCGTACGACGGCGCAGTCTTTTGTGGGCCCCATAACGGAAAGCGATTGGATGAAGAAAACGACAAATATAAGTTGTTTAAAAATAACTGCCAGTAGTAGTTATTCTGCAAATATTGTTAAAATACTCTGGGTTAAGACACAATGATTACCAGTATTGCACCAATTATTGATTCTTACGTAAGAAGGCACTACTCAATAATGGTTACTGATAATTCTTTATTCAATATTTTTATTTTATTGATTTAATAATTCTTTGCGTTGATATTTTATATTCTTTGTTGTTTCAATAATTGTCATTACACAAGATTTTTTCGAGATCGAAGCAATAATTCATATTATCTGAATAATATTATTAGATAACATTATTGGCAATGTCTAGAAAGTTACATCTAAGGAGAGGTTTGGTCACCTAATTTACTTGGCTAAGAAGGAGAAATTCTTATTGGAAAGCCCCCTCTTTCCTAGGAACTGTCTGGTTGTCAATATTGTGATTCTGTAATATTATTTGTGAATAATTAATTATTGATTCATATGATGAGGAAAATATTGATTTTATGTGGATATAGATGGAGAAAATTTTTAATGTGACAATTGTTGAAAATTGAAATTTATCTTTTTCTGATAAATAAATATATTATTATATTTTAATATTATAATAATAATGATATTTTACGATGAATGTGCGATATATGAGTATATGTGGAAGAGGAGTATTTTTGTTACCAAAAATATTTAAAGCATGTTTTATGTGTCGGTAGACCCCATTTCTTGACTGAAATTTGATTATAGCATGTAAAATCGTCCGTTTGTGGATTTCGGTCAATTTCTGTTTGAAATTTGGAAAAACTTCCTTCTGCAAAGTTGTAGATAATGGAATTTCCTATAAAAATTCGTGAGATTCGAATTTTCTGACAAAATGGCTATTTATTGTGAATTATTAAAGTTTCGAAGCTCCGAAATAATTGATTTTTGGAAGTTTAAAATATTTTTAAGTACAAAAAAGTGTTTTTCATTTTGTGGCCCTTATGTAACATGTGATAGAGGCTGAAATAAGTTGGAAGAAGTGTGCGTATGAGATTTTGGAAAAATATAATAATATTTAATAAATTTTCTACTTTGGTGTTCTAAGTATTTTCCTATAAATAGGGTACTTAGGTTAGAATTGAAAATCACACCAGAAACTGAAGTTTTCTCTCTCTATATTATCGAGCATATTCTTGTGAGTGTTTTGAGTATATTTTGAGTATTGCTATACTGGTGCAAGTTCAAGTCATAGCTTATATCCTGTTATTACAATTAAGATCGATCTTTCGAGGTAAAGAGATATTATTTTTTCAGTAATGATATTATTTCTTCAATATCATTATCTTTGAAATATTGATCTGAAGTTTTATCAAATTTGAAACTTTTGGTGTCTGAGTTACTATTCACGTGTACGGCCTATTCACGTATCTGACACTATTATTCACGAATCATTTAAGATTATTCATCTAAAAATAAAATTTTCCCTTTTAAATCTAAAATATCTATTGTAGATACTAGCTTTGATTGTATCCATGTTTTAATCATTCTTGAATTTTATACCACTATGATTATTTTTGAGGTATTTTTGGACATGAATAAAACAAAGTACGAATCCTTAATCCTTAATCCTTGTCATTTTGTTTCACTGGATTCGTTTCTTTAAAAATATTTTTCATTATCCTCAGTCTTAAATGATGATATTATTGAATATCTTTGGCCTGTAGTGCAAAGATGAATAATTTTTGATAAATATCTTTGGCCCGTAGTGCAAAGATGAACAGGTGTTTAGATGAACATGACCAACTGATGAATATCTTTGGCCTGTAGTGCAAAGATGAATATTTGATTCCAGATATATATTAATTGATGTTACAGGGATAAAAGATAGACGATGAACTTTTAAATTCATACATAGAAGATAGTAGTTTGCATTCTCTACTTAACTCTTCTAATGAATTATTATTTCCGCTGCGAATATTGATTTAAAACTTGTTGTCTATTGTATTCTATTAGATTTTTCCCTGTTGAAGACTAACGATAATTAATTGTATATTATCTTAGTCATAATATTCTTTACTGGGCTAGTTGAGCCCATCCTTTGTCTTCTAGACAATATCCAAACTCAAATGGAGTTCTCATTATAATTATTATCACACTATTTCACGTAATAGTGAGGACTACTAAAACAACCATCTGGATCGTCACTTCATTCCCCGACTAGTCCCAGCTATATTATCATTTCCTGAAAAGAATAATGAAAGCAAAATAGTGAACTCAACTAGCCCAGTAAAAAATATTATGATTAAGATAATGCAAAATAAATTATCGTTAGCCTTCAACAGTGTTAAACTGATAGAATACAATAAACAACAAGTTTAACTGCAGCGGAACAAGCAATCCATTAGAAGAGTCAAGTAGAGCATGATATCTACTATCTTATATGATTTAAAAAGTTTATCATAAATTTTATCGTTGAGACTCGGCTCAATAAATAATCCACATCACTGTATTATTTATGCACTACGGCCCAAGGATATTCATTAGTATCACGTCCACGAATTATCCATGCATTACGGACCAAGGATATTCGTGATATCACCGATTGTCATGATCATGCCAACAATTATCCATTAATGCACTACGGGCCAATGAGAACTTTTATCACATCGTTTGTAACATTACAGATTATGATTATACCGAATAATCCATGGTCATAATCATACCAATCAACAGTTCATCTATGCACTACGGGCGAAAGATGACTTTCATCACAATATAAGCATGAGAATGATGACAATGATATAATAATTCAATTAAATGAGGGCAATGATAAATTTTAAAGATTTATAATTTAATTTATCCATAATTCAATAGTGTCCAAATCGTTAACATAATATAACTTTGCGGAGTAAAATTAAAGAATAATATTGTATCAAAAATAATTTATACCAAAAGAAATCAAATTTTATCATGAATAGTACCCCAGGTGAATAGTATCCGAGTGAATAGACCCTGTGAATAGTACTTCGTGAATAGTACCATACGTATGAATAGTGTCGTATAAATGAATAATACTCCGGAATGAAAAGCTTAAAATTTAACAATAATGTTCAAAAAAATATCCTTGTGAAACGATACTAGATGAAGTGCAAAATTCAAGGATATTCTACTAATTTTACGGAGTATAGAAGTAATACTTTAACAAAATGAGTGTAGAATTAGGAATACGGATCAAAATAATATTACTTACATATTACAGAGTATGTAAGAAAATATTATTTCATACGAATATTGAACAAAAATAATATCCCTTACAACTGTTGAACGAAAATAATATTCCTACGAATATTGAACGAAGATAATATTTCTTACGAATATTGAACGAAAATAATATTCCTTACGAATATTGAATGAAAATAAAATTCCTTACGAATACGAAAAAATAAATCGTAAGCGAATATGAAATAAATAATACCTCTTACCTTGGTAGAAGACTGGATACTGCAATAGTGAAGTAGCAGAATACTCTTCTTCTTCCTTTCTATAGTTGCTCTTGTGAGTTTTAGTGAATTGATGAGAATGAAAAAAGAAACGAGCTTCTATTTATAGGAAAACATAGTTTCGATAATTGCACGTTTAGATGTTCAAATTATTACTGTTTAGTACCTTCATCTTTGCCTCTGTTTTTAATTTAGTCCTTCAAGTATTATCAATCTTGCATAACCTCCCCTAATAGTACATGCATGTGAACCAATAGTTTCATGCATGTGAACTAATAGCAATTAATTGCTCATTTATCCGATTAATTATCCATTTGGTCAATTTAACATCCATAAATCAACTATTATCGAAATAAATATCGATTTCCACTAACACTAATAATGCCAACACAATGGAAATATTTTTAACGATATTTATTCATCAATAATATAACTTGCAATATTAACAACCAGATCATTCCCAAAAAGGGGCTTTTCGATAAGGATTTTTCCCTATTGGTGCGCAATTAGGTGACCAAACCCCTTTACTCGACAGAATTTTTTAGACATTGTCAATAATACAAATAATAATATGAATAACTTTGTCGTCCCAATTATTGATTTAATAATATAAAATATTGTGCAAATAAAACTGTGACAATAATTGAATCAATAATGTGAGATACTATTCAACAATTACAGTAGCAATAATTGAGTATAACTGAGTGACTTATCACGTAAGCATCAATAATCAATACCGTGTGCTACTTGCAACCACGCGTATTACTTTACTTTTATCACCAGGTATTTCAACAGTTAACGGTAAAACTTTCATCGTTATTTTTATAAAAAGATATTTCTATCATTTTCCAACTCCGACAGTAATTCCGTTGTGAGGCCCACCAATGACTGTGCCGTCATACGAATATTCCGTAATAAAACGAATATTCCCCAACCAATCGAATATTCTATAACAACTTGCTTACTTTATAAAATTTATAAATATTACCCACAATTATAATATTATATCAAATCCACACCATAATATTCAAAAATATATTTCGAGAAAAAAATCAATCTTTAGTCATAAAAATTGGGGTCTTACATTAAATAATTTTCTTAATTTATATGCATGAAACTAAAAAGACAATTATTATGAAACCGAGGAAATAATTAATTATAAATGTATTTAATTAAGATAAATATTATTTGAAACAAGTATTTTAAACCTCTAACATTTGCAAATATATATATATATATATATATATATATATATATATATATTAGGAGACTTAAATAATGTAGCATTAAATAAAAGGTTAATGATAGGTTATGATAAACTCAGATACAAGATATATAATTAATTTATGCAATGATTGCACATAGTTTAAGATATTATTTAAGATGTGAGTGGTTAGCATAAAGTTAATTTTCGTCAATTGATTAATACAACATCGACATGCAGGGCAGGAGATGATCTCTCTCTGCGTGTCAGTACTGTATTGGTCAATTGATCAATTTGCTGTAAAAAATTTTGAATTAGTTTTTTAAACTAAATAGTAAACTATAATTTTAAAAATGTATATGCAAGTGTATCGAATACAAAAATTTAAGAGGTATTTGTTTGAAGCTTAAAACTGATGCCTTAAACTTTTAGGTTGCAGGCTTGATTCTCATGCGAGCATGGGGTATGAAATATGGGTTGAAAGATGGTTAACTAACTATATTTGTTTTTAAAAAATATGGGTCCAAATTTTAACCAACTTGAATAAATAAAAATGGTTAATCAATCCATTTGGTTTCAATTAATATGGTTTGATCCAATAGTTAACTAACTATATTGCCAGGTCTAGGACTTAATAATCAGAAAAATAAAGAATGATCGATCTCACAGTAATTATCTCAAATTGTCACAGATAATAAATCATTAAGACATGCTATATCTTCATTATGGAAATAAGTAGTAAGCAAGCCCTTCAATATCAAATATTTTTTCCTTTTATTTTTTAATTACTTCTTCCCTATCAAATACAAAATATTTTTGTAAAACTACTTATAAGCATAACCAATAAATAAAAGCATTAATCACTTTATTTTTTACATTGTTTATGAGTTTAGGATAAAAAATAAAATAATAGATAACTCATTTTATAATGGAAAAGAAGCAGGGGCAAAGCCACGTGTATTGGTGTATTGACCCCACTGATATATATATATATAATAATTTTTTTGTGAATGTAATTTAGTAATTTGATTCCACTGAATTTTTTTACTCACTTCACCACTAAAAAGAAGGAATAGAAAACTTGTACTCCCTCCGTTCGTTTTAGAAAATTATTTTTGTTTCTTAATATAAGTTGTTTGAGAATTTCAAGTAAACATTAATTGCTTAATTTTCAATATTATCCCAAGTAATAAATATAACTTTGATATATATATATATATATATATATAATGATATAATAATTTTTTTGTGAATATAATTTAATAATTTGACCCCACTGAATTTTTTTACTCACTTTACCACTAAAAAGAAGGAATAGAAAACTTGTACTCCCTCCGTTCGTCTTAGAAAATTATTTTTGTTCTTTAATATAAGTCGTTTGAGAATTTCAAGTAAGCATTAATTGCTTAATTTTCAATATTACCCCAAGTAATAAATATAACTTTGGTTCTCTTATTATTTTTTGCTCAATAAATAACATTATCTTTTTTCAATACAAGGACAATATAGACAATTGATATTATATTTAATGCTATACTATAATTTCATTAATATTTGTACACAATTCTAAAACAACTTATATTAAAAAACGGAGAGAGTGTGTTTTTTTTATTATATAGAATTGATATTTTTACAAACTTTATTTCACATTATATTAATGTGAGACTCATTTACTTTTCATATTAGAATTGCTAGTGATTTTTTTTATTTTTATGATTTTTGCTAGTGAAAATATCAATTCCTATTTTTATATTTGAGTTACTAAATTACTCTTACATTAATTTTATTATGATAATAATTTAGAGAGTATAATAAATATTATAAAAGTTATTATTTATTTTTTTTGTCAAAATTTATTCTTCTTTGGACGAAATAAATTGGCAAAAAACAAGCTAAATTTTTCATTGATTTTTTTTTCTATCCATTTTAAAAATCAGTAACAAAATGTTATTAGTAATCGAAATATGCTATAAATTTTACTTAATTCAGATCAAGGCTTTGTTTGACGATTTAAACATTAAAAATGATGTGAGGGATTTTAAATTTGTTAATGAATAAATTTTATATAATTAATTATGATATAAATTATTATTAAAATATTAAATGTTACAAAAATTTTGACACAGCATTGCTCAAACATTAAACTTCTTACGGCACGTGATAACCCGAGTCTTGTTGAGTCCTGACGCACAGTATCACACAGTTCTCGTAAACTCCTTAAATAATTTATAAATTAAAATATAAGTTAATTTATAAGTAAAAATATTTAGTATTAATTTGATTTATAAGTTAAAATAAATTATAAAAGTGTTTGACTCATAATAATTTATAAATTAAAATAATATAAAATTATTAAAAAAAAATTAATAAAAAAGGACAAATTAGACATCACAAGGTTAAACTAATTTATTTTAAAATGATTTATAAGTTATTTTAAAATAAATTATAAATAATTATTTATTTTTTAACTTAAAAATTAATTTATAAATTAAAAAATAAGTACGTCACTTATATGTTTGTTGAACACCTACTAGGGTTTTACTTTTACATCTGCTCTTCAAACCCCCAAAACATATAATCCCCTAAACCTCTAAACCCCAAATCCCTCCATTTTTTTGGCAATTATCTCAACCAAAGTTTGATTTCAATGGCTTTTGCCTCAGCATTTCGTCGCATTCTCAATGTTTCTTCCACTCCAATTACGCCATCTCACTTCACTTCGCTCCGTTTCAATTCTACCCTCACTACGTCTAAGCTCTTCGTTAGCGGTACGTTTTTAAAGTTTTACACGCATGTATGGATAGATATATGTTTCTGTAGGTATGCTTTTATTGTCTTTTAAAATTTTATATTTTCCTTATGGATTTTAAGTTGCTGAGTTGAAGGCTGTGTACTCAAAATATTAGTTTACATTTGATTGTATACTTTAACTACTCTAAGGAATATATTATTATATTATAACTTTACAAAGATTTATATGACGGATGATCCATTCCTAATTTCAATCTCCCCAAGTTTTTTTTTCTCTTCAGATGGGTCAAATCTCATTAGACTTTGGGTGAAAATTTTGGAGTACTGGAATTACTTCATTGTAATTATGGCCTTTGCTGGTACTGTGTGTTGGTGTGTTTTAAAAATAGAATTGGGCAATGGGTATAGTTCAAATGTTATTATGAGTAGTTGTTAAACACGGTGAAACTTAATATAGTGTTACTAAGCAACAGTGGCAAAGTTCTCTTATGTAAGAAATCTTCAATGGAGAGAGAGAGAAATGAAAATGGGAAATTGAGTTCATTATCTATTAAGTCTGTTACAGAAAGCCTACAAAGGAAGCATTACTGGATTACATTTATATTAACAGCTAACTAACTTCTTAACTCTGAATTTATATCTTTAACCTCATTATTTCTATTGCATCTGGCTTGTGCTCACTGCTCAGTTGTAGCATCTGCACTGGTTGTGTGATGTATGTCATAAGCCCCCCTCAAGCTGGAAGGCTGAAACAAGTTACACCTACCCAACTTGTTGAGAAATTGAAGTAAGGCATCTTAAGGCCTTAGTGAATAAGTCAGCAGGCTGCAGTGTTGTAGGTAAATTAGCAGTCTTGATCATACCTTGAAGGAGCTTTTCTCGAACCAGATGGCAATCAATGTCAATGTGTTTTGTACATTCATGAAATATGGAATTTGATGCAATATGAAGTGCAGACTAATTATCACAAAACACTGTAACTGGAGTAAGATTAGATAGACCAAAATCTTTGAAATGGGAGACAAGCCAAGTAACTTCACAACAAGTATTAGCCATGGCTCTGTATTCAGCCTCTGCTGAAGACCTAGAGACTGGTTTGTCTTTTACACTTTCAAGACAAAAGAGAAGAACCAAGCATAACACAATAACCAGTTAAGGATCTTCTGGTAAGCCTACAAGCTTCCCAATCAGCATGTGTAAGCTCTTAATTGTAAAGAACTTGAGCTAGAAAGAAATAAACCTTGTCCAGTAGAGCCTTTGAGATATCTAACCAGTTTAAGAGCAGCACCCATATGAAATTGTTTAGGCTGAACTAGAAATTGACTTAAAATGTGAACACTAACAAATGTCTGGTCTGGTAACAGTGAGATAAATGAGTCTACCAACCAGCCTTCAATAATACGAAGGATTAGAGAAATAGGACCATTAGCTGCTAGAAGAGCGTGATTATGTTCCATGGGGACTTTAGAGACCTTGGCTGCTGTAAGACCACAATCTTTAATAATATCAACAACAGCTTTTCTTTTATCAAGTACATTCCCCTAGTGAGACCTTGCAATTTCAAGACCCAGAAAGAACTTCAAATTTCCCAAATCCTTTATTTTAAACTGAGAGTGAAGTAATGTCTTAACTGTAGAAATAAGCTCTAGATTAGGGCCTGCTATAATGATGTCATCAACATAAACCAACAGAAATAAAAATCCTTGATCATGGTGTAAAAGAAACAATGAAGAATCGGTGAAAGACTGAGAGAAGCCAAATTGAAGTAGAGCATCAGATATTTAACAAACCATTGTCTAGGTGCTTGTTTTATCCCATACAATGATTTTTGTAATTTACATGCTAAAGGTTTGTCAGAATTTGTGGAAGCACGAGAGAAACCAGGAGGAAAGTCCGTATAGACTTCTTCATGTAAGAAAGCATTTGTGACATCCATTTGTCCTAGATGCCACTTACGTATAGCTGCAATGGAAAGAAGCACTCTCACTATAGTCATCTTAGTTACAGGAGAAAATGTCTCAAAGTAATCCATGTAAACCCTTTAGCAACCAACCTAGCTTTGTATCTATCTACTAGCCCTTTAGAAGTATATTTCACCCTATAAATTCACTTGCAACCTGCCACCTTCTCACCAAGAGGAAGTGAAGTGATAATCCAAGTGTTATTTGCCTCTAAAGTACTCCCTCCGTCCCGTATTAAACGTCCTAGTTTCGGCATTCTAATTAAGAATATATTTTTTTTACCTAAATTGTCCTTCTAAATTATTTTTTAATTGAAGTATCCATTCTATGACCCCAACATTAATTATTTCTTGCTAGTTCCCACATGAATTACTTCTCTAGATCATTTTTATTGTTATTCTCACATTCCAATAAGTATATTTCTCTCTCCAAACCTACCCACTAATTACATGCATATCTCCATGCATGCAAACAATCTATTTTTGTTGGTATTAATTTCTAGCTATTTTATCATTTTTGTTGTTATTCTCACATTAAATATAAGAGATGTTATAATGATAATATGAGAGAGAAAATGGTATAACAATACATCACTTCCCAATGTAAACCTTTTCATTTCTTAAGTTTCCAACAAAAGTTGACTAAAAAGATTATGAGGGTATAAATGGAAAAATAAGATAAAAATAGTTACTAATATAGAAATAGGACATTTATTGTGGAACATCCTAAAAAAATTAATTAATAGGGAAATAGTTATTAATTTCATCGGGACGGAGGGAGAATTAATTTTGGGTTCATCAATCATAGTTCGGTAAAAAACATAACCTGCAAAATACCAGAGCAAGTCTGCGATCCGAAATTATTATCTTGAGTCCTAATATATATAATTATTAATAATAATTAAATAATTTTTAATATAATAATAATTTTAAAAACTAAGAAATCATTAACTATTTAATTAATATAAAAAATAAAACTACAAAACATTATTAATATATATAAAAATTTTACTATTATTCAGAAATTATTAATTATAAAAATTATTTAATATATAAATTACAAAAAAACTGTTGATTATTAAATTATTAAATTTGAGAGGGACTAAGATGATTGTTAAAATACTGAAAAACCGTTACCGAAAAAAACGGTACCGGTAAAACCGAAAAAAAAACGGTTAAGGAACCCCTAAGTGGAAATGTTGATGAGAGGGACTAAGATGAAAGTTTAGTTAAGAATGAAGAAAGTTTGTTCAGAAGAAGAAACCAAATTAATAGAGGAAGGGAGTCCCACAAAATCTTTAAATCTCACCTATATGGTTTTAAGTCTAGAAAGTCTAGAATCAGAGTGAATTGACGGATACTGGCAAAGATTGATTACTAGAAATAAGTCTAGAATTGTCTGAAATATAAGTAGGTAGATCAGGATAGTCTAAGAAAGAAAAGTCAGGCATATCAGAAAAAGAAGTAGAATCAGAAACAACAAAAGAATGAGATGCAAATGCAAAAGGAAAAATTGTCTCATGAAAGGTTACATCCCTGTTTACATAACACTTTTTGGTAGCACGATCACAAACTCTATAACCTTTTTGGCCAGTAGGATATCCCAAAAAAATACATTTAGTTGCTCTTGGTTGAAATTTATCTCTCCCATTTGATAATGTAGAGACAAAACATACGCAACCAAGGACTCTAAGATGTGAATAGGTTGGAATGGAACCAAATAAACTTCAAAAGGAGTTTTGCCTTGTAAAACTGAACTGGGAAAGCCTATTTATCAAATAAGTAGCTGTAAGAATACAGTCTCCCCAGAAGGCAAGAGGAACATGAGACCGAAACCTTGCTCTTGACATTTCTAAAAGATGTCTGTGTTTTCTCTCAGCAATTCCATTTTGCTGAGGAGTATCAACACAACTAGTTTGCTGAGTAATACCAAGTTCTTTGAAGTAATCAGATAAAGAATTTTTAAGAAATTCAGAGCCATTGTTAGACTTAATTTGTTTAATAGTGTAATGAAATTGAGTCTGAATGTAGTCAAGAAATTTTTTAATCAATTGAGGTACTTTATCTTTGGATTGAAACAAGAAAGTCCAAGTACATCGAGAACAATGATCAACAATAGTAATAGTGAGAAAGTAAGAACAAGTTCCATGAGTTTTAATTTTGTATGGACCCCAAATATCACAATGAATGAGATCAAATACATGAGAAACAATATTAGTGCTTAAAGGAAAAGGCTTCCTAGTTTGTTTAGCAAGAGGACACACTTCACAAGAAGTTGTTTTATTACATGAAAGAGTAAAAGGCAAAGCTCTGAGTGCATTCATTGGAGCATGCCCATCCTAGCATGCCACAATTCAAATGACAGATGTTGATCAGTGTTTGCAGAGGTAGCAGAAGTGTGTGAATGAGATGCAGCAGAAGAGAAGGAATGCAACTTATATAGCCCTCCTTGAATGTTACCAAGCTCTACCATATTCTTCAAGGAAGGGGCCTGCATGAAGCATTTGTGAGAGGAGAACAAAAGAATTGAATTAGTATCTCTGGTAAACTTGCATAATACCAGAAAAACAAGAATGAATTGACAGAGAACTACCTGTAAGTGGAGTAGTAGGCAATGTAGTTGTCAACGCAGCAGCATGTGATGTAGAAATCTGTTGAGGTATATAAGCAGCATGTAGAATATCCATTATTTGACTGTACTGAGCTGGCGAGATCTGTGGAGAAACATAGTATAAGAAGCTCCAGAAGATGAAATACCAGGATAATGTCCCTCACCAGATGACTGAAAAGTTGTGTTACCAATTGAGTGTCCTTGAAAAGGAGTATGAGTAGGGGTGTAATGAACCGAGTCAAGTCAAGTATTGAGTTGCTTAGATTTGGTTCATAGAATTTATCTAGTCTAAAATATAGTTTGATTGGGGCTCGTTTAGGTACCGAGTTGAGCACGATTTCAAATTGATCCCGAGCAATTTGAATTTTTCGAGCGAATATGATTCGAGTGTCAATAGAAAATTACAATTTGAAAAGGTTCAAGTAATTTATCGAACTTTAAAATCTACTCATATTTGAATCGTTTATATTTCGAGTCGAGCGAGTACAAATGAACCGTTTGGTTCATTTTACATACTTAAGTATGAGATACTTGTGCTGCCTGAGCATGATATTTGCCTTTGTAAGAACCAAAGGAATTAACAGACCGAATGTTCTTTTCATATACATGCTTTGGAACTACAGACTTGTCAGAACCAACAGGTTAATGAATTCTTGGACCCTTAAACCAAGGAGAATAACCATTAAGAGCAAAACACTTTTCCCTAGTGTGCCCTGTATCCTTACAATAGTCACAAATCAATTTGCTCTTTGATTTTGCAGAACCAAACTTCTTAACCATGAGAGCTGTGGAATCTGTAAGATTGTCAGTGTGAAACATAGCACATTGCTTTTGTTCCTCCTCTTGTAACAGTAGTGCATATGCCTCATTTAAAGAAGGCAAAATAGGCATGAGCAAAATCTGACTTCTCACAGCAGAAAATTGAGGGTTTATAACCCATGAGAAACTGAGACACCTTTGTAATATTATCATTCTTATCTTGTAGAATAGCATTACCACAAACATAGTCACATGTGCATTTAGGAAGTAAGTTGAGATTCTCCAGTTCATTCAATACTGCCCTGAACCGGTATAGTAAACTGACAATGTTTGATTTCCTTGAGTCAAAGATACCAAATCTTTTCTAACTTGATAAACTCTAGGGATATGACTTTGTGTAAGCCTTGTAGCAAGATCATCCCAAATCTGTTTAGCAGTAGAAACACAATACTACTACTGATTTCAGATGACACAGAGTTTAGCAACCAAGACATGACCATGCTATTACATTGCTCCCAATATGGCAACAATGGTGAAGCAGGCTCTGGTATTCCATAAGTTCTGTCCATCATTCCTATTTTAAACTTGGCAGTTAGAGCAATAGTCATTGCACGACTCCATTGACTGTAATTTTTCTCAGTCAATTGCTGATTGACTAACAACAATCCAGGATGATCAGATGAATGAAGAAAATAAAGATGAAGGATGGAGGATGAAGAGCATTAATTTGATTAGTTTCAGTTGGCATCTGATTATTACTATTGTTACTGTTATTAACATTATTCTGATTTTGAGCAACAGCTGCAGCAAAAGATCTAGTAATAGGCATTGCAAGATGAAGAAATGACGAATGCAACTCAACAAACGAATCACAGAACACAGATCTACGGTTTTCAAGCTCGTTATTAAGCTAGAAATTGATGCGAGAAAACTGAATTAAACACAAAGAACTGAATCGAAAACTACTTCTCCAATTTGAAGATTCAAGATTGAACTTGTATAAGCTTCGTTGAACAACCTGGCTCTAATACCATGTAAGAAATCTTCAATGGAGAGAGAGAGAAACGAAAATGAGAAATTGAGTTCATTATCTATTAAGTCTGTTACAGAAAGCGTACAAAGGAAGCATTACAGGATTACATTTATATTAACAACTAACTAACTTCTTAACTCTGAATTTACATCTTTAACCTCATTAATTCTGTTACAATTACTAAACTACCCTTTGATTGCGGAGTTATATTTCATCTGGCTTGTGCTCAGTTGTAGCATCTACACTGGTTGTGTGATGTATGTCATCATCTTATAGGAAGTAATCCTGCTCCATAAGCTATGGTCGATGGCTTTCGTGCTACAAATTTTAAATTGATAAATCAGCTAAAATAAATACACAAGGCATCACTAAATGCAAAATATGATAAAAAAAATCTTGTGATAAAATATGACAAAACACTCTAATGATGACCTTCTAGTTTCCAAACACTCTAATGATGACCTTCAAGTTTCTTAACTAATAGATACAACTTGGCATGGTCGCTATTTTGGGTTTAAAGGGTAGAGATTAATGGCACTGTAAGCATCCAAAAATAATCTTATTTGAGAAGCATAAAATAACTATCGACCCAGTATCTTATTTTACTTGAGGCTTGTATTATGAGGCACCCAGATGAGAAGTCTTTAGTTTGAGAAATCAAAGTTGTGGTGAGTCTGGTGACTACTTACTCATCTTTCCTCTGTCCCAGAATTCCAATTTTATTGGCTACAACTATCAGTTTTAGATTTCTTTCTTCTCAACCTAGGTGTCGGAAACATCCCTATTGGCCATTTGGAAAAAAGGGGAACTCAAGACAACTTTGTCGGTGTGTGAATATATATTGATAGTCAAAGAAGAGATAAATTGTGCGGTAATTGATTCCCGGTTCACTTGGCTCTTCTTTGAGGGGTTTTGAGAATTACTAAGTTACTACTGAATGCCTACGGGTAAACAAAATACTCTACCAAAAAAAATGTTTGGGGGCAAATATGGTTGCCATTTCCCAACTGCCTCCTATTTTCAGGAGTCTTAATTGTTTTTGTATTTCCAATGTTTGCCATTACAAGCTCTAGTGCTGGTTCTATGTTATGGTAGTTTCTTGAAGGCATGCTATTATACGGAATGCCTGCTTTTGATAACTCTTTCCCTTGGTTTTTTCGAGTTCCAAACGCGTACCCCCATTATAATTCTTTGCATCCTTCCTAACAGTTCCTTTTCCTCTATTAATATTACATCTTCTTACAATGGGAGTCCTATTTCTTCGTTGATATAATTTTCTTAAAATTAAGGTTGTCATTTGTTGACATAATTTTTTCCAATAATATTTTTAATAAAAAAAAATTCTTTGAAGTTTAACATTGCAAAGAAAATCATTGTATTCGAGGGAATGAAAGAGTTATATTCATTAAATTTGTGTCCAAGTTTGTCAATTGCAAACCTTAATATTCATTCGAGAGGGTGTATGAATCTCATTTTTCCAGGAGGAGGTAGTGTATTATAAAGTTTTCTTATTGAGGCTTGCCTGATTTCTTTTTGGCACATCATCATCCAGGACTCTCAAGATTAACAACTGATGACAAGCTTAGAGAAGCATTTGCACCGTTTGGCAACCTTGTTGAGGGTATGTTTAAAGTTGATTAATCATTTTTCTAGGCATAGTTTTCTCTATCAAGCTTGATCTATCTTATATTGATGCCATGATTGATGATATAACTCCATAAATTATGACTTGATGAATTTGCAGCAAAAGTCATTGTAGATACCTCATGTGGAAGATCAAAGGGATTTGGTTTTGTTACATATAAAACAATAGAAGAAGCTAAGAAGGCTCGCGAAGAAATGAATGCCAAGTTCTTGGATGGCTGGGTTATTTTTGTTGACCCTGCCAAGCCAAAGGAGTCTAGACCACCACCTAAACCTGAGTCCCAGCCTTCTGAAACAGGCTTCAGAACAAACAAGACTATTGGTTGGTGTGGCTGAATTCTGGGGGAGAATTGGGTTCATTTCAATGCGGATTTGCAGTTAAAGCTGGATAATTCGCTCTCACATTATGTGGTTCAAACTTAGTGTTAGCAAAAATATTTGAAAAATCTGCTTGGTGTGTGTTTTATCTCAAATTAATTTGTTGTAGCAAACTTCATTTTGGCATTAAATCCATATTTGGTGTGTGTTTTATCTCAGTTCTGTTTGTTTAAATGTTTATTTCAAGTAACTAGCTTATTAATAATTAGACACAGTAAAAATCTATTTGCCATTTGTTTTGGGTTTCACAATAAGAGTCTTTTCGTTTTTATAAAATGAAGTAGGGTTTTCAACTAGCTTATTATTTTAGGGGTAAATATATAATAATAAAAATATATTCTTAATATTATTGAATGACTAATTGTGAAAGGGATGGAATATTATATATTTATTATATTGTTTGTCATCTACTGAAGGAAAAAAAAAAAAGAGAATTGTGATTTTTTTTTGTTTTAATGTCTATTGTGGCTTGGCGGATTAAGACAAGTGTGTCTTGTTAAAAATTACTGTGTCCTCAAAAAAAAAATTAAAATATATTTTGCATACAAATTAAGAAAAGTAAAGTGGATAAAAGAGACAACTGAGGTGGACTTTTAATAGCCTCACAAAATTATATTAAGTAATGATTCTTTCTATTTTTATATACTAAACCCTATCAAATAATATATTTGCTATTTATTTTATGTATTTATTGTCATCTTTTTAACCACAAAAAAATTGTAGCTTAAGTTATCCTTTATAGAATACAGAGAGAACTTTTTTATTGTATAATTTATATCTATACAAATATATAATAAGACAAAATTTGGTTTTCGGTCTAAAAAACTATATAAATTCAAAATATAGAAAATAAATATTAAATACTAAATTTAAAAATAAAAATTAAAAATAAAAAATGAATTATTAACACTTGATTGTGAGTCTTTTTAATATTTTTTTTTGTTTGAGCAGCATTTGTAGTCCTTTTTAATAATAATATAAGCAAGTTAATTTAAAATTCATAGAATAAATTAAAAATAATTTTATTTAAAAGAATAATTCGTATTTCGCAAATTAAAAATAATTTTGTTACGAAAAAAATATTTAAAACACACAAGTCAACTAAATAAAATTTTACAATTACTAATTTATCTTTAGTCATATTACATTTTAACCAAATATCAAATCAATTATATGATAAATGAGTGACTAAAATTAATCTATTCTCTCCACAAACCCAATAGCAAATTAAAGTAGTGCATGTTTCAATACAAAGGTAAAATAATAAATAAATTTATACTCTCCCCTCTTTTGTGACTATCTTAATTTATGTAAAATTTGTTCTTAAACCATCCTTTTTGGAGACAAAGAGAGTACACTTTTATGCATTTCAATAATATTCGAGATTTATTTTCTAATGTCAAAGAATTGAATTTAAATTTAACATGTCCAATCTAAATTTACGACTTATTTTAAAACAACTTAAGAGTATAAGACCCCAATTTTTATGAATAATAATGAATTTTCTATAAATATCATTTTTGAATATTATAAAATAAATTTGATATAATGTTATAGTTGTGGGTAATATTTATAAATTTTGAAAAATACGCAAGTAGTTATATAATATTCGATTAGTCGGAGAATAGTTTTAACAGGGAATATTCGTATTTACCAAGACAATCATTGGTGGACCTCTACAATGGAATTATTATTTGGATTGAGAAATGACAAAAATATTTTTATAAAAATAACTACGGAAGTTTTACTAATTAATCGTTGAAACACCTTGTTAAAGTACAGCGAATACGCGCGTGGTTGCATAGAGCACACTGTATTGATTATTATCGATGCTTACGTGAGAAGTCATTCAGCTTTTATTCAATTATCATGTTTATATTTTATATATTATTAAATCAATAATTGAGATGATAGAGTTATTAATATTATTATTCGCAATATTAACGATGTCTAAAAGTTCTCGCCATGAGAGGTTTGGTCACCTAATTGCGCTACCAATAGAGAAATCCTTTATCAAAAAGCCCCATCTTTCCCGGAACGACTCGGCGGGTCGATTATAGTGTGAATAATAATAATGATGATGAAGTTTTGTTTTATTAGTATTATTAATGTAATAAAACAGAAAAAAGTTTTTATATAAAATGTAATACTTTAATAAAGTTATTCGTTTTATTGCGCTAATAGTAAAATCTTTTTTTATATAAAAATGTAATACTTTTATAAAGTTATTCGCTTTATTGTATAATAATTAGATTATATTATATTTTATTATGCATAGTATTTGCGTATAAAGGCTGCGTAGTGTTTCAGATAGTAAAATCTTTTTAAAAGTTATTCGTTTTATTAGATTATTAATAGAATATATATTATATTTTATTGTAAACCAATATGGACCGTCTGCTTTTAAGTAAATCGATCTGGACCGCTCATAGATTGGTTCTTATTCATCCATTCTTCTATAAATAAAGCTCATTCCATCATAATTTCTTACGAATTCAATTTGAAACTTTAGAGAGCCGTAGAGAAATTATTATTCTATCTTGAGCGTATTTCTTTAGCGTTTAAGAAAGCTTTTGGAAAGAGAGTGCAAGTTTCTTCAAGATATCTCCTTTACTACCGTCGAGTACTCTCTTCTTTATAACGTAAGGGATATTATTTTTTCATATTCATGAAGAGAACTTCACATTATTCCATTCTTTATTATTCTGCTGAATAACTCAGATACGCTGGGCTACCCTATACTTGGTGAAATTCTTCATTATTCCATTATTTATTATTCTCATTGAATAACTCCATCTATCAAGCACCGTATATATGGTGAAATTCGTCTTATTCCATTCTTTATTATTCTCATTGGAATATCCTGCTCATACGTTTACGCCGGACCGGTTCCGCTCTTTATTATTCTATTGAAATATCATATGCAAGGCGTTTTGGATTCCGTGATATTTATTATTCTTATTGGAATAACTTACTATCTGCCAAGCACCGCATGCATGGTGATTTCTGTTGTTATTTCATTCTTTATTATTCGTTGGAATATCCCGTCCGGTGTAATATTACCTGACCGGTTCCGTTATTTATTATTCGTTGAATAACTTTGTCCCACGCCAAGTCTCGCATGCATGGTGATTTCTTTTGTTATTCCATTCTTTATTATACTCAACCGGTTAAAGTTTTAACTTTTATACTCCATGAAATTAGTGGAATATCCTCGATATTTGCAGCTTCATCCAAAGATCTTTTCATGGAAATATTCTTCTCGAGCATTCTTGAATTTTACTTACAAAGAAGTATCATGTTGACAATTTGACGTTATTAGTTCTGAATAAATTAATTCTTGAACTTGTTTTATTAAATTCTTATATCATTGTCATCATCCTCATATTTATATTTTGTTGAAAGTCATATGTGGCATGTAGTGCATAGATGGACTTGGTATGATTATGACCAGAATTATTCTGTAATAATCATGACCGTAATGTTACAAATGATGTGGTAAAAGTCCTTATTGTCTGTAGTGCATTGATGGGCCAGGTGTTGGCATGATCATGACCATCGATGAATACACAAATATCATCGGCTCGTAAGTGCATGAATAAATTGTGGTTGTGATACTAATGAATATCCTCGGCCGTAGTGCGAGGATGATGTGGATTATTTATTGTCGAGTCCCAAATATAAAAGTGATGAAAACCTTTTAAATCATAAAAAATAGTAGATTTTATTCTCTCACTGACTTTTTAATGGATTGCGTGTTCAACCGCAGCTAAACTTGATGTCTATTGTATTTTATCGGGTTTAACATTGTTGAAGACTAATGATAATTTATTCTGCATTATCTTAGTCATAATATTTCTTCATCGGGCTAGTTGAGCTTACTCTTTCTTTCACCGCTTTCTTCAGAAACGAGAACGTGGCAAAAGGACTAGTTGGGAACGGAGTGATTCATTCAAATGATAGTATTAGTAGTCCTTACTATTCTGCTATATCAGTGTGTTAATAAATATAATGAGGACTTATTCGAGAGTGGATATTGCTCTGAAGATAATGTTTGTATTAAAACTCACAACTCTCTTGTTGTATATTTAAGATTGTATTTGTATTCTGTACCATGTATTTGGTGACTCAGAATATGTGATGTATACCTATTTTGGGGGAGTCACAAAGAAGAAGTTCACAAATAATTTATAAGTTAGTCAAATTATACATTCGGGTTAAATACACTTTTTCTCACCCTACTCGATCTTGATTGAGGTTGACAAATGAATCACTGGACTAAAATTTTTTACAATCAACTCATTGAACTTTAATTTTTTTATAAAAATTCGAAAACCTTCTACTTTGTTAAAATTTTAATGGTAAATTTACGCGTCATATGCTGACGAGGAGAGAGAAGCTGAGTTGGATAACTAATTAAATTAAATTATACTCAATTCTATAACAAATAGTTAAACAAAATATAAATCAAATTTATATATATAACAAATAATTAAATTAAATAAATTAACTAATAATAAAATAAATTAATATATAATTTTATAGATGTATTTATATAAAGTGAATGAATTCATATTTTTTTTAATTTTTAAATATTTTAAGTTCACTTTAAAAATATAAAATTATCTAATATTTTAAAATGGGGAGAATATTATTATTATTATTATTATTATTATTATTATTATCATATTCCTTTCTCCAAATAAAAGAAAGAAAAAAAAATAAAAACTTTATCTTCCTCACAATACTTCATCAGACACCTCCATCTGCGGCCACCATCATCCCTAACCATTTTCCATAACCACCACTGTTAGGCCATATTTATTTGGATCTATTGGGCCATAATTGTTTGGGCCGTTGAAATATTGGGCCATTATTTAAATAAGGTTATATGTGGGTTTGGGCCTGTGATTATTAAATGGATATATATTGGTTTGTGTGATCCAGCACCTTAATTAAAGGATTTGACATAATTCTAGTTAGTGAAAAATAATGATCAGCAGGTGGATTACATGCAATTAGCTGAGGTCACGAAAAAGGTTGCATGCAAGGCGGTGGGACTGATATAAGAATGCAAAGCACTTCACGGGTGTGACGCCCCCAAAATAGGTATACATCACCTATCTTGAGTCGCCAAATACATGGTACAAAATTTAAATACAACTTAATTATACAACAATCGTGAAAAATACGACAAAACATATGTTGTGAGTTTTAATACAAATATTGTCATCTAGACAATATCCACACTCAATTGAGTACTCATTATATTTTTTAGCACATTATTTAACAGACTAGTGAGGACTACTAATGCTATTATCTGGACCGTCACTCCTGTTAGGTTTGTAATATTCATGAACGCAATCAAATTGCATAAATTAAGCGGAAACGTGTAAAATTAGAGTTTTAAAATTTTACAAATCATATACCCGGATCACCCTTTATGCACAATTATTAATTAAACAAAAAAGAAAGAACAAGAATCATACCCTTGAATATTCGAGCTTCCTCAGGTACAAGTTCACCTTCAATCATTTTCGCGTTCAACTTGAATCCACCGGGTTTGGTTCCTTCCTTTGATCAACGTTAGCCACCCAAGTGTTTGGCATCTAGAGGTGATCCACCAAGGAAGAAGAAGGATTCAAGATGGTTGTTTAAGCAAAACTCTAGTTTTTCTATCTCTCATGTAAAAAGCGGCGACTCTCCAACAATTGGAATCACGTCTGTTGTGAATAAGTCAACAACCACACCACCCATAATAAGACTCTTCTTATTTATAGATGTAGGCAACCCTCCTTAACAATTAAGGAATTGAGTTTTATTTTAATTAATTAAACTCCTTTAATTAATTAGGCTCCTAATCTTATTAGAATAATTAATTAAAATTTTTTAATTAATTAGCCTCTAATCTTATTAGGAATAAATGAGAATTTAATATTAAATTAATTTCCAACTCTTTAGAAATTAAAATAATAATAATTGTAATAATATTAATAAGACTTCTTATTAATTTATATATTTAATATTTCTAAAATATTAAATAATAATATTAAGTTATTTAATTTATTCTATCACCATAGATTAAATTAAATACACTTAACATATTATTACGATTATGTCATTAACTTCTTAAATAATTATTCTTCCTTTTATGGTGTGACCCTTTAGGTTCTCCATATTAAACCTACAAGTGAATAAATCAATTAGAAACAATTCTAATCTTATTTAAATAAATAAATTAAATAATTAATTAATTTAAATAAATAAATTAAATAATTAATTTATTTAAATAAATAATATTTATTCTACAATAGGGATAAACCTTCCTAGCGATTAACGACTTTTCAGATAATATAAATTTTAACATTAATCATAAAAGAAGCTTTGAGTAAATAGTTACTGTACAATTCAATCCTTCCACCATACAATGTCCCAATTAAATATAAGACATGAAATTACTATCAAGTCTTATTTTATTTAATTATATGTATTTTGACTCTTAAATGCATAACTCCAAATAATGCAAATTAGAAACTCCTTTCTAATTTCATTCTGCCTTGGCTAAGAACTACTGGGTTGTCATTTATCGAATCACATAGGACATTTCTCTTCTTTTACTAGAAGTGGTAGATTCTTTATTGATCATACATTATCTCCATGTACAACTTATTATACCTAAGCATACCCTTTGATATATCCTAAGGGTCTTAAGGAATAAGTCAAAGTATAACTCATCATACACAAGATACTATGATGATCTCAAGTCCAATGATCACTTGACTACTATCACTACAGAATTCCTATCGACAGCAAATAAAACTCCATTAGAATTCCTTAATGAGCCAATGCTCAAATGAACTTATTCTTTAATAAAGACCTACATACTTGCTTTAGTGTTCCACACAAAATGATCATGAGATCAATCATCCTCATCCAACGAAGAAGAACGTATGTACTCAATCTATCCGGATTCACTAATCCCCAATTTAGTAATCCAACGATTGGAAACTATTTTAGTTTTAAACTTTCTAAGAATTTAGATCTCATTAGAATGATCATCATCATTATTCTAAAAGCATTGCTTAAAACTATGGGTTTATCACATATTATAAAACAAAGATCATGTAGATAATTAAAAGCCTTTAATAAATTAATATTTTTATTAATAAATGAATAAGATTGTTACAAAGTATATGCTTTATCATCAAACATGATTGGCGCGTATGCATACTACTTTTCAACTCCGCTCCCTCGACTAGTCCCCTGCTACGTTCTCATTTCAAGAGAGAACAATGAAAGTAAAAGGGTGAGCTCAACTAGCCTTAGTAAGAAATATTACGACTAAGATAATACATAATAAATTATCGTTAGCCTTTCAACAATGTTAAACCGACACAATATAACAAACATCAAGTTTAATCACAGCTGAATAAGAATCCATTAAAAGAGTCAAGTAGAGAATAAAATTTACTATCTTTTTGATTTAAAAGGTTTTTCATCACTTTTATCACGGGACTCAACCTTAATAAATAATCCACATCATCCCCGCACTACTACCAAGGATATTCATTAAGATCACAACCACAAATTATCCACGCACTACGGGCCGTGGATATTCATGTATTCATCAATGGTCATGATCATGCCAACAATCGTCCCATCAATGCACTACGGGGCAATGAGGACTTTTACCACATCATTTGTAACATTACGGGCCATGATTATACCGATTAATCCATAGTCATAATCATACCAAGTCCATCTACGCACTACAGCCACACATATGACTTTCAACATAATATAAACATGAGGATGATGACAATGATATAAGAATTCAATAAAACAAGTTCAAGAATTAATTTATCCAAGAACTAATAACGTCCAAATTGTCAATACGATACTTCTTTGTAGATTAAAAGTCAAGTGCTCGTAAGAATATTTCTATAAAAGATATTGGATGAAGCGCAAATATCAAGGATATTCCACTAATTTCATGGAGCATGTAAGTCAAAACTTTAACCAACCGAGTATAATAAAGAATGAAATAACAAAAAGAAATCACCAGTACATAATGTAGATCGCATGTATAAAGTTATTCCAATGTAATAATATATATTGTAATTCAACCAAATGCGTAAACGCATGCATGTGATATTCCAAATGAATAATAAATAACGGAACCAGTCACGCCAAATTGCAGACCGCGGTGATATTCCAACAGTAATAATAAATAATCTAACCAGTGTCATGCAGAAACGCATGCATGTGATGTTCCAATAGAATAATAAAGAATGGAATAATGTAAGAATTTCACCATATATGCAGATTACATCACATGGACAGATTATTCCAACATAATGATAAAGAATGGAATAATGTAAGAATTTCACCAAGATAAGGTAGATCAGCGTATACATGTTATTCCAACAGAAAAAAAATGGAATAATGTAAGTTCTCTTCATGAATACGAAAAAATAATACCCACTACCTTAAACAACTGGATATAAGAGAGTAAGAAGTAGCGTAATACTTTTCGCCTTTCTCTCTATAGCTCTCTCTCAGAGTTTCAAATGAATTGTAAGAAATAATGAAGGAATGAGCTTTATTTATAGGAGAATGGACCTAATACTAACTAATTCTGACATCCAAATTGATTTACTTTTAAACGGACTACCATATTGGTTTACTATAAAATATTCTAATAAAACAAAATCTTTTAAATAAAATATAATATATTCTATTTATAATCTAATAAAACGAATAACTTTATAAAAGTATTCTGCTTTATATAAAAGATTTTATTATAAAATATACTACGCAGTACTTATACAAACACTATGCATAATAAAATATAATATATTCTATTTATAGTCTAATAAAACGAATAACTTTATAAAAATATTATGTTTTATATAAAAGCTTTTTGTTTTATTACATTAATAATACTAATAAAACAAAACGTCATCATCATTATTATAATTCACACTATTAATCGACTAGGTCATTCCTGTGAAAGAGGGCTTTTCAATAAGAATTTCTCCCTATTAAGCGCAATTGATTAGGTGACCAAACCTCTCTTTGCGTAACTTCTGATATCGTTAATATTGCAAATAATAATATTAATAACTTCGCCGCCTCAATTATTGATTTAATAATATATAAAATATCGACAATAATTGAATTAATTAACGTGAGATACTACGCAACACCATCAAGTAATAATTGAACAAAATTGAGTGACTTACTCACGTAAGCATCAATAATCAATACCGGTGTAACTATTCAACCACGCGTATTCCTATACTTTTTTTAATACCGGTGTTTCAACAGCTTAACGATAAAACTTCCGTCGTTATTTTCATAAAATATTTTTTGTCGCTTTCTTGTCCGACAATAATTTCATTAATAGGAAGTCCACTAATGATTGTCTTGGTCGTAAGAATATTCCTCGTTAAAACGAATATTCTCCTAACCAATCGAATATTATATAACAACTTCATGATTTTATAAAATTTATAACTATTACCCACAACTATAATATTATATCAAATTCATTCCATAATATTCAAAAAAGGATAATTATAGAAAATTCAACTTTATTCATAAAAGTTGGGGTCTTACAACGGGACTTGGGAGGAGGTAGCATGCATTTTATTACTCAGACACTAGAATTTAAAACCTCCATTGTTAACCTGTGTTCGGCCTGTACTAATTTTCACACTGGAGCTATTCCCCGACGGCTCAAGCCGTCAAACTTTTGGTGCTGACTTATTTTTTGTGCAGGGTTAGACACGTTTTTCGATGATTGAGACGCGTAAAAAGATTTTGGTTTAACAACCACCATCTACAACCTAAACTTCTACCCAACAAGATCTCTATATTCATCTCATATTCTCCTTAGATTTGTAATTAATTGCAATCTTCTCATCTCCTAATTTAATTACTAGTATATAAGATTCTTTTGTTTCTAATAGATGTGATATCAAGCTCATGAACTCAATCCATTGGAACCCACTTCTGTTTCTTTTAAAAAAATTGTTTGATACCTCCATCTCTATTATACATTACCCATCAATTTTTGCCCTTGTATATATTCTTAGTAACTACTACCTCTATTTTTAAAAGATTGTCGTTTAAGGTTTTTGTACATAGATTAAGAAAGTACCATTTATCAAGTAAAATTTGTTTAAAATTCCATCACTACCCCTTTATGGGATGTTGAAAATTATTAATACAAGGGAGATAATTTCTTAGGACAATGAGAGAAGGTAAGGGTAATATAGGAAAGTAAATGTAAAATTCCAAATTTTATGAATAAAGATTTAAATTTCTCAAATTTTTTTTTTGAATATTATGGTGTGAATTTAATATAATGTTATAGTTGTGAGTAATATTTATAAATTTTGTAAAGTATGTAAGTTTTTATATTATATTCGATTAGTGGGAAATATTCTTTGTGTTGGGAATATTCGTGCATTTACTAAGACAATCATTAAATGGACCTCACAATGTAATTATCATTTGATCAAAAATGACAAAAATTTTTTATGAAAATAACTATGAAGTTTTACCGTTAACTCGCTGAAACACCCAGAAGGTTAAAAAGTACAGAATACGTGTGATTGTATAAGAAAGACATGATATTGATTATTGATGCTTACGTGAGAAGTCACTTCGCTTTGTTCAATTATTCACGCAATAATTGTCAGCGACAAGATATCTCACGTTATTTGATTTAATCATTGTTGATTG
The DNA here is from genome assembly GCA_020205605.1 of Panax ginseng. Lineage (NCBI taxonomy): Eukaryota > Viridiplantae > Streptophyta > Magnoliopsida > Apiales > Araliaceae > Panax > Panax ginseng. The sequence goes on from CM035144.1 coordinate 127,373,437, forward strand.
TTATATATATATATATATATATATATATATAAGTTTTGTTTTATTAGTATTATTAATGTAATAAAATGTAAAATCTTTTTATATAAAATGTAATACTTTTATAAAGTTATTCGCTTTTATTAGATTATAAATAGAATATATTATATTTTATTTAAAAGATTTTGCTTTAAATCTGGACCGTCCCAATTAAAAGTAAATCAATCTGGACCGCTCATGAATTAGTTACTATGCAATCCATTTTCTATAAATAAAGCTCATTCCTTCATTATTTATTACTTAATTCAATTGAAACTTTAGAGAGAAGAACTATAGAGAGAAAAGAAAAAAGTATTTTGCTACTTCACTACTTCTATATCCAGCTTTTTTATAGGTAAGGGGTATTATTTCTTCGTATTCATGAAGAGAACTTCATTATTCCATTATTTATTATTCTCATTGGAATAACCTATATACGCTGATCACCTACCCTATACTTGGTAAAATTCTTTTGTTATTCCATTCTTTATTATTCATTTGGAATATCATGTTCATAAGGCTTGGCCGGACCGGTTCCGCTCTTTATTATTCTTTTTTTGAATATCCCATGCATGCGCTTTTACTGGGACTTCGATTTCGTTATTTATTATTCCGCTTGGAATAACTCGTCTACGCCAAGTATTGCATACATGGTGACTTCATTGTTATTCCATTCTTTATTATTCATTGGAATATCCTCGCGGTGCGACATTACGCTTTTGACCGGTTCCGTTATTTATTATTCTCATTGGAATAACTCGCCTATGCCAAGTACCGCATTTACGGTGATTTCTTTTGTTATTCCATTCTTTATTATACTCAACATTAAAGCCACTTCTATACTCCATGAAATTAGTGGAATATCCTCGATATTTGCGGCTTCATCCAAAGATTTTTTCATGGAAATATTCTTCCGAGCATTCTTGAATTTTACTCTCACAAAGAAGTATCATGTTGACAATTTGGGCGTTATTAGTTCCTGAATAATTTAATTCTTGAACTTGTTTTATTGAATTCTTATATCATTGTCATCATCCTTATGTTTATATTTTGTTGAAAGTCATCTCGTGGCTTGTAGTGCATGATGAACTTGGTATGATTATGATGAGATTATTCTGGTATAATCATGACCGTAATTTTATAAATGATGTAAAAAAGTCCTCATTGGCCCGTAGTGCATTGATGGGCAGCTTTTGGTATGATTATGGCTATGAATTCTCTTCGCCAAGTGAGCAAAGATGAATTATTTTATGGCACGATCAGATCATAATGAAAACACGATTATCTTTGGCTCAGTGGTGCATGGATAATTCGTGGTCGTGATGTGACACCCCCAAAATAGGTCTACATCCCCCATTCTAAGTTGTCAATACACTCTGATGTAAACAACTACAACTTTATTATTACAATAAGAAAGCTGTGAGTTTAAATACAAATATTGCTATCTGCATAATATCCACATACAAATAAATCCTCATCATAATTATTGATACATTATTTTACAACAATGGTGAGGACTACTAAACAACTCTCCTAGAACTTTCATTCCATACCCCACTCGTACTTGCTATATTCTCGCCTCCCGAGAAGAAAAATGGAACAAAAAGGAAAAGGGTGAGCTCGACTAAATTTCAAAGAAAGAATATTATGACTAAGATAATATACAACAAAATTATTGTTAGTCTTCAACAGGAAAAATATAATAGAATACAATAGACAACAAGTTTTAAATCAATATTCGCAATGAAATAATAATTCATTAGAAGAGTTAAGTAGAGAATGCAAACTACTATCTTCTATGTATGAATTTTAAAGTTCATCGCCTATTTTATCCTCAGAAAGATCAATCAATATATATCCGGATCAAATATTCATCCTCGCTTCTATGTGCCAAGGACATTCACCATTGGGTCATGTTCATCTAAACACTGCTCATCTTTCAGACTACGGGCCAAAGATATTCATCGAAATCATTCATCTTTGCCTTCGCCAAAGATATTCATCATAAATCATTCATCTTTGCACTACTGAAAGCCAAAGATATTCAATAATATCATCATTTAAGACCGAGGATGATGAAAATATTTTTAAAAAAAAGCGAATCCAATGAATCAAAATGACAAGGATTAAGGATTAAGGATTCAGATTTTGTTTTATCCACGCCCAAAATACCTCAAAAAATAATCATAGTGGCGTAAAATTCAAGAATGATCAAAACATGGATACAATCAAAGCTAGTATCCACATAGATATTTTGGACGAAAAAGAAAAATTTTCATTTTTCGATGAATAGTCAGATACGTGAATAGTAACTTCGACACTTAAAAGTTCCAAATTTGATAAAAACTTCCAACCAATATTTCTAAGATAATGATATTGAAGAAATAATATCATTTTTCTAATAAAATAACATCCCTTACTTGAAAGATCGATTTAACCGGAATCTTCGGATATAGACTATATATCTTGAACTTTCACCGTATAAAGAATACTCAAAGTATACTCAAAATACTCACAAGAATACTCGATAATATAGAGAGAAAACTTCATTAAAGGTGTGATTTTCAATTCTAACCTAAGCACCTATTTATAGGAAATTGCTTAGAACACCAAAAAGTAAAATTTAATAAAATATTAATATTTATAAAAATATTATCGTATTCTTTGAAATCTGAATCTCAAAGAATTCACACATGCCAACCTTCTAGAAAAATAAAAAAACGCTTTTTCTAATTTAAAATAATTTAAACTTTCAAAAATCAATTATTTTGAGCTTGAACTTCAATAATTCATAATAAATAGCCCTTTTATCGAAAAAATTAGAATCTCGCAAGTTTTTATAGGAAATCCAATTCTCTACAACTTTGCGAAGAAAGTTTTTCTAAATTCCCAACGAAATTGACCGAAATCCATAAACGAAAGTGATTTTAGAGGCTATAATCAAATTTCATCAATAAATGGGGTCCAATCGACATGTTTAACATGTTTTAAACATTTATTGCAACAAAAATACTCTTCCTCCTCGTATACTCATATATCCCACATTCGTTGTAAAAATATCACCATTATTATATTATTAAAATATAATAATATATATTTAAATGAATTATTTTATCAGAAAAAGATAAAATTTCAATTTTCAACAATTGTCACATTAAAAATTTTCTCCATCTATATCCACATAAAATCAATATTTTCCTCATCATATGAATCAATAATTAATTATTCACAAATAATATTACAAAATCACAATATTGACAACCAGACAGTTCCCAGGAAAGAGGGGGCTTTCCAATAAGAATTTCTCCTTACTGGCGCGCAATTAGGTGACCAAACCTCTCCTTAGACAGAACTTTCTAGACATTGCCAATAATGTTATCTAATAATATTATTCAGATAATATGAATTATTGTTTCGACGATAAAAAATACTGTGTAATGACAATTATTAAAACAACAACAATATAAAATATCAACGCAAAGAATTATTGAATCAATAAAATAAAACACCGAATGTGAATTATCAGTAACCATTATTGAGTAAAGGCCTTCACGTAAGAGTCAATAATTGGTGCAATACCGCGTGTCTACCGCTCAACAACGCCAGTATTAGTGTGTTTTAACCACCGTGTATTCCATTCCAAGCGGTAAACTCAGTAACAACTACGCCTGCTTATTTTTAAACAACTTATATTTGTCATTTTCTTCCTCCAATCGCTTTTTATGGGCCCACATTATCGCGTCGGCTTGGCAAATAAATTTAATATTCCCCACAAGCATTTAATTTTCCACGACCAAACGAATATTCCCCGACAACAATGAATATTTTATAACCACTTGCTTATTTTGAAATATTTATGATATTTTACTCGTAGAATTATCCACATTAATCACATCAACCCTTACTATTTCAAAATAATAATTAGAGAAAATTAAATTTCATTTATTAATTATTTGGGATCTTACACGTGATACTAAATAATATCCTCGGCTTTTAGAATGCGTGGGATGATTTGATGATGTGGATTATTTATTAAAATTTGAGTCTCGAGCGATAAAAGTGATGAAAAACTTTTAAATCATAAAAGATAGTAGATTTTATTCTCTACTTGACTCTTTTTAATGGATTACTTATTCCACCGCAGCTTAAACTTGATGTCTATCAGTATTTTATCAATTTAACATTGTTGAAGACTAATGATAATTTATTACGTATTATCTTAGTCATAATATTTTTCTTGGGGCTAATTTAGCTCACCCTTTCTTTCACCGTTTTCTTCGTAAATGAGAATATAGTTGAACGAGTTTTAACGGATTGACAAATTCAGGATGATAAGATTAGTAGTCCTCACTATTCTGCATTAAATAAAGTGACAATAAATATAATGAGAACTTATTCTTAGAGTGGATATTGTCTGTAAGACAATATTTGTATTAAAACCATCACAATTTCTCTCATTGTATATTAAAGATTGTATTTGCATTACGCATGCATGTATTCATGCACTCGTAATATGTGATGTATACCTATTTTGGGGGCGTCACAGTAAATAATTTATTCTTCTCAAAAATTGTAAACGACAAAATTTAATATAACAAAATTGTAAGTTTTTGGAACAAATTTTACCTTCTAAAACGATAATTTTTTAGGAACGGAGAGAGTAATAATTTTTTTGATTTCTGATTTTTTCTACAACATTTAGATCTACCCATTTTGTAAAAACTAATTATTCTTTTGCTCAAGCATAATTAGTTATCTACCCATTTATAAATCTATAATTATTCCTTAAGTCATCATTGGTAATCAATTTTTCAGATCTTTTCAATATTTTATTAATCAATTATTCACACATTTTTAATTATTCAACAATTATTATTATATTTTTTATCTTATGCATTATTGACTTAATATATTAATATAACAAATATTAATGTGTTCATCAAATAATGAGTTTGTCTAATTACTTAATATTCGTGACTTTTTAATTACGCAACTTTTCACTACTACCCTTGTTATGATAACAATTATTAGTTTAATAATATGAAATAGTGTACAATTAATATTATGACAATTATTGATAAAATAATGTGCAATTGCTATTATGACAATAATATTAAATATTGTATGGTATTGTAGAAGGCCGTGTGCTACTATTCTTTTATCACCACCAGGTATTTTATTAGTTGAAAGTGATAAATCTGTTGACAAATTTTATTAAAAAATTTATTTATATCATTTTTTGCATTCGACAATTATTTCACTGTGAGATTCACCAAAAATTGATTATTTCGGCGCCGTTGTATTTTACTTAATATTTCCTGATGTAACGAATATTTGACGACATAACGAATATTTCCCGACATACTTTAATCTTATATATCACTCTTTATCAAGTTAACATTTTATTATTTAAAATAATAATTATAAAAATTATTAAGACTTATTTAATAAAAGTCGAAGTCTTATATTAAAAGTTTGGGTGCATAAATTACCACGACACCATAGAATTATGTGTAGCAATGAGAGATAATAGTGCCTTAAGAATTTGTAAGTTGGAATAAGATTCTAGTTCATATGTTAGAAATTTTGTTTAATATTTTATTTACTAAAAATGGTAATTGTTATGATATAATATTAAATTAATATATTTTTTTATTAATTTATTTTTAATAAATTTTATATTTTATTTTAACTTATAAATCATTATCAACTGAATATCTTTATAACTTATTTTAATTTAAATTTTAACTTATAAATTAAAATAATACCAAATATTTTTACTTATAAATCATAACTTAAAATCATTTACAAATCAATTTAAATTTTAAGTTAGTTAATAAAATAATAAGCGTATTTGTATGTAGACATTCAATTTCACATTTAAAGACATAAATTTTTGAATACATCATATTAATATCACTATTTTGACTACTACTGATTGGATATTTCCCGAGCACACGGATCGTCGAATATCTATACAGAGCCGTCGATTATATTTAATCCAACGATAAAGAATACAGGAGACCCTCCATCAAAATCGAAGGCGCTGCTAGTTTCACACCACCATATATAACCGATAGTTTCGGCAGCTAATCGTTACCCTCCATTGGACAAACTAATATTTTCTCTTTCTCTCTTCAGATTCCGTCTGTCTGTATAATTTCTTCTCTTTCTTCTATATCTCAACGACTCATTGAGATACAATGGAGACTGGTGGAAAATTGAAGAAAGGTGCCGCCGGCAGGAAAGGAGGCGGTCCCAAGAAGAAGCCGGTGTCCCGCTCCGTCAAGGCCGGCCTACAGTTTCCCGTTGGAAGAATCGGCCGATACCTCAAGAAGGGCCGATACGCTCAGCGAGTCGGTACCGGAGCTCCGGTCTACCTAGCCGCCGTTCTTGAGTACCTTGCTGCTGAGGTACACTTCTTCTCCTTTCTCTATATAGGCATATATCTTACATGAATTTGTTAATTTATTGAAAGTTAGGGCTTACTTTTTGTGCTAATTTCGTTTGCTGAATGAACAATTTGGTTTGGGGTTTGAATTTGGCTGCAAGATTTATCCTTTAAAAAAGATTGGAGTAGTTTGGGAAATTTATTTATGTGTTTGATATTTTTCACTGGTTTCGTTTGCCAGATCTCACTCTATTATGCGTGGGTAATGTTTAAAGCCCTAATTACCTTCTAATGGTGCTGTCGTGAAATAAATGAAGCGAAATATTTGAGTGGTTTGATTATATTAAATGTTAATCAATTTCTCATGTAAGAATCATATTGTAATGCCAGATTTCGCATCTCGCACATCGTCAATTAATTACCGAGCTTTAATTTTCATGTTATTTATGTTATCATGGTTTGGTTTGGAATTAGGTTCTTGAGTTGGCTGGAAATGCAGCAAGAGACAATAAGAAGAACAGGATAATACCGAGGCATCTGCTATTGGCTGTGAGGAATGATGAGGAACTTGGAAAGCTCCTTGCTGGTATTACAATTGCTCATGGAGGTGTGCTTCCAAACATTAACCCGGTTCTGTTACCAAAGAAGTCTGAGAAGGCAGCCAAGGAACCTACTAAGTCTCCCTCAAAGGCAACTAAATCCCCTAAGAAAGCTTAGGTTTTAGCTATGAATTAGTATATCTGTTCATCTGTCCGTATGTGTTGGTGTTTCTAGTTGCTCTCTTGTATGTAATTTCTGTTGCCGTTGTTTAGAGATTAGGTTGATTGTAGTTTTCCCTTTGATCCCCCGTATTAGTACTCAGAATATCTTTAATTTGAAATGGAATGGAATCGTTACCTTTTGAATCTTGTATGTTGGTGGTGATTGAAATTTGTTCTCAGTTTCTTACTACTTTTTTTTAGTTTTGAGTTGATTGAGTGGAGAATGATGTGATTTATTATTAGATTAGATTGTTTTTGAAGTGAATTACTTTAGCCTTTGATTTCATATATTGTATTTTGTAATTGTTAGAACTGTAGATTCATATAGTCAAAATGGTTATAGAAGATATGGTTATAGAAGATATGACTAAGGCTGTAAAATGAACAAACAATTCGGGTTTGATTCGTATTCGTTCGACTAAAAATTCGAGTCGATCTCGACTCGAAATATAAATGAGTCAAATTTGAGCACATTTTAAAGTTCGATAAATTACTTGAATTTCCTCAAATTATAATTTTTTATTGATACTTGGTTTATATTCGTTAGAAAAGTTCAAATTGTTCGGGCTCGATTCGGAATTGTGCTCGATTCGATAGATAAATGAGCCTCAATCAAACTTTATTTTATACTCGATAGATTTTGTGAACCAAATTTGAGCAACTCAATACTCGGATCGACTCGGTTCGTTTACACCCTTAAATATGACATTGTCTTTTAAGGGTACATGATATATTTTTAGGATATATGTCAAGTCTTAGTAATTATGTGTGATAGCAATTCATAAAAAAATTCTAATAAAACATGCTTTTGTAATAGTTATTTGTTTGTAAAAAATTTGGAAAAGATAGAAGAGGTGTAAAATTTTATATGTAAACTTATATCTCATCTTATATATATATACTAGATGTGTCTTGTGCATGTGACATTATATATACATATTTATAAGTTACATAATATATTATTTAATTCTATATTTAACCATCCTAGTATTAATTTAGTGATTAATTAGAATTTGAATCCTTTTATTCCAAAATAAAATAGATTTTTATTAAATAGAATTAAGGAAAATAGTTTTTACCAAACAATTTGTATTTTATTAAATGTCTCATTATAAATACAAATTAAGTGAAATTCTCTCTTATTCTTCACGTAGAGGACATTAAGTTATATTTTTTATACTTATTTAAATTATGTCCATAAATAAGTTTTATTCAAACCCAAAATTGACAATAATTAAGTCTTTAAAATATAAAATAAGATGCAATTTCCAAGTGTAGTTGTAGTTGTTTGATTGTATTTCTGAGTTTTTTGTATTTCAAAATCTGTGATGAAGGATGATAAGAATGTTGGTTGATTAAAGCTTAGAAAGCAGGAGGGGTGAATTATGTGTGCAGCAATAATAGATGTTAATCACGTGTGTTTTATGATCATGTGTGTATAAATCCACTTTCCTGCTTCTCTATGATTACTGAAAGTCTAGAAAAACTTAAATAATGTTATGTGAAATTATATGCAGTCTAGAATAGAATAAATAGGTCTGCTGTACATGACATTCTTTATCCTCTCTCCATTTCATTCACAACCAGTTAGTATGAAATTTATTTTTTATTAAATTGATCAATTGACTAATAGAATATTAACACACATAGAATTTCACCTGTGTGTAAACACTCTATTGATCAATTAACCAACTTACTAAAAAATGAACTTCATGCTAACCACTTCTGTTCCGTTCCATTCCATTCCAAAATATATAATTTATTTTGATTTTTAAAAGTATATTTTAATATGAAAATTCTTTATACTTAATCAAAATGATTATAAATATTAATGTAATGATGAAAGTACTACTAATTACTACAACTAGCAAATGATAGTAGTTACATCATTTGACACACATTTTTAAACAAAAAAATTGACAAGAAAAGAAAAGGTCAAGTCGAATCACAATATTTGATTCTTTTTTACCAAATACAGTACCCTCTTTCTTTAATGTGTATTGGCTCAATGACTTCGCAAGTGTCTGACTAGAAATTAAACGCATGGTACCAGACGAGGGCTAATTATCAAGATGTTTTTTTTTTGAAAATGTTAGTTTTTAAGGGTTTGGTTCACAAACTAAAAATGAAGCCGACAATATTTTTTAGAACCCTTTGTAGATAATTATATACTGATATCGTTTTTTAATTGGTCAAAAATATTTAGCGTCCGCAGTTTTTTATAAGAAAGTGTATTTTGATTATCTGTTCCGTTCGTAATATTAAATTATGGAGTATTGAAAACTAAATTGCAGACGGGAATTCTATTAAACTATTCGATCTTAATATGAAAGATCACGATATGTTGTAAAGCTAGACTCTTTTTTATAACGTTTATCATGAATCCATCCCATATATATATATATATATATATATTAATTCTATTGGATGAAATCAAGGTAAACCATTGAGAACTTGACCAAGTTATGTTAAAAAAATATATATGTCCACATATGTTACTTAAATTAAAAATATTACACTCGTCACAACTTTGTATATGAAAATTGAGATCAAACTGTTCATTTAAATTAAAATTTAAAATACATATTGTTGTTATCAAAATATAACTTGTGATTGTGATAATATTATTTATTAAACAAATGTTTGTACAGTATTATTAAACCAAGTGAATGTATCATAAATCATTGGTATTCAAATAACCGAACATTAATTTGTTGTACAATTTTTTCGAAAATTAGTACTCCATATAATTTTTCAAAAATAGAAAAATTTCAAAAAATTCCATAAAATTGATCACCTACCATAAAATTAGGAATCCTTCTGGGCAACAAGCTTTTGGCTCTATTTTTTACATGTATTTAAATTATTAAATTCTGTAAAAATTTTAATTTCAATAAATCTTATAAATTATTTAAAAATTATTAAAATTAAAAAAAAAACTCGGTCGCGAGAAGCCGGTCCCCTAGCATTTCTATAAAATTAGAGCCCTGACAGACATACCGGTGCGAAAAGCCCAAAATTCCACAACCCGATATATCTCAGCCATCCGCAAATAATCTTTAGAAAGCTTAATCTACGGATGAGACAGTGCCAAATCATCGATCCAACTGAAAACTTTGAACCAATATAATGCAAACCCTTCAGTATATATAGTTTTTCCTCCCTTGTCCCTTTTTACCAACAAGTTAAATCTCTTTTATCTCTACTACTCCTATTCAATATCAGTGCAAAGCAAACCCTAATGGCACCCAAGGAGAGAAGAAGCCTGCAGAGAAGAAACCGGCGGAGAAGAAGCCATTGAAGGCCGAGAAAAAGATCCCGAAAGATGTTGGCGCCGCCTCCGGAGAAAAGAAGAAGAAGAAAATTAAGAAGAGCAGCGAGACGTACAAGATTTACCTGTTCAAGGTGTTGAAGCAAGTTCATCCCGATATTGGAATATCGGGAAAGGCAATGGGGAAAATGAACAGCTTCATCAACGATATATTTGAGAAGCTGGCTCAGGAATCGTCGCGGCTCGCTCGCTACAACAAGAAGCCGACCATCACATCTCGCGAGATCCAGACAGCTGTGAGGCTCGTGTTGGCTGGTGAGTTAGCCAAGCATGCTGTGTCTTAAGGGACCAAGGCCGTGACGAAATTTACCAGTTCTTAAATTGGATTTGATTGGCCTTGATGGGAATATTGGATTTTTTTCTTTTTGAGAATTTTGATGCTGAATGATATATATCTTTGTTGATTTTATTGATCTTGAATCAGAACTATTTCAATGCTACATATTATTATTTTATTGTGTTCTAGTTTTCTTGTCAAATTGGATAATGATTTTCTGATTCAACTGTAGTTTGTGCTACTAAAGAAAATATTTTTTTGATAAAAATTATTTGTCTGCATCTGATTTTGAAGAAATAGAAACCGTGACGCCATGATTCCTTAAAATGCTAAACCTCCCAACCTTACTAATGGGTTCCTTTCCTTTCTTTGGATTCCCCTGAAGCATCAAAAAGGAAATTTGCAGGCATCCACATGAATCTGTGAAATTTTGAAAATGTGGATTATAAATGGTTTATTTGAGATGCTAAGAAATTTGGATGTCTTCTTACTATTTTTTTTGTTTTTTAAAAATAAGTGAGACCGATTTTTGTTTTAAGATACCCTGTTGTTTTTATTGTTTTGAAAGTAACTCGAGATATCTCCTAGGGAGTAAAAGTAAGGTTGATCATTAGATAGAGAAATGATATTTTCAAATAAAACTTTAAAAATTTCAGTAAAAACATTTAAAAATATCATTTTTTTCTTAATGTTGCAAAAATAAAATTTTTCGTCATTAATTTCCTCAATTTTCAATTGTCACCAACTTATCATCTGAAAAGTAAAGCCAATCCAAAGATAAATTAACTTCTAACTAATCACACAACACCATTAAGGTATATGGATGTAATTCAGAAACCAACATGCCCGTCTTTAAAACAAAAACACATTAAGCAGTTCCAGCTGCTTATTATGGAAGACACTACTACCAATATCTCATATTACACTGAAAGCCTGTGCTACTACCAACTTCTGTATTGGCACCACCTTATATTTCAAAGCTAAAAAATAAATGCCATTTGATAATTGAAATTGTGCTAAGACCAGCCACCAAAACATAATATGCAAGTCAATCTAAATAATCCACATGGCACCGGCAAAATGACAACTTGAGTTTGTCTTCCTCATTGGCAACAAGACTCTGTTAGTTGGCACCAAGCAGAGCTCTCAACTAGAACCTGTAGATTTCAACATGGGATCAAGTTATGACATATTCAAGGTTTACAAGGCCAAAAGACCTGAAGACATAGCTGCCTCACTTTAGAGTACGATAAAATTAGCAAGAGGTTACACAAGAAAATCCAACAACTGATGAAGCTAAAATCTGACAAGGATCTCACCACATTTTTAATGCACTTGTATCATGTATTTGTACAAGAAAACCTATGACTGTATAAAATACACAGTAATAAGTTATATACATGATATAACTTGTAGAAACATTCCTAGTTACACTATAAAAAAAATATCAGAAATCTCACAGTATCTTGGTTTTACTATAAGATTATTAGTATTTTTAACCAGGTCAACAAAAATTCCATACTCTTCTTCAAGCAACCAGTCAAGATAATAGTCGTGCCGCGTGCAATAATCATAATGTGTTGGCATGGCAATCTATACACGGAACAAGTAGTGATCATTGAAAAAAACAACAACAATAATTGAACATGATAGACCATGGTAGATGGATTACAAACAAGTTTCCAATTTGAGACACAGCCCAAAACTCTAATGTTCGCATGGAACGTAAATAACTTTATTAAAGCCCGACCGACTACTGATGCCATTTATCAATATACTAGCAGAAAATAATCAATATACTACTACTACCTCTAATCCAAAACATAAGAGTAAAATGGTTACCAGAAGGGAATCATACTTCCCACTATCCAATAGTAGTCTTCTAACCCTCATAAGAAGCACAGAGGTGGTTCTTTACGCATATTACTCGTATGTCTATGTGTCTATATATATATATATATATATATGTAAATATATATGACAATGGGTATGCAACCACGCACACCGGTAATCCAATAGCAAAGTATGACAATGTCTTTATGGAGGATTGAACCCATGACCAATAGTAAACTATGCTTTGAAAGGCACTTATTCACTACTACAGTACCACTTGAACGAACCCATTGGGTTCACCCATTTGTCTAATGTAACGGGATAAATAAATTTATGTTTTTTACCCCTTTCAAGCAGCTTCAAACAATTAACAGTTGCTGGTAATCTTCCTATATTAACATATTATATGTTTTTTTTAGAAAAGAATGGACACTAACTATAAAGACTGGAATTAACATATATACACACACATATACATACATGTGTGTTTAATTATAATGATTATAAATCTACGTACATACGAGAAACATTCATTGTCACGGTGCCAAGGCAGGACACGACAATAGTTGACCGTCAGGACGCTTAGGCTATAAAGCGACCGCCATGGCGTTCTTATGACGACAAGTCAACACTACGAAAAAGTCTTCTCTTTACTCTATTTCTAGTCATAGCTCAAGCAAAGCCATCAACTACAAAGTCATTGAAAAAGTCCATGGGTTATGATGGGTCATGAAAAAAAATGACTTTCACTTAACTTGGGCCCGCTACCAATGCGTGAGCCTTGACGGTCGGCATCCAAAGCGTTACCTTGCTCTTGTCCAACACCGTAACGCTTCATCTTCTAGGCGACGCCATGACAACTATGATCTTACAAATTTCTATTCTAGGAAACTGAAAACCAAGCACATCCAACTATGTAACACAAGATTCATTAATTGCAATCCTGCAGATATACATGCCTCTAGTTTATCAAAAACCCTAAGCTTGATACAAATTATGCCGCTCGCTAATGCAGCCAAATTTATATAAGCAAGAAGCTTGAAAAGTAGATGGTTGGATGTTATCCAGTAATCAACCTAACCCCAGAGAGTATTCAGAGGCAAAAATAATTTGACATAATTAAGTACTCCCATTTGTGGGGGAAAAATGGTTCCACAAAAACAGTTCTACTTTTGTTCATGATACTATAAAATGACAAAATGTCCTTAAGTTTAACATCACAATCACAATCATGGTTCGAAATTATGTTGACGCCAAGACCTCAAAGCGAGGCGGCAATTTGCTATGGCGAGGCTTAGGCCTCAAAGGAAAATATGAGGTTTCTGGCTAATTTGGTGAGGCTTAGGCCTCAAGTATGCTTTCCTCAAGGCGATGTTAGAGCCTTGATTTGAATTAAAAATAACCCCAAGAAATTGTGAATCTCTTTTAACTGTAAAACAAATGTTAATCTATAGTTGCTGTAAGGATTATATGAAACTTCAAAATGATGGGTATTCTTTTGGTTGATGAATGGAAGGGCACTTATATGCAAAACAAGTGAAGGAGGTGAGATAATCTGTCACTCACTCATTAATCGTGAATGTTCTAGTAGCACTCGTTCATTTTCTTAATCCTTCTTTTGAATATTAAAAGACATACTTTGGCATAATATTTTTTAATTTTGTAAGTAACAAATTTTAATTTTTGATACTACAACCTGATATTTTTAATTTCATTTATCTATCTATTATATAATAAATAATGGGCGAGTAATAAAATTAACCATCTTCTTAAGGCGGTACCACATGTAACTTTCTTTTTCTCTCTCCTACATTTTATTTTTAAAAATTCTCACATTTTATCAATTTATAATTTATTTATTGTATACACGTTATGTGTATCACAAATACTAGTGGATTTAAATCTAAGTGGCAAGGAGCAAAAGGTGCAAAAAATGTAAAAAGAAAAAGGATAAGATTGTAGGAATAGGAATAGGCCTCCTCCCATAAGAAGATGCGGGTCTCATTTGGTTATTTGTCTTTTATGACCTTAATTATAATGATGGATTATTTTATGATTTTATTAGCATTTTTTATACTTTTTTGGGGACTTTTAGGTTGTCAAATCGAGGCTTTTGCCATTTATCACAATATCATGCCACAAATGCTAAAATAATCATTGTTTTAGGGATAAATATAAAAGAAAATTATATCCTTATGTTTTCAAATTTTGCAAATTGAACTCTTTTTGTGGAATGGAGGAGGGAGTAATAATTATATAAGCATTGGTTTTAAAGCTTTCATGACCATAAACATGAAAATAAAAGAATTATAGCTACCACGTGGAATCATCGCCGATAAATAATCACTCTTATCGTGCAAAGGGAAAAAATCATTCTAAAGTGGAAACAAACAGATAATAAATAGTCAGTGTGCTACTATGATTACAAAACAACAGGCAATTTTATGTGTAAAGGTCAAAAGGCTAATGGCAGACACTATTATAAATACAAGAAGGATCCTCTAATATATATTTTCTGCTTACTGAGTTACTGCCTTTAACAATCCCTATTGATACACACCACTACATAACTGTCACCATCAACATCACTGCTGTACCTACATCCACAAATTGCTTTATATATCAGCAAGAATTGCTTTTACATAGCAGTACACCTAACTATCTTTTTCCATTGGGATACTTAGTTTGGCAAGCAAATATATTGATTTCTTAAGCCTTAACCATATTGCAAAAACAGTATATGGCAGTAAAACCAAACTATTCTAAAGATCAGATCACCAAAAATAAAATAAAATAAATTGTGATATGCAACATAGCGCAGGTTCAAAGAAGACAGCTAATATTTTCACTGCTGTGAAACCAATCACAGTAATGTACTCCCTCTATTCCATAAATGAAGTCCTATTTGAAACTTTTACAAACTTCAGAAATATATTTTGTTACATGTTTACCCCTAAACTATTGAGTGTTTACTTAAATAGTGATTACATGATAATGTAATTGTAAAAACTTGAACAGACTTGTGGAAAAAAATAATTAGCAAATGGGACTTCTTTTTGTTGAATGCAAGGAGTAATATGCATTGCCCATAACAAGCTATAAAAAACCAAATCAGGTAATCAAATAACTAAATTTCCAAAGCATATTACTTTACCAACTTCAGATCAAAGTAGACTACCAAAATGAAATTAATATCCATAAATTCACATTCACACTACAAAAGTAAGAAATGGTTAATCTTTATATGAACCTTGGAGATCCAGCACTTATATTCCGGTGAAGAATTCGACTGGTACTCGAGTCACCCGAATTGATCAGTTCCCTCAATCCCCCCAAGTTACCCACTTTTTGTTCCTTCTGATCATCGTTTTTTTCATCAACATCCTCCTTTGCAACAACGTGCTTCACAGTAATTCTCTCAAAGTAATTCCCATAAATGTATTCAGGTGTGTACCCATTTTCCTCATCAAATAACATTATATGACCATGCCACTCCCAAACCCTATAATCCGACCCAGTTTCTTCATGAAACCCAACACAAATGTGATGTTCCCCGATTGTAACGGCCTGACCTGAATTGGGTTTTAGGATTTCCGTTTTATTAGTGAGGATGGTCTTGATTATATCCTTTTCCAGCTTGGATTCTTCTTTTGCGAGCAAGGTTTTGTTATCATCGGATTCATCGTCGTCGTTATCAGAGAGGTAGAGAGAATCGAGGAGGAGATCTTCTAGGGTTTGGTTGAGGAACGGCGGAGAGTGGAGGGGGTTTGGTGGTCGAATTTGGAGTCTACCCATCAGGGTTTGGAGGAGTAGGTTGTCAAAGTTTGGGGTATTATTGAATGAACTCATTGTGTGATTGGATTGAATGGAGTTTGGAAGGTATCTTTCTGATTGAGTGTTGAAGGCAGAGTTAAGTTAGGGTTTTAGAAATAGAAAGAGGAAGGAGGGAAGGGTTTATGCTTTGAGCAACATCCACCAGATGTATTGGGTCACCTTGGGGTAAATAGTTTTTGCAGCTACGGAAAAACACTGTTTTACTTTTATTTTAATAATTATTATATTTTATTTTAACTTATAACTCATTTTAACTCAACACTTTCTAATTATGATGAATTGATGACACCCCCAGAATTATAGTGATATAGGGATTTCATTCATAGCAACCGGTTGTTGGGAGCAATTCATTTTTAATCACCGCTACAAGTCAGTTGTGGCTTTATATGAAAAAAAAAAATAAAATTTGATAAGGTAGAAGAAGTGTCAGGTTGTGGCGGTACACCAAAAAATAGGTTCTTTCTAACAACCTAATATTCTTGTGGATGAAATTCCATATATATATGTATATATGAGCAAGGATCAAGAGCATTTCTCTTAAATAACATTCTTCCTTAAATAGCACTCATTTATTAAAATTACGTCGTTTTGGAGTCTTTTAAAAGAGAGTGGTCCCACTTGCTTTCTTTTTATTTACAAAAATATCACCCACGGCCTCACTTATTTTTTAAAAAAGACTCCAAAACGAGGTAGTTTTAATAAATGAGTGTTATTTAAGGAGGAATGCTATTTAAAAAGGAATACTCTTGATCCTTCCTCTATATATATATATAGAGAGAGAGAGAGTCCGAATCAGGTTCCGGATCTCTCGGACCATAACAAAATTTGGACTTTTTTTTTTACTTTTTTTTTTGTAGAATAATTAAAAAAATAATTATGGAACTTGAATTTTTACATAATATAGTGTTTTGGGTGTTATTTAGATACATATATCAAAATATGTC
Source organism: Panax ginseng (assembly GCA_020205605.1). Classification (NCBI taxonomy): domain Eukaryota; kingdom Viridiplantae; phylum Streptophyta; class Magnoliopsida; order Apiales; family Araliaceae; genus Panax; species Panax ginseng. The sequence continues at coordinate 127,390,823 of CM035144.1, forward strand.
TGTACAAACTGTACATCAGGTCCGAACTCTTGGACCTAATCCTAATTCTATATATATATATATGTCAGGATCAGGTAAGGGATCCCTTACTTTCTTAAAATGAGGGACTTTTTTTTTTTTTTTTTTTTAAAACAACTAAAAGAAAAGTTTAATATTTTATGGAAATGAAATTTTTCATAATACATGTTTTGGGTGTGATTTGAGTGCGTATAACAAAACATGTATGTACATTCTCCGAGCTTGTACACCACTTTTTGCATAGGTATTCAAAACACGCCCAAAACATTGTATTATGAAAAATTTCGGTTCCATAAAATATTAAACTTTTTTTAGTTGTTTTAAAAAAAAAAAAAAAAAAAAAAAAAAAGTCCTCATTTTAAGAAAGTAAGAATCCTCTTTACTTGATCATATATTGATCATATATATATATATATATATCATTCTCAAAATGAGGGACCTGATTCTTTGATTTATATTGATGTGTAGTAGTAATATTTAAGATACATTTAACATTTTCTATTATTGTAATTTAAGGTTTTAAAATTAAAAGTTACTATTATTATGAAAAACTTAATCCATATGAAGTAGAATGGAGAGCTTATCTATATTTTATATTATAAAATAACTTTGATGATTTTGGGTATCTTTTATTCTTTTTTTGTCCTTATAAATTTAATTATATTACTATTTTATCTTTTTAGTTTAAATTTTTTATATTTATTTATTTAATCTTTCAAATTTTATTTTATCTGACGTGTTACGATCACTTACTAGCATCGTATAAAGTTTTTATGTTTAACAGCCTTGCTAATAATCTTGACTAGAATAAATGACTATATATTTATATCAATATTCAATATTATAAAGGGAGAGGGTCAGAGACTCAGAGTGAATATTGCATTAGACTCGGTATGTAATTACTTATGTTTGGAACATAATAGTTGTTAATCTGTTGAGATGGCCGTGTAATAATTTATGGTTAAAAAAATTATAGTTATAAATTATGTCTCTTAATTTATTTATTTTTTGTATTGTTTTCTCTCTACTCTATTTGTCATTCTTGTTTTCTCTAATTTTTCTTTATTCCTTTCCGACCCAACTTATTATATTTAAAACTATTAATTTAATTTTTATAATAACAGAAAAAAAATAAAATTAATGTTAGGTAGATCTTCATGCGCTATATGCTTTCCGCACAGAGATATGATACTTTATCCATTTCAAATTATATGATTTAAATTTTTATATTAATTTGATATTATACTTTTAAAAGATAAATTTATATGAAATTACGATTGTGAACAATCACTACATTTTGAAATGATTCCTGAAAATTATGAAAAAAATAAATCTTTCAATAAATAATATATTTTAAATAATTTATAATATATTAAATTTAAATTTATAAATATATTAAATTGATTTCAAAAATTAATAATAATTTTATATATTGAAACAAAAAAAATATTTTCTTAAGAGCCCAATATCAGCCCAGCTTAAATAAAAGCAACTGGATGGAAATGATGTCGGGCTTATAAAATACAATCCGAATCTAGAGACTAGAAAAGTAATTTCAAAGGCCCATCTGGGCCAGCCCAAAGACGACTTCCATTTTGCTAGATTAAAACCCTAGCGTTCAATGTTCTTGGCACTTTGCTGGAGTAGCTGCCGTTGTCCAGAAGAAACATTGAGGTACAGTTCTTGAGAGAGAGAGAGTCATTTTTTATTGATTGTTGGTACGTATATATATATATATGTATATATATATATGACTGTGTTGATCTAAATTCGGTTTATAGTTTGTCGCTGCATTCATTTGTTCTTGGTAAAACTTATGCTCGATTTCTTGGTAGCTGTAAATATGTATATGCTTAAACTTAAAGGTTACGTTTTAGTGTGAAATGTGGTACTTGTTTGTGTTTCGTTTTGTGCATTTTGGCATCTGAACTTTAGGTCATAAAGTTGGGGGTTTACTGTTTTGAACCAAAAGTTAGTCTTGTTGCTACTATTCAGTTTCACTGCAACTTTTTAATATTTCATGTTTGTGAATGCTTCTCGATCAGTACCAAACTTTCTATCATTGTCTGTGAAATGGCGATCTAGTCTGATAAACATACGGGATTTAAAAAGTGACGTCCATAGGAACTAAGTGCAGTATTTTAACAATTTTATTAGTGGTGCACACAAATTAGAGAAATAGATACTGTACGTGTACTACTAGTCTAGTATCATGGTTGAGGTCAGATGGTTAAAAAAGTTATACTTGGCTTTACCATAATGTAAATTGCATTGTTTCTGATGTACAATTCTAAGTTTAGGAAGCATGTAATTGTATTAAATTGCTGCACATGTAAGTTTTAATACATGGTGCAGACGCCAGGTATACATCTACTGATCTACTGCATAATATTTTGTTGCCAAATAGCTATTTTGACTTTCTTTACATGTCTTCATTTTGTTTGATGTACGTTGTCATCCTTGCAGAAGCCTGCATTTGGAAAATGGTGAGGGTGAGTGTCTTGAATGATGCTTTGAAGAGCATGTATAATGCAGAGAAGCGTGGAAAGCGACAGGTTATGATAAGGCCTTCCTCGAAGGTGATCATCAAATTTCTTCTGGTCATGCAGAAGCACGGTTAGTGTCATCTTTCATCTAATATATACATGGATATGTTAGTTATACAATTGCTCTCTGTCAATCTGATCCAACTTTTTTCATTTTTTGTTTCTGGCTTCAGGATACATTGGTGAATTTGAGTATGTTGATGATCATAGATCTGGAAAAATTGTGGTTGAATTAAATGGAAGGTTGAACAAATGTGGGGTCATTAGCCCGCGTTTTGATGTTGGTGTGAAGGAGATTGAACCTTGGACTGCTAGGTTACTTCCCTCTAGACAGGTTAGCTTTTGATGCAATTTCAGTCTTTGTTCTTTATAAATTCCGAGGTTAACATAATTAGGCAGTAAATTTGTACTGCCAATTCATTAGGGTTCATGTTTATTTGCAAGGATTATAATCCCGGGGTTATAAAGACTATTAATCGTAGGATTAAATAATTCTAGTCACATGTTTGTTTTTTACGGGATTATTCATGGGATAATTTAAAATAATTCTTTATGTTTGTTTTTTCCATGATTAATTAAAGGATTGGATAAAAAATATCGTTTGGACTATTATACCTTTACCAATAATAACATATTTGTTCAATAACACTGTTATTCTGTAATATATTAGTTTCATTATAATATTAAATATATTATGTTATGAGATTTAAATATATTAGTTTCATTATAATAACATATTTGTTCAATAGCACTGTTATTCTGTAATATATTAGTGTCATTATAATATTAAATATATTATGTTTTTATGGGATTTAAATATATTTGTTTCATTATAATAACATATTTGTTCAATAATATTGTTATTATGTAATATATTAGTTTCATTATAATATTAGATATATTATGTTATTTAATATTATAATATATTAAATAACATGATATGATATGTCAGGCAATTTAATTCTTCCACCTTGGCCTATTATTGTATTTCTCGTTGTGTGGTGGGACTGGTGACAAATGAGGCTATCATTTAAGTTTTGCTCGCTGGGCAGATGCTGGGGATTTATTATGCTTAATAACAGTGCTTTTAGTTGAGGTTAATTTTGTCTAGCAATTTTTAATTTCTCTGCTATGTAGTAACATATTAGGCAGTAGATTTGTACTGCCAATTCATTATGTAAATTAGCAGTCCTTGCCTATGCAGTAACAAATTCTTCAAAAATTGCAGTTCGGATACATTTACTAAGTGCTAACCACATCTATCCTTTTTATGGGAAATTAAAACTATTAATACAAGAAGGCATTATGGATCATTGAAGAACAAATTTTTCTCCTAAAACGGCCTTTTAGAAGGAGGGAAAATGTTGGTGGCAAAGTTCTTGGTTTCTTTTACTAAGCTTGAGCTCCTATGTTGAATTTGGAGTTTTTTTAATAGTTCATTGACATCCATTGTTTATGTTGCTTTTTGTTACCTGAACAATATTTCATGCTTGTTTTTTCTTTTATATGGAGAGGTGCGATTTTCATAGTTACTGTTTGGGTCTGTGTTCTCAAGCCCATTGATTAGGTTCCCAAAGTTGTGAAATGGTTGGGACCAAATTAATTACCTGTTTCAAAGGAAAAGGAATTTAATATTAAGGTCTTGATAATTCTCTTCTTGGATTACTTTTAATATTATGTATTTTATTTTGACTTGATTGTGAACTGGACCATATGCAGAAAGAAAACACCAGAAGGGACAGATAATAAAATCTCTAAAATTGTTGGATTGTTACTACCCCATAATAAGAAATTGGTCTGGAGGGGCTTTCTCTTGGTCTTTTTTTTCTCGTGCATATTTTATTACTCTTATTCAAATATTTATTTGGGTGAGCACCGAAATGAAATTATGCTCCTATCTTCTAAGTTCTAAACTTGGATATACATTTTGTGAAATATTTCAACTCAAAATCATGATGAAATTTTTAGATTTAAATACAAACAATTATAATTGTTATAAAGTAAATAACAGTGCTATTAGTTGTCTTATTTGCTTTTCGAAATTTAAATGGATTTATATCAATTTCTATTTTACAAAATTGATTTCAAAAAGTAAATATGTATATATATTTGTTCTCTCCCAAACGTAGTATTTTTTTGCATAGCATGGGTGTATATATATATATAACTAGTTTGGCGGATGAAACTTGGCCACATACATTCCATTAAAATAAAATTAATTTATATGATTGTTTCCACATCTAAAAGTAAATATTCCAATTTACGAAATTAATCTATCAGAAAATAATTATTTCTTTTACTAGTAGTTCTATACTACAGACGTTTTGATAAAAAGGATCATTGATTTCACAATAAAAAGAAACCTTAAATAAGGTAGGATGCCGATGAAACGTTGTAAGCTTAATGATGGCTCAAGTAAGGCTTGAGACATCAACTCCGTTTTCTCTTACACGCACTTGCATCCAACAATACAACATTTTTGTCAATGCTCCCCCTCCCTCCCAAAACTAAAGATATACATTTCGAATTTCTCAATATTAGAGATACAATTTTTATTTTTAAATTACAAAATCGTATTAAGTTTCTACTTATATCTAGTCTAGTCTAGGTAAATTAAACACTAACCATACTGCTGCTATTGCTACACTTCTAACAAATATTAGAAAAACAAATTTTCCTTAAAAGTCGTCTTGTACATGCATCTCTAATTTTAATTTTAGAACAAACTTACAAACTGATGTTGCCATTACAATGTTAAAAGGCATGCCGCCGCAAGTTTTTCCCACTACTTTAAGCCTTTAGGAGACTTGAACTAGCAACCTTAAAATTTTCTTTCTACACCTTGAATAATAAAGCTAATTGTTTGTAGAGGCAAAACCTAGCACATCACAACCATTAGATTCAATCTCGTCCCAGCTGTCACGTTGAAAACATAAAAGGTATCATATGCACAAATTAAGACAAGCACATCCATGTTCATTACTAGTATAATATAGTATATGTTTATAACCAAGAGTCATTTCAGAGTTTAATAGTCATCATCATCAACTATAGGCAATAGTAAAAGACAATAATAATCCAACCACACATTTGTGAAATTAATGTGCGCACATGCAACAAAATGTAAAGTTAGCATTCACAATGTCCAAGACTAGTATAAAATCAGCATCTTCCCTCTAAGTGATGAACAATCACCACCCACTATCATTTGTATCTGATGAAGAAACTACCGCCTCAAGCTCTCCACAATATAGTCAGCATAGAGATTCCTTCAAATAGATAGGAAACATGGTGAGATTCAGATCATAATCCAATAAAAATCATTCCTAGCAAGCTAAGTAGAAATTTAGGCAGGCAGGCATCAATAGTGATAGAGCAATTAGTGTAACACAGGAAATCCATGACCCACAAAATGTAAAGAATGGTCCTCCGGGGGAAACAAGACAAAAGATGTGGCCAAAGGAAAAAAGTATTCAAAATATTCAATGCAATTGTTATAATTGACTAGTATTTGGCTGGGGGCAACCACCCTTCAAATGCTATATCAAATCAGACCTTAAACAAGATGATGTCGACAATGGTTAGTCAGGGAGATTTCTAGTATCGGTTGGTCTATGTTGTATAAGAAAAACTAATCTGAAAATAAAACAGAAAGGCAGGAAAATTTCGTCACTTACATGGAATGCTGGACTGCTTCATAGGCCTTTGTAGCAGGGAGAAAATCGTTAACTGCAACTTCTTTGTTCTCATTCTTCTTGTCTGATTATTAGTTAAGAGAAAATTAATCATTGATTTATCTCATCTTGCCAGCATTCTAAGCAAAAAAAAAAAACTTGAAAAAAATATGTCAACGAAGTCATAAATAAATAGTTTGTGCTCCATTGTTCTATCAACTTTAAAAGGATACAGTCTTCAAAGAAGCGACGAATCTCAGCCATACGATGTGGAGGGAGCTCCTTGATGTCATTATAATCCCGATACTCAGGATCATCAGCACAAACTGCGATTATCTTATCATCTTTTTCTCCCTGTGTAATGAACAAAGTTAAAAATCTGCTCAAAGAGCAAAACCAACATATTGTCTGTCAGGGCATTATTACCTGATCAATCATGGGCATGAGGCCAATCGCTTTAGCCCTCAAAAAGCACCCGGGAAGAATTGGTTCCTGAATACATTTAACAAAGCACATAATTATCAGCAGCAACATTTGCATGTGTTATGACTTCACAGGAGAAAAGCCATAGAATTCACAATTCACAAAGATGTATAAGAAAATTTTGAAAGCTAGAAAAATGATTAATCTGTTTGGTTCAACCGTTATTTGCACATGACCTACAACATAATTGTAAATAAGCAAGTCCATTTGGTGCCACATGGATTAGGTCCTTCAAGAACCTGTAATTAACTCCAGAGGTTAAGAAACCTTGAAGGCCAAGGAGATCACTAATACAAGATATGTGTCAATATAAGCACGAGAGCTCATATCAATCAGTCAATAAAACACAAGCACGTGATGAGGTCGTCTGTGCTGTAGATGTCGTCTAAGTATTTTAAAGATCCGAATGACATCCACAAGTAGGGAAAGAATTTTACTTAATCTCATAATAATTGAGCATATGATACTTAAAAATTATCCTACTCATATCATAGTTTTCAAGGACAACCAGATAAAGTTGATTCTTGCAAATCTTAATCTGACTTTTCGTTAAATTTTCTACATCATGGAACTACAAAACCGACATTATTACAACTTGTTATAAGGAAACTAGAATGCCATCTCAGAAGAAATTTCACCTTTTTGCATAAGGTGTCAGGGTTTTCAGGGCAATTTCTTTGTACAATATTAAAACTGAGATGGGTTTGGGTTCATCAACACCCGCACTGGTGGAAGATAGAAAGTAAGGTTTGGACTTTGGAGGTAAGAGGGAGGAAATCAGGGTTGACTAAGACAATATTTTTTTAATGTTATTTTATAAAATAGTAGCAGGTATGAAGCTGTATATGTTATAGGTTCCTTGCGAATTAGGTTACTTGAAGTCCTAAAAATGGTTCTGATGTGCAAATTCTAACAATTTGTACATCCAACAAGCTTACCTAATTATTTTGAAGTTTTAAAATGTCATGTTTTCATATAGGTGACTTGTCAAGAAAATAAATTGTTTCCATTGGTGCAAATCAAATGGCATACCTGCATGATAACTAACACATCTATTGGATCATTGTCCTCACAGAGAGTGCGAGGGACGAAACCATAGTTATGGGGGTACACAACTGATGAGTAAAGAACACGATCAACCTGCACATACACATTTAAGAAACTCATGATAAAAAAGTATGGGAAAAAAAAGAAAAGGAGAAAAAGTAAGCATTATTATTCGATTTAGTTAGCATGCTGGCTGCCTTGCCTTGATGAGCCCTGTCTTTTTGTCAAGTTCATATTTCACCTTACTGCCCTTACTAATTTCAATCACCTGCAGAAATCAAACAGATTTATACTAGAACTTGATTAAGTAGAATGTGAAGCCTACATTTGTATATTCTTGGAAGACAAATGCAAAAACTAAAGGTTTATAGGAAATTGACGAGTTCAATGTAGGATAGTACTGATTAAAGAAGATATATTAGCAGTTACTATTATGTACTGACTACTAACATAATAGACTAGATATTGACAACTGCACCAGTTTTCAATCAATTGGTGCTTTAACTTTAAAGTGGAAAACGGACATTGTACACATCAAGTATCAGCCTATTATAATTCATCACATCTTAAGTAAACAAGTTTAGTTGCACATAGTTTAAGGAAGTAAAGATTACTTTTAATGGTGGAAAACGTTAATTCTGCAAGTGTTTTTATATATTTCACAAGTCCCTCTGGTGTTGGGACCAACCCCATTTTCATGCGAGAGGGGGAAATTTGTGAAAATAACACCCCCTCCCCCTAATTTTGCAGCTGGATAGAGGGAGATAAGGGTTTAGGTTGAATGAAATCACTTTTTTTGCAACATCCTAAAAAAGAAACCCATTATCTTAAATCAGAACAGAGGGTTACTATTTATAAGAGACACACTTTAAGTTTAGTTAAGCTACTGATGCACCAACCATGAATGACTACACAGTTTTAAGATATAATTTGAAACTTACCGAGTTTAATAATGATTACCAAATAAGAATTTTTAGGTTACACAATTAAATTATCTGAAAGATAAAATATGAATATTATAATTCAGAATCTTACAGCGTTGAAAATGATTGGGGCTTTAGGTCCTGCAATGAGTAAAGGAAATTCCATATTAGGACAGGAATACATTCTACGATCAGGTAACCATGGTTTATTAAAGTTACATACCTATCTCAAGATCATGCCACGGATGTGCAGCAACTGATCTCCTAGTCATGGATGACAGAATTCTTTCATTAAGAGGTGGATGTGGTCGACCTTGGTAAGAATCAGAAGTTATAGTCTCGGTTTCAACAGGTAGAGTCATTATTTCAAGCTGCAAATAAATAATAAAGCATCAGACTTCTAAATATTGATTAAAGTCTAATTCAAGCAGAATGATGGAGCACATGTTATAGATAAATAACTATTACATATATGTTGTGTTTTTGTGAGACTTAGAATATAAATTTATTAAAGCACAGTTAAAACTTCATATGTATTAAATAATGCTTGTCCGTGCTTAATAAAAACGTCCATAAGCATAACTAAATTGAGTCCGTTCCATTAGTTCTCAAAAAGAAACTGAAAAGGCAAAAAAAAGTATAAACACAGGAGTAAAATAAAATTATTTTCTTCTGTAAAAATTACAGATCTGTCAAACTCAGCGATTAAGTATTATAAACTACACGATATTCATTAAAATAACAATAATTTCAAAAAAAAAAAACGAGCGGCTCAAATATTAAAATCCTGCTGCACTACTCACTAAGTAATAACAATCGTGTTCAATAAACACAGGAATATGAATTCGTGTACTTTATAAATTGTACGGACTATAAAAATGCATAAAAAATCGACAAATACAGTAGCCAATCGAGCAAAATAGCACATGAAATACGCAGCATATAGAGTAAATTTGACGATCTATGACTCAAAAACCAAATTCAAAACATAACTGAGACGATTCCAGGATCAAAAAGAGCTCCGTCGGTTGAGAAAGAGGTTCTCAGATCTACAGGATAAAAAAATTAGCGTAAGAATGAAGGCAAAAAAGGAAATAAATAGAGAGAGGGGGAGATGTAGAGAGAAAAACCTTATGTCTTCCCGCTTTGTTTTCCTTTATTTTCCATACACAATAAAAAAAAATTATTAAATCCACAAAAAAAAAATATTTTTTTCACTATAAATTTTATATTTTCACCCGTCATTATTGTATAACACTATTATTATAAAAATAACAAAAAAATATTATCCATTTAACAATTCTCTAAAAAAAAAATTAGACTTCTCTTTTTGAAATTGAATGCTGTATGGAATAAGTAGATTCTTTAGGATCGATTATGCGTGGACCCAGGTTGTCAAATCTTTATATACGCGTTCAAATCTCATTGGCTCAATTTCCGGACAGACACAGACGAAAATCCAATCTGCCATGCGCTTCAGTCTTCTCGTTAGTTAGTTGCGTTATCGTAAAGCGACTACTATCACTTGGGCTTAATGGATCGGGTTTAAAACCGTCCAAGTTCAATCAATTCTAATTTTAATTAGTTCAGGTTCAGTCTATTTGGACTAGTAATATAATACGTTGTTCAAGCTCAACTTATATAGAATCACGAGTATCAAATTTATTTTCGGACAAGTCCAAATAAATTAATAAAATTAATAAGCTACAAATAAATAATACAACTCATTATTTAAACGATACTAACTTATTTTGACAATCTATTTATAAAAATTAAAATCTTTTCAATTCATAAGATCAAATATCATCAAAAAAAATAAATAAGTAGTTTGAACTCAAAGCATTTATGCTAATAATATATCTCCATATTATTTAGAATAATTAAATTGACAAAATATTAAAAAATATTAACTTTAAATAAAACATGTTACTTAAATTTTAGTTAATGACAATAATATATATATATATATATATATATATATTATAAATTGAGTGTGTAAAATATATAATAATTGATATAAATAATTTATATATTTAGCAATATATTTCAATCGGGCCTATCGTGACAATTCGAGTTTAAAGTAATATTAAAATAAGAATTTAAATAAATAAAATTCTTATTATGTTATATATAAGCGTGAATTGTATTGCATAATAAATGTTGTGCAATATATAGAATATTAATATTAATTGATTATTATAATTATTGAAAACAATTTATTAAAAAAGGAAGAAGGAAATGAGCAAATATATATTATATATATTTGCTTTGATAGAAAAAATAAATTGTGGTATAACAGTTTATTTGGATATATTATTATATATCTATCATTTAAAATAAATTGTGGAAAAATAATTTATTTAAAGAAAAGGAGATAGTTATAATTTGATGATGCAAAATTATTGTATTCATTATATAATTAAATTAAAATAATTTAATATGATATATTTTTAGTATTAAAGGTGATTGTTTGTCGAGAGGTAAATATTGTATGAAAATAAATTGTTGAAGACAATTTATAAAAAGAAAAGGAAATAATTGAGTATATGATATTATTATATACTTTATCCGATCCGTCCCATGATTAAAGTCCTTATTATTATTTTGAGTAGTCCCATGTTAAATGTCCACTTTCTTTTAATAACCAAACTTTTACACATTTTTTCTTATTATGCCCGTAGCATTAAATATCTCATACTTTTCTTATTCTAATTCTCTCTCCATATTTAATAAGTATAAAGAGAATATTTTGAATAGTTAGAAAGTCACCCTTTCACCTACATTGAAAATAATTAATGACATATTATTATGGACAATATTCTTAATATGTGTGAAAAGTTCAACAAGAGAGTATTAGATTTTATAAATTGCAGGAAAGCAATTGTTTGAAAGGAAAAAAATTTGGGAATGTATTAAAATAATTTATATAATTATTTTAATATATACTAGTGGATTTAGTACATTAAATAAACTAGTGTGTGAATTCCATTTTAGTGGAGAAAATAAGTAATTATTTAAAATGTATTTATTTGTAATATATTAGGTAATATGTATGTAATATGTAATATAGGTGATAATATTACATTATGGGTATAAGATATATAGCATATGAAATCAAGAATATTGCATCAGTTTTGTATGGAGCAAGAATATGTAGGGAACAAGAAATCAATTTTCTATAAAACGAAACTACAGGCTTTCCAATTCTCCTGTTCATCTCACTTCTATGTTGTCCAAATTACAGAAGAAGTCGATAGGAAACAATATCAATCAATTGATTGGATATAAATCCTAATTGAAGTAAAATCTAGCTAAGGAAGGATCTCAGGTGATATTATCCATCTCTTGTTATAGATATAAGTTAAATAAAACATCTCTTGTTATCCATCTCAGGTGTCTGTAAATTGATTGGAATTGATTTCCATGAGAAATCTGGACTCAGTTATATATTGAAGAATTATAGAACAAGAGTCTTAGAGCTATACCCACAAGCTATTTGATAAAATGCACAAATATGAATATTTTTTTGTAAAAATCTTGGAAAGGATTCAATTGATTGATAATAACGGTACTTTGAAGTTTGAAAAAGAAGTAAAAGCTTGGTTTCAGTTATCTGGAATTTGTTCATAGCTGTTAAATAGAAAACTAGATGATTTGGTGAATAAAATTTGAGTTATGCAGAAAACAGAGGCAGACATTTGCCTCTGCCGAAATGGCGCGGCCGCACCCTGCTGTGCTGCAGTCTTTGAAAAATTTATGGTCTTGTTAAAGGAACTTGATAACGTTATACAGAAGCCTAACTTCTAAACACCTACGTGATGTGTCTACTTAGGTGTTGGGAGTCCTCTAGCAAGATAGAGGTTAAGAAGTGTGTTCAAATATTTTCAAATACGAATTTAACGCATGAATAATGAGGCCTGACATATCTTAAGCCTCGGAACAAGTGTATTAGAGTCTCGTATACCGTCATAAGTGATTTATGTAATGCCCAGCTCAGCCAAAAAAGGAAATGAACTAATTAAGTCTAAGTTGTTAAGAGAGTTCAAATATAGTACTAATTTGGATTCAATGGGTCCTAAACCTGGTTTAAGACCTCCATGATGACATGTGGTTCATGTGGTTGTATATATATTGAGTTGATAGCTTAGGGTATCCTAACATGATAAGGGAATGAGTAAAACAAGAAAAACTCAGAGTTTTGCCTCAGCAGGAGTAGCGCGGCCGTGCCACTCCTGTGCTAAACTGTAGCGCGGCCGCGTCGTGCTGCAGAGTTACTAAGATATTTTATTTGTTATCTAAACCCTGAAACTTATGTAATTAAGTTTCTTATGAAGTAATGCATGAGTTTTTTTATAATATTTTGGTTATTTGAGTATTGAATGACCATGACGAGCAATGATTTCTGAAAATTCGTAAGTAAATCGAATATTATAGAATGCAAATTTTGGATGTTTGTTAAAAGAACCCTGAGGTATTTATACAAGGCCTCTTGAGTGGTAAGGCATGAAAAATATAATGATTAGCTTAACTAGGTATAGAAAAGGATTGATAAGAGAATTTAATCAAAATGAAAGATCGGTTAGAGATTATCAATTGAAACCAGTATTACGAAAGATTAAGATAAACTCAGGGTAATCTAATTGATTTCATTAATTAAGATTATAACTAATGTGCCTATATATAAATTGTGTTGGTGTAGATTACATGAAGCACGAATAATTTATATTTGAAATTTTCGCGACAGGGAAGTCTTAAGTCATATTGAGTTATGAAACTCAATTTTTATATAATATGTGAAGCGCAACATGTATGATATGTATAGTAAAATGGTTAGGATGTATAAACTGAAATTATGTGTTATGTAATTCATGAAAACTGCTAGATTTATTGAGCTGTCAAACTCAATTTTGTAAAAAAAAATAAAAGAAAATTTAGGTTAAAGATACAATGTGATATTACTTGCTATCTGAACAATAAGGATAAGAAGATTTGCAAGAGATTATTTTTTCCTTTATTTGAAAACTATATTGGATCATGATAATGATTCTTGATATGTGTAACTGATAAGTATGTACCGTTTGAAATGTTCAATGGATAAAAAATATGTTTGTTCTGAAATGTGAATGTATGGTGTTGATTATTTTAAAAAGTAAAATCACATAATGATGATATTATGAAAGAAAAGATATGAATTGAGGAATGAGTTGTATTATTCATATCATAAGAATAATTATTAAATAAATATAATTATGAAATATGTAATCGTAAATGTTGCAATTCAGGGAACGAAAGATAGAAAGAAGGATAGGAAAATTTTAAATTATCCACATTTTTAGATACGTTAACATCGAATGATGATGTAAAGCTAGTACATGATAGTTGTTAACGCACAAAGTCAGAATTAAATTAGTCCTAATTTAGATTAAGTTGGTCCCGATTTTTGGGTCGTTACACCTATAATAGGTCGAATGGCTTATTGACCAAACTCGACCCAAAATTTATTTTTGGACTAATTTTTTTCTCAAATTCTCACTTTCAAGTTAAATTCGAGCGAATTTTTAACAAAGCCAAGGATTGGATCGGATTTCGGGGTTCACCAAAGTCCTAACAGCGAAGGTGGGAAGTTGCAGTCTAACGCTCTGTTTCTGAGCTTTAAAATGGACAGAAAAAAAAAAGAAATTGATAGAAAATTCAAATTTTCTTTCTAATTCTAATGTTTTCGAGTTTTTTAATAAACGGAAAAGAATAGAAATGGATATAAAACTTGGCCACTTTTCTCACCAAAATTTTTCGTCCAAAAGTGACCTGATTTGGACGAAAAAGAAATTGGAATAAGTAATATTTTTATAATTCTTATATTATCCTTAACTTTTAATATAATAAATTTTAAATTACAACTCATGTCCTCAATTTTAAATTTTCTATCATTTTCTATTAAAAACTCAGAAACAACACACAGAAAAACTTCAAGTTTTCTATTATTTTATTTTATTTTTTATTTTTTTATTTTCTGTTCAAAACTCAGAAACAGAGTGTAAATTTTTAGGCAGGGGTCTAACTAAGGTATTAGTTATTAACCTTCTCAGTAAGTTATAACGTTATTGAATGTAATTATTAGTATAAAATATTAATTAATTATATGTATACACCTTATTTTATATTTATATTTTGTTATCATAAATTCATAATTATATTGTTACTTTATCAAGTTACATAGGCGAATGGAGCTAATGTTATTTTTCTTTTCACAATAAATTTCATAAAGTTAGAGGAATAAATGGGAAGATATACAAATTTAAAAAGTTAAAATAATAATATAACAAAACTTTTAAGAATAAAATACGGGAAAAAATTATGACCAAGTTTGATATCAGCTTTTACGACGGCTTTATAGTATAGATTGTGACTCTTATTTGCACTCAAAGAAAAAAGGTTTAATATTTATTTTTAAAGTTTATTTACGAATTATAGGATATTAAATTCGTATAATAAATTTAAATTTTTCAAAAAATAAGTTTTATAACTAGCACTACTTTAAATTTAAAATAGTTAAGTAAGGATTGTATTATCTAAGGGGGTGTATTCAATTAAGATTTTTAAAGACTTTTAAATATTTTAAAAGTTTGGTTGTATTCAATCAAGACATTTAAAGAGTTTATAAAAGTTTAGTGGTATTCAATTACAACTTTTTTAATGTCTTTAAAAGTTAGGGGGTATTGAATTAAGATTTTTACAAAATCTATAAAAGTATTTTGGTATTCAAAAAGTCATAGACTTTTTAGATTTCTATTAAATGGTAGAGGTTTGTGAGACTTTTAGAAGAAGAATTATAACTATTAACCCATATCCAAAATCAATATCATCTCTAAAGATTTCTAAAGACTTCATATCTCATCTTAATAAACTAAATAAATTTAAAATACAATTCACATGAATCCAATATTTCTAATTACTTCACATGAATCCAATATTTCTAATTATTTTAAAATCTATAATAATTAATACTTCTGTTGTACCCACAAAAATATAACATTTATTTTGTTTTTGTAGTCAACGTACAAAATTCAAAATTTTTAAAATTTTAATTTATTTATTATTTAATAATAAACACACGTTATTATTTCAAAAATAAAAATAAATACACAATATTTTATAATTTTATAATTTAAGTAAATTAACTTAATCGAGTTAAATGAAGAAAAAAAAGTGAGAGAAAAAAAGTAATTTATATAGAGTCGTACTTTATATAGTGATATATAGTTGTATAAAATATATAAGTTCTTCAAGCTTTTTATCATTATTTTATTATATGTTACATTACTAAACTAAAATTTATTAAAAGAATATAAATAAAAAATATTTTTTTTTTGAAAAATAACTTGCTATTTTAAAATATACATGAAACAAGTATATATTATTTTTATTTGTAAATTTTGATACTAAGACGAGGTAATATTCAAATATTTGAATGGAAATCGATATATATTGCAAATGTTTATATTAATTTTTTAATTGCTAGTTACGTAAATAAGTATTGATGACAACTTTTGTAGACTGGAATGAAAAACAATAATTCCAAACAAGCGTACGCATATGCATAAAGTATATATAGCTCAAAGAAAAGTGAGCTTAATTTTTGTATTGCGTCTGCAGTTTTTAAAGTTTTATTGGTATCCGAGTATCCAAATGTATTATGAAATAAGTAGAATAATATGAACGCTTTTAACATATATAAAATCTCATGTCACAATAATATAATAAGATTTACTCTAGTTCATGAAAAAAGAGGGAGATGTTGTACACATGGGCTAATTAACAATTAATATAAGTTGCAAGATATATTAGAAGTATCTGAAAAGTCATCATGGTCTTGATAAAAAAAGTTTATAAAAAGTCATTACTTATTTCATAGTCTATAAAAGTCATTTTAAAAAAGTCTTTAAAGTTTTTGAAAGTCATTAAAATTCCATAAATTCTACAAAAATATATCACTTAAAATTTTTTTAAAAAAATCTTAATTGAATACACCCTAATAAATAAAATAATAACGATTTTGAATTCAACTCTTTATTTTGTTTGTTTCTTTTTGTATAACTTGACTTGAAGTGAAAATGAGTTGTCCGGAGATAACGTGAGTGATCCACTCTCAAATGCTATACAGCCTTTTCTGGTCTAGTGAATATTCTTTTTGGCACCTATAATATCCTATTTTACTGACTATGTCATAATTCATAAATTAACTTCTTTAATACGTGCTTTTTTCAGAACAATATGAATTACACCCAATACGTGATTATTTTATGGGCTATATTTATATATACAGAATAATATGTAGTATATTATTGTCTATAACGATAGTTTTTTTGGGTTATAGAATCGTCGACATAAACATAATAAATAACTATAATGCGACAGAGTGAAACCGTTGTAATAAGTATGTATTGCGTCTTTTTTATTTTATAATAGGCATGAATATAAATTAATACTCTGAACTCAGTTTGGAGATTGTCTTCTCAATTTTTTAAATTAGAAAATTAAATTTTTAAATTTTTTTTCACTGTGGAATGTATTAAAAAGAATAAATATAAGATCATTATTAATTTTACTTTAAAAAATTGTCATTAAATTTACTTTAAAAATTAAATTTTCTAAAAAATTAATAATTTACCAGAAGGGTAAATTATCATTAAATTTACTTTAAAAAATTAATAATGGTTTTATATTAAAATTATAATAATAATAATTTACTTTAAAATTAATAATGGTCCTATATTTACCTTTTTTAAAAAAATTAATTAATTAAATGTTAAAATGAAACTAAATTTTACACAAGTATTTTTTAGTCACGTGTCGCTGTCATGTTATCAATTTTTTGATGTGACATTATCAATTAGACGTAATCACAAAAAATTAAAAGTTTAATCTTCTAATGGAAAATTTGGGAAGACAATCCTCAAATTGGGAAAAAAAAATTAAAATTTAATCCCTTAAATAAAAAAATTGAGAAAACAATCCCCAAAGTGAAAAAAATATTAAAAGTTTAGAGTATTAATCCATATTTAGGCCTTTCTATTATTACTTAATTTTTGGTCATTCAAATATTTATTTCAAGTGGGTATTTTAGTATTTTTGTGAGTATATATGATTATTGAAAATGAAATTATAAATGTATCAAACACAATTTATAAATATTATCAATTTATATTATTGAAAATATACCTAAGATGACATTGTCTAATTTTTATTTTATTTTCTAATTATCTCTCATTCTTAAATTATCTATGCACAGTTAATTTGACACAAAAATTACATAAAAAAAATATTTACGAAACACAAAGATAATGTATGCCCAATAGGACTAGTAATACTAGTAGTATTGATAAAAAGTGAAACATTGGAACAAAAGTGGGATGTTTTTAGCCATTCGGCCCATTTAGATGGCTCTCCGCACCCAATGCAATTTAGGTACCGGACCAGTAACAAAAATAAAGCTCCATATTAAATACGACATCGCATTAGCGGAATTTTACATATTACCATTTACCAATAACAAAAATAAAGGTCCATACTAAATACGACATCGTTTTAGTGGAATTTTACATATTACGACGTAGAAATGGTGACAAATATGCTGGCAGGGTTGGTATAGTCCGATTAGAAGTGAGTATTCGTTATAATTGAACTGAATATTTTATTTTTAATTTTTTTTTTGATTACATTTCATTGAGAGTTCTTCTAGGGGGACATTCATTAGAGACATTTCTAGCAACTTTTTTTTTTTTTTTTGGGTTTTTTTTTGTAGTACCTCTTAAAAAATGTATAATATTTATTTTAACTGAAATTTTTATAAAAAACAGTATTTTATGTGTAATTTGTAATATTTATTTTAACCTTATTTCTTGTATGTATCCAATTTACAACTAAAATATTGTTTTTTACAAAGATTTCAGTTGAAATAAATAATATACATTTTTTAAGAGGTACTACAAAAAAAAAAAAATGTCACTAGAAAATGTCCACAAAAAATGTCCCCCTAGAATTTTTGCTTAATTAATAGTGCCATGTCATTATATTTACTTTTAAAAAATAATAATGATCTTACATTTACCTTTTTTGGCACAGAAAAAATGAGACGTAATTAAAAAAATTAAAAGTTTAATTTTTTAATTGAAAAAATTGAGAAAATAATATATAAAAATATATTATATTAACATTTATACAAATATTAATATTTATGCTTAAAATATACGTATATTATAATTTGAAACAGTAAATTTTAATATTTTCACAAAGGTTTTCACAGACGATGTCTCGTGACCATACTCTAATTTTACTCTTTCTTTCTCTTTACAATTTAATCCGAGAGAGTTAGTTCTTCCTCCTCTTTTTTTTTTTCCTCTTTACATTTTTATTAGATCCCTCTACCTATCTTTTTCTCTGATCAGGTAAACTATCTGTTTACATAGCCATTTTTTTTATGTACTTATTACTTTAGTCTTCTTTTCAAATATTTAAAAACTTCGATATTTTTGTTCCATTCTCTGTTCATTGCTTATTATTTACCAGAGAAGGACGACCGGTTTCTAGGGTTTCTTATTCTTCACTTTTCATCCAGTAGATTTATTTATAAATGGCCGTTCCGCCCGCTAGAGCTCGAGCCGATTACGATTACCTTATCAAGCTGCTATTGATCGGCGACAGCGGTATGTGCTTCACATTTATTTCAGTTATATATATATATATATCTAGATGTTCAGATTTGAATACAGAGATTTCACATATATGTTTTCGGATGTATATATGTTGATACGCATTCAGATGCTGTAATTTTTGTGGTTTTGGTGTGCGATCTCGTAGGTGATATTGATAATACTTAGGATTTAGGCGCATGATTCAAATGATACGATATAGCTTACTTTATACATATTAACACCGAGTTTTACCAAAGGTTGTGTGTGTTCGCGTGCGTGCGTGCGCTATTTTTTATAAAAAAAATTTAATTTGTTACGTGATGCTCTTTTTCTTATGTCAGGAAGGTTGTTTGCCCTAGTCTCATATTTAGTTTTTTTTGTTGAACTTCACAAACAAACTAAGGGGTGTAAACGAGTTGAACAGAAACGAGCATAGAATTACTTGAATTCAACTCGAAACGTTAAATTTATACTCGAATTCGAATTATATTTAAAAAGGTTCTACCCAGATTTGACTCGACTCGAATATTTATTACTCGAATTGAATCTAACTCTGATCAAATTATATTTAAACTACTCGCGAACTTCAAATTTAAATTTTCACATAATATCTAGCTTTATAATAAATATAATTATAAATTAAATTTGTTGTTTTACTTAGAAATGAGAAAAAAATATATTTACTATTACACTTATAAATATAAAATCACAATTAAAATTAAAAACAAAACAAAATAATAATTATTAATTATCCTAATTTGATTTAATTTTGTATATATTATAAGAGAATATATCGATATCTAATCAAATTTGTATTAATCGGTATGTATCGAATCACAATCGAGAATTGAGTAGTTTGAATCTTAAACCGATCGAATATAACTTTACTTAGATTCTACTTTATTTTTTATTCAACTATATTTTATACTTTTGGATCATATTATTAACTTCAGTCGCTCATATTTTTTCGAGTTGAGCCCAAATCGAGTCCAAATTGTTTGGTTCGTTTACATCCTTAACAAAACTGTTGATATACTGGACAAATAATTTGATTCTATAAGCTTAGGATTTGTAATCTACTCCCTGCATATTAGTTTTCCATTCAGAAATAAAAGGTGTTTTTGAAAAGTTAAGCCCCAGGAGGATCATTTTTGATGGGGACTCCAAGTCAAGAACAAAGAAGAAATTTTTTATATTTATTATTTGGAGTTTTTATTATGTTTAATATAAAAATAGTTGATGTAATTTATGTATTTTATTTATTAGTGGGGATTTCGAACATTAATTAATGATTAGGAATTATTAATATTGCTATTTTAGTCGTTTAGTACTTTTATTATTCTCCAAGTAATATTAGGCTCTTTAAAAAGTGATGTAATCTCGACAAGTCATTTAAATTACATACTATTGATATTGAAGTAGATTATTTTATTCATACAGTAGAAGTAGCGTACTGTAGAGGTATTTTATCCATCTTGACGTTGATACGTGGAGTTAGTACACTTGAGGGATCCTAGTAGTTTAAATGTGGAGTTTAAATCTTAGTTTATTTTCTATTAATGATTAGAAATTATTAATAATGATATTCTAGTCGTTTAGTACTTTTATTATTCTTCAAGTAATATTTGGCTCTTTAAATAGTGATGCAAGTCATGTAAACTATATACTATTGATATTGAAGTAGATTATTTTATTCATACCGTAGAAGTAGCCTACTGTAAAGGTATTGATGTAGGACAAGTTATAAACTGAATTCTGCAATTGATTGATGTATGAATAAATCTAGAATCTAAACTCTACGTTTAAATTCTAGGGTTTAGAGTTTCAACTCGATGTCTATTAACTCTAGAAAATATCTCCACGATATAAGAAAAGCGAATACCAATTATATATCCAGAATATGTCCTTCCAAGGGGAATTACATCGGTATTTAAACAAAACAAACTCTAAATTAGACTTGGAGACTAAAAAGACAAAAATATCCCAATTAATTAAAACAAGATACTAAAATACCCCAACTAATTAAAACAAGTCCATAATAATGAAATAAACAAAATAAATAAATAAGGCAACTAAATCATCGATCCCCATAAGGTATTTTATCTATTTTGACGTTGATACGTGGAGTTGGTACACTTGAGAGATCTTAGTAGTTTAAATGTGGAGTTTAAATCTTAGTTTATTTTCTATTAATTCTTTGTCCTAAATCTGTCCTCCATCAATTTCCTTACATAGTATGTGAAGAACCATGACTTAAGCTCAGTATCACTTGAGTTAATTCCTTGGGGTTATTTAAGTTACTTATTCTTATGCAATACATGTAGTTGCTAATATCATTCAAGTTGGTTAAGGATGAGTTGCAGTATTCATTTGAACTTAAAAAGAGTAACCGCTGAACGAGGATTCTTTTTACTTTGGCTGGATAGTGTATATGTTCATTGTTTCATATATGTTAAGTGGCTAAAATCATCATCTAAAATTGATTCATATCTAATAAATTTGCCAGTAGATTTGACATATAGATTATGGGCAAGTAATATGTGTAGCGTATATGATCATTCAATTAGTATTGAAAAACGCTTCCTGGTACTGTTTCAGGCTCAGCATGAATTTCATTGTTTGCTTGTCTTCTTATTATTTTCTTCTTTTTTTTCGGTGACAGGGAAATAACTCACAGGGTGATATTTCCCAAATGTTCTTTTTCTTCTTTATTTGATCTCATAATATTAGTAGAAGGCAACAAAAAAAGAATTAAGCCATAAATTATTCAATTCTTAACTATCTGTTTGGGGAGGGCATGTGGGAAAAAGTGCTAGTTAAGGTTAAGCTGAAAAAGCAGTAACTTGCCTTGTTCAGTTAAATAAAGGATGTAAAGACCTTCACCAAGTAAGAGCTAGTTAATCTAGTAATTTTGCTGACATTAGAGCACAAGTTATTATAGGGTCAATCCTGCCTGTGTTCAGTGATAAATAAAGACACTGGCATTTAAAAGACCTCCTTGATTGACCTGTTTGGGGGAAGTAAAAAAGGCATTCTGGGCCAACAAACTCTAATCTAGTAATTTTGTTGACAAGTGTGAGTTCAGGAAAATATTAATTAAAAAAAACAAACTTTAAGCTAGGTTGAGAAGTGTTTTCAGAATTCTCCTTTAAGAATAGTGCATATTTGGTTTTATTGACCTATCTCATCAATAAGAGACACTGGCATCATATTAAGGTTTAAGGATTAAGCTATTAGACTTGTGATCTTATAAACTCTTTTTGGTGCAACCTATACTTGTGTTAAGCTTGGGGGAAGCGTTTACTGAGCCTGGGAAGAATTATTATTTTGGTGCCTGCTGTTTTTTTTACAATAAATAATGAAAGATATTTAAAAAGTTTGAGGTTATAAAGCATAAGGAGTAAAAGGAATTAAGGTAGGAAAAAATACATCAAATCTATATTCCTAGGAGTACCTAGAAGAAGGTGCATCACACATCACTAACTTGAGTTTTTAAAGGTCTATTATTCCCCAATCTGAACAAGCTTGGGACTTGGAAGTGGAGGAATTTGTTGACCCAATGTTTTAGAAGCCAAGTAAGGCCAGAGCTGAACTTTTGTAAGCAAGGGATCAAGTAACAATACTGAGCCAAGTTATAAGTTCCATTCAAAGCATATGTCATTGGTTCAATAGTCCGCTGAGCCAATAATCTTTTTTGGTGTAACTCATACATAGTTTACTATGGGATTACCCTGTGTGCGTGATTGGTGGGGTATTGTACACTTTCAATGATTTATCCATTGCATGCTAAGGATTAGTGGCTGTTGGTCCTCTGTCTTGAAAAAAGAAAAGAAAGACTACTAGACCCACCAACTAGATAGTTGACACAATGATTAAATAAATTTATGAAACTCTGTTTTGTTCTATCTGCCGATAAAATTGTTTTTTGATGGGTTGGGTGCGTAGAAATTATGGGGTTAGAGAGAGAATGTGGTTTGCTTTTATACAAAATGATTATAGAAGCTTAAATGAAAGGTTTTGTGCTCAACTTACTTATTTGTCTGACTTACTTTTCAATTTCACAGGTGTGGGTAAGAGTTGCCTCCTTTTACGTTTCTCAGATGGTTCTTTCACCACTAGTTTTATAACAACCATTGGGTAGGTAATTCCACTTTCCAAATATTTTACAAGCCCTCCTTTTAGGGTTATTTTATGAATTTACTAATAATTTTAGATCTTATATAGCATTGATTTTAAGATAAGAACAATTGAGCTTGATGGAAAACGAATTAAACTGCAAATCTGGGACACTGCTGGTCAAGAACGATTCAGAACAATCACTACTGGTAAGCGTGGGGTAACACATAATTTTTCTTTCCCGTCTTAGAACCACAAATGAGGTGGTTATATATGATGTTGCATTTCTAGATATATGCTTTTGCTATAATGATGTTAAAATGTTATTGAAAATCATTTAATCATATTTTGGAAACTTGCACACTAATTCTCTCTCTTATGATTCCTTAAAAGTTTCGATAATGAGTTTTAAGTGACGGACAACTAAGGTCTGTTAGGTATTGGTTTGGTTGGATGGTGATGATATCAGCGTTATGCTGGTGTAAAACAAGGAGATAAGTTAGGATTTATTAGTTTCCTCTTCCAGAGGTTCTGCAAGTAGTTCAAATTTTCTAGTTGACATTATTTTCTTTATTGCACCTTACTTTTTTCATTTGTGAAATGATTGTTAATAGAAAGTATGTGTGCATGTTCGTTAGCTGTAATAATAATCTTGATGTCTGGCTCTGATTAGGAATTAGTCTGGGATCAGGCTAAGTTGTCCTCTAGTTTCACATTAATGAAATAGCTTCTGTATTGTAATATTTTAGTAACAATTACGCTCCTGTTTTCATGTGCCCCAACACATCTTTAGAATCTTCAAAAGCTTATCTGTGTGTGCAAGTTTGCTAGCTGTAATAATAATCTTGATGTCCGACTCTGATAGCTTCTGTATTGTAATATTTTAGTAACAATTGGCCTAACTCATCTTTAGAATCTTCAAAAGCTTATCTAGCTATTTCTGCTAAGAATTTGGTCACATGCATAACGCCTCCCCCTTCTGTACTATAATGAACTTTTGTTAAAGTTGTTCCCTCTGCCCTGCAGCTTATTACCGTGGAGCCATGGGTATTTTACTGGTGTACGACGTAACTGATGAATCTTCCTTCAATAGTAATTACTTTCTTCTCTTTTATCATTCAGAAATTGATTCTCATATTTCATTATGTGGATTGAAATATGAAGGCCAAAGTAGGATTAGTTTTGGCTTACGGATTTTTTTCCGTGTACTATAATTTATCCAGTATTTTAATATACTCTTTGTGGTGCTATATTCCTCTTTGGTTGTTAATGATCTTTTTCCTTGGTTTGGCTGCTACTTTATTTCAAATACTTTTTTCCCATGTTTAGATATTAGGAACTGGATTCGCAACATTGAACAGCATGCTTCTGATAATGTAAATAAGATTCTGGTGGGCAACAAGGCTGACATGGATGAAAGCAAAAGGGTCTGCTCTCTATTTCTCTCCACCTTTTCACTCTCCCCCTCCCTCTTCATCTGGCTCTCTTCCCCAAACCCTGTCATTTGTGTGGTGGTGTGCCCAATTGTGTGTACTACCCTGTATTTCTAATAACATTTTGATCTTATGGAAACTGTTATTCTCTAGGCTGTTCCTACCTCGAAGGGCCAGGCACTAGCTGATGAATATGGCATTAAATTCTTTGAGACCGTGAGTTAACTTGTTGCTGTTTTCTATCAAAAAAGAAGAAGTACTTGTTGGTATTACTGGAATGTGTACTCAAATATTTGTATATATGGTGATCTAATTTTTAAAACAGAGTGCAAAGACAAATATGAATGTGGAGGAGGTTTTCTTTTCGATTGCTAAGGACATAAAGCAAAGACTTGCAGAAACCGACTCAAAGGCTGAGGTACGAAATTTTCAAACACCAGAAGAGGTTCCATATTGTAATTTTATAAGCATGTCTTATATGACCAAATATCTTGTGAATATTGATGACACCCTGAACGACTTAGACTAATATGTGGAAATCTAGATTACTTTATGATAGTTAATAACATTCACCAAATGCCTTTCTTATTTCTTGGGCCTCTTAATTGGTCACACCCTCTTTAACCTACATTTCTTCCCAAAACTAAAAGTCCCTGTGTACTTTTGGTCTAAATAATAGACCAATTGAACCTTTTATTTGCTGCAAATAATTTCCACATTCTCCAATTTGATTCCGCTTTTTGACATGGTTAATCGTTTCCTCATCTCCTTGGGTGTTCCCATCATTTGGATTGGTGCAGCCTCAGACGATCAAGATCAACCAACCAGACCAGGCAGCAGGGGCCTCTCAAGCTGCCTCAAAATCAGCTTGCTGCGGTTCCTAAGAGCATCATCTTACCTTGAAACTAGAATTGGAAGGCTAAATACGATTTCATTATGGAATTATAATCTTGTTATGTAAGCGTGGCTGTCGCCGCTGTTTGTATCGATCCATCCCACTATCATTATTTTCATTTACTAAATTGTGTTTGAATGGTAGTTCTTATCTTGACAAATCAATCAATATAAAAGTTTCCCTTTTCTAGTTCATACTAGTTTGTAGTACTTTTCTTGCAATTGCAGCAATAAAGTTTAGTGCGTTGTTCTCTCTTGAAGTACCTTCTTATGACTCACTTATTGGCAAACCGATAGGACTGCTCATCTGCCCTTTCTGTTGCTTTCCACGCATTTGGGATAAGTTTACTGCTTTCAATGATTTGGCAATATATTATGTTTTTGTGTCGCGGCATCTTCAATGCGTCTTTGATAGGCTGGCTACAACTAATTTTTTTTTCATTGCATTAAAAAATTGAAATTTTCTTAGTCTGGATATTAAAGTAAACCTTGAAAGTTTTAGGAAAATAGCATTAGGTGATTATTATTACTGATTTTGTTACAGCTTTAATCCTTTTTTTGCCCTTTCTTTTTGTAGAGAGAAAGCGTACTCTTCCCGAAATAGACCGTGTTTGGCGTACTTGTAACTGCTAAACCACTGAAAAAAAAAAAATACTAATATGAGGAGAAAATAAGTCGGATGAATACAATTAATTAATTTCAAAATTTGTTAAAAACACTAATACACGTGGTACAGACGCTTGAGGTCTCCAAGGGATGGTGTATTACTAATCTATCTCTATCTTTGATGTTTTGGCTGGCATTGCTGGCAGAGTGGGGGATATCTAATTGGAGTCAAAAGTAATTGACGCCACTATGAAAAGCACAATCCCAAAATCGGATTTTGCGCAGAAGCATTTTGATTTGTCCTCAATAACATAATTTTAATTATTACGTCTGGGACAAGAAACAAATCCGCCAAAAAATAGAAAAAAGAAAAAAGAAAAAAGAATCTTTTATCCAAAGAGAATATTTATGTGCACCGAGAACTTTCAACAAACTCCAATTGTATATAAGGACGTTTCCTTTTTTGAGATCTTTTTAGAGAAAACGAACAATGTTTTCAAACATTATTTCATAGGTGAGATAGAAAGGAAAAGGTAAAGAAAAGAAAATAAAACTTGTCTAAAACATTTTGCCCTTATTAGTCGTTAGCACTACACAGAATGAGTGAAGAGTGTGATTCATTAGAAGTTCACCTTCCATGTATGATTGATTTAATTCTAATTATATTCAATGCAATGAATTCTTACTGTTACTAAAAAGAAGCAACTACAACTTTAGATAGATCCGCAGCCAAACCATTACAATTTGTCTATGAGAATCCATGCCATGCCCTTTTCATATTCTCATTCAGATATCGGGGATGAATCTGCAAAGAATAAACATAAGGTAGTTGAAGCTGACACCAAAATTTTAAGATGTCTGTCTGTCTGTTGCTGAAATAACCAAAATAAAAAGATAACTTTCCTTATTTTACTGATGGGGGTGCTCTTTCTGTTGCAAATAAAATAAAATAAAATAAAATTCCAATTACACAGTCAGCCCTCCACTAAATAATTCTCAAACTTTTAAAGAGCCAATCTCTTTTGAAAGTTTAAAGATTCATATTATCAAACTATAAGTGGGGCTAGTAGAGTTGGTAAAGCTCCAAACCAGGTTAATGCAAATAGAAAATAGAGAAGATTTTTTTTATTTTTTTTAATAAGAGAGAAAAATAGAGTTATGGATGTGCTATACATGTATCTTCTTCTTATCTAGAGCATATCAGCGAAACTACGTAGGTATCCTAAGTTTCCATATTATAAGAAACTAAATCCAGTAGCTCCGTCCGTACAAAGGGTTTCCCAATAATGCAACACCATACTGACGACAACATCCACCATGCAAAAAGATCGATGCACTAAATAAATAAATAAATAAAGTAAATAGAAGTAGTTCTAGAAACAATTCTACCAAGTTCAATCCCTTTTTCAAGTATGGGGGCGGGCCTTCATTTTGGCTGCTTTATTTTCCAGACAAGCGCACAAACAGAAAGTTGAAAATGTACACAAACCCATGCAATTCCACACAACAGAAAGCACTGCATTATTGCATATATACACAATGCCATATGGACTACTTCTCCCTGTCTAACAACCTTTCACATGTTTTATGTTTTCCTTTCACTATTGGGAAAAAAACACAATCATTTTAACCAATCAATCCCTTCCAGTTACGTGGGTAATTTCCCCGAGTTTTACGTACCCACAAACACGTAATTGTGTAGCACAAAGTAGGTGATATCAATGGCCATAACATATACTACCTCTGTTCCAAATTGTATGATTTTTAAAAATTAATTAAAAACATTTTCAAACACAAAAGTGAGACGATTCATTTAATTTTAATCAATAGAATGATACAATTTGTAAATTCTCTAAAAAGTAATCCTCATTTTAAGATTTATTGTTCCTTAATTTTTAATGAATCATCTCAATTTTGAGTTTGAAAGTGTCATAAGTTGACTTTCAAAAGTTAATAATGATATTATATTTTAAAACGGAGAGAGTACTTCTCTACACATTAATTTTACAAATGTTTGCCTACTACAATGCACACAACACTTGTGTATAACAGATGCACACAAAACATGCATAATAGATGCACATAAACTTATGTATAACAGATGCACACAAGAAGCCAGATAGTCGGACTCCAAATGACTAAAAAAAAGTGTTCTCAATTTGGAGATGGGAGTGTTTGGTGCATTGCCAATGCATAAAGCACAAGATAACAAAGTACTAAGTAGTGGGATTAAGTGCCTTGACTACTATGTAGGAATCAAGTAACAAATCCAAAGCAGGGGTGAGCCCATTTTTCTGCTTAGCAGTGTTGTTACTATTTAATTATCGCACTACACAAAACCTTTTCATCATTGTCTTTAATTTACACCAACTCATTACCAAAAACTTACTACGATTATTGGTACGTCACAACTGTAGACCATTCTTCATGTCTCCAACAGAAAAGGCAGCAGTTTCTGATGTAAGCTAATCGATACACCATAATCATCCACCCTGCAAAACATGACTAAGTTAGGTACTATAGAAGAAATGTATTCATGCAATTTATTGTGGACTTCAATCCTTACGAGGAGTTCCAATTTAAAGGTAAAGCTAAATATAAAAACATCATTATGCCACATCCAATACCATTGATAAGTTAAAACTAGACATGGTAAACCAACAAGACATGTTGCTGAAGGAATTTTTGTAGATCATTGCAAAAACAACTCCATCACAACAGTGATCCTTGCACTTTAGCAAACAATCAGGCTGCATAAATTACTAATGTTTTTTTAGTGTTGTCTGAGGTGGAGTCATCAATAGTCCAAGTTATCAGGATGTTGTTCACCGTGCAAGATTCTTCAGTAATTAGTATGTCCATGCATATTATTAGCGGAACCCTTCATTCCTACGTGGCAGACTGAGAAAGGTAAAAAATAAAAGGCATTTAAAATAATGTTCCATCCATTATATATAGATGTAGCTACCATTTAAGAAGTCTAACGAGCCATACCTGAAGTTCTCAGCAAGTTGAACCACGAAGCATGACCACAAGTGAACTGTTTATCAGGGCAAAGCCCTTCCTTGCTGTTATTTTCTTGCAGTTTGGGCTTGCAGGAATGGATATTCTTTCTAAAGCAGCACTGAATGAAGGGATGAGCAATTATGTATTTGTTGTTTACCGCCATGCCGTTGCCACTATCGTTATTGCCCCTTTTGCGATCATTCTGGACAAGTCTCTCTCTCTCTCTCTCTCTCTCTCTCTCTCTTCCCTTTCCCTCTTTCTGTTGAGGTGTGTCATCATTTATTTTAATCAAGAAGCCAACAGCTGAATTTTTTTTTTAACAGGAAAGTAAGGCCTAAGATGACTAAATCATTGTTCGTAAAATTTATGCTGCTTGGCCTACTAGAGTAAGTTAATCACTAAATTTGTTCTTTCCATATCTTATGAAATGATCATGTAACAAAATATTTGTCTCTTCATCTGCAGACCAGTAATTGACCAGAATATGTATATTATGGGGATGAAAAACACAACAGCAACATTCATGCAGCCGCTATGTGTAACGCGTTTACCCGCCATAACATTTTAATGGCATGCATCTTCAGGTGAATCATGTGCATGCATTCTACCTACTTTGTGTCCAAAAGACACCATATAAAAAGATGCTACCCTATAAGAAGCATTACAACCAAAAAAGCACAAACTCACACCTACATATAAGTATTATTGAGCACAAATCTATTTATGGTATCCCTGAAACATGTCTGATATGGCGTGTTTAAACAACTCTATAATTTTTTTGTCTTAGGCTTGAGAAGGTTAAATTCAAGAGTATCCGCAGCCAAGCTAAGGTAGTTGGCACTCTTACTACCGTTGGAGGAGCCATGCTCATGACACTGGTCAAAGGCCCAGTTCTAGATCTGGTTTGGACGAAAGGAAGAAGCACTCATGAACTCGAAAGGAGTGCGATAGATATTCAACATTCAGTCAAGGGTTCTCTTATGATCACAGCTGGATGCTTCAGTTGGGCTTGTTTCATGGTTCTGCAAGTATGAAAGTATATGGACTTGTGAAATGGATTACTAATCTTGCCCTGCAAATTCATAATCTTTGTTATTTTCCTAGGCAATCACGCTAAAGACATATCCTGCTGAGCTCTCTCTCTGCTTGGATTGGATATGTTTGTTAAGCACAGCTGAGGGAGCCATAGTGGCTCTTGTAATGGAGAGGGAATGTTGCCGTCTGGTCCCTGAAATGGGACACCAAATTCCTGGCAGCTCTCTACAGTGTAAGAAAACTAATCTGACCAGCGTAGTCCATCGTTATATGTTTCCAAAAAACCACTTGCTGAACCATATGCATCAAAAGGTATAATCGTATAATTATGGCTGATAAGAATATTTAACCATCTATTAAGTCTTAGCAACCCATCTGCCTTTTACAGGGTCATTGTGATCAAATAAAATTTCAGAAAATCTATGATCAATATATATCTCTACTAACAGGGCCAAGAACTTAATTTTTAGAAAATGAAATGACACAGTATAGAAGAATGTAATTCCATATCGTACAAGGATTCATTCTCAAAGTAGGACAAAGATGTGTTTTTGGCATTTATCCACCTATAAACCATTCATCTTACAATGTATTTATGCAGGGCATATTCTGTTCAGGACTTGCATATTACATCCAAGGAATAATAATGAAAGACAGGGGACCTGTTTTTGTGACAGCTTTTAATCCACTGAGCATGATCATCGTAGCTATCATGAGCTCCATCATCTTGGCCGAACAAATGTACCTGGGAAGGTGATTCTCAAACTCTCTCCCGAATCATAGCCGTACACAAAAAATAAACTAGCTAATATCACTTTCTTACAGGGTAATTGGAGCCATTGTCATAATTGCAGGCCTTTATCTTGTTGTATGGGGTAAAAGCAAAGACTACAAGTCCCTGCCCCCATCTATAGAGCAAAAAGCAGCTACCGAGCAAATGATAAATGCATGTAACAAGGATGAGGAAAATCACAGTCACAAGGCTATAACCATACATGAATCTAGTGAAGAAATTGTCAGAGGTGAACAAAATAATGACAAAAGGAATCAGACAACAGGCTAGTATTTGAACTACTAGTAAAGGTCAAGTTCCACGCATTCCCTTTCAATTTAAGAAACAACTCTAAACCTCATCATCAGAGGCAGAGGCTGCTAGTAATTTCCACAAGAATAGAGAGAAGACGATGTACTCAAGGCATTCTATTTTAAACCCCAGTTGCATGTCAAGGATTTTATTTCACCATAGCTTCCTAATTATTATATAATAATAACTGTACTTGGGATAAATCAACTTTTGTGTGCTCGACTCACAAGTTGGGACCCGACTCAAGAAGTTGGTACTAGGAAAAATTTAGAAGTTGGTGAAAATATTTATGTAAAATTGTTAAATTGTACTAGAGAAAAATTTAGGCTACTAGATCCTACGTGATTGTGACATTGAATAAATGGAAATAGTTGTTGTCTCCTTCATCCTCACGTGAGTCACGTGTAGTAACTGAGAGGAAGATTACCCTCCATTTTCGATCTCTGATAGGTCCCAGATACAAATGTCATTATGTCCGTTATGTCATTCTGTTAGCCTACTAAGAATTTTCCGTTATGTCCGTTAGTCAAATTTAACGATTTTACATAAATATTCAAGTACAATCACCGACTTATAAATTTTTTCTAGTACAAGCACCAATTTGTTACTTTTTTCAATTGGGATATCAACTTGTAAGTCGGATCCCAGTACAGGAACCAAAAGTTGATTTATCCCAACAGTACTTTATATTGCTAATTGATTACACGACAATTATTTTCCTAATCAGACTATATTAAGACCACCTTATGTTGCTTTACTTTTAAAATAAAAGTAGAATTTCATTGAGAAGAAGAGGGTGAAAAGTGAAAACAAATAGCTTAACGATTAAAGAATTGCAAAGATTTTAACAAATAGATCCTGAGGATAAGAAATCATCAATACAACCCTTTTATCCCCTGCTAACTTAACTACTCTTGCCATAAAGGATGAAAAGCACACCGTATGTAATGTACAAACTGAATGCAGTTCGGACAAAGTAATAGCATGTTCAAGATCTACATATCCTAAAAAAGGGGCGCAGCGCTGAGGATCTGCTTCAGATATCTATTATGACAACATTGGTACAACACTATAACTTCAATAAATGTGACCTTATCTATAATAAGCCTAGTGACTACAATGTGATCTGCTTCAGATAGATATGTCAAAGCCAATCTTCAATTCATTTCTTTCATAACAATATCACATTATAATTTACATTTTTCAATTGCATTCAAGGTTGCGAAAAAAAGTTTATTTGTGAAACATGCTTTTATATTGTTGCTTTCACTTCTAAGAAAATTGTTGCTTTCACTTCTAAGAAAAAACATCACAAGTTACTTTTAATTTAATTTATGAGTACTTTTTAGAAAGGTTATGAAACAGTATCAGAAAAGGTATAAACAAAAAGTCACAGTTTCTCATAAAATTATACCAGAAAAAACATTTATGCAAATCTTAGTAAATTTGAAAACTCTTATCGAATTGCATTATACTAAGGAGGTAGCAATTATATGAATTCTTCATTATATGCACAAGCAATTGAATTTAACTTCTTTGAATGGGTTAGACATCCGAAATTTAAGCTTTAATTTTCTTTTCTGAACATCATTCTTCTCGGCAACAACATACAATGAAGTAAATGAAACTCAGTTTTATAAACATACTGATGATCAGCCTTAATTCCCTAATCCTATCGTCTCAAATCAGGAGAAGAACCCCGTAATATGTACACATACCTCAGGAGTGACCTTAAGATCTTCAACCGGAGATTTGGAACTTTCCGGTGATTATGTACCGCCGATGACAACGGCCATAGGTAAGACTTAAGAGACGAGATTTTGTATTGTATTGTATGGTTTGTGTGGGTAAACCGGTAAAGGATATGTCAGGATGCGGGAACCCAAATCAGTCCGTACATATAGATAAGATGGGCCTTTAGTATATGTGAGATGGGCTGACGGATTGTCAGCAAGAATAGCCTGAAAAATGGAACTGCTCTTGCAATTTGAGCCTCTTTTTCTGGGCTAAAATCCATAATTATTTTGTTACTCCCATACGAAGTATTTTTCATTGTCAAAGTTTCATTAAAATTTTGACACCGAGTTATGTGCTCATTTAGGCTCTGTTGGAAAGGGACTCGATATAAGTTTCTTTTTCCCCTTTGAATCAACTTGATTGAAGTAGACCTAGTAAAATATTTGCTGAAATACTTATAAAAAGACGATTTCTAAGAATAATTTTATAACTAGAAATTTAATTGTGGTAGTGCGTGAAAAAGTAAAGGAGGATTAGGAATATTATGTCATTTTATAGTCTTAAAATAAAAATGTATTACCTATTTTTTATTTTTATTTTTCTGTATGATAAACTCCATTGCCTCTGTTTTTACAAAAAAAAAAAATTAGAATTTCTTTTGATGGAAGAATAAAATGAGACAACGTCATTAAGATTATCATCATGATGTCATCGAAGCTACACTAAATACTCAATAAACGAAGTATAAAATATGGAATGAAAATAAATCTTTAAAATGTATAAATGAAAGTGGAACTCAATGTTCCATTTAATTACTTAATACAAAGCACATCTTATAAGTTATAAGAGAATCCAAATGTACAAGTAATTGCAAATGCTATCTGGAAAACCCAAATATATTACTCCAATTCCAAATTTTGAATCTAACAAAAAATGACAAGAGGTTAAAGAAATGGACAACAAGCAGCAGTGCCCATCTAATAAATAACCTCTGTATATTACCTCCTACAATTCCACATGACAAACACAAACTGTCCATTTTACAAAGTTCTTCGCCTTTTTCGGTTTTTTAGGACTATAGTGACAGCTCACTAATAACTATAGTGATGAGTGATCTGTCGCTAAAACCCAAAAAATACGTCGCCACCACATATATACTACATATATTGATTCTCTGTCCACCCTAAACAAAGAACATAAAAACACTCTCTTCTGCAAAAAGCTGAGAACTACAAACATTCCCCTTAATCAAAACCCCCAACAGCATCTAGCCACATCAAAAACCCTAGGCCTGTACCATGCACCAAGACATCATCATTATCTTCCACTGTCACATTGTTGAAGGAGTGTATTCACAAAGTTGCATAATGTTCCCCTGATCAGCCCATGTGTCAACCATCGGCATGCCGCCACCATGCACGCCGTGACCCGCATGTGATTATATATAATCTTTCCTCTCTCATAACCAAGTATCAACAAGTTAGTAAAACTTGAAAATACTAGTATACGTGGTGAACCGGGTCCGGGGGCGTACCGTACACATTGTACCGGACTAACGACCGGTACATGTGTTATTTTTTTATTTTTTTTTAATTACAATTATTAAAATAAAAAATAAAATATAATAGAGCAAATTTGAACAAAAAATTAAAAAAGAAAGTATCTTTTTTATTGCAAAAACATTGTAAACTGTTTACACTATTTTTATAATAAAAAAAATACTTTCTTTTATAAATTTTTGTTCAAACTTACTCTATTATTTTTTATTTTGATAATTATGGTTAAAAAAAAAAAAACACTGTACCACGACCGGTACAGCAACTCCCCCAATTAGTGGTGAACCAATATATAATGAAGAAGAAAAACCCACATGCACATTGTCCCAAACAGTTAAAATTTGCCCGAGACATAAATGAAATGGGTTGTTCGGTCAGTCAGACTGTCGTCAGTAGGGTGGACGATTCTTGGCGTCTGTGTCCACGTGTCAGGCAGTCAGGTGTCAGGAATGTTACAGCTGTGATACCCCTATTGGAGGGTTACTTGTAGAGCTGTGACTGGAAACCTGGGGGTGCTTTGTATGCAACTCTGTGCCCTTCTTACCAACAAAAATTCCTCTGCTGGGATTTCAGCCACATAAGCCGATAAGATTAGTCCAGTAGGATTCTTGGATCTAATGGATTTGGACTTGTTTGGTACGTTGAGTACAACAGAGAATAGTGAATAGACTGGTCTGTGATCTGAGAACTTGGACTCACCCCTTACATACCATAGTTGCTTTAGTCCTTCCCCTTTCCATAGTATCCTGTCACACCTGTAATTTCCAATATAAAACAAACTTATATCAGCACATCACTAGTACTATATATATATATATATATGCATTTTGTTTTGGAACTTGTAATAAAAAATGTTTATTTTCACAAGAGCATATGAAATACTACTGTTATATGTCCTAGGATTCAAATGTTTATTATAAAAATCTCTCTGTTCTCAAATACGGATCCACATGTTTATCGAGTAATTTAATGGAAATGGTGGTGCATAGATAACATTCCTAATGAAATATATATAGTGAATAAGGCAGCTCTTAAAATTAAAAGGAAGCCGCAAGTCAACTCTTGATGTTGAAAATCTAGATTGCCAGCGCGCATATTATAACCTTAATACCCCATAATGTCCTTTTTGCTCCAAATTAAGAAACTTATGTTCGTGCCGCACCACGCCAGTGTGTCCCACAGCGCTCTGTTCAGCTGGCACCCATGTCAAGCTCCCATGTCGATGGTTCGAGAATCTTGAGTTATCGAATAAATAAGTATCTCCTCAACCATCTCGCATCAGCTCACTGAAGCTCGAACTTTGTTTCTAAGCGCCCTTGCCACATAGACTTACTCGGCTACTTCAGCCGCTGAGTCTTTTTTTAATAATTTCTAAATTATGAGTCATAAGTTCCAACAATTCCTAATCTATTAAGAAATTCGAGAGCTCTTCCAAGTCTCAATCATATGGGGAATGCCTTATTTTCTAGTTAAGTATATCATATATTTTAAGTATATATATTATAAGTAATTAGAAGAATCTGAGTACGTAATCAATATTCATAATCGTACTAAAAGACTATAAGAACATCAATTGACAAAACGAAAAAGGATTTTGGAATCTTAATTACCATGCAGGAGTTCGTCGCTTCTCTTTAGATATAGAAGTTTGGGCAACGTAATAATCAGAGTTGGTTAGATACTTGTAGGTTGGAGCAAAATATATTCTACCCTCTTCCCATCCATTGAATACACGACCGGCTCTTTGCTCTATCTTTAACTGCAGATTATATTATATATTGCCAAACCAACTGCTTCTGTTAATTAGGATCAAAATAGAGCAAATATTAGTTTTGTCATAGTTTGTTGAGTAGTTAGTTAGTTTGACCTCAGTTTACACAATACTGTGCTGAAAAGTAGTAATTACCTAATGGCATTTTGAATAAAATAAAAATAAATAGTGTCAATCTTCACCTGATCTTTCTCCAAAAGTGCTTGCCAATCATTCTTATTAAGTAGCTCATGAGTGTCATCACAACCAGATGCCAGTCTATAATTTAGATCCCCAAGCCAAATGATCTTACTACAAGTGAATGGAAAAGGAAAAGATCAACCAAACATGTAAGACGAAGTAGACAAATGTATACAAGTATTAGGAATTAAAATTCCCATTAAATAAATCTTAAATTCTGTAATCTGGAGAGAACAAGGGTAAGGGTAAGGGGAAAAAGAAAGCTTACTCATGATCCAAAATGGTAACAGGGGGAGCTGGTTCTCCAGGTAGTCGACATGAATGCGAAAACTTTGTTTTCTTCAATATTTCGGTGACATCCAAATTTCTTTTTACCTCATCTCCCTCTTTTTCTCCAGAGGCCAAGTGTGTACAAACAAAGCAAAATGTTGTCCGGTGCAGCGTCATACTTATGGATATGGACCCCTATACCCCGGAAAATAAAAATATTTAGATTAGCATCGAGCATGCAATTCATTTACTACATTGTGTAATTAATATTGCAATCAAAATCATGTAACATGAAAAGATATATAGTAATATATCAAAATTGAAAATGTGTACCTTGTTTCCAAGGTATCCCATGATGCCTCGTCCGACACATGAGACTTTTAAATTTCTTGTATGGCGATATAAATCTGATCGAACCCAAACGCATAGGAAAAGCCCCACCATTTGCTTACTTGCTGCTAAGTTATAGCCATTTTGCATGGGATTCTCATGCCTCGTTGACAAGCAAGGTGGACTTGTTGAATCTACGTCGCTAGAGCTACAGCTAGAGCTAGAGCTTGAATTCGGATTCAAACTTAATAATCTTAACAAATCTTGTTGGCTAAGTTCATCTTCTAATGAGAGCATATCAGAGAAACTGACTCTTGGTTTTGGACTCGCTTGTTTTTGGCGGTCAAATTCAGTAATAGTGGTGTAGTTGTAATAATGAGGAAGTTGTGGGTCAAGATTCTGATTGTTTAGAGCTTTTCGAATGAGGGAAAGCCATTTGGCAGCAGGACCACTATCCTCTGCACCCAGTACATTTCCTGCATTTAGAGGTACGATTTCCTGAAACCTGATTCATACCAGAAGCTTAAAAAGGTTAGTAAAAATGAATTACCATGCTCAAAACTAAGTTGCATATTAATTCATGCTGTAAAGTAAGGATTTTTCATTGGTTAGAACATAAGATTCCTACTACTATAGTAAATTTTTTCGGAATAGATCCATCCCACAAAAATATCGGACATGAACAATCATTTGATTCTCGTCAAAGTCTGCATTGAATTCTTTACCAACTAATAAATGTAAACAAATAGCACGGCCTTCTACTAAAACAGACCGGAATGATTGTATGTCTAATCTATTATTTTGTAATATGGGATGCCCCTGCATAACTTCGGGAAGTATTATAATTGTATTTAAGGTATTTTATATAAACATTAATGTTCTGAAAATAACAACCAGGGAAGGAGTTTATTTTCAAGACATAAGGGAGTATAAAATATTTTAAGCTTTGAAGTATGCCAATATTTACATAAAAATTAATTTAAAAATTTGATGAAGAATTAAACTTAAAATAAACGGCAAAGAGTTGGGGCTTGTAGAGACTAGAGAGCACGTTATAAGTGAGGTGGTGAGCGAGTTAAGAAGGTCGCGTATGCAGAAATTGGGCCATCCAGTAATTGAATAGTAGGAAAAGACTTCAGGGGGGGTTGGAAATCTACTTTTTAGGGAACTAAGTTAGGTCAGTTATTAACTATGAAGCCACAAAAATTAATGAACCCATACACTTGAATATGCTAGGATCTAAATTTTGAGTTTTTAAAATCAAGAAAGTATTATTATTATTATTATTATTATTATTATGCTAGAGAAAGAGAAAGAGAAAGAGGGGTATTGTAAAAAGCGAATACGATTAACATGAAGTTAATTTTCATAATAAGTTGGTCAATTGACCAATACATTACTGACATGCAGAGAGATTATCTCCCAACTTGGATGTTAATACTATATTAGTAATCAATTGACCAAAATTAATTTCAGATTAATTAATCTTTTAAAATAAATATAGTCAATAGTGATAATAATGATAGTAATAGTACCCAAGAACATAGATGTCAGCTGGGGCAGATGTCCGTAGCCAATGGTTTAGGTTTAAGTTCAAGTCCTTGTGGGCTGGTGACTTTCCTCCTACATTCCATGTCCCCACCAACATCCTATACCATCACACAATCATATCATTTCCAAACTTGTTTCTTATCATATATACAATTCATCCTCTATACTCAAATGTTAGTTAGTTACCAAACAATAAAGCTCAATTAGCTTTTGCCGATGAAGACAAGATCTTATTCTTGTGGTTAGGATTAAAATAAGAAATTGATATTTTTACATAATTTTTTAATATTTTTATATAAAAAATGTCGTTATAAATATATAGCGACAATTTTTATGTGAAAATATCAAAAAATTATGTGAAAATATCAATTTCCTCAAAATATTGTGATATGTACTAAATCTAAATCTTAGTTTCAGTACATATGATACATTATTTTTTTTGAGAAAATGATTTTAATTATTTATTGTTTGTAGATTTTATGAAAAATTAATAA
This sequence comes from Panax ginseng, assembly GCA_020205605.1. Classification (NCBI taxonomy): domain Eukaryota; kingdom Viridiplantae; phylum Streptophyta; class Magnoliopsida; order Apiales; family Araliaceae; genus Panax; species Panax ginseng. Next base: position 127,430,268 of record CM035144.1, read on the forward strand.
CTTAGTTTCTCATATTATCCTTAAACATTAAATATTTTTTTTTCTTTTTTAATTATTTTTAAGAAAATAATATTGAGATTTATACCCATTTTAATAAATTAGACAAATCATTAATTATATAATTTTTACTCTATATTTTTATATAAAAAGCTCACGTAATAAGTGAGAGAATAATATTTAATAAAACGAAACATTATCAAAAAAATTGTTGCGATAAATAGCAATTTCTTTCATACATGGCACGAGAAATTATAAATTGAGAATTAATATTTTTACGAATAAATTTGATAGCTTTATAAATTCATTTTCATATTAATAATAAATAAAATTCACTTTTATATAAAAGAGTATCTTATAAAACTAATATTTTCGCTTGTAAAAATATAAATTTCTTTATAAATATGTTAAAGGGATTTAGAGTACTTTTATTATAAACCCCATACGGGAATTATTGACTTGTAATCGTGGGAGAAATCTGCCTTACCTGAGATTGAGCGGATCCATGTCAGGCGGCACCTGTTGCCCAAATCCGGGCCGTTCAATACTATCCTTTGCTTCCATCAACCATCCTTCTGCTCAAAATTAAAATCAAAGCTTAAATAATTAAATTAAGTAAACTCACTAACTACTCTATTAACACAACGGCGGGATCACCGTCCACGTGGCAAATACGCAGACCCTTGTTGAAAACCAAACAGATGGGACCCTAGTTCAGTTCATTTAGTTGATGTCCAATCATATAATTACTCCGTCAATCGACGGCTCAGATGATATGACTGAAGAAAATAGTACAAAAACAGACTGATACGCTAATCGCCGGTAATTTACCTGAAAACTCCTCAGGCACGACCGCGCAACATTTCTCATCGGAGAAACTCTTCCTTCTCTCTCTTCTTTCCGCCATAACTGAATTCACACAATCAATAAGATTAAAAACCGAAATCACCCCGAAGAAAAGAAACCCAATCCGGATTTAATAGGTACCATTGACTGAGAGATCCGAATGAAATTCATCTGCACCACTCTTTATATTCAGCCATTTTTTCACTACCATTTTTGGCCATGAAGACTGCAACAAATTTTAAAGTATAAACACGAATAGTTTTCGTTTGTTAATAGATATATTTAATCAATAACAACTAACATACCTTAGAATGTTTGATTCTCTCCGTTCTCATCCTTCTGAGAAATTTGGGATCCAATGCTTCTGTGAGGGAAATTTTTTATGAGATGTTTTGGATTAGATATGAAAGTCTATGCAAGAAAAATATGAAGTGGGTATTTAATCAAAATTGTTAAGAGTGTTGCAATATGTCAAGTGATTGAATATTTTTAATCAAGTATTCAACGGGGAATAAAGTAAGACCAAGTTGCAGGAGAAATGGAGACAGCTTCTTAAGAAGAATCGTAGACGCAAAGACATAAAATAATTAGAAAGTAAAAATGATATTTTGTTGTACTATTATATAATATGTAGAAGGAGAGATAAACCCAGCAGTTACACTTTCTCTCGAGGATAATATATATTTTTTGAATGCTTGGGGTTCGGGACTTTACAGAGAGAAGACACAGAGTAGATAGGAAGAACAATTAAAGACACACGGAAAGCTATATTTAATCTTTTAAAATATATTTGAGAGTTAGGATGAAATCACTGTTATTTAACCCAAAAAAGTATCCTTTATGCAAGTTAATCCTACCTATAATTACCTAAAAAGATGTATTTTTTAAAGAAAAGATCTCGGAAATGTAACAAACATATGGAAAGTATATTGATATAGAAAAAGAAGTATAAACAGAAAGATTTAAAGAAAAAGTTGAAAAGAATCTCAAAGCATGTGATCTGGGAGGAGCTCAATCTCAAATTCTCAATAAAAACTGAAAACCCAACAAAGATTTCTCACCATTACCCATGTAGAGAAAACAGAGGGAGTAGAAACGGAAACAGATGAGGAGACTCGTATAAATGTAACAGAAAAAAAGAGGATTCAAATTGAAACGGAGCGGTTAATCTTGGAAATTGGTGAATGGTGAATGCAGATGAATTCAAGACGGAAAATGGAATAAAAAAGGGAACTTATAAAATGACAACACACTTACATGAATGAACAGGGGAGGTTTGGAGGTGTTGGTATGAAACTCTATGAATGAGTGTTGTGATGTGGAAAAGAAGCCGTTTTCAATCTCCTGTTTTGTCGACCATATTTTTTACACACAGATTGAATAATGCGTGTATATATAATACCTATATATATATATTGTATTTGAGTCTGGTGTATGTAATGGGTATTGGCTAGTGATGAAGAGGAGGCAGAAAGAGTTTGGGGGCGTTCCTCGGAAAAGCAAAATGGGGCAGTTCTTTGTTATTTACTTCTCTATTTATGCAACTCCTGTAGAGAGAGGGGGGCAAGGACATGAAAAGGTGAATTGATGTTTTTACCGGGATACAATGGTCATTTAACAGAACATAGAGGGTACTGTCAATGTGTTAACTGCTACCACTTTGTTATTTTTGGATGAGTCCTTCTCCGCCGACCCGACCGTGAAGTGGCTACCGGTCTAGTGACCGGTTCAATATTTTTTTTATACTCCTAAAAAATATATAAATAATAAGATTTTGACGCTAAATTACATTAAAATCATTGAATTATGTAAAAATTTTAATTAAAATAAATGTTATATATTTTTTAAAAATCAAAGAAAAAAAATTAAACCGGTCACTAGACCGTTAGTCACTTTACGATCGGCCTAGAATTATTGTTTTTGGACATGTTGAGTCTGTTTTGTTATTAGATTTTTTTTTAATTTAATTTGATTGTATGTTACATTTTTATATCTTCTTTTTGATTCCTTACCAGCACGTTTGCCCTGGAATTGGATTTAAGAGTATTTTTGTGATCGGTTAAGCTGATTAATGTTTCTGTTTATAATAAATTTTTTAAAATAGTTTATGTTTGGTACAGGAAAAAATATTTAACCTAATAAAAAGAAAAAAAAATGTTTTGTATTAAAAACTGATTATTAGGTATTTCAAGTGTAAATTATTTAAAAAAATGTTTTAAAAAGTAAAGATAAATTATGGGTGGAATTAATAAAATAAATAGAAATATGTTAGTAATATACTTGGTCAAATTTGATTATTAGTTTGACAACAAATCATATTTAATTATTTTCATAAAAAATAATTATGATTTATTTTAAAATCAAGTTATCAAACACTATTATACTTTTATAAGTAGATTTCATTGATTTTAAGCGATATATGATGCTGATTAAAAATATTCACTGTACTTGTTTTCTCTCTTCTAAAATGGGGGGCTTAAAAAAACTCCTAACTCAATTTATAAAAATATTATTAATACTCCTCCTTAATTCCCTTTAAAAAAAATATTCATTTTAAAAATCAAATTGTGAAATCTGAAAATTGATGTAAATTAATTTGATGTTTATAAATTATTTAAAAAGTATTACTAAATGTAAAATTAAATGAACTTACATCAAATTTATATTTTTACAAATTGACTTTAAAAAATTAAATTAATATAGAAAATAAGAACTACAATATTAATGTAGACACAAAAAAGAATTAAATGATATTCGTATTTTAACAGAATGGGTAATTGAACTTGAAAAAAAAAAGGCCAAGTACTAGTGCAAACATTGCTCACTTGAAATCAATATATATATATATATATATAGGGCGAATACATATATATGAGGGGCCCTGCTGGATTTTTGTTTTATATGGATAGGGATAGAGCATATATATAAATTAATAAATTTAAGGGGTCATATTAATGAAAGAGTTAAATTTAGAGGGAAGATATTTTTTTTATAAATCAATTCTAAATATAAGTACAAAAATCTTTTTAGTTGGTGAAATATTAGAAGTATTTTTGTATAGTTTTTAGTTTTGAGTGTTCATTAGCGTGTGAACTGTGAGGGATTATGTCTAAATATATTTATTTGAAATTATTTTTTTGAGTTAGAATTATGAATATTTATTGTAATTTGTAAATTTTATTATAATTAGTTTAAATTTTCTTTATTTAATTTTAACAAAAAAAATTAGTTAAAATTACCCTCATTAATTTTTTTTGGATCCGCCCCTTTATATATATTGCCAGCGGATCCAATCCGGGAGTCCGGACTGGAGTAAAATGCGGACCAATTTTTTTTTTTTGGCATTTTTGCTTCATTTTTTTTTAAAACAACTAAATATAAAAACCAAAAAAAAAACCCAACTCTATAATATATAATAAAAGTAAAAAAAAAAACCGCATTTTAAGAAAATGCGGGAGTCCGGATAAAGACCGAACTCTCTCTCTATATATATATATATGTCGTACAAGTCCAGTTAATTGAAATATTTTTATAGGTTTGTAGCACGCATGTAAATGGTGAAATATATAAATACTAGCTGTGTCCTGTACCTTCGGCACTACGTACGAAAGGAATGAGAGATTGTCGGCGCTAAATAATGGAGGAGGCAGAGAGCGAGCTCGGAAGGAGGAAGAACGAAGGAGTATCTAAGGGCGAGAGAAAACAATTTTTTTCCTTTGAAGTTAAAAAGGATATAATGGACGGTGAGATTTATCCCAAATTTTGGATAATTCTGATCATTTATTAAGGTGAACGAGAAAATCAAAATCTATCGTGTTTTGTTAATTAGATATGTACATATACTATTCAAGCAATACCACATTCAATGAATGAATTAGTTTTTGAATAAATTAAGAAGTGCATATGTGCCCTTTAAATAGTTTAATTCACAACTAGGAATAATAGAATTGACAAAATTCATTAATTTGAAGTGCTGTCTAACTCTTATAAGTTAACACGCGTGAATTAAGGATAACATATAAAAATAAAAGCAAATGTCATATATATATATATATATATATATATATATATATCTGATTGATTGTTTTCTAATTAAGAGGCAACAGGAACACACAATATAATATATAGTTGTTTGGGATCATTGAGGCAAATCCAGTTTTGTTTAAATATTAATGGTCACCTACCTAGCTAGCTAAGATCGATGGAAGACATGACTTGTCCAAAAAAATTAATAATATTTTAAAACAAATTAACATTTATTTTATCCTTGAAATTGCAATCAATCGACACGAAACAAGAAAAGTAAAAAAATGGAAAATTAATCTATGAGAATATATATATATATATATATATATATATATATTAATGAATTATAAAAGTTAATTAAATTAACCGGCCTACACTTGTGGCATGTGAGTAGGCGCGTACGTCTAGCTAGGAATTGGGGAATAATTGTAATTTGATTTGGCATGCATTCACTGTAGAAGGAAAGCTCCTCCTTAATTTGTTTTCTCCTAAACACAATTTAATTTGTCAGCACCAACACTAGTTCACAACTTTAATAGTAATTTTATAAGTGACAACTCAAATTAATTTCCAATAATGCATGTTACGTGTTGCATGTGATGATTCATTCGCTAGCTAGCTACCGACCTTGTGAATTCTTCTTCTTCTCCTTTTATTATATATACTTTTATATATATATATATAGCCAGATTATACATACTGAAGAGATTATGGCGATTTTGATTTTTTAAACTACGATATGACGACGGGTGAAACTGTCGTTATAACCTAAAAAACCGTTGCTATAACCAACTGTGCAATACACAGCTATGTACATACATTTTTTCTATATATATATATATATATTTATATATTTATATAAACAGCTATTAATTAATTAATATGATTGGCGGGTTAATTGATCTCTATTTACGCGACATATAGTACTCAGTCAGTGAGTTAGTTGCCGGCTAAATAATGCTAATACCTAGCTAGTCCACAACAATATAGTAGTACTAGTATAAGTTAGTTGCAGCTGGATTGATCATTTCATGATCCATCGATCACAATTATTTTTTCTTCCTTCACGTCACTCTTTAATTACTACTAATATCTTGCGTTGGCCTGTATTAATTTCTATACTCATTTCTGTAATTTTTCCACAAAAGCCTCCTAATATTATAAGCTGCTGCAACAATGAAATTAATTATTTTATTTTTGGATCGATCATTCATTACATCAAGTTTTCTCATGCTTAATTGCCCTCCCTTAATTATTCCTTGATTTTATATACTATACAGCAACTCAATTTTTTAACAGATATATGCATGCATGATCAATTCATTAATTTAACACAAAAGTTGATTAATAAATTAAATTCCACCTGAGAACTAACTGTCACGTACGCCCCTCAAGTTTTCCGGTGACAAAAAGCATTAAGGAGAAACTGCTAGGTCCATCGTCAAAATGGCTCAAATATTTAGTACACACATATTAGGTGAAATTTAGTTAAAATCAGTCGTCGGGTTGTGGTCAAATCGGATAAAATTAAGAACAAAATTAACAAATTAAAAATATCACTTTAAAGACTTAATTGACGAAAATTAAACTTTAAAAATACGTGACGAATTAGAGGGTCAAAAGTGTGATTAATTCAGCCGTTTTCTTGAAGCCTATGGTCAGGCCACAGGTGCATTTTCCTGAAAATGAGAGGAGTTGCACTAATTCTTGGCATTTCTTATTAATTTGTAGTTTAGCTAACTTGCCTATACTATATATACGGGGATAATATTTTATTATGATAATGATTTTTTAGAGCACCCCATCTTAACGTTTTTTAAGATTATTCGGAATCAGTTCCTCCTACTGAATCAGTTCTTTTAAAAGTTATACTTATATTATAGAAATTAGTTAATTTATGTTTATATTTATATAATAATTTAGTGTAATATATAGTTATGACAATAATTTAATTAGAGATACTGTGTAATTTATATATATTACTACTATTTAAAAGGGAACTCTCTTTATAAAACAAAAATATTATTAAATTTGATTTATTTTTTTATGAAACAGAGTAAATATTAAAATCTGCCCCCTAAAATTATGATTTTCGAAATGACAGCCAAATTCAACTATGCTGCATAACTTAAAATGTAATTAATATGCAATTTAAAAAACAAAATACTACTTACAGACATGCTCTCACATTGTTCGATCTCATCTTGAAATAGAGTTACTGTTTGGGCAGGTAAAAATAAATATGAGCATAATAAATCACAAAAACGCCCCGCACGGCGCACACCTCACCCCAAAAAATAAAATTAAAAAACACAATGACTCATTACTTGCATGGAAATTAAAGTGTAGATATTGGACTAATCTATTCAAATGATTCACCTTTTTGGTAGTTATCATAAACATAGTCAGTCATAATTAGATTAGTTTAATCTCTCTCATCTAATCACGTACCTTCTCCTATAATTGACACATTAAGCAGGAATTCTCTCATTATATAACCACCATCACAAAAGTGGTTAGGCTGGCAAACCATGCATATATATATACGTAATTATACCCTCATAACACAGCAGCCAACACTGACCTCCACACTTGGCAACATTACATTTTGCCAGGTGGAGTGGGTTCCTTCTTGCCATGTACTACTACTCAACAGTGCCCTAAAATATTTTGAGCTTTTGTACTATTCTATCTATCTATATATCAAAAAAGATACTAGCTAGTCAATGAACATGCGCATGCATGAGATTTTACCATTAATTATATATATTGTATATATACTTATTTTATTAACCCAAATTAATTAGTTAGTGTTCGATCAACATACGTGTTTAGAGCTCGTGAAAGATCGATCATGAACATCCAAGATTAGCCTACGATCGAAGAAAATCTACATAATCAGTAGATAGCTAAGATAGATCCATAGCAATCCAAATTCCACCATATATAAAAATACACTAGCTAGTAATATTAGTAATAAATAACTAGTATATATATAAAAATTGCGTGACAGCTAAAAAGAAACGAGAAAATAGTGCAATATGAGATTTTAAAAGTTAAATTAGGACCCTCCCAAAATGGGATTATAATTAATTATTGAATATTTTTTGAATTTATGGATATGGAGGCCTGGACGAAGCAGTGGTTGTGGGTGCGCGGGAGATTCTATAAATCATGCCTAAATTAACCTAATCCAATATTACTGCACTTTACTTGGATTATTAATTAATTAAGTCACAATATATACGTACTAATAAAAAAATAGCTAAGACCATGTCCACCACCGGCCGGTTAATCTTTCTTGTAAAGAAAGAAATGGCTTACAATTAAGTTAATTACAATTGACAACCGATCCCAACCGCGGACTGGTGATTACTTTTATATATATATATATATATATATATATATATATATATATATATATATATATATAATCTGAAAGCATAACTTTTTTAATTAGTTAACATGCAAACATTTCCAAACTAATAATAATTAATCTCTATATGATCTAATTAAGAATTAATTAGCGTTGTTTCTAAATGTAATTAAAGTAGAAAGTGATAATATATATATGTTGTAAGCTTATTCGCGTCAAAATGGTTAAATAGTTAACAACTTTTATTTAAGTGAGTGGTTAAAAGTATAATTTTCATACGAGATTTTAGTGACAGGATTAGGACGGGTGATTTGTAAGCTGTGAGAGTGTGTGTGATATTCTTTCAGTTCACTGGTACTCCCTGCATGCATGCAATATAATAATTAGGTCATTATGAATATGAATTAATGAGATATAAGAAAGTATGTTGTTTGGTTATTCATTTGGAATTAAAGAATGAATGAAACAGTGGGCATGAATTAAGAGAATTGATCAACAATTAGGAGTAATATTTATAGCTATGCATGCATGAGAATTTAACGCCAAGATCTTTCTCCACGCCCCAATCACGTAAGACGCCCCGATCCTCGCAGACAAGAAACACAAATAACACCGAAAGCTCGACTACGGCCCACGCTTGGGATAGCTCAAAGTGAGAATTAAGACGTGTTCACAAGGTTAACAATGGAGGAATATATGGTCTAGTTGTATTGAGAGAATTAAAATCTCACCAAATGTGTATGGGAGAATATGAGTAATCAATATATGAGAGAACATACCTCCATACGATGGCTTCCTCATAAGTTATATTACTTTTGCTTGGATTATCGTGCCACCCACTACTACCCCCGACACCCCTCCGATCCGATGGACCTCGCCGACTATATCAGTTTTATCTATCGCTTTTGGCCACTGCTTTCTCCCGCCACGGCTATGATCCCATCCACATTAATGCACGGGCAGAGGATCGGGTCAACTGCATGCTTTTTCATCATCACAAGTCAAAGTAATGTATATTAAAATATCTAATGGGTCGATCCACCGGATCAATCTTGGCCCAATAGATTAAATAAAGTCGACACAATAAATGGGCTCAAAGAGTCCCATGGTTTAATAATAAAAGCCCAATAGATTATATCGATAAATGGGCCCAATCTATCCTACCAAGATAGAGAAATATTACGACCCAACATTACCCCCTAGTTTTTTAGTTAAACAAAATGTTTAATGGAAAACTATATAAGATTCATGATATTTAGAATTTAATAAAGGCTCAAAATAGAAATAAGGGATCATACCCACTTTTATCATAATGGGCGAATAAGGAGGATCGATAAGGATACCCGCAGCAATAAGCCCAATTTGATAAAGGATCTCGAATCAATCTGACGGGCCAATAAGATAGAGATCCAACAACAAAGCCTAACTGATAAGATATTCAAAGGTCATCCAAACGATTCCACTTTAATTCCCATTATTATCGACATTAAATGCGCCTTACCATTCGCCAGTAAATCACAAGATAAAAGGTAAACCTCACCAAAATCGACTTTGCTTTTACCCATCGATTTGAAATTCAACCTTTGAGCTTTCTTCCTTCTCTCGTAAAACCTCTCTTTAGCTTTCACAAACTTAACAATGGTGAATCCAAGCCAAAACCCTTCAAGTTCTTCTCTGCTCAAACCCCAACCAAGGGGGGTTCAAGTACCAATCCACCATCTCCCACCGATTTCTTCAAGGATGGGGAACAATTTCACACGCCAACATCACCTCCACCGCTTCTCGAATCAATCGCGAATCCTCCCCGGATTCTAGATTATGTTCCGGATAACTTTATACATGAGGGCTCCATCCACGAGAGCGAATGTACCAAATGACTCAGACGGATGGGTCGCCACGCCGACTACTCACCGAAAAGGGGGTTCACCACCCTCCACGCCTTCATAGTTACCTCTCCTAGGTTTATCGAGAGGCTTTCATGCAACCGGTGCCCAACTCCTATATCCATATAATCGCGCTCATCGCTTTCGTCATGAACTAGGGTTACCCTCTGCTGATCTTTTTTTACCCTCTTCTCTACCGGCGATCCCGAGAACGAGGTTTCAAATGCCGAGCAAATAAATTCCCCACGCCTAAACTCGAAATTCGAGAAGAGGCTCCTCGATGAAAGCACCCTCGAGCAACAAAGGATGGCACGAGAAATGGTTCTTCGTCATCGGGTCCCGAATCTCTTCCTTCCCGATTGACCACTTTGAGCGATTCTCGCCGACTTTGACATCCCCGAGGGGCGCGCGAGGAGGAGATGGGCGACTTTCATGAATAAAATCCTTCTCAAGAGTGGAGCTTCACTTATCGACCAAGCAAGCACGGGTCAGTATTTACCATAAACGTAAGTCTCGACCATTCTGCGGATATAATTTTTGAAATGTTTATGTGGTACGGATTTTAACTTGTGATTATTTGCAGTTGTTTTCGATCAAACCAACTTCCTGAGGTAAAAGACTTGAAGATTTCAAGGGAGGATTGTTGATGCAAATGAAGAACTCCCTAACGAGGAGCCTTCCCGAATCGAACCCCCGCCTCGAGCCAACACTAACTCTTTCTGATGATGACCTCGTCGATAATCCTATCATCCTCGGCGGCCCTCCGACCTCGCCAAGGAAGAAGGCCGCTAAAAAGGGCGTGACTCTCGCGAGATAAATCCGAAAAGCGACGAGAGGTACTTCCCGAGGTAAACCCACAAACAATTCCTTCAATCAACCCACAACAACCTCTCAACCAACTCCACCAACCTCTCGAACCAAATCTAAGAAAGAGGAGTCTCTCGACATTCCTCCACACGACGCAAGAAAGTCCTTCGTATAAAAAAATCGAGAAGCAAAATAATTCCTCTTATCGCCGATTTAACTCCGCTGCTCCTCCTTCAACATCCAAATTTCATTAAATGAAACCCCAACACCTAATACCGAAGAGTCGGGGTTTAATTTTCTCCGTCCCGAAAAGAAAATAAATTCTGACGGCCAAATTTGGCTCGACTTCAACCTTCTTCAACTCCCCGAGCCAATGCCACCGACCACCTTCTCCAGAGGCAATGACGCGATCCTTCACCGGCTCGCAATACCTTACGCCTCCTCCTCAAGGACCAATGACATCCGATTTCAAAGATGATGCCATGGGTTCACCGACTATGTGGCCTCTTGCTCAATGCCAATTTCCCTTTCAACTGCTTCGAGGCCTTTGTTCGTGAGACCGATGACCACTCTGCTCGAAACAGCTTAAACGGATTTGCTCAAATAAGGTACGAGCTACTCAAAGGTAAATGACTCTTCTCTTCCTTTGCTTACTTACTTTCATATTCATACATCCGTCGATCAATAACACCGAATACGAACAGCAATGTCATCTTCTGACGCTCAAGGCCCCCCGATCTCCAAGTCAATCCGAGGAGGAAGCGCCAAGAAGGAAAATTCTCCCGAATCAGCCTGCTCGAAAGGACTCATCGTGAAGGCCTTCTTCATACTAACGAAGGTCTTCGTAAAGAGTCGCCCAAGCTAAGGAGAGTTGAAGGCCTCCAAGGAAGAACTAAAGTCGACTAAGGCTCAAGATGTCGAAATTGTCAACACGAACGCCGACTTAGTTCGCAGGAGTGAACCGAGGATGAATAAGATAAAGGAGTCAAGTCCGACGCCAAAATCTCGACCAGTGACGATCCATAAGTCGGAGCAGGATGAAAAGCTTCAATCAATATACTAAGCAAGCAAATGAAAGCAAGAGATCCGAGAACTCAAGGCTCTTCAGACCTCGGGCCTCCTCTAACTCGATGCTCTTCGCAAAGAAATTTGTGAAGAGATAGAACTCTGATTTAAATAAATGAAGAAATCATGAGAATTCACAAAGAAAGCTACGAGCTCACCAAGTCTTCGCAAGGAAAGGTCGATCAAGGCTAACTTAGATCCTTACCACCGGACTCTTCTGATGATGATGGAGCTACCAAGCCCACCATGGGTCATTTTTAGTCTTATTATGAATATTTGTAGAAATTTTATGTTATTTCCTTATTTGTAAATGAACTTAAATATTAATGAGAAATGATTTTCTTCCTTACGACTTCAAAGGTACTTTTTTATTTTATGTCAATACTTCAATATGAATTTATATGGACAAGTATACAAAAACCCTTTCGAGAATTTAACTTCAAATGATTAAGATGTCATATAATGTATAAAGATGTCATGTAATGTATAAAGTGATGTTAAGGACTTATAGGCATTCCTAACTCAACACTTAAATAAAATAAAGTACCAAATACTCATCATTCAAGTGTGAGATCTACTATTTGTTTACCACTCTGGATGAAACAATTATACTAAAAACCAAGATATAAGGATCAAGACATAAGACCAAGATATAAGGATCAGACTTAAGGACCAAGATATAAGGATCGAGACTTAAGGACCAAGATATAAGGATCGAGATATAAGGACCAAGATATAAGGATCGAGATATAAGGATCAATATAAGGACCAATCGACTTTACCACCCCGGTAAAATCAATATAGATCCTTCGCTCACCACCGGGGTAGAACGACAAATGGGTCGCCATCGAATGGCCAAATGTCCTCCTACCATACCTCCTTACACCATAAAGTGACCATAGACAAAATAGACCAGACTATTAAAGGACTATCGATTTACCACCACCGTAAAATCAATATAGATCCTTCGCTCACCACTCGGTAGAACGACAAATGGGTCGCCATCGAATGGCCAAATGAGTCCTACCATACCTCCTTACACCATAAATGACCATAGACAAAATAGACCAGACTAATAAAGGACTATCGATTTACCGCCTCGTAAAATCAATATAGATCCTTCGCTCACCACTCGGGTGAACGACAAAATGGGTCGCCATCGAATGGCCAAATGAGTCCTACCATACCTCCTTACACCATAAAGAACATAGACAAAATAGACCAGACTATTAAAGACCATCGATTTACCACCGGTAAAATCAATATAGATCCTTCGCCTACCACCAGAACGACAAATGGGTCGCCATCGAATGGCCAAATGAGTCCTACCATACCTCCTTACACCATAAAAACCGATAGACAAAATAGAGCAGATCAATAAAGTGAAAAAGTGTCTTTTATTGATAATGAACAATAATATACGCATTCATGAATTAACTTGATCTTTATCAAAGTATTTCAAGCCCCGCCAATAAGTGCTGTTGTTTTTGATTTCTAACCATCTAATGCCCTTAACCTAGTGTGCCTTGTTTGGATACTTCGATCACCTCATATGGTCCTTCCCATTGGGCATTAACTTTCCCAGATTTTGAGGTGTAGGCTTTATTTCTCCGAGATCGGTAGTCTCCTACTTTAATCAAGCCAAGTTCGACTTTTTTGTAAATGCTTCACTACTCTTCGCTGATAAGTTACCAATTTAAGTAGAAAGCAACCTCTAACTTCTTCTAAGAGATCTAAATCGCCTTCACCCTTCACATCAGATATTTCTTTCAGATTGACCGACCAAGACTGAGATCCGATTTCGACAGGACTAAGGCATCGCATTATAGGCCACCGAAAGGGTGAATCCTCAGCAGTAGTCCTCGTGTAGTCCTAGAAGCCCACAACAACACCCGAAAGCAGCCTCCTCCGCCATCTTCCTTAGCTTCATCTAGTCTCAAGGCTGATCCTGCTTCAAAGAAGTCATTCCGTCTGTCACCTCAACTCGCCATTCGACCGCGGATGAGCCACCAAGTCTTCTTATGTCAATCCCCAACCCTTTAAAATGCTTCAAATTTTGATCCCACAAACCGACGTCCGTCATCCGATATTAATACTCTAGGGATCCCGGTTAAACACTACTTGATTCTTTTTATGAACTTCAAACATTCTTGTTCAGATTAACTGGCGGCTTTCGCCTTCTACCCACTTAGTCATGTAATCAATAAGAATTATGACAAAACTAACTCGACCTTTAGCTTTAGGCAATGGACCCAATATATCTACCCCCTGCATAAATAAGGGTATAGAGATAAAATCGAGTATAGCTCTTCCGGGTCGATGGGATCTGACCGCTGAGTCAGCACTTTTCACATTTCTTAACATACTCAGTAGCTTCCTTTGAAAATTGTAGGCCAATAAGATCCTTGTCAAGTACTTTGTAAGCCAAAGATTTAAGCAACCCATACGATCACCGCAAATGCCCTCGTGAACTTCCCCAAGAAAGATATTCCGCCTCGATGGGACCAGCACTTCAAAGAATGGTGAAGAAAAGGCCAATTCCAGAAAGATCGCCATCAATAAGAGTAAAGTCAAGCGCTTTGTATTTGATCTTCTTTGCTAACATCCGATCCGGCCGAAGGACGCCATCCGCCAAATATTCATGTAGGGGTCATCCAAAGAGCTAAATCGCTCGATACACATCACAACCTTCACGTCAACACTTACCGCTGCAGTAACTTCCAAGTAAACCGATCCGTTAAAAACATCTCGATCCGTAGTAGCCAAATTTCGACAATGCATCTACGATAGAATCACATTACGCCTATGCCCCAAATTCAGACGGCGAAATATCAAGTTTCATTCTTTAACTCCGCCAAATACTTGATCATTCGATTCCCACGAGCTTCATAGTCCCCTCGATAATCGCTGACAACCAACCGAGAGTCACCAGAGATGATAAGGTTCCGACTTCTAGACTTTTTTGCCAATCGAACACCCGCTAAGACCGCTTCATACTTCGGCCATTGTTTGTCGCTTTTAAATCCAAATCGATGGCTCGTTGAACTTTGAACCCGTCCCGACTCACAAGATAATTCCCGCCCACTAATAGCTAGGTAGGTAAGAACCATCTCGCATATAGGGTCCAAACATTCTCGATCTCATCAAGAATCGCAATCGCCGACGGAGGATTCAGCCTTTTCCCAGAATTCCTAAGATTCGCTTCGCGAACGAACATTCTATTTATGAAATCGCCAAAGCTTGGCCTTTGATAATGGTCGTGGATGATATTCGATGAAAAATCGGATAACCCATTGTCCACGCCGCTAACCTTCCCCAAACTTCCGCTTGCCCATCACCTTCTTCAATGGTCGATCAAAGGTATAAACTGTGAGCCGACCTTGAAAAATATCGCCAAGCTTCCTACTAGCAATTATCAAAGCGAAGGCAAATTTTTCAATATTTGATACCGGTTTCAAAGATCTCGCAGACGCGTGACTAACATAATAGATCGATGTCGCCTTCCACCGATCTCCCGAACCAAAGATCGCCCAACCGCTAACGAACTCACGCCGCCAGACATGTATATAAGGTCTCTCACTGGAATGGGTTTCACCAATAAAGGAGCCGAGGAAAGATACGCCTTTATGCTCGAATGCGCTTTCACACTCAAGTCCACCGAACGCCTTCGCATTCTTCTTCTACCTTTTAAAGTATCAAAGAAAGGAAGGCACCTCTCGCAGATTCGCGATTTAACCTCCTTAATGCCGCATCTCGCCAAATGACGTTGGACGCCTTTGAATGACCGAGGAGTCTTCATATCAAGAATGGCCTCAATCTTCTCCGGGTTGGCCTCGATACCCCTTTCGACTAACAAGATAACCTGTAAACTTCCCCGCACCGAGGCCGAAAGTGCATTCGGCCGATTAAGCCTTTTAGTCGACGATGACGATACCGAAAGCATTCCTCTAGATCGTCTAAATGACTCAACGCATGCTTTTCACAATCATGTCATCAACGATACCTCCATGTTCCTTCCTACCGCCATCAAGATGAAGTTCATCATTCTCCGTAAGGGGCTCCATTTATAAGGCCAAAAGTCATCTTCAGAAAGCGCGACAATCGAATCTGCAAGTGTAATAAACGCTATTTTGGGATGTCCTCTTTACGCATGGATATTTGGTGATAACCCAAAAAGCATCCATAAAGCTTAGTAATGCATACCCAAGTGGCATCGATAAGTCGATCAATACGGGCAGAGGATAAAAGTCCTTCTGACAAGCTTTATCGAGGTTTGCAGTAATATGCAAACCCGCCATTTTCCATTCTCGCTTCGCACCAACACCACATTCGCCATCCACTCGGATAATCAATTTCATAGATGAAGTCTGCAGCCAACAAATTTTGCTATTTCCTCATCAATGATTTTCGTCGCCGGGCAAGAAGATCCGCCTTTTCCGCCGAACCGCTTCTTCGAGGATCTACATTCAGTCAGGTCACCATCTTCCCATTAACTCTGTGCATGTCCTTCTTGCCCTATGCAAAATATCCGCATAACAGTCAAGAATGTATTTATATAAGGTTTGTCCAAGAGGTTCTCGTAAACCCAACCGATCTTCACTTGGCCTCATTTGCTTTCCAATGATCAACTCGACCTCCTCCGCCTCCCCCAGAATCACCACTCTGCTCGAACTACTTTCTAAAAGGGCTCAATCTCAATTGCCATCGCCGCTTTTTTTGTCGAATTCCACCCGAGGAAATAACAAAGATTCCGATAAGATCGTCGGCCGCATCCAAGTCCCCCGCCACCTCTCCTACTCCACGAGCCGCTGGGAACTTGATTTTGAAACGAGGGATGGAGGTCACAAATGAGAGAGCAGCTAAAGTAGTCTTTCCCAAAGATAGCGTCAGTGTTCAATCAACGCACACAACATAGAATTTACACACTATTTCGACTCACGGCCGCGTGTCAAGACAACCGGAGTTCAATAAAGGCTCGCTACTTTTACGGATCATCATTGGCCGTATAAAGGAGCTTCCCCGCCTTACCTCCATTTTCTCGCCTGGCGAGGTGCATCCTCCGATAGTACGGGCATACAGATATCTATCAAGATCCATTGTCTCATCATCACGCGCTTATGTCCACCGTGCCCATCATACCGCGATCACCAAGGCCCCCTCACGCGCCGATGGGCTCGTAAGGAGAGTCATTGCTACGCGAATGATACGACATTCCCGGAATGGTCTATCTGCTTAGGGAGATCTCACATAGTCACGACCAATTCGTAAGCCCTTCTTCTTCCCTATCAATTTCCCCATGACCCACCCTAAGCTATCACATCGATAACATGCCTCAAGCAAGAAGATCGAGCCCTCGAACTGGCTCTCGAATAAAGACGGCTTAACGCTCATTGATTATTTACTACCACATATCGCACTAACAAGCCGCCTTTAATCTTCCTCTCCACAAAGTCTTTCAAATTGCAACACTCATAGTTGTCGTACTACCATTGATGATAGCACAATACTTACGAGTTACCCCGCCCGCCTCAGCCTTTAGAATTATCACGGGTGGCTCAAAGAAAGGTTGGTTTCGATCCGATCCAAAATTATCGATCTATCGTTGTTTAGTTTGGTGTAGATCTTATTCACCTTCGGGGCCGAATCTGAGGGACGACCGCTTCCCCGCCGCCAGAATTGTTGTACTTTTTTTGAACCGCCTCCGTCCGATCATTATACCCCCCCGCTTCTCCTCTCTGCTCAACTTCGCTTAGAGCCACCGACTTTTTCCCCGACCCGAAGAGGATTTTTCAGTCGTTCATAGCTTCTTCCACAACGATGTAGCCTTCGCTTTGTCAAAGGCTTCGCCAAGCTCTTCTGATGATCGAACATCAACTTCTTCACCAACTTTTCTGACTTGACCAGATCCAATCCATTCTCGAACAAACCTACACCTGAGGTCATTAAGATCGACACCGACCGATCGCTTTCCGAACCTTTTTACATATCGCCCAAAGATTCACTTAAAGCACCGCCGAATCTGCGCTAAAGAACCCGTGGGCTTTCTCTCTTCTTCTGCTGTTCTCGAACGAAGTACGGAACTTATCACAAAGTTCGGGCCCACGAGGATATGGAATCAAGGCAAAGTTCCCAACCACCGCCTCGCATCTTTTCCGAAAGGCCAGAATAAAGGTGGCACTCTCAAGATCGTGAAGTCGTAATAGTCCATTACCTGGCCGAACGCCTCGCTATGGTCATAAGGATCTCCTGCCCATCGTAATTTCTCCACGCGAGGCATTTTTTAGTGATATCCGCTTTTCCTCGAGAATACCGAGAAAAAAGGGATGCTTTTTTCCTGAGCGCCCTTCACTCGCCGGACCTCACCATTGTTTTCTAAGCTCTTTAAGCCCTTTACTAGAAAATCAACGCCTTCAGTCATGGAGAAGCCTCTTTCTCATGAACAATATTATGTCTCCTCGAGGATCGACCCTCCCCGCCGATCCCATCGCCTCTGTAGGGACTTCTTGATCCGCTTTGCACACAACTCTTTCCTCAGGGTGAGAATGATCACGCTGATAGTCCATTACCCGACTTCGTACGACCTCCTTCGACCTACTCCTTTGTCGATGATGATCATCTCGATGTCGAGAAGTAATCTACCATTATCGCCTTCTTCGAGGCCACGGAGTTCGCTTCTCGATCTTCTCCTACTTCGAGAATGATCCTGTAAACCCATGGGGACCTCTTCTACCCTTACCCTTCGCCGAGTCTCCTCCTTATGCCCATCGCGGCCTTTCAGATTGATCACGGCCGGATGCTTCGCTCAGAATTCCGCCACCAAGCATCTGCTCGGCTTATATCTTCTTTTTGCTTTAATAGACCGCCATGGCTCGCTCGCTTCATTCTGCCATCTTCGCCAACTTGGCAAATTTATCTCCTCGGCTACTTCTACGATGAATCTTGTCATGCGAGCCTTCCACCGCGCCTCGACTCACGACCTCGCCCCTCATTCGTGATCGAAACCAATTTCGCTCTCGCCCCGCCTTTAATCTTCTTGACGAGAGATCCCCGAATTATGCTAGGCCGCGGCTCTCGTGAAGACTCTCGAAGGACCTGCATTTATCCTTCATCAAACACGAGGCAAATGACGAGCCAATGTACCATCGCCGCCTTTTCCTTCGTGTACCATCCCTACCCTCCTCATCTTCCTCAAGTAGGTTAAACGATCAGGATTGAAAATTTTACGACACTAGAACTCAAAACCCTCCTTCTAAATACCAATGTTAACGCCAAGATCTTTCTCCACGCCCCAATCACGTAAGACGCCCCGATCCTCGCACAAGAAACACAAATAACACCGAAAGCTCGACTTCGGCCCGGCTTGGGATAGCTACAGCGCGTGAGAATTAAGACGTGTTCACAAGGTTAACAATGGAGGAATATATGGTCTAGTTGTATCGAGAGAATTAAAATCTCACCGTGTGTATGGGAGAATATGAGTAATCAATATACGAGAGAACATACCTCCATACGATGGCTTCCTCGCTAAGTTATATTACTTTTGCTTGATTATCGTGCCACCCACTACTACCTCGACACCCCTCCGATCCGATGGACCTCGCCGACTATATCAGTTTATCTACCGCTTTTGGCCACTGCTTTTCTCCCGCCACTTAAGCATGATCCCATCCACATTAATGCACGGCAGAGGATCGGTCAACTCACATGCTTTTTCATCATCACAAGTCAAAGTAATGTATATTAAAATATCTAATGGGTCGATCCAATCGGTCCCAATCTTTATCCAATAGAATTAAATAAAGTCGACACAATAAATGGGCTCAAAGAGTCCCATGGCTTAATAATAAAAGCCCAATAGATTATATCGATAAATGGGCCCAATCTATCCTACCAAGATAGAGAAATATTATGACCAAAACCAAATGTCCACTATCACTACTCATAAAGTCGAAAAACCTAAATATATATATTTTCACCAAATTTTATACAATGATACGCAAACACAATGGATGCTTAGTACCATCTCTGTTCCTAAAATATTATCGTTTAAGGTTTTGGCACATGGATTAAGAAAGTATCATTTACTAAGTAAAATATGTTTGAAATTCCATCACTACCCCTTTATGGGAAGTTGAAAACTATTAATACAAGGGAGAGAATTTATTGGGACAATGAGAGAAGGTAGGGGTAATATAGGAAAGTAAATAATTTATTCTCCTTGAAAGTTGTAAACGACAAATTTTTTGGAACAAATTTTTTCTTCTAAAACGATAATCTTTTAAGAATGGAGGGAGTATTTAGTATTTGGCAATCTCTTTAATATACCCTATTTAAAATAGACAATCATAGCTAGGCTGCATTAATTGAGCTTGTCTTTGAGTAACAAGTTCACCATTATAAGTAATTAATACTGTATACATGCATGACTAAAATGGAAAATGCAACAAAACCATACCTTTGTTTCCCATGTAAATTTTCAAGCTCAGCAATGAATTTGGCGAAGCATCGGACTCCAATATTACCACACATGCATCTACAGAAAAAGAAGGCATCTTGATGGACAAAACAAACACAAGGTTAAAATTACAAGTACACGAGCAAAAGACTCGCCTTTACTACACCCAAAAACAGCCTCACTCACTCACATGGTTGCTGCATAAATTAGGACGATCACCAGCGGGAAACATGAAACCAATTACATACTTTAGAAAATTTCAGTGAACCAAGTAAATAGTGATGTACTCCATTGTTTAGTAGGCTGTCTGAATAAAAGACGGTTTTTTTCTCTCCAAAGAACACAGCTACGTACTTAAAAACGCCAACCAAACACTACCTTACACCACCAGTTGGAGTTTATTTCCACACCTAACCAAGGAAATTAAAGGGCTTGTCTCGCTTCTGCCATCAGAATGGAAGACAGTTTTGCTCTTTAATTATAACATTAACTACTAAGAAATGTCATCATCCAATTCCAAGATTGAATTTGAGTTAATATTCGTCGACCAACAATTAGAGTACTCGAGTCACTTCCAAATCTGATTATATTTAAGTAGTTAATTCTTAGGTATTGATTATGTCGAAGTTGAACCATATATCTGAAGAACATAGACTATTAAAGTTGGATTTGAGCTAGGGATGATTGAAAAATAAATACTTCGGGTTCACTACTGTTGGGTCATAATATTTCTCCCATTTTGGGCCGGATGAATTGGGCCCATTTATCAGTATAATCTGTTGGGCTTTTATTATTAAGCCATGGGACTCTTTGAGCCCATTTATCATGTTAACTTTATTTAATCCTCATTGGACCGGTCAAATCCAATGGATCGAATCTCATTAGATATTTTAATATCTCACACTTTGACTTATGATGATGAAAAAGCATGATGACTTGACCGAGATCCTCGCCATGCATTAATGTGATGAGATCATAACCTACGTGATGGAAAAACAAAGGGCCAAAAGCGTGAGATAAACTTGATATATACTGGCAGAGCCCATCGATCGGAGGGGTGTCGGTGTAGTAGTGGGTGGCACAAAGAATCCAAGCAAAGGTAATATAACTTAGCAAGGAAGCCATCGTATGGAGGTATCGCTCTCTCATATATTGATTATTCATATTCTCCCATACACACAATCGAGATTTATTATCTCTCAATACACTAGACCATATATTCCTCCATTGTTAACCTCAGAACACGCATTAATTCTCACGCTCGAGCTATCCCCGACGGAACCGCCACAAGCTTTTTGCAGTGTTGACCGTGTTTCTTGTATCGGGATCGTGACGTCTTTACGTGATTGGGGACGCTAAAAGGATCTTGGCGTTAACAACTACCAAAGCCAGGCAAGACAAAGATCACCCCATGCATCAGCACCAATCCCAAAATTTCGATCACATAACTTTGTTGCTTGCTCCGGACTGACTTTAGGCTCCTCATAATCTCGATTATCAACCTAATCCAGAACCAGCATACAAAAACAGAAATCATTTTTGTATCAATTTACACCACCAAATTGAAGAAAAAATAACAAATGTTAGGTGGCCGTCTCCAGAAATAAATTTAATTTTTAAAATTATTATTGGTTTACCAAGATAAAATCGTTGCCAAGGCCGTGATACTAATTAACAAAGTGTAGGAATCCACTTTCTCTACGATCAAGGAATGAAACTTCGGAAACTTTATCAGGAGCTTGAAAGCTGATTGATGATGATGCGGAAATGCGGAAATTAGGGTTGGAAAGAGTGGTTGGAAACAAGTGAGATGCATGGCGGCGGCTATGTCCATGCATGCTTGCTGCTGCTGCTGCTGCTAAGTTGCGCCTGTCTTCGTACAGTTGATTCGAGAGAGAGAAAATACTACTCCAGAAATTAAACACTCCCATCACCAACCGTGAAATGGGACCAAGGGTTTCTTCAATTACAAGGCATAGCAGCGGTTTGCAAACTCAGTTCATTTGCAGCTACTATAACGTTTGAAAAGATAGATTTTGTTCATTTGTTATTACTGAACTTATATTGATAAAATTAGGTGTTAACGCCAAGATCCTTCAGCACGTCCCAATCACGTAAAACGCGTCCGATCTTGTACAATAAACACGATAATACCAAAAATTTGACGGCTTCGACCGTCGGGGGATAGCTCCGGCGTGAAAGTCAGTACAAGTGATCACAAGATTAACAATGGAGGATAATAATATCTAGTGAGTTGAGAGAGATAAAATATCAGTTACCTTTTCTTTGCATGACATTCTTGCTATCATATGCTCTCCTTCCTGGGTTTACTGTACCACCCCTCCTCATCGACACAATCCCCCACGGTGATCTCAAATTTGATCGCATTTAAAGACCGCCACATCCCATCACTGTTTGCCACCGCCGACCGACTGAATCCCATCCACATTAATGCCTTGCAGACATATCGGTCAACTGTGTTCCTTTTTCATCATTACCGGTCAAAGCTAGATATATATTTATTCATCTGATGGGTCAGCCCACCGATCCGGCCCAATACTTTGAAGACCAAACAAAGATAACACAATAGCTTGGCCCAACAACTTTAGGATCCAATAATAGTAACCCAATGGACTAATCAAATAATTCGGCCCAAACCGATTGACCCAATAAATAAAATATCATGGCCCAACATTGCCCCCCAACCTTTTATTAAACAGATTGTTTAATGAAAGACTACAAAGGCCCATAATGAAGCTTATCGAGGCCTAATCAATAAATCACATGCAGCAATGTAAATTAAAACCGAAAATTCAATTGAGAGGTCCAACCCGGTTAAAACTTAAGGCTTGAATCGGACGCTACCGGTTCAAATTCATCATCATTACTGTAAATTCATCCTTGTGTACCGTGAAACCATCAGTATAAAAAGCAATTTTCCCCAATTTTGACAGTTTTACCTGTCAATTTGAAATTCAGACGACTCTTGCTTTTTCCTTCCCTCTCGAATTCTTCTGTACACCCATTGATTCCGAACAAGGTTCTCCCCTTCGCGTAACTCCGATTACATCTGTTCCACCTAATCCGAGCCCTAGCAAAGAGGCCTCGAGCTCCAACCCTAAGACTGCAACTCCAAGCAAGAAGTCTCTGCCTCCAAAACTCCTTCCTAACCCCTCTGGATTCTTCAAAAACAAAGAACAATACCCTCATGCTAACTGTGACGCCCCCAAAATAGGTATACAACACACATTTTGAGTCGCCAAATACATGGTACAGAAAGAAAACTACAACTTCAATAATACAAATGTCGTGTGAAATACGACAATACATACTGTGAGTTTAAATACAAATTGTGACGCCCCCAAAATAGGTATACAACACCCATTCTGAGTCGCCAAAATACATGGTATAGAAAGCAAACTACAACTTTGACAATACGATGTCGTGGTAGAATCACGACAATACAATCGTGAGTTTGAATACAAATATTGTCTTCTAGACAATATACACACCCAAATAAGTCCTCATTAATTATTCATACACTATTTTACGTAAATAGTGAGGACAAATAAAACATCTTCCTAGAACCATCACTCCATACCCCGACTCCTCCTTGCCATGTTCTCACCTCCTAAGAAGAAAAATGGAACAAAAAGAAAAGGGTGAGCTCAACTAGCCCAAGAAAGAATATTATGACTAAGATAATATACAACAAATTATCGTTAGTCTTCAACAGGAAAATCTAATAGAATACAATAGACAACAAGTTTTAGATCAACAAATGCAATGGAAACAACAATCCATTGAAGAGTCATGTAGAAAAGAATTCTACCGCCTTCTAAGGTTTAAAAGTCCATCATCAATAGTTTATCCCTCGTAATAACAATCAATATACATCTTTAATCATCTTTGCACTACAGCCAAAAAGATATTCATTTAGATCACCAAATTGGTCATGTTCATCTCAACACTGCTCATCTTCGCACTACAGGTGCCAAAGATATTCATCGCTTAATCGTTCATCTTTGCACTACACAGCCAAAGATATTCATTTATATCACCATTTAGGACCGAGGATGATGAAAAACATTTTTAAAGAAACGAATCCAAAGGAAACAAAATGACAAGGATTAAGGATTCGTGATTTGTTTTACCCACGTCCAAAAATACTTGAAAATAATCATATTGGTGTAAAATTTAAGAATGATCAAAACATGGATACAATCAAAGCTAGTATCCGAATAGATATTTTGACAAAAAGAAAAATTTTATTTTTCTATGATAATAGTCAGTATTCGTGAATAAAGTGTCGATATCGTGAATAAAGTCTTTATACGTGAATAAGTAACTCCCGACACAACAAGTTCCAAATTTGATAAAAAGTTCACCAATACTTGGCAGATAATGATATTGAAGAAAAAATATCATTTAAGAAGAAAATAATACCCACTTACACCTCAAAATAACCGCATTTACATCAATTTCTAGATATAGTCTTGATGAGAACCCGCACCGAGATAAAGCAACACTCAAAATATAATCACAAGAATACGCTCGACAATATAGAGAGAGAAAAGAGAAAACTTAGTTTACGTGTGATTTTCAATTCTAACTTAGCCTCTATTTATAGAAAATGCTAGAACGCTTAAAGAAGACTAAAATAATAAAATATATTATTTCTTTACCAATTTCTCTCGCATGCTAGGTTGGAATCAGCCATCTTTGAATAAAATTAGCAGCCATGTGCATATTCCACCAACCAAAAGTGGGTCCCCCATAAATTTAATAAAACCATTTTATTTTTCCAAAACTTCAATACTTAGTGAAAATAGCTCGCTTTATCGAAAAATTCAAAACTCGCGTCTTTCCATGGGAAATTCCATTCTCTACAACTTTGCGAAAAAAAATTTTTCCAAATTCCAAATGAAATTGACCAAAATCCACAAAAGGTCGATTTTACGATCTATAATCAATTTTCTACGTTAATTGTGTCCACCACACACAAAAACATATGTTAAACATTTAATGCCACAAAATACTCTACCTCCTCATATACTCATATATCCCACATTCATTATAAAAATATCACCGCTTAATATATTATTAAAATAATATATTTAAATGAATTATTTTATCAAAAAAAAATTAATCTTCAACAATTGTCACATTAAAAATTTTCTCATCTATATCCACATAAAATAAATATTTTCTTTATCATAATAATCAATAATTACTTATTTAAAATAATATTACGTAATCACAAGATCGCGACAACCGTGCCGCTCCTGTTCAGGAAGAGGCTTTCCAATAAGGATTTCTCCATCTTCATGGCCGCAATTAGGTGACCAAACCTCTCCTTAGGCGTAACTTTCTAGACATTGCCAATAATGTTATCCGATAATATTATTCAAATAATTTGAATTATTGATTTGATAATGGAAAATACTTGTGTAATGACAATTATTGAAACAACGAAAGAATACAAAATATCAACGCAAAGAATTATTGAATCAATAAAATATAATATTGAATAAGAATTCTTGTAATAATTATTGAATTGAAGGCCTTTCTTTACGTAAGGATCAATAATTCAATAATATCGTGCAATACCGCGCGCCATCGCAAGCAACCACGCCAGACATCAGATTTTAACCACCGTGTAACCCAAAGATTATTAATTCAGTAACAATTTACGTCGTTATTTTTTAAAACTCAATCTTTGTCGCTTTCCTTCATCCAACCGCTTTTCCGTTATGGGGCCCACTGATGACTCACTTGGCAGTCAGACGGAGATTCCCGACAAAAAGAATATTCCACGACCAAACGAATATTCCCCGACAATAATGAATATGTTATAACCACTTGCTTATTTTGTAAACTTTGCATATTTCACCCATAACCAAACAATTATATCAAATTAACCCTTATTAATTTAGAATAATGAATAAAGGAAAATTCAATTTTATTTATAATAAGTTGGGGTCTTACAACCTCCCTCCTTATGAAATTTCGTCCTCGAAATTGACGTGCGTGCACTGGTATATCGAAAAAGGTGAGGGTACCTCGCTTTCATCTCCGATTCCAACTCCCATGTCATTTCCTCGATCAGTACATGGTTTCTCCACAAAATCTTAACTTGTGGTATAACCTTCGCATGCGTAAGACATGCTCTTTCCTATCCAAAATCTCAACAGTATCTCCTCGTGGGTTAAATCTTCACTATCTCGTGCAGTTCTAATGCAATAATGTGGTTCGGGTCTTTCACATATTTATGAAGCATAGATATGTGGAATACATTATGAACACGAGACATACTTGGAGGTAACGCGAGTCTATAGGCTATGTTTCCTATTCTGGCCGTTAATCTCAAATGGACCAACAAACCTTGGATTGAGCTTTCCTCTTTTCCCAAATCTTGTAACTCCTTTCCATGGAGCAACACGTAATAATACACGATCTCCAATATTAAACTCCACGTCCTTTTCCGTGAAGATCAAGATAACTCTTTTGTCGATCTTGTGAAGTTTGAATCGTTGTCGAATCATTTGGATCTTTTCGTAGTCATGCGTATTAATTTCGTCCCAACAATGTTAATTCTCCCACCTCATCCCAAAGATATCGGAGAACGACATTTTCGTCCCATACAACGCCTCAAATGGAGCCATGCCTATACTTGCTTGATAAGCTGTTGTTGTAGGAGAATTCCACCATTGGTAGAGTACTTATCCCAACTTCCTTTGAAATCTAGGACACG
This sequence comes from Panax ginseng, assembly GCA_020205605.1. NCBI lineage: Eukaryota > Viridiplantae > Streptophyta > Magnoliopsida > Apiales > Araliaceae > Panax > Panax ginseng. The sequence goes on from CM035144.1 coordinate 127,457,477, forward strand.
AGTCTTAATAGATCTTCAAGGGTTTGAATAGTCCTCTCGATTATCCGTCCGCTTGAGGATGGTATCTTTGGCCAATCAGAAATCCGTGCCGCTTAGCTTTCTGCAAGCTAACCCAAAATCTTGAAGTGAATCTCGTCACGATCCAAAACTATGGATCTTGGCATGCCATGCAATCGTATAATCTCATTCACGTATTATACGAAGCAAGACGTTCAAGGGGATAAGTCTCGCATGACGGTAAAAAATGGGCGGACTTGGTTAATCTATCAACAATAACCCAAATTGCATCTACGCCTTGAGAAACTTTGGGAAGACACAGAACAAAATCCATAGTAATGTGTTCCCATTTCCATTCCTAATCTCAAGTGGTTCAGATGGACCTTTTGGCACTTGATCTTCCGCCTTTACACGCCGACAAAGTTAAACATCTTGAGATAAACTCTGCAATCTCTCTTCATATTGTTCCACCAAAATGTATGTCGAATATCACGATACATTTTGGTACTCCCCAGATGGATTATGAAAACGGGTGTTGTGCAGCCTCCATCATGATTTTATGCTTCAGTCGTAATCGTTAGAACGCAAAGTCTAGAATTGACTCAAGTATTCCTTCCTAATCAATTCTTGCTTCCTAATAGCTCCTTCTTGCACTTTCTTCTTCATACGCGTCACATTTCCCAATTCCGTAGCTTGAGCAAATTTTAACTTTATCGATTAAAGTCGATTCTACTTGTATATTCGCCATCATTATGTGGGTCCTCGAGTCTTTAATTCTACCTCTATCCTTTGCAAGTCATACAAAATGGGCCTTTCGTTGACAATATCGCACTTCGTCTTGCATATGATCTTCACTTAATGCGTCGACCTCTACGCTCGCTTTTTCGGGATGATATCAAATAGTGTGATCGTAATCTTTTATGACTCCGATAGCGTCGTTGCCGCATGTTGAGTTCTTTTTGGGTGAAGAAATATTTGAGGCTTTTATGATCCGTATAAATCTCTACTTTCTCCCCGCATGAGTAGTGTCTCCATATCTTCAACGCGAACACGATCGCGCTAACTCCGCATCACGAGTAGGATAATTCCTCTCATATTCTTTGAGTTGTCGTGAGGCATAAAGGCTATGACTTTCCCATGTTGCATGAGAACACATCCTAACCCCTTGTCGTCAAGCATCATATTGAGATAACAAATCCATTTGAACCAGATGGTATTGTCGTAACAGTGCCGAAATGAGTCTCCTCTCGAGCTCTTGGAAGCTCTTTTCGCATTCCTCGCTCCATAAGAATTTTGCATCCTTCCGAGTCGGGTTAATCGGAGTAGCGATTCGAGAAAATCCTTCCACAAATCTCCGATAATAACCAATTTAAGCCTGAGCTCACAGACTTGATCAAACCGACTTCGGTTGCTCCCAACTTTGTATTGCTTCAATCTTCGTCAATCAACAGATACTCCTTGTTTTGACACCACGTGCCCAGGAATGCTACTTCCTCGCCGAACTCGCATTTCTTCAAATTTTGGCATAAATCTTGTGTTCACGAACTTTTTGTAGTACCAAATTTCAAAATGGTGCTCATGATCTTCACGGCTTTTGAATAGATGAGGATGTCATCAATAAAGACAACAATCAAACCCGATCCAAATATTCCTTAAATACACGGTTCATCATATCCATGAAAGCGGCGGAGCATTAGTCAATCCAAAAGACATGACCAAGAATTCATAATGCCCAGTGATCGAGTCCCTAATGTCGTCTTTGGAATATCCTCGCTTTAATCTTCACCGATGATATCCGAATCGAAGATCGATCTTTGAAAAGAATCATATCCTCAGAATCGGGTCGAACAGTGTCATCAATGCGAGGTAAGCGGATACCTATTCTTGATGGTGACATGGTTCAATTCTCGATAATCAATACAAAAGTCGCATACTCCCGCCTTTCTTCTTTACTTAATAAAATGGAGCACCCCAAGGAGACGTCTTGGACGAATGAAACCAATGTCTAATAATTCCTCAGTAGTTGGACTTTTAACTCCTCAAGTTCAATAGAGCCATTCGATATGGGGTTTTAGAAATAGGCTTTGTACACCCTTGCTTGAAGGTCAATAAAGAATTCAACATCACGTTACGGGGTAGACCGGAAGCTCTTCAGAAATACATCGTGGAATTCTCAACCACGTAAATATTATTCAAATCGACTTGTCTTTATTCAAATCCATAACATGGGCTAAGAAAGCTTGACATCCGCTTTTTAATAAACGAATAGCTTTGTGGCTTGATATGACAAAGGACTGATTTTAGTGGTTTAGTGGTTTGAATTCGTATGACAAAGTTGGTTAGAATATGAAAACTAACAACCTTACGAAAACAATCAATTTTGGCAATGATGAGTGGTTAACCAATCAATTACTAAAATCACATCAAAAGCAAGTATCTTTAAAGAGATAAGATCAATAGGTAATGTGATAGTGCTAACTTGGATCATGCAAGATTTATAAACCAGTAGATGTAATGAAGGTTTCACCCAATCTGGTTTCAACAGATAAATCAAAATCTAATTTCTCCTGAGTCAAGTTTAAACGTTGAGCACAAGCGGGAGATAAAAGAATGGGTAGAACCCAGTATCTAGTAAGGTATAAACTTCGCAAGAATTCAAGATTAGCTTACCCGTGATCACCTCGTTTGGGTTCCTCACGTTTTGTCCATCCGATTAAACGCCTTCTTCCAGAACCGCCGATTTCGACTTATCCCGGATGTACCCTTTGAATCACCACTCCTCATTGAACTTGGTTTCGCGATAAGATACAATCTCGAAAGCGATGTGGCCTTCCTTTCCACGGTTGTAACATACCTTGGATTGTTGTGATGGTTTGGGGTGATATGTCCTCCTTCCGCATTTGTAACATCTAACCGGCGGTCGTTCTCCTCCCCTAGCATTTGTTGTTGGTCTTTGGTCGTGCCGCCATTGATATCTTCCCGTCATTGTTGAATCTTCTCTTTTCGAGTGGTTACCGCCTTTGTCCGTATTCTTTCCTCCTCGCCGGGTTATCATCGCTTCGATGACTACCTCGATTAGGGTCCCCGGTTGAGTATACTCACTATCTCGCTCTAATAACTGAGCCATGTTAACAACATCTGAATACAGAGAAAATTAATGAGAGATAAGGTATTGACGAATCTCTGATTTTAGACCTCTCAAAAACATACGCGTCATTAGTTCCTCATTCTCCACCAAATGAGGTGCAAACCTGGATAATTCTGCGAACCTTGCTTCGTCTTCGAGACACCGTCTATGTTGTTCTCGCTCGAGTCTAATAAACTCTACCTCCTTCATATGACGAATACTTTCTGGAAAGTACTTGTCATTGAACGATTCAAATCTTTCCCAAGACATGTTAAGTGCATCCGGTTGAGTACGCTTCACTGATTCCCACCAATGAATCAGCTTCACCACTTAAACATAAAGGTGGCGAATGGAACCTTCTGTCCTCCGCACCCCAAGACATCGAATATCTTGGTAATTTGCTTGACCCACGTTTACGCTTTCGATCGGATCCGCTTTTCATGGAAATCGTGGTCCCAACTCTTTGAATTGTTTGGTAGCTGACAAACCGCACGTTACTATCATTTCTCCCGTATTTTGTACACGAGTCTCCTCGCCTAATTTTGCATGAATCAGAAAAACTTCTAAACATCCTGTCGTTCATCATTTGCTCGATGGCGTTGTTCACGGGAGGAACATTGCCACGGCCTGTTACGCTCTCTCCTCGTTGGTGAGTATCGGCGTCTCCACGGTCCTCATAAACTCCATTGTTAACGCTTCTCGTGCCCATTCTTAAATCATGCCATAAAAACAAGGGTTAATTAAATAAATTAACATATCACATAATATCCTATATTATTATCGACCAACAAATAAGCTTAGGTAGGACACACTAGCAAGGATTTACTCGTCTCTCCCCTCCTAGTTCTATTCCCGATCTCCGCCAGAGATCATATCCCTAAGCTCGATACCAACCGCGACGCCCCAAAAATAGGTATACAACACCCATTCCGAGTCGCCAAAATACATGGTATAGAAAGCAAACTACAACTTTGATAATCACAGGTATGTCGTGTAGAATACGACAATACAACCCGTGAGTTTGAATACAAATATTGTCTTCTGCATAATATACACACCCAAATAAGTCCTCATTAATTATTCATACACTATTTTACGTAAATAGTGAGGATAGCTAAAACATCTTCCTAGAACTATCACTCCATACCCGACTCGATCCTGCTGTGTTCTCACCTCCCGGAAGAAAATGGAACAAAAAGAAAAGGGTGAGCTCAATTAAGAAAGAAGAATATTATGACTAAGATAATATACAACAAATTATCGTTAGTCTTCAACAGGAAAAATCTAATAGAATACAATAGGCAACAAGTTTTAGATCAACAAATGCAATGAAATAAAAAGCAATCCATTGTAAGAGTCACGTAGAGAAAGAATTCTACCGCCTTCTAAGGTTTAAAAGTCCATCATCAATAGTTTATCCTCGTAATAACAATCAATATACATCTTTAATCATCTTTGCACTACAGCCAAAGATATTCATTCAGATCACCACCAATTGGTCATGTTCATCTCAACACTGCTCATCTTTGCACTACAGGCCAAAGATATTCATTTATATCACCATTTAGACTCGAGGATGATGAAAACATTTTAAAAAAACGAATCCAAAGGAAACAAAATGACAAGGATTAAGGATTAAGGATTCGTACTTTGTTTTACCCATTGTCCAAAAATACTTCAAAAATAATCATATTGGTGTAAAATTCAAGAATGATCAAAACATGGATACAATCAAAGCTAGTATTCGTAATAGATATTTTGGACAAAAAAAACATTTTTATTTTTCGATGAATAGTCTTGTATTCGTGAATAAAGGTCGTGATATCGTGAATAAAGTCATAGTATCGTGAATAAGAACCCCACACAACAAGTTCCAAATTTGATAAAAAGTTCACCAATACTTGACATAACGATATTGAGAGAAAAAAATATCATTTAAGAAGAAAATAATACCCTTTACCTCAAAATAACCTTATTTCCGATCGAATTTCTAGATATAGTCTTGTGAAACCAGATCCGTATAAAGAACACTCAAAATATACTTACAAGAATACGTTCGACAATATAGAGAGAGAAGAGAAAACTTAGTTTACGGTGTGATTTTCAATTCTAACTTAGCCCTCTATTTATAGGAAAATGCTAGAACGCCAAAGGAGACTAAAATAATAAAATATATTATTTCTTTACCAATTTCTCTACGCATGCTAGGTTGGAATCAGCCATCGTTGAATAAAATTAGCAGCCCATGTGCATATTCCACCAACCAAAAGTGGGTCCCCCCATAAATTTAATAAAAACCATTTTATTTTTCCAAAACTTCAATAATTCGTAGAAAATAGCTCGTTTATCAGAAAAATTCGAAACTCGCGACTTTCCATGGGAAATTCCATTCTCTACAACTTTGAAGAAGAAAGTTTTTCCAAATTCCAAATGTAAATTGGCCAAATCCACAAACAAGCGATTTTACGATCTATAATCAATTTTCAATCAAGAATTGTGTCCACCGACACACAAAACATATGTTAAACATTTAATGCCACAAAATACTCTACCTCCTCATATACTGTGATATCCCACATTCATTATAAAAATATCACCGTTAATATATTATTAAAATAATATATTTAAATGAATTATTTTATCGTAAAAAAAAAAGTATTAATCTTCAACAATTGTCACATTAAAATTTTATCCATCTATATCCACATAAAATAAATATTTTCTTTATCATAATAATCAATAATTACTTATTTAAAAATAATATTACGTAATCACAAGATCGACAACCAAAGTTCCTCAGAAAGAGGGGCTTTCCAATAAGGATTTCTCCTTACTATCGCGCAATTAGGTGACCAAACCTCTCCTTAGATGTAACTTTCTAGACATTGCCAATAATGTTATCGATAATATTATTCAAATAATATGAATTATTGATTTGATAATGGAAAATACCGTGTAATGACAATTATTGAAACAACAAAGAATACAAAATATCAACGCAAAGAATTATTGAATCAATAAAATATAATATCAATAAGAATTCATCTACTGTAATAATTATTGAGTAAAGGCCTTCTTACGTAAGGATCAATAATTCAATAATAATCAGCAATACCGCAGGTACCATCTTATTGGCAACCACGCCAGACATCGTATTTTAACCACCGTGTAACCCAACAAAGGTTAATTCAGAATAATTTACGTCATTATTTATAAAACTCAATCTTTGTCGCTTTCCTTCATCCAACCGCTTTTTTCCGTTATGGGCCCACCAATGATCGCTACTACGTCAGATTTGAGATTCCCGACAAAAAAGAATATTCCACGACCAAACTAAATATTCCCGACAATAATGAATATGTTATAACCACTTGCTTATTTTGTAAACTTTGCATATTTCACCCATAACCAAAGAATTATATCAAATTAACCCTTATTAATTTAGAATAATGAATAAAGGAAAATTCAATTTTATTTATAATAAGTTGGGGTTTTACACAAATATTGTCTTCTGCATAATATCCACACGCAAATAAGTCCTCATTACAATTATTCAAACACTATTTTATAGAAATAACAGGATCATAAAACATCTTCCTAGAACCATCACTCCATACCCCGACTCGATCCTCACTATGTTCTCACTTCCGAGAAGAAAATGAAACAAAAGGAAAAGGGTGAGCTCAACTAGCCCAAAGAAAGAATATTATGACTAAGATAATATACAACAAATTATTGTTAGTCTTCAACAGGAAAAGTCCGATAAAATATAATGTATAACAACAAGTTTTAGATCAACAAATGCAATGAAAACAATGATCCATTAGAAGAGTCACGTAGAGAAAGAATTCTACCGCCTTCTAAGGTTTAAAAAGTCCATCATCAATATTTTATCCATGTAACAACAATCAATATTCATCTTTAATCATCTTTGCACTACGTGCCAAAGATATTCATTTGTATCACCAAATTGGTCATGTTCATCTCAACACCGCTCATCTTTACACTACGCCCAAAGAGATTCATCAGTTTAATCATTCATCTTTGCACTACAGCCAAAAATATTCATCAAGTATCACCATTAAGGACCCAGGATGATGAAAAACATTTTAGAGAATCTAATCTAGTAAGATGGAAGGACAAATATTAGGGATTCAGTATTTCGGTTTATCCAAATTCAATAATACTCCATAATAACCAAGTGTGAAGTAGAATTCGCAAATAAAGATCAAAACATGGATACAATCAAAGATAGTAACCATAAAAGACATCTGGAAGAAAAGAGAAAATTTCATTTTTTCGGTGAATAATCTCAGATTTGTGAATAATTAAGTCGATACGTGAATAAGACCGTATCGTGAATAAGAACCCCCGACACAAAAAAGATAGAAATTTCATAAAAAATATCTTCACGCTCGTGAATAGTACTTTCGTGAATAGTAACTCGTGAATAAGAACCCATGAATAAGTAACTCCATACATGAAAAAGTTTCAAATTTGATAAGAAGTTCAACCAATATTTTGGCATAATGATATTGAAGAAAATAATATCATTTCATGAAAGAAATAACATTATTTACCTCAAAAATAACCGTATTTCCATCGAATTTCGGTATAAAGGTCATCGAAAACTCAAATCAGATAAAGAACACTCAAAGTATACTCACAAGAATACGCTCGATAATATAGAGAGAGAAAGAGAGAAAACTTTGTTTCTGGTGTGATTTTCAATTCTAACTTAGCCCTCTATTTATAGGAAAATGTTAGAACGCCAAAGGAGACTAAATTAATAAAATAATAATATTCTTTCTTAATTTCCTTAGCAGCCTTCTTTGGTCAAGAACATCAGCCACCCATATGCCAACAACCACAAAAATATTTTTCTTAAATAAAATAAATAAATTTTCTAAAAATCAATTATTTCGGAACTCCGGAACTTCAATAATTCACAATAAATAGCCCTTTTATCAGAAAATTCAAATCTCGCGACTTTTTATAGGAATTTCAATTCTCTACAACTTTACAGAAGAAAAGTTTTTCCAAATTCCAAACAGAAATTGACCAAAATCCATAAATGGGCAATTTTACAGTTTATAATTAATTTTCGGTCAAGAATTGTGTCCACCGACACACAAAATATGTGTTAAACCTTTAATGCCACAAAAATACTCTTCCTCCTCATATACTCATATATCCCACATTCATTGTAAAAATATCACCGTTAATATATTATTAAAATAATATATTTAAATGAATTATTTTATCGTAAAAAAGATAAAATATTAATTTTCAACAATTGTCACATTAAAAATTTTCTCCATCTATATCCACATAAAATGAATATTTTCTTTATCATAATAATCAATAATTAATTATTCAAAATAATATTACGTAATCACAAAGATCGATAACCAGCCGCTTCCGGATAGGGGGGCTTTCCAATAAGGATTTCTCCTTCTTGGCGCTGCAATTAGGTGACCAAACCTCTCCTTGATGTAACTTTTTAGACATTGCCAATAATGTTATCCGATAATATTATTCAAATAATATGAATTATTGATCCGATAATGGAAAATATTGTGCAAAGGACAATTATTGATATAATAATAATATAAATATCAACGCAAAGAATTATTGAATCAATAAAATAATGAATAAGAATTATCGTAACAATTATCGAGTAGTGCCTTCTTACGCATTTAATCAATAATTCAACAATACTTTGGTAATACTGCAGGTACTACTACGCAACCACGATATATTCTCAGATTTTAACCACCGGGTAACCCAATAATGTTAATCTGTAATAATTTATGCCGTTATTTATAAAACTCAATCTTTGTCGCTTTCCTTCATCCAACCATTTTTCGTTATGGGGCCCATAAATGATCATACTACCGTCATTTGGAGATTCCCTTCGACAAAAAGAATATTCCACGACCAAACGAATATTCCCCGACAATAATGAATATTTTATAACCACTTGCTTATTTTGGAAACTTTGCACATTTCACCCATAACCAAAGCATTATATCAAATTAACCCTTATTAATTTAGAATAATGAATAGAGGAAAATTTAATTTATTTATAATAAGTTGGGGTCTTACACTAACACCCCTTCATCTGTTTCTGAGATTGAGTTGCGCAAGATTAGGACTCGTTACCAGATCCCCGATACACACTTGGTAAGAGCACCTAAACCTGACAAGCGAATGTATCAGCGTCCAGAGGGTTGGACGGCCATTCCGATGACTGCTCGAAAAGGGGGTTCGATTCCCTCTTCATATTTTCCTCGTTACCCTCCTAAGGTTCATCGGTGTTGGATTCGCTCAATTAGTTTCGAATTTTTTTTTTTCATAAAATGAGTAAAGTTTCATAAAATATAGATTCAAAATAATTAAAGTGCTTTTAAATTCAATTAATGTGTACTTAATTTTTTTTAACAGAATGACAATTCTTAATATTAGAAATTTGAAAAACAAAAACTAAAAATAGAAATTAAATAAAAAAATAGTAAAAGATAAATTAAAAAATTGATTCAATTTTTTTAAAAAAATTAATAAGTTTTATAAATAAATATTATTTTCGTGGAAAAAAATTGAAAAAGCTGTCATATTTTTTAAAAATGAGTAAAATTTTATAAAATATAGATTCAAAAATAAACTTTATTTTAAAAAAATAGAAATTTTTAAAAAATTAAAATCAAGATGGTTTCATAAAACTTTAATTTTTTGAATCTATATTTATGAAAAAAACTAAAGTTTCTAATATTTTTATTGAAAATAATAATTATTTTTAAAAATATTTAAAATAATCAAATTTTAATTAGTTTAATGGGATAATTTGAAAATTTAAAAATTTAATGGTGTAATTAGTAAAACGTTGCAACTATAGTGATAATTTATTAGTTTTGTCGATAAAAAATTAACGTCCGTTTATTTTTTTTTTAAAGGAATGACCTAATTTCAAAATAATAATTAGTTTAGTGGGGTAATTTAAAAAATTAAAAGTTTAATTATGTAATCAGTAAGAACTGCCAACTACAGTGAGTATTTCATTATTTTGCCAAAAAAATTTTAAATATGTTCTTACTTATTTATTTATATTTGAGCTAAAATAAAGTTATTTAAAAAGTATTATTAAACATACATTTATTTTATGGCTTAAATATAAATTACTACCTTGAACTATTCACTTTTTATTCATTTCAGTGATCGACCTTTTAAACTTTTTGCACTAATTTTCCATGTCATAATGTCAAATCATCAATGTATGACGTGTCATGTTCAATTGGATTGAAGCGAAAAAAAATTAAGAGTCCAATTATCTGATTGAAAAAATTAAAAGGTTGATCGCCAAAATAAAAAAAAATGTAATTTCTATTTAAATCTTATTTTATCCAATCACATGGTCCAAATTCATTTTTTGTTATTTTGTTGGACAAACACAAGCCCAAATTAAATTAGTTAGATTTTTAAATATAAGAAAAAAAAAGATAATTATTGTTGAGGAAGAACATGAAATATTGTTTAAAATGAAAATATTTATTGTGGAGAATAAGGATTATTTGAGCCCAATTTTTTCTCTCATTCACAAATTTTTCCATCCAACCCCACGTGAGTAACTCATACTATCAATGTAGGATATGACGAGCGTCATTAACTTTGGAAGGAAACTTAAGATCAATTAAGCTTGGGATTCATGTATGGGGGCGGGGGGGCGGGATGACAATAACAGTGTTTCACCACTTTCTATGCGTTGTGTTTTAGATAGAAAACATATACTACTATATAAAGATGCTACCTAGCGTTGAGCTCCGACGTTAAAATATCCTGCGTTTGTACATCACAACAAAATTAACAAAACATAAGTCATGTAACCGAACATGCACCAAATATTTAATACTTTTTGATTATTTATAAAACTATTTTACAAATATTTAATTTAATTAATTTTAAAATTTAATAATTTCTAAATTAATTCAAAAGGTTAAAATAACACTCTTTTCCTCACCGATTGGTATCTCCTATCATTAAAAGTGTTTGATAAAAACTAAACTAATCTGAATTTGAATGAGCTGAATCTAAATGAATTTTTTTTTTTATTAATTGACATGTCTAAAACATCTGAATAACACATTTTTATTATTTTACCTTTCTAAAAAAATTCAACGATTCAACTATATTTTTTTTTCAAAATAAACACACTTAATGACTAACCGATTAAACCATTCAGAACTAAACAGAACTAAACAAACAGGCCCTTAGTCCTCGAATTTTATTTTTTCTTCTTTTTGTTGCATAAGTTTTTTTTCCTCTAGCGGTCACGTGTGGTCTTAGTTCTCTGCGCGTGCCCAAAAGCAATCCGAGTATTTTTCTTTGCTTTCTCAACAACTAGCTTTTTCCTAGCAGATTGATACACTGAAAACATCTTTGAAACTTATAAAACTCCATGAAAAAATTAAATATAAATATTTAATAAAGTTTTTTAATTAAAACATTTTAGTTCTTGATAATTTAAAAATAACAAATAAAAATATACTTATTAAGATAGTTTTTTTATCACTTTTTTTTTCCGCTTTCAATTTGGTTCCAAGTTCCTAAAGTACCCATGTGTTCTAAAATATTATCCTTGCACATCATGAATCTAATTTTATCTCAGACATCTAACCTGACAAGCAACCATATCACAAAAAAAATGGTAACAAAAGGTAAAACTGCATTACCAGAAGCATATGGTGGATATAAATATTAACCACCACAAAATTGTAAACCAAATGTTAAATATTAGAACAAAAAGCTAGCAAAAAACCTTACAACTGGAATCCTGATTTCTGTAACCAACTTAGATTATCCCAATCTTGTTTGCCACATCCAAAGCATCATAGTCAGGTGTCAACCTAACATAGGCTTTCTTTGTCCCATCAGGCCTAATAAAATATAACACATGGTTTAGCAATGGTTGCAACATAATGTTAATGAAGAATATTGAACCAAGTGTATATTTTTTACACAGTAGCTATCAAACCTATAAAATTTACATGCAGGGTTTGATCACAACACTCTGTATCTGAGTTCAACATGAGGTCTAAGAAACAAGAATGTTGCCAAAAATGGGTGCAGAGTGTGATGCTACACCCTATTCAGTATTCACATCCTTGAGGAATTCCACAAGCAATCTAAAAACATTTAACGTAAACCATGCTATGTTCACCAAAAATACCCATAATAAAAAATAAAATATCACTCGGAAATGTTAATTTCTACTCCCACTGTTTCAAAATATTAGATTATTATTGACTTTTTAAAAATAAACTTTGAGACATTTTCAGACTTAAAATTGACATTGTTTCTTCCAATTGTAGTCAATATAATTATGAATATAGTAACCTATCTAAAATGTACTATTAATTAATTATAACGGCAACTGTTTCGTCACTTTTAATGAATCTTTTCAATTTTGAGTCTAAAAATGTTACAAACTGACTTTCAAAAGCCAATAATGATCCTATACTTTGGACCACATGACTAAGTGTGCATGATGGTTGTGTACCAAAGTACCAACAATTCAACTTCAGCTCAACAGCAAAACTATCATGCAAACAACAGACAAAAAGGTTTTCCTTTTTTACTTTTCCCCTTGTTGTTTACCTTTTTAATTTGTATGATACCTTAACAGTCGTTTCATATATATGCCATGTGAATTTATAACGTGAAACTGTATGACCAATGCAGTGAAAACGCATGAGTTTCCTTTAGTTAGCAAAAAGGCAATTGTGTCATGTGTATTGCAAAGTAAAAAAGGAACTCTTCATGGAAATTATAACAAAAAAACAGACAAGAATGCAAAGCAAGCTCAAGCTATAGGCAAAATCACAAACTAGACAACTTACCTGATTAATGTATTAACTTTCTTGGTCTGAATGTCATACATCTTCTTAACAGCATCCTTTATCTTCTTCTTGTCAGCACGGATGTCAACAATGAAAACAAGAGTGTTGTTGTCTTCAATCTTTTTCATTGCTGATTCAGTGGTGAGGGGATATTTAAGAATCTGGTACTGATCAAGCTTGTTCCTTGGGGTTGCGCTGATGCGAGGATACTTTGGTTTCCGTTCCTTCGTCAATGTCTTTGGCCGATGAAATGTGACCTTGGTACGTATCTTCTTGGCCTTCTTAACTTTTGTGGAGCCAGATTTCACGGCCTTGGCGGCCTTCAAGGCCTGGGCCTTTGCATCAGACTTCTTTGAAGGGTCCGCTGCATACAGGAAAGGGCGAGAAATAAAGAAATAGCAGGTGAATCAGATCAATTTTGTTTAAAGTTGTCTTTTTCTTAATAAACAATAACAATGTCAAATAGTTTTCCATAACTAGACTGAAAGGATTGCATAATATACAATCATTGATACTACTTCCGTTCTTAAAAGATTGTCGTTTAAGGTTTTGGCACATGAATTCATAAAGTGTCATTTACCGAGTAAAAGTTATTTGAAATTCCATCACTACCCTTTATGAGAAGTTGAAAACTGTTAATACAAGGGAGATGCTTTTTGGGACAATGAGAGATGATAGGGGTAATATAGGAAAGTAAATAATTTATTCTCCTCGAAAATTGTAAACGACAAACTTTTTGGAACAAATTTTTTCTTCTAAAACAACAATCTTTTAGGAACGGAGGGAGTACTAGAATAGTAATACCACCATCTCCGTCGCCAACCAGGAAGTTTCCCTTCTGCTGACACAATATAAAAGTAAACAAATGGACCAAATCCAAGACAACCATATACCCAAACATTCAAATGATATGGTATGGCTTCAGAAATGCATCTATAATCCATCACATGAAATTTTGTGATCATTTACAATCAGGACATGGATACCAGTATAGCATGAAATTTCAAGCCAAGAATCGTCTTTTATTCCAAACTTCACCTCAACACAAACTATCCCAAATCCTTAGCTACTATTGCTAATCAGTATATGAATTATTTCAGACCAACTCTAACCTTTCAGATTATTTCTTCAAATGTAGTTCGTAATTTGCATAAGCTTTTTTGATAAGCCTAATTACCATTAGTTTTCTACCACGTCACCTTATTTCTCTACAATGGAATTTGGGTTCCTTAAATCTATGAAAAACTATCTAGTGTATTTACTTTTCCAACAAAACCAACAAAGAAATAAACTATCTGACACTTTCTTCTCCACCCTTCAAAGATTCCAGCTTAACTTAATGACCATATCCATAAGAAAGCCTTACTATGTCCATCAGATTAATCTTCCTGTTATTTAATGGGTCCTCTTCCCAGTTCAATATTTAACAAAACCCATGTTTGTTTTATGTAACACTAAATCGTACGGATCTTCCTGGAAATTTTTCAATCGAATTCTTAGGAAATACCTGATAACATTATCATGCTCTGATACATGTAGAGGTATGTTTCAGCACATACAAAAAACAAAAGAAATCAACTTTTTCTAAGAGAAAAACTTGATATTGATACCTGGATCAAAATGGATCCCGACAATAATAAAAATACTAATATTGTCCTACAGATCTTCGAGGAAAATTTTCAATCAAATTCTAAGGAACTACCTGATAAAATTATCATGCTCTGATACTTGTAGAGGTATGTTTCAGCACATACAAAAACAATCTACTTTAATTTCTATTTTCCCAAAATATAGGATTCACCAATTACATTGATATATACCGCAACTACAAACCCCTTAACTAGAAAACATACAGATAAGTTCTGATAATTTTCATCAATGATATATGTTTTAAAGCATAATTCGTACAATAATAATGAGGAAATGAAAAGCTACAAATATGGTAAGGCTAATTCACATACCTTTCGCTGGAGCCATTTTTTGAGCAGAGAAAGCTTAAAAACCCTAACAAAATCAGCCACTTACCTAGAAAAATTTATCAAAACAAAAACATGAGATGATTAAGATTGTGCGGGAAACAATGAAAACTAAATGTGATGCAGGTTACATAGAGAGGGAGTTGTGAGAGAGAACCTGCAAAACTGCCGTTCTAGGGTTTAGTGGAGGAAGAAGAGAAGCGGAGAATATATACCCAGATATCCACTTGCTTGTCACGTGCGAAGCTTTATTATTTTCCTTTTCTTTTTCATTCCATAAAATGTATATGTATTTTGATTATTCCAATTTTGACGACAAGTATTAGTTGCATTGCATATTACTAGTAGTAAATTGGTTTATCGTTTTGTGTTTTTGACTTCTTAAATTACTCTCAATTTATGTTTTTCTCGTATAATCGTTCGGTTCTATATTATTTGAAAGTCTACATAAAAAATTAAAATAATTTTTTAAATTTTAATCAATGATGAAATTAATTAAAGTTAAAAATAAGAATGGGAGAATTTAAGTTATAATTAAACTTTATTTTTTAGCTATTGTTTAAAAGACTAATTTATCCTTAGTAAATAGAATATTGTCTCCATGAAAATTAAAAAAAAGTTGCCTTCCTTAAGAAAATTAAACAAAATAAAACCTATTATATGAAGTTTTAAAATAACACTCATAATATATATATATATATATATATATATATATATATATATACATATATTTATATATATTCCATTAATTCATTCCTACTAAAAAACATTTTCATTCCCAAATTCAACCTAGTTTATTTAGTCAATATCAACATGTATACATTTCTTTCTCCATTTGCACAATATATCAATAACACTGATGTTTTTATATGTATTTTTTATATTTTTATATGATTTTCTCTCACATAAGCATGTAGTGGGTCTCATTTTCACGTAAAAAATATCAAAATACATACTAAAAATGAGTTTACTCAAACTAACTAAGTTAATAAATTATTTATTATTGATCTTACATTAATAAATTATTCATTAAATTTTTATTTTTCATTTTATTCAATTTTCTTTTTCCCTTTCTTATTAAGTAGCAAAACCCAAATCAAATTTAAAAAATTTATTAATTGATATGTAACTTCACAATTTTAATAATATAAATTAAATAAAAAAATATTTAATTATTTTCATTTTTTAATTCATGTAAGTGCATATTTTTCTCTATACTACTTATACATATTCATTGCAAAAAAAATTATATATAATTAATATTATTTATTAACATACTCACGAACATGTTATATATATATATATATATATATATATATATATATATATATTTGATAAAAGATATAAGTACTCTTTCACTATTCTTAATCCATTTATTTATGTAAAATTAATTTGTTATCGCGATATAGCTTAGTACCACCACTTTATGCGTAAGATGAAATTCTACAAAAATAATTAATATAAATTCTTTACTTTTTTTTAATACTTAGGAGTTTAATTTCTTAAATTTTTAAGAAATGTAATTGATATATAGCTTATAAAAATACCTCAAAAATTTTGATATTTAATATAACATAATACAAATAAAATATTTTTAAAATTACTTTAGAAACTAACCCGTGGCTCGCACTATCGTAAACCTACCTGTTTAACATTAAGGTCCAAACAAATAATTTCAAAAAGTGTATTTTTAAAAGTAAAATAAAATAAACAACAATCATACCTGTAAACTTAAGCTGTAATAATTATTATGTGTAATAGGTTTAAGGGCAAACGAGTCAATCAATAAATGAATTTAGTCAATTTTTCACAATCAGACGCACAACGACCAATGTAGGGTGGAGTGGGTATGTAAAAATTGATAATTTGCATAAAGTTTGTAAGCAATCAACAAAAGTTACTGTATGTTAATCTTACAGACAATTTGATTTTATGACTGTTGAAATCATCATGTTATAATAATAATATATACTTCAATTTAAGAGTTAAGTAAATAATTATTTTACATGTTATAATAACAATAGTATACAATCGAGCGACTCAAATATCAAAGTTTCAACATTCTAACCGCCTTAAATTAATTTAGACTTTAACATCTAATAATCTAAAATTATTTGGGACTTCAACATCCGACACTCAAAAATTTAAACCCACAGTTACATCTGTCAAACGGGCCCGGCCAAAACGGGTCGGATTTTGGTGAACCGAAAAATGTAAGACCCAAAGCTTGCGGGCCGAGAGTGTTTTATGACTATTTTTAATATTTTTTTTGGCTTTCAACGGATCGGAACTTTTAATCTGACCGGCCAAAAAGGCACTGGTTTACGTGGATTAAAAAAATGCGTTAAAATTTTTTTTGATTTGAGCCACCCGACCCACCCATGAGCTTTGGGGTCTGCTTACCAAGTCATGTGAGCCACATTCATCATCTCACTCTCTCACTCCAACGAATTTTTAATTGTCAAGTTACTATTTAAAAAGTTATAATCAATAAAAGGCTTATAAATAATAAAAAAATAAATCTTGAAATGTAGTTAAACTTAATTTAAATTTATAAGAATTTGACTATTTAAATTGGATACTCTTTATTTATTCATTGAAATTTGTCTATAAATTTTTTTATTTAAATGCTTCATTTTTGTGTCTTCGTGATTTTATTTTTTTAATTTTTTTTTGAATTATACAATATTTGAGGCTATCGCTAGTATATATATATATATATATATATATATATATATATATATGTATATTTATACATTTTTTGCATGATATTTGCATTCATAAGTTAAAAACTAAAACCCATACTAATATAGACGCATAATCTATTTTATTTTTATTTTAAAATACGTTTGTGTAGTAATTGAGTAGATAAACAGACAATGTACATTACTTGGCTTTCTTTGTTCTTGATATACTACTAGTATTAATTTACATATTAAAAGGTCCAACCAACATCTTGGGTCTCTCCGATCTTACTGAGATTCATAGAAATTGGATAATCTATAATCTTAACTAGGATTAGAAGAGTAACCTCATCGGCTCATAGTTGCCTCCTCTTTTTCGTCTCTCACTTTCTTGCTTCAAATTTCGTTTTATGTCCCCAAGTTGCCAACTCGTTCAAATGATATAGGTTAAACATTTTGAATTGTGGTATGGCCGATTAAAAATTTGTACATATAAATGGAGACTCAAACAATCATAGAATTTCCGAACAAAAACATGGATAAACGACCCAGGAAGCGACCTCGATTAACGTGGGACATGCCCCCTCCAGCACCTCCTCTCAAGGTCTAATCTCCTCATCTCTATCCATCTCCTGTCCACATTCATATTGTATGTTGCTTACTCTTTGCTATAATTTGTTCAAAATTTGTTTCAATTAGTTTAATTTTACTGTTGTTTTCAATTTAGATTATACTTCTGTCTTTCATTTTCTGAAACCGCAACTTTGGGAGGGTGTCTATAAATACAATATATAAATCAATTTCATAATCAACATCAATTACAATATCAGATCATAGAACACAAATTCACACAGGTAGTGAGAAACCAGGGACCATTAACTCATTGGCATACTTGTACTTCTATATATCTTGATTTTTTTAATTTTTATGTATTGTGAATCAGAAATTAAATAGATTTTATGTACTTTGATATCGGAAGTAGGAACCTGCACTATATAGATCTTGCTTTATTTTACTTATTCTTAATTTTTTTTCCAAATAATTTAGCTGAAGTAATCTATGAGTTTTTAGTTTCATTTTTGTACTTTATATGCTCTTTTGGTCATTAATATTGCATACTAATTTGTTGTTTTCAAAACTTAGCATATGGCTATCAATTGAAATTTCCCCTCATTGATTAGAACATTATTTTAGCTATCAATAAAAATCTTTCTGTTCAGAGGACGTTTTATAAATTCTGTAGCTCCTGAAATGTTTTCTTATTTATTGGGTTTCAAATAATTCACTCCTTACGACCTCCCATGGATGTGACAATTACCACATATTTCTTAAGTGGATGTTAGGCAGAAGAAAAAAAACTCGAATGGAAAAGCAACATGGCACCTATTAAGGAGCATTAATTAGCCTTACTTTCCAAAGTGTCCATCCAGTTAATTCCAATTAGGTTAATTTGAAATCATGTGTATAAATGATTTTATCTGCCTTTCATTTCGTCCCTCTTATCATTTTAGGGTTTATAAACTATTTCAAGTAAAGAGGTTACCTAGTTCTTGACCTGGTTAGATAGTTTTTTTCTTTCTTTACTATTACTGAGAATTCTCACATAGTCACATGTTGGGTTCTTTATCATTTTTTTCTTTTGACAAGTACATGTTGGGTTCTGTTAATCATTTAATTTGTCCCCACACTTTCTTTTTGGAACTTTGACAAAAGTTGGTCTGCTTGTCACCAGTCAGGCTGAAGTATCCGTATTCCATGTAAAATGTTTGCTTTGGTTCTGGCTGGTAAATTCCCTGTCCCCAGTTACTAAGTGTGTATCTCTATCAACTACGGAAATATTCTTGCTTGCGTTTTTTTTAGATTGATACTCAAGAGGATAACTGTTTCTCAGACATATTCATTTGTCATTCAGGTCCTTCCAGCACTATATGGTGGGCAGGAGTTTACCAGTGGGGTTGTCCCAAATTATTCTTTTTCTTCAATATATTACAAGGGTTTGGCCTGCAATGGATCGCCTCCTTGGAGACCAGATGATAAAGATGGTCATTACATTTATTCAATAGGAGAGAATTTGACTCCTCGTTGTAAGCACACTCATACTTGACCTACTGGTAAAATCTGTTTCAATTGTAGTGGTCTTTATATTGTAGTATTTGTGATGTTTTATATTACCATGATGTTGAGTTAGTGTTTTTACATTAAAATATTCTTCTTGTAGTTAATTATGAGCATGGTTTAATCTAAGTGCCAAATTCGGAGTGTGGATGTGGATGTGGGTGCGAGTGTAAGTACTGGTACGAAAGTACAAGATTAATGAAGTTTAAAAAACATAACTATCAAAGCGTCTTGAAAGTTGAAAGCTTTGTCAATTATTTAGTACATTATTGGTTAAGAAAAATGTGTGTTCAACTGTTGTAGTTATATTCTTATATTTAGTTTCCCCCAACAAACACAGGAGAATAGTGTCACTTCTTATAGGGTGCATGGACTCTATTTCAATTGTTATGTATGCCATATTTTTTTTTTCCCACTTCTTATATGGTAGGTGGCCTGGCCTACTTGTTCCCTCTATGCTTGTATTCTCTTTTCGTCTAATAAAATTTCTCCTTGTCCAAAAAAAGGCAACGCCTTCAACCAAATTTGTGAAGGTATTTTATGGGTCCACATCATAGTAAGAGAGAAAACAGGGTTGTCCTTGTTTAATACAGCACTGTAGGTCTACAGGATTAATTTACTTCTGTATAGTAATGCATCGTAAACTCTGCTATATTGTCAATTTTGTCACTCTTTTTCTTCCCTCTTCTTTTAAATATAAAAACTGCTACAATTTTTACATAAACATATGTTCTATACCGTAGCCATGTCTGTAGTAGCATTCTTCTTTAATTCGCAGTTGATGGTGCTAATAGTTCCTTCTCTCGTTTCTGCAGACAGAATTTTGAGCAAGATGGGTGAAGGTTAGTTGTTTTTTTCAAAATGGATTTAGAGTTATTAACCTTTTAATTTGAGGTGGCTCAAATATGTTCCTTTCTTTGTTCTTTCTTACTTGGGAAAAATAATTGCAGGGACTTTTGGGCAAGTTTTAGAATGTTTGGACAATGAAAAGAAAGAGATCGTGGCAATAAAAATTGTTCGCTCAATACGCAAGTATCGCGAAGCTGCTCTGATTGAAATTGATGTCCTACAGAAGCTTTACAGGCATGATGTTGGTGGCAAGCGGTAAGCATCTTCTTTCTTTTCAACTTCCACATTCAATGTAGATAAAAGTGATTTTTGGTATAAGTGCTTTCATTCTTTGCAGTTGTGTGCAAATACGGAATTGGTTTGACTATCGTAATCATATATGTATTGTAAGTATTTGTTGATACGCATGGTTTAATTAATTTAAAAAGGGCATTGATATTCCTTCATGCCTGAATATTCTGTGAGTTAAAAACTTGGGATGGATTTAAATGGTGTTAACAGGTTTTTGAGAAGCTTGGTCCAAGCTTATACGATTTTCTCCGGAAAAACAACTATTGTTCATTTCCCATTGACCTTGTTCGGGAGTTTGGCAGACAACTTTTGGAATCTGTAGCATGTGTGTAGACAAATCTTGCACCACTTTACTTTATATTGCTGTATCTTGATGCTGTAATTGCTCTATATAAAAGTTGCGATGTGGGCGTGAATTGTCTGCTTGTTATATTTGTATATTTGACTTAATACCAGTTTGGCCTCACTAAGTAATTTTTTTTGTTACACATGCATGGAGTGATGATAACTATCAGTCTGATTCTGGTTTCTCATTTATTTGTTTGCTTGTTCTTGCAGTTATGCATGATCTTCGCCTGATTCACACTGATTTGAAGCCTGAAAATATTCTTCTTGTTTCCTCGGAGTATATTAAAGTTCCCGATTATAAGGTATTACTTTATGTAGAATGATATTGTGGTTTCTATAGATGGTTTTCTCATTGCACAAACTGTTTGTACATGTATGCCTATTACCTAAACAGGTCTACATAGGGTTGAATTAAATATTCAATATTTAATCAACTGCATTTGTTCCGACTTCTTTGTTGGTATAAAAAGTATAGTAGGTTAATCTATGCTAAATTATGTTATATGGCTCAAAATTTTTTTTAGTAATTGTTCATCAAATGCATACTACCAGGAAAATTCTTTTTAAGCCTGATAAAATTGTAACTTATGGCTGATATTTTACTTCATTCCTGCAATCAAGTTTCTATTGCGATCCACAAAAGAAGGTTCCTCTTTCAAGAATCTGCCAAAAACAAGCTCGATTAAGCTTATTGACTTTGGGAGTACTACATTTGAGCATCAAGATCACAGCTATGTAGTGTCAACGCGTCATTACCGTGCACCGGAAGTTATTTTGGGTAATTCTTGTCTCTTGTCACATTTTATTGTCAGTATTTTTATCTTTAGTTTCAAGGCTTGTTAGTTTAGCTCTGACCCTGATTGATTTGATTATCTGGATCTTTTAGAGGTAAAGATCCGATTCCACTCGGTTTTAGATCGATCTGATACTATAATGAATTTATGCAATAGCATAAAACTGTACATCTCGAACTTAAAAAGTTTATTTATCATTTCGTTTGTGTTGAAGATAAAATAATTCCGTGCTACGGTTGGTTTGAGTCTTTTATTTTTAAGATTATGTTATGTAACAACTTGCAAGTCGTGATATATGACTTCCACACTTGAGGGGGAGTGTTAGAATATTATTCTAGAATCATGAGCATTTAAAGGATATTATTATTAGAACACCAAGTATGCATGGTGCCTACACATACTTACTTACTTGGCCACTACTCAACTAGTAGTTTATATATAAGGCTTTAGTACTCTTTGTAATAATATAACAACAATATTCAATACATCTATTTTATCTCGGTTTGAGTATTTAAATTAATAAAAAAAATCCAGGACAAGTTTTCAAATTTTCCCTAAATTTTTTGTTGTGAATTGCAAGTTAAGAACAGTTTAGTTAACATAAGTATTTGTAGAACTCAACCTATCAAAATGCAAATGTAACTGTATAACTCAAAATTGAATTATTTCATTTCATAAATTATTTTTCTTGGATCAAAATTGCCTGATAGGAGATGACATCCAATTATATGTAGCTCTATAGGGTTTGGACGTTTGGTTCAAACAACCACGATTTTGGTATGAACCAGGCAGCTTACAGGCCTAGTCAACAAGGTTCTATGAGTTAAATTACTTTTTGTTGTTTGCAGGTCTTGGGTGGAACTATCCTTGTGATATGTGGAGTGTTGGTTGCATACTAGTTGAACTTTGCTCTGTAAGTCTGAGTTGAATGTGCTTATCTACTTCACTTTTCCTTTTTGTTCTCTTTCTATTTTATGGTTGGACTCTAAGTGATTCACAGTCTGTACAAAAATGTTCTTATGGTCAATCCTATCGCTTTCTTTTTTAAAGTTCAATAGTAAGTTCACTTTCCAGTGGGGATGTTGCTGAAAAGACAAGAATACTCTGAGAGAAGCCTTTCCTCTCGAGTTGTTAATTTAGTCTTAGCAATTTTTTTTTTGTGTCTTGTTGCTCTAAACAGCTACTTGATATCAGCTAGAGTGGTATTTATTGAAGGAAACAACGTGATGGTTCATTTATACGTTTATGTTAATTTGTTTTTTGATAAGTTATGATTCCTTTACTGATTAACTATTCATTTGTTTGTTGAGTCTCAAATTTATTAAAATTAGCTACTTATAGGAAAACAGTCTTTTCATGGAATTAAATTTACTAATTTGGAATTACCCTCTTCAGTCTCATCCACACTCTATCTCTCTCTAAATAAAGTTGCTACCATGGAGCCATTCTTTCTTTGAAGTTCTTAATGATATATCCTTGCAAAACTGACTGGAGATTATGTACATTAAGCTTTGAATATTTTTCATTTTCCTTTAATGAAGTTTGGGTTTATGGCTCATCAATTTAAATTTTGTTCATGGACAGGGAGAGGCCCTTTTCCAAACACATGAGAATTTGGAACATCTTGCTATGATGGAAAGAGTTCTAGGACCACTGCCACAACATATGATTATCAGAGCCGAGTAAGATTGCTCATCTTCATTTGTTCATTTTATACGTTGTTATCTCACGTGTGAAAGCTCTTACTGTGACCATGATACCTTCTCAGCCGTTGTGCTGATAAATATTTCAAAATGGGTGTACGGTTGGATTGGCCAGAAGGTGCTACTTCAAGAAAAAGTATGAGGTCCGTTTGGAAATTGTCCCGTCTTCAGGTAAGTTGTATTGGGACTATGAACTGCTTTTTAAAATAAATTCACAAGATATTATCATAGTCTGTGCCTCTTGTTTAGGTATGAAAATGATTGTAACTGGTGAACTATGCTCACTGGTTCCTATGTGAATGCAAAAGTAGATAAAATATGCTTAAACTTTTAAATGAAATAAGGTCAGGTGCCTGCACTATTATTTTTATGTTGAGGTTTCACTGTGCTATAGATTAAGTTCCATCAGCTTTATTGATATGAATTTATCTTCAGTTGCATCTTCTTCAATTTTTTTCTTTCCGTTGCAGTTAGGTCTCCAGCTTGAAGATTTCTATTATTTCCGTACCACTTCATTTCATTTTGTTTCATCTTATACCACTCCTTTAAGTTTCGTTTAAGTGCTTGAAATCTCAATGGCAAGGACATCCAAATTGATATGGATCGAGTAACAGACTGCAAAAGTTTGGGTGAATATTTACTTCTCAGATTTCCAATGGTTTGTGGGTCGAAGTTGGAACAAATGAGCTATAACTAAGTAGCATGAGAGTGAATAGATGGAGTTCCTGGGGAAGCTCTAATTTGTTTTGAAGATTCTGTTCTATACACTGCAATTTCATAATTAAAAAAAGGGCAAAATTGTTGAAAAGTATCATTTAAATTTCCTGAATGAAAGTCATGGAGAACAACCATTCTTTGAATAGATTTCTGTTGATTGTTTTTGCTCTGTATTGTACCACCAAATGCATTTATCTGTGGTTTTTTTTATTAATGGATTTTATCAAAGTCTCTTTTTTTGTATAAAACTTAAAATGCAGAACCTTGGTTTCAATATGAATGAGTTTTTGTATACTTTAAAATGCAGAACCTGGTTATGCAGCATGTGGATCACTCTGCTGGTGATTTGATTGATCTCCTGCAAGGGCTTTTGCGGTATGATCAAGCAGAGCGACTCAAAGCAAGGGAAGCTCTAAGGCATCCCTTCTTCACTAGGGATGTGAGAAGGTGTGGCTTTCCATTGTAATTGAACATGCTTTGTATCCAATGATGAGATTTTTTGAGAGAATTTTTATAAAGCTTAAATGAGAAAAAATAAAAAAAATGAAGCACCGATTAGTTTTTACTGCTTGTGTGCGCTATCTTGATGTAGACTGTGCCTATCTTTGTCATCTGACCCCACATTTTTCTTCTCATATTTGTTCTTTTTCTTCTTTGATCAAAATTGATTGTGATTTCTGGGTGTGTGTACCGTCTATGTGCAGTACTTTATTCTAATAAGCCATAGCTGGATAAGCATTGGTTTTCCTGTCACGGCTTTCCAATTGCTGTTATCATCACATAAAACATTTAAAACTTTAACCTGTTCCGATCCCGAGTCGGACTGTTTTTTTGATATGTCAACTTTCAGTTATTGCATAACATAATGCAAATAAACACTCAACGCACTACCCGATACACCACCTTACATGTTGAGATATTTTGTGCATCCAAAACAATTTTGGTATATTATCCGGGAAATGATATATATGTCGAGACGAAATTATGTATGCCATTTTGGTATATTAGGGTTTGATCATTTTTAATTATGTATGCCATTTGGTGTGAAGTCTGATAGATTTGATGTTTTGTATAAGCTTCGACTCCACTTGTCATAATATTCTCTCCAATTATTTTTGATGAATTTTAATTGTTACATTTTAAGACTAAATTTTGTCATTGGGAAAAAAAATAGTTAGGTTATAGTGATCATAGATTAATATTACTCCCTCAGTTTCCCTCCGTCCCCAAAAAAATGTCATTTTATCAATTTTTTTTATTCTTTTTAATGATATTGGTATAAAACAACGCAATGCACTTAAGAAGCAAAATTATTTCTTAATATACACATTTTGCAAAAAGGAATTCTTTTTGTGGAACACATGAGTATTAAGTTGGAAAGGATCAAGTGCATATTCTTTTATTTAACATATCTTGCTTATCACCTATAAAGACAGATCAGGCGATAGTTCGGTAGAGAATCGTCGTTTAAGTTTTTAGCGACGTATTGAATCAGAGACGTATTGAACCATTTATCTATTTTATAGGGACGGATCAAATCGTCGTTTGTCCATCGCTAAAGATAGTGAACAAGGTATGTAAAATAAAATGGTATGCACCAGAAACGGATTGTAAGTTTAGAGATCAATATTACATCTTGAATTATATTTTATTATTTTGTTATTTTATGTATTTTCACATCTTAAGTACTTTTCATATTTCTTCTTTTTATTCTTAAATTGATCTTAATTTAATTATTAAGAATTTCAATATTATTTTCAATTACTGATGTATTCCATGTAAAGTATACAGTTAAGTTCATTATAGTAAAACGAAAATGTTTATATCAACTTTTTAATTGTTAGTTATATGGATAAATATTAGTAGTAATTTTTTTTTGTTTTTGAAGAGATATATAATGATTGGATAAATATTAATAGTAATTTTTATTTAGAGAAATGAGGTGAGGATCTTTTTATAATTCTTATCAATTTTATATATTAATAAATTTCAGAATTGTAATTCAACGTAAGTCAATATTGTACTTTTATTATAATAGCATGTAAAAGTATTATTTATTACGGCCTAACTAAACTTTATAAAAGTTGTATCTTTTTATTTGGGTGAAATACTTTTTACATGTTTTTTTCAATATATATTTTTACATAATTTCCTCAAACTGAGAATAAAATGGGTTTCATTTTCAAGTGAAGAGAATTTAAAAATATCAAAAAAAATGTTAAAATATCAATTAATCTTATTAAAAACAAATAAATTCTCTTTCCATAGCCCAGAGAATTACAGACCAGCCCATTGAAGTAACTAACTGGCTGTTGAACCCCAATAGGCCCATTACTTTCAGGGTTTTGAATTATAAACAGAAGCAAAACATACTTATTCTCTCTCTTGCTTGCCTTGACATTATCACTTCATCAGGGGGTTTTCTGTCGGTGATCTCAGTGAGCGTAAACCCTAAAAATCGCCATGGAAACAGCTCTATCTAAACTCACCCAATCGCTTCCTCTCTCACTTCATCACCAACGTCCAACAATTTCACGCCCCATTTCCTTTCTTTTCTTTAGATTCCCAGATCCACTCCTACCACCGTCAACTTCTTCACTCAAATCGTCATCGTCATCGTGGCCGATTAACGCATCATCATCATCATCAAAGCCTAAAAACCCTAAACCCCAAATTATCCAAACCCTAAACCCATACCCATTCTCTCTCATCAGAACAACTCTCATTGCCGCCGTCACCGCTACCGTAATATTCCTCGCTCGATTCAACTTCAAGCCCGTCATTGCCGCCACTGTTTCGCTCCCACCCACAGTTGAAGAGTCCATTTCAGATGGAGATAGAAAAAATAATCTTGAAGAGTCCATTTCGGATGAAGAGAGAGAAAAAAATCTTGAAGAGTTGTTGAATGCTCAGCCAGATGACGTTCAAGCTTTGAAAAGCCTGTTGGAGCTTAAAATCAAGAACAAGAAAGTTCAAGAAGCAGTCCAAATTATGGACCAGTTGATAAAACTAGAACCGGAAGACAATGAATGGCCTTTGCTAAAATCCCACATGTATTGTTATGGTGGAGACACGGAATCGGCCAAAATTGGGTTTAATGAGATACTCTCTAAAGACCCTTTACGTGTTGAAGCCTATCACGGGCTGGTCCTGGCAGCCACACAGGCTGATTCTGATACTGAATTGAAGGAAGTTGAGAAAAGGATTAGGGAGGGAACTGAGATGGTCAAGAAAGAGAAGAAGAAGGAGGATTTGAGGGACTTTATGCTTTTGCTTGCTCAAGTTCGAGTCATTGAAGGGGAATATAATGATGCATTGAAGATTTATGAGGCTCTTGTGAAGGAAGAGCCACTGGATTTTCGGCCTTATTTATGTCAAGGGATTATATATACTCTTTTGAGGAAGAAAGATGAGGCGGAGAAGAATTTTCAAAGGTATAGGAGGCTTATTCCCGAGGGTCATCCATACGCAAGCTATTTGGATGATAATTTGATTGCTACCAAGCTTTTCTCGCAGAAGGTGGAAAACGATAGAGCGCGTGCAAAGAATTGAAGTTGAAGGGAATATGGCAACAATATGTATTATATGAGACGAGCAGAGTGTGCTTCGTGTAAAGCAGCAAGGTTCTTTTTGTTACCTGCTCTGTTTTTGTTTTGGTTAAGGGTAGCAGTTGGTTTTCTAGTTTCTTGGTTAGTTGCTTTGATATCATGCAAATTACATGGGGGGCGCAATGCAAACTGAAAGATTGTTAGAGGTAATATGCACTTTGTTATGATAAAGACATAATTAATGTGATTGGTGTAAAATTTCTTGAATCTGCACATTTGGAGCTCTCTACGTAGTGGTTTGGCATGATAAAAAGGGATCTTCAGGAATGGAGTCAATTTGAGGAATGACGAATGTTATGAAAATGGTGGATTAAAATACTTTAAATGTCTTAAGTAGCTGCATTGCATTCTAATTCTTTTTCTTCTGATAGCTCTTAATAACCTAACAATTTAATGTATTATCAGCTCTATTTTGTAAGATGGAAGCATTATACAATGTGTGCTTGCTTGGAGACCTCCCAAAAGTTCGTGTACATAACAAACTGCTGCAGTATCAGAAGTAGCAAAACTTAAAATTTTTCACACTTCTCTCCTT
Organism: Panax ginseng; assembly: GCA_020205605.1. Lineage (NCBI taxonomy): Eukaryota > Viridiplantae > Streptophyta > Magnoliopsida > Apiales > Araliaceae > Panax > Panax ginseng. The sequence continues at coordinate 127,486,114 of CM035144.1, forward strand.
GAAATCTTTGTTCTTATGATTGCACTTGGAATCATCTTTTTTAGCACATTTTAGAGCTTAGCCTTAAAAAATTTTAAATTTTTGTATCAGCTTTTGTATCTTTGTTTTTTCTTTTTCTTTAGAGAAAAAGAAGTGTATTTGGTTGGTATACATGCTTCCCCTCTGCAACATGGGCACTAAACTTTAAGGATACATGTTCAGTGGAGGTAACCAAGCAGCCATCAATAGCTTAAGGCATGAATAAGCTTAAATGAATAGACGAGACGGTTTGATGAAACATAACTGATTAAAAAAATGCCTAAAGTGTTTTATCTTGTCTATATTTGTTTTCATATTTTCTAGAAATTTGCTTGATCTAATTTTCTGAAGGATATAGATGAAAAAATACTCCCTTGGTTTCAAAATATTAGATCAATGAAAAATCAATTTCAAATATTTTCAAAATCAGAGTTGAGATTGAGATGAACTGATTTAGTTTGTGTATATGCAATTATAAATATCATGAATTACTTTAAAAGTATTATTAGTTATACAATTTATTGTTTTCAAAACTTAAATACATTAAGTTTAAAAATATCACCTTGTAATTAAGAGAGGAGTGAGTACATTGTACTAAAATTATTGTTTGCATGGTTTTTCAGGTACATACGATACGAATATGTGCAGCAATTTGGAGATGACAGATTCTTGGTTCGTTTTATTAGCAACCTTCACGTAAACCTCCTTTACTGCTGCTGCTGCTGCTGCTGTTGAGAATAGTCCAAATTAACTTTAATTTGGTTTGTGCATGGTGGTTGAAGATTGATGCTTAGATATAGAGAAATGCACTAATACAATTTGTATTATTGTAAAGTTGAAAAGTGATATATCGTCTTGTATGAAATTGTTATTGATTTTTGGACTAATAATATAATAACCTTAGGTAGGTAGGTAGGTGGGTAGGAAGGAAAAGTAGCATAATCTTTTATGTCCTTTGATTGATACTCGGGTCTTGACTTATTGTGTGAAATCACTGTGTGTATAGTATAGATATAGTATAGCCTTTTTCAAGGAGGTAAAACTGTATATTTAAATGAAGAGCGGTTAATATGAAGTTAATTTTGTTCAATTGATTAATATAGTATTATGTAAGTAAGATATAATTTCTCTGTGCATCAGTATTGTATTGATCAATACTACTTTATAATAACTGAATCTATTTCAGAGGATTTTATACCTAGCTAGTTTGGGATAATAGCCATGAATACGATAGTGGCGGAACTAGAACATTTATAGAGGGAAAGTCAAAATACATCAATAAAAAAAATTATTTATTAACAATTGGAGTGCTTCTTTTAAATTTATTTTACCCACTTAAAGTATTTCACAACATCCGATTTTAACCATTGTCAACTTTTGAGTTGTGAGTCTAATGATTTTATATATATATATATATATATATATATATATATTAATTTTTCCCAAACTATGAGACTGTTAATCAGATTTTGAAATTTTTAGTCAACTGATTAACTATTTTTATAGATAAATTATAAATTATAATATTATATATTCAAAACTTTATATTGTGGTTCATGAGATTAATTAGCTAGAAAGAATAAATTTCAACAACAAAAACAAAAAAAAATAGAAGAAGACAGATTTAATAATCTTGATAGGATAAAACTATGGTGAACTTATGGTCACTATAGTAAGATTCAAAAAAAATTATTTTACTTTTGTAACTTTTTATTTTTAATTAGTTTACAAAGAAAATTGTTACCACTTTTTATTGCTTCATTTTGATGATAAAGTAAAAATATAAAAAAAATAAAGGAGAAAAGAAAATATATAAAAAAAAAAGAAAAAAGAAAACAAATAACCCTAAAAAAAAAAATTCATATTGGATTTGGACCCATAATAAGCTTTAATTATTTCCTTTCATTATTACTACTTGCAAGTCAAAATTATTCAGTTAAGCAGCTCCATCCTTCCCAAAGAAGCCTATTTTATTTTATTTGAAATTTCCTTTTGATTTGGTTTGATGCACACCGGAAAGTATATCTCAACCCAACCAAACAATAGAATTAGAACGTAGTATCATTTTCCGATATTTTCTCAACTCAACAATACATGATGTTGCCTAAAGAATAGCCTCATCCTACCCAAACTTATGATTTATTAGATCCCTCACCATCACTTTTTTAGGTAATACTAGTAGTAATTAAACTATTAATTTACTACTTCGATACGATTTAATTCCACTGCACTGCTAAGTTAATATATAAATTTAATTATTAATTAATTGATCAATATGATTATTTTTGGTGTACGTATTGATTAATTGACCGCTTCCCACAAACAAGCAGTTTAATAACTGAACCAAAAACACGTGGAAACATATATGTCGTCCATGTGGCATAATTGCCCACGACAATCGTGTGGACCACACCACTTGACCGCGCAGATAGGCCTCCTTTCTCCTCCTCCTCACTCTCGTGTCTATTTTTCATGTTATCGTGTTCGCACATAATTTTTCAATTAAGAAAGTTGAAATACAGTCGGTCTCTCACCCTCTAAAAGTACGCTCTTGCTCTGTCACTGTGATTTTCTCTCTCTCCTCCCTCCCGATTTCTCTCTTTCTCTCTTGCTCTCTTGCTCTCTTGAAATATATATATATATATATATATATATATATATATATATATATATAAACAATAACAAGTAGAATGGGTATGGGGTAACCTTGTAGGTGTTCGAATGAGCTCAAAATCTCGGCGTTCGTCTTCATCAAAACTTCCCTTATTGCTTTGTACACGCTCTCTTGCCTTTCCCCGGCATTATTTCCGATCTAAACTTAACTCGGAAACTTTCCTTTTTTTCCTTCTTAATTCTGGTTTTCCGTTTTGTTTTTTCGCGTGAAATAATGGATAGAATTCGGCGGCTAGGGAAGTCCAAGAGTTCCAGTTATAAAATTAGAGGTCTATTTCTCTCTCTATATATGTATACACTGCATTACCTGAATAGTCAATTGATCCCTTTTTCATGTTCGTGCTGTTTTGAAAAACTTGCAGAACATGAATCAGGTTGAATTCTTTACTTATTTTCTTTTTTTTTTAAATAAAAAAATCTGAGAGATAATTGATATACGAAATAATTTTATTTGTTTGAAGAAGAATGATAAATATAAATTTTAGATTTTTTTTCTCCAGTTTTCGTACAATTTATGTGCGTCCAGAAAACATCTTGTGTTTTTATGTTCTTATGTATGCTATTTGTGATTAGCTGAAGTTAAGGTTTTGTTTTGATATTGCTAGTGCTTTCTTAAAGTAAGTTCATTTGCAAGTGTAATAAAGTTATAAAGTAGTGCTTTTACTGTATAATTGTCGTCTTCTTTATAAGATATTAAAACTGATAAAATGATATTTCTGTCGCTACATCTTCATCTATAACACACTTTTATGTTCATACATTTCCTTTTATGTTTTTGGTCGTACTTATTCTCAATTTTAGTCTAGCTTCAGTTTGATGAGCATTCTCATCTTAGATGAATTCTTAGCAACAATTCATTTTATGAGGTTGAGGGCTTCAATTACATAGTGCTCCTTAGATTTACTGCAAGCTTGTGATAAATTTTATTATTTGATTTCATGAGTATGAACTGTCTGTTTTCGTATAGCTGCCTTTGAATCTTTTTGTTTGCTTATGTGCCTTATCTTTGAATGGACAATCTAATGTTGTTATGCCAATTCATGTCAGGAAGCAAGCAGATCCATAAAGAAAACAATATTCCAAAGCTGGCATCACCAAATGTGATTGCCAGATTGATGGGTCTCGATGGGTTGCTGTCTCAGCAGCCATTACGTGGACAACAAAAAAGATTGGCGGACAACAATATACAGAGAGCTGCAGCAATAGTATCACAGAGAGATGCTCACCTGTGTGAGGGCCTACGCCATAAGAAGAGCTATGTGGAGCAGCCAGAGTCCAAGGATGTGTTTGAGGACACAGTTGAAAAGTCAGGCTCTAATAAAGACTTGATGCTGGAACTTCTTCAGCAACCAAACTCATTGTTTGTAAAGCATCTGCGAGGTGTGCAAGCGGATCCTTCCAGTTCTATGTGCAATCACATAGCAGTTTTAAAGCCATCAAATTCTGCAAAACATGAACCCAAGGCTAAACGCTGGAAAACAGAGAGAGAAGCTTCAAAGAAGCATGACATTGGGTCTAAAGAGATGCACGAGGATGACATTTTGAGGCACTCTTACAGTAGTAATGGTTCTCAAAATTCTCTGAAGTCATCGAAAGTTGGTACAGATGGGAAAGACGAGTCCGACATTGTTAGTAGAAGGATTGTTATCCTGAAGCCAAACTATGCAACATCGCGGGATGCTTTCAACTCTTTTTCATCACCTGATTCTTCACATGCTAATTTGTCCAACTGTTGGAATCATAAGGAATATATGAGTACTTGGACGAAGGAAGAAGGCTACTTTGGAAAGATAGATTTCTCTAAAGATGTAGGGCTTTCGATGCCCAAGTGTAGAGAAGCTAGAGAAACTGTCAGGAAAGCTACTAGAGAAATGAGAGAGACTTCTGGTCCCATTATAAATGTTAACAAGGCTAGAGAAGCTGCTAAGAAATTTAATACAGAAATGCTAGAGGTTTTTGGTCGCATGATGGTTGATTTTCCATCTTGCGTTAGACTAATTCCTGGGACTGGGGGCCTTTATGACTTCTCTGGAATTGATTCTGCAAGTGAATCGGTCGTCATGAAATTGACTTCATATGATTCAACAGAATCCTTTGTCAGTAGGGAGACAAAGAAGAGATTGTTGGAGAGGTGGAAAATGGCTCGTAGGTATCAAGAAGTGAGAGTGGGTGGTGAGGGAAGCACACTTCGCGAAATGTTCTCTATGCCTGAGGTGAAACTGAGGAATTTGGATGCCGGAATGGGTGTAGATGAAACGAGGGATGGATTTGATGAGAAAAATGAAACAGCAAAGAGGGATTATCCTTTGGGTATTAGCAGTAGGGATGCTTGGAAGGATAGGTATTTCAGATTTTCATCAAGATCGAGATCGCTTCGTCCTCCTTCTACTGGTAGCAGAAGTGAGAAGCTAAATGAAGCTCGTATAGATGACAAGTTACTGATGCCTAAAGAGGCCATATATGGAGGTCGAAGTAAGGCAGTGAATGGAAATTCTAATGAGAAAGAAGATTTCTCATCCAAAAACTCAAGACCTGGAAAGAAACAATCACAGTCCAGTCGCCGTAGATATGCCTGTAATACTAATTCTTTAATCGAAAGCCATCCTAATCAGGATCATAAGGAGATAAACCTTGAGAAGAAAGATACTTCAGAACAGCAGCCTGTAGTTCCTCAGACTCCTTATAGTGTCAACAGAATTGTTGATGCTCTGGCCAGTACTGAGCATGAGTATATAACCACGTCGCCTGGATCTTCTAATGAGTTGACCCCAGCACTATCAACATGCATGCTGAAATATGGTGATTCCTATGCTGGAGACCAAGAGGATTCAAATCGACAGGTTTGATTATATGCTTCTCTGAATGCCCATTTAACATTTGTTGTTATAGTAGCAGCCATGTAGCAATTATATGAACTATGTCGGCCTTTATTTTTCTTGTGCAGTGTGCTGGGAGGCCTGGCACTTCTGCATTCTTTAAAACTCTTTATAATTATATTTTATGAACCTAAGAACTGTGCATTTATTGTTATCCTTAATTATGAGTCCCACCCAAAAGCTGTTGAGTATTTCTTTATAATTATGCTAAATTCCCCAATTCGATTTTATATTTTTACTTTTCAGGGCAACTCATCGATAATTTTTTTGGACGATGGGGGAGAAAAGTTAAAAGATTCTCTCAAAAATCAAATAGTTATGTCCATGTTGCATAATTTTGTCTCGTTGTCGTTGAGCACTTATGATATGTCTTCTATAGTTCTATAGGTTGATATTTCATGTAGAGTTTATTATGAATTGCTTACAACTGAAACTATCACTTCTTTCTTCTTGTGCCAAATCTCCCTCTAATTCATAATTTTGATCCAGGAATCTTCAATTGGGCCATCTGAAAGAGGTTCCATTGTGCAGTGCACCGGAGCTGAGCCAGTGTCCTCTGAAAGCTCTAAGGAGGCTGATCATCCAAGTCCAGTTTTGGTTCTGGAAGTTCTTTCAAGAGAAGATGACGTATCATCAGGTCCTGAGAGCTTTGAGCAAGTCAGCGCTGACATTCGAGGTAACTAATAAGCCGCTAACCTTTTCAATTTTCTTGTTAGTGATAGAATTGTGGGAGCTATAATCAGTTGATATAAGCTTTAAAAATAAAATAAGAGAAGTTATTACAGCAAATATATCTCAATATTATGCTAAGTTGATGTGAGCAGAACACTTAATGGTGAACTGAAACCCAGTTTTTGTGGTCATGTAAACCAGTATGTGTGGTCATATCTTCAAGTTATAAGTCGTTACATGTTTTCCACTTTGTGAAAATCGTTCAAACCTTGTACTTGTCTTTAATGGACTTCAGTCTCCATTGTGTAGCTGTTGGCGCACAACTGTTGCATCTCAACCAGACCATTAATCGTTTCCTGAATCACTGCTTTTTGTAGCTTGTTTTGAATGCATTTAAATTGTTGTCTCCTTAAGAATTACAGAAAATCTGTGAAGGTGGGTTTAAAATAAGATTCTTCTAGTGATTTCATCATTCACTTCAGAGTGATGGGGTTGACCAAGTTGTGGAAGATCAATTCAACCGGCAAGTGGTTGTAGCCCAACTGTGTTGAGATGACACATCCCCTCCCCGCCCCGTGGGAAATATACATTGTTTACGTCTGTTGTTTAATGTTGTCCACATTTGTTGAGTTACTGAATTAATTTAATTGTCTCGGGTTTGGTTATACTTTTTTACCCTTTTCTCTGCTTTGATTTTGCTTCATCTTTTTGTGCATGTACTAGAACTTCAAAAGCAACTTCAGCTCCTTAAGAGAGAATCAAAAGCATATGCTGAGGCACCCACGCTTCTCAAAAGTGACAATGATGTTGGGCTAGGATTGATCATACCAGTTGAAGACAGAGAGATAGTTAGATCTCAGTGCTGGGAATCATCCTACATAGTTGACGTGCTAATTGAGTTGGGTTTTAAAGATACTGACCCTAATATGTTGATGACAACATGGTATTCTCCAGATTGCCCTCTAGGACCATGGATATTTGACAATCTTGAGAATAAATACTATGATGGCATAATTGTATTGAAATATGAGAGGAGGCTACTGTTCGATCGTATAACTTCAGCATTGTTGGAGATTTTCATGGACCTGTGCCCATGGGTAAGGCCAGCTACAGTTGGATTTGGTTTAAAGTGGCGGAAATGTGAGGTCAGGGATGAGGTGCGTAAGTTGCTAGCAGTACAAGAAAAGGAAGCTAATGATGATATATCGGGAAAGCAGCTTGATAAGGAGATGCACTGGCTGGATTCAAGAGACTCCATTGACATGATAGGTACGGAAATTGAGAAATTGCTGATAACTGACCTTATAACAGAGCTTGTAACTATGTAGAGTTTTCAATCTAGAACTGGTGAAGTCACATTGATAGATGAAATGATGATGGTATAAAAGAGAATGATTAATAAAAATGTTAAAACTAAAGTTTTAAAAATATGGCAAAAACGTGTTGATCCCTAACTGATGATTGCACATTCTTTAAAGGCATCACAGGGTTGAACCACAATGCATATTTGTAACGGTACCTAAATTTTAATTATGATTTGGTGATGAAACCCAGTTATTTTGAATTGATATTCTACTACCAATTATTGACTGGAGAATATATCTGAATCACTGTTTTTTGTAGCTTGTTTTGAAAACTTCCCGTCTCAAGTTTTTGCCTTTCAGAATTTTGATATAGTCCCCCTCCACATGCAACTACGGGGTTATTTGCAAGCAACTGTCACTTCTTACTTCTTAGGCAGTTGATTGTAATTCTGTAAATTTAGGCAAATATATAGTGTTTTCCAGCGACATGTTCTTTTGCAGTTTCAGCATGTTGTGGCCCTCTTTGGCACCAAAATACAACAGCAAAAATAATCCCACTTGAGCCATTCGTCAGAGGGGGACCAAAGATCTGCGTCTGTTTTAGTAATTTTTAAACTTTGAATTTGTCTAAATAATTCATCCAAAAAAGTATGGTTGAATCGGTCAGAAGTAGTGTTTAATGATATTTTCACGTATTTACCCACATTTATAGACAATTAAAAATTACATTTAATATTCATCCTTTTTTAATATTGTAAACAAATTTTGTTGTTTACAAATTATTATTTTTTTTAATTTTTTTTTTTTTAACAAATTGGTCAATAATCAATTTAATAAATATTGTTGTAGTCTCTTTTATTTTGGTTTTATAGACTAATAAAATATTAGTAAAAAAAATAGTGTTTATTTTAAAATTATATTAATGCTCCAATGGTATGCCTAGATAATATCCGGCTGTATACAAGAAGAATGGGGACCGACCTAATCCCCTATTTTTCAGATACTACGCGGAGGACTAGCTCTCTTCCATATTCATACTGATGAGATGAGAAATTGAGAATATATTTCTATTTCAAGGTACAACATGCATTACACATACCTACAAGTTACAACACTAGAATATAAATAAATTCACTAAAACAAGCAAATAAAGCAAGTCAGTAATACCCAACTACAAAGAGACTATTTCCAGGAAATATCACCCCCAAAAAACCAAACAAATGAAGCAAGCCATTAATACCCAACAACAAAATACCACCAAATGAAGAAAAACAAACTCAATATCAAAATACAGCATTTACTCTCTAACGACTTCCCCCACCCAACCCCCACCCCAAAAAATAAATTTTATATATATATATATATTAATATATATATATTAATATATATATATATATATATATAATTTATTATACTTATTTTCTTAATCCCCTACTACAAAATATGCAAATATATTCCCTCTCTCTCAAATTTAAGTTGTATATATAGTTTGGATCAGAGGGAGGAAGGAAAACGTGGATGTATTTTTTATTTGATCAATCATTCCCATGATAATGACTCCACTAAACATCCTTTATATATTTGAGATTTACAGCCAACTCACCACTAAATGCAAATCCAGCAAGGGAAAAACTATAGCTATATTATGTTAAATAATTATAACGGAACGTGCTATTACATAGAATAAAATCAATTAGGTACTTACAAATGAATTGAGAGAAGTCATCTTACGCTTCCGCTGCGCTTAAGGGTGAAAGTCTTCCATTCAATTGTCTCAATCTTGTATAGGTATGTATAAAATTCTTGAGACCATAATTGGGACCAAACCCTGCTTTATTTATATAATAACTAAGGGTCAAAATCGTCCATCAAGATTATGAAACCCTAGGGCCCATTATACCAATTACTATCAGTAATATTATTTATAGGCTACATAATTAATTACTAAATCCATAAATAAAATGATTAAATTAATACAATATGTAAACTCAATAATTACATAAATAATAGAGGCCATATAAGGAAATAAAATATTCTAACATTATATTAACAAAAGTGGAAGAGCTTCTCATCTCACTCAATTTACCTTTGGGTTTAACCAACTTTTTGGGGAAGTAGAAAAGCTTTCAAAAATGGCAGGGGGGTCTTTCACTCCGGCCGGCGTTGCAAAGGATAGATCTGAGCTGTACCAAGGAAGAGTCACCTCATACGTGATCATAGCTTGCATTGTTGCAGGCGTAGGTGGTTCAATCTTTTTGGATACGATGTTGGAATTTCAGGTAATTCACTCCTTTTCCTTGATCAAATGAAAGAAATATTCAAGATGTCGGTCCGCAATGATGACTAAAAGTAACTGACTGATGACAATTCAGATAAAACCTGAGAGTTGAGTTTCTTATAACAATCATTACTTAACCAAATTTGTTAGTCTGTAATCTATACCGTCTGTCTAATTTGTGCCCGTGATCATAGCTCGTGCTGCTATCAATGCCAACAAATGGAAAAAAGAACGTAAATAATTGGAACTTTGATCCTTTCAACTCTAAATCTTTATCACCAACCATTAAACTCAAATGACAGGACATTCTCCCAAGTAAACTGACACTTCACTCAAACATGTCTCGTCACAGAACAAAATATTCATGCATCAAGATAATGTAATCATATATAATTTTAGTCAGACTTCATAGTAACTTACTTTTTAAACTCTGGATCTGCATGTGTCACCAGGTAAAGTAGATCTTCCCCTATCCAAAGCAAAAAGGGTGAGGGAGAAGAATCAAAAAGAACAAAAAACATATATTGATGCAGAACGTGCATCAAACTCAATAAAGGTTGTCCAACTACTTGGTATCTGCTTACAAATCCTGTGTCACCAATCTGTTAAAACAGAGTCCTAAAAATATGTTGAGAATTCTTACCAATACCCAAACTTAAGGCTGTAAAATGAGCAAACAGTTCGGGCTCAATTCGTACTCGCTCGACTGAAAGTTCGATTCAAGCTCGACTCGAAATATAAATGAGTCAAATATGAGCATATTTTAAAGTTCGATAAATTACTCGAACTTCCTCAAATTATAATTTTCTATTGATACTCGGATCATATTCGTTGAAAAAATTCAAACTGCTCGGGCTCGATTCGGAATCGTGCTCGACTCGGTAGCTAAATGAGCCTCAATCAAACCTTATTTTATACTCGATAAATCTTGTGAACCAAATCTGAGCAACTCAATACTCGGATCGACTCGATTCGTTTACACCCTTACCCAAACTAATTCAAACATACCACATTCCACCACTGAATATGAATAATTTCTCTTATAAGTTACTTATCAAAAAATAACATCTCTTTTAAGTCATTATCTGATAGGGAAAGGAAGTATGAATCTTCATTCTCCCATATACAACTTTCTTTTCTCCACTAATGAATATAATAAGGTCAAGAAATCAATGGACTCAAAACGACGTTGATTACTGCAGCAGTTAGAAAGGAAGAAACATACGGCTCCAATATAAAAAGCAATTGACCACTCTTAAGTTTTAACGCCTGTAATGTTCTACAAGAACCAACATTAAGGTTACAATGTTCCCAAGAGAACAGACAGCTTATACAAAACTCCAAGTGCTAACTCTCATAAGAGCTACAAACTCTTCTTCTTTTTCCCCTATTTTGTGGTGATAGTGTAATACATCAAAGAAGCAACCAACTTCAATAACTTTAAGATGATCTTAATTAGGTCTTATGCATCGAAGAGATGAAACTGACGAGAGGATTCCAAATCACAGAGCACACTAATTAGATAAAAGGAGAAACAAAAAAAATGAACAATTTAAGTGATGAGGTCACAAAGAAGGAAGTAGAGGACAAACTTTTCTAAATGTCATTTTGAAAATTCAACAGGTGGAGTGACATCAATGGATGGATTCCTTCGGCAATTCTTAAACAATGTATAAGAAAATAAGATGCACGCCCGTGAAAACAACTACTGCAAGTACAACAACCAAGGGCTCGCAGCATTTACTTCATCTTTGTACCTTGCTGGTTTGGTTGCATCTCTGATAGCATCTCCTGTCACAAGGAAGTACGGACGTCGAACAAGTATAATCTGTGGTGGGATCAGCTTTCTCATTGGAGCAGCTCTTAATGCATCAGCACTCAACCTGGCAATGCTTCTTCTGGGCTGCATCATGCTCGGTGTTGGCATTGGCTTTGGCAATCAGGTGGAGTTAAGATACACTGTAAATGTACTAAAATTCATCCAAAGCACTGAAGCAGCAGAACAGAAGTAACATACTTATGTTCATAAACTCAATGCTCCATCAAATCATATGCTAACAAGTCATTCTACTTTAAACCTTAGAAGGCTATAATAGACATCAACTCTTTCTGCTGTTTGCAGGCTGTTCCGCTCTATTTGTCAGAGATGGCACCAGCTCATCTCAGAGGAGGCCTCAATATGATGTTTCAATTAGCAACTACTCTAGGGATATTCACAGCAAACATGATCAACTATGGAACGGATAAGCTCTGGCCATGGGGATGGAGACTTTCGTTGGGACTTGCTGCAGCACCAGCTCTATTAATGACAGTGGGGGGAATACTTCTTCCAGAGACACCAAACAGCTTAATTGAACAAGGTTTGAAAGAAAAGGGAAGAGAAATTCTGGAAAGAATAAGAGGAACTAAGGATGTTGACGCAGAGTTTGCAGACATGATAGATGCAAGCGAGTTGGCAAACTCGATCAAACACCCATTCAGAAACATCCTAAAGAAGAGAAACAGACCGCAGTTGGTTATGGCAATCTTCATGCCGATGTTCCAGATCCTCACAGGAATCAATTCATTCCTCTTCTATGCACCAATACTGTTTCAGAGTCTGGGGTTCAAGGGAAATGCCTCTCTCTATTCCTCAGCATTAACTGGAGCCGTTCTTGCTTCCTCTACATTGGTGTCTATAGCCACAGTTGACATATGGGGTCGAAGACCTTTACTGATTGTCGGTGGTATTCAAATGATTATATGCCAGGTAAGAAAACAGTATATCAAGGTGAAAACTCAATTGCAATTCCAATGCTAGGAATTGAGTTGTCAAACAAAACTTAAGTTCAGATGGTAGGTCTACACCATTGGCATTGTTGTTTCAACTGATAATTAGGTCAGGAAGCAGCTTTTGAAGGATAGGAAGGTGTTTGTGATTTCTGAGGGGTATGGATACCAAAGGATGCTGTATCATTTTAGTACTGCAAACATGAGATGGAGAATGTCCAAAACAAATTAAAAACACATTATTCCTTTTGAGTCCTGACACAGATAGATCTCCCTAAAACCCCATGGCGCGGACCATGTACAGTGTAACTGTGTAAGTGGTCCTATGAACCCAACCTGAAAGAGTTTCACAACTGAATCTCAAATATTATAGGCACTGCAAGTGGACCTCTACATGCTTCTATGATTTACTAAGTCGCAACCGAGCAGCAGGATTTAGTCGGTATGTTTTCCCTTCACAATACTTGAAAAGTATCAAACATTACTTGTATCTCCTGAAAATGCAATGATAAGGCTTGTTCGAAATAAAGATAAACAAAAAGGTCACCATTTTAGGAATTTCAAGTGCTCTTAATTCAGATAAGGTCTATCAAATTTGTAGTTCGTTCTGTTTTTCTCAGTGAGGAAAAATTGTGTCAAAACCTTAGACTCGTTACGCTGTTCGACTGAACTCGTTGGCTCCGAGAATTAAGAACTGCTTAACCGAGAGTTAAAATTAGAAATTCTAATACTCGGTCTCCTCCGTCTACCAACCAAACAAGGGAGAGCTTGAAGAAAACATAGTCCGACTCTTTGAGATTCATCTTATGGCTAGTGTTAAACTGAGAAGTACAACACATTAAACACATTGCAGTGTTCAGGACAAACACAATAGACCTCCTAGGTCATGCAATCTACACAAACACTAAACACAGAAGAGACGAGTGAGAGTCTAAAACAAAGACCATAAAAGAGGCTGCATTTAATAATGATTGCGGTAGGTGCCAGACCCACAGGCAAATACAGATTATCCAAATGCATTAATGCACAGGATGTTTGACAACAGGATCCTCAAAATCAGGCCTCAATATAGAGACAATGCCTGAACAGTGGATCATATGAGCAATTGGACATTAAGGCTTGACAAGAATGAATAATTCAAAGATCCAAAACTCTACATGCTATACCACATATCTCAATATAAAAATATGCTTTAAAAACAAAACAAAAAACAAAAAAATGGGTTTGTTTTTTAAAGGCATAGTAGTAATTAATCGGACACAGAACCACTGGAATAATACTAACCTGGTTACACAATGAGCAATAATAAATGTACTTGTTAAATAACCCTTTATTCAAGAATCATCACAACTACTCTTCAGGCTGTACCTGCAAAGGAACAAAGCACAATATTACAGTATAGCCAATAAATACATACCTTAGTTATACGTAGGAAAGATCCACGAGATGTGATTACACATGCTTTTAGGAAGGCACAATCTCATCCTTGCAGAGCAGTTTAGCGAGTTAGATTCAATACGGAAAATGAAGCTCAGGTCTATCTTTGAAATGATATTCACACTGTAAAGATTGCGTCTTTTAACCTAACACTTGAAGCAAAAATTCAACAAATGTTAGGAAAATAGTATAAATAGAAAGGACATCCATTGCAGTACAATGTTCAGCAACATTTACCTCCAAGGATTCAATGAAAGGAAATTTAAAACTTCTACTTATCAATGCAACTCTGGAAATTTTAACTTAAGATATGAATTTCACAAAAAAACAGATTCAAAATCTGACTCGTAAAATCCAAAAAAACAATCAGATAGTCGCATAGCCACCTGCAAGAGCAACAATTCGGAATCAAGTCAAGCCAACCACACTGTGACTCCAATAACACTTCAGACACATGTCATCTCATTTTAGTTGGAATTCATTTATTTCCAATTCTTTGATTGGCAAACTACCACAATTCCACTCAAGATCTTAATGTAAATGTGTTATTTATAGAAACTCCAAACTGTAAATGAAATGCAACTACAGGCAGGAAATGAAATAACAACTTTTCCCAAACATCTCAAAGGGCTGTGACCGAATTAGCTTATTTTGAAATCTGAGTATCAACAAATAACCACGCACCGTGTTTGAGCTTAAGATGTCATCAACCAGAAACAAAGAGTCGGTGTTCAACATAGTTTTATTTCCTCATTAATCAAGTCATGGTAGACCTGTTTGATTTCATTATATCATCTTCTTATCGTTCTAATCAAAGAGTAAAATAAGTTAAATACTCAAAAAATTAAACAAAGTCATAGCACCTACTACTGTATCTAAATTAAAGGAGGCACATGAAATAAACAAGATATCAAATTTATCCTTAGAAAATTGAATTTTTATTAGATAGAAATTGAAGATTACATGAAAACACTTATAATAAAGGAATCTCCTATAATCTCTACTGCTGGCTAAGGAACAATAAACCTGTAATAAAACTCAATACCCACACCGACACCAACCCTTTCAATGATTGACCATTTATACAGTGATCATATCGAGATTAACATACTAGAAAATAAAAACTAATCCTAGCAACTTGTAATATATTATATGGGAGAAGGTGAAAGCACCAGACTTCTGCTTCACCCGATCGTTTCATTTGCTTTCTAACTCAAACATCCTGTTGAAAAAATAAAGGAAGTAACTTTGAGCGAAAGCAAACCAACATTTAATAAGGATCATCGACAATTCAAGTTGGAATCACTAATTTCCAAATCGGCGATATTTAGATCAGGTCGAGCCTCAGCAATCGACGCAGATCAATTGTTGCCGCATCGTTACGCTTCTCTTTCTTCTCAAAAAAAGCCGGAATTGGAAGCGAACTTGGCGGGGGAGATGCAAAAAACGATGCCGAACCAGCATAGAGTCCACTAATCTGCTTCTGAACTGTATCTGGATCAGGTCCTAATCGATCCGTTGAAGATAAAACCAAATCTTCATCAACAAAACCTAACTTCAAAGCCTCTAACACTTCGCCGCGTTTAAGAATCTTCACTTGTCCCATTACCAAGTTTTTGACAGGAGATCTCGCTTCCACCATCCGACTCTGGACTTCGCCTCGATCTCCGCTAACTGGGATTCTCTTTCGACGGCGAGATCGCATCTGGTTAGAATTAGGGTTACGGCGAGGGCTGGGTGGAGGAGATTCTAGAGTTTGGACGTGGTACCGATTGTACCGGAGACAATCTTGTGGACGAAGAATAGCAGTGCCCATATTCTTCTAAAACAGGAATAATAACGTTTAGGGTTATATGTTAGAACTGCGAGTTTGGTAGTAATATATATAGGCTGCAAGTTTGGTATACGTATTAGGTGGTTTTTATCTTTTCTTGTTTCGCAATTAAAAATGTATATAAGTATATAATGAGTGTGGTTAGTATAAAATTTAATTTTAATCAATCTATTAATACATTATACAATATCGATATTTAATACTACATGATTTTTTAAAGCCTTAAACTTCCCTTCAATTATTTATTAAAGCAACTCTTTTTCAAGATTAGGCATGTCATTTATTTTATGGTGACTTTTGATTGCTATATGAATATATAAATAAAAAAGAAATCACATGTGTGGATGTAAATTAAAATAGTTATAAATTAGTGTACATACTTGTTTTATAATTTGAATGTAATTATTTAACTCGTAATCTTTGAAATAATACAAATAATAATTTATTAATTCTATAATTACAAAATTAATATTTCAATATTAATTTGATGATTAATGATTACATTTGATTAATTGTTTAACTTAAATTAGTACAATTATATTTAAGTAAAAATCAACATTATAAAAAATATACTAAATAATTTTTTATTACCGATAATCAAATACTACTTAATAATATGTAAAGTGTCCGTGACCTGTAATAAACAGTTTCTAATACTATTTAAATCCGACGTTTGGTTTACAAGGGAACCAGTTTCACTATTTTTCACTTGCCTCGGGTGAAAAGGTTTACAACACAACAAATCCCCGCTAGTAACTTGCGTGACAAGTTTTATTAACCCAAAAATTCGGGACATTTATTATTTATGATCTGTGATTAGCAAAAGAATAATACGATAAAAAGAGTGATATTATATACGAGTTGGTTAACGGGTCGATTTTAATTTCTCCTTTTCGTTTCGTTGTCATAAACACAATCAACAATTATCGTCTCTTTCTCTCTCCGGATAAGGTCCGAAGAGATAGAAGTACCCCCCAAGAATCAACGATAAGGAAATACTGTGAAATATGGCGTCGCCGGATGTGTTGAAGAAGGCGGGGAGCGAACGAGGATCGTCGGAGAGTGGAGGATCGGAGAGCGGAGTCGATTCTTTCGAGTATTTTGGATGGGTTTATCATTTGGGCGTCAATAAAATTGGTCATGAATTTTGTCACCTTCGCTTCCTCTTCATTCGTGGCAGTTCCGTTCTAATGTACAAACAAGACCCTAATGAAAATCCCGGTATTGTAAGTTTTTCTACTGTCATCTCTGTACTTAGTACTTCACAGGAACTTACATGATTGTTTAGTACTACTATTAGCTATTTAGTTAATTTCTAAGAAAAAGTACAATCGATTTATGTAATTGTTTTACACAGTTCAGAAAGTGGGATAGAAGTGAAGGAAGGACAATGATGTATTATTATTTTTCCTTAAAATAAAATTGCATCACTGTAAAACAAATACTCCATAAAACATGAATTTTTGTATGATAACTGGTTGTGTTGATTGTAGCACTTATTGTTAAGAGACCTGTTTTTATCCAAACTTCATACTAAATAACTGTTAAAAATTGAACTTGTGACTATCTAGTAGAAGATTAAAGTCTATTTCTCAAAATAAGAATGGCAGAAGCCGCACCCATCCCTTAGTATTATTAACTCTTTTTAGAAAGAATATAATAAAATTTAGTTAGAGTGCCTTGGAGGTAACAATCTTAGCATCTTTCCTCCCTCCAAAACCTCTGAACCGAAAAGTAGCAAATCCTACATCGAAGTGGACATGCCCCACCTTAATTGCCTGCAGTAGACAACTAGACGTTAACAAATATAGGCTTTTCTGAAACAATAATCTTGGAGGCTAGGATCAACTCTTATGATTTAAGCTAGAATTTTTGGGGGAAATTTCATTGAACATAGTCTTTGAGAAATCCAACGCTCCTTTTGTTGTCTCATGTGGGAACTGTTCAAGACACATCAACTTGAAAGTTGAAACTTGAGAAAGTATGATAAAATATCATTTAAGATTAAGAAGCCAAAAACTTAAAATGAAGCTTTTATCTAATAAGTGAGCATGGAATAAGAAGTTAATTGGCATGACACCTCGAGAGAATTCCATCAATTTAATATTAGATTCTTTGAATTATAACACATCTTTGCATACCTGATTGGACATTGTCATTGGCGTCACGCCGCCATTAGTTTTAATGGTTGTTGTAAAAGGATTAACGTGGACAGTTGGGACAATGCTGTGGTGAAAGGACCATGAAGAAAAACCATTAGAGCCTCAGTGCACTTTGGGATTGGGTTGAGTAACAATCGGAGGCACAAGGAATTCTTATTATTATTTGTGACTGTGACCACCAAGAATTTGCACCGAGGTAAACCAGGATTCTTTAACTAAGACCAAATTTTGTTATAGGATCTTTGAAACAACTGTAGAATCATCAAAAATGAAAAATGGAGGATAAGATTTTATCTCTTTGCACATCTGAAAAATCTACCCTTCTTAAACCACCTGCCTCGAAAAACCAAATAGATGCAAATAAACTACTTTATTCTTACCCCATTTTTCTATTGCATTGTATTGTGTGTGTTGTGTGTATATTGTTTTACATTTTTTTTGTGACAAGTAACTAAAAACACAATAAAGGATTGAATGGTTCTTGCACATGGTTATGGAAAAGATGCTCAGATTTGTTAATGTTCATTTACACTATACCATCAAAAGCAATGTTTTATCCTTCACACCTTTTTGATGCAGAAGCCAATCAGGAGAGGTGCTATTGGATACACACTAATGGTGGAGGAGTTGGGACGTCGAAAAGTTAACTATGGTGTAAGACGGTCATTATTGATGTGTTTTACATCTACCTTCTTCTATTAAAGTGTTTTACATCTGCATTTGCCAATGAAGGAAGCTTAGCTTCTTTCCCCTTTCCTGTCTCTCTTGGAAGAAAAAAATAATCAGGAATTGAATTTGTACTTGTCTAAAATCTTATTTCGCTCTTAATTATTATCCCGTGTATTTTTTTTTCAACTTCAAAGCATTATTAAATCTAGCATTTTCAATTACTTTATTTGTCATATTTTCCTAGGATGTTTATGTTCTGAGGTTCTACAATCGGTTGGACGAGACGAAAAAGGGTGAAGTAAGTTTAGCTATATCT
Organism: Panax ginseng; assembly: GCA_020205605.1. Classification (NCBI taxonomy): domain Eukaryota; kingdom Viridiplantae; phylum Streptophyta; class Magnoliopsida; order Apiales; family Araliaceae; genus Panax; species Panax ginseng. Next base: position 127,505,122 of record CM035144.1, read on the forward strand.
CCTAATTGTTTGTGTTTCAAATTTTATCTACAAACCTTGACAATACAAACTTTTACCAGTATATTTGTTCTTTGCTTGTTGCATTCCTTGTCCAAAGAAGCAACCTCATCCAAAGAAGTGTCATGATTTTTACTTTGGATTACAGTGGTTTTTGTGCTAATTATCGCAACTTGAGGTTGTGTTGGATTTTTAGAATTTGTTTGCAAATGTTTCAATTAGAGCTCAGCATGGATCCAAATGCATGTTTTTCTTATTATTGTTAATACATTGTCAAATTTCTAGAAGCTAAATGAAAGATATGAAAGTTCTATATACGGTTTATTGGAGGTATATATACGTTCTTGTCTGAACAACTGAACTTGTAACTAGATGCAATTCCAGAATTCCTGCATTAGGTAAGTTATTTTATGACTTTTAAGGATTGGTTATGAGACAACATTATAATGGACTAATAATCCATACTTTAGAATGTCTCCTCTCTGTAAATTCTGATATGTGTGTATGTGCACGTGTGTATATTTATTTGTTTATTTGGAAAATTCCAACTAATGAAAGTTATCAGATGCCAATGATGACATTTCCTCCTTTTTGTTATTTATCCTTTTTTCTGGAAAGGCAGAGTTAGTTATCTAATTATGTGTCTGTTGAATATGAATATTATTTAACTACAAATGTTTCTTGTGTTAGGACAGCTAGATTTCATCCTAGGAGTTTTCTTCTTCCTTTTGTGTTAAATTTGTTTGCCCTTTTTTTCAAAAGTTGATTTAGCTGGTGTATGGGTTCCTTTTCAATTACTGAGTAATAAAATTGTAACTTGTAGAAGAACCATTATCCTTGAGATTGTAGTGATTCTTTTTTTCTCCTTCACACCTGGTTGTTCTTGAGAAAGCTTCAGCTGGTTTGGATTTTTTGTTTGTTTTTTAGTCGTTTTTTGTTTTCTTTTTGCAATATAGTTCCCCCGCCCTTTTGTTATAACTGAAGTATCTCTAAGTTACTAATTTGTTCATTCCATTGTTCTATAGATAAGGTAAGGTTTCGTAGTTCTATAGATAAAGTAAAGTTTCGTAATTGTACAAGCAGATTTTTGGCATTCTGTACATTGATTGCGAGGTTCTTGTTCATTGCCAATACATGAAATTTGTCTGTTATCTGATAGATAATGTTCAAATAGTTTTTCATTTTTAAACGTACTCCATAGTAGTCCAATTAGGCATAATCAACATAGGGAAGGATATCCATGGGAATTGGGATCATTTGCTATGCTCCTTTTAGTTTCCGAAGTAGTTCCTCATGCTCAACTCACTGGGTAACTAAATTAGAAAATTGCTAAATTAGGAGGTCTTCATTAGTGATAGACTGATAGTTGAAACAAGTGGTATTATCTTTAAAAACTTAGCTACTCATACATTTATTACTGCAAATTTACACTTTGATGCACAAACAAGCAACAATCCTGACTTGAGTATACTTCCTGGAACAAGTTAAATCACTTAGTAATTAGACTAATATCTAATTCCAACTCCCCTCAGCACCTTGAAGTCATTACAGGCCACATGGGTCTTTTTATTTTATTTTTGGCTGATTGAGAAGACGTCTTGTATAATGAGTGATTCCTGTTTTCTTTTCTTACATGGTATGTTTATCTGTGCACAATCAGTTTTGGCAATCTTGTTACTTTTGTGGAAAGAGTTAGAACTTTATTTTATGGAAGGCAAAAAGCACCATTACCCCTTTGTGGTAGTTGACTTGTAAGCAATTGGCCACTGAACTTTAAAAATATGCAATTGAACAACTGTGTTTTTTAAAAATGAAAATTTAGGTCATTCCGTCCAAGAACGGACGTCAAATATTTTCAGACGCGGCATTAAAAAAAATAATCAAAAACCATTATTTTCTTATGTGGCAAAAAATATAATTAAAAGGCCAAATGCCCCGTCACCTCAACATCAACATCACCTAGGAATTAAGAATACCAACAAGGTGAGCTTCAGGTTCACCTAGGAATTAAGATCTGGACATACCTAGGCTCCAGGTTCACCTCAACATCACCTTCCGCGTCCACCTCTCCATTAAGAATCCCAACAAGGTGAGCTTCAACTACACCAACAGCTCCGCCCCTCCTCAAATACAAGGTCGATCAAGTCATTGGACTGGCGCCCATTCCCGCCGGTAAGATCAAGTCCGACGGGACCACTCCTCTGAATCTTACGCTGACGGTGATGGCCGATCGATTGCTCTCAGACTCTAATGTCTATTCTGATGTCATCTCCGAACGTTGCCCCTCACCACTTACACTCGGATCAAAGGCAAAGTTCAGATCTTGAAATTGTTCAACATACACCTTGTCTCATACAGCACCTGCGATTTGAATATCAATGTCAGAGGTGGAGGAAGTCGATCGAGGCTAGGGTTTTGTTGGGATCGGAGAGGAGGGAATCGATCGAGGAGTCTATTGCTTAGCAATAGGGTTTTTAATTTAAGAATTTTAATATTTTTAATTACAGTGTTTCTTTTATGTTTTAAGCCTAAATTTAATAATTTTATTGTACTAATATTAATTTTCAAAATAAAAATAATAATTAAAAGAAAGGAAAAGAGATAAAGGAAAAGAAAAAATTATTAAAAAATGAATTAAAATATTTATTTTAATTTTATTATTATTTTAATCATTTTTTGCCACATAATCAATGATTTTATTTTATTATTGTTTTGTATTGCCACATAAGAAAATAATAATTTTTTGACTTTTTTAATGCCAAATCTGAAAATATTTGACGTCCGTCTAAAAAATTGGACGAAATAGCCTGAATTTTCATTTTTAAAAAACACAGTGGTCTAATTGCATATTTTTAAAGTTCAGTGGCCAATTACTCACAAGTCGACGACCACAGGGAGGTAATGGTGCTTTTTGCCTTTTATGGAATGTGTACATGTCTCATGGTTAGTTGTGTATTACATTGCTACTAGATTGCTTGTGCTACAGCTGGAGAAGCCAGAAAATGGATGGAAGCATTTGATCATGCGAAACAACAGTACAATAGCATTGTTGAATGCCTTTTCACCAGTAATATTTTATTTTTATTGTTTATAGTGTCATGATCAATGTTTTTGTTCGAGTGCTGGTGTAATCCATTTAGCTTGCATGACTATCTTAGACTGTTTCTGCAAAATTGGTTCTGGGTTGTCTTTAGGACTGAGCAAAATACGGATAAAACCGAATAACCGAATTTTTTTAGTTATTCGGTTAATTTTAGTAATTCGGTTATATCCGATTTTATTTTTGGTTTTCGGTTTCGGGTTTAATTTTTATTTTTTTGTTATTCGGTTAACCGAAAAACCGAAATAAAAAAGGGGCTTAAAAATTATAATTGTAGTCAATAGTCAGTAAACTCAGTACTTCTCAATTCTCATTCATAGTCCATAGATCTCAGAAGTTTTGTATCTCTCATCTCTCGAAGACTCATCTCATCTCTCACCTCTCGCCCCAAATCGATTTCTCTGCTCTCATCTCTCAGTCTCAGACCAGATCTTAGATCTTTATTCTTTCATCTCTCACCCCTGCCCTGACCCTCGTATCTCTCACTGCCAAAGGCCCAAAACTCCAGTCCGGCAGTCCGCTCCGCCTCCGGACGGACCTCCTCCGATCTCCTCCGACGGCCCAAAACTGCATGATGGGAAGAACTTCTCTAATCCATTCGGAGACAGGGATGAGCCTAAAAGAGCTCACAAAGAGGGAAAATATATCTATTCAGATCCCTATCACATGAGGAGAGCACAAGAAGAAGATGATGATAATAGTGATGGTGTCATTTCTAGCTTTTGAAGAAAGAGATGATGCTAGCTGGGTACATGATTGTGAGGAATACTTTGACATTTACCAAGTGAAGGAGCAAAGAATGGTGCCTATTGTTGCCATGCATCTACACGGGGTGCCTAAGAGCTGGTACAAGGCTTGTTGCAATGGTAAATAAGCTATCTCCTGGGAAGAATTCTCAGGGGACTTCACTGTTAAGTTCATCGAAGTGGGTCAAGACAATGTGTTAGAGCAATTTAAATTGCTAAGTAAACTGCTACTGGCTTCTGCTGTTCTGTTGTTATACTTGTGCTTCACTGCTAGCCTTCAGTGTCTACTGCCTAGAATTTGTGAAATTATGGATTATGTACTGAAAATTTGAATCGCTTGGGCTTGGCTGGCTACATGTTGTTGACAGTTAGACATTTGATTCAGTTGATTGCTTACAAACTATTACATTCGGTTATTATCCAAATAACCGAATAACTAATTCGGTTATTCGGTTATTCGGTTTCGGTTAGTAGTTCGGATACCTAAAACAGTTGAATTTCGATTTTCGGTTATAACCGAAAAGCTAATTCGGTTCAGGTAAAACCGAATGCTCACCCCTAGTTGTCTTTACTGGACATTCCCTGTAGTATGTTATACTCCTTCCATCCTTAAATGAGGGTCCAATATCAGAATCAGTTGTCCAAATTTGTTAAATGTAATTAAGTAGACAGTAGTTATATTGACCGTTGATTATGTAAAAATTAAAACTTCTTTGTTTAGTTATGACATTTGAAAGTGGACTATCATGTTGGATCAAAGGGATCAGTACTGTTTTTTTACCCTCCCTCTCTCTCTATATACACACACACACACACACACTAATATATAGCACGAGTTATGTCTTTTGTCTCACTATTTAATGCTATAAGTTTCTTCATATGTCTCACTTTGACCGTATTTATGGACAGGCTGAATATGAGCTTTCAAGAGGTCGTAGTACCAGAAATAAACTGAACAAGGAGACTGAGTATGCTAACACTTAATTTGATGAATTTGTTTCATAAATAGTTGTATATGTGATTTAATGATCCACTTTGGTATTCATTTAAGTTTTGCAGTATTCAACAGATTGGTTGGGTCCTCCCACCTCCACATGGGCGAAGAAAATAGAGGGGATTAAGTTTAAGAGAGAGAGAGGGGGGGGGGGGGTATTTTTACTAGAATCTCAAAAATAAAGGTTTTGTACCAGAATGCAAAGTTTTTGTTAGTTTCTAACTAGGCTACTATGAAGAAGGTTTCATGATTTATCTATGTTAATGATAAATTTTGTTTGGGTTGGTTGTTAAAGATAACAAATAATTGCCTACTCTAATTTTCCTTTTCCTTTGTTGAAGGATTGATCTTGAAGGGCATCGACCAAGGGTAAGGCGATATGCACATGGTTTAAAAAATCTTATAAGAATAGGGCAAGGTGAGCAACATTGTCTTGATGTGGTGATATTTTAATTGTTAATTGAAATTTATTGTTACTTTCGGCGGAGTAGATTTCCACCTCTGATGTTTCATTTTTCTTCCTAATAAATTTCTTCTTTACTCTAAATGAAATTGAAATTTATTAAATATTAGGGGACAATATATATATATATATATATATATATATATATATATATATATAGGAAAAGGAATACGTGTCTTAGACACACATAAGCTTGTGTGTCCTGCACCTAATACGACGCAATTTTAATTGACAAATTGGTGAAATGTCCATTATTGAAAATGGTGAAATACCAAAAATATCATTAATAAAATCTCTTAAAATAATTGTGCACACACAAGCTTGTGTCTAAAAAACACACACACATATATAAATGAAAAGGTGGTGCTGTCACTTATTGAGTATCCGTTTGGTAACCGTTTTGTTTCATGTTTTTCTATTTTTGTTTTAACTTATTTTGGAAACTAACAATAAAACACGGTTTCATGACTTGTTATCATTTTCTTTTTATTGAAGTTCTTTGCTTAAAATTGATATATGTGTATGTATATATGGATTCAATCCCTAGTTTAGGGAGGCGAAGCTTTATATATATTAATGTTATGTTACAAAAAATTTAAACCACAATGTTGCCACTTTCTTTTAAAATGAGGTATAAACATCAGACTGCAGCACCACCATAACTACTATCACCGCCACCTTATCACCAAATTGTGACGACCATGGCTAACATCAGTGAACTTTTGCCCTCGTGATCGCAGACAACAACACTACCAATCTAATACTTACCATCGCTGACGCTTCTCACCACCACCACACTATACCACACCACCACCACCACCACATTGCCATCACCGTTAGCGTTGTGAGTTTGCGACCACCTTGTCACACCAACATAACTACTATTGTTACCAACATTATTGGAATTGGGAAGAAAAAAGTAGTTAGTATATTCTAGAGTTAGATATTTTGAATGCACATGTAAGCACATGGGTGGTTAGTTATCATGTGTGTGTATGATAAGAGAATGGTGTAGGTTAGGAGTATTTACACTTTTCATCATTTTAGTAGTTATATATATGCTTGTAATGGGTGGAGTAACCCCCAAGCTTTTAAATATTATGCAATTTGTGAATGGAATGGGAAAAGCTTGTTCAAGCTCTCTCTTTATCTCTCTCAGTCTCACGAACTCAGTGATAAACTTCTCCTTCTTCCCTTATTCTCTCTTATTTCTATCTCTATCTTTGTTTCTCCCTTATTTTCTGGTTAGGCTTCAACAAGGGCCTAAAAAATTTGTATCAGAGCTCAAGTTCTATCCAAACTCATCATCTTTTTCCTCTACATCCTCTGTTCTTCTCGATCTTCAGCCTGCCTCTATACACTTGTATCTAAATTCTACCTCTTTTATCTTCTTCCATCCTTTAAACACTACCTAGAACCTACACAAAACTATCGGCAACAACTGCAGATCTCTTCCCTATAGCAACATAAAATAAGCCTCAAAGACTCTGTTTTCCAGTATACTTGCAACTCAATAAATGCAAGTGCTAATTCACTTGTTTCAGGTATTAAACACTTCCATCTCACTCGTTCCTATCATATATACCCATTTCATAAAACTCATTTACAACATCACCCACACATATTTTAATCCATATTTTGCTTGATCTTTTCTGTCGGTGAAATTTTTCCTGATTCTATGAATTAGTTTTGTTTGATATGTTTTGGTTTGTGTTAGGCGATTCATATTAAGTTGTTTCGATCGTAGAGTCTTATAAGTTGTTCTAGTCTTATAAGTTGTTCCGGTCTACGATCGTAGAGCCTTCCAATAAATAACTACTCAAGCTCACTTATTTTTACTCAAGTAGTGTTGCTACTGCTTGAATTCATTTTCAAACATGGAATCACAATTATTATGTCTTTTTTTCTCTCTACTCTATAAATATGGCTGGTCTTTCACAATGTTGCAACATGATTTCATAAACTATAGAGAGTACACTAATGAGAAATTACAACTCATTGATGAGAAAATGGACCACTTCATGGAAGGTATGAATTGAACTGTAGAGACATAAGAATCTAGATAATGATGACATGTTTGAAAATCCTTTTGGGGATAATGGAAGGAGCAAGAGGCCTGTTCATAGGGGCAAATAAGGGATAAGGGCTTCTTTAGAGACCTTAGGCATGCTGAGCAAGAAGAGCAAAGAAACATGAAGAAGATGATGCTTAATGGAGGAGGAGGAATCAAAACGATGATGATGGTGGTGAAGAGGAGCGAGAATTTAAACATCTTAAATTGGTGTTCCCATTATTTACCGAGGGTGATGATGTTAAGAGCTGGATACAGGATTGCGAGGAGTATTTTGGCATATATGGAATTCATTCTCATATACGGTTGGATCATTATAATTTTGGATGCACCTCTATGGTTCTCTAAAATATTGGTACAAGTCTTATGTCAATGGTAAAGAGGGGTTTACTTGGAGGGAGTTTGCAAATGATTTTACTGTGAGGTTCACTGAGACAGGTGTGGAAAACATATATGAACAATTCAATTTGTTAAAGCAAGTAGGAACTATGAATGTTATCTCACTTGACTGAGGACTTCTTTGTGGGGAACTTTGTTGGTGGATTAAAAGATGAAACAAAAAAAAATAGTAAAGTTGTTTAACCCAGAAACTCTATCTTAAGCCTTCAAACAAGCCAGTTCTTTGAGAGTCCTATTCCTAAACTTGTCAACACGCACAACTATTCTAAACCATAACCCAACCATACCAACACTCAACCCAGTTACAAACAAGAACTCCCTGCACCACCAACAACCAAAACTCCTATGCTCATTTAACCTAGAAATGACTTTAACAAGCCTAAACCTATTATTGCAACTCAAAGAAATGAGAGAAAAGCCAAGTGTTTATGTTTTTATTGTGATGAGAAATACACCATGGGACACCAATGCAAGGCTCCTTTGAATTTCATGATCACTTGTGAGGATTTTCAGAACTGTAAGGACTCTCAAAAGTTTGTAGAATACTCTGGACCTCCCTAATATGATGAAGAACCAACCTATGAGATTACAGAAAATTCACCAACCAAAGAGAATATTAAGGTATCCATTAATGCCCTTGAAGGCCAAGTTAGTTCCCAAACCATAAAAATGACTGGTTATTTTGGAAAAAGTTTATATCAATCCTCATTGATGGGGGCATTACCAATAATTTCTTTGATCCTAGAGCAGCACAGAGGCTCAAATGTGCCTTAGAGCCCACTGCACCTATGATGGTTTCTGTGGTAGATGGTAGTCAACTATTTAGCTGCCAACAATGCTCAGAGTTTAGATGGAAAATGAGATTTTTTTGAAATATGCAGTAAGAGTTCAGTGGTTAAAACAACTGGGCCCAGTCACCTTTGACTATGAGAAGCTAACGTTACAATTCAACTATGGAGGAGAAATGGTACAACTACAGGGACATAATAAAAATACATGCTTAGAACTGAAAATGATCACACTAGAAGGTCTAGTCCAACATATTAATGAGGAAGAAAATGGGTTCCTAGTGATTGTGTAGTCACTCCCAACCAATGACTTTACAATAAGTATGCCACCCCAAACCAACTCCAATTGTTATTCCTTAAACTCTACCACTACAAACCCAAAAATACTGTCCTTGCTTGAAGAATACTCTTATATTTTTCAAGAACCTCAAGGTATGTGCCACCAAAAAGATCTCTGGACCGTAGCATTCCTCTTAAAGCCAACTCTTCACCTTTCTCCATCAGACCCTACCAAAGTGCTTCTTACGACCGTAAAAATGAAATAAAGAAATCGTGTCGGAAATGCTACACACAGGTATCATAAGACCAAGCTAGAGTCCATATGCTTTTACCTTGCTCTAGTTAAGAAAAAAGGTGGCAGTTGGATATTTTGTGTTGACTACAAACACCTCTACTCTCTAACTATCAAAATGAAATACCATATCCCCCTTATTGATGAGCTAATAAATGAATTACATGGGTCTAAATATTTTACTAAGCTGGACTTAAGGGCTGGGTATCATCAAGTCAGAATGAGAGAAGAGGACATTGAAAAGACAACATTTAAGACACATCAAGGGCTATTCGAATTCACAGTCATGCCATTTGGGATAACTAATGCTCCTGCGACATTCCAAAATTTGATGAATCAAGTGTTTCAACCCTTTCTTAGGAAAAATGTTTTGATGTTTTTTGATGACATCTTAATCTACTCCAAGGATTTGGATGGACACTACAAACATCTTCAAGATATATTTCAGATTCTAAGGAATAATCAGTTGTATACTAAAGGGAGAAAGTGTACCTTTGCACAACCTCGGGTGGTTTATTTAGGACATGTAATTTCTAACACATGAGTGACAATGGACCTAACAAAAATCCAGGATGTACTGGATTGTCTTGAACCAAGAACCATCAAGCAACTAAGGGGTTTCCTTGGACTTACAGGATACTATATGAAATTTATAAGGGGCTATGGAATCCTAGCTAAATCCCTGACTTCTTTGCAACAAAAAGGAAAATTTTGGTGGAATCCAGAGGCTCAACTTGCTTTCACAACTCTTAAAAAAGCTCTCACTACTTCAGTTTTGGCGTTACCAGACTTCACCAAGGTCTTTGAAATTGAGACCGATGCATTAGGAATAGGGATTAGGGCCATTCCAATGCAAGAAGGCAAGCCCCTTGTGTGTAAGACAAATTTAAGATGAAGAATTAATAGAAAATAAAATAGGATTTAAACTTCACGTTTAAACCACTAGGATCTCTCAAGTGTATCAACACCAAGATGGATAAAATACCTCTACGGTATGAATTATGAATAAAATAATCAACTTCAATATCAATATTATGTAGTCTAAATAACTTGAGGATTACATCACTAGTTAAAGATACTCAAAACCCTAATATTACTTGGTGAATAATAAAAGTACTAAAGGGAGCAAGTGAACCTTTGCACAACCTCAAGTGGTTTATATAGGACATGCAATTTCTAACATAGGAGTGGCAATGGACCCAACAAAAAATCAAGGATGTACTGGATTGGCTTGAACCAAGAACCATCAAGCAACTAAGGGGTTTCCCTTGGACTTACAGGATACTATAAAAAATTCATAAGGGGCTATGGAATCCTAGCTAAACCCCTGATTTCTCTGCTACAAAAAGGAAAATTTAGGTGGAATCCAGAGGCTCAACTTGTTTTCATAACTCTTAAAAAGCTCTCACTACTTGGGCCATTGCTTATGAGACTTCACCAAGGTCTTTGAATTGAGACCCCGATTAGAATGTGATTAGGGGCTATTCCAATGCAAGAAGGCAAACCCTCAGATGTAAAGATGATTTAGATGAAGAATTAATAGAAAATAAAGTAGGATTTAAACTCCACGTTTAAACCACTAGGATCTCTCAAGTGTATCAACTCCACGTATCAACACCAAGATGGATAAAATACCTCTATGATATGAATAAAATAATCAACTTAAATATCAATATTATGTAGTCTAAATAACTTGAGGATTACTTCACTAGTTAAAGAGACTCAAAATTCTAATATTACTTGGTGAATAATAAAAGTACTAAACGACTAAAGTATTTTTATTAATAATTCATAATCACTAATTAATGTCCTAAATCCTCACTAATAAATAAAATACATAAATCACATCAACTACTTTTATATTAAGCATAATAAAAACTCCAAATAATAAATATAATTTTTTTTTTTGTTCTTGACTTGGAGTCCGCATCATTCTTCTCTTGTTGGAGAAAACTCGACCTCAAGTTTTATAATATGATAGAATAAGCTGTAACGGAAGAACATGTTGGAACACCTATGATAACATCATTACGCGGTAAGGCTCAAGATTTTTTGAAAAGAGAATTTATGTGAGCATCGCTTTTGTTTTCAACGAGCTTTCCGGAACAATGAAGTCAACAATGTTAACTTGGATTGAATCAACTTCTCGAATCGTCCTTTCTTCGGTAACGAACAACTCAAAAACAACGTTGGAGGTTTTCTCAATTTGTTCCTCATACATAATCTTTGGTTCAACTTTTGGAACTTCAAGAATCTCCATGGACACATCACAAATGTATGTAGTCCTAAATTTTTGAACATCATCTTTTTCTTTCTCTTGTTCTGCTTAAAGATGTGCCTGCAAGTCAATAATGCCTTCTTTTATAGAAGATGTCAATAAGGTTTGTATTGACTAGGCGCGGAGCCAATTTTTGGTTAAGTGGCGAGGCAAGCCTAGCAGTTATTACACGTGAATTGGTAGGGACGAGTTTTATCGCATTGATCCTGCATTGTTGGAGCGTTACAAAGATTTCATTTCGACAGAGCCAAAAATTTCCTAGCCGAGGAAAAATGATGGGGATCGATGATTTAATTATTTATTTTTGTTAATTTCGTTATTATGGAATTGTTTAAATTAGTTAGGGTATTTTTGTCTTTATTTATTTTTTATTTAGGGTTGTTTTGTTTAAATACTGATGTAATCCTCACACGAAGGACACTATTCTGGATATTAAAGTTTCATTTTATTTATTTATTTTATAACCCATTATCCCAAACACCCAATGTCTCAAGCCACTAAAGAATTGATTGCCAAAGTAGAAGAGTATATTTGGTTTCTTGACAATGAAAGTGACCGAATATACTTCCTTATTAATACATAAATCACATCAACTACTTTTATATTAAACATAATAAAAATTTCAAATAATAAATATAAAAATCTCTTTTTGTTCTTGACATGGAGTATCCATCACCTTGCCTATTTTAGTAAAGCTTTGGGTTCTAAAGCTCAGAATTAGTTTACCTATGAGAAGTAACTAATTGTTGTAGCTGAAGCTATTAAGAGATGGTCTTCTTATTTAGGGCAGAGACAGTTCATTATCAAAACAGACCACCAGTCCTTGGAAGTACTTTTTAGGACAAAAGGTGGTGATCTGTCTGCAACAAAGATGGATGAGCAAGCTTTTGGGATATGTCATGATTATATCATTACCTACAAAAAGGGAAAGGATAATACTGCTGCAGATGGGTTGTTCAGGAAATTTGAAGAGGGAATAAACTCAGAACTCATTCATGAGGACATGAATGTTCTAAAGGAGGAGGAATGTCAGGCCAGGGGTAAATTGGGAAGAAAAAAGTAGTTAGTATATTCTAGATATTTTGTACACATGTAAGCACATGGGTGGTTAGTTAGCATGTGTGTGTAGGATAAGAGAATGGTGTAGTTTAGGAGTATTTTCACTTTTTCAGCATTTTAGTAACTATATATATGCGTGTAATGGGTGGAGTAACCCCCAAACTTTTGAATATTATGCAATTTGTGAATGAAATGGGAAAAGCTTGTTCAAGCTTTATTCCTCCCTTATTCTCTCTTATTTCTATCACTATCTCTATTTCTCTCTTATTTTTTGGTTAGGCTTCAACAAGGGCTTGACAATTCCACATTCCCCCACAACCATTATCGCTACCACCACATGCTATTTTGTGATTTTTTTTATAAATATAAAGTATAAATAGCAAATCAAAACAAACTTGTTTTAAGGAAAACGTTTTACCTATTTATATAATTCTTTTTCTTACAACAATGGAAAGTTTTACTTTTTCCGCTTAAATGGCAAAACATTACAATCATTGTTTTTTTTCTTTCATTCTTTTCATAACAAATTACACGTAATGTTAATAAACAGGCCTTGAGTTTTATGTCAATGGATATCTTTGTCTGCTTTTACATAGATATCGGAGGTGTGTTCCCAATTTAGGGTTTTGTTTGTTATATTCACTTCTTGTCGTTTGTATGTGTGTATGGTGGAATTCTGGTAAGACTCTTAACAGCTACATGTTCTTGTCTATTGTTCTTATAGTGTGATGTATAATGCCACACAGGCAGTAATTCCAAACTTGAAGCTTTTGTGTTTGTCATATATAGGTCCAGAAACACTTTTGCGCCAATCCTCGTTGGATGTTAACTTAAGACCGTCTGGGTACTTTGAAGGAGATGCTGGAGATGTCGTTGAAGCTCATGAGTGGAAGTGTGTCCGTACAGAAAATGGTACTTTTGCTTCTTTTGCCTTTTAAGTTTTAAAGCATTACCTTATTTTTTGTGTTTTGGGTATCACAAGTAATATGCCCCCCCCCCCCCCCCTGACAACAAAATAAACCCTGGACCTTGACTCAGTGGCAGGATGTTTACTAGGCTAGGCTAGCTTATGGATAAATTTTTTAATGTAGATCAAACTGTTTAGTGGTGATTAATCAGTGTCAACAAGTGATACAAATATGCTCTTAGCATTTCTTCCTCCCTCTTTTTAAGCTATTGAATATTAGGAATGCTTATTATGTAGTCACAACCTTGTATAATTTGAGGGTTTTGTTTCGAAATGACTTCTTCATAAAAAGGCTATTATGGTTATACTATATAGTTTTCGTTTGTAATTGGAAGAACATCTTAAGATCCTAGGAAGTTATTATATGTGGTCAAAACTTTCATTTTAAGAACAAATGACTTTTTCAACTTTTATGGTTGGAGTAGACAGTCAAAGGAAAGGTCATCCTTGATTTATGAAACTCCAGAGGTTAACTCTTTACTATAGTGCTCGATGCATATAAGTGACAATACTTCTTTTTCATGGTAAGAAGGTTAGTTGTGCTCACATTTTCATTTTCCTGTAATAATTCTATGGTCCTCCTCTTTGGATTTCAGGCGTCAGAATCTTTGAGGATGTAGCTGGCTCTAAGGTATCAACTATCAAACTATTGCATTAATGTTACCAGCCACTGTTCAACAATCTTTCCCCCATTCCTCACTCAACTTTTTCTCCATCAACTTAGAGTGTAACTGAAGAAACCCTCTAAAAAAGAAACGACAAAGACCGAATTTCGCTTGTAAAAGAACAATGGGAAGAAGATAATTCATTGTTGCATGTGCATCTATGCATCATAATTACAGTGCCATGGTGAGTTATGGCGGTAGGCAACTGCCTGGACGCCTAGGCGACAGCCATGGCGTCCGTATGGCGACAAGTCGTTTACAATGTACAATTTATATATTATTTATTTTAATTAACAAGTATATTGGCAATAAATTTTATATACATTAAAACTCAATACATAACACTATGGAATAATATTAAAAGCATAATTATGTAAATCTTGGCAATAACAATCCAAAAACAAAACTTGATATTAAAAATGAAGTATATAAGATAAACATATATAAATTTACAGTTCGTAAAAGTTTTGATGTCTTGGTATTCTTAGCGTATTAAGTTTATCAGTTCCTAGTCGTTTGGAGCTTTGAACTTTGTTGTCTGATGGTTACTTTGTCATTATACAATATAAAAGAAATTGAGCATATAAAGTAATGCAAAGAGTGACAGAGCAAAATAATATATTTTACTTAGTTTATGCTCTCCCAAGTGCAGACAAGTGGGCAGCAAAATCGGAAGCTAGTGGAAGGGCAACAACTAATGGAGCACAGGGATGTGTGTATATATATATATACACATATATACGTGTATGTATATATATATATATATATATATGTGGAGCATGAGGATGTGTGTATATATATATAATATATATACACATATATGTGTGTGTATATATATATATATATATATATATATATATATATGAACTTTGCTACCCACTAAGGTTTGTCTCCACCAAGTATCACCAGTATCCAAAAATTTGCTCAATCACAAAGTCGTCCAAGTCGCCTACCAAGTCGCTCGACTTTCTCCCCTCCCACCAAGTCGCCCAGACGCCTTCCCAATATGCACCGACTGGACGCCTATGCGTCGCCTAGGCGACGCCTTGATAACTATGCTATGCATAGGCACTGATAATGAAAAGTTCAACTCTTTTTTAAAATTTTCGATCCTGTTCTATTTATGGAAACGAGAGGGGGGAAAGATGTGCGATGGGAATGAGAAGCATTCAAAAATTTATTCCAGTCACAATTTAAGATTAAAGCCCTTGCATGCTTATTAGCACAAGCTTTGTAGTTTGCAATCACAACGTAAAATCTATTTGCTTTTATTATACGATATTTTCATCTATTTTTGTGATATATATTACTCCCTCTGCTCTTCAAAAAGAGTCCCATTCGTATAATTTGTTAATATAAGGTTATATTTTTATTCCATGTATACCATTGAAGATAATTATAATGAAATTATAATGGAAACTTGAGGATATTGTGTCATTGTATACTACTATAACTAAATAGTGGACTCTTTTTGTGGATCAATTTAGTTTTGCAAATGGGAATTTTTTTTTGTGGAATGGAGGGAGTAATTTTTTTCCCTTCCCTTTTTCCCCTTTTCTTGATCGTAACTTCATTTTCATTTTTCCCCCTTCCCTATGAACATTAATTTAAGTTCCGCTAAATCATCTTTTGTAGAATGGTAAAGGAGTTCTTGTCAAGGCTGTTGGTGTTGTTGATGCGAGTGCAGATGATGTTTTTGAAGTGGTTTTGAACCTTGATCGACTACGAAGATATGAGTATGTAGCTCATATGATATATTTGGTATGTTCTTTTACTACTTGTATCTGTCTAACTAATAATCTTTACAGGTGGGATACATTGACAGGAGACTTGGAGTTGGTTGATTCTTTAAATGGACACTATGATATTATCTATGGCAAGTATGATCCTAGATATTTAACCAGGTAAACTTGCTTAACAAGGTTATTTATTGATTGGTACTTAAATGGCTCTCATTTGGATATTTCATTTTTGTAAAACTCAATATAATTACTGTACCCTATCACAACTACTTGGGAAGATGTATTTGTTCTGTTTGGCCGTGCTGGTCTGTCTAGAAAGATATCCTTACTTAGTCATACTGTACCTAAAGTTCTTCCTGCCTATAGTATCTTCTATTTATATGGGGAAAAATGATTATTTTTGCATTTCTTTTTGAATATCTTGCTTGAATCTCATAGTTTGTTTGAGTAGTTGTTTTTCTCAATTTTGAGCATCTTCTTTGTTATTTCTTTTTACATTATTTCACAAGAACATATTCCTAATTAAAGTTATTTTTTTTTGATAATTTTCCTTATTGTCACAAGTTATTAATGATTTGACTCTTTTATCTGGTTTTAGATTTACAGTTCCACATTTTCTTGACGAGAAAAGAAACTAAATTTAGGAAAGAAAAAAATAGACAAAATTACAAGTTGCATCCTATAGTTTTGGCTCAAAAGCGATTTGAATCCAAACTTTTATTTTCAATTAAAAGCACCCTAAAGTCTAAGCGAAAAATAATTTGCACCCTCTGCTCTATCTTCCGTTCATTTAGTTGACTAAACCGATAAAATGAGGGGTAAAAGTGGTTAAACATTAAAATTTATTAATATAACTTACAGACGGAACACTGAAGTACGATTTGCACTTCATATTTTTTAAGTAATTAGTCTACTACCTTGAACTATAGGAACTTGTAAAAATTAAAAAAACAATAAAACAAAAAAATAAATATAAAATTATAAAAAGTCATTTAAGAAGTTGAGAAAAACAAAACAAAACAACACCCCAAAAAAAGAAAGGAAGGAATAAAAAACATATCGAGGAACAAAGACAAATAAAAAATAAAATAAAATAAAAACAAAACCAAAATAAAACTGAAATATTTGGTTAGAATTTATACTTATATTTTTGATAATTTTAATTTTTAAATACTTTTCCTTTTCCATGTTTTTATTGTTTCTTTTCATTTTTTATTTCTATCTCATCTTTGTATATTTCTTTGTCTTTTTGGTCTTTGTTTTTTTTCATTTTGTTATTGTTGTTTTTGTTCTACTTCTTCAGTAAAATTTTTATAAATTGTATTAATGTCTATATAATTTTTTAAAAATTTATTTTTTTATCATTATAATTTTTTTTGTTTTGTTTTAGCTTTTTGTATATTTAAGTTTAATTTTTTTTAGATTTTGCATGATTTTATATTTTATATTTTGCTCTCTCATCTTCTTTTTATCTTTATTTTGTTTTGTTTGACTTCTCCTCTTTCCTTTGATTTATTTTTTACTTAAATAATTTTTCAAATTTCTTTATTATTTTGTGTAATTTTATTTGTTATTTTTATAGTTATAGTTGTAGTTTTTTTTTTATTTCTCTCCTTTGTCTTCTATATGTTTTTCTTTTTGTCTTTCTTTATTATTTTTTTTCCTTTATTGTTTTTGTTTTTATCTTTGTTTTAATTTTTAATTTTTTTTTTGTCATATTTTGTTTTTTCCTACTTCTTAAATAATGAATTAAAATTTATACTTAAATATTTTATTTATTTTTATTTCTCTCTGTCGTCTTTCCTTTTTTTTTTATTATTCCTTTTTATATGTTGTTTTTAGTTTTACTCTACATCTCAAATATTTTTTTAGAATTTATATTTATTTGAAAATTTTATTTTTTATGATGTTAATAATAGTTTTTTCACTTTTAATTAGTTCTAATATTTATTTATTACTTTTGATTTCTCGCTCTTATGTTCTTTTTTTTTTTTTTTTTAATTTAGTTTGTTTTTTCGTTTTTTTGTTGTGTTTTTTCCTATTATTTAAATATTTTTTTACAATTTATACTTTTTCATAATTAGTATTTAAATTTACATTTTTCAATATATCCTTTCACATAATTAGTATATAAATTTTATAGTTTGTTGTCTCATCTTTTTTTTATTTGTCTTTTGTGTTTTTCCCCTAGTTCTTAAACATGTTCAAAATTCATATTTATGTTAGAATTTTTTTTATTTTTTTTTCTGTTTCATCTTCTTCATTTTTTTGGTTTTTTTTCTACTTAAAATATTTTTAATAATTTTTATTTATATTTCTAACCTTTTATTTCTTTGTCATCTTCTTTTTATTTTTGGTTTGTTTTTATATTCGCTTTTCTTTTCCTTATCCTTTTTTCTTTCTTTTTGTTGTTGTATTTTATATTTCTTAAATAATATTTCAAAATTTATATTTATATGAGGGAATATTTATTTTTTTTTTTTTTATATTACTTTTTAGGTGTTTTTATTTTTCTCTCATCTTCTTTTGTATATATTTATTTTTTTTGGTCTTTTTATTTTTTTATTTTTTTGGAATTTTCCTTTTGTTAAATTTATATATATCTATGTATATATATATATATATATATATATATATTTCATTTAAATGTATTTTTTATCTTTTATTTTTGTTTATAATTTTGTTTTGTTTAGTTTAGTTTAATTTCTTTGTCTTTGCTTTTGATTTAGTTTTGTTTTTCTTTCTTTTATGTTGTAAAGTTTCTACTTCATAAATTATTTTTTGGAATTTTACTTAAATATTTAAGTTGAATTTTTTCATATTGCATGGTTTTTATTTTTATATTTCTTAATTTGCTCTCTCATCTATTTTTATTTTATTTATTTATTTTGTTTTGTTTTGTTTGTTTTTCTCCTTTTCTTTTTATCTTTATATTGGTTTTTTTTTTTACTTCTTAAATAATTTTGTAGAATTTATTTTTATCATAATTTCTTTATTATTTTCTATAATTTATATTTATATTGTTTAATAGTTTTAATTTTTATATTTATTGTTCTAATTTTTATTCGTCTCTTTAGTCTTCTTTTATGTTTTGTTTTGTTCCTACTTCTTAAATATTTTTTATATATAGTATGCTCATTTTTATTATCTATTTTCCTTTTAAATTTTCTAGAAGGTCTTAACGTTAGGGTACTCAATTTTTTAAAAAACTCGAGGGTTGGAAATTGTGCTTCATTGTGATTTTTGCAACTTATATTAATAACTTTATAATGTTTTTTTAACCTTCATTTTAACAGTTCAGTCAACTAAATGGGTAGAAAATACAGTGAAGGGTGCATAGTGCAAATTGTCTTCTTTTTTTTTTAAAGTTTCTGGTGCTTGTAATCAAAAATAAAGTTTGAGGTGCAACTTGTAATTTAGTCAAAAAGTATGTATGATGAAATGGAGGACTTTACCTAAGTTTAGAAAGATGCACAAGTTAATTCACCTGGCACAGAGAAACCAATCCTTGTAAGCCTCAAGGGGGGAGTCGAAACGGCCCATTAAAACATCCCAATATTTGCTAATTAAAGAAACCCATCTCGTAACTGGTTATTATGACTATGAATTCAGAATCTCCCAACCAAGCTTATAGGATGACAGTCCTTAACACTATTTGCCCATCCTTTTTCTTGGTCTAACTATATAAATGTAGAATTAAAACTCCTCTCAAATCTTCAGTGCTGATGAATTGCCTAATTGCTCTCCAGAATCATTATTTTAAAGATGGTTTCGCTACTGATGCTAATATCTTGGAATGTTAGGAATGCCATCTGCCAAACTTTGAGAACTCCAACCTATCCCTGGTTAATCTATTTCTATCACTCCTTTCCTCTTGAAATCTCACAATGTTGAAGTCAACCCAATGCACCAGCGCAACCGGCACATTGCTCTTTGCTAACCTGTTAATGAGCAATTTCATTTCCTGTCCTATCAAGTCTAATTGCAATTATGGTTATAATTGGAATACAACATTTATTTTTGTATTGCCATTTAAACTCTGGTCCAACGGCAAAGCTCTCAGTCCTGGAACTGCAGAATGTAACTTTTGCCAGTTGTGCAAGTTTTGCCAAATCCATGTCAAAATTCCCTATCCATTGTGCTTTGGTAGGAACAATGCTGTTAAAGGAATTTCAAACAGTTTCTCAAATTTGACTTTATAATCTGATGTAGCAAATCAACTGCTTTTGGATGAGGTGTGAATGGCATATTACATGTGTAGAAGATGAGGATAATGTCCCATCTGGATTTGTATGGGCATTATTTCAACTCGATCGTAAATGTTATCTATATGGATCCCAAATATAATCCATATATCTACAATCTTTTACTTTTTTCGTTAAACTGAACAAGACCTAAAGATTATGCCAGATAACTACTGATTAAAATTTAACCAATTAAAAAAAATAAAAATAAAATACGGATTAGATGTTCTAGAGAAATGACTCAAACTGTTAGTGCAACTACAATGAATTTGGTTGAGTTTCTAAATATTTTTTTTTTTCTCTCTGTATGGTGGTGCTCAGTGTGTGAATATGTATTTTTCATAATCTTACTTCTCTTGTCATGTTTTATAGGTTGACATCGAAGAGAGATTTTGTCTTCTCTAGGCAATGGTTTCGCGGACAAGATGGAACATATAGTAAGCAACTTTAGCTTCCAGATTTAACTAAGCTGTGGTTAAAATGTTATCAACAGTTTTTTGGGAAAACCGTGTTGGCATAGTGATGAAGTGATGAAATCAAATTTGGAAAGGGTGGACGGCTCGGGTCATTGCATATGGATGCCAGCAAAATAAATAGTCAATTTCATCTGCATGTGAATGTAGTCATGGTACACAGCAAAGTTTAATTATATTTGTCATTCATGCTAGGCATCTTATGCATCATACAGTGAGGGTGATGAAATCTCGAGTCTAGTGAATGTACTTGGGAGAAGTATGTAAAGTTGTTGCAGTGGTATGTCTACCATGACTAAGAATACAAATGCTATGCGTTATATGACTAAAATGTATTGTAATTTATATAGCAAAAACGGTGTAAAAAAGCTAACCCAAAGTTCAGCTGTAGCCTTATTTCTAGTAAGTTGGTATAGTTTTGAAGGTTATTTATTTACTTATTGCAGTAAGAAATATACAAGGTCACCTTATTTGGGAATGTAATAAGAAACCATGTGGCTTATGTTAGCATATGGGTAGAGAGTATATTTTAAGAATAATGAGGTCACTTTATTTTTGAAGTAAAGAGAAATATATGAAAACTGAGTGTGTGTTCATCTTCTTCTTCAGGTTATCTTTCCTTTCCCAGTTTTTCTTTCCCATCTTCCTCCCCCCTACTCTGATTCAGTATGTTAACTATCTAAATCTATCCATAATCACTTGTTCAAGTCCTTGGTATCTTGACAGATTCTTATAAAAGAAGGGTCCTACTAGTGTCTCAAATATGTAAGAAAGATGTAGAAAGCATAATAAAATTTCTAGTGTTTGAGAGAGAGGCCAATATCTTGAAAGGGGCTTGTGAGAGGATACATGGATCTTTGGATTTGGTTTGCTGATAACCACAGAGGCATAGCCATGGTTTGACAGTTTGTACCATAAGTTCCCCCCTCCTCTTCCTGATAAGTATTTGTACCATAAGTTCTTTAAGTCTAGTTCATGTCAAGAAAAAAAACTGTTAAAAGTTTTCTGGAGTTGATTCTCTCTGTTGATGTAGGCAGGTTTGGTCGAATCATGTTAAATTGCTTTTTAATGGTTTTGTCGTGTTCTTCGTTTTCATCCTATATTGTAGGTTTCTTATTTTTTTGGTCATATATCTTGTGGGTACCTTGCACACTGTTAGATCTGGCTTCCACATGTCTGAAAGTGTTCAAAACCCTAACAATAGAGTTCTTATCAGGGAAAAAGAGATGAGAAAGTTCATTAGATTATTGCAGAAAATGAAAGAGTTTCAGTAAAGATGCTTCCTACACACTTAACCAATCCTTTTGGTTAAATTTTGAACACTCTAGTAGAGCATGTACTAGTGTCTATGTTTTTGTTGAAAGATAGAGCTAAAGGTTTAACGTTATAGAATTCCCTAATATTTTAATTCTAAAAACTGCACAATCTAAATAGTTTTCTATGACTAATAGAATTTGTTCATTTGTTGATGTAGCAATCTTGCAGTTCCCAGCTGTGCATAAGAAGTGTCCCCCAAACTCGGGTTATCGACGTACAAAAATCATCCGTAAGAAACTCCAGCCGCTGATCAGAAATTTTGGGTAGCTTTTTATTAGATTATTAGTCACACAGCTTTTAAAAACTTTCCTACCTTTCCTTCGTGATGTTATATGGAGATACTGTTATGAGCAACTGTTTCTGCGAAAACATTTTTCTTATTCTTGAACTTGAAAGGATAAATGACTCTTAAGGTTTAACACATGGGGTGGTGAACCAGTTAATTCAGCAGACTGAAAGATATCCCACCTTTCCCAAGTAACACTTTTGGAATAATTTATTTATTTATATTTATTATTATTATTATTTTATAATTCTATTCTAATCTAAGAGTCCATTTCAAACGATGAATGATTGTTCAAAATGATTGATAGACAGACGGAATATTTGGACATTGATACAAGCACCAGGTGGGGAACAAGGAAGGACCCCACCGATATCTGTATATTGTTTTCTATTATTCTATATCTTCCTCTTATATTACAATTTTCTTCCTTTTACATGGATTCGTTAGCTTTAAGGATCCATGTTTTATGTTTGAACTTTGAATTACCTTTTTAGGTTGCCATTAGTCTTACGTATTGAATGCCTAATTGGCCATCCGTCTCAAGTACTGAATGCCTATTAGGTATGATTTACCATGCTATTTTGGGTGCCTAGCAAAATTCAGCGGAACACTTTTACTTGAAATGATAATGCTTAATGTAAAGTATATGTGGTATGTACTGCAATATAGATATTAAAAACTGGTGTTAACTTGATTGTTCTTGAACTTCTCTAAATATTTATTGTAGCTTGTACTTGGGAGATCAGAAATTTAAACACATCCGATGATACCGGATGTCTTGTGACACAAATGTTAGAGATACATGCTGAAGGCTGGTTTGGGTGGAAGAAAAATCAAAGCTCAAAGTTTGAAAAAACTATTCCTTATGCTTTGCTGAGCCAAGTTGCAGGTTGATTATGCATATCATTTTAACACATTGATTTGTTTATTGTCATGAAGTTTTGGGAAATCAAAGGGATGTTTTTGCTAATGAATTCAATTTATAATCTCAGAAAACCTGAACTACTTCTAGGCACAAGTTTGCTTGGCCACTATAACTTTCAAAATGGTGGTGGGTTGCATCTGGTTTATTGTCATTGTATTGTCACTTATATGTACTTCCTAGCGGAAGAATGGGAAATTTAGCCTTCGAATTGAATCGAAATAGGTACAATTTACTGCAACTAAACTTGATAGATTTTATCGGGTAACATTTTAGATCTCCTAATAACAGTGGGAAGTGAAAGTACACCAAAATTTATTGTTATCACCCAGAACAGCACAAAAGTCATCAAGAAGAACATGATTTGACTGATTGGTATTAAGTATTAACATTCTTATGTGCAACTGGTCAGGGATTTTAGGAAACATTGGGTTTTCCAAATTTGTTATGGAAGGTAGACCTGGAATTGTACTTAAATCTGACGAACACATTGATTTTGTTGACCATAAGATCAAAATTTTAAATATGGGAGTTCCTTTGGGAAAATATGTACTGTATTTAAGTCTTTTTTTGTTTCTTCACAAAATTGGTTGTTGGTAAAATGAGTAAATATTAGGAAGTATGTGGAATTGCAATTTGATTTACAGATAAAAGTATCTACACAAAATACATGAAGTTATTATTGGACTTGATGCACGTTAATGATTGACAACATCTAGATTGTGTTGCATTAAGCTCGCCGTTAAATTTTGATTGCACCGGCAATGATCCTTTTATATGTGATATTTTTCAGGCCTCAAAGCATATATTGGAGCAAACCCTGCATTCACACATAAATCAGCCACAGATGTTGCCTGTTCAAAAGTTTCTGGTTTCTCTGGATCAAATGGTGAATTTGTGGATGCGGGAGCAACGGACGAATTCTATGACGCTCTTTCTGCTGATTCATCATCAGAAGATGACGATAGTGACAATGAAGTAGAACTTGACAGTAAGGTATGCGTCTTTTTAGTTATTTACCTGTCGATAGTGGCAAATGTTGCTTTTTGAATAAGTTGATATGGTACATGTGCGATGCACACGATTTTCATGGTTGTAACTGTCTATATTTGAGATAAAAATAGAGTGGAAATTTGGAAACATGGGAGCAGAACTAAAGTTGGTAAAGGTTAAAAATGTTGCCATATGATGTGGCAAATCTAGTTCTATACCAAAATAGTGTCTCACCTCTTGAAATAAGATGCATTGTTGGTTTGGAAATAGCATGAACTATTGTTATTATTCAATGCTGCTCTTTTTTCTGCCTGTTTTTAACAGATAATTGCATGGATATGTCAGGATATATATCATTTAAGGAACCACTTCCTAAGGGGAAATTCTCTTTAGATTGGCGATAAGTTCTGTAATTTTATATCACCAATTGAATTCTTTGGAATGTGAACTTGTTACACAACTTCTAGCAGGGCAAAAAAGTGAAGCTGAAGAATGTTTCATGGGCTATTGCAAGCTTGGCACTAAAGCGAACAAAAGGTTTCTACTATAATCGAGTCCAGAATTTTGCTACCTATACACTACCATCACTAGCAGATACCATTTGTTGCAGTTAGTTTATCTGTTATTTCTTGTGCTTCTTTAAGTAATTGTACCGAATGTTTCAATTTATTGCTCGGTGCAGATCCAGATGCCAATAAGGAATTTGATACAAGTGTTCATCCGATTTCTCTTGATCCTAACCACTATCATGGTTCCATGCACCAAGGGAAGAGTGATGCTGACACTAACTGTTGGACATCTCCAGATGGTATGGGGTTTAAGATCAGAGGGAAGACATATCTGAAAGATAATACTAAGGTGGGATTTTCTTTGTCTAACAATTACCCTCACTTGAGCCATTCATATTAATAATGATTTTCAGTTATTTTGGAAAATTGCACGTCTAAAAAGTTTATCTAAAATTTTAACAAATTGGTGGGGGTTTTTTTCTCTGAGAAGTCTATCAAAAATAATTGTCTTACCTATGAAGGTCAAAGGTTTCTTGGTTCTTAGTTTGAAGATGCGGCTCCTTGGATTTTATTAATTTTCATACAAGTTATGCAACCTCTTTCCAGGTATCTGGAGGAGATCCTCTTCTCAAGCTTATAGCAGTTGACTGGTTCAAGGTTGATAGTTGCATCGGTAACATTGCACTGCATCCTAGTGTTCTTGTTCAGGTAATTAAAATGTTCATGCCTACATTTCTACAATATGATGTTAAATTTTACAAGGTTTCCATGAATATGTTAATTATGAAAGGAAATATAGGAACTTTCAGCTTGGCCTTTCCCCTTTCTCTGATATTGTCATGCTTAAAATAGTTTTTCTTACTGCAAGACTTCTTTTGCCATTGTTATAGCAGATTTATGGCATACATGTTTTTTGATGTATCTACTAGGTCCACATGGGTAGAGTGATTTGGTTCAGGGTAATGATAAACTTTGAACTGAACCAATCTTTTAGCCGAATTCTTCTCAACTCAGAGCTGTTTCAAAGATAATTTATTCTTTTCTTCTTTTATTTGGTTCTAACGTGGCTTTGTCCTCACGCATCCCAGTACAGTCAATGGCAGGCCTTTCCATGTCGGTACTAGGGGATTTACAAGTAATACTAGTCGTTTAGGCCCAAACTCTTCTAGGAACCATTGTTTCTTTAAAGATAATTTTTAATTCTTTTGATTTGGCTTCTCATTCTCAAATTAACTATGATTAAAGTACACTATTGGAACTAACCAAACAAAAGCAAAATTCTTTGGGTTGATTTGAATTAGTTTGGGTTGTAAACAGTTATTTCCAAATATATTACCAATTTTGCCATTACATACATCCATAAGCCACCCTTCATCCTCATGGAAACTCGGTTAGTCCCAGAAAATCTTTGGTGTTTAGTCCAAGAGAATTGTGTTCCTTGTATGGTATAGAATGGAAGAATCACTCTTCTAGCCAATGTGGGACACTATTGCAATCATTTTACATGCTAAGAGAGACTTTTCACGTTGGGTTATTTTACTCCACTGCCCAACCAAATATTGTCTTGTAATCTCTTTTTTGAATATTTCCTTGATCTCCTAACAGCTGTACTCTCTTTACTCATTTATAAATTCTACCTTTAGTTTTTTTTTGTGAAGAAGGAAAGAAATGTAACTAAAGGAACTCTGACCCCTTGACTTTGTTATCAAGTACTTGATTTGCTTACTTCTAAATATTGACTGCATCTCTTTATCGTAACAATGTTATATTGTTGCATTCTTTTACTTTTGAATTAACTTTTGGTTTGTTAAAATTTGGCGCCATAAGTACAACTATGGACAAATTTCTTTATAGAACATGTTGAATGCATATTTTGCTTTTGACAAATTTTCAATTATCTTATCCTTTTCTTAGTTTGTGTCATATGTTGTATCTTACCTTATTTTCCCTATTTGCAGTCAGAAGCTGGGAAAAAAATTCCATTCATCCTTGTTTTCAATCTTCAGGTAAGTATAGCAATTTATCAGTCTCCTTTCAGTTATTTAAGAAGTCCTACATGTTCCTCAGATTTATTCTTTTATAGATATATTGAACCATGGTTTTAGTTATGGTCGTCATCATAATCACAGTAACGCGGGTGAAACATACACTGTAATACCAGGGGTGAATGTGAGTCTTTAATTGGCACCTCGTCTGGACATGTGATATCCGCTATCTAATTATAGGATGATAAAATTTTGGTTTCTTATTGGTCTTTATTGACTTCTATTTAATTTTTAACATGGTTTAGCATGCTTTACGAATTTTTCTTAATTTCTGATTCGCTTAGATAAACAAACACTTTTTATTCAATATTTGCAATATTTTTATGATGATTAAAGTTGCATCTAATGATAAAAGTAGAAGATTTTTTTTAGAATAGAGAAGTCATACAGAAAAGGCAGAGGAAAATTCCTCCAAAAAAGCAAAGGTGGAAAAATAGAAAACCCTCATAAAAGGGAAGACGGGTTACAATAATTGGTCAATGAAGATCGAGTAAATGCTCCATCCAAATGCCTCAAAAACTGCAAAGCAGCCACAATACCAAAGCACCTTCCATTCTTCCTCCTTTCAAACTCTGGAAGCCTGGTAAGGAGATACTCCTAAAGTATACCCAACTCTGACCCAGCACCCTAAACAACGAACACCAAGCCCACAGGACAATTGAGAAACAAGTAGGAACTGGTGAATGGTCTCCCGTGAACACATTGCACACACATCCAGGTACAAAGCTTGGTAGGCATGAGTTGCTAAAGCAAATCATTAGTTTCGAGCCTCTGTCTAGGACCAACAACCAAACAAAAATATTTATCCAAGAAGGAGCTTTTGCCTTCCAAATAAACTTAAGAGGTAACCTTCCCAAAGGATTGATTCCTTCAGTATAAGGAGTTAGGATCTCTTATCCAAAGAGGTGGATAGGGACAATGAGTCGAGCTATTGGAGGGAGACTGCTCCTGAACCTTGTAATCAGTAAATTATTGAAAAAATAATGTTTCCCATGCATGATAGCTTGTATGAGAAGTAAAGTTTGCCACTGTAGCATAATCATCAAAAAAGTTAGCAACCATAGCATTGTAGTGAGAGGAGAGACAGAATAGATAGGGAAAAGCTACTACTGGAAAAGGTAGATCACCCAGCTAAACATCCTCTAAAAAATGATTTGACTGCAACATCCCCAACTTTTGTGAACGTTGAAAGAAAGGGAAAACCCCTCAAAATAGATTTCAGCCACAAATATTTTGATGAAACTCCAAATGTAATTTTTAATTATGTTATCATGAATTAATTTATAAATTAAAAGAAAACATCTAGATGCGATTTTCAAAATGAAACTTGAGCTAGATTCAAAACCTTGATCCTATAGTATTTTCGAATCACGATTACAGCAAAGATTCTTGTTAGTTTTCTCTCACTATCTTAAGATTTCGAGTGGTTTTGGTAACAGGTAACAATCATAACTTGCTCTGTTCTAAAAATCGGCCTAGGCGCTTAAAGCGGGCTGTGCGCAGCCTTTAAGGCCAAATCGGTGAAAAAAAAGCGGGCTAGGGCGGTCAAGCCTTAAGCCTAGGTCTAAGTTTTTTTTTTTTAAATTACTACCAAAACCAAATCTTGATATATTTATTTTTCTAATGATTTACCATATTCTTAATGCAAGTTAGCATATCAAATCACAACAAAGAAGTGAACAAGATCAAGTCAAAATGGATAATTTTATTATAGTTGTAATTTTTGAACTTGTACCAACTTGAAATTCTATAAATGATGATACATTTGTAATATTTAGTTTAATTCAATATAATTCTTAAATTTATGTTTAGTTTTTAAGTTTTAATATTGAATTGAATTCTTAAAATTTTAAATTTTATTATTTAATACCAATTTTTTTTTATGAATAAAACTAATACGCCAAAGATATGTTAGTCATACTTAGTATATTGTATATGTCATTTTCTTCAAGTCCTCTATTTTGAAAATTACACAAATTAAAATAATTTCATAATTAATAGTATCAAATGTTTCATTCAATAAACTTCACACTAATTTTTAAAAATAACATTTATTTAAATTTTTGAGAGAGAAGAAGTACGTATATAATTATATATATGAAGATATCAAGATACTTCTTATCAAGTTACTACTTACTAGTAACATTATTTCTATAATTTAATTATTTCAAGCAATGGATATATAGTAAGTGCAATTACTAATTATATAATATAATTATTATCTTTATTATAGATTATTTTGCTTTATATTATTGTTTTGTTAGATTAATGTAAGATAAAATATTAAAATTGTCTTAAAATAAAAAATTCCGCCTAGGCCTCCCACCTAGCGCCTTTTAGAACATTGATAACTTGTGAGATAGAACTCTCTCTCTCTCTCTTCCCAAAAAAAAGTAGTAGGGGAAATTTTACTGAATATTACCATAAGCATCCATGCTTGTGTTTACAAGTATTTTATAGTCAACTTATTAGAAGAATCCAGTCAAGTTGCAAAATAGTTGGTAGCCAGAAATTTGTCTGAGTTTGTTCATTCGTGGAATTTTGATTTGAAACCAAAATCATTCTTACAGAGTGCAAATAATCTTGAATGGTTATGCATGTTTATGTTGGAGCTTTTAAGAAGAGATAAACTTGTAATTTCTACTTCTCCTTTATGTAGCATTTTTTTTCAACATATGAACAGTGCACTCGTTGGTCCGGTAAGAAATTATATTCTGATTTCTTTTTCAGGTTCCTGCTAGTCCAAACTACAGTCTGGTTCTCTACTATGCCGCTGACAGGCCTGTAAAGGAAAACTCGTTGCTGGGTCAATTTGTCAATGGGACTGACATGTTTCGTGATTCAAGATTAAAATTGATTCCAAGTATAAAAGAGGTAACAGAAGTTGTATTAAGATGCAGTTACATGTTTACTTTTTTATTATTATCTTTCTGATAAATAAAGCTGTAAAGCGTAGCTGATGAACTCAGGGATCTCTCCTTGAACCAGGAGTCTGGACTGATGATTAGTCACAGCTATTTCTAATGTTCCTTGAATAATCAACATTTCAAATAGAACAAAAACACTACCCACTACTCCATGATAAAGCCAAACCACGGTTCAAATTTCCAACAATTTTCTTGGGTTTTTGAGGATTGTCTATTGTGTTCGCTTTTACAGCTTAATTTATTGTACATTCAGTGGTATTGAGTATTTAATGGTATTGACAGGGATATTGGATGGTCAAGCGAGCAGTTGGGACAAAAGCTTGTCTGTTGGGGAAAGCAGTAACATGCAAATACCTTAGACAAGACAATTTTCTAGAGGTAGTAATCTTTACCATTGTTGGCCCTTGTGTTAGACAAGCTGTTTATCAATAATGCATGGTTAACTTATAATATCAACTGTATTACTTGGGATGTCAAATATGATAACTAGTGCTAAATTCAATTTAAATTCAGTTGTTATGTTTATGTATGTTAAGCAACATATTATATTCTTTAGGTTTGCTTAAATTTCAAGAAGGCTGTTAGATTTAATTATGTAACATGTACTTCTATGTTTAACATATTATATTCTTTAGGTTTGCTTGTTTTGAATTTGCTATGAGATTCATACCTTACTTTACCTTTTAGTCTATGTTTGGAACTTGAAAGCATACGAGGGAAGGTAAAAAGATAAAATGGATGTAGAAACAGAAAACTACTCTCTTAATAACCATAAGCCCAGATAAGTATCACCGGGCAGATCACAACACACAAACTCAATCTGATAATTTTCTTCTGGTCCCAAAAAATCTTGGGTACTTGATAGAACTGCTAGGCTCCTAACCTCCGACATGATCCAATGTCCCTTCGCTTTGGGAAACCGAAATGCTTAAACTCTACGGAACCGAATTCCATAGCGCTCCTTCCAATCCTTTTTAGTCTATGTTTGGAACTTGAAAGCACGAGGGAAGGTAAAATAAAATGGATGTAGAAACAGAAAACTACTCTCTTAATAACCATAAAGATAAGTATCTGTACTTCTGAAAAATCTTGCATCATGTTTAATTTAAATATGTAGCGTAATGGAGCTTAATAAAGTTTGAAAAGATATTGTAAAACAAATTAATGAACAGTCCAGGGTCAGCGAAGCTTCTCTTTCCCATTACCCGATCTTTTAAGGTTATGTCCCAGATATATATACACATACGAACACATGCAAACCAATATACTCACGCAATTTGATATACTTTATCAAAGTAACCTTGAATGTTTTTATAGAGCAGGTTTCGACATATATTGTTGGCTATAATTGTTTTTGAGTTGGGGGTAATACAGTACTTAATTAATTCGTACATTCTTTAGGATTTTCAGATCTTAATGTTTCACAGTACATAATGAATGGTGCATACTAACATTTTAAAAACAACAAAATTATGTTCTTCATTTTGTTATCTCTATCGTCCATCTTTAGAGGGAAGAATACATACAATGTTTGGAAGGAGTAAAAATTTAAGCAACTTTATTAGATAAAGTTCAGTTCTTCATCAAAATATAATTTTGCAAGGCATCTTTATTGCATGTCAAGATGGTTCTAATCCACAGCTTTAATCAATCTGAAGAAGAAGAAGCCTTCCTCTTGTATTTATGTTAGCCCACTTGAGTATGCTATTTACATAATATCTTTCTCTTGAGTATGTTATTTACATAATATCTTTCTCTCTCTATAATTTGTCAAACTAATGTTTGAGTTACCTTAAAGTTACATTTGCTGTAACATTGTTGAAATTTATACTATATTGTGTATTTGGGTATGTAATTATAGTTATATTTCTTTCATGATCATCTGTGGTTGGGTAAAGTGTTTCAAGAATCTGTTGGCTTCAGTGATTGATCTAAACATCAGAACTATTAATTTCAAGTCTAGTTCATAATTTAATTTTGAAAAGTTAAATTATTACCTACATTCTTATCAAGTGCATTAGATGGTTGTTGCTATTTGATCTTGCAATTTATTAAGATACTGACATCTCATCTGCAGATTGATGTAGATATCGGTTCATCATCAGTAGCAAGGAGTGTCGTTGGTCTTGTCCTTGGATATGTTACAAGTATCGTTGTTGATCTTGCAATCTTGATAGAGGTCCATGTCCTGTTCTCAGTTTCTTTTTTTCTCATCCAGTATGTTATTATTGTTTTTCTGCTTGATGAAATTCTTGAAGAAGGAATATATGACTAAAGAAGAAAGGAACCATAAATAGTAGTGCCTCGTTTTTTCTGAAGTAACATGATTTTTGAAGTTGAACCCTATTAGCATATAATCTTCTGGATTTGAACAACATGAGAAAATTTAGTATATATATATTATTTTTGGTAAAAGAAGATTCTTCACCATGAGTATAAATAGTTCGAAATTGCCAAAGTAAGAAATATGTGCATAAGATGGGAGTTGCTGGAAATGAGTATTTTTGAAAAAGGGTTGGGGTTACACCAATTGAGGAGAAAATTAAGGAATATTGGTGGAGATGGTTTGGACATATTCAACATCGACTGTGAGAGGACCGAGTCTTCTATTAGAGAAGATATATGAAGAGGGAGGAGTAAGCTTAAATTACTTGAAAATTGAAATGAAGTAGTACTATTAGAGACTTAAAATAACAGAATATAACCGAGGACATGAAGACTCTAGTACTCATCCTATATGTTTCTTCATACTTGTTGATCTAATAGATTTTGTGGGTTGAATTCATTACATGAAGACTCTAGTACTCCTCCTATATGTTTCTTCATACTTGTTGATCTGATAGATCTTGTGGGTTGAATTCATTACATTACGAGATAATATCGGAAAGGAGAAAAAATGATGTTACTTGAGCTTGATATAAAATACCTTGTACTTAGTAAACATAAGCTGCATGTTGCTTCAAAGCAGACCTACCTCCTTTCGGTATGATGAATTAATTCCTTTCATTTCCACTTTAATCTTTCCGTGTCAATTACTGTAGGAAGTGTGCCTTTAGTTATTTATATTTCAATTTATAAACGTTAGGAGGATGGACTCAGACGTGCATAATAAGATCTTTAATATTATTTTCAGTGCTCAAAATTATGTGACGTAATACAAGACATACTAAATTCATGGTATAGTTGTTGGAAATGCTTTCTACATATAGGAAACATCTCGGATCTCTGTTGCAGCGAACTGAACTACTATCATTTTTGAAGCAGTAGGATTAAAAAGAATTCCCATGTTTTTCTCTTCCTCGGTAGTGTGTCAGTTACTTCACAGGGATTGTACACTTGTTGGGCCATGAAAAATATGCATGTCCTAACTAACTCCTATATGAGTAGATAGATAGATATTCACAACGACTACTTACTGTTTTGCAGGGAAGAGAAGAGCCAGAACTCCCAGAGTATATTCTTGGCACTGTTAGGCTGAATCGAGTGAAACTCGACTCTGCCGTGCGTCTCTTAAGTCTTAATTAAGGTTTGAGGTTAAATATGTCCATTACTTGCGTCTCCAGGATACTAGTAGTATTGTATTCACTATTGATTGTGTGATTAATGTGTATGAGAAACAGCCCTTCTTTCTTGCATTGATTTCATTGGAACTGATGGCTTTCACTTTGTAAATTAATTAATCATGTCATGGATTTTTTTTATTTATTTTTTTTGTCTATTTGTTTATTAGTATTGTGGACATGACTTTTTAAATGAAATTATTTTTAATTTATATTTATGGTATATTATGATTATAATAAATTATATTTTTAAATTTCAAGTTACTTCAAATATTGCTCAAACAATTAATTATCAAAGTATTCAAAAAAATTAAAGGCTCACACCGAGTGTGTTATGTGTTTTCTTTTTAATGTAATGTACACTTTTTATATATAAAATAAAATTGTTGTAGCAATTAAATTTTAATAACCAATATATAAGCGAGTAGTTTGCTTCTTTTTTTTTACATTTTAGATCTCTTTGATTGAAATAAAATTGGTAACTAAAGTTTAATTATTGATATATTTTATAATATATATTATGCTTTTTAAGATTAGTTATTATTTTCTGATAATTTTTTTTATTTTAAATATATTGTATTTTTAAAATAAAATTGTTACTATATGACTTCTATCTCTTTTAAAATAATTAAATTTTAGTCACTAATATATATGTCATAATTATTTTTAACATTAAATGACCAAATATCTCCTATATAAAATAAAATTAGTAATTATAATTTAATCATTAATATATTTTATAACACATAATATAATTTAAAATATTAATTATTATGTAATCATAATATTTACATAACTATTATTATATATTAACAACAATTTAACTACAAAGTTAAAATATAAACTTAGTTTCACATACATATTAATTATAATGATTCTTTAATATAATATTAAATATATATATATATATATATATATATATTAATTTGGTTTTTAGTTAATACGTTATTAATTAATTATATTGCAAATTAATTATAAAATACTAAGTGTTTTTAAATAGTATTTTTTTTTGTGGTGGTTTTTTTACTCTATGCTCTCTATCGTTTTTTTATTTTTGTTTGGAGTCAATTAGAGAGGTTAATTGTATACATATTTTTGCATAGATATGACTTTATCTCCTTGAATTAATTTAAATTAAATAAAATAAAATTAGAGAGATTTTAATAGTAGTCAAATTTTAGTCGCATACTAAAAATTTTAGTCACATAAATTCGTATAATTTGTTCCATCTAAATAAATAACAAAATCTCACTGTTTCGGAGGGGAATGATCAAACATCATTAATGACCGATTTTCCCTCCAATGGAGACTCGAGTCCACGGCTCTCGGGTCCAACTGTTGGACCCCACAATTAAACCCACTTCGCACCCAAATTTAGATTTCTCTCTCTTCCCTCCTCTTTCTCCTTCTGTGTCAGTCAGTGTGTGTGAAGGTTACATTACAATCTGCAGTTGGCAGCATCAACGGCAGTCAAATATCTTGAAAACTCCGACCGCCGCCATGGACGACGGTGACCACCTTGACAATGCCGGAGAGACTTCCTCTGAAGTTCTGATGATAAATGAGGAGTTCTCAACTCTTTCGATTGACGGTGGGGAGGAATCAAGTGGTGAAGCTCAGAGGAAAGAGAAGGACCCGAGGACTATTGCGAGAAAGTATGGGTTTCTTGCTGTTTTCAGTCTTTTATTTATTGTATGTTTTGTTTTGCTTCAATTAATTGTTTGTACGCATGTGATTTTGGTATCTCTCTGTTTGGTTTGTCAAGTAATGTAGGAAAACGGAGAGTTGATTTTGTTTTAAGTATGTGTTTTCT
The DNA here is from genome assembly GCA_020205605.1 of Panax ginseng. Classification (NCBI taxonomy): domain Eukaryota; kingdom Viridiplantae; phylum Streptophyta; class Magnoliopsida; order Apiales; family Araliaceae; genus Panax; species Panax ginseng. Next base: position 127,540,051 of record CM035144.1, read on the forward strand.
TGTTTTGTAGTTCTTTTATGTTTTAAAAAATCATTATTTTAGATGTTGGGAAAAGGGTTGAAAAGGTTATTTGAACTATCAAGCCTATTTGTTGCTCTGAGAAAACTAAGGGAAGTAGCGAAATTAGAGCTATATGTTGCAATTTTTTTGCTAAGAATGTTATCAAACATTGTTATTCTCTATTTTTCTTTATAGGCATGGCGTCATATTTCAGAAGGTGAATTTAAAATTCGATGCTTCCAAATATCTTTTTTTTCCCCTCTTTATGCAGATATTTTAACCCTAAGCCAGAGTTCTATTTCTTCGATGATGCGGACGGAACAATCTGCCAAGTAATTCTCCCGTCCAATTCTCCAATTCATCAAATTTCCAGTTCACCGCAATCTTCCAGAGAAGCAGCTAAAAAAGACTTGTGTTTGCAAGCATGCAAAGAATTACATCAGTTGGGTGCCTTGACCAACTATCTCTTGCCAGAAGTAAATGAGGAATCAATGGAGTACTCTTCAGATTCCGATTGTTCATATGGTTAGGGCATGGAAACATATTAATAAACTCTGCCGACTAACTTTTCTTCTTTTGGTTGCAACTTATGATAATATCATAGTAATAATTCTGTTTATTTTGCAGATGAGGATTCAAGAAGAGAACTTCATGAGATGCTTGTTCCTGCTGCCCTTAAAGAGCAATGGAGTAACTCGGAGAATTCTGTTTATCTTAGCTCTTACTTTGTAAAGTTCAGCCCTCGTCCAGTGGATAGGGAGTATAAAACATTTGGTCTGTTCTTAAAAGTACCTCTCCCAGAAGAGGTTCAGCGAATGAAACTAGATCTTCATTTGGCTCGTGGTAGATCTGTAATGACAGAGCTTGTGCCATCCACAGTTACGAGATTTGAAAAGGCTGAGGTAAACAGTATAGTCAAATTAGAAATTTAATATTGATATATCTATTCAATATTCATTCTTCGTAATTACACAGATAGTTCTGGTAGAGAAGTTACAAGAAATGTTCCTCAGGGTCATCATCGACAGATCAAAGTTCATTCCCGAATTTGTTTCCTTGGGGGAAAATGGTTATGATAACTCAAGCTCTAGAACATTTTACCTTATGCTACCTGTCATTTGGTATGAATACAATGACACAATGATTATAGACTGGAAGCTTATCAGAAGATGTTTATCATCACCAATATTCAGGATGCCAGAAGATACTAGAACTAATGGATTTCCTCATCTGAGCAACCAATTGCATCTTGCTAATGGTCCTAAAAGCATAGACGATGTTGTAAATAGTTTAGTATATGCACCATGCAAGGGTATATTTTTCTTTGTTTCCAATGTTTTGGGGAAGACTGCATATAGTGCATTTAAAGAATCAAGAAATTATGTAGAGCACTACTTTGAAAAGTAAGTAGCTTACAATTCCTTATTTGTTACATTTTTTGCATTCTTTTTGTGTGCATTTTTTACATATTTGGTTTTGTATCACGTCATGGCAGTCTTGTGTCTTAAGTTTTTGCGTTTCAAATAATTTGTTGTCAATTTCTAGTGGACGTAAAAGCTTATAATTGTGGGATAATACAATGAATTCAGTAAAAGAAAGAAAAGACGAGATATTTTTCTTTTGCAGAAAGAATGAGAGTCTGGTTGTTTATAACTGAAGTTAGGGTTGTAGTAAAGCGAATGGGAGATAATAACAAGATTGTCCCTGTTGAGTTTAAGATATTTGTGTATAGGTCAGCATTGGTGCATTTTTAAATGAAAGCTATTTGAAGATCAATGACCCCAAAAGAATTGTATATTCTATTCACAAGGTATTATGGAATTCTATTTTGAACAAGAACAATTTTTTGAGGAAAAATAATGTCAGTAGAGTGTTAGTCATTTATTGCTTCTCTATATGGTTGCAAAGGAGCTATGAAATCTCTACGCTATAGAGAGGAATGGGTGATGGCTGATTTGTGTAGGCTTTTGTTGAGGGTTAGCATTGCCACTGGTTCTATAGAAAGGAGTATTATAACACATGGAGGCCAGCACAACTGGCACAACTGAGCTTGAATTGGTTTATTAGGTGAAATCTAGTACTTTTAAGAGAGTTGAATGGACCGTTTTGATTTTTGAAACTCTTAAAAGTATTCATTTAAGTACTCTCTTCTCTAATTTCTGTAGGCATATACCTGGATCTTGCAATATTCTTCATTTTTGGAGAAAACTTACCTGCTACAGTTTGTTTCTTAATTACCTGTATACATGTCCATAAACCTAGTCTTCATATATTTTCAAAAATATATGGTCTCTATGTTGAGACTCTTGTGGGTATAGGTTCCATTTTCTATAGATGACTCATGTTAGCTTTATATGGAGCTTTCCTTGCTGCAGTCATCAATCTCAGTTTGATGGTTTTATTCTTTTAGCAACTCAACTTAGACATGAAGTAGTTTCTGAGAAGTACATGAAAGATTGCTTTGTTAAATTTACGCGAGGCTCTGGTAGTCTTATGTGGTATCTGATTTTTGATGACATGATATTCTGCTGAAGTACTCTTTATTTTCATTTTGTGTGGGATAACTGTCCATATACTATCTTAACAGTATTTATACTGTGTTACGATTGATATATTGCGTCATTTATAATGCGCTTATCTTATATTGAGATAATTTGCTAATTTATTGGATTAATGCGGTAGTATTTCATGATTGTCTTTGTGCAGTAATTTTTGTTCTATTTTCAAAAATAGGTTTGGTATTCAGCTTTCACACCCTAATCAACCTCTTTTGAAAGCGAAGCAGCTTTTTTGTTTGGAAAACTTATTACGAAAGAAAGGGCATTCAGGTATGCATTTAGTTGGTTAATGCTATAACCTTTTTACTACCACTTGTTAGACTAATTTTTTTCTGTAAATCAGATATCTTATTTTAGACTGTAGAACATTTCAGGCAGTTTTATAACTTAGGTAGATTATTTTTTAACCTCTTATCTTAATAAATTATTGAAAAAAATCATGTTTTAATATTATGTTTACAATTGCTAATACGGCTAATTGATTGTATTAATATCTAGTATTCTGATGCATGCGGCGTCAAAAATATTTGTGCTAAATTTGATTTCCTCTCCTTTTAACCATATATTAATAGGAGGAGGATGGGAATACGGGACTAACTTTTAGGACTGTATACATGATGCAAGGCAGGGTTGGACATCAAGGTAAAAAAAAAAATCAATGATACACATTGATACATGCTAGTGATTAATAAAGCAATGTACAAGGCTCGGATAATAGATGAATCTGGAAGACACAGTTTCAAGACATTTTATAATAGCAAATACATAATTAGAAACAAAGATGGACATTAATAACATTATAAGTGGATCGAACATGAAATTAATAGACTTTTTTCCCCTGCTGGAAGGGTAAACTGAATGACATGCAAAGATTGTGCTTTTCCTCACAACATAAGTTATGACATCCAAAGCCAAGACAATCAAGATCAAGAAAAGAGAATTAAAAACCTAATAAATAGGTTGTAGAACGTAAAATAGCTCATTTTCTTGTACATCCCTCGTGCCTCCTTGCCCATTTTCCATTATGTTTTTCTCTGAACTCTGAATGGTAATGTGTTGGAAATTTTGATTCTTAATAGTGGCTTATAATTCTTTCTTTTTTGGGCTAAAAGTTATCTTCACAATATTGGCCTCTACTAACTTCTCAAAGCAGAATCACGTCAAAAGGAGGAGCACTTTGTAGAATTACCTCCCGAGATTTGTCAGTTGAAGATAATTGGGTTTTTGAAAGATAGTGGAAGTTCATTGTCTTTGTTACCATCAATTATGCATCGCCTGGAAGGCTTGCTTGTCGCTTTTGAACTAAAGCACAGGTTATCTGAATCATTTCCTGAGGGAGCTGAAGTTACTGCTTCTCGTGTAAGGCTATTTATCTTGCACTTCTGTTCGATTATTTATTTATTTATTATGATGATGTTTATGAAACTAAATAATAGCTCCATCATGCAAACAAGTTATTCCTTTGGTTCTTGTATTGTCCCTTCTTCAATGAACTTGATAGGCTGATAATTTTGTTCAGGTTCTTGAAGCACTCACGACAGAGAAATGCAATGAGCACTTTTCACTTGAAAGGCTTGAAGTTCTTGGCGATGCTTTCCTCAAATTTGCAGTTGGCAGGCATCTTTTTCTTTTGTATGATACCCTAGATGAAGGACAGCTTACTAGAAAGCGTTCTAATACTGTAAATAATTCCAACTTATTTAAGCTAGCGACAGCAAACAGTTTACAGGTAACTGGTGTGCTATCTTAATGAATCCTGAATCAGTGCTGGTGATAATTGTAGTAAGATAATTTTATAGTTTCCAATCTCAAGCTGTTAGAACTTGTCTGATGTGAATATTATTCCACGTGCCATCTGTGCCGACTTATAGCTATTCCAGTTGTTTCAGTTCTAAACATTAATTGTCTCACCAACAGTCATTGGCTTAGTTGGAATCACCATGCCCTTGCTATGCAAGAGGTCATGGGTTCAATCCCCCTCTCCCAAATGTTCTGACCTTGTGATAACAAGGACTTAAAAATTCCCCCCAAAAAAACATTAGTTGTATCTGTTCTGAAAACAAAATCTTGCATCAAATGCGTGACAAAAAAATTCTAGACATGTTTTAACTATAAATAAAAAACAAGAGTTGTTAGACATGCCTACAAGCAAAATCCATAGCAATGCAGATAACTGATGTCAGTTTGGGATATTTATATGGTAACTTAAGCAATTTACCGTTTGAAATACAATGTCACGCAAACTGCTATTGCAAAATAAAAATTAAATACTTGAATAATAAAGGTTTCTGGATGGATTGATGGAACTAAAGTGGTTAAATTCGGATTATCCTTTTTACTAGTTTCCATCTCCTTTGTCCACAGTAGCCAACCCGAGTATCTTCACTAAGTTGAAGTTTTTTTTGCGTTTTCTTTTTCTCTAATTCGGAGTTTTGGGGTAACCTAGTAACAATCTGATAAAGTTTTGGTTGGTGTTTCCTTGCAATCAACATTAATTTTGTACTTTGCTCTACTGGGAAAGTTGTGGCAAGATGAGTTAATGCCTTTCAAATGTGTTGTGTTCTTTCTTTTGTATTACTTCATTACCACAATACTATTGTTTACATTTCAGATATACATACGAGACCAATCATTTGACCCTTACCAATTCTTTGCATTGGGCCGTCCTTGCTCAGTAATATGTAGTAAGGAAACAGAAAAGAGCATTCATTCTTTGCATGACAGTAGCACGACAGGTTGTGCAAATGTAGTAGTTAGATGCAATAAATCTCACCATTGGTTGCGTAAGAAAACCATTGCGGATGTGGTTGAAGCTCTTGTGGGAGCATTCATTGTTGACAGTGGCTTCAAAGCTGCAACCGCTTTTCTTAATTGGATTGGCATACAAGTGGGCTTTGAAGCGTCAAGAGTTACCAAGATCTGTTCAGCAAGCAAAATTTATATGCCACTTGATGCTCAAATAGATATAGCTGCTCTAGAAAATTTGATAGGGTATCCATTTGTCCATAAAGGTTTGCTTGTACAGGCATTTGTCCATCCTTCTTACAACAATCATTGTGGAGGCTGCTACCAGGTATGCATTCATTTTCCTCCAGATTAACTCAAGCTTGTCATTGAAGCTTTTTTTTCGTGGTCATACAATTTCTAACACTTTAATGGCTCAAGCAGAGGCTGGAGTTTCTAGGAGATGCTGTATTGGATTATCTAATTACATCCTATCTGTATTCTGTGTATCCGAAGCTGAAGCCTGGTCAGTTGACAGATTTGAGATCCATGTCCGTAAATAATAATTGCTTTGCTGGCTTTGCCATAAATCAATCCTTCCACAAGTTTATTATCAGCGACTCTAGTAGTCTCTGCAAGTCTATGGATAAATATATTGATTTCACTAGAACATCTTCATTGGATGAGAATCTAGTTGAAGCACCCAAATGCCCTAAGGTAGTCACTTTAAACTCTTTACTTTTCTATATTTGTTTATTTGGAAAATGGTTGATACTCTTTTAGTTTTTCTTGTTCATTGTTGAACGAGTACTCATGAATGTTGTCGGGTCGGACAAGTCAATAATTCGAATGCGTTCAGTCTTTAGGTAGTTTTCGTTTACCAGCGTATAGGTGGTTTAAGTTCCAATGACCGAGTCTTTATGGCCCCTGTCTGCTAAATTAAGTTCTCGTTTAGGTGAAGGAAGTATGACTGCTTTACTAATAGTTGAAACTCAATCCGGAGATGTCAAGATTTGGATGTTGATGTTGATGTTGATCTTTATGTTTGCTTTTAACTAGATCCGTTTTTCTAATAGTTATTTAAGATACACGTGCAATTGATAGTATGACTATGAGAATTCTATCTTGACAAAGGACTAATCTGTGTGGTTGGCATACTTAGTAAGCATGCATGATATGCCTTTAAACTAAGCAAATAACATTCTATACTGTTTCTGTATTTACCATTACCAAGGTTTATCAAAAATATAGCGCAAGGTTGTTATTAGCAATATGGAATTAGGGATAGGGTTGTATGATGAATGATTAAGGTTGCATTAAAAATGTCAAGTAAGAAAACGTCAAAGGGAGGAGGAAGAAAACAAAAGAGAAAAGGCAAAGTTTTGAGATGGAATAAATTGCTTTTTGTTTTTTTTCTGTAACCCCTATTACCTAATAACCTAAACTTCAACTGTGCAACATATAATTTTTTCTAATGTTTTCAGAAAAAAAAAACATTTTTTCTACTGACCGCGGGTAACATCAGTTCATAAACATAAAGAAGACCCCCCTTCCCCCAAATGATAAATCACTTATGCTTACCCTTAAAGTTTCAATTGTAAAGTTTTCTTGTTTTTCCATCCTAAGCTTATATGGCGTATCCAATTAAAGAATAGAACAGAATCTGATTGATATAGATTTCCATTCCATCAAAAGAAAACTTAATTTTTTCTTTTTCAGAGTAATGACACACGCATTGAGTAATTCATATAGTATACTTTTACAATTTGTGGAAGGGTTTCTGTCAAGCTTCAGAGGTTTCTAGAAGTAGGAGTTATTTTTGGTAGGTTAAATAAAGTAACACGTGAGTATATTCATGTGGATCACTAAAGGCATGAAATGTTGTTGAATCAAATCTGGAATTCTGGTTTGTGTATGACTTCACTTTTTTTACAGGCTCTTGGTGACTTGGTAGAGTCTTGTATTGGTGCGATTCTTCTGGACACAGGATTTGATTTGAATCAAGTTTGGAAAACAATGTTCTCCTTTCTCGCTCCTGTTCTGAGCTTTTCTAGACTACATCTTAATCCCATTAGAGAACTTCAGGAACTTTGCCAATCTCATAACTGGAATTTGGATTTTGTATCATCAAAGAAGGATAAAAATTTTCTAGTTGAAGTTAAAGTGAATGGAAAAGATATTTCTGGCTGTGCTACCAACCTCAGCAGAAAAGCTGCAGAACGAATGGCTGCCAAACAAGTAATTTCAACACTGAAGGTAAACTTTGCATGTTTTCCTTACATTCTTCACTCTCCTGCAATTACTATTATATATTTGCTGTTCTTTTTCTTTCCCTTCCAGGGGATTCCTGTTGTTGGATAAGCAAGGGGTTAGCCCTCTTGCTAAGATGTAAATCCCACCACCCTGATGTTCCAGGTTTTGTTACGGGGTCTCTAACTATGGTGTTCACTTTCACATAAATACATCAAGCTGGAATTTTTTTAGAATTCCTTTATTATAGAGTTTCCCTCAGACGATGATGGAGGTTTAGGCTCAAACCTGTTCTTTGATATTAAAGGAATGGTTAGATGGATATAGGGGATGTTAAAGCCATATTTATTGAATCGTATTTGGGAATTAAAAGACTGAAAGGAATACAAAGCCAATAGGGCTTGTTATTGCTAATACCGGTTGACCAGAAATTGTATGGTATTTAAGAAAGACACATTTACTCCTTTCTATCATCTCTAAGATAGCCCTTGGAAGTATCAAAGAAGCTTTCAGGGTTGTCACATGCCTCATTACCAGACATCATCAGCTTGGTTGCAGTCTAGAAATTTAAAGGCGGTATATTAGATATGTTGAAGATATAAAATTATGTTTGGAGAAGAAATACTAGATAATGGAACAGTATTTAGAATCCCATCCTAAAAATCTATGAATAGCTAGTATGAGTATGTCCAATAAAACTTTAAACTTTGTATAGCAGGTATTAAAGCTTTCATATTTCCTCTTAGAAGCATGATTAGAATAAAAAAGAATGGAATTGCCGTCAAGTCCCTAGCTACCTGCTAAACCACCAGTAGATCTGGCAATTTAGATTTTAGATTGAGAACCATATAGTTAACTAAAACCACTTGGTTTTATTGGGTTGGTTTACTAATTTTTATGTTATGGGTTGGATTGGTTTTGGACCCATATTATGAATTAAAAATATAGGTCGAAACTAGTTTTGAACCATATTAAGCAACAATAAAGAAGAGTTGAGTGATGTGTGTGAATTTTAGAGAGAGAGAGAGAGAGGAGGAGTAGTACTACTGACGGAGGGAGTAATTTATATGAATGATCATTATATAAATTACTTTCACTATCAATACTATATATATACATACCTACTATTGGTAAATTATAAGAATAACTTGATGTGTATGCACTCCACAATATATATATATATATATATATATATATATATATATATATATATATTGCTCTTATTATAATTCTTTAAGAAAATATTCCTCCGTTGCAAAAAAAAAAATATTGTTTAGATTTAAATAATTAATTTGAAAAACTCTAATAAAAGTATCAATATTTTTTTTTCATTTTAATTAATATAAAATTACTAATGTAAATTATTTTGAAAATGCTTCTAATAAGAAAATTTAAATTTTTTTAATACTTAATCTAATCACATCAATGCTAAACTTTTTAACCTTGACTTTAAAAATTAAAATGACTCTTTTTGTATAACAAGAGGAATATTTTTACAAATTTCTTTTTTTTATTTTCACAATTCTATTTTATATGAACATGAAAATTCTTTATTATAAAATTAATTTTATTGCATAACACTAGTCACAAACTTAAATAAAATTTCTCATTGTAACAAAAAAAAAGTCCAAAAATGCCCCTGACGTTTACACGGATGTCCCACTTACACCCTAAACTAATTTTTTTTCCCAAAAGTACCCTTAACGTTACAAAAATCAGGTCACCCGTGCCCCTGCTATCAACGGACTAGCCACCTAGACTAACTCTGTTTACACGTGGACAATTATTGCTGATTAGGCACGTAGGGAGAGACAGAACAAAAGTCAGTCTATTTTCAAAAGGGGCAAAAAAGCTCTAATCAGTTTTCTTCAAGAGAGATACGAAATCGAAGAGGAGATCAAGAGGAGAAGAAGACGCGAGAAGAAGGTGAAGCCCAGTTCGACGAGAAGAAGGTGCAACCCCATTCCTGCCATATCGTCGAAATGGTCGTAGAGAGGAGAAGAAATTAAGCACCAAGTCATCTCCATCCTTTCTAAAATTGGACGAAGAATCGACATGGCTCACTATTTGTCGTCATCTTCATCATTTGCTCGAAGACGCGCCATTGATGTTGATTACGAATCTATGCCATTGTGTTATTGTGGGTTAAGGGCTCCTTTGTGGTCCTCATGGAATGAAACAAATCCTGGCAGGAGGTTTTTCTCATGCTCGAAATTCAGAGTAAGTCCTTATAATTTACTTTGATTTTGTGTTTGAAACAAATCCTGGCAGCTAGTATGCTTGGAAATTTTTTACCAACAACAGTTGAATAATTTTTAATATTTTTGATTCAGGAAAGGAGATGTGGGTTCTTTGTATGGCATGACCCACAGATGTGTGAGAGGGCAAAAGTTGTCATAAATAATCTGAAGAGGGAGAACAAAATTTTGCTGAATAAGGAGCTAAATAAATTTTATCAGGTTGAAGGAGCATCTGAATTGAAAGAATTGGTTCATGAGTTGAAGAATTTGAAGTCAAATGGAGATGAAGTTTCTGTGAAACAAATTAAAGAAGTAGACTATTTGAATAGGAAGTGCATTGGTGTGTTATTGTTAGTTATATTCATCTACATTTCTTTTATGCTACTTAGGTAGATAAATGGTTAGATGAATTGGTAGTGTTGTGAATTGTAATGTATTGCAGTTTGAAATATGCAGTTAACTTAATGTAATTGGTAAAAATGGTTAATGGAAGTCATTGTTTTGTAAGCATTAGGAAGTCCTTGTCTGAGCAGTCCTTTAGTGAGTTATGCAAGTTTAATACGTGTTTTGAGGCTGCTTTGTGACTTGTAATGTTTCTTTTACCTAAATGTCAAATAATTGATTAATGAACTTGGTTAATGGAAGTCTTATTTGTGTGTATAATTGTGAATGAGTAGTGTAAGTGACATATGATCAGTAAATGTACATTACAAGATAGTGCCAATGAGTTGAGCACTTGTTACTAAATGTAATTTTCTTAACTTAATCTGGTTGTCAATGAGTTGAGCAAGTTTAATATAATGAACAAAATATGAATCCAAAAGATAGTACCAAATTATATTGCCAAAATATAGGCTGGAGAAGCATGTTCATTATATTTCTTTTAACTGAGCATAAACACTTCAACATAGTCCAAAATATATTCCCAAAATGAATTGCTCAGTTCCAAAAACATAACTGGAAGAAGTACAATTACTAAGTAGGCTTTAATTACAAAATAAGTCTAATGGTCAATTTCTCGAACACAGTAACAGCTTAGAAGTTCGATTATCTCCACTACTGATTGAGAGGAATTCCTTGTGACTTGCTTGCATTCTTTGCTTTCATACCAATCCTTTCATCCCTATCTCGCCATAAGTTGTGTGGTAGTAGTGATGCGCTCTCTACCCTCCATTGCGATCCTTGAGGTCTGAAGGTCATGTTGGACATGTTTATAGGGTCACCATCACCTCTATGGTTTATTTTTCTATTGCCAACTGAAGAGGATGCATTGTTTTTAGCTTTGTCTGCTCTTAGTTGAGCTTCATTAGGGATTGAAAATTTGGTGTTAGGGTCAACCAAAGGTGGCTGTCTCTGACTTCCTTCATTGAGAATTGTTGATGATGTGTCATTATGCATGTACATAACACAACATTAAGAATTGTAATTAGAAGCTTGCACATCATATTATATCAATCATAATTGAAACGTATAAATTACCTTGAATGTCATTGAACCAGTGTTGTATCATATAACGACCCAAAACCTTCACCATGATTGGATTGCTTCCTAGAATGAGCTTTTGCAGCAGATCGAACTTGTAATTTTGATTGCCTTGATCTTGAAGTAGGAGGTGCACTCATGGCTGAACTTGCATTAAGCCCCGGGCAATAAGAAGTATATTATATATTTTGTACTCAATTACCCTATCCCAACCACTAAACATTTAAAATAAACTTCAAAATGCAAAAGTAGAACTTATATAACTGACCACACCTATAAAGTACCATTATCTGCACCAAGACATTAACCCTTAACATATACTGTATCAAATATCTCAACAAAATCTAACACAGGTGGGAAGGATTCACTCAACATATACTGTATCAATTTCAAACATGTTCATTGATGATAATTTGTTTGTACACAGGTGGGAAGGATTCACTCATGTTGTAAACCTAATGCATATTTCAATCAAAACAAGTTGTGATACTGATGCTACATTTCGAAAGGCATGCTTAGTCGGTGCAATATTGTAGTGAAGTAATATTTGAGAATGTAGAATACATCTACAAAATGCTGCTTGAGAAGTGCAGGATGGCTAGAAATCAATACATGAATGGGATGCTTTCACTGCATTGTGATTGACAGTTGATAGAAACTACCTTGTTCTGTATTAATGACCATTATCTTGTCAGTTACTTTCCAAGTTATAGCGGCCTTGCTTCACTATTTTCCTCTGAAACACAATCACTTACTCATTTTTGTTGACAATCCTTTTTTGCAAAGTCAAGTGGTGAATAAACTCTTTGAAGACTTAAATATGTTACAATTATACAAATATAGTATTTTCTTCAACATGTATATTTAAAATACCTGGTTCAGCTTGACTTGGAGGTGAGATTGATGGGCCACCTTGTGACTGAACTTCTTGTTTGTGATTGGCATGCATTACTAGGTTTAGATTTCCTTTTCATTATTTGAGACTGAGTTGGGACTGAACTTCCTCCTTCACCTTGGCTTTGATTCTGATATAGACTAAAATGTCAATATGTATACATTATATTGTAAAACACATAATTAAATAATTGAATTACCTTTGAACATCTACCTTTGTTGTGTCCTTGTTGCTTACACAGACTGCATGTGATACCTTTGCCTTTTCTGGATAGCTTTGTGACTTTATTTGTAGGTATGGCCTCAGTTTCCTCTCTTCTTCTCTTAATCTTAGGCCTTCCCCTATTCTTTTCAACCTTTGGTGCCTCGACATGTTGATATTTGTCCATTTCATAGAATCTCTTCCCTCTCACTGGCATAATTTTGTACTTATAAGCAGTTTGGTATACATCTTTAAGATACAACTTTGAAATATGGTTCATTGGGTTTTGTTTGTTGTGAACTAGAGCACATATAGCATGTTGGCAAGGGATTCCAGTGAGATACCATGCCCTACATGTACAAGAGTTCTTGTACAAGAACATAGTGTGGGTGTCCTCACCCTCCCTGATTTCATAACCTGTCTCTCCATTAAAAAGCACAGTGCATCCAACTGCTATGCTTTTATTTGTCTGAAAAATGTCATTGCAGTAAGGACTAAAACAATTGATCCACTTCTCACATGTTGACCCAAGAGTTCCCATGTCCATGGTTTTTTGCCTAATGTATTCCATCATAGTCCTAATGGGCTTGTGCCTAGCTTCAAGAATCCAAGAATTGAAACTTTCCACCATGTTGTTATCTACTGCCCATGATTTGCTTCTGCTACTAACGTAAGCTCTGCACCATGTATGAGGTGGATAATTCATGAGTCAATTGCTCCCTTTAAACTCATGTCACCAAGCAACTTCATGTTGTCCTTAAATTCTTCCTCAAAGGTAGATCAGGCTGCATTCCAAAATTTCTTCTTCAACTCTCCACCTCTGTGTTTCTTACACCAATTTGCATATATATGGCGAGCACACCATCTGTGTTCAGCCTCAGGAAGTACATCAATAACAGCTTGTATTAAACCCTACAAGTAAAAGTTGCACAAAGCTATGAAGGTGTACTAACTACACAAAGTTACATTCAAAGTTGCACAAATAATTTGACATAAAAAATATTAAATATTAAAATTCAAAAACATTCATACCTTTTGCATATCAGATATGATGGTGTACTGACTGCCATCTCCCAAATCAAGTTGTTCTTGCAACAAAGTCAGAAACCAGGTCCAGTTGACCTTAGTTTCACTCTTCACACATGCCCAAGCTATGGGAAAATTCTGCTCATCCTCGTCTCTTCCTAGTGCTACAAGCAATTCCCCTTTATACTGTGTCTTCAAAAAACACCCATTAAGGCCAATAATAGGCCTACATCCTTCCTTCCAACCTCTCTTGCAAGCATCTAAACAAACAAACATTCTTCTAAATACTCTCCTCCCTTCCCTTAATTCATCTGTGGACAACTCCATTTGCACTTTAGACCCTGGATTGCTCCTCACCAGTTCTGCTGCATAAGCCTCTAACTTAGAGAACTCAGTAGTAAAGCTCCCTGCCATAACCATCCTCCTGGCTCTCTTGCACTTGGAAAATCCAACATTCACTCTCCATTCTTTCTCAACATCTTTTTTTGAGGTCTTTGATCTTGTAGTTATGTTGCTCAAGTATTTTTTGTTTGTAAAGCTTGGCCAAGAACTTTGCTGAAATCCTAGAGTTGCTGAAAATCCTATAACACTTGTGGTCTTTATTTAATGTCTTGATAGCCAACCCAGGGTTACAACCGTCATTTGACACATACAAGACAAAAGGACACCCAGCCTCACATTGGACCCTTATTCTATATGGTTCACTTTTCACATATTTCAATGCCTGATATGGATTCTCTAACTTCAGTTGCACTAGCAAATGTCATTCCCAAACTGAAATAGGGTGTCTGGTCATTTACATTGAAACGGACAGGATGTCTTCTCTCACATGGCACCTGACCCTCATCCCCTTCCTCACTATCATCATTGTCATCACTATCATCACCTTCCTCACTCTCCTCTTCATATGTAGCATCTTGACTGTCCTCACTACTATCTTCCTCACCAACCCTGCTACCCTGTGTGTTTAATACCACATTAGGATCATCCCTTCTTTCATGTGCTCTATTAATGCTATCAAAAGCATTAAGTACTTCATCACTTTTCATGAAAGCGTCATCACAATCAGGAGGAACAGCAGGAGGTGATTCATCATTCATTATAAGTTCATCTATCTCATGTTTTGCAAAGAAATCTAGGACAATTCTGCCTCTCTGCTCCCATTTCGAGTCAAGAGATAGATAAATAGACACATCGAGCTAAGGAGCTACTGAGCTAATGAGCTAACCTCCCCGAGGGACGCTTCTTTCACTCTCTATTTTCAAAGAGAGAGGTAGAAGTCAGAAAGAAAGACTTTGGTCCAATAATAAAGCATTTTGATTAGTTGATAATATTAGTGTTGGTTGGGATTGGGAATTTTGTGAAAGATTCCTGTGAAAGGTTCAACTCAGGAGGAAGAACAGGTAATAGACACAAAACCATCCATTCTGGTTCTATATTTGTTCGAATAAAATGCTTAGCTAATTCCATACGTCTATTACTCAGGAGTCTCCTAATCCCATGGTCACCCTCAAGTATATAAAGTCCTTCAATACTCAGTCCAGGTTCCAGATAATATATTTCGGATACATTGGCATAATTTAATTCCTTTTTATATGTATTCTTAATGCAAATAATAGACAAGTAATCAACATCAAAATTCTTACATATATAAACATCTCCTCCCACATATCTCCAAACAGAATCCTTTATCCATATGCCCCCATAGTGTAAATGAACATCTACACGTCCAGCCATTCTGTCAGTAAAAAAACCCAGACTTCACATAACAATAAACAATAAAGAACAAGACAAATGCAAACTACAAAGTATTAAGAATCTATAAAGAATAATATAGGGGACCACATGTCCCCTATCAGTCAACACCCAACTTAAACATGGTCCATATGTGATGTTCCCTACCACATGCACTTTATTAATCAAAAGCGGTGATGAAAGTTCCTGAGAGATTCCTTTTCTTCTTCTTAAAAGCTTCCTTCAACTTCGATTAAACTCAAGTTCGTTCGACGAACTGATTGCAGAGCGCACACAGAGAAATGACTTCCTCAGTACAGAGCAATAGATTCCTCAATACAAATTAGACTTCTCTAAAGAAAAGAAATGGCAGGAACTGGGCTTCACCTTCTTCTTGCGTCTTCTTCTCCTCTTGATCTCCTCTTCGATTTCGTATCTCTCTTTTGAAGAAAACTGATTAGGGCTTTTTTGCCCCTTTTGAAAATAGACTCTGGCTTTTGTTCTGTCTCTCCCTTCATGCTGCCTAATCAGCAATAATTGTCCACGTGTAAACAGAGTTAGTTTAGGTGGCTGGTCCGTTGACAGCAGGGGCACGGGTGACCTGATTTTTGTAACGTTAAGGGTACTTTTGGAAAAAAAATTAGTTTAGGGTGTAAGTAAGACATCCGTGTAAACGTCAGGAGCATTTTTGGACCTTTGCCCAAATTAGAAATAATATATGTATATAATTTTGTTTTAGTTTTGTTGTTTATATTTTCACGTAAAAAGTATTAGTATATTATTATCAATGTTTTATTAATCTATTTTAGAAAGATGATGTATTAGAAAAATTAAAGAGAGATAATTATTTAATGGAAGATGGAAAGAGAGAAAGTACATAAATCTCAAAAAGTAAAATATGGGTCGACCTATATTAAAACTATATCCATTTGGGTTCACACATACAAACCATATTAAAAATGGATAATGTGGTTTTAGTTCTAATTAGGACCCATAATCATTTTATGTAAACTAAAACCAAACCAACCCATATTTTGCTAGGTCTAACCACAAGTAACCCACTCCCTTCCCTTGCCTGTGGCAACAGTGTCATGAAAATCCTTGAGAAGCTACATCATTAGGTTTATTGAAATCAGCGGTGTGCTTAAATATGAATTAGTACCCTAAACTATAGGCCATATTCCACTTCGGTGATCCACTTTTCAATTTTGTCAATTAGATGATTGAACTATTAATTTTTTTCAATTGCAACAAATTGATCCTGCCACGTCAGAAATTACTGACGTGGCAATGCAGTACTTATGTGTTAAAAGAAAGCTGATTTTTAAATTATTTTATTGACTTTAAAGGACAAAAGAGTAATATAACATTTTATATTAACTTTAACTAAATTTAAACAAAAATAAAACCCAAATCAGATCTAGCATTTCATCTTCCTCCATCAGACTTCTCCATCATCACCACATAACCCATTCTCGGTACCGCCATCATCAACATCACACCAACAAAAAAGCTTTTAGTCCAAACAAAACAATTCTCGATTCGATTCAAACAAAACAATATATGTTCCTTTCATGAATCAATTCTCTTAAACAAAAAAGCTTTTAGTTCAAACAAAACAATTCTCGGTCCAAAAAGCTTTCTCTCTCTCGACTTTGTTGTGTGTATGTATATCATTTTGTATATATACCACCATCATTATCGATTCCTTTTGCAATCAATTCTATGAAACAATTTCTACATTAATGAAAAATCACAATACTTTTATAGATTTACCAACTGGAGAAGAATCACGCAAAACTCTATCCTTTCGCGATCTCCAGATCCGTCTGGAATTATTTCGGCAACGACAGACACGGGACAGACTCTTCTGCTTGGACTTCGATGTCGGCGAAGGCAAGGCTGTGGAAGTGTATGTTTGGGTCGGTGAAGTTCAAGTCGGAGATGGAGCTTAGCGCGATTAGGGTATGGTGGAGGTGGTGACTATGGAGGTCGCCGGAAAAGTGAGAGAGAGGATGGGTTTAGTTATATTTTGTTTATTGTTTTGTTTTATTATTAATTTACTATTTTGCCCTTATTACTTGTATATAATGATAAAAGAAAAATTAAAAAATGACTCAATTTTAACACATAAGCACTAACATGCCATGTATTCAAGCCACGTCAGCAATATCTGACGTGGCAGACCCAATTAGATGAAAATGGAAAAAATTAATAGTTCAATCATCTAATTGACAAAATTGAAAGGTCAATAATCGAAGTGAAATATGGTATATAGTTTAAGGTAGTAATTTATATTTAAGCCATCAGCTGTGGGTGTTTTTTTTATATATGTAAAAATTCTCGGCTGATTACAGCACACGAGCTTATCTGATACGTGTTTAATTTTCCCCTCAAGTGAAGATGTATAGCCAGAAAAAAAATAGTATAACCAAAAATGTATCTACAAATGGAGTTCCTGGATCCCTCTGCCTTGTATTTATAAGTCCTACCTGCATTAGTTTTCAAAATTTTGGAAAGATAATGGTGTATTGGTGTTTTCACTGCTCATCAACCTAATGTATTAGAAAATATATTGATGCTCGAATTTTTGGTTACATGGAGAAAGATATGACCAGGAGGAAGTGAGGACATAGAAATTGCATGGATAAGAAACTATGAGCAAGAAAGCATGAGTATCACAGCAAACTGCATACTCTCAGTTTACCTACAAGTGAAATTGTTAACATATTTTCTAATACATCAGGTTGGTGAGCAGTGAAAACAGCTAAATAATTGTTAGCATATTGACTCTTAACAAGTGAAACTTTTAGCATATTTTCTAGGGGATGTTGGATACCACATTGCTATTTATAATACTATTATTTTGCAGCTTAACATGTGAAAGTATGCAGTTTACTGTCATACTCGTGCATTAGGAATAACTTTTAGCATATTGAATATTAAATGATGATGGCATTGTATGACTTTTTAACCAAAAATATGGTTATATACTGATTGCTCGAATAGTAAGGAATTGGAAGCAACTAGAGATCATGTAGTGTTCTTTGTTATTATAAAGTAAGTCATTTCGTTGTTATTTTTCAATGCTCATTGACACTCTGTGCGCAGGAGCAAGGTTACAAACTCAAGCACAAATCGCTGGAGGACGTTGTGAAGTTGACCCAAAAGATGGAAGCCAGACTGATTGGTTATGATGAAACACCAACAAATGGTATAGCTTTGTATGCCACTGAGTTTGATAACATGAAGGCCCAGGAGCCCTCTAGAAGTGGTGGTTCATCCAAAGTGCATCCCATCACTGTAGAGCCCACGAAACTTTGCAACTCAAGGTTCAAACACACAAGACAGGCCCCATCTCTCTGCACCCCTCCAGAATGCCAGTCGATAGATAGTAATAAATTATATAGCTGCCATGCTGATTCTCAAATCAGAGGTAATGAATTGGCAAACTCTAAATGGTTGTATTTAATTTATATCATATATTCTGACCGCAGAGTAATACCTTAGGTGGTTCAAGCAAGAAAACAGCAAAATCGCTTTTGTAATTAATCTGTGCTGCCAACTGTTGGAAGCCACCAATATTTGAATGGCTCAAGGAGACAGGACCTAGTCACCTTAAAGAGTGAGTTTCTGAAATTCTTCCACTTATATATTTAAAGAATGTTCCAATTTTACATTAACACCTCTAAATAGATGCTTGCACCTAGAAATTTGATTCAACTTTTTTGTTGCTCCTTGGCACACCCATATTAAGAAACACATAATGTTTAATTTTTTGCAACTTATTATCTCATTTGCATTCTGTAAAAGTCAATCTATACTTGTGGTGTCAGTTGCCATAAAAACAAGCTGGTTACTTTTAAATTTAGCTTAAATTGTATTGGCAAGTTAGTAATTTATCTGCCATGAAAATCATCCCGTGTGATTTTAGCTGAAGTTGCTTCTCTTTAATCACAAATTGACTGTTTAGCATTAAAATCCCATAACTTCCACAGGTTCACTTTCATGGTGGTTGTGGAAATTGATGAACTGGAACATACTATTATTGAGATTATTGGAGGGCCATCAGCCAAAAAGAAGGATGCGGCGGAGCATGCTGCTGAAGGGGCTCTTTGGTACTTGAAATGTAATTTTACCCTTGCAATGAATGAGGAGGTATATAAATAAATGCAGGTTTCAAATTGTTGGAATTATTTATTTAAGTCAAACACCCAAGTTTAATATTTTCTACATAAAATAAAAAAAAATGAAAATGCAAGGGGGAGTTGTGTTTTTAGATTATCTTGCTTCAGCCTATTAAAACAAAAATATCCTTCACATAAGTGAATCTATGTATAACTTTGCATTTTATTTATCTTCTTTCATGTAGTAATTAATTTTTTTCTAAAATGAATGTAGCAATTATTTAAATGCAAACATAAAAGGCAAACTGTTTTCAAGTAATTAAAAATAATGAAGTTCCTAATCAATACCTTATATATAAAGGCATCACAATCGATCTTTTAAATTACATAATTGGATGAGTCAACTCACTTAATTTGAAATTCATTTGGCTTCCAATTTGATTTTCAACAGAGTTAACTCAATTAATTTGAAATCAATTAATTAATTAACACACTCAATTTTAATCGATTAATTTACTTTTGCCAATCTTTGAGTGGATGAGTATTCAGCGTTTTGTATTCCAAATCCTATATACAATTAATTAGAATTGTTCTCTCGGCTTACTCTTTCGTTTCTCTTCGTCTCTTTTCAGATTTTCCATCTTCTTCCTCTTTTTCTTCTTCGATTTGATGGATCTTTCAATTCGACATTTCCTCTTCGGTTTCTTATTTAAATTCATTCGTCTCTTCCTCTCTTCTTATTGTCAATCACCTCTTCCTCTAATCCTTATTTGATGTGTAAATTGAATCATCTTCTTCTTCTCCAAACAGAATATGCAAATTTTTGTCTCTCTGAATCCTTAAAATATGTTGAGGTTCTCTCTTCATTTTTATCAATTCAATCGGGGATTCGGGGTAAGGGTTCATCGTTGTCATCATTGGATGTCAATGGACAGTCCAGATTACTTGATTTTGCTTTCACGGTGTGAATACGCACGATCTAGGAGTATTGTAGCAACAAAACAGAGGTGAACTATTTTTCTTCTCTCCATCTCCATATATTTTGATTTCTCTCCATCTGATTTGGTTTGTATATCTAATTTTCACATTACTTGCAATAGTTTTTTGTTTTAGTGATAAGAAAATGGAAGGAGAACCTTCTCCTCAATCCAATTGCTTGGGTATGAGTAGTTTTAATTTAGATTTAATGAATTGAATTTTAATTTGGTGATTTATGTAGTTAACTATTAATCGTTAAAGAGCAAATTTTTCTACATGCCATTTTCTGTTAACCAAACAGAGTCCTAAAACATGAAATCAATAGCAATATTGAATGGTAAATTTGCCTACCATTGAAAAAAGAAACAAAAAAATAGAAGTAGTGTAAGACCCCAACTTATTATAAATAAAATTGAATTTTCTCTATTCATTATTCTAAATTAATAAGGTGTTAATTTGATATAATGATTTGGTTATGGGTGAAATGTGTAAATTTTGCAAAATAAGCAAGTGGTTATAAAATATTCATTTTTGTCGGGGAATATTCTTTTGGTCGTGGAATATTCTTTTTGTCGGAAATATTAAATGCAATAGCCTGACCATTCGTGGGGCTCATAATGTAATAATATGTTGGGATGAAGAAAACGACAAAGTATGAGTTTTATAAATAACAGGCGTAGTTATTCTGATTAACATTGTTGGAATACACGGTGGTTAAAATACGATGTCTGGCATTAGGTGCACGATGGCGCGCGGTATTGCAGATATTATTGAATTATTGATTAAATGCGTGAAGAAGGCCTTTACTCGATAATTATTACGATGAATTCTTTATTCAATATTTTATTTTATTGATTCAATAATTGATGCGTTGATAGTTTATATTATTGTTGTTTGATAATTGTCAACGCATGATATTTCCCATTATTAGATCAATAATTCATATTATTTGAATAATATTATTAGATAACATTATTGGCAATGTCTAGAAAGTTACATCTAAGGAGAGGTTTGGTCACCTAATTGCTTGTAGGAAGAGAGAAATCCTTATTGAAAGCCCCTCTTTCACAGGAGCGGCTTTGGTTGTCATAATTATGATTACGTAATATTATTTATGAATAATTAATTATTGATTTATATGATAAGAAAATATTTATTTTATGTGGATATAAATGATGAATTTATTTATGTGGTTATTAAATGAAGGAATTAATGTTGAGGTGTTTTATCGATATTTTGTCAAAGTGGAGGTATTAAAAATCATCCGATTTGTGGATTTTGATATTTTACATTTGGAAATTTGGAAAAAATTTCTTACAGAAAGTTGTAGAAATTAGATTTCAAGCGAATGGACATAAAATTCATATTTTTTCCGATAAGCAGACTATTTTCTATGAATTATTGAAGTTTCGATAAATAAAATAATTTTTATTAAATTTATGGGGGGACCCACTTTTGGTTAGTGGAATACACATGTGGTCATTCTTTAATTCTTCCAACATGGTATTTTGAAAAATCAAAAGCATGCGTAGGAATTGTAATTAATAATAATATTATTTTATTATTTAGTCTCGCTTTAGGCGTTAAAGATTTTTTCTATAAATAGGCCTATGTTAGAATTGAAAATCACACGAAAACAAGTTTTCTCTTTCTCTCTAGATTATCGAGCATATTCTTGTGAGTATTTTGATACTTTGAGAGTTCTTTATTACGGTCTGAAGTTCACATCGACTTTATACGAAAATTCAATCGGAAATCTGGTTATTTTGAGGTAAGAGATGTTATTTTCTTCTTAAATGATATTATTTTCTTGATATCATTATCTTTAATATTGGTGAACTTTTTAATCAAATTTGGAACTTTTGTGTAAGGATTACTATTCATGTATATCTGACCTTTATTCACGATATATTGACCTTTATTCACGAATCTGACTATTCAAAAAAAAATAAAATTTTCCTTTTTTGTTCAAGATGTCTATTTTTTGGCTACTATCTTTGATTGTATCCATGTTTTGATCGTTATTTTTGAATTACGCTTCAAAATTGGTTATTATGGAGTATTATTGATCTTGGATAAAAGCTGTTATCTGAATCCACAATATTTGTCCTTCATCTCATTTGGATTCATTTTTTTTAAATATTTTTCATCATCCTCGGTCTAAATGATGATATTCTTGAATATCTTTGGCACAGTAGTGCAAAGATGGATGATTAATGATGAATATCTTTGGCCGTGGTGCAAAAGTGAAAGCAGTGTTGAGATGAACATGACCAA